>JAAONU010000009.1:15690430-17118113 GCA_012932295.1 Cyclina sinensis
TGAAACAGAAAATACTTGCAAAAAGTCACAAAAGCCTGCTTTGGGATAAGGGGCATAGTTGTGCTAGGAATATTTACATAATTATGCCTCCTTTTAACTTAGAAATTTTGGTCAAAGTTTTGTACTAAGTGTAATAGCTTGTTTATCATGAAAGGGATTCAATTGAAACTTAAAATACTTGCATATACAAGGCCCTGTTATGGGACAGGAGTAGATCTGTTTTAGGAATATTCACAGAGTAATGCCATCTTTTAACTAAGAAATTTTGGTTAAAGTATATTATTAACTGTAATACATGTACATTGTAGCTTGTTCATTATTAAGTAGTTTCATTTGAAACTTAAAATACTTGCATATTGTGACAAGGTTCCCTGTGGAAAAAGGGCATAATTGTGATAGGAATATTTACAAATTTATGCCCCCTTTTACTTATAAATTTGGCTTGTTGTTGGACAAAGGGCATAACTGCATTAACATTTTTTTCCAGGAGTATTCCTCTGTTTTACTTAGAAATTTGGTTAAAATTTATGATAAGTGTTTAATTATAATTTCAGAATCATTTTGGTTTTATATAATGAGAAAGTGTAACATCTTGTTTATTATGGAAGATTCAATTGAAAATAATAATTCTACCCCATCTTAAATCCACAAGGGTCCTAGCCCCCATTTTTATGCTCCCCAAAGAGAGATCATATAATCGCCACCTTGGCCGTACTTCCCTCCTTCCATTTGTCTGTCCTTTCATCTGCCCGTCTGTCTGTCTGTCACACTCTTGTCCAGAGAATGACTTGAAAAGTATTGAAGGAATTTGATTGAAACTTAACACATTGATAGTGACCAGTAAGAGGAAGAGCAATGTCTTAGAACTATAATACTACCTTGCATATTTTTTAATTATCTCCTTTAAGTTAATAATGCTTGTCCAGAATATCACTCCTAAATTGTCCTTGATATCTCATTGAAACATTACACAGTTATAGACACTAGTCAGAAAAAAAGCATTGTCAAAGAACCATAACTCTTAGTTTTTGAATTAGCTTCTTTTATAATACTTAATAATGCTTGTCTGGATATTAATTTGAGAAGTATTGAAGGAATTTGATTAAAACTTCACACAGTCATAGATACTAATGAGTGAATGTGCACTGTTCAATAACTGTATGTCTGCCATGCTTAGTTTTGGAATTAACTCCATTAATGGTACTTAAAATGTTTAATAATGCTTGTCTAGAGTACAACTTCTAAAGTATCAATGGTATTTCATTGAAACTCCGCACAGTTATAGAGAGGAAGTGTAGTGTCTAAGAACCATAACCCTACAGTACTTAGTTTATGAATTATCTCCCTTTATGGTACTGGATTATGCTTGTCCGGATAATAACTTAAGAACTATTTAAGGAATTTTATTAAAACTTCACACAGTGATAGAGAACAGTGAGAGAAAATGCAGTGTTTATGAACCTTAATTTTACCTTGTTTAATTTTTGAATTATCTCCCTTAATGATAATTACAAAAGTTAAATAGTGTTTGTCTGTAGTATAACTTCTAAAGTATCAATGATATCTAATTATGTCTTCACCTGGTTATAGGGACCACTGACAGGAAGTGCAATGTTAAAAAAACATCACTCTGCATTATTTAGTTTTCTAATTATCTCCCTATATAATACCTTATAATGCTTGTTAGGAAAATAACTTGAAAAGTATTGAAGGAAATTGAATAAAACTTCACACAGTTATCAAGACAAAATGACTTTACATCAGTTAGTTTTTTTAATTATCTCCCTTTATAAAACTTAATATAGCAACTCCGATCAATAGATAAATCAATTGCTTATCAGCTGTAATTCTGGAGAACAACACTGATTATATGAAGGACAGGTCTACTTTTTACACCTGCCAGCCAAGCACTTGACACCTCGTGTTGTGATTATAAAAATTCTGGCAAACATTCAATGGTTAAACAAGTAGCAGGTAAATTTTACAGTAAATCAACTGTCCTTACAAATGTGGTATTTTGTAGTATAAATCATCACATGTGTTTCATCATGATTATCCTTACTATAACTTAAAAAGCATTTAATGTCACTTGCCATTGAAACACCATTGATTGGTGGGGGTGGAGGTAAGATGCCTAAGACTTAAATAGACAAACTCTTAAAAATCATATCAGTTCATTGATGGACTTGTTCAGCTTTTTGTCATGTGGCCGTCCTTCGACGGTCAAATGATCAACAGATTCCAGTTAACTCATAATCAGTTCTGCTCCATTACGTTTCAAAACATTAAACAATACTAATGAACTGCATAACACATATACATATACATTGCATGACTGAGAGTTCTTAGATTAAAACTTCAATAATTTTACAACAGATAGATTGCAGTCCAGGAATCCATAACATGAAGCTTGGCTTGTTCATGAGGGTGGCTGAATCAAAACATACCAGATAAAAGCGTGATTTTGGACATTACTTTCTTTATTGCAATAAATGTATATAAATGTTGATGTATTGACATCTTACCAATACAGCAGTGTAAGGTTGTGCATGGAAATACCTAAATCCTCAACTGAGAGTGTGGCGGAGTACTTTTACAACCTTTTTCATGCCCTCCATCGAAAATGAGGGGGTATATTGTTTTGAAAATGTCAGTCAGTTGGTCGGTTGACACTTCGTTTCCGATCAATATCTAGAGAACCCTTGGACCCACCTTCCTCAAACTTTGTATGTAAGTTGGTCATGATCAGAAGATGACAACTAGAGTTCTTTGGATCTTCAGGTCAATGCCCAAGGTCTTAGTAACCTTGAAAAGCAAAGCGATTTCCGACCAATAATTATGAAATCCTTAAGCACATGTTCCTTAAACTTGGTATGTAGGTTGATAATGACAGTAAATGACCTTTACAGTTTTTCAGGTCACTTGGTCAAAGGCCAAGGTCACATTGACATTGAAAAACAAAACGGTTCCCATCAATAACTATAGAACGCTTGGGCTCAGGCCCCCCAAAATTTCATAAGCAGGTTAATCATGGACAGTAGACGATTCCTATAGTGTTTTGGGTCATTATATCAAAGGTCAATGTCACAGTGACCCTGAAAACTGATAATTTCTAGAGAATGCTTGAGCCCAAATTCCTTAAACTTAGTATGTCGATTGGTCATGACAAGTAGATTAAACCTATAGTTTTTCTAGTCACTAGGTCAAAGGCAAAGGTAACATTGACCTTGAAAAAGAAAACCTTTTCCGATAGATTTCTTTAGAATCATTTGACGCAGGTACTTCAACTCGGTTTGTTAGTTAATCATGACTGTTAATGAAACGTATATTTTTTTAATGTCACTAGCTTAAAGGCCAAGGTTACAGTGACCTTGAAAAGCAAAACAGTTTCCGATCAATTACTATAGATTGTATTGGCCCAGCCTCCACACATTTTCATAGGCAAGGTGGTCATGATCAGTAAATGACCCTTATAGTTTTTCAGTTCACTAAGTCAAAGGCCGATGCCACAGTGACCTTGAAGAACAAATCCTCTTCGATAAATATATAGAGAATCCTTGGACCCAGGTTTTTTTTCGGTAAATGAACCTTAGAGTTTTTCAGGTCACTAGGTCGAAGGCCAAGGCCACAGTGATATAGAAAATAAAAACGGTTTCCGATCAATAAATATAGAACGCTTACGCCAGGCTCCGCAAAAATTCAGAGACAGGTTTGTCATTGCCAGTAGATGACCCCTCTTAGTTTTTCTTGTCATTAGGTAAAAGGCCAATGTCACAGTGACCTTGAAAATCAAACGCTTTTCCAATTAGTATCTAGAGAATCCTTCGGCCTGGATTTCTCGATCTTAATATGTAGGTTGGTCATGACAAGTAGATGACCCCTGTAGTTCTTCAGGTTACTAGATCAAAGGTCAAGGCCACAGTGACCTTGAAAAGCAAAACGGTTTCCGATCAATAACTATAGAACGCTTGGGCATAGGATACCTTAAACTTCATAGGTATTTTTTTAGGATCACTAGATCAAAGGTAAAGGTCATATTAATCATTAATTGAAAAGGTGTTTCTGATGAATAATTAGAGAATGCTTTGGTCGAATGTCTTAAAACTTGCAATGCAGGTTTATAATGACCAGTAGATGACTCGTATTGCATACGGGATCACTTGGTCAAAGTTCAAGGTAAGATTGACCATTAACAGAAAATGGTTTCTAGTTAATAACTAGAGAACCCTTTGGCATTGGCTCCTCAGACTTGCTATGCAGGTTGGTCTGTTCAAGAGATGACCCATATTGTCTTTCAGATTCTATGTTAAAGGTCAAGGTCAGGATGGCCATAACCCATAAAGAGGAAAACAGATCCTGATTGATAACTAGAGAACCCTATGGCCTTGTTGCCTCAAAACTTCCTGCCTGCCCACCCTCCCACCATCTACCTACCCATGCAGTTCCTGTACTCTTTCGTGGTTTCCAGTAATTGAACTTTATACATTTTATAACCAAAGTGTTATTGACATAATCTACAATTCCTCTCATCCATCTACAAGCCATGGCCAAAAGCTTTTGATATCGAAAGCCCCTGACATCTTCCACTTTGTGTACTGACACAAGTCCCTGTCCTTCTATCTTCCTATATTATGGCTGTCTCTAGCGATAAGGAGATATGGGGTATTTTTTTATCATTTTATATTTTTTGAATATGTATCAGTTATTTCTTCTGTACTATTTGAAACTGACAGTTTTGACAGATTGATCCTAGAGCAGACAAAGATTTACTATATCTGCATTGTGTCCGTTCAAAGTTTAGTTGAGTCAGTATGTCGAATGGAGAATGTTTTCTTCCTTTTGCAATGTCGGTCGCTTTCAGCACTTTCAGTGCTTTGATTTTATATTAAAGGATCAGTGATGCTTCCCCAAATTTAAATTTTCTAATTCATCTGTACTTGGTCATAATGATACAATGAATTAAAAAAACTGCAACAAATTACTTTCTATTATGTTAATCACACTTTCTTTACATTACCTACAAATACCGGGACTTACATCTTAGTTAAAAAGCAAGTCGACAAACTGCTTTTTCATTGATTTTCAGATTATAAAAACTCGGGACCAAGAGTGACATTTCTTTTTTCAAAATTTCTTTTTCTTTATTTTTTTATCAAATAAAAAAACTATCGTTATGGGATTGGGGAGAAAATTGCTCGTATGTAGTTTAGTATGTAGTTTACGTTATAACTTTATCTGATATGACACATTCATGCTCTATCATCCTTATAATGTAACAGTTTGCTTCGTATAATTTTCGATCAAATTTAATACGATGCAATAAGTTGCAGTGCGTGAACAAGGAAGACTTTTGTCAATTTTATATAAAAAATGATTTGCAAAGATACAGATGTTAAACCGTTCCTGCTGTGTTAACAGTTGGTACATTGGGAGTAAAATGACACATATATTACACAGGCAAGTAAAAGCAGTAGTAAACTTTATTACTAAAAAATACGAAGAGACGTTTATTGCATCGTTGATCTAATTAATAGGCATCCGGGATATTGGAAGGTGTATTCTACAACATAGTTTGTCAGAAAACCTGTTATATAACAGACAAATTGAGAGTGATAAAAAAACTGAATATCTGTTTACCGCTTGGCTCTGGTTTTGAATACGGACAAATTGGTAAGTTGTTATTGCATGTATTTTTATTTTTTATTTATTTTTTGTTGTTCTTTTATTATTATTATTATTATTATTATTATTAATGTTGTTGTTGTTTTTGTTTTAAGCTTTATTTTCTTTTTTATCATTGTGTACTTGTCTCTTGTGACAGTTTTAAGAGATCTATGTTTTATGGTTATCAATAGAAAAGTTCAGTAAGGTAAAAGACGAGAACCCTCCAGTTTGTACAATACTTGATGGGACTCCGAAAGTTCAGTAATTTACTTCCTGAATCGTTTAAGCTTATATCTTACTTAAATAACCTTTACTGATTACAACAAATATAAATTTTCCTTGTTTGCTGTTTGCTTAAATTTATGATCCAAACGTATTTCAACAGTAAATCCTAGTTGTAAAATAAAAGACACTGCTCGCGGGTATAAGAGCAACCTCATTCAAAATTAACCTGTGTCATTGACCTTTCTTGCGTGTAACAAAGACCCGTGCGTTCGTATCTTTACACAACAAAAGTCCGTGCATTCCGTACAAGTTACCATTTGAGTACCGATTTACATGGGGAAAAAAAGGCGGAACCGATTTTAGTGAGTCATTTACCACTCACAGTTTAAACAGGGAGAAATTGTGATTTTTATAGCAAGCCTGGAATACTCTTGGAACTAAAGTGCTTATAGAGGAACTTACGATGACAAAAAAGGTTAGTGAACAGAGAAGAAAAGTAAAAGTGGAAACAAAGATAAAAAAAGTTTAGATGCAATTTTGAGAGAAGAGAATGTAAGTAGGTTATACTTTATTCAACCTTACCTTTGTAACAAAAACATCGACTGAAGTGGATAAACTGTTTCAGCTTTTTAAATATGAAAGGTGTCTTATGACTAACGAAAAATATTTTTGTTTCGGAGTTACATTGTTTATTTGTTTTATAATTAATTTACACTTGTATCATTTTCGATCGTTCTTTTTTAAATGAAATTTTCAGGAGCGCTTAAAAATTCTTTACACTCAACCCCTTTTTATCTAATAAATAAATTATTCAAATTTTGCATAACACGTCAATCAATATTCTTTGAATGGCTGCTGAGTAAAGTGCAACCCAATTTGTGTTAATTATCGCCGTTCCTGGACGGCGATATATACAATTAACAAGATTTGAACAGTTTTGCCTGTACACCGCCTGCCTTTAGCCAATCAAAGCAAAGCATTTCATATCACATGATAACAAAATGGACGTCAAAATTCTTCAGCAAGGGATGCGTAAATGGACTCGCCCAACCGCCATGTTTGTCGGGTTACTTATTCTTACTACTGAAAAATACCATCATCAATGTACGATCTCAGTACCAGTCTTCAGGCTCGTGTAGGGTAAATACAGGATAATCGCAATATTTTTTGCTACATGTCATTTTTAACTAGAGAATGTAGTCTAAATAAAAGTATGGTTTGTTTGTTTTTTCCAAAACTTGCACTTAAAGAAAAAAATAAATGCTTGCTTCCGGGCGATTCTAATCAGGATACAAACTCCCCGCAGGGGTTACTTCCCCCGATTAGTACAGTAAAGGTAGCAAAGCGTACCGTGACCAGTGCGAGGAGTTTGATCAGGATTTTTCCGTGTTTTATATATGCTTGATTAGGGTCAGGGCAATATCGTATTTTTTACCTAAAATTTATTCTGTTTAAATTGTACATATAATATTCTTATGGTATTGAAGAACTGTATCTAGCTTTTGTTAAGTATACATTTTTTTGGTAATAAATAAAGTTAAAAAACTACGCAGATAGTCAATTAATTATGTGTAGACTGGTTTACAACAAAGCAATATTTACAAGGTTTTAATGCTGCAAATTTTAACATGATGTATAAAGATATTGGGATGTTTTCATAAAGAAACCAAATCGTCCGCTTTCAAAAATAGTCCAGCTACAATAGTAATAACAATGTATATTTCATCTACTTTATAATTTCTGTGTGAAAATTATCAAATATAACTTCGCTTTTCAGTGCAAAGCATGTTGTAAGATTATCAAATTAATGAATGAAGAACATGAAATACATTCATCAATGGATAAGACGAAATGCATGGCTGAACGGCGATTTCAAGCATTTTTGGAAATGCTAATACTTGTAGAATTTTAGGATTAACTTTCGAACAAAGGGTTAGGGTACCGAACTTCCGACCCGAATGTCCCTTGTTCGAAGGGATTCTTTTGTGACACGCAGCGCGAGAACTGTTTTGAATCCAGAAATAAGGCATCGAACTAGATAAATTTAAGTCGAAGAACTTGGTTCCCTTATCTATCTGAAATAAAAGGCTAAAAATAAACTTCAGGCTATCTAGCCATACATTGCTTGTATGTCGTTGTTTGAAAAGAGGTCGCTGTTTATAGTAACAAGTAAAGAATTCATATATTTCCTTTTCGACTGTTTCTTTTCAAGAAAACAGTAAACGACTAAGTATACGCCTGTGTCTGTCAATGATCTGAAAATGTAGTTACATTATTTTTTAATGAACAAGGTCGCTTGTGAAAGCAACCGGGAAGGATTCGCATGAACGTCCGACCACGCCCCCTTTAAGAAAGCCAGTGTATAAAGATCTTAATATGTTGTCAGTAGTTATTGAGCGGATGTGGTCCAGTGGTAACGCGCTGGACTGGTAAACCAGGGATCTCGAGTTCGTTTCCCTCTCCTACATTACTAATAGTCTTTGGGTGAGACGTTGAACCGAGGTCCTATGTACCAGTGCTATACACTGAGCATGCAAAAGAACCAGGGGTGTTTCTGGAATGGGATGCTTTCTGTATCTTGCACTACCCCAAAAACATTAAATAACCTATCTCTTCAGGGGGCGTCGGTCATACGGGCAACCGGTACCGACGATAAAAAAGCTCAAATAGGTAGGTAGACAGTAGTTGTTAAAAGCCTAAGATTTGGTCGTAAAAGGGTATTAATAAATAATATTTATTAGCTGTGAGTTTGTGACACTTGCTGACCACAGAGATGAAGAATGTTCGCATTGTAATAGGACCTAGGTTGACCTGCGAAATTTGTTTTCTTTGATATCTGTTGCACCTGGTTTTTGTATGACAAGCTAGCTATTCATTATGCCCCACTTCAAAGAAGAGGGGGTATATTGCTTTGCATTTGTCTGTCTGTCCGTCGGTCCGTTGACCAAATGGTTTTCGACCAATAACTAATGAATGCTTAGGCCTAGGAACTTTAAACTTGGTAGGATGGTTGTCCATAACCAGTAGATGACCCCTATTGATTTTGGGGTCAAGGGGTCAAAGGTCAAGGTCACATTGACCTTGTAGGTAGAAACGGTTTCCGACCAATAACTAAAGAACGCTTAGGCCTAGGAACTTCAAACTTGGTAGGATGATTGTCCATCACCAGTAGATGACCCCTATTGATTTTGGGGTCAAAGGTCAAGGTCACATTGACATTGTAGGTAGAAACGGTTTCCGACCAATAACTAGAGAACGCTTTGACCTAGGTTCACCAAACTTGGTATGCTGGTTGGTCATCACCAGTAGATGACCCCCTATTGACTTTAAGGTCATTAGGTCAAAGGTCAAGCTTACAGAGACTTTCATCCTTAAAAACGGTTTCCGATCAATAACTAGAGAACGCTTTGATCTAGGTTCACCAATCTTGGTATGCTGGTTGGTCATCACCAGTAGATGACCCCCTATTGATTTTGAGGTCAATAGGTCAAAGGTCAAGCTTACAGAGACTTTGACTCTAAAAACGGTTTCCGATCAATAACTAGAGAATGCTTTGACCTATGTTCACCAAACTTGGTATGCTTGTTGGCCATGACCAGTAAATGACCCCTATTGATTTTGAGGTCATTAGGTCAAAGGTCAAGGCCACAGGGACCTTGGTCCTAAAAACGGTTTCTGATCAATAACTAGAGAACGCTTTGGCCCAACCACAAGCAATTAGGTGCTGCCGGGGGGCATGTTTTACAAACATTTCTTGTTCCCATTAGATTTTTATCTGCATTTATTACATGTACCTTTATTTTATCTAAGAAATAGTGTTATAAGGAAGTAACTTATCAAAACGCGCGTGTTATGGCAATCACATGCAATTGTTCTTAATAGTATACGTTTATTGAATATCATGTTTCTGAGAATCATGCAATTTTAAGATCGTAAAACCAGAAGCATTCAAACAAGAATTACTAGATGTTCAAGTATAAGTGCATATTGATGTTTGGTTCGGGTTTGAAATGTTATGTTGATACTCAATTCTTGTCGAAAATGATGTTTGAAAGGTGTCAATAATTCATTAAAAACTTTTTGGAATTGCAAAATGTACTCGAAAGACGTATTTAAAAATGACAGCAACGAATTGATTTCGTCAAGCAATAATGATAGTAATAAAACAAAAACAAAAACAAAAGGGAACGTTTTATTAGCGCTTGTAATGAGTACTTACCACACACTTTAGCGAATAGAAATATCAAAGCAGATACAGGAAGGTGCACACACAACAAAACCCAGATCTTAAAAATCGACATTTTGCCATTTATTCTTATTTTTATTTTTTACGTGAGATAGCACGTTTTGAATGTGCCCATGTCGTTTCTGTTTGTAAAATGTATGCTGTAAGTTTGTTATATAACTGAACGGCTAGATAATATAAAGCATATGTTACTTATGGCTGATGTTTGTTTTTACACAGCTTTATTCTCTCAAGATAAATACGAGTATTTGCTAACGTCATACTTTGCAAAAAAGAAAATTCAAAGAAATGCATTTGGTACTTGCGCTTGTCAAATGTTTAAAATAATGCAAAAGGGTTCGTGCATTGAACAATTCATTAGAATTATGATATTTTAAAATAACGGAGTTTTGAATCGGTTTCAAGTCAGAGAATGATTGGATCACATTAAATGGTGCTTTTGTGGAAGATGTGAATATAGCACGTAGAAACGGAATAAATATGTTCTTGCTTAATTTATTGGCGTTTACAAGAGGCATATCGTACAATTATGAGCGTTGTTGTTCCTTCAATCCCTCGCCTGACGATAAAAAATGAAATAGCATGATTAACATCATTTTATTTATTTTCATTTCATCTGTACATGTTTTCAACCTACTGCTATGCGAGAATTGTACAATGACCCCTACACGCAATCCTTTTACCTAGCTGAGTGTGGGGGTATCCGTCACTTCTGTGACAAGCTCTAGTTTAATAAGTCGCATCTGCAGAAAGCCTGTTAGGCATAAGATTCTTTTCTTGATGCAGTGGAGGAGCACTGGTCGAGGGGTCAGAGCGCCTATTTCCTGTTAAGAAGGACGCTGGTTTGAAACCAACCAGAGAGGAGAGTTTCTTATGACTTTCCGCATTTCACACATTCCTTGCGGGTACTGGTTTGAGTCCAGGAAGCAGTCATCAAGAGAAATTAATATAAGTTTAAAGAAACTGCCCAATCGACGTACATGCATTACTAAAAGATATAGGTGTAATTTTAGTTATTTACAGTGAAGTCTGTCCTGCCATAAACGGAATTTGAAATAGTTAGCAAATCTTACATTTGAAATACAAATGGTAAAATAGAGGCTGTTATAAGTATATACCTTTTTTCAGTCTCAAAATTATTAACTAAGTTACTTAAATTGACCAAAATAACTAAATGAAAAGATACGCGATGTTTTGGTAAACAGGCCCCCTTTTTATAGACGTTTACTCTATGTGTTTCGTAATATCTTGGTATATCTGCTTTTAAACCCAGACAAAGGAAATTGTGCAAAACACGTTTAAACGGTCCTGGACATCAACGCTCACGAGCAGTGCAAGAATGAAGTTATTTTTCATTTATCAAATAAAAACAACTTCGTTTAATATGACTATGTAGTCATGCTTCAACGTGCAACTAATGAAACATTTGCGCTTCGTTTAACCCAAAGACACTTTTGATACAGAAAGGCCACATCCTGTAGGTAGCTACCAAGAAAGAATTAATAATTTCTTTAATAATTTCCAGGAATTTATTTGATTTTGACTAAACTTGCGTACAACTCAAAATTGCATAAATCTCGGTTCCTTTCGAAAACCAGCCATATTGCACTTTGGCACTTTGAGTTATGGACCTTGGAATGACAAAATAGTTGATTTTAGTCACATTCCTTGTGAAAACTTTAAAGCTCACAAATCCCATCCAGTCATTGTGAAACTTTATTAGAATGTTTGTCTTAATGATTTCTATGGTCCCTTTGTATATAGGGTCAAATTCTAGGTCACCAGGTCAGATCATACTAAAACCTTGTGATCATTCTAGAAGCCACATTTTCAAACTAAATATCTTTAAAATTGGTCAGAATGTTGCATTTAATTTTTCTAGGCTCCTTTGAGCTCATCTGAGGATCTATGGCTGTCCGTCCTCGTCCGTCGTCCACAATTACCTAAAAACATCTCTGAAACCACAAGGCCAGAATTGATAAAAACATGCCTAGAATGTTCCTTGCATGAAGCTCTATCAAAGATTTTCAAATGGTTCCAGTCCGTTTCAGATCTAGGCCACAGGAACTAAAATAGGCTTTAAAAGTTAAAACTTCAAAAATCTTCACCGAAACTGCAAGGCCACCAGCTAAGATATTTGGTAAGTGACATCGTCCAAGAGTTCTCAACGAAGATTTTTCAAATCATAGACCTAGGGTTAAAATTGGCCTTGCCTCTACCAACATGTTCAAATGATACTCCCGAGGTCAAAATTGTCCCAATCCTAGGGGTCACTTGATTTGTTAAAGACAAAAAGGAAATAAAATTTTTAAAAATCATCTAGCCAGAAACCAGAGGGTCCAGTGTCAAGATATTAGATGATTAAAATGGCCTAGTGGACCTTTACCAAGTTTGTTCAAAACTTGACCCTGTATTTTGTCAGTAATCAGAGATCGATTATAATGATGCCTCAATTCATTAAACATTTATCGTCAGCAACGTTACCGAACAAGTCAGTATCAAATACAATATTTTTCGCTAAACATAAGTTCGTATATATTCCACAGGAACAACTGTAACTAGAAAATAGATACAGGTTGTGTAAATATTATTCGCGATAAATGAAAGCGATTCAAGAACATCCATTCAGTTCATTTCTGTAACAAGAGAATGAAATATCTAGCGTTGTTTATTTATTTTGTGTTATCTTTTCTGAATCACCAAGAAATCTTAAACATCCACCGTATTATTCCATGGTTGTCTGGCAAAACAAATAAACCAAGATAAATTTAAAAAACAACATAGATATTAAGAAGACTTTTTATTTATTTATTTATCTATTTATTTATTTGCCATCAGTGAGTACAAAAACGTAATAAGTTGAACAACAAAAAATTAGTTACAGATGTCTCAACTTCCGCGACATATTTTTAAAGTCACATAAATAGGGTAGGTATAACTTAATGAAGACGAAAAACGCTTGGCAAAATAGATAACACAAACACAGAAAGCCAGTATTACCTATCAAAAAAACTAAAAATACACGATACTCATTTACTTTGATAAATACAGCTGTGGTAAGGTCAGGGCTAACATCATTATATTACACATATTTCTCTTCAAAGGTAATTAATCGAAGTGTCAAAATAAAGGCAAAAACACTGTAGTTAATTTTTCATATTTGCCTTCATGTACATGAAAAAGACATACACTTAGATAAGCTAATGATACGAGGGGTGATACAGACTAAATTTTTAACAACTCTCAGTTTACTCCATCAGATCCCGACATTATATCTGCTTTAATATGTATTAAATAATTTGAATGTGTTTTGAGACCAGAATTTGAGATTTAGTCATTTTAAACCTTGATAATAATTTTAGAATACCACGAAGGGCCTCAAAATTTTCTTTGTTGTAAGCATATCGGAGGTAGCTGTAAGCACAACACAGTTTTACAGAAAAATGGTACTTGTATTTTAATTTTTTAAAACAGCTTTGTTATCAACAAACGTTATTTCATTTATTGAAATAAATCGCTTTTATTAAAAAAAAAGAACGCTCTTCATGAATAAGTGGAGACAGCATCGATAAATCAATAAGAAATTGAAATATCTTTGCTTTTTGATTGGCTAGAAAAGTAGAGCTAACTTAGTTTGCCAAAGACGTCGGCTGTACCTCATGTGACGTTTTGACGATTTTTCATGAGGGTAAAACGTATACTTAAAGCAATACTTTTTATATTTTTTTTATTTTCTAATTTAAGATTTACATTTAATTGATCATAATGATAGAGTGTATTTACAATAAATTGTCACTGAAATATGCCTTATGATATCTTATTGTTACACGATCTTCAAGAGAAATTAGCTCTGGTATCAACTGGTATCTGGTAGCTACTGTCTGATTGCTTAAAAACGATTAATAAAATCATATGTTTTGAACTAATCAACAGGAAATCTAATTTCAAGTTCACTTGGATAAATTCGTATTTTGGAAATGTCAAACTGGGGTGAACTGAAATCTAACATGTTTCAGTATTTCGTATTATGTCACACGGCATTAATTACAGTCTGTCAGCGTTTGTGCTAGCTGAGAACAAGCCGGATTATCCTGAACTTTGGCTCACCTTCCTTGTAAGACAGCAACAAAATCATTGATAGTGTTTGTATTGCTTTCTGAATCATGTTCTGGACATATTCAACGTGATTACGGTCCTGACACCTCTCTGGTCAGTCCATACTGTTGTTTTCCGTTTCATTTATTGATATTTAGGCAAGCCCTGTGAGACAAAGATAATATTTTCATTCAAGACAGTGAACTAACCTCACCGACATAGAGACGCAAGCAAACCTCGACTCGGCGAAGTGTCTTTTTTTCTAAACAGCATTTTGAACAGCATAGGTCTTATTTTACGTATTCACTGATGCCTTCCTTTAGTTACAGACGCTCAGCAGTACCAGTTATGTTCAGCATCGGAAACTGTCTTAAACTTATTATTTGGCATTATGTACACACTGACACATCCGAGAGTAAAGTCAAGGCAAAATCTTGGCTCGCCAGTGTGCTATAAACACAATAATAATGAAAACTGACCCGGATCAAATGTGTTGTTTTATATTGTGAGTAGGAAGAAGCTCGTGAGCAATGTAACATTTAATTTATCTTTTCCGTTTATGTTCTTTTTAAATAAGAACATACCTTTACACGATATGATCATTATCACGCTCTATTATCCAGCTAATTTATCACTTGTGCTTCGTTTAATATACAGACATATTCGATTTGATACAAGCGTTTCGTCGGGTTTAAAAGTGAGTAAATGTCGATGTGGGTTGAAAAAAGACTAGATGTGAACAATTGGCAATAACTGTTATCTGACATCAGTTATTCAGAATTCTGCAGAGTTCAAACGAAATACGAATTCGCTGTAGCTGTGCTGTTGTAATGTTAACTACGAACAACATGAAAGAGACTTCTGTTGTATCGTTGAGTTTAGGATAATGGAAGTCACTACATCAGAACAAATGTATTCTTACAAACACATGGGTAATAAAATAACTCTGTATCAGGCTACATGCTGGCTTTGTTTACTTTTTTTAATTTTGAGAACTTGTGTTTTTGAACTATAAAAAGATTATGAAACACAGCACAAAACTAAGTCAAGAGTTAATGTACTTGTGCAATATTTACCTATGGCTTGCATCGTCTCAAGGTTATTTTGTTACTTTTTATTCAAATCCTGCTGTAAATTTCCGAAATTGTATATGTTTTTTGAGAGTTTAAATAATAATCTATAATAACAAACATCATAAAGAGCTAGTCAGTGTAGGGAATATTTCAAAATTAGTGAACTTAGTAATATTATTTAACTGCAACTTAAATAAAAGAATACCAATTTGACAGAACTGACTTCAAAATTAACTTGATAATTGGTATAATGTAAAACGTACTGACAAAACTTTATACTATTTCTCGTAAAGCACCAGGATCTAGAGAAGTAAATGGTAAAACGCTCTGTCTGGTTCTTCATTAAAAGCACAAAGACTATTTGTTATCTATCACCTCCCAAAATTTTTCTGTCATTTGCAAGTACATGTACTTTTGAAACGATATGTGTGTACTAATGACGACATAGGATATTACAGCTGATTTTGGAAACCAAAGTAGCCGAACCAGTTAAGACCTTAAATGTGTTATTGACAGTGTTTTGTAGGAGACTCTGCAATATTGGAAACCAAAGTAGCCGAACCAGTTAAGACCTTAAATGTGTTATCGCCAGTGTTTTGTAGGAGACTCCGCAATATTTGTACATGGTTGACTATTTAGATACTAGCGTTTAACGATTTTGAACTACGCTCGAAAATGTTATTAAGCTCCAGATCGAAACATTTGGGAACACAGAGCAGATAAATGGAATACCAAGCCTGTCCTCCGAATCTTTTTTCTACACGGTTTTCTTACTTTGCATATGCTGTTGATATGAACGTATTTTTACGAGGAAGAAAACAGCCTTTCTTAATCATTCAAATGATATTTCAAGGAAGAACCCTAATAAAACATAATAATGTGTGTTTCTTTGTTTGTGTGTGTGTTTTTTTAAACACATATTTGGTTAATATTCCGCATGAAACTGTTACATCATGTATTTATTTGTACAGTGATATATTGAATATTATGCTTCCGACCATCCTACCTCTCATTAAATGTGTAACATGCACAGATAAATTACTAAGTGTTCGAAGGTTAAGACGATGGAACGATCATTCTGTAAGCAGTTTACGTAAAAAAGAAAGATCTCATTAAAATCCTAAATAAAAACGGTGATCGAATCCGTACATCGTAATATACTTAAAACATGAAGTTGCTTTGGTAAATTTTTTTGGGAAATAAGGCTAGTGAAATAACATATTTTTGAGATAAACTTTTATATCAGGGCAAAACCCTTATTAATATTGTACTTTTGATATATTATTACATGCTAGCAGTTAAAAATAACTAAACGGTATCAAAATCCACGTACAGTATGAGAACTTAATTCATTTTGAAGGGCATCAGTTTACAAAATACTAGTACCTTTTTTTGTATATATACTGTTCACAAAATGTAGGTAATATTGTTATTGTGAGGGATTAAGGAAACCCTTACCTTTTGATGTTTGTTCAATCAATTGACTAAATTAATTCACACATTTTAATCATAAATTTAACTTCTTCATGACATCTTCAGGTACTTTAAACAGCGTCCAAAGTCATTACGTTAACGTCATCATTTTCACACGTCCTCAATAATGTGCTGGGTCACCTCTGTTGTCGCAACAAGCTATGCAACGACGTCTAATACTCCCAATAAGATGACGGATGGTGTGCTAAGGGATTCTGCTCTACTCTTCCTGATATGCCGCACCTAACTCACGTAACGTTCTGGATTGAGGATCACGTCTTCGGACACATTTTCCAGGAATGTCCCAAACATGTTCAATAGGTGATGATATTCGACCGACACGCTCTATACACCACACCAAACGTTCATGACGATGCCTTGCTGACAATGGCAAGACCATTTGAGGGGGTCTAGCGTTAAGACCGTCTGAGTGAAGGCGATTTCTGATTGTCTGTCTTGAGACATTGACTCCACTGACATGTCGAAGGCGTTGTTGAAGGTCTGTGGCCGTCAGTGCCCTATTATGGAGAGCTTGATTTACAACATAGCGATCGTCTCGGATGTAACCAGTTGTTTGATACGTGACCACAATCGCCAACAACGGACTGTGAAACAATTAAGTCAGCTGCAGCCTGGGGCTGTGTACTTCCGGTCTAGAGTATACAAATTGCCCGCCAACGTTGACGTTCCGGTAGACGTCTCGTAATTCCAATTGCAAATTTATGACTTTGTGTTCGACATCTGGACAACACAATATTCTGAAAGTTTTGCCCAATTTAAGTCACAATTACCATGATTTCGTTCAGTGTTAAAATCCGCGTGCTACTCCTCATGTCTTAGAGTGGGACGTGCGGCACAAATTTGAACGAGATCTCTTCAGTGACCACGTTATCTACACATGAACGGCCATTGTAAAATTGTACATGATGATTGCCTATAAAAATTAGGTTTCCCATATCATAACAAAATAACATAATATCCCCTACTTTTTGTGAACAGTATATACTTTTTGAGCGTGCATGTTTACATGATATTGGTCTGTATCATTAACGTTTCTGTTAAACATTCATAATTGCTATAAATGTAGGACTTGGCAATGTAAACGTAGCAAACGTAACTGTTAAGGAACGATATAAACACTACCTGTCAAAACCAGAATAAATCTCGTCTCGCTCTATGATGTTACCGAATAAGTGGATAAAAATATCACTCGCATGTGTGAAAAAGCAAGGCAAAACGAACACACAAATAGCAGGTAAAATGAAAAACTTTCCTTGCTCTCCTTCCTTTTGTGTGAACTTCACTTATCCTGATGATGACATTCAATGTACGCAAAAGCATGCATTGTGTTATTATGCTCCCGAAGGGAGGTACTGTCCGTCCGTCAGTCAGTCCGTCCGAAAACTTGAACATTGGCCATAACTTCCTTATTAGTAAGTGAATTTACTTCATACTTGGACACAACATCTCTTTGGACAAGGCCTTCCAACTGGCCTATATATAACTTTAACATATGCCATACCTTTCTTATAAGTAAGTGAATTTACTTCATATTTGGACACAACACCCCTTTGGACAAGACCTTCTCACTGACTTATATTTATTTGACCTTGACCCCTGAATGACTTTCACCTTGAAGATCAAATTGTCCAAAAACTTTTACATTGTCGATAACTTCCTTATTAGTAAGTGGATTCACTTCATACTTGGACTCAACACCCCTTTGGACAAGACCTTCCCACTGACTTATTTATTTTACCTTGGCCCCTGAATGACCTTCACCTTGAAGGTTCAGTTGTCCAAAAACTTTAACATTGACCATAACTTTTTAATTAGTAACAGGATTTACTTCATATATGGACACAACACCCTTTTGGACAAGACGTTTTCACTGACCTATATTTATTTGACCTTGACCCCTGAATGACCTTTACCTTGAAGATCCAATTGTCCAAAAACTTTAACATTAAGTATTACCTCTTTATTAGAAAGTCGATTAACTTTATACTTGGACACAACACCCCTGTGGACAAGACCTTCCCACTGACCTATATTTATTTGACTTTGACCCTTGAATGACTGGTCCTCAGCCCAAAGTCAAAGCACCACTTCGGGGGCATTGTCATCTTACAGTGACAGTTCTTGTTTGATATATATTTTATGCACGCAGTGTAGTTTGGTTTTCTTGGAGTTACTCTTCAGTCAGCATAATATCAGGAGAGTAACAAACCGTGCAAATGTATGGTTGTAATTGAAACACTCGAACACAAAATGAGATATAGTTATCATCCGTGGTCAAAATCATATACATGATTAAGTTATAATTTATTGTTATTTGCATAATACCTTCACGTTGAGTTCAACATAAATAAGCACTAAAAATTTCATACAAAAAGTTGAAACCTACGAACAAGGAAGAATTCTGGAAAGTAAATATAAAATGCGGAAGATAGGTTCGTTTGGCTTGATTTAAAAAAGGGACTTATTTTGTGATGTAATTTTGTCTTTACATCTTTCTTTTCCATCGGCTTATATTTTCTGTGCGACTGTAAATATGGTTAGTTTCGATGGTTTTATAGAATAAAAACACATTCTTTATACCAAAAGCTCGCTGTATTGCTATTTTTTTATAATATATTATTTTATATTATATAAACAAACGACACCGTTAAGTAATCAAATTGCTTGCTTGCAAGCCGGAAAAAAAACGAAACAAATTTCATTACAAACTACTGAAAATAGACTTTTATAGCATTGTTGATATAATTATTAGGCATTCGGGATATTTCAATGTGCCTTCTACTGTTTGCATCTGTTCCATTGTAAACACATGGGTAATTAAATAACAGAAGGAATACCAAAATGTACGTGTTTCTCTCTATTTGTTTTGTTATGTTTTTTAAGTTCTCTTCGTGAAACATTATGCTAATTAAAGTACACCGCACGATGCCAGTAAGTCGCGATCTTCTTCCGTATATGTTCTTTATTTTTCATTATAATCTTGATTTCATTTTTGTTGGTCATATAACTGTTTATAATTAGATAAAAAGATTTAGATGATCATTTTTGGATTTTTAGAATGATTTTAAACAAACTTGTAAATGGTAAAAAAGGCGTATATAAAAAGTAACGTAAGACATCATCAAACCGTAAGAGCATTCGGCAATTTCATGAAAACAAATAATTTGTCTTGTTTACTGCCTTAGTTCATTAATAAAAAAATATACCCTAAAATATAAAGCAGTCCATTTCTTTAAAATCAGGTAAAATTGGATGTAAAAGATGTACGACGAGAACTGATGTTTAAATATTAGTCTTCATATAGATAGGATAGGATGTCGTTTTATAACTTTTTGGCAGATAGCTATCTATTTTAAATTAACACTTTCCTTGAGTCTTTATGCCGTAAGAAATAGTTTCGAACATATCTTTTTCTTAACATTTATCTTTCGGTTATCTTGAATTATGATTCATTTTACAATGCAGTATATCATAAATAATTGTTAGGGTGTTTCCCTTTTAAGGAGAAACATGTAAACCTACTTAGATACACTTTGTTTTTTCACATATCGCTTGCAAAACATTCAGCACCCGTATCTGATATAAGATTGCAAAATGATGTATATGCGCACTTAATATGTCGTAAATGTGTCAGAGCAATGAGAAAAAAGTATTTTCTACGTTCTTTCATGTTGAAGGTTAAGGAAAACAAGTGAGACCCTAAATAGTGTTAGTATCTTTTAAACGGATAAAGTTGCTTAGTGTTTTGATAAACTGAATCAGGTGCACTGCTTCGAAATTTATTTTTATGCACCCGGAGGGATCATATTGTTTTGGTCTGTCAGTATGTCTGTTTGTCACAAAACTTTAACCTTGACTATTACACGGAAATCCTTCCAACTACAGCCTCCAAACTTCACAGGTGCATGCATCTCGATGAGCTGTACCCGCCAGACCCACGTAGAGGTCATGGGGTCAAAGGTCAAGGCCCCGGCTGCATGGCGTTCATTCGAACTTAGCACTTGTTTAGAATAGAGCTAAGTTAAGCGAACCATTTACAGTTACTGGTACCCAATGTCAATATGTTCAATGTCTAAAATGTTAATGTTATTTCCTTCGAAAGGGTTGTGGCTCAAATGTGTGTTAGACATTTATATACTAAATTTGATGAAAAGAAACATCGGCAAATAGATCAAAGAAAATCATCCTTAAATTGTTGAGCATATCAACGCTAAATGTTTCTTTCTGTGTCAGTCATTGTTTTTTGAAAACGCTAAGATTTTTTAATGTTTGTAATTATATTTTGACTAATGGGGTAGCAGTATTTTTCAAAATTTGGACCTGTTTAATTTGGTAAACCCAAGGTTTATGGGTTTACTCAATAATTGCTCGGCTGTTAAAAACCTTGTACGCTTGCGCATAGAGGCGGGATCAGAAAACATCCGATTGCATCATGTTTATTATTAAAACAAGACTTTTGGAATCCATTCACGATGCAAGCGATGTTTGTTGGTGGAGACATAAATAGAATCGGCAAACTAAAATTCCGTTCATTAAAATTGTAAACAATTACTTATACATGCTTGTGTTATTATACCCCCAAAACGAAGTTTGGGGAGTATATAGGAGTCACCCGGTGGTTGGTCGGGCGGTCAGTCGGTCGGTCGGTCGGGCGGTCGGTCGGGGTCAAGCACAATGAGAGGAAGTGCAGTGTCCAATAATCATAACTCCATCTGCACTATTTTCAGAGTTATTGCCCTTGGTTGGTTTTCTTTTGTATGGAGCAAAACTTGAAAACTACTGGTTGGAATTCATTGCAACTATACACTGTGATCAATCACAATGAGAGAAAGTGTAGTGTCCAAGAATCATAACTCCATCTTCACTATTTTTAGAGTTATTGCCCTTTAATGTTTTTTTTTGTCCAGAGCATAACTTGAAAACTACTGGTTGGAATTCAGTGCAACTACACACAATGGTCAAGCACAATGAGAGGAAGTGCAATGTCTAAAAAGCATAACTCCATCTTCACTATTTTCAGAGTTATTGCCCTTTGTTGGTTTTCCTTTGTAGGGAGCATTATTTGAAAACTACTGGTTTGAATTCAGTGCAACATCATACAATGGTCAAGCACAATGAGAAGAAGTGCATTGTTTAAGAATCATAACTCCAAATTCTCTATTTGCAGAGTTATTGCCCTTTATTGGTTTTCTTTATTCGGAGCATAACTTGAAAACTACTGGTTGGAATTCAGTGCAACTTCATACAATGGTCAAGCACAATGAGAGGAAGCACAGTGTCCATGAATCATAACTCTGTGTTCACTATTTGCAGAGTTATTGCCCTTTGTTGGTTTTCCTTTGTATGGAGGTTAACTTGAAAACAATTGTTTGGAGTTCAGTGCAATGTCATACAATGGTCAAGCACAATGAGAGGAAGTGCAGTGTCCAAGAATCATAACGCCATCTTCTCTATTTGCAGAGTTATCACCCTTAGTTTGTTTTCTTTATTTGGAGCATAACTTGAAAACTACTGATAAGATTTCAGTGCATCTTCATACAGTGATCAAACACAATGAGACAAAATGCATTGTATCAGAGCTATAACTCCATCTTCACTATTTGCAGAGTTATTGCCCTTCCTTTGATTTCCTTTTCCAGAATATTATTTGGAAACTCGTGGTTGGAATTCAATGCAACTTCATACAGTGGTCAAGCACATTGAGTGGATGTGCAGTGTTAAAGAGCTATAACTCTGTCTTCACTGTTTGCACAGTTATTGTCCTTTGCTAGTTTTCTTTGTCTGGAGAATAACTTGAAAATTATTTTTTTGGAATTCAGTGCAACTTCATACAGTGGTCAAGTGCAATGAGAGGAAATGCATTGTACAAGAACCACAACCATAACTCTTTTTCAGTTTTTTTACGAAGTATTCTGTAACTAAATTGATAACTTCCTCTGTTCTGTAGCGGTGTTTTGGGGGTATTTATCACATTTAGTGATAGCTCTAGTTTAAGTTGTTTGTACAAGTGAGAGTGTTTTTTGGTATGCTTCTGCTGAAGGGAGTATTGCAGGAAACGTTTGAGTTAGAGCATACTTTGAACCTGTTAAGAAATGAGTCTGCCTTGAAATTGTCTTTCATGGAGATTTCTTTGATTGGTGAAACTGTTCAGTTGTTTGGATCATAACCAGAACTAATCTCCTCGCAGTGATTTCCCCTTCATTCTTTGGAAAATAACCTTAGCTCGTTTCCAGCTATATACATGTATAAACTTTTTTGAAAAAGATATCTTTTCTCCTACTTTGTTATGATTGAAATTATATCGATTTAACATACCTGGAAGTTATTAAGTTTGAAAAAAAATCATTATTTGAAGAAAGTTCAACGTTTTTGTTTATTTACTTTCGACCATCACGTGACATGTTTGCACTGAAAGGGAATGAACCGCTAGGTGGAATTTGAACCAAAACCTGATTAAAATGACTGAGGTCGAATAGTTTGTTTTCATGAATATGTTATCATCTCAAACACCTGCTATTTTTCAGATCAACTTTTATCACGGAAGTTTGTTTTTAATTTCCAATATAGCTTTGTTTACTTTAGCAGTACTCGTAAAAGGGTGTATAAAAATTTAAATATCTTAGCTAAAATGTTCTGTTAGGGACGAATAAACAAACTATTTCATATGTTAAGAGTGTTTGTTTAAGATGAGTTTAGATGATGTCAAAGCAAGTCCTAAACCAAGAAAACAGATGAAGCAATTCTTGTCTAAAACCAGAAGAATTGTGTATTAGTCTATTTTTCTTTTTATCGTCATTGTTGGTCGTTTTTGATAAAGTGTATTCGAGATGTCACCGATTTTCTTGTTTAATTAGTGTCTGTAGTCGACTTGCAGGAAGCTGTATAGTATTGGAATCGGCCAGTCACCTTTGTCATTGCATGAACGAACTTAAGCAGCTTATGACGCTTTTGATGTCCAGAGAAAGTTTCTGTGTAGACATTGCATAGATATTAGCCAAGTGTATTGTAAAGAAACGTGTGAAAACTCTACGTCAATTGTCTTGAAATTATCTATTTTTATCATACTGTGAAAAGGCTTAGAATAAGAAAAAGTGGATAATTATTTGATCAAACAGAGCAAAAAAAGCATATTCAAGCATTAGATAAAGGCAGAACAAGTTCACAAGTATTTCAGCAGAGGAGCCTTATACTGAAATTGACCTACTCTGTACAAAAACGGTAGGACGCCATTTTTGTTTCATGATGTTGCTTAAGTGATTGTTATTTTATAGTTTGTTGGAGAGATATTTTGCTTAAGCTAATTGTTCGAGAGATATTTTGCTTAAGCTAATTGTTGGAGAGATATTTTCCTCAAGCTAATTGTTGGAAGGATATTTTGCTGCAGCTAACGCTTACATGTTATGTAGGGGTTTTAGTTAAAAATAAAACTGACTTCTGAACTGAATAACTTTCAAGTTCGTAGGTTAAGAAAATATTACTGTGTTTTGATACTACAACTTTGACTGAAAATACGTTAAGCCTTTAAAATTGCCTTCATCTCTGTGGGATCTAAGGAAATTAAAGATTTAGGTAAATATGGTATAACCCTTATCTCTTTGGCCATCTCTGTTTATCGATGTGAAAATTCACTTGACACTTGGCATTTTAACTCTTAATAAATACTACTAAATATAAGTGCAGTTCATTTCCGTAATGATTTTCATGTTTACTCGTAATGTTTTACGCGTCCATGCTTATAATGTTCATGCTTATAATCTTCCTTGTCATAGTTAACAAGTTACAGGTGTAAAAGATTTATACACGACACCCTTCTGTCAGTATGACACTCAAAGTGTACCGTGATTACTAGGAAAACCTTTTCAAAACAGTTTTGTGATGGAAATAAGCCATAGCTGTTTTAGTTTGAAAGTAAGCATAAATTTCTATTTGGCGAACCTACATGATAATGATATCAACTAGCATGTATACGGTATTTTGTCATTTTATTTTATGCCTACCAATGAAATATAGGGAAATATCAGTGAGATAAAAGTGATAATCCACTGTTTTGAATCAGTGAAATTACCATTTTGATAATCCACTGTTTGTGCCGGAACTAATTTCCCCCACCACGTAAATACAAGAGAATCCGCTGTATTTCAGACAGTGACAGCGAGTGAAATTTATTTACCTTGTTAAATCCAGTTATAATATTGAATTCCTGAGCCTAACTAGTTGTGAACAATGATAAAATTCGCCATAAATTATTTAAAATGTCTGATTTGTTTACATAACTCACATGGACAATATCCAATATGGCCGACTTTCAGTTCAATTGATTGAATATTTCTCGGTATTAATTCGCTTTTATAACTAAGGTATGTATGGCTAAAATTCAATAAATATTGATAAACTGTGTAGAGAAAAATAAATGTTATTTGATGAAAGTGTATTCAGTTTATTTCAGCAGAAGTAAAGTTATCATATGTATTGGAGATTGTTCGCACTTTTTTTCGTGCGGAGTAACGGTTTGACCAATGTACGCATTTACTGATTTGGGGCTCACCATGGGGAATTTATTGAAGGCCCTGAGTAAAAATGTCATAAAATACCCATTTTTGACGTGTTGGCATAAAATAAAAAGAAAATGTGTTTGTTTTTTAGTGGAAGATGGGAATTTATTTCATCTCGTGAACACCATATGTTTATATTTTCACTCGTGGATTCTCATCTTCCACAAAAACAAACAAGTATCCTCTATATCTTACCTATTTTTGTAGGCTTCTCATTTTATTTCTGTAATATTCAAATTTACGATATAATATGTCCAATTTGTAAGCTTACATTTCGATAAGATTTATTTTTCTTATATTATAAACCTTATCACTTAATAAATATGTTAGTTATTGTTCTTGATGAAGTTGTTGTTGTTTTTGCTGTAGATTTTGGTTTTTCAGTCGTGTACTTCAATATTTTTGAGTATAGCACAGAATTTTGTATTGTCGTCAGTCTTTTCCTACAGGTTTTGTTCTTGTCTTTATCGATCAGTTTAATTTGATTAACAAGGCTTCAATCAATCAGATTATTATATTTTATGTCTTTAAGCCTTCAGGCATGTAATTATGATCTCAGAAATAGATTTAGTTTAGTATTTAATAAATACTGTAGGAATTTATGGATAAAAGCAACTGTAAACAGATTCGTAAGGATGGTGTTTATGGTTATAAGGTTTTAACTCGACTATAAGAAGTATATGGAGAGCTGTCCTACTCACCCCGACCTCGACGTCCGCGTCCAGATATCTGAGTAAAGTTTTTGTGCAGTAAAAAAAATATACTACAACTTCTTTATTTCTTTACGGATTTATTTCAAACTTCAAAAATATGTTTTATTATCACCAGCCGGCCGGCCGTCGAGTTTTGCTAGTCCGAGTCATAACTCAAAAACTGTTAAAGGTATCAACTTGAAATTTCACAGATGGATAGATCTTATTTAGGAGAAGTACAGTGCCTGAGAATCCTCAGTGCCCAAGTGCCTTTTTACATAATTTTGGAGTGATTGCCCTTTGTAATTTTTCATAATTTTTGTCCGAGGTATAACTCATAAACTATTTGAGATATTAACTTGAAACTTCAAAGAAAAATAGATCACTCTGAGAAAAAAATGCATTATTTAAAATTTCAATTTTGAAATTATCGCCCTTTGAAATTCTACATATTTATTTTTTGTCGATGGCATAACTAAAAAAGTATTTATGACATCACTTTGTAGCTTCAAAGATAAATAGATCTTATTAAGGAGAAGTGCAATGCATAAGAATCGTAACTCTCTTTTGCATAATTTCGGAGTATTTGCCCTTTGTAATTTTTCATACTTAATTTTAGTCCGGGGCATAACTTAAAAACTTGAAATTCCATAGCTAAATAGATTTCTTTAAGTAGAAATACAAAATCTTAGAACCACAACATTTTTTTCCATAATTTAAGAATTATTACATTTAAAATTCTTCATTCTAATATTTTTCTGGACATAACTCAAAAAATATTGGAGTTATTAACTTGAAACTTCATAGATAAATAGATTTAATTGAAGAAAAGTGCAGCGCTTAAAAACTTTAACTCTTTTTTGCACAGTTATAGAGTTATTGCCCTTTGTAATTTGTTGTACTTATTTTTTGTCCGCAGCATATTTCAGAAAGTATTAAAGATATCAACTTGTAACTTCACAGATGGATAGATCTCAATGAATATAAGTGCAATTCCAAAGAACCATAACTCTCTTTTGCACACTTTTAGAGTTATCGCCCTTTGTAATTTTTTATACTTAATTTTGATTTTAGTCCGGGGCATAAAGTAACATGTTCCAATATTTCAGTACCCAACTGACTAAGCGGCAGGGGTATTGACGCCAGTACCATGGCAGTTCCGGTTTTTTTTCTCAGATAAGCGCTTTAGGGACATGATGGCCTTTTTCTCAATTAATTCTTTACAAACAATTGAAGTACAAAGCAAGAGGCAAACAAGTTGAAGAAACATATTAAATGAAAAAAAAAAACAGAGTAGGAAATAATGGTTATCTGTGTGGCATTAAACTAATACGTTAATGTCAGACGATTCTATCAGAAAGCATAATCTAATTAAAATGTACCCCAGTTAATTTAAAATTCTAAAGAAACATTTAATTTGGGTTAAAATCGTGATATTTTGTAGGTAAAACCTAAGTGCAGAAAACGCATGTTAATCTTATTTACAACAACTCTGTTTGTGCAATGTAATTAGCATTCCATTAAAAAAAACAAATAGTTTTGCACGATACTGTACTGCGAGGCAGTCAATTTGTTTCCGTTGAAAGAACCTTTGTTTTTCTGCCGTGACTGAGGCTTACTGCCAAAAATATTACCCAGATATTACGTTACGTTTCTAGCGTTGCATCAGAATATTGGGTTTATCTTTTGTAAGGTAATAAGGAAAATATGAAAATGGAAACACCAAACTGCATATAAACTTTGAGCAGACAAAAGGGCAGTATCTGTGCTGTATTTTTTTCCTTTATAATTTCGGTTACGTTAACTGAGAGTTATATGGGTATGTACATAACCTGCACGTAGACGATGTGTGTATAATATTTTACAGATGTGTCAAATTTTAACCCATTAATACTTAGCGTCCCCAAAATTAGACATAGGCAAACAGTGCAGACTCAGATCAGACGCCGCAATACGCGGCGTCTGATCAGGGTCTGCACTGTTTGCATAAAGGACTTACTTCCCTAAATATATGAAATTAATGAAAATGGACTCAACCAACTAAGAAAAATGGCATAATCCATTAGGCATAAATGGGTTAACTTTATTCACTGAAGCAACGCAAAACAATATTTCAGACTTTCAGACTTTCTGTAAGTAGACTGTTACAAGTTTATCAGCATATCGGCAATTTATACAGTATACACTTTTACAAATAAATATACCACCAATTACTAACGAAATACAAAGATGATCCAGACACAATTTACAATTTAGACATTGAAAAGAATGTAACGTTTAATACAAAATACGTGAACAAGAGCGACATATAGGAGCGAATCACTGGTCAAGTGGTAAAGCATATGATTTGTTGAGTGGTTACCGAGTTCGACCCCGTGCGCCATCAGTCACACGACTTATCGTCTCTCAGATGACACTTTGAAATCAGGTCCCATTTGTCTCGGTGCTTTTCGCTGTTCTTATGCCTAGCTTTGTTTGATGTTTCATCAAGGATATATACTGGGCATGTAAAAGAACTTGGGTTGTCGTTGAAATTGAAATCATTTTATTTATTTTCACTACCTCGACAACATAAAATAATTAATAATAAAACTAAAAATAAAAAAAATAAATGATTTATAAGTCTACTTTGGGCGACGGTAAAAACCGTTTCTGATGATAAATGAACAGCAAAGCATTTCCCTGTAAGGGGTATCTCTAATGTCAGACTGCCGCGCAAACGGACGCCTAAACGTATTATTTAACCGACCTAGCAATCGACAATTCACATACTTTGAATAATTGATAATTTTACATTTTAATCAGATAAGTAATAATGATAATGATTGATAACAACTGCCATAAATTAAATAGGCAATAAAGCTTGTTTCATTCAAAATAATGCGAACCGAAAGGATTTCAAAGAAAGTGTTCGTAATATTAAACTGATACTTAAATTACAATACAAGATGATTGTCTGGGTATTAGTAATATTTCAACATTTCACATTAAAGATTGAGCTCATTTAATTCTTAACAAATATGATTTGAATCACAACCTTTTAATATTAGTGTTTATCAACAAACTGAACATTGTAATAGGATTTCTATAGCTTTCATAGAAAGACTTCAAAGGTATCAAACCGTTACCGAAAGAATGTAGTTTGATATTTTAACAAATTGCATTCTGTTTAGCTTTATATAAAGTTATTTAATCTTAACACATTTATTGATACACTATGTGTCTTAGCACTTAGTCACCAAACTTAATGTTCTGTTTCGTAAAGAAATAGTCCTCAACAAAATGTGTTAATATTTACAGTAAAAGTTCAAGTTTGTTGTCCGTACAGTTTAGAAACCAACAAAACAATAGACAAGACATGACTTACATTGAAAACAACTGTTAACTGCATCAGGAAGAATGATTCAGCAAAATAAAGTTATCTCAGTGAAGAATTTGTACAGATAATGATGTTTATTCGAGAAGATACATGGATAATGCAAGGAAGCGTTTGCATTATCTGAATGGACAGTGAAGCAAAGATGAACAGGTGGCAAAATAAAGAAAAATAAACAAATAAATGAAATAAATAATACATGAAATTTTTGCTGTTTTCACAAAGGAAGAAGCATCTTACGGTCCCATGTAACCTGTTGCCATGGTTACATATACTATTTCATACTGGATTTTAATACCAATATTCTATAGTTTTAGTGAAGCGATTTCTTTGAATATATACATACATCAAAACTTGAACTCAACATGTAATTTTACTTTTACTCTCTTGTCGTAAATTAAGTTCCCATTGCATAATTTGCACAATCTATAAACACTTAATCATTATGTTCATGCGATCATAAAAGGTTGACCATTTTCCTGACCGTAAGTCCGACAGAACATCAGGTTTTTCTGTACCATTATTTCACTTACAGCAAAAGAAAACACATAGATGTGTTCTCTGGTATGTGAGCGCGATATTTTTTTAAACAAGTCTATTGTACCGATTTATTCATAAATGCAACTCTTACCTCTTTTTAAGCTCGATTACCATATGTCAGCCACAGCAGAAGAAACTAAATTTAATACGATCCGTCACTTTATTGAAGTAAACCCATCAATTATGGAAACAGCTTTTTTTTCAGACACAATGCGCTGCTTCTGTTTGTTGCATTAAGAACTATGTTTTCAGTTCTAGACTATTATAAGTCCAACTGACTTTTTGTGGGCTTATTATACCGTAAAGAAATTACATTGTTGAAGTTTTTGTTACATGTAAACTAAATATAATGACATAATAACTATAGCTACACTCACTCTATTCAGGTTAATATTTATCAATGTAGGCAGGCGGTAAAACGAACATTACTTGCAGATGTTCCTATTTACAATGCAATGAATATTTACTTTCATTCCAATCGTGGCTTATTGAGAACAGTGCTAAACATACAGTCGTATTCTAACCATTCATGTTTCCTTTTGTTTAACGGACGGAAGATGTGACCAGTTATACAAAACGATAGTGCAGCCGACTTACTTTTCGTTTTTAGTTGTTTTGTTTTAGTTCACAAACAAGCAAAAACAGATTTTTTTAGCCAGTTTTGTAGTTTTCACAATTTATTTTATATAATAATATCGTATCATATTTAGATTGTAGAGTGATGGAGCGTCACATTTTTACTGAATTGATTACTGAATATCTCTGTAGGCTCAATATTTGGTAGTCTTTAATGCTGCGATAACGGTATTTCTGTGAGAACGATATTCAACTTAATTGATGGAATTTAACAGGATAAAAGTACAAATCTATTTCTCACCTCTTAAGAATGCTTATAATTCTGACAGAGATAATAACTTAGAGAGTGCATTTATTATAAACTTAACATTTATGAAGAGTCAAAGCGAAAGCGTATTTCATAAAAAGGATTTTTCGTGAGGTTTGAGCGATTAATAACATTTTCTTTGTAATAGCTCACGATTTCGCAGCACTGAAGGTGAAAAAAAAAATTGTAGCCGAAATGTATTGTCATTGGAATACTTGAAGTCTAGTGAATAGATATAAAGTTTCTGTTGCTTTTCTTCGCGTCTTGAAATACAATGTACACCACATCTGTTTTAATGTTTGAAAGTTCAGTAACTACCTAAGCATGTTTCATATTATAAAATGTAGTCCGGTAAGTTTGTACATTTACTTCATGACAATAGTTCTTATCGGTGTTCTCTTGCTGGATTTTAAAAATCTTATATATGTAAGATAATTCGCACCATTCTTGAAATGCTTCAGTTGCATTAAATAGAAAACTAGATGGGTGTTAAGTTAAACACTTGTGTCACCCTTGGATACTTTGTTAGAATAATAAAAAAGTAAACAACAGCGTGCTGGAAAAGACAGCATGCTACTCCAAGTACAAAAAGGGGCATAACTCCACTAAATGTGATCTTGACCTAAGGATTTTTGCATCATTATGACCCTGTTGCCATAAGTAATATAATTTGAAAGTTTTATGAAGAAATGTTAAGAAATGGCAAAGTTATGGCAAACGTCGTTAAGTTTTCGTGACGGACGGACTGACGGACGAAGCGATCCTTATGTCGTAAACGATATAGTTGTAAGCATTACAACTGGAAAGTTTGATGAAGAAATATTAAGAAATTGCATAGTTATAGCCAATGTTAAGTTTTCGTGACAAAATCCAAGTACAAAAAGGGGCATAACTCTGTCGAATGTGACCTTGACCTAAAGATGTTGGCATCATCAGGACTCTGTTAACGTAAGCAATATAATTGAAAGTTTGATGAGGAAATGTTAAGAAATGGCAAAGTTATAGCCAACGTTAAGTTTTCGTGACGGGTGGTCGGACCGACAGACAAAGCGATCCCTATGTATCGCCGTTTCTTGGAAAGGGTGAAACAGAATGTGGTTCGAAATGATAATAGTCCGTTTTCATGCAGTGATCTTTTTAGGTGACGTTTATATAATGTTTCTGATGTGTTGTTGTTATTTATGGCGTACTTTCCTGCCTTTAAGTATAGCACTTAAATTTTTATTGTCCTATTTCTTATTCTACAGGTTTTATACTCGTCTATATCGATTACTATAATTAGGTTATCAAGTCGTCAATCAGATCGTTTTATTTTATGTCTCTTAAGCCTTCGGGTAATTTCTACTTGTTTTGTGATCTAATTAATCGATTTTATCCAGTACTTAATTGTATGTATTCAATGAACAGGCAATCGTGAAAGGATTCGTTAAAGAGAATGATGTGACAAAATCTTTTGATCCGAGACCACAAAGGCCTAGTGCTTAGATATTTTGCATGGAACATTATCTAGAGGTCCTCTACCAAGTGTGTTCAAATTTTGACCATTGAGTCATTAATAGTCCCGTCCCGGTTTTTGCACAGGCATATTTATAGAGGACTTCGAAAATCTTCTCGGTCAGTTTTAAATTATAGGGAAGTGGAACACTCTCCAATCATTGATTACGGACAATTGAAGCCATAAACCAACCATTTTAGAAAAGGAAGACCATACTGTTCCTTTTCAGTAATCAAGCCAAAGTCCCATCGATGATATGATGACATAACTGATTTTTGTTAAAACAAAGGAGAAAAAAAAGTTCTCATCTATATCCTCAGAGATATTTGACTAAAAGCCCTAATCACCTTATTTTTAACCCTTCGTCTTTGTGATCAAATGTTTTGGCTCACTTAATATTTTTTGCGGACTGTTTCCCAGCAACTAGGAACTACTTCTCAGATTTCAGTTATACTTTGCAAGACTTATAAGTACCGAGCTTGGTTGTGCATATCGTTGTCACGTCCAACTCCAATGTTTTTTCTCCGATGAGTTATGGCTCTTTGATATTTTTACACATCAGTTTATCCGGATAATTCCTTTCCATCTTCTCAACTTTTATTCAAATTTTAATAATACTTTCAAAAATCATAAGTACCAAGCCTTGTTGTGTAGCCTATGTTGTTGCTGCGTTCCACTTTCACTCATTCTTTCATTTTCTTTTTTCACTCATATTATATAAGCCTTTTGATTTTTTGTAATACATAAATTTTTCCATGCTATTTTTCAGCAACCATTTGTTAGATTTTAATAATACTTTGCAAGAATGATATGTACGAAGCTTACTTATGCATGTCATTGTTGTGTTCCAGTCCAATGTATTTTCACTGAGTTATGGCCCTATGACTGTTTTTAACTTATAAAGGATAAAAAGTTTGTGCACCCTGTTTCACATCAACAGTATGCCGGATTTTATCAAACCCGCAAATAGAATTTCCGGGGGCTAAATTGGATTCTCATGCATTTGTCAGTCCATCTCTCAGCCCGTCTGGCCGGCCGGCGGTAGCATTGTTGTAGCACATTCTGCTTCGTTTATAGTCCTTTGCTGTTCTTTTCACATGAAGGCTAATGTAAGTTTATCGGCTTTATCAGCAGTTGTTTGGTGTATTTGAAAGAAAGTTTGAGGAAATCATAAGAAATGGCTATAATTTTGCATATGATTTGCATATTATTTGAATGATAGCACTTAGATGTTTCTTTGTCATAAACATCAGTGTAAGTTTGTCAGCATTATTTTTCATTACGTTTGATATTGTGTCTTAATTCAGCTAAACATTACAAGATAAATTTAGTATCAAGAGTTGTTGTTTTGTTTCAATGATTTTATCCTGAGTTCTGACTCTTTTGTGTTTATTCTTCACATTAAGGTCATTCAAAGTTACTTTGAGCTATGTTTCAGCAAATATTTGTGAGATTTCAGTTCAACTTTGCCTCACTTATAACTACTATAGGCATTTAATGTTACTGCGTTTATTTATTCTTAAAACCAAGTGAAAGTTTGTTTGTGCTTTTTCATTTATACCCCCGCCAAAGGCTAAGGGGATATTAGAAATTGTCTCCTTCCTTCCGGCCGTGCGTGCGTCCCAATTTTGTCCGGAGCATAATTCCAAAAGTACTTGAGTGATTTTCTTTAAACTTCATACACTGACAAAGCACATTAGAAGAAAGTGCATTGTGTAAGAACAATAACTCTACCTTGTCTACTTTTAGCGTTATTCCCCTTTATCAGATTTACTTGAAAAACATAGTCCGAAGCAAAAATCCAAAAGTACTTGAGCGATTTTCTTCAAACTTAATACACTGACAGAGCATTTTGGTAGGAAGTGCAATGGACAAGAACAGTAACTTCGACTTGCCTACTTTTAGAATTATTCCCCTTTATCAGATTTACTTGAACAAAATCCAGAACATAACTCCAAAAGTACTTGAGCGATTTTCTTCAAACTTAATACACTGACATAGCACATTGGTAGGAAATGCAGTGTGCAAAAACAATAACTCTACCTTGCCTATTGTTGAGGGATTTCTTCAAACTGAATACGCGCATTATTACATTTAGTTTTTGAAAGTACAACCTTCAAGTAACTTCTTCCTTGGTGGGGGGATTAACCATGTGTAAAATGGCTCTTGTTTATAATTAATTGAAGTATAATTAACTTCTTCAGTACCTAGCCCAGCTTTGCATGTGCTTAGCATGCAGTTTGTGTATTGAGTTCTGCTATATTTTGCAGGATGGTTAAGTTGTGTCCGTTTATCCAGACGGTTGACTAATACTACTGAGAATACTTTCCACACAAAAATGAATTGTGAAATATTTTTCAGTCAGTTTCATTATGGCAGACTAACTAAAAATGTAGAAATTACTGTACAAGGCGGTGTGTAAGGATATTCATCACCTTTAGTGATAGATGTTGTTAACATGTACTTATTTCCATCTGAAAGGAACATTTGATGGGGGTTAAAATCGTGCAACTTTTAAAGTCGTCAGTCCAGAAAACACCTGTTAATCTTAATTAGAACAACGCTGTGTGTAATATAATTAGCCTTACATTAAAAAATACAAACAAATATGTTCGTAGCTCTACATTATACTAAACTGCGAGGCAGTCTTTTTTTCAATTGAAAGAATCTTTGTTTTTCTGCCGTGATGTGCCATCATGTCAGTAAATTCCCAAACAATTTTACGACGTACAGCTAAAGGCAAAAACAAGTTGAAGCAACATATTAAATAAAAATAAAACAAGGTTGAAAAATAATGGCTGTCTGTGCGGCATAAAAAAGATTTCGTTATCGTAATGTCAGACGACTCTATCAGAAAAGAAATCATCAACTTCTTTACATTTAAGACTTGAAAGTAATATTTAGAAGTTCTTAAAATCGTGACTTTGTTGAAATAAAACCTTCATTTCAGGAAACGCCTGTTCTTCTGTTTCACACCAACGCTGCTTTCGCAATATAATTAGCTTGCATTAAAAACACTAATATTTCTGCACGAAACTGAACTGCAATGCAATCAATCAATTTGAAATTGCTAGTGGGTGGCAAATAAGCTCGATAAAGACATGTTCATGGATAAAGCATTTGTTGCAAATGAACTGACTTTGAAAGCATTAGACCAGTATTTTCTAACGGGTTATATACGAGTATTAGCTCTCTCTGTTCTCCATTTCCTGGCTTGGCATTTATATACTCTATCTGAGAATTGAAAGGTCCATGACCTCTAACATTTGCATTATCTAACAAAGAAGTACAGTTATATTTTTACCACAAACAAGTACATAACAAAAGAGCACCTGGTAATGTTTGTGGGTAAAACCTATTGTTATATGTTGTGGGTCCATGAATTGCGTGTTTATAGAGTGTATCATTCAAATGTTAAACTATCTTTAATAAAGTGAATTCAAGCAGTTCTGTAGTCTGCGACAATGATTATTCCTTCTGTCCAACAAACATTTGACTAGAAATTTTAGTTGAGCATCTCATAAAACAGGCGAATAACTTGCAGGACTTTTTGTTTTGTTTTTAGGTCGTATTTGAGGCATTTTGCAACGAATAAATATCCAGATGATATTGTTTACTTTACGTATTAAACATGCATCAAAGTGTTAGAATTATCTTAATCAGATTATTGGGAAACTGTGACTGTTTAATGATGCAGCAGGGAATATAAATCACACGGGCAATACGCCAGTATTCTTACCGTGATTATTTTATTTAACAATGTTGAACTTATCGGAGGGAGATATCGATGTTTACTTAGGCAGAACGAAGACGGTAAGTTTATTCTGTTGATAGATGTTACGTATTCAAATTTCTGCTTAGCATTTCTTGCACTCTCTCATTGAACTTCAAAGAAACTCTTTTGACTGAGCGTTCGACCAACTGACTAAATGCATTGAATAATTGTTAAGTTGTATTTTCAAATCAACATTCTTGATCAGGGCGATGGTATATATAAGATTTAGAACGGCAGGCATAGTTTTAACAAAAATATATTTTTTAAAAACACATTTACCACAAGATTTAAAAACAAAGTGACGTACCATAAATTTAAAGACATGTAAAGGGTTCAAACATGCTGAAAAGAAAAAATAACTTACTCGAAACGTTTATATGATTTGTTTATAGAAATAAATGATTAATTTCCCTTCGTTTAGTAAAAAGATTTTAGGATTTCTCGTACGTTGCGTATTTTTCCGTTATAACATTATCACATTGTATTCTAACGTTTTCTTGTAATTGTCAGGTCCCGTATAAAATGTTTTCTGAGCATGTTATGGTTAAGGTCAAATTTGTCCTACACTTGTGATGGTAAATGTCATATTTTGACTTGAACTAATTTGAGACTTCTATAAAGTGTAGACAATATTTTTTATATAGGAAGCAACCGTTCAATTTTATCGAATGCCATTGATTAATCGACAATACAGAATTTTCAGATTTGTAAAATTTAGCATCATACCCTTTAGGAAAATGCATAGATAACTGTACATTGTCTATATTCAAGGAAAAATATAAATACGCACTTAATTAGTCAAGTCTCGCCTTTAAATAGTTCAGCAGATCACAAGAGGTTATTCAACAATTAGTGGACTAAAAGAAGATTTGCATAAAGAAAACTGACAAGGTTTTCAAGTTGCAAGCAGACAGAAAGAAAGAATACATACCTTTCTTGTCTGCTGGTTTTATTTATATATTTGTACTTATCGTTCCGAAGCTTAATGATGACATTTACACACATGGCACTCAGACAGAACATATCAAGATTTTGTTCGAGAGATAGCTTATGCTTATTGCCGGAATGTTTTGGTTTGCCTGCATCTTACTTCATAGATGTTCCTGTTTTTCAAGATAGTCTGTTGTTCTGTCTTTACAATACTAAAATTGATCAAGTATATCTGCTTGATCGTCTTTTCAGGAAATTGGCTTTGGGTAATAGTAGTGTCCAAAACAATGGAATAAGACAGTTTCTAAACTGGTTCTGCGTACAATATCATAAAAATTAAGAATTGACCAATAACTGCTGGAAAGAGAGCTATGTTGTTGGCGAATCACGTTAAACAATCTGTCCTCCAGAAATAATTGATTTGGGACTCTCACTTAGCTCTTTCGTGTATTACCAGTAAGGTGTTGTCGAGTCTTTATTTGAAACAATATCACTCGATTTAAATTCATATACAACCAACTATTTTGCGTTATTAGCTAACCTGACCAAAGGTCAGTTGTATCTTTTAGTACGCTATTTTGTCTGTCGTCCGTCCGTCCGTCGTCCAAAATTAAGTGTAAACAAAATACCATTTATACCACTGGGTCATTTGCAATTAAACTTTACAGCAATGATCCTTGTATAGTTCTTTTTCAAAGTGATATGAAGATTTACTGGAATTTCATGCGGAAATTTGGTTTCCATAGCAATTGAAAGGAAAACCTTTAAAAATCTTCTTGTCTGAAACCACAAGGCTAAAGTTAATGGTATCATCTAAAGAGCCTCTACCAAAGTTAAATAAATCATGGCTCTGGGGTCAGAATTGGCCCCATCTAAGAGGTCACTTGATTTAACATAAACATATAAATGAAAAACTTTTAAAAAATCATCTTGTCAGAAACTATAAGGCCTAGAGTTAAGATATTTAGTGTGTATCATTGTCTCGTAAATGTCTGCCAAGGTTATAAAAACCATGGCCTCTTGATGAAAATTGGCCCTCCAAGGGGTCAATTGATCTTTCATAGAGTCATATAGGAAACAAGTTTTTGTTTTTTAACCTTTCGTCTGAAATCGCAAGACCTGGAGCTAACATATTTGGTTGATTGCATAATTAAGTAGACATCTACATACGTTATTAAAACCAAGGCTCTGGTTGAGAACTGGCCCAACCGCAGGGGTCACTTAATTTTACGTAGACTTACATAGAAAAAACTTTAAAAATCTTCTTGTCAGAAACCATAAGGCCTAGAGTGATGGTGTTCTGTAGGAATGATTGTCTAGCGGACGTCTGCCAAGTCCATACAAATCATGACCTGTGGATCAAATTTGGCCCCGCCCATACGTCATTTGATATTACATAGATATATATTGGAAAAAGCTTTAAAAACATCTTCGTGTCTGAAACCACAAAGTCTAAGGCTTAAATATTTGGCTGATACCATCATCTAGTGAACCTCTACCAAATTTATATAAATTAAGGCTCCGGGGGTCAGAATTCTCCTCACACAAAGGGTCACTTGATTTTACATAGAGTTAATTAGGGAAAACTTTTCTTGTAAGAAACCATTAGGTTAAGGGTTAAGATATTTAGTGTGTATGATTGTCTAGTGGACGTCTGCCAAGTTTTTACAATACATGGCCCTTGGAGGAAAATTGGCCCCGCCTCAGTGTTCACTTGGTTTTACAAAGAGTTATATAGGAAAAATGTTTTTAAAAATCATTTTGTCTCAAACCACAAACTCAAGCTTACATATTTGGTTGATTGCATCATCTAGTGGACCTTTACAAAAGCTATATAAATCCTTGCTTTGGGGTGAGTACTGGCCTAACCCAGGTGTCACTTAATTTTTCATAGGCTTATATTGGGAAAAAATCTTCTTGTCAGAAACCATTAGGCCTAGAATGAAGATGTTTTATGTGTATGATTGTCTAGTGAACGTCTACCAAGTGTATACAAATCATGGCCCCTGGATCAAAATTTGGCCCCGTTCCAGCGTCACTTGATCTTACATCATGTTATATAGCTAACAAGTTTTTAAAAGTCTTCTCTCCTGAAAACACAATACTTAGAGCTTACATATTTGGTTGATAGCATCATCTAGTAGACTTCTACCAAAGTGATATAAATCATTGCTCTATGGTCAGAATTGTCTCCACCCAGGGGTCACTTGAAGACTTATATAGGATTTGTTTAAAATATCATTTTAGAAACCATTAGGCCTTTGGTTTAGATATTTTATGTGTTCTATGGTCTAGTTGATATGTACTATGTTCATACACATCATGGCCCCTGGATCAAAATTGGCCAGACCCAGTGGTCAATGGGTTTGACATGGAATGATATAGGAAAAAGTTTTTAAAAATCTTTTTGTCAGCAAGTGAAAGGCCTTGAGCTCAGATATTTATAGTTCACCACTGCCTAGCTAATTAGGTGGACTTTGGAAGATCTGGGCCCTCACCAGGATACCAGTCTCCACTCTCTCAAATTGGCTAACCCACCCTCTCATAAAAAATCATTTGATGGGGGTAGGAAGGTACTTTACCTACAGCCACCTTTGTCCTTTACCTTCATGTGACCTTGACCTCGACATACTGACCTACTTCCTTGTTTCTGAAAAGATATGTCTTTGAGATTTAGCTGTTTGTATAAGTTTGCAAATAATTTTACTTTGGTTAACCTCAAACTTCTGATCTTCTTTCTTGGTTCATTAATATTGGATATCATATCTCTAATGAGGTATTTGAACCGTTTGTTAAGTGACACATGCCTTAGGTGCTACTCCAGCCCCATCCCACACACCCACATCCCGCTGATTGTTTGATAGTTACTTTTGAGGTGAGCGACCCAGGACCATTTGGTCCTTCTGTTTTAAAAACTCAAAACACATTGTTTTATAAAATTATATTTATTTTTCATCAGATTAGTGGAAAATGTCCTCTTGATTTCATAATCGAAACACATTGGCAAGCATATATATATCGGATTCGTCAGTTATGCTAGATTCAGTTTGATTAGAAGATAAGCATCGTTAAGCAATAAGCGTTGTAACTTAACATTTTGAATGTATCTCTTATACTTTTAATCTCTAGAGTGGACTTACAGAAAAGAAACTTAACATTTTGAATGTATCTCTTATACTTTTAATCTCTAGAGTGGACTTACAAAAAAGAGATTACACGGTATAAAATTCGTGTGCGGCAGGTGACCAGTTTATAAGAAACTTTAATGTGGATTTAAAGACAATTAATGTAAACTTAAAATTGTAAAAAATATCAAAGAAAGAAAACAACTTTCTCTCAAATCATGCACGTAATTAGGTAATTTCTATATTGGTAAATGATAATCGAACTTCTAAGTACCTACATTTATTTTAAATGTTTGATTCGATCGATAGAACTATTTATTTTGGTGGTAAGTAGAATATTCTGGTCGTTGATAGGCGATCTGTAATAAGCCTGGTGTCACTTAATCGACTGTGTGTCAATCGGTCCGAAAATCATAGAAATTGTCAGTTCACTCTTTTGTTTATGCACACTAGAGATGAGTGGTAGCAAATGATATATACAACGCAATACATGAATAAGTTTGAACAATATTTCTATTACAGGAATATTATATGTCGGCTGTTGACCGAATATGCGATTTGACCTTAGTAGACTTAGTGATCTACAATTCGGCTAACTGTTTTTTAAAACCATACGAACCGAAGGATAATGAATAAAGAGTCATTATAGGAATTCGGTTCTTATGATTGCAGCTTTATTCCTATCACTTATTGCGATTCATTTACAAGACCTGTTGACTGGTCTTAATGGTGACACACAAAAGAAACGTAGCTTGTTTGCATCTAAAGCCAAGCAGTATTGGTATGAGTTTATCGTGCAGTTTTCCAGTTGCTACCAATACGAAAATATCGATATGTGCGCATACTATCAAATGATAACTGTTCATAGGATTGTTCTCTGTCAATGCAATTTGTAGGCTGCTGTGAATTTCATTGCATTAATTAAGTACAATATTCTTTGAACTTTCGAAAATCCTCAAATAAGTCGTTAAGTAGGATTTGACTGGAACCTAGCATTAGAATATAACAAATCCATAAAAAAAACGAAATATTTCTTTGAACCAAACATTTCAGAGAAATATATGTCTTCCAGCTGGAATAGGTAATACTTGTTTCATAAGTTGCTCCTTAACTATTCTTTGAACTTTGTTTATTCTTTGTCCACAGGGTAATATTTTTCTGTTGTATACAGTATGCTCGTACAAATTTAACTGCGTGTGCTGTCGTTCTTATTTAATGTCTGAACATTTGAACAGCATAAAATTTGAAAAAAATAACGTTTGGAAAGTTGTCAGTTAATTTATTTGATTTATTGCAACGTCTTAAAGTCACTTTTGTTTTAAAACTAACGACCTATACACTTAACGCAAAACTGTTTCTTGAAATGTCAGAACAGATTTTCCATCTGTTTCTGAATATGTAAAATTGATTGGTCTACTCAGTTTTAAAGAAATTCAACTGATTGTCACCGAAATAATTCCTATTGCGTTAGAGCGAGTAACTGATTCTACTTTTTTATTATTATTCAAGTCAATAGACAATATATATTATTGATCTTTCTTATATAAAATTACTTTTTTTTATTCAAAGACGAGAACAAATACGAAAACTGAAACTTCATATTAACCTTCAGGTAACCGAAATCATTCAAAAGAACTTGGCAATTTTGAGTGATTGCATAAACCGAAGCAAATTTCTTTCTTTTAAAAACACAAAAAGGAGAAATTCTATTCTATTTTAAAGACTTTTCTTTTTAAATAGCAAATGTCTTTTTTTTTTGGAAAAAAAACATATTGTTGTTAACACAGGTGTAACTCTTATTGTTTTAAGTGTCAATATATTGTCGAGTCTTTTATTTCTATCTATCTATTTAAGTTTATTTATCGTCGTACCGGTTGCCCATTGACCGACGCCCCCTGCGTTTACGTTTTGGGGGATAGTGCAGATCCGTTCCACACAATTGTTTCACTCTAGACAATGCCTTAAATAAGATTTAAGATGAAATCATGAACATTCAATACTAGGTAAAGCTTGATACACAGGACACGGACACTAAAGTTATTTCACAAGGTCAAATATAACGATCAAAATTCAGTTTGTTCCCAAGTCTCGTCAGACACTAATGCAGGAAGTGGTTGGGAAATAGAAGAAAAAACGCTGTTAAAATTAAAATCAGTGTTTATATAAAGATACGCTCCCAACTTAGTGTATTTGCAGAACAGATGTATCAAAAATGGATAATTATCAATATATTATCAGTTGCATTCCTTTACGTATCTAACACAAATCAGTTTGAAAGCAGGTGTGTTGCATTGTTTCAACACTTCAAATCTCTTTAATATCTGGAAGTCGTGTAATATGAAAAATATAAAGGTATTTTAATGCATTCTTAGGCTTTGGAAATATAAACATTAATTACACGCTTGTTTGCAGAGAAATAAAACAGTCTTTCAGAGTTGGAGTAGAGCATTTAGATGTAGGCTGTCTTTTTCCAGATTTTATTTTTCTAATCGAATATAAAATGTTATCGGTATAAAAATAATAGCATACTGACATGCATACAAGAAAAGTGGACTCCAAAACAAAATAAACGTGCATATATAATCAAAATAAAACACTTTGTCACAAACTGTTCGGTTTAACCATTTGAAGCTAAATAAAAGTCACGAACAAGAGAGAAAAAAACTAAGGGAGGAAAATCACACTGATATTTTAGTTTATGTAGTTACAGATATGATTTTTTATTATACCCATACCATTGGGAAATGGTTTTGCATCTGAAAATTTCAACCTAACATAGTACGTTCTCAATATTTGTGTAGTCTTATTGTCAATTTGATCCTTAAATACGAGTATACTGCCTGGATAAAAAGATCTGATAGGATTTACTAAAATGAAGAATGCATGTAAAATGTTAAATTGACAAATCCACCATGCTCTGTTCTGTGCACCATAAACCACCTACCTCGTACTGTGCACCATACCCCCCAGCATACCCTGTGCACCATAAACCACCAACCATGTTATGTGCACCATAAACCATCCAGCGTGCTGTGTGCACCATAAACCATCCACTATGTTCTGTTCACCATAAACCACCCACCATGCTCTGTGCACTATAAACCACCCTTTATGTTCTGTTCACCATAAACCACCCACTATGCTGTGTGCACCGTAAACCACCCACCATGCTCTGGGCACATTAAACCAACCACCATGCTCGGTCCACCTTAAACCTCCGACCTTGCTCTGTGTACAATAAACCTCCCACCATGCTCTGTGCACCATAAACCAACCACTATGCTCGGTCCACCATAAACCACCCACCTTGCTCTGTGTACAATAAACCTCCAACCATGCCCTGTGCACCATAAACCACCCGATTTTCTCTGTGTACAGTAAACCTCCCACCATGCTCTGTGCACGTTAAACCACCCACCTTGCTCTGTGCACCATAAACTTACCACCATGCTCTGTGTACAAGAAACCTCCCACCATGCTCTGTGCACCATAAACCACACACCTTGCTCTGTGTACAATACACCACCCACCTTACTCTGTGTTATACCACCCACTATGCTTTGTGCACCGTAAACAAACCACCATGCTCTGGGCACATTAAACCAATCACCATGCTCGGTCCACCTTAAACCTCCGACCTTGCTCTATGTACAATAAACCTCCCACCAAGCTCTGTGCACCATAAACCAACCACCATGCTCGGTCCACCATAAACCACCCACCTTGCTCTGTGTACAACAATAAACTAATCACTATGATCTGTCCACCATAAACTAACCACCATGCTCTTTGAACCATAAACTAACCACCATGATCTACCCACCATAAACTAACCACCATGCTCTTTGAACCATCAACTAATCACTATGATCTCTCCACCATAAACTAACCACCATGCTCTGTTCACCATAAACCACCAACCATGTTATGTGCACCATAAACCATCCAGCGTGCTGTGTGCACCATAAACCATCCACTATGTTCTGTTCACCATAAACCACCCACCATGCTCTGTGCACTATAAACCACCCTTTATGTTCTGTTCACCATAAACCACCCACTATGCTGTGTGCACCGTAAACCACCCACCATGCTCTGGGCACATTAAACCAACCACCATGCTCGGTCCAACTTAAACCTCCGACCTTGCTCTGTGTACAATAAACCTCCCACCATGCTCTGTGCACCATAAACCAACCACCATGCTCGGTCCACCATAAACCACCCACCTTGCTCTGTGTACAATAAACCTCCAACCATGCCCTGTGCACCATAAACCACCCGATTTTCTCTGTGTACAGTAAACCTCCCACCATGCTCTGTGCACGTTAAACCACCCACCTTGCTCTGTGCACCATAAACTTACCACCATGCTCTGTGTACAAGAAACCTCCCACCATGCTCTGTGCACCATAAACCACACACCTTGCTCTGTGTACAATACACCACCCACCTTACTCTGTGTTATACCACCCACTATGCTTTGTGCACTGTAAACAAACCACCATGCTCTGGGCACATTAAACCAATCACCATGCTCGGTCCACCTTAAACCTCCGACCTTGCTCTATGTACAATAAACCTCCCACCATGCTCTGTGCACCATAAACCAACCACCATGCTCGGTCCACCATAAACCACCCACCTTGCTCTGTGTACAACAATAAACTAATCACTATGATCTGTCCACCATAAACTAACCACCATGATCTACCCACCATAAACTAACCACCATGCTCTTTGAACCATAAACTAATCACTATGATCTGTCCACCATAAACTAACCACCATGCTCTGTTCACCATAAACCACCCACCATGCTCTGTCCACCATAAACTAACCACCATGCTCTGTCCACCATAAACTAACCACCATGCTTTTGTCCATCATTAAACTAACCACCATGCTCTTAGAACCATAAACTAATCACTATGATCTGTCCACCATAAATTAACCACCATGCTCTTTCCATCATAAACCACCCACTATGCTCTTAGCACGATAAACCTCCCACCATGCTCTGCGCACCATAAACCTCCCACCATGTTTTGTGCACCATAAACCACTCACCATGCTCTGCGCACCATAAACCAACCACCATGCTTTGTGCACCATAAACCACCCACCATGCTTTGTGCACGATAAACCTCCCACCATGCTCTGCGCACCATAAACCTCCCACCATGTTTAGTGCACCATAAACCTCCCGCTATGCTCTGTGCACCATAAACCACCCACCATGCTTTGTGCACCATAAACCACTCACCATGCTCTGCGCACCATAAACCAACCACCATGCTTTGTGCACCATAAACCACCCACCATGCTTTGTGCACGATAAACCTCCCACCATGCTCTGCGCACCATAAACCTCCCACCATGTTTTGTGCACCATAAACCTCCCGCTATGCTCTGTGCACCATAAACCACCCACCATGCTTTGTGCACCATAAACCACTCACCATGCTCTGCGCACCATAAACCAACCACCATGCTTTGTGCACCATAAACCACCCACCATGCTTTGTGCACCATAAACCTCCCACCATGCTCTGCGCACCATAAACCTCCCACCATGTTTTGTGCACCATAAACCTCCCGCTATGCTCTATGCACCATAAACCACACACCATGCTCTGTCCACCATAAACTAATAACTATGGTCTGTGCACCATAAACCTCCCACCAAACTCTGTGCACCGTAAACCTCCCACGATGTTTTGTGCACCATAAACCTCCCGCTATGCTCTATGCACCATAAACCACACACCATGCTCTGTCCACCATAAACTAATAACTATGGTCTGTGCACCATAAACCTCCCACCAAACTCTGTGCACCGTAAACCTCCCACGATGTTTTGTGCACCATAAACCTCCCGCTATGCTCTGTGCACCATAAACCACCCACCATGCTTTGTCCACCATAAACTAATAACCATGCTCTGTGCACCATAAACCTCCCACAATGCTCTGTGCAATATATTAGAGAGTAATAGTTCCTGCTGTAAAGGGGAACCACCTTGCTCTGTCAACAACAAAACACAATTAACCACCCTCCTTGCTTTGTGCACCATAAACCTCCCACCATGTTCCGTGCACCATAAACCACCCACCATGCTCTGTGCACCATAAACCAACCACCATGCTCTGTGCACCATAAACTTACCACCATGCTATGTGCACTATAAACCACCCACCATGTTTTGTGCACCATAAACCACCCACCATGCTCTGTGCACCATAAACCATCCACAATGCTCTGTCCACCATAAACTAATAACCATGCTCTGTGCACCATAAACCACCCACCATGCTCTGTCCACCATAAACTAACCACCATGCTTTCTGCACCATAAGCCAACGACCATGCTCTGTGCACCATAAACCTCCAACCATGCTCTGTGCAATATATTACAGAGTAACAGTTCCTGCTGTAAAGAGAACCACCATGCTCTTTCCACCATAAACCACCCACCTTGCTTTGTGCACCATAAACTATCCACTATTTTCTGTTCACCATAAACCACCCACCATGTTCTGTGCACCATAAACCACCCATTATGTTCTGTTCACCATAAACCATCCACTATGCTTTGTGCACCGTAAACCACCCACCATGCTCTGTCCACCATAAACCACCCACCTTGCTCTGTGTAAAATAAACCCCCACCATGCTCTGTGCACCATAAACCAACCACCATGCTATGTGCACCATAAACCACCCACCATGCTCTGTGCAATATATTAGAGAGTTACAGTTCATGCTGTAAAGAGAACTTTTTAGAATAGATTACGTTTTCGTTTGCGACTTGTTAAATATTTAATGCACCAGACACCCAATTAATTTTAAACCGTCAGTAACTGAACTCGCTCATAGATTCAACATGATAGTGATTTATGTGTACTTATTGTTCTGTAGTATCTTGAGAGATAATCTCATGAACTTTAATTCAAGCAACATCGTACTGTGTTATTGTTATACAAAGTCATCACGGTGCACCATATAATTGGATTAATTTATTATCAGAGCACTTGAAAAAGTACCTGCTTGATTATTTAATTGAAACGCAACGCAGGGTATAAATAAAGATAATATGACAGAAAGCAGAAATGCCAATATTCCGGTGCTGTTCATTTTGTTTACACTTCCGTTAAATAAACGTTAGGTTTTCGGGGGATAGTTATGCATGCTCCATGCAGAGGGTAAGTCGTTTATATTCGAAACATTCATGTAAAAACATTTTCTTCAGACTTTTTAAGTAAAAATAATTTCTGATGTGCTTCAATTTTCAAAACCTTTAAAATCAGTTGTATTATATTATGGTATAAGCAACTGCAAAAAAATGTATTTTATTATGGTATAAGCAACTGCAAAAATTGTATTATATTATGGTATAAGCAACTGCAAAAAATGTATATTATTATGGTATAAGCAACTGCAAAATTGTATTCTATTATGGTATAAGCAACTACAAAAATTGTACTTTATTATGGTATAAGCAACTACAAAAATTGTACTTTATTATGGTATAAGCAACTACAAAAATTGTATTTTATTATGGTATAAGCAACTACAAAAAATGTATTCTATTATGGTATAAGCAACTACAAAAATTGTACTTTATTATGGTATAAGCAACTACAAAAATTGTATTCTTTTATGGTATAAGCAACTACAAAAATTGTATTCTATTATGGTATAAGCAACTACAAAAATTGTACTTTATTATGGTATAAGCAACTACAAAAATTGTATTCTATTATGGTATAAGCAACTACAAAAATTGTACTTTATTATGGTATAAGCAACTACAAAAATTGTATTCTATTATGGTATAAGCAACTACAAAAATTGTACTTTATTATGGTATAAGCAACTACAGAAATTGTACTTTATTATGGTATAAGCAACTACAAAAATTGTACTTTATTATGGTATAAGCAACTACAAAAATTGTACTTTATTATGGTATAAGCAACTACAAAAATTGTACTTTATTATGGTATAAGCAACTGCAAAAAAAAATGTATTTTATTATGGTATAAGCAACTGCTAAAATTGTATTTTATTATGGTATAAGTAACTTCAAAAATTGAATTTTATTATGGTATAAGCAACTACAAAAAAAAATTGTATTTTATTATGGTATAAGCAACTGCAAAAATTGTATTTTATGGTGGTATAAGCAACTACAAAAATTGTACTTTATTATGGTATAAGCAACTACAAAAATTGTATTTTATTATGGTATAAGCAACTGCAAAAATTGTATTTTATGGTGGTATAAGCAACTACAAAAATTGTACTTTATTATGGTATAAGCAACTACAAAAATTGTACTTTATTATGGTATAAGCAACTACAAAAATTGTACTTTATTATGGTATAAGCAACTGCAAAATTGTATTCTATTATGGTATAAGCAACTACAAAAATTGTACTTTATTATGGTATAAGCAACTACAAAAATTGTACTTTATTATGGTATAAACAACTGCAAAAATTGTATTATATTATGGTATTAGCAACTGCAAAAATTGTATTTTATTATGGTATTAGCAGCTGCAAAAATTGTATTATATTATGGTATTAGCAACTGCAAAATTGTATTTTATTATGGTATAAGCAACTACAAAAATTGTACTTTATTATGGTATAAACAACTGCAAAAAATTGTATTTTATTATGGTATAAGCAACTGCTAAAATTGTATTTTATTATGGTATAAGTAACTTCAAAAATTGTATTTTATTATGGTATAAGCAACTACAAAAAAAATGTATTTTATTATGGTTTAAGCGACTGCAAAAAATTGTATTTGATTATGATATAAGCAACTGTAAAAAATTGTTTTTATTATGGAATAAGCAACTGCAAAAATCGTATTTCATTATGGTATAAGCAACTGCAAAAATTGTATTTTATGGTTGTAAAGGCAACTGCAAAAATGTATTTTATTATGGTTTTTGCAACTGCGAAATTTGCGGAAATTTTGTATATCATACCATTTCTTGACTAACTGAATAGTCAGTTATTCAACCGCTGAAATACCAGATAAATGTGAATACATATTAAAGGGTATTTGAACTTTTTCAGATGATTGATGACGTCATTCTGTCTGTGAAAATTAATTTCGCCTGTTTGGTGCAGCACTTTAGAAATACCTGAAGGGTATTTGCAAAATTTTGCTTTAAAGAAGTTCTACTACCTTGGTGAAAAATTTTATTGTTTGTAATATTAAATTATACAGCTGTTAATAATTGTTTCGGAACAAATTAACTGAAATTTAATGATACATTAAAATTTAAAGGAAACAGGCAATACTTTTAGTTTTATAAATGATTGTTTTCCTTCTTGCTGTACCGCATTATTTGAAAAAGAAAAAGAATTCTAATAAAACCTTAGATCAATAGGTAATAAATAAAAATACAGCTATACCAAGACGCTGGCTCTGATTTTAATAGTTCACTATCTTTACGAAACATACTGGCATACACAAAAAAAAACAAATATACCAAGATGCTGGCCCTGACTTTATAACTTATATTTTTACGAAGCATTCTTACGGACATGAAAGTCCGTAACAGAAAGATGCAAGGCATCTTAGAATACACAACCCAGAGCGGGATTCGAACTCCGAACACTCTAACCACTGAGCCAAAGAATCGATTCCCTGACGCAGTTGTCAGAGGTTGTATTTATACAATTATCAATCGTAACAACTCGGCCTTTTCCGACAACTTCGTAAAAATACCTCGTATGTAAGTGTATGAATACACCAAATTGTAATTCGCCTCGACTTTAATAAAATTATGAACACACATGGATGAATTCAAGCAGTATTTGTCTTATGGATTAGAAAACAATGAAAATAAATTTTAATTTAAAGCATGAACAGGTAGAGGCTTTAAGAAATGTCTCCAATAAAGCAGACACTATTTGTGTTACAAGATAGTCCATTATGGCGGCTACCTTATTATTTCCGAGGTGACTTACTGAAGCCGCCCGAGGTGTTCCGAATGTACAATTATAGAAAGGTGTGCAGCACTCAACCGTAACAGCATATTGATAGCATAAACACGTTCTGTAATGAGCCAGTGATTTAATTGTATATATATGCTGTCTAATATTTTGAAGATTTACTTTTGAAATACTTTTGTTTCTTTCAGTTCCTAAACCTAACATACGCCTTTTATGTTCATTTGAAATGTTATCATAATGCTTGCAAACAGTTTTTTTTAGAAAGCGGCAGAACGATTATCGGAATATCCATATTATTGGTGAGCAGACTGGGTCACATATAGTCCATTATGGCGGCTACCTTATTATTTCCGGGGTGACTTACTGAAGTCGCCCGAGGTGTTCCGAATATACAATTATAGAAAGGTGTGCAGCACTAGACCGTAACAGCATATTGATAGCATAAACACGTTCTGTAATGAGTCAGTGATTTAATTGTATATATATGCTGTCTTATATTTTGAAGATTTACTTTTGAAATACTTTAGTTTCTTTCATTTCCAAAACCTAACATACGCCTTTTATATTCATTTGAAATGTTATCATAATGCTTGCAAACAGTTTTTTTAGAAAGCGGCAGAACGATTATCAGAATATCCATATTATTGGTGAGCAGACTGGGTCACATATAGCGGTGTCTAATTTTACTTTCGTTTGTACATGTTGAAAACTTGTTTTAGACTACGCACGTCTCTTTTAACAAATACATTTAACAGAATGCTTTCCATAAAAACTAACAATATCTTAAAGAATCATATGTTGGTATTAATTATAGTTTAACGTATTCTTAGTTTAAACTTATTTATTTCACATCAATTGGAAAGCAGTTCCTACAACCTTTACTAATCCTAACTACTGTTTTCATGGGTGAAACCAGTATTCGTGCCGAAAGAGTGGAATGCAGAAAGTCACTGGAGTCTCTAACCCCTGGTGGGATTCGAACCAGCGACCTCTGGGTCGGCGTCCTAAGCGCTCGACCACTGTACCTCTAAGATATTTTCATAAACAACAGTTTTTAAATCTATTTCTCTTCAGTTATTTGTTTTGACTGCAGTTCAAATCCAATTAGCTTCCTCGGATGCCGTTGCAACATTATAATTCTGATGTTCTTGCCAACTAAAAGTCGTAAACAAAATTGGAGTTTCAACAATTGAAGTTGACCTTCAGACAAATATTGCACATTTGACATTGAATCGACTTTAAGTTGAAAGAAAACCAAATTCTGCATCTGTTTATTGTCTGCCTGACAAGATGGATGTACATTTATAGTCCCAGGGCTGACATTGATTCCATTTACGGTTTTCAAAATAGCATTTGTGCAAAGGAGTTACAATGTGAATATACGAATTTTCTATGCATTTTTGGTGAACGTTTATGGTGGAAATTTTGAAAATATCGTTATTGCTTGAAAGCCGTTAGTTTTTGTATTTTGACTTTAAGATTAACCAGGTAATAATAAAACCTTACTCTGGATAAAACACAAAAAGTGTGGCCTCAGATCACTAAAATCAATAAAGACAATAACAATAGGAAAAAAAGATAACTGTCATACACGTTTGCCAGTCCTTAATATATCTAACAATAATTGAAAAGAACAAAGTCAGTTCCTAGCCTTTTTATACGCCCGATGGGGCGTATTATGTTATGGTCCTTAGCGTCCGACCGTCCATCCGTTAGCAATATGGTTTCCGGAGGATAACTTGAGAACTGTTTGGCCTACAGTCTTTCAACTTCATTTGTTGATTGTCAACATTAAGTGCATGAACCCTGTTGATCTTTGGGTCATTAGTTAAGGGTCAAGGTCACAGTGACCTTAGTTTTTTAAAGTCATTGTTCGTGCGTCCGTTAGCAATTCGGTTTCCGGAGGATAACTTGAGTACTCTTTGGTCTACAGACTTCAAACTTCATATGATTATTGCCCACATTAAGTGAAAGACCCATGTTGATCTTGAAGTCAAAAGGTCAAAGGTCAAGGTCACATTGAAAACAATTTCCGCCATGTAACTTGACAATCATTTGTTATAGAGACTTTAAACTTATCATGATAGCATACTTTGAGTGGATGACCCCTATACCATTTGGTTTCAGTATGTCAAAAGTCAAGGTCCTAGCGACATAAATGTTTAGAATCATTTACACTCTGTAATTCGACAACCATTTGTCGTATGGACTTCAGAATTCACGTAATGGTTGCACACATTGAGCGAATGACCATATTGATTTTGGGGTCAGAAGGTCAAAAAACAAGGTCACAGTAACATAAGCTCTGAAAACAATGTCACAGTGACATAAGCTCTGAAAACCATTTCCGCAATAAAACTTTATAACCTTTTGTCATACAGACTTCAAACTTCATATTACGATGGATTAAATTGAGAAAATGACCCCCATACATCTTAGCTTCAGTTGATTAAAGTCATTTTCAAATGTCTCTTCCACACTTTTGAGGCAGCCTTGAATCTTGACCGCGCATGGTTCATACTGGGTATAGTATTTCAACTTAATCGTTGACGAATGATTTATCAGCGATTCAGTACCATCCCAGGTTGCAGTATTTGGCAGCATTACTATCATAAAATGCATTTATATCAGTGCATTAAATACTGGAGGAAAGATATGAATACTGCACGTAAAAGCTTAATCAATAATGTCTCGCCTTTGCATATTTTTGCAGAATACAAGTTTATTACCCAAGTCATGGACAAAGCATTTTTGTAACACATAAAAAGAACAAAGGAACATAAACCTTTCTCTATTTATTAAATTTAAATAACTGTACAGACATTTACGGGGGGAAATGCCAAAAATCAAAATTACATAAATAGAAAAAAAATCAAAACAATCATTTAATTCCAAATCCAAAGGTTTCCTACCTTATCACAAATGCATCATACTTAGAAAAAACACCCTTCGGGCATATAATGCTATGCCCAGCGGTGCACTTGTTATATTTTATTTAATTATTTGTGATCACTTAAATTGTGTCATTTCCAATGCCATAAAATTTTCAAGTCTATCCGAGCCTAAGAATAACAAACAAATAATAGCATGAAATTGATTCCAACATTTACAGAAAGTAGAGTGCTGCTTTTTAACGACAGAAAAAAAGAAAACCAAGAATGTCAGAAATTATTCACATTCAATTGTGTGAACTAGGAATTGGCTTCGTATGCTTGTGGTAGGTTTTACTTCTTCCGGTATATTCTCATGTCTGTCTATTATTTTGTCCATTTTTAAAATCTATCTTGAATTGTTTTCTAATGTTCATGCAGATGCTATAGTATGTTCATTCAGATCGTAACCTTCTAATTACTTGTAAATCTACAAACAGAACGTTATCCAGTCATTATTTAGCCATGTATTATATCCTTATATTTTGTCTAAACGCTTAACTCTGACCATGCTAAACAAAACGGACCTTTCCATCTTTCAGTTAGGACGGATCCATTAACTGTTTATGGGAGTGCTGATTGAAAATTTCCTGACTGAATAGCGAATAGTGCAGACCATGATCAGACTGCACGGATACCCATATTTATGACGTTAGTTAAATGTTTACTACTGCATTATTTGGCTACCTTGTGACTTGTTGAATACTGTAGTTGTATTTGATATACTTAATCAAAAGTGATTGCTTACTAGGCAAGTCTAATGATTTATCTATTTACTTTTTGATTTATTTATTTATTTATTTATTTATTTATTTATTTTTTTTTCTGCTTTTGTTTTGGTTAGTTTTGTTTTGATTTTGTTTTTTGTCTGAATCATGACGAAATGTAATCTTGACAGTTTTAAAAAAGAATTAGTTTTAATCTAACACACAACTTGGTTTACTTAAGAATTAATTAGAATGCACCAAAGTCATTTTCAAATGTTTTATGTATATGTCTCTCTGCCACACTCTTGAGGAAGCCTTGAATCTGGGTATAGTATTTCAACTTAATCGTTGACAAATGATTTATCAGCGATTCAGTACCATCCCAGGTTGCAGTATTTGGCAGCATTACTATCATTAAATGCATTTGTATCAGTGCATTATATACTGGAGGAAATATATATGAATACTGCACGTAAAAGCTTTATCAATAATGTCTCGCCTTTGCATATTTTTGCAGAATACAAGGTTATTACCCAAGTCATGGACAAAGTAACACATAAAAAGAACAAAGGAACATAAACCTTTCTCTTTTTATTGAATTTAAATAACTGTACATAATTATTATTACAAAATAAACCTATTAGGTGTCCTAGGGTTTGTTTTACCGATAGTATTTTGAAATAGAGGTATTAGTAATATAGGTCACCTACAATTTTTTCGACTTCGCTTACATGTTCTATTCTCTAAAGACTGTCTGGGATCTTTAATACTCGTTTTTAGCAATGTGGTAACAGCGTTGACATTGTCATGTAGTGCTTATAGAAATATTCGTTCTAAATTGTACTAGAATTACCCCGCTTCGTCTTGCTGCATCATAAATCTAGATGAATGTTTTTGTTTTTGTTTTTTCAGAAAAATATATGCTTAAAACGAATTTGATTAGTTGGATTTCATCATATATTGTATATATTTCTAAGTTAAATGGTGTTTATCTTCCAGAGGTATGAAATTTCTCCTTCGTTTATGGAGTACATTATTATAGACCTATTATTAAACAACTTGATATATTTACCTTGTTCAGTTTGGTTATGGTTATAGAAATAATTGAAATTGTACACATTTTTAGATTGTTTTCCTTTCAATATTTTTGAGACACTAACAAAGCGATAAACTCTAGTAGACAGATTACTTAATGGAAACAGTCGATTAACTGTGTCGTATACAGAATGATTTATTAGCAACATTCGTGTTCGCTGACCTTGGACAATGTTTCAGTACGCTGTAAAACTGAGTTATGAAATGATGTTTAGTTGAAAGGTTTTATTTCTGCTCGTGAAAGCTGAACCATGTACTTTTCGTCTAAACGTATTACCTGATTACTGCAGGCAAAAGGAGTTGGACAAAACATGCAAGTAACTAGTGTAATGAAAGATAGGATGCATACTGTTACAGGTTTCTCTTCTTTATTCTACCAATAATTCTAATCATTTTGTACAAAACATGATAATGATAGTCGCACATGCACACAGTGAGAAGGAAAAAATGTAGTGTTTAGGTTATTTATTTTAAGAAATTTTACTGTATATATCTCGTAACATTTTGGATATAAGTGAAGGTCTTCTTAAAGAGTTCAGTGACATAATCATTCAATTCTGTTATGTATACAAGTACTTCACCCTGTAATAAAATATTAAGCAGAAAGAACGAATATTGGTCTCTAGTTGAAAAATAATTGTAAAAAAAGGGTTGTTTCTCCGTCGTAGACTATAGCGTTACGAACGGTGTAAAGCTTATATTTGGAATTACTTTTTTCGTGTGCCGTAACAGTACTAATCACATATTCAATCTTTGCACATGTGCTAAGTTTATCAGCTGTTTCAAGTTCATTTACAGGATTCGTTAAAATATTCAAAGTCCACTGAAGACTTCAGCCTATCAATACAAAGAAGCCGAAACATGATTCAGATTTCTGTATTGAGTTTGTTCAACAAATTAATACATAATTTCTATTCACTGCGTAAGAAACCGTAAGCGGCGTCACGAAAGCAAGCGATGAAATTCTTTTTAGAGAAATCAGAGGTAGGGTGGAAAAAATGTTTTCACCTTGGATGGAGTTAATAATTGTTATATTTATGTAGACGGGTATAGATCGATAGGAAACACTATGTAGCTTAGTAGCTCACTTGGTAGAGTGTCCGCCTTGTAAACAGAAGGCCCGGGGTTTAAGTCCTTGTCGTGCCATGACTTTTCACCGTATGTGACATTGCGAAAAGAGATTCACCTATCAGAGAAAATAAGAGTTGCATTGCATCTGTCAGCTTAATTTAGAGAATTATTTTTGAAGTAAACTACAGAAGCAAAAGCTTAGTTAATACCGTATTGTATATTTAACCGGAATTCCCAGGTGGGCGTTTACGAAAAATGCGTTTATCTGTGCAATGTGACCAACACGAGTAGATTTGTTTTTGTCAGAAAACAGACTTTACCAACAGTAACGAAGGAGAGTAGAATGAAACGAGTTTTTATTTCTACCGTTCAACTGTGAATGAGCTGCTTTAAACTGTGGTATAAGAGTAGATTAAATCCTGATGAGCAACCTGATTGCAGTGAAAATTGTAAAATAAGTTTCTCTTTTATTAGGCCTGAACTCGTTCGATACAAACGTTCACAATGCAAGATAAAACCTTCATGACGATATTAAAATTATTACGTCATTCAGCGGCTATCATTGTGGTACTCACAATAACACAATAACATCAAAGTGAGTGGGTAATCTGTTCTTCTGTTTTCATGACACATTGAATGCATATGGTGCCTAGAATATTCGTGTAACGTGTGACGAACGTAATTACAACAAATATACATGGAAGAGTTAGAAGAGCTGAAGAAAGCAACCCACTCTGTCTTTCGTCGTGCGTCGTGCAATGTGCTTCGTGTGTCGTCAACAATTTCTTTAAACAACATCTCCTCTGAAGCCGATCACTGGATTTTGACCAAACTTTACAAGAATGATCCTTGAGTAGTCCCCTATATAAATCGTTCAAAATGGTTTCGTGTGGTTGCCCCAGTAGGTCACAGGGCCGAAAAAATGGTTTCAGAAATGCAAATTTCTAAAATATTCTTGTCTAATACTATAGAGCACTGAGCTTTTATATGTCGTATGAAACATAATCTACAGGTCCTTAATTTGAGTTAAAATTATGTATCTGGCCCACCCTGGGGTCATAGGTTTTCCTTATTATTATGAATATAGTAAACACTTTAAAAAATCTTCTTCTCTAAAATTCAAAGGACTAGCGCTTAGATATTTGGCATGAAACATCGTCTTGTGGCCCTTTACCAAGAGGATTCAAATTATATATACGTGTCAAAACTGACCCCCGCCCTGGGGGTCATTGGCTTTCCTTAGTAAAACCTTCAAAAAATTTCTTCTCTGAAACCCCAAGGGCTAACGCTTAGATATTTGGTATGAAACATTGTCTAGTGTCTTGTAATAAGATTGTTCAAATTGCGACCCTGGGGTCAAAATTGGCCCTGCTCCGAGGGTTTATTGGTTTTCCTTATGTTTACAGTAAAACATTCAAAAATCCTCTTCTCTGAATCCCCAAGGGCTATAGCTTAAATATTTGGCATGAAACATCGTCTAGAAGATCTCTAGCAAGATCGTTCAAATTTTGGCTCTGGGGGATCATGCGTTTTCACTATATGTATATAGTAAAAACTTAAAAAATCTTCTCTAAAACCACAAGGGTTAGAGCTAAGATATTTGACATGACACACTGTCTAGTAGAACTCTACCAAGATTGTTCAAATTATGGTCCATGGTTTAAATTGACCCCCGCCCCAGGGGTCAGGGATTTTCCTTACTTGTATGCATGTAAAACTTTCACCTCATATTATCATTGTTTTCCCAACTTTTTCGAAAAAAAAAACTATTATGACAAAACCGACAAGTTGAATAAATCAAGTATGAACTTGACCTTAGAATGACATGACCGTGAAGTTCATGTTAATGTATTTTGCTTTATTTGTCACAGCTTTGTCATTTATTTACGGATTTGATTCATACTTAAACAAAACAATACTTGACAAAACAGACATGTTGACATATTCAAGTATAACCTTGACCTTAAGATAACCTTTATTGTGATAAAATTGGCTATATCTTTGCCATTAAAGGATGAATTGTCTTCCTAATTGGGCATAACTACCCATTGGACAGTACCTTCAAGGTCAAAGTATGGAATAATGCTAAATTTGGCCACAACACTAATGACAAAACCGACATGTTGAATTATTTAATTATTACTTTAACCTTCATTTGACCTTGACCTTCAAGGTCAAATTATTTCATAGTTCTGAAATTTGCCACAACACGTATGACAAAATCGACATGTTGAATTGTATAAGTATGACCTTGACCTCAAAAATGACATCGACCGTCAAAGGCAAGTTATTTTTTGCTTAAATTGCCACAACTTTGTTATTAATGGACGTATTGATTCATACTAGGACAGAACAGTACTGTGAACAAAACCAACATATTAAATAATTCAAGTATGATCTTGACCTTTAAATGACCTTGACGGTGCTAAAATTAGCTATATTTTTGTTATAAACGGATGTTTTTCTTCATACTTGAACATAACTACCCTTTGGACTATACCTTCAAGAAGGTTAAACTTAACATGACGTTAAACATTATTTGGCCCTGACCTTTTAGGTCAATTTATTGCATATTGCTAGAATTGGCATTGACTTTGTTGTTAATGGATAGATTTGATATTAAGAATTTTGTTGCCTTTGAAAACCTTTCATCACAATGTGCTTCCTCCGATGTGTTTACATTTGGAAATAGGAAAAAGTCGACTTGTGGTGGCTTTTGAAAACACTTACATTAGCTTACAGCATTTTACACAAATACTATTCTGTCCTCATGTCAGCGACCTTAGGGCAAATGGTCCCCTTGTTTCCCAGTTGGGCTGACATCATTTTACCTATTGTTTTACTGTGTTTTCGTTAATGAAAGAGCTTTACACTTATTTTTGACTGACAGAAATATGACGTCTCTCTTACTTCTTCACATTTGAATATAGCTTATATATGCAAGTTGTTAATTATAATCAGTTTCAGCATGTTGCTCTGCACACTTTACAACAGATTGAACACATATGCCCACCTTAAATAAAACTTGTTTAACATAACCAGTAGTTTTAAAAACATGCAGATAAAAAAACTTCCTCTTTCGCACGAAAGAAATAGGTAATTATTGATTTCGTGGAATGTTACATTTCTGTCGTGAAGCTGCACCACTGTTGAAAGAATCTGATTTGGTAAACACTAAATGAAATGAACCATAATATCATCAGTTTGTTCAGTAGTAGAAAAGGTGAGTAGGTGCATATTAACATATTGCCGTGCCGGAGAGATACTTCTAGTCTTGGTTTGATTTGTCTCATTGTTATGAATATTGTTTTAATACTGCTACAGCTGTATTGTGAGAATATTTTTTTTTACTTTGTTCCATTTCATTGTGTAATCTGTGTTGCGTCTTGATTTGAAATGCGATCATTATAGCGGATAGCATTTTAATAGAAATTACCTGACAGAGTCTCGGTAGACCTAGTTCTGAAAACATATTACCTTGGTTGACAAAATAAAATAAATAGACCACATGTCGTCCAATATACAGCGATAGAAACCTACCGGTATTTGATTTGTGTATGATCATTACCTAAACCTAGCTTTCTCTGTAATATCTAAATATAATTACGTAGCAGTGTATGTGAGCTGAAACCTTTAAAGTAAATTATTATCATCTGTTTTCCTTCCAAATATGTAGGAAACATCAAAACCAGTCAGCAAGGTTAAATTCGTTTTATTATTTAAGTGTCCCATTTATAAATATAATTGCATTTTTCCATTTCACTTTCTTATGTCGTTTCACGCATTTCTTTTTTTGATAAGTTTGATTTCTCCTTGTTAAGTTGTTTGAACTTGATGTGTTATTTTTCAGTGGCGTAATTGAATCTTATAATGTACAACATGTACCATTTAAGAAGCTATGTGCTGAAAATGGAATCGGTTATTAAGTACATGTGTTTATGGTTGTGAGATAAGGAGAAAAATAGAAACATTGTTTTAAAATAATAACTGCCTGCTGTTCTTGTTGACGTATTGCAAAGCCTAAAACCTTTGTTTTTTTCATTTTGAAAAAATAGTGACTTCTTAACTTAGTTCAAAACTATGTAATAAATACCATTTTAACCTTCTGTCCATCCTCAGAAGGAGAGATATTCAATCGTATTTTATGATCATAAATCGTTCAGTTAATGTAATGACATAGGACTACTTGTATCTAAATTTTCTTATAACACAACTGATAATTACATTGTAACAAAGCATCGTCACATTTTGGCAGCAACGATGTTTCTTATAAAGTGTTTTCTTGACTCCATTAAAAAATAAAGAGTGTGTTGTAAATGTGCTTAATGACCTTATTTGTACCAGAACATATTCAAATCAGTTTTCGATAAGGATTGAACCTTTACGTGATATCTTTCTCATCATTTTTGTGACAGTAGCATTGTATCTTCATAGTTATAGGAAGCTTCTTAAAAAAAGAATATAACGTTTTCAGTTGGTGTTAAAGTATCTGAACTTTCCGTATACTTATTTCTGCAGACTTGTCTTAACATAATGTTAATTTATTTACACTTCAAAGTTATTTTATTAGGTTACAACTATGGCTTTTCTAAGCCAATAGCTTCAGTTCACACGATGACTGTTTTTGTGTTTTCTACTTCAAAACATCACGTATATTGATGGTCGTTACTGACGAGTAGGACGTATGCGAGTTAATATTTAAAATTCAGACACACTGCAGAGCAATATTATTAGACAGGCTACTGTTTAACAATACTTAAATGCGTCTGGGACTAATTATACTGTAAACATGTTCATATGTTAAGCATTTTTCTTCTTAAAACATTGTCTAATAGAATATGTTATAGCAACATTCTCACTTGCGTCATACGAGTATGGAATTGAATAATAGTGTTCAAACACCTTTTACAATATGCAGTCAAAGGAAATGAATAAGAAAGCTATTTCTATTTCGATTTATTTTATGGAGTGATTCTTATCTATGTACATTTAACAGCAGGCTTTAATTGTTGAGTACTGATTACGTTATCTATATTGTCAACGAGAGATTGATTAGAAACTTCAGCTGTGCGTTTCCTAAGATTTAGAAAGTCATCAACAGTTTATTGTTTGTCCTGTCGTGCTTTGAGACGAAATTCATCAAAATAGTTTGCAAATAATGATATTATTGGTGTATCCAAAAATTTAATATCTGGTTCCTTTGAAATGTCATGGCAACTAGCAGTCATACACATGTTCTGTATTTGTTTCTTACGTAGTGGCAAGTGCAGAAATAATAATTTATGATCAGCTTATTGTTTGGTTGCTGAACTGACTATCAAAGTAGCCGACTTAAAAACCGTGAAGCCGGATCACAGAGTTTTACATAAGATGTGAATAAAAACAGATTGCATTCATTTGACAAGAAACGAAAAAATAAAAATTAATGCAATTTTAAAAGATCAATATTTTTATGATTGAGTAGGAGCTTAAATCGCGTGCACATGTGTAAGATTTCTATTGATAATTACTTCATTGTGGCTTTTCCAACAGTTGTGTACCTTTACATTAGTTTCGTCTGAATTCTATTTCCTTTGATAAACCATTATTTTAAAATCTGTATAATGTCCGTATCTAATATTTCCATCTCTTAAACATAATTGCCGGCTTAGTTTTACGATTAACTATAACATATCTTTGATAGCTTGAGTAATGAATTGTGTCAAAAGTTAAAATTGCTTCAATTAGAAAAGTGATAAATGTCCGACAGCATGACTTAAAATTTACAAATATGTTTTAAGAATTAGCCAACACTTTACACAGGTTTGGCTGCTAATTAACTTTACACATTAAACAAGTAATGTAATTGTTCTTATTTTGTGTAGAAGCTTTGTTTAAGAATGTCATGGTTCAAACAACCGAGTTCAAACTGAAAAATGAAAACACAATTACAAAATGGATGAACACGCATTTTTTCAAGTATAATATTATTGTTAGATAAAAGTTATGAATAAAATATTTTGTATTTAGTTAACTCGCTTCAGAAGGACTCTTTGTTAATGCATTTATGTAAATACAAATGAAATACAGGGCAAAGTTACAAGAACATTTGCAGAGAACAGTATTTTGAAAACCAAGTTTATACTCACATAAATATACAAGAAAGCTCTCCAAAACCTAATAATCACAGTTTCATCAGCCTAAACTAATACTTGGAATATAACATTCTCAACGTATGACAAAAATATGTTTTCCGATAATGAACTTTTCACAATGGTGGTACTTTTTTTATATAGTCTAATTATCACGATCAAATTTAATGTGCTAACATTTTGTATCTTTTAGAATGATGAATGCAGTGACTAATATGTTGAAAGAAATATTAGATAAGATATGAAGAAAAAAATGTACACTTATGGTTCGTCGTTCTTAATGTAATGAATCAGTGAGTGAAGCAAATACCGTTTATAGTAAACAGTCAACAAGCAATACGAAGGTCAATATCAAAAGACATAATTTGTAATGTATGCTTGCATAAACCACTCAATATTGATAAAGAAATAATTTTCAAAGGTCAAAGGTTAAGGTCAATGACCAACAAAAGCTTGTCCGATCAATAGCTAAAAAACGCTTTTGCCAACAGTCCTCAGATTTGGTTACGAGGTTGGTCGTGACCTGTAGATGACCCTTATAATTTTGAGGTCAGTAGGCCACAGGTCAAGGTCATATTGATAAGTCCATGTAACATGACTTGGTTGCCATTAGAGGAGCATACATGTTTCACAAAAATCTCTTGTTAATGTTAGCCGTTTTGTGCTTCAGTACGATAGATAATTTTGAGTATCAATTTAATATTTTTAAAGCTTCTTATCAGCAGAGAAAATGGTTTTATTGCCAAGCATTCTTTAAATGTCTTGTAAGTTTTAGCTGACTCCCGATTGAGACGTTCTGTATCAGGAAGTGCAGGTAATTTCAGATCTCAGATATAAACTGAACGTGTAACCACAGAACAGTTTGCTTTTCAGTGAACCATCTTTAATGTTCAGACATCTGTTTCTTAAGTTATCTGCTGATTAAATTGAATGTACACAGGGTTGAGAGAATGGTTCTTTTCATTAAAGTGACATATTTGTTCAAAAAGATCGAAAAATTTATGGTCACGAAAAATGTTTGAAACATGATATATATTTAGAAAAATTGTAACTTTCACCAAATAATAAAGACCTTGGTTTTCTTCGAAGTATACAAGAAATTATCAAACAAGTTTAACTGAAAGTTAAGAAAAGACTGGGCTAGTCAAAAAAGATTTGATCATTTTGCAACTATGTTAAATAGTAATGAAACTGTTATATGCGATCATTTAATTTAGCCATAACTGAAACAATTTTTGTTCTTCTATGATTAGAAACAAATGGCTATATTTCAAAACGGTAATGATCATTTTGAACACATATGTCACTTTAATATACTGGATGGGTATTTCCTTAGAAATCGTTGTCTTCTATGGCTTCTAGGCATAAAATTATTATTTGAACTGTCAGCTATATTAGAGATAATTCAGTTGGAATGTATCATGTTTCTAATTTTCTCGCCAACTAAGACATCTATTAATTCAGGGTTACATCAAGAGCAATCGATGTTCAGACAGATATTTCAAACTTTGACGTTGAATCCATTTTGTGTTGACAGAAAATCAAATTCGACATTCGTTTATTGTCTGAATGAAAAGATAATGTGTACCTTTACCGTTCCGGTGCTGATATTTATTCCTTATTTTACGGCTTGCAAAAGTACATTATTTGTACAATTGAGTGATATTGTACTTGCATAAAAATCTAATTATATTGGAGACTTTCAGCTATTTAATCCGAACTTATTGCTGTGAAATTAAGGATAAAGTGACGACGATAGCTATTGGTGTGGCTAGCCTGTAGTCAGAGTGGATGACCTTAACAGACAAAAACTGTTACCTAGCAGACAAGTGTTATTTTCTTAGACATGTACTATTTTAACTGTTTGTATTGCACGTTGCTTGTTTGACATGTTTTACAGTTAGGTAAATTTAAGATTAATGTAACAATATTTTTAAGCATTTCTTCTTATGTAAAAAAGATCTTGTCCGATGACAGCATTTTGCTTAAAATTACATTACGTTTATCATTAACAAATATACCACTTAACATATTGTTTGAAGTAAGATTGCTTTTCTGTTATGACTAATCCGCCCGAAGACTGGAATGTAAATATACGGATAAACATTTATCGGCTTACAATTTATAGCAGTAAGATGTCCGTCTCTCATATTGTTACTTATTTCTAAGACAGGTGTATTTTTAGTGTGTTTCTGTTAGTCGAAGTAGCGTTTCCCTGCATTGATGTTTCACTCTTTTTCTTCTTTTTTTTTTTTCTTTTTCTTTTTTTCTGACTGATACAAACTTTTCATCAGGATGGTTTTGGCAACTTCAAGTTTTCTTATGTAGAAAAACAGATACTTTGCAAAACCCAACAACAGTAGGTTGAAGAATAAAAAATCAAAGATCGAATACGATATTCAAAACGATGGTATCGATGCTTTTGTTTTTCTTTTGTTGTTGTTGTAGTTTTGTTGTTGTTTTTTTAATCGTTACCTTTTTAATCCTTCAGAAAAGAAATATTAGTCAGGTTGCGTATCCGGGGCTGTTCGCCCGCAAAATGATTTGTTTGTCATAATAAAGCTTTAAAATGCGGACTTTAAAATAAAGCTTTAAATAAAGCTTTAAAATAAAGCTTTAAAATACAGTCCATTCGCGATGCTACGAATATGCATCGGACCCTGTAGAATTTTCATAGTATCGCATTTTTCGTAGAATCGCATTTTTATACTAACTTACCCGTCGTTGATACTATTTTAAACCGTCAATGTCATTATATATATTGTTTTCGTGATATATCGGAGTCAATTAAGACTAAAATAATAATTAAGAATTGAACATTTGATGTCATTTTCATTGCATATTTACATGTTATCAATCAATGCAACATAAATGCATATATAAAACAATATACAAATGTACATTGACGTAATGTCGTAGAAAGGTAGCACTGAATAGATACGCATGCACTAATGTTATACATTGAATGAGTACACAACCGTTGGTCTTAAGTTTACATTATTTTAAGTCTATAGTAGTTTTTTATCACACATTTAACACAATTATGAATAAGTAAAGTACCATTTTTACAAAGACTTTTTGTCTTTAATCGTTAGGATGAAGAACGACACTCCTCCCGGCTGACCCGGCCTTTCTCTGGATTAATAGGAAATCGTAAATTTATTAAATTCTGAATCTGCTATCCCCCCAAAAATCTGGACCCTTCATTGAATTGCTCATATTTTTTTATCAATTTACTGAGATGATTACCTTTTGTATTCGTTGTAAGTTATTGAAAATATAAATTCCAAAATCGAGAATGACACGCCATACAACTTGTTCAGATTTTATACCTTTTGAAACTTTTGACATGTTATTACTCAAAAAGGTTTGTGTAACAATCAAACAAACCCGCTTGTTGTTTGCAGAATATCGTGCCATTATCGCTTAAGGCGATAATTGCTAAGTAATAGTAAACAAAAGGCGATCTGCGCGAGCAATGGGTTTCATTCAAAGAGGTGTGAAAAACCTGTCTGACGGCAATTCGCTATATTGCATCTTTATTTCACTGTTAATCACATTATGGGACCGTGAAAAATGTTCGCTTAATCGCATTTTTCTTTAACTCGCATTTCGTTAAATCGCATTGTTTCTTAATTGAAAAAGAACAAATTATGACGGGACCGATCACTGTTTTCGTAGTACATCCTTATTTCGTTATATCGCGATTCGTAGCAGCGCGATGGGACTGTATATGTGGTCTATAACTGGTCTGATTGCAAAATAAATTAACGTTGCATTGTCGGCAAATGAAACGCATTATCTTAATGCTTCACTCTGGATACAATACACCGTCTGCTTTTTCTGCTGGATGAAGACAGTGAAATAGTTATTTGTAAAAAGTGATAATATTACAGTAACATGACCTAGACAAAACCATTACCTAGACACTACCTTTACATAGACACTATTATTTACCTGTCAATACAATGACCTTGACAGCATCCTTTCCTAGATAATTGTGAGCATTTACAAGAATGATCATTTTGTTTGAGAATTAGGGTTTTTTTCCTCTTTTTTAATTGTTTTTAGTAGTACAAGATACAGTAATTGATAAAATCTCCTGTTCGAATGCAGATGCAAAGTTATTTACAGATATTAAGTGATAATAACAAATAACAAATGAAACAAATGCAATTAGTAGAGCAAAAAAACCCCTAAAGTTTTAGTTGTTGCTTTGACTATATTCAAAATAATGTGTTTGGTGTTTGAATTTCCAAATAGCTCCCATCTTGTTTTACTTCAGTACTCTTTGTTTCAAATGTTTCAAACGTATTTGATAAGTGCTGTGTTGAAGTTCCGTGATTTGTTAATTTGTTTTTTTTTATCTGCCTTATCAAGTAATGATTATTACAATATTCATATAGGGAATGCTGTAAGCATTAAGTTGTTTATTTATCTTATTTTTTTATTCTTTTTATACGATTTCACTTTAACTTCTTTCAGTTTATTAATTGTCGAAACAGAGAAAAGTGTTTGCTTGTTTGTTTGTTTGTTGTTGTTGTTGTTTTGGGGGAGGGGTTTACGGAAGTTCTACCAACATTTCTAATCGACATGAATGAAGAAAAAGTTGTAAGCAGTGCAAGACAATTAATACTACTCCATAAATGCTGATAAAATCTACAATGATTGACGTCAGTATCAGATAAAACGGTTAAACTGACAGCATTAATAGATTGTTACGTGTGTTAACGTTAATTGTTATTGAAATATTGCCATAGATATTTAACAAGAAAAGAAAAAGATCAAAAAATAAGAAAAACAAACAAAACAAAAAACACTAGGAAATACATGTTAAGACGGATAAAATGACAACTTTTCACATAAAGATCAACAAGGTTGCTAACATTTGTCTTAACTTAGTAATATGTTCTAAACAGCGTCGTTTTTAGCTCACCTGAGCACAAAGTGTTCAAGATGAGCTTTTGTGATCGCCTGATGTCCGTCGTCCGTCCGTCCGTCCGTGCGTGCGTGCGTCGTCAACTTTTTCTTCAAACAACTTCTTCTCCTGAACTGCTGGGCCAATCTTGCTGAAACTTGGCAGGGATGTTACTTGCATGAAGCTTTACCAAAATTGTTCAAATGGTTTAGGTCCATTGCATTTCTAGGCCACAGGAGCTAAAAGTAGATTTTCAAAGTTGGAACTTAAAAATCTTCTTCTCCGAAACCACAAGGCCTGGAGCTTAGATATTTGGTATGAAGCATCATCTAGTGGACCTCTACCAAGTTGTTCAAATTATGACCGTGGGGTCAAACCTGACCCCATCCCAGGGGTCAGTTGATTTTACATAGATTTATATTGGGAAAACTTAAAAAATCTTCTTGTCAGAAACCACAAGGCCTAGAGTTTAGATATTTGGTGTGCAGCATTGTCCAGTGGACCTTTACCCAGTTTGTTCAAATCATGGCTCCTGGGTCAAAAATGGCCCAGCCCCGGGGCCCATGTTTTACATAGAGTTATATAGAAAAAAAAACTTTAAAAAGTCTTCTTGTCAGAAACTGCAAGGCCTAGAGTTTAGATATTTGGTGTGCAGCATTGTCCAGTAAACCTCTACCAAGTTTGTTCAAATCATGGCTCCTGGGTCAAAAATGGCCCAGCCCCAGGGGTCAAATGTTTTATATACAGTTATATAGGAAAAACTTTAAAAAAAACTAAAGAAACTAAGTTTCTTCAAATCATAGCCACTGGGTCAAAATCGGCCCCACCCCGGGGGTCAGTTGATTTTACATAGGCTTATATAGGAAATCTTTAAAAGTCTTCTTCTCAGAAACCACAATGCCTACAGCTTAGATATTTGGTATGTAGCATTGTCTAGTGGATGTCTACCAAGTTTGTTCAAATTATGTCCCCTTGGTCAAAATTGGTTACGCCCCAGGGTTCTCTTGATTTACATATAGTTATATAGGAAAAACATGAAAAATCATTTTTCTCCGAAACTAATAGGACCTCAGATATTTGGTTTGGAGTATTGTGTTGAGAACCTTTACCAGTATTGTTTATATGATGGCCCCGGAGTCAAAATTGGCCCCACCCCGGGGGCCCTTAATATGTAAAAAAGGCAATCTTTAAAAATCTTCTTACTTGAAACCTCAATGCTTACAGCTTAGATATTTGGTATGCAGCATTGTCTAGTGGATGTCTACCAAGTTTGTTCAAATTATGTCACCTAGGTCAAAATTAGCCACGCCTCAGGGTTCTCTTGGTTAACATATAATTATATAGGAAAAACATGAAAAATCATTTTTCTTCCAAACTAATAGGACTAGACCTTAGATATTTGGTGTGGAGTATTGTGTTGAGAACCTTTACTAGTATTGTTTATATGTTGGCCCTGGGGTCAAAATTGGCCCCGCCCCGGGGGCCCTTAATATGTAAAAAAGGCAATCTTTAAAAATCTTCTTACTGGAAACCTCAATGCCTACAGCTTAGATATTTGGTATGCAGCATTGTCTGGTGAACCTCTACCTAGTTTGTTTGAAAAATGTCCCAGGGGCCCTGCCCGAGGGGTCACAAGTTTTAAATAGCAGAATAGAAGAAAATCTTTAAAAATCTTCTTGTCTGAAACCACAAGGCCTAGAATTTGGAAACAATTGGCATGAAGCAAGCTTTATCAATCTTTTTGAAATTATAACATTAGGTTAAAGGTCACGGAGGCTAAAAATAGATTTATCTACTCTACCTCATAGAGCCTTCATTTATAGACCAATATCTTTGATATTTAGTATATAGGTTCCTTGCATGGACGTCTACCCATGGGTAGGGTTTGAGGTCACTGGGTCAAGGTCAAGGTCACCATAGCTTATGATAGATATTTCTACTTTCTGTCATAGAGCCTTTATTTATTGACTGATATTTTACATATTTGGTTTGTAGACACATATATTTTCAATTAAAAAATGAAATACTGCTTAACAGCAAACCTACAGCCAAAGTACTCAGGTGAGCGATCCAGGGCCATCATGGCCCTCTTGTTATAAAATAAAAACGTTGAGATAATTTTATTGAAACGTCTTATCATTGCTGATGGACTTTATTTTATTTCAATACAGTTCAACAGAACATTTCCGACTGGCTGAAGTGTATTATGACAGCAGAAAATAGAGCTTTAAAACGGAACTAGAAAGAAGTATAAAAAAGCATTAGGTTTCAGTGATGACAGTTTATTTTCAGACAATTGGCAATTCAAAATGAATCAATCCATTTAGATAATTGATTCGGAATCAATTTGATCAATTTCATTCCTGAAAGTAGTCCAATTCAACATCTGTATTCTGTCCAGCAGAGATTGGCAGACATCACGTCAGTATCATCATGCGAACATGTTCTTATTATCTCTGGATTGTAGTGGTATGAAGAAAACACGTGCAGATGCAATATACAGAAGTCTTAACATGTCATTTGTACTGTACATTTCTCACTGATTGTTTTATCATTATTTATTGTTGTTTTGTACTTATCAGTCTAGTGAGTGATAATTGCTCAATAATAGGTTTCATAATATTTCTGTATCATGACAAGGAGGCTTTTTATTGTCACGTGTGGTATGCAGATCAGAATTTTCAATAACAGGTAGCTTGAATAATATGATTTTGCAGTTGACTGCTAAAATAAATATACCACCTTCATGGGCAAGCTAACGAAACATAAATTCAAATATTAAACTTCAGCAGTTTTATTTTCCCTTTTTAATATCACCAAAATTCATTTTTACGAGAGCCTTTATTATACCATAAAAATGAAATTTGTGGGTATATAGGAGTCACCCGGTGGTTGGTCGGTCGGTCGGGCGGTCTGTCGGGCTGTACTTCGTCCGGAACATAACTTGAAAACTACTGGTTGAAATTCAGTGCAACTTCATACAATTGTCAAGCACAATAAGAGAAAGTGCAGTGTTGAATACTCATAACTCCATCTTCACTATTTGCAGAGTTATTGTCCTTTATTGGTTTTCCTTTTCCGGTGCATAACTAGAAAACTACTGGTTGGAATTCAGTTACAATGGTCAAGCACAATGACAGGAAATGCAATGTACAAGAACCACAACTATCTTTAATTGCCAACAACCATAACTCTTTTTCAATTTTTTTACAAAGTATTCTGTTACTAATAACTTCCTCAGTTTCGAAGCGATCTTGTGGGAGTATTAATCACATTTAGTGATAGCTCTAGTTTTAACTTAAATTTATATGAAATATATACTATGCTTGGCTTAGTTCAGCTGGCTTTAGTTCTTCTTTTCTTTTAAACGAGTCCGATATAAATTGTGCTAAAGAACTCGCTCGCATCCCTTTATGTATAAAGACTTTCAATATTTTTCGATTACTTAAGTGCCTACTTTGTACGTCTCTCCTTTAAGCTTTGACTTTCTTAAATGCACATTGTCTGGTGATATATATACATATTCAAGATCTATTGAACTACTCTACTATATTTTGCTTTGTTTACACATTAAATATAGAATGTAGAGATACTTAAGTATCTTCTCTTATTCATTACATCTGTTTTCATTGTAATTATTAAATGTTATTGTCGAATCTGTGTAGCCTTCATTTGAAAGAAGCACAGAATTCAGAGTAAGGGAAAATAACAATAATTTGCTAACTCAAATTCTTTTATCGTTCAATGCTGGAGTTCATCATCTAGAATTTCCCGTGTAACACTGTATTTTGCCTTATCTGTTGGTGTTGTTTCGAAAAATCAGTTAAGAAAAATACATGAAAATAGTAACAACGTTTACTTAGAGCATGGACTTACCACTCTGTTTGTCTTCGTAAGTATTAAGCAGTTCAGAAATGGTTTGATCTTCATTTTAATTAAAATAAAATAAGGGTACAAGATGGTGAGAATCATTCTTTTCTTTGTGATCAATTGATATTTTGTTTTGTTTCAGACTTATCCATTCTTGTTTTCCCCCATTTGATTTTACCATATATTCTTCTCTGTTTTATTTTTACGGTTGTCCCTGTCAGGCTATTCCGTTTGCCCCGCTTTTCATTTCCAACCAGAAAATGAAAACAACAAGGTCCTTTTTAGTTTATCAGTTAATAATTTACGTTTAAACAAATATCTTTATAATAGATCAGCATCAAAGAAGATAATTTAGTTTATAACAATATTTCACTAATGAAATTATTTTTAAAAATATCGGTTTACAATGACAAATAAGAACAGCCGAAAGCAGTTTGCAGTGACGCCAGCGAGCGCGTGCTTGTAATCAGCGTGATATAATTATGATATATCACGCTTAATTCCTTCTTGGTTTATTGTCAGCGAATTGCGGATAGTGTTAGAATATTAAATTTATTATTATATAACTTTGTCATATATCTCTTTATATCGATATTCTCTCTGGTCTACAGGACTGCAGTGATTATTTACAATATCTAGTTAAATACACTCATTAGGTTTTCGAAGGTTTATTTTAAAGAGAATTTTATTTCACTCGGTAAACTGTTCACCTATAATTTTGCAACTACGCTTACATATTCTATTCTGTAGACACTAGATGACTGAGATCTTTCATACTTCAGCGACGTGGTAGCAGCGTTAACACGAAGTGCTTTTGGAAATATTTGTTCCAAAATGTACATAAAATTACCCCGCTTGGCATTATCATTATAAACATTAGTCCAACTGCATCATAAATCTAGATGAATTTTTATCAGGAAATTATAAAAAGTGCAACTTTATACGCAAGGCAAGGCAAAAATTAAGTTTATAAGACAGAATCAGAATTTGGTTGCCAAATAGATATCGAAAAGTGTAATAATTTTCCGGCTTTCACAGGTCAAACTGATGCCGGGATTTCGACAAAACTTTACAGGAGTGATCAATACCAGACTTAGTTGTGCATATCGCCGGCACGTTCTGCCTGGCTGCACAAAATAGCCGCCAGAGCTAAAAATAGAAAATCCTTGTCCGGCTTTCACTGGTCAAACCATTGGTGGGATTTCAAGGAAAGTTCACAGGAATCATTAGTACCGACCTTAGTTGTGTATTTCTCCGGCACGTTCCTCTTCACTGCACAAATTGGCCACCAGAGCTAAAAAGAAAAATATTCTTTTGCTTTCACAGGTTAAACTGCTGCTGGGATTTGGATGAAACTCCACATGAGTGATCAGTACCAACCCGTGTTTTGCATATCACCTGCATGTACTGCTTGGCTGCACAAGATGGCCACCATAGCTAAAAATAAAAAAAATCATTGTCGGCCTTTCACAGGTCAAATTGCTGGCGGGATTTTGACGAAACTCCACAGGAGTGATCAATACCAACTGTAGTTATGCATGCCTCGCTGCACAAAATGGCCACCAGAGCTAAAAATAGAAAAACCTTGTTAGGCTTTCACAGATCAAACTGCTGGTGGGATTTCGACGAAACCTCACAGGAGTGATCACTACCAAGCCTAGTTGTGCCTGTCACTGGCATGTTCCGCTTGGCTGCACAGAATGGCAGCATCAGCAAAAAATAGAAAATCCTTGTCCAGCTTTCAAAGGTCAAACTGCTGGTGGGATTTCAACGAAACTTCACAGGAGTGATCAATACCAACCCTAGTTGTCTTGGTGATTTAAATGCACCAGTGTTAGCTAATGTGCTCGAACAAACCATGACTTACTTCAGTCAACTTACAACAACTCCCAGTACAATTCGACAAAAACTGATTGATCTCATTGAAAAACCTTGCAGTTGTACAATCTGGAACTGAGCTATCATGCAAATATATATGCAAACATTTGGATTTACAACAACACAGAGACTCTATGAACAACTGATAGATCAAATTCCATCTGTGTGGATAGCTTAAACTACTTCTGTTGTTCAACACCAGTTGTCACTAGGTAACCAATATCTTTCCTTTTGATTGTAAAAACCTGATTTGTTTCCTTATTTCCACATCACTTTTCAGCTTCACCACATCTATTAAATCTGTTAAAACCAACTGCGACTTGTGTTTTGACTTCCATCCTCCATACCAAAACACATGCCGCTGTTCCACCCTTAAGAGTACATATTTAGGAGGCATATGTTTTTGTGACAAAAAGAAACCCTTTTACTTAAAAATTTTGTTTTTATTATAACAGTAAACAAATATTCTTACGATATTACGATTTGTAATTTGTATATTGCTTATATAAGCAAGTTGTTAATTTTAATCAGTGTCAGTATATTTCTCTGTACACACTTAACAACAGATTGTAAAAAATATGCCACCTTAAATAAAACATTCCTCGCAGTTTTAATAAACATGCCGGTAAAAATCCTTTCTCTTTTGTTTGAAAGAAATAGGTAAATATTGGTATCCGTTAATGTTCCTGTCTGCGCCACAGATGAAATAATCACTTTTGGCGATTACTTGATGAAAATGAACCACAACGCCCTCAGTTCGTTCAGTAGTAATAACAGAGAAAGTGAATATTTGCCAAATAAATTGCATTGCCGGTGCGATATTTCAAGTCTTGATTTGATTGGTCGCATTGTTTTTAAAACTGTTGGAAAACTACTATAACAAAAAACATTTTACCTTGGTTGGATAAATGAAATAAATAGACCACACGTCATCGCCCAATTTAGAGCCATAGAAACCTACCGATTTTTAATTTTGTATACTCTTGAGTTCAGAATCATTAGCAACATATAGCTGTCTCTTAAATATCCAAATAAAACTGCGTAGAAATGTTTGTGAGAAAAGTCGAACTGTTGTAACCGTAAAATGAATAACAAGTGTGAAACCTTTAAAGTCCTTAAGTTATGCATTGGTTTGCTCGCTTCTGAATTTGTCAGAGGTGTCTAAATGGCACAAACGTTGCAGACTTTTATCTCGGAAATAACTTTCGGATATAATCATCATCTGCATTCCTTCCAAGTACGCAGGAAACATCAAAACCAGTCACCAAGGTTCAATTCGTTTTATTATTTCAGTGTCTAATTTATAATTGCATTTATTGCACTTTCTTATGTCGTTTCATGCATCTATTTTTTTCGATAACGTTTGACTTTTCCATGTTAAGTTGTTTGAACTTGATGTGTTATTTGTCAATGGCGTAATTGCATCTTATTATGTACAACATGTACCATTTAAGAAGCTATGTTCTGAAAATGGAATCGGTCATTAAGTACGTGTGTTTATGGTTGTGAGATAAGGAGAAAAATAGAAACATTGTTTTAAAATAAAAACAGCCTGTTGTTCTTGTTGACGTATTGCAAAGCCACCTTTGTTCTTTCGTTTTGAAAAAAAATAGTGACTTCTTACCTTAGTTCAAAACTATGAAATAAATATCATTTTAACCTTCTGTCCATCCTCAGAAGGAGAGATATTCAATCATATTTCGTGATGATAAATCGTTCAGTTAATGTAATGACATAGGACTAATTGTATCTAAATATTCTTATAACACAACAGATTATTACCTTGTAACAAAGCATCGTCACATTTTGCCAGCAACGATGTTTCTTATAAAGTTTTTTCTTGACTCCATTAAAAAATAAAGAGTGTGTTGTAAATGTGCTTAATGACCTTATTTGTATCAGTTTTCAGGATTGAACCTTTACGTGATATCTTTCTCATCATTTTTGTGACAGACTATTGTTGGGTGAAGAAAACAGTAGCATTGTATCTTCACAGTAATAAGGAGTGTCTTAACAAAAGAATATAACGTTTTTAGTTGGTGTTAAAGTATCTGAACTTTCCGTATACTTATTTCTGCAGACTTTTCTTAACATAATGTTAATTAATTTACACTTCAAAGTTATTTTATTAGGTTACAACTATTGCTTTTCTAGACCAATAGCTTCAGTTCACACGATGACTGTTTTTGTGTTTTCTACTTCAAAACATCACGTAATACTATATTGATGGTCGTTTCTTACGAGTAGGACGTATGCGAGTTAATATTTGAAATTCACACACACTGCAGAGCAATATTATTAGACAGGCTACTGTTTAACAATACCTACATGCGTGTGGGACTAATTATACTGTAAACATGTTCATATGTAAAGCGTTATTCTTCTTAAAGCATTGTCTAATAGAATATGTAATAGCAACATTCTCACTTGCTTCTAACGAGTATGAAATTAAATAATAGTGTTCAAACACCTTTTACAATATGCAGTCAAAGGAAATAAATAAGAAAGCTATTTCTATTTCGATTAATTTTATGGAGTGATCCTTATCTAGGTACACTTAACAGCAGGCTTTAATTGTTGAGTACTGATTACGTAATCTATATTGTCAGCGAGTGATTGATTAGAAAATTCCGCTGTGCGTTTCCTAAGATTTAACAAGTCATAAACAGTTTATTGTTTGTCCTGTCGTGCTTCGAGACGAAATTCATCGAAATGGATTGCAAATAATGATATTATTGGTGTATCCAAAAATATCTCGTTCCTTTGAAATGTCATGGCAACTAGCAGTCATACACACGTTCTGTATTTGTTTCTTACGTGGTGGCAAGTGCAAAAATGATATTATCTGATCAGCTGATTGTTTGATTGCTGAACCGACTATCAAAGTAGCCGACTTAAAACCGTGAAGCCGGATCACAAAATTTTACATAAGATGTGAACAAAAACAAATTGCATTCGTTTGACAAGAAACGAAAAAATATATGCAATTTCCTAAAAGATCAATATTTATGATTGAGTTTATCGCATGCACATGTGTAAGATTCCTATTGATAATTACTTCATTGTGGCTTTTTCAACACTTGTGTACCTTTACATTAGTTTCATCTGAATTCTATTTCCTTTGATAAACCATTATTTTAAAATCTATATAATTTCTGTATATAATATTTCCATGTCTTTAACGTAATTTCCGGCTTAGTTTTACGATTAACTATAGCTTGAATATGAATTGTGTCAAAAGTTAAAATTGCTTCTATTAGAAAAATGATAAATGTCCGACAGTATGACTTAACATTTACAAATGTGTATTAAGAATTAGCCAACACTCTACACAGGTTTGGATGCTAATTAACATTACACATTAAACAAGGAATGTAATTGTTCTTATTTTGTGTAGAAGCTTTGTTTAAGAATGTCATGGTTCAAACAACCGAGTTCAAACCAAAACAACAAAATTACGAAATGGATGGAAACGCAATTTTTCAGGTGAAATATTATTGTTAGATAAAAGTTATGAATAAAGTATGTTGTATTCAGTTATCTCGGTTAAGAAGGACTCTTTGTTAATGCATTTATGTAAATACAAATGAAATACAGGCAAGGTTACAAGAAAATTTGCAGAGAACAGTATTTTGAAAACAAAGTTAATACTCACATAAATATACAAAATAGCTCTCCAAAGCCTTATAATCACAGTTTCATCAGCTTAAACTAATAATTGGAATATTATATTCTCAACGTATGACAAAAATATGTTTTCCGAAAATTAACTTTTAACAATGACGATACTTCCTTTGAATAGTCTAATTATCACGATAAAATTTAATATGTAAATATTTTGTACCTTACAGTGATAAAAGCAGTCACTAATATATTGAAGAAGGAAAAATGTACTCTTATTATGCGTCGTTCGTAATGTAATGTATGTGAGTGAATGAACTAACGTTTATAGTAAACCAGTCAACTAGCAATATGAATGTCAATATCAAAAGACATAATTTGTAATGTATTTTTGCATAAACCACCCAATATTTATAAAGAATTAACATTTCAAAGGTCAAAGGTTAGGGTCATCCACCTTGGCCAAGAAAAGCTTGTCCGATCAATAACTAAAAAAACCGCTTTGGTCTACAGTCCTCGGATTTGGTTGGAAGTTCATGACCTGTAGATGACCCTAATAATTTTGAGGTTAGTAGGTCAAAGGTCAAGGTCATGTTGATAGGTCCATGTAACTTGACTTATTGGTTGCCATAAAAGGAGCATTCATATTTCACAAACATCTCTTGTTAATATAAGCCGTTTTGTGCTTCAGTACGATAGATAATTTTGAGTATCAATTCTTTTAAAGCTTCATATTAGAGAAAATGGTTTTATTGCCAGGTTTTCATTAAATGTCTTGTAAGTTTTAGCTGACTCCAGATTGGGACGTTCTTTGTCAGGAAGTGCAGGTAATTTCTGATCTCAGATATAAACTGAACGTGCAAGCACAGAACAGTTTGCTTTTCAGTGAACCTTCTTTAATGTTCAGACATATGTTTCTTAAGTTATCTGCTGATTAAATTGATTGCGCACAGGGTTGAGGGATTGGTTCTTTTCATTAATATACTGGATGGGTATTTCCCTAGAAACTGTAGTCTTTTATGGCTTTTAGCCATAATATTATTATTTGAACTGTCAGCTATATTAGAGAAAATTCAGTTGGAATGTATCATGTTTGTAATTTTCTCGCCAACGAATAGCTCAGTTAATTCTGGGTAACATCAATGACAATCAATGTTCAGACAGATATTTCAAATTTTGACATTGAATCCATTTCATGTCGAAAGTAAATCAAATTCGACATTCGTTTGTTGTCTGAATGAGTACTTAAGGTGTACCTTTACAGTACCGGTGCTGATATTTATTCCTTATTTTACGGCTGGCAAAAGTACATTTGTACAATTCAGCAACTTTGTTCATGCACACACATCCATCTATGTTGAAGACTTTCAGCTATTTAACCCGAAATTATTGCTGTGACATTAAAGGTAAAGTGATGGCGATAGTTGTGGCCCTGACTAGCCAGTAGTCACAATGGATGAACTTAACTGACAAAAACTGTTACCTAGTGGACAAGGGTTATTTTTTTAGACAACATTTAGTATTTTAACTATTTGTATTGCACATTGCTTGTTTGATATGTTTTACAATTAGGTAAATTAAGATTATTGTAACAATTTTTAAGCATTTTGCATTTAGTAAAAAAAGACAAAAATGAATCTATCTTGTCAGATGGCAGCATATTGCTTAAAATTACATTAAGCTCATCATTAACAATATACCACTTAACGTATTGTTTGAAGTGAGATTGCTTTTCTGTTATGACTAATCCGCCTGCAGACTGGAATGTAAATAAACGGATAAACATTTATCTCCCTAAGCTTAGTCTTAAGGCAGTAAGGTGTCTGTCTCTTATATTGTTACTTATTTCTAAGACAGGTGTGTTCTGATTAGTGTGTTCCTGTCAGTCAAAGTAGTATTTGCATGCATTGTTGTTTCGTTTTTAATTCTATGCAAACTTTTCATCAGCATGGTATTGGCAACTTGGAGTTCTTACTTATGTAGAAAAACTGATATTTTGCAAAACCCAACAACAATAGGTCAAAGATTGACAACGATATTAACAGATATTAACAACGATGGTATCGGTTCTTTTTAGCTCATCTGAGCCGTAGGCTCATGGTGAGCTATTAGAATCGATCAATGTCCGTCGTCTGTCGTCCGTCGGACGTCCACATTTAGTGTTTTAACACTCTAGTGGTGACATTTTTGCCTCAATTGTCATGAAACTTAGTCAGGATGTTTGTCCCAGTAATTACTCGGACGTGTTCGAACATGGGTTATCTGGGATGAAAAACTGAGTCACATGGCCCAAAAGTAGAAAAACCTTCTTAACAATCTAGAGGCTACATTTTCAGTCCAAATATCCTGGAAATTTGTCAGATAGGTTGTTTTGATAATTTCTAGCTCAAATTCGAATATGGGTCATCTGGGGTCAAAAAATAGGTCACAGAGCCCTAATATGGGAAAACCTTGTTAACACTCTAGAGGTTACATTTTCTGTCCAAATAACCTGGAAATTTGTCAGAAAAGTTGTTTTGGTAATTTCTAGGTCAATTTAAAATATGGGTCGTCTGAGGTCAATTAATCAGGCCTATAACAATTTTGTTAAAAGCAGTCATTCCTAGGTGAGCGATCTAGGGCCATCATGGCCCTCTTGTTTGTTGTTGTTGTTTCTTATCATTAAATCTATAGTGTTACCATTTAAATCCTTCAGAAAAAAATATTATTCAGGTTGCGTATCCGGTGGTATTCGCCCGCAAAATGTTTTTGTTTGTTATAATAACGCTATGAAATGCGGACTGTTTAATAAATACATGGTCTGTAACTGGTCTGATTGCAAAATAATTGAACGTTGCATTGTCTGCAAATGAAACGTATTATCTTAATGAATTCACTCTGGATACAATACACCGTCTGCATTTCTGTTGGATCAGGAAAGTGAAATCCCTATTTTATAAAAAATGATAATATTACAGTAACATGACCTAGACAAAATCATTACCTAGACACTACCTTTACATAGGCACTTTCATTTACCAGACAATAAAATGACCTTGACAGCATCTTTTTCCCAGACAATTGTGAGTATTTACTAGAATGATAGTTTTGTTTCATTTTTTTTCCTTTTTGTTCGTTTTCTTCAGTAGTACAAGATACAGTAATTGAGATCATCGTCTGTTCGACTAATTGTGTAAATGCAAAGTTATTTACAGAGAGTAAGTGATAATAACGTGGTCAGTCAATGAAACAAATGCAATTAGTAGAGCAAAAAAGCTATATTTTTATTTGTTGATTTTACTATATTTGAAATAATGTGTTTGATGTTTGAATATCAAAGCAGCTGTCATCTTGTTTTATTTCAGTATTCTTTGTTTTAAGTGTTTCAAACGTTTTTGATAAGTGCTGTGTTGAAAGTTAAATCCGTGATTTGTACATTGAATTTATTATCTGCCTTTTCAAACGATAATTATTATAATCTTCATTAAGGGAATGCTGTAAGCATTAAGTTGTTTATTTATCTTATTTTTTATCCTTTTTATACGATTTTCATTTTTACTTCTTTCAGTTTATAAACTTTTAAACTAGAGAGGAAAAGTGTTTACTTGTTTGTTTGTTTGGGTTTTTTTGTTGTTTTTGGGGGATTTTTTACGGAAGTTCTACCAACATTTCTAATCGACATGAATAAAGAAAATGTTGTAAGCAGTGCAAGACAATTAATACTACTCCATAAATGCTGATAAAATCTACAATGATTGACGTCAGTATCAGATAAAACGGTTTAACTGACAGCATTAGTAGATTGTTACGTGTGTTAACGTTAATTGTTACTGAAATTCTGCCATAGATATTTAAAAAGAAAAGAAAAAGGAACAAAAACAAATCAGAAAAACAAACAAAACAAAAAACGCTAGGGAATACACGTTAATACTGATAAAGTGACAACTTTTCACATAAAGAACAACAAGGTTGCAAACACCTTTCTTAACTTAGTAATATGTTCTGAATTGTGTCGTTTTTATAAGATAAAAACTTTGAGATAATTTTATTGAAACGTTTTATCATTGCAGATGTGCTTTATTTTATATCAATACAGTTCAACAGAACATTTCAAACTGGCTAAAGTCTGTCATGTCAGCAGAAAATAGAGCTTTTAAGCTGATCTAGAAAGATGTATAAAAAAGCATTAGGTTTTTAGTGATGACAGTTTATTTTCAGACAATTGGCAATTCAAAATGAATCAATCCATTTAGATAATTGATTCAGAATCAATTTGATCAATTTCATTCCTGAAAGCAGTCCAATTCAACATCTGTATTCTGTCCAGCAGAGTTGGCAAACATCAGTATCATCATGGAAACATGTGTTTATTATCCCTGGATCGTAGTGGTATCAAGAAAACATGTACAGATCCAATATACAGACGTCTCAACATGTCATTTGTCTTGTACATTTCTCACTGATTGTTTTATTATTATTTATTGCTGTTGCATACTTATCAGTCTAGTGAGAGATCATTGCTCAATAATTGGTTTCATAATGTTTCTGTATCATGACAAGGAGGCTTTTTGTTGTCACTTGTGGTATTCAGATCAGATTATCATCTTTTCAATAACAGGTAGCTTGAATAATATGATTTTGCACTTGACTGTTAAAATAGATTTACCACCTTCATGGGCAAGCTGACGAAACATAAATACGAATATTGAACCTCAATGGTTTTATTTTCCCTTTTTAATATCACCAAATTCATTTTTACAAGAGCCTTTATTTTAAGTTAAATTTATATGAAATATAAACAATGCTTGGCTTAGTTCAGCAGGCTTTAGTTCTTCTTTTCTTTTAAACGAGTCCAATATAGATTGTGCTAAAGAACTCGCTCGCATTCCTTTATGTATAAAGACTTTCAAGATGTTTCGATTAACTAAACGCTTACTTTGTATTTCTCTCCTTTTGGCTTTGACTTTTTTAAATGCACATTGTCTGGTGCTATATGTTTATATTCAAGACCTTTTCAACTACTTTACTATTTTTTTGCATTGTTTACATACTAAATATAGAATGTAGACACATTTAATTATCTTCTCTTATTAATTACATTTGTTTTCATTATAATTGTTAATATTATTTTCGAATCTGTGGACCCATTATTTGAAAGGAGCACGGAATTCAAAATAAGGGAATATAACAATAATTTGCTAACACAAATTCACATATCGTTCAAAGCTAAAGTTCATCATCTAGAATTTCCCTTGTAACAATGTATTTTTGCCTTTTCTGTTGGTGTTGTTTCGAAAACGTCAGTTAAGAAAGATACATAGAAATAGTAACAATGTTTACTCAGAGCATGGACATATCACTCTATTTGACGTCGTAAGTATTGATGCAATATGAAGCGTTAATTTGTTAAAACGTATTCTGTATTTTGACAGTAACAAAATGATACAGTAAGCACTGAATTGCTGCGAAATATTCTGTTAGTGTTAATAACAGTGAACATGAAAGATGCATTTATCACATTTAGTGACAGTTCTATTTCTAATTTGCATGTTCTTTTAATAAATTTGTTTATGAAGGCTCTTTTGCCTGAAATATATTGCGATATTTTAATTTGTGCATTCACTGACCATACCATAGGCAGTGCATTCTTTGACATTTGAAATGTCTGTTTTAATGGTGATAAAATTTTTATTACATGATTTTTACCAGTTGCAGGCTGTCAACCAATTCCTATATTCCTATATTTTCCTATATTTTGGATCAAAATCCTATATTTCGAAATACCTCCTATATTTCCTATATTTTCCTATATTTTGAAAAATATTCCTATATTTTTTAGTGTAACTGTCGCGAAAAAAATAAAAGAGTCTAAATATTGTTTTGATACTGTTTAAACTTCTTTATTTTACAAGTAAGAGGAGTTGTCTGTCTTCCACAGCATCACCATCCCCGTTAGATAATGTTGTTGTGCACTTCTCCATCATCTGAGTGGTCACCTTGAAAAGCAGTGTGATTGTCGACATTTTTAGGTAAGTCAAACTGAACGTATAAGATTACATTATTTTCAGTTATCAGTTTTAATCATAAAAGTCATGCTTTATGTTACTGTATTGAGTCATCTTGATGCTGCCATTGACATAGGTTTATAATTGTAACACTTTGTGGTATAAGCCTAAAGGAACATTTATTTCAGACTTGATACATAATTAACTGCTCCTAAATTTGCAATAATTAAATTTAAGTTATTATGCTTCATCATTGCATATTGTCATTTATTGAATCCTTGTTGTAATGTGTTCTTTTATTAAAATAAAAACAAAAAACATTTCAGGTGCCCAGTCAGATGATGATGATGTACTATGCAGCAGTCTTCTCTTTGGATTGTGATGCTGTTGAAGTGGACAGTTTATGTAATGTAGAAATTGTAATTTTTAAGACCTTTTAAAACTGGAAGCCTACAGGTAAGAATCAATAGAGTTAGTGCCTGTAAAGAATATAGTTTTCCATTAAAAATTCCTATATTTTGCATCAGAAGTGTCCAAAAACTCCTATATTTTTGGTAAAAATATTCCTATATTTCTCCTATTTCTTTAAGAAGACTTGGTTGACAGCGTGCAGTTCCATCATATGCAAACTCCCCTTTGAAAAGAACAAGCGCCTTAAGCAGATGTTCTTAACATATATCTTCATAAATAATTTTGATTTATATGTTTAAATATTAACTTTTTGTCATATTGTTTAAATGCCAAAGAAAAAGGGAATCAGTTTCCATTATTTTATATTGAAAAAGACTTCTACTCACAAAAGACATGAAATAGAGATACTAATTTAAATAATAGCATTTAACTTGAGTCATATATTGAACATTCCATCAAACCTTTCGGTAACACGATGTTGAATCGTGCTTGTTCTGTTAAGTTCATTCAAGCATCTGTGTTGCGCTCACTTCAAGTCTGCAGGTCGATTAGTCATAACAGACAAGAGGGCCATGATGGCCCTGGATCGCTCACCTGAGTACTTTGCCTGAGGGTCTACCGTTAAGCAAACATCAGATGCAACATTACATTTTCTAACTGAAGATATTCAAAGATCTCATATTTTATACAAACAAGAAGATTTTCAAAGTTTTCCCTATCTAAAATAAGTTGACCTCCGGGGCAGGGCCAAATTTGACCCCAGGGGCATAATTTGTAAAAACTTGGTAGAGGTCTACAAGACAATGCTACATACCAAATCTTAGATCTCGGGGCCTTTTGATTTCAGACAAGAAGATTTTTAAAGTTTTACTATATAAGCCTATGTAAAATCCATTGACCCCTGGGTAGGGGTAAAATTTGACCCCAGGGGCATAATTTGAACAAACTTGGTAGAAGTCCACACGACATCGCTACATACCAAATCTTAAGGCTTAAGGCCTTGTGGTTTCAGACAAGAGAATTTTTAAAGTTTCACTATGTTAAATCAGTTTACCCCAGGGGCGGGGCCAAATTTGACCCCAGGGGCATAATTTGAATAAACTTGGTAGAGGTTCACTAGACAATGTCCCATACCAAATCTTAAGGCTCAGTGCCTTGTTTTTTCAGACAAGAAGATTTTTAAAGTTTCACTATATAAGCCTATGTAAAATCAATTGACCCCCGGGTCGGGGCCAAATTTGACCCCAGGGGCATAATTTGAACAAACTTGATAGAGGTCCACTACCTTGTGGTTTCAGACAAGAAGATTTTCAAAGTTTTTCTTTTAAGTTGCCTTAGCAACCAGAGTTCTTGATGGAATTGATTTCTTTGAACAACTTTGGTAGAGCTTCATGCAAGGAACATCCCAGGCAAGTTTCATCAAATTTGGCCCAGAGGTTTAAGAGGAGATGTCGTTTGAATGAAATTGTTGAGTCCTGTCACAATAGCTCACCATGAGCCAAAGGCTCAGGTGAGCTAAAAAGCAATCTTACTTCATACAACATGTTTAGAGGCATATTTGTTAATTATAAACGTAATTTATTTTTGAGCAAAATGCTGTCATCTGAAAGGATAGTTTTATATTTTTATCTTTTTACTAAATAAAAAATGCTTGAAAATATTTTACAAATATCTTACATTTACATAATTGTAAAACATTATCTTACATTTACCTAACTGTAAATACAAATAGTTGAAAAACTACATGTTTAAGAAAAAAACCTTATCTTCTAGGTAACAGTTTTTGTCTGTTAAGCTCATCGGAACGGTAAAGGTACACATTATCTACTCATTCAGACAATAAACGAATGTCGAATTTGATTTACTTTCGACACAAATGATTCAATGACAAAATTTGAAATATCTGTCTCAAAATCGACTGCCATTGATGAAATTCTGAATTAATTTATGTCTTAGTTGGCGAGAAAATTAGAAACATGATAAATTATATTTCAACTGAATTGGTTGGCGAGATAATTAGATACATGATATATTCCAAGTGAATTATCTCTAAAATAGCTTGCAGTTCAAATAATAAATATAATGGCTAAAAGCCATAGAAGACTACAATTTCTAAGGAAATACCTGCCCAGTATATTAATGAAAGGAACCATTCCCTCAACCCGGAGCGCATTCCATTTAATCGGCAGATAATTTAAGAAACAGATGTCTGAACATTAAAGATGGTTCACTGAAAAGCAAACTGTTCTGTGGTTGCACATTCAGTTTATATCTGAGATCTGATAAAAAAACGTTTCAGTCTAGAGTCAGCTAAAAGTTGCAAGACATTTTATAAATGCTTGGCAATAAAACCATTTTCTCTGACATGAAGCTTTAAATTGATATTGAAAATTATCTATCGCACTGAAGCACAAAACGTCTTATATTAACAAGAGATGTTTGTGAAACATGTAAGCTCCTCCTAATGGCAACCAATAAGTCATGTAACATGGACCTATCAACATGACCTTTACCTTTGACCTACTAATCTCAAAATTATTAGGGTCATCTACAGGTCATGAACTTCCAACCAAATCCGAGGACTATAGGCTAAAGCATTTTTAGTTATTTAACCAACAAGCTTTCCTTGGTCTACGTCAGTGACCTTAACCTTTGACTTTTGAAATAATATTTCGTTATCAATATTGGGTGGTTTGTGCAAGCATACATTACATATTATTTCTTTTGATATTGACATTAGTATTGTTTGTTGACTGGTTTACTATAAACGTTATTTCCTTCACTCACTTACGCATTACATTAAGAACGACGCACGATAAGAGTACTTTTTTCCCTTCAATATATTTGTCACTGCTTTCATCATTTAAAAAAGATACAAAATGTTAGCATAATAAATTTGCTTGTTTTATTTACATGTACACTATCGGAAAATATATTTTGTCATCAGTTGAGAATATTTTAATCATTAGTTTATGATTATTAGCCTTTGGAGAGCTGTTTTGTATATTTATGTTAGCGTTAACTTCGTTTTCAAAATACTGTTCCCTGTAATGTTTTTTGTAACCTTGCCCTATATTTCAAATGTATGTACGTAATTGCATTAACAAAATTTGAGTCCTTTTTAACCGAGCTAACTAAAAACAACACAGTTATAAAATTGGTGAGAAACGCATCTACGATGCTTAAGTTCCGTATTATTTCGTATAACTTAGGCTTATTTCAAGGTTACATCCTGCCTTATATCATGTGAATTATGCAATCAGAAATAAAATAATTAAATATTATTATTATTACTATTTTGGATGATTTATTCCTGACTTGAACATGTGTAAATATACATTTCCTGCACCTGGTGGTCATACACACCTTCGAAAGAATGCGACTTATCAGTAAAAAAAATCATTTGATAAAAAAAACATATTTTTTTGTACTTTCCTTCTGTCTGTATGTATATATGTCACCGATAATCCATAAGTCGCCAAAAAAGAAACAGATTGATGTATCTCTTACGAAGACCCTAAATTTCAATTTCACATTAATTTAGGTATATTTTATGTCCAGTTTATTCTGTTGAGCTCTTTTAATATTTCATGATTAGCTACAAGTAAACTAAATTATCGTAAAATTTGAGTTTTGTTAACTTTCTAGTCTTTATTTCGCATCAAATCGCGAAATCAAGTTGCTGTTTCCAAAAACCTTTTAGGTGAAAAGATATTTTTTTGAAATTTAAATTTTTCTTAGATCTTTTCATATATTTTTATTAAGTACTTTCTTTAAATGGAACAATCGCTCTGTTTCACGAAGAAATGAATCTTTAAGTATGATTAGACTTTGGAAAAAAGAATTAGTTTTATTGGATTAAACTGAGTAACCAAAAGACGGAAAATTTATGTATTGTCTTTAGGCATCAGCAATGACCTTAACGAACTTCTTGTAATGATCAAATCACACCATTACAGAAATATTTTGATATCAAGTGTCGCCTTAATTCCGAATTATTTTAGCTTGACTCAAAAGTTCTAAAATTGATGTTTTAATTGAATACTCAAACTAATGAGTGTATGTCTTTGTCGATTTTATCTAACGTTTGTCATTTCAATGCTCACATACACACACTTCAAGGAAAGATTCTGTCGAGTACATTGATTGCGTTAATAGCACGTTTATAGTTGGTTGCTGGTCAAGTAGAGTAGAAATCCATTAAGAGCAAGTCGAATTTATTCCATTCATTATACATTTCCTTGACGATTGATTTGATTTGATCAACTGCTCTTTAATAGCTTTTGGAATTTATGTGTTTCGTGCCCTTTGGGTAATAACCGTCTAATTTGTGCCATTTTGATCGATGGTTTATATCCTGGAACTGTTAATGAATTGCCTAAAATCTATATTCTTTTCGACGTTAACGACTAACGCAATTACTTGCTGGTGAATAAATCAGTATTCTGTAAATTGCAAAACTTCGACAAAAAATCGTTAAATATAGAAAACCCCATGAGATGAAACGGATCGAGATAAAATAGTAACCATTTAGTGTGAATTCAGTTATTATACATTGTAAAATAGCATTTTTACACATATTTCAAAATATTCCCGAAAAAGACTAAGTTTCAGAAAAAGACGATACACAACTGTGCACAGCTCCAAATGTATAGACAATTGCTTCTGACCTTACTAGTTTATCTTACTGGCAGCGGTTTTTTTTTCTTTCTTTTTTTCTTGTAATTATGCTTGTCCCTTGATTCTAAGAGCTTTTCTCTGTTATTGATTTTTTAAAATATTTTCGTCCCGCCCAAGTTGTTATATGCAACCATTACGATTGTTTTGAAGGTCTTGTTGAAACTAAAAACTATATTTTTTTCATAAAAGCAATAAAAAAATATATTACAAAAAGCACGAGAGCAAGTTCTTGTCCTTTCTAGCGCAAGTTTGTTCGAGAAACTTTTCTAAGTGTTTATTCTTATATTTGCTTATGTCTATTTAACAAATTTGAAAATGAACATTAAGTTTGTGTGAACTGATTAAACTTCGACAGAATCGAAATGAGAACTTGCTTTTACCTGTCTTTACCTAATTAAGAACTACAAAGCATGTACTTCTGTTTTTGGTGTTTAATAAGGCACATATACACTTAGACGATTATCCTTAATGAAAGCAGATTACACATTCATCGTACCAAATGCTTCTGGTTTTACACTGCTCTTGATTAGTTGTATATCAAAATGATTTATGACGAAAATAACACGAACAGAATTTTTATACCCCACATATTGAATGTTTAACATTTATATATAACATTTTGGTGACCATTGTTAACTCTTTTCATTTTGCTATATTAATTTTTCATGTTTCGTATGCAAAGACCAGTGTTATTTTGGTTTATTTGCTACACATACTGAATATCTATGCTTTAATTATAAATTTTTTGTGTTCATGATTACACCTAATTGTTATCTTTAAATTGGTAATACGTTTTCATGGTGTATATTCCACATGTACTGAGATCGGCTTTTTATGCTCTTCGAAGGGAGAGCATATAGTCGCCGCTTTCTCCGTTTGTATGTCCGTCCGTATGTCTGTACATCCGTCCATCCGTCCGTCCGCATTTTCTTGTCCGATATATAACTCTGAAACTACAAGTATCAACAAGAAACTTTAGGTAGATAGCTCTTATTGAGTAGAAGTGCAGTGCATAAAAAGCATAAATCTGCATTGCCTATTTTTTTAGTTATTGCCCTTTGTTCATTTTTTACACTTTGAACTTTGTCCGGGAAATAAACTCTGAAACTACAAGAGGTATCAAAAACCTCTGGTTTACCTGTCACCAGCCTACTTCAGTGACCATGACACTGTCTGGATATGACTGCCACTGTCTGAGTTGATAGCAAAATAAACAATAAAATGGTAACTGTCTTACATTCTTTATTGCCTATTTAAACAGTTTTAACCTTTTTCAGCAACAACCAATAACATTATATCTTTATGCTGAATTTGGCAAAGACTTTATGGACACACTATTCTGTGTCCAAAACCTATTCGGGGAGCATGACCCAGTTCGACCGGCTCTTGTTTTTATCTTAGACTAGATATTAAGTCTTCCAAATATTTCGTTGAAAATCATGATCCTAGATATTATTAGATAATTAGTGTGAATGAGGAGAACTAACTAGGTCTGGTGGAATACAAACATCTATCTTCAGATAATCAGGATTTTTGGTAGATTTTCTACATAAATGACTTGTCAATAAAATTAATAAGCCATGACAGTCATAACAATTGCTTTCATATCTAGGAAAACCATACGTCCCATTTTCTTATACGGATATTTACGCCGGCGTCGACTATAAAAAAGTAACGAGATTTATTTTGTGAATGTTTTTCTGATCGTTGGCCAATCATATATCAAATTTCTGTTATTCTAAGCACACAGGCGAATGGAAGCAGTTCTGTTAGAGAAGCGAATATTTAACAATAGAATGAATTAATGGTTTTGCTGTTCTGCAGTATGGATAATAAGAAAATGGATAAAAATAACTGCATCATGATATTCTCAGAACGTTATAAAGGAAACATGGATTGTTGATATTTTTTTCAGTGAAGAAAAATAACTTTCTGAAACGAAATTATTTCGTTGTGTTGTTCTCGGAAAAATGCGAAGGAAAGCCGGATTTAACAAATTAATTTTGAAAAGAATGCCTTCTTAGATGAAAATAATCTAATTTCTTCTAAATTATCTAATTTTTTATGCATAAACCGCTTAATAGTTAATACTGTCATTGAACCTAGCCACAAACTTGGAACTGATCATATGATAAAAGACAATACCAGACAGTTGTTCGCTTCGTAGCGGGCTTTTAATGGTATCGAATATTGAACGGTACAACGACAGAACGACTGTGCTGTTCTAAAGAGTTTCAAGTAGTGAAGGGTGAGAAATTACTTGAGATAACTACGTCGTTATATTCTGGGAAATTTATAAAGTAAACTTATATATCACATTTCTAATGTTATTCTTGAAAAGTTAAAATGAAAAGCTCAATTATACCTTTTTAACTCTGAGCCAAGCGACGAACTGATTGCTGAAAAAATAATTTAAGGACAATACACAATAGTTGTAGCTGTGAATAGTTTGTTTCTTATGTTTGGAGTTTTCATGAAACCTTGAGATTACATTTACGTCCATTGTACACAAACGGTAAGTTGTCATTATTGTACGATAGATTTTCATGTACTTCCATCAATGCATCTAATAGTCTTAAAATAATTAACGCGTTGACTACAAAGCAAATTGACGATTCCACTGACTGGTCGACTGAGGAGAATCTGTCATAATAATTTTACTACGCCATGATCTTATTTTTATTACAAAAAAGACAGATAATTGAAGAAGGTTCATATGGTGTAGTTGAGACGACAAAATGAATGACCTACAGTCTCAAATGCTTAAAAACATGATTACCCGTCTCTATCCTAGCGGCTTACATTGTCAGATTGGAAAGTCTTTATTTCTGCAAGTTGATTAAATTTTAAGTCTTGGAAAATCTATTTCTGAGAAGAAACAAATGATAAAGTTAAGCTTGATACCTTTTCTTATGGAAGCCGGTCAGAATAAAATTGATAGACGTACTTACAGACGTTTTCCTACACGACAAACAGACACAAAACATCTGAAATACAAAATGTACATCCTACAAAGTATAATTTAATAAGTAAATAATTGTTTATTATAGTGACCTGTGTTGCATGTAACAATATTCAAAACATGATAATTATAAACCTTTAGTTTATGACTTAACAATTTAACACCCGGCCCAATAGGCATATAAGTCACTTTAAGTAAGAATAAAATAAACACGTTTACAAGAACTATTTTACAAAATCAAACACAGATACAAACAAGTCAAATATTATGACATAATGTCAGATTAACAGACTAATATGTAAGTAAATACTAATATATATGAGTTAAGGATGAGTTATAAAGTATGTGAAATCAAATCACAAATATATTAAATAATTTCACCTTGTCAGAAGTGCTGTTTTACGAATGTTGTCATCTAACAATAAACACATTTTTTGTTCATCCGACCTTTTTTCTTCTAAAATCTACCATCAGTGAACAAATTATCAAATATTTCAACTCGTAATTCATTATACAATGAACAAATATAGTAAGAATTGTATTACACTCAATTTCATTACTATTACACTGCGTGAATATTCTGTCCTGCAGTGGTTAATTTACGCATCTACAAGGTCGCTATATCCCAATGAAGAATATTTAGTATTTCTACAATATCATGTACAGATATAATATTATTCTTCTTATATTCGTATTCCGCTGCAGCAAAAGACTTCTTTTTTGAATGAATGAAGACAGTATAGCTTTTACACCATTCGGTCAGTATTTATGTCAGTATTGGATAAACGTTTGTGCTGCTATTATCACTGTTAAGTTAGGTGTGTTTCAGTTAGTCTCATTTGAGACTGTATATTGATCACATATTCAAAAATGAATACCAGAAGTTGTTTGGTCCATTTAAAGCTTTCCAGAAAATTGTATGTAAATTGATTTGTGCTTGCACAATGATGAAAAGAAATTGGTACGAACACATAATCAACGTAATCTCAAATCTTTTTCGTTTAAAATAATGGCACTTGATTTTCAGACAAAATTGCATAATTTATCAATCGTTTTTTAGAAAAGTGATCTTAAGGCTAAAAAATCTTCAAAGTTTATCCATTTCGTTCACATTAGATATTCCTGGGTAATCTCCCTTTATGTTAATGGAGAAACTGTTTACCGTTTCGGGAAGTTGTTTATTTCTCAAATGAAACATTAACTAATGTTGCTTATTCCCCGACTCAAAAAGGATTTTCTTCAGATTTCTGTACATCTAAATCAAAGTTCGTCGCTAACTTGTCATTCTCGTCATGTATCCACAATAATCCTAGTAAAGGTTTTAAGGGAAAGCTAATCCTTTATTTCGCATTAATGCCATACTGAAATAGGTATGCTGGATATTTCTATAGCAACAATAAAATTACGAAATATTTATTCATTTGTCATGAATATATCTGTTTCTGATGTTAATTTAAAAAAAAAAAATAATAAGATGGGTGGTTTGCAATGACATCTTTATTTACAGCAAATGTTTTTAAATATATAATAACGGGGAGTGAAAGTCATTTTTATGCTAATATAAAAATAAACCTCCAATTAGGTATCCCTTCCTTCTAAGCTTTTGCACATGACAATTTGTTTGGAGGCTGTGTCGTTCCGAATTTGTATTAACTGTTTACAATTCTTTCGAGGTAAATTTGATATTTAGAAGGAAATTGCTAGATAAGTTTGTATTCAGTTAGCAGAAGAAAATAAATTACTCTCTGAAATGGGTTAAAATTATTCGTAGCTTAAAGTAACTGTTATTGTTTGTGAAAGAAAATAAGTGGCATTGTGTAAAATCGTTCGTCCTTTGTTCGCTACCAGCTGATGTGAAAAAGTCGAAGAGTCCATCCTTTCAGCCTACTTGTATTATTAAATGGACATCTGTCATGACCAATTATAACAAGAGCCATGTTACACATGGTTAATCCCCCCGCCGGGAAGAAGTTACATGAAGGTTGAACTTTAAAAAACTAAATGTAATAATGTGCGTTTGCAGTTTGAAGAAAATCCTTAAAAATAAGCAAAGTAGAGTTATTGTTCTTGACACTGCACTTCCTACCAATGTGCTATGTCAGTGTATTAAGTTTGAAGAAAATCCCTAAAGTACTTTAGGAGTTATGTTCTGGAATTTTGTTTTCAAGTAAATCTGATAAAGGGGAATAACTCTAAAAGTAGGCAAGGTAGGGTTTATGTTCTTGTGCATTTCACTTTCAACTGATGTGCTATTGACAGTGTATTAAGTTTGAAGTAAATCCTTCAATTACTTTTGGAGTTATGCCCTGGACAAAACTTTTTAAGTAAATATGATAAAGGGAAATAACTCTAAATGTAGGCAAGGTAGAGTTATTGTTCTTGCAGAATGCACTTTCTCCCAATGTGCTCTGTCAGTGCATTAAGCTTGAAGAAAATCGCTCAGGTAATTTCGGAGTTATTTTCGGACAACATTTTCATGTAAATCTGATAAAGGGAAATAACTCTAAAAGTAGGCAAGATAGAGTAATTGCTCTTAATACTGGACTTTCTCCTAATGTGCTCTGTCAGTGTATTAAGTCTGAAGTAAATCCCTAAAGTAGTTTTGGAGTTACATTCGGACAATGTTTTTCAAGTTAATCTGATAGAGGGGAATGACTCTAAAAGTAGGGTAATTGTTCTTGTGCCTTATACTTTCTACCGATGTGCTATGTCAGTGTATTAAGGTTGATCTAAATCCCTCAAGTACTTTTGGAGTTATGCCCTGGACAAAACTTTTTAAGTAAATATATAAAGAGGAATAAGTCTAAAAGAAGCAGGGTAGAGTTATTGTTCTTGCAGACTGCACTTTGTACTAATGTACTATGTCAGTGTATCAAGTTTGAAGAAAATCCCTCTAGTACTTTTGGAGTTATGCTTCAGACAAAGTTTTTCAAGTAAATCTGATAAAGGGGATTAACTCTTAAAGTAGGCAAGATATAGTAATTGCTCTTACACACTGCACTTTATCCCAATGTGCTCTGTCAGTGTACTTAGGTTAAAGTAAATCCCTCAAGTACTTTTGGAGTTATGCTTCGGACAAAGTTTTGTAAGTAAACCTGATAAAGGGGAATGACTCTAAAAGTAGGCAAGATAGAGTTATTGTTTTCACATAATACACTTTCTACTAATGTGTGTCAGTGTATTAAGTTTGAAGAAAATCCCTCAAGCACTTTTATTATGAGTGATTTATGCTCTGGAATTTTTTTTAAAGTAAATCTAGTAGTCAAGGTAGAGTTTTTGTGCACTGCACTTTCTACGTATGTGCTATGTTAAGTTTAAAGTAAATCCCTCAAGTACTTTTGGAGTTATGCTTCGGACAAAGTTTTTCAAGTTAATCTGATAAAGGGAAATAACTATAATAGCGGGCAAGATAGAGTTATTATTCTAACACACTGCACTTCTTCACAATGTGCTCTTTCAGTGTATGAAGTTTGAAGAAAATCGCTGAAGTACTTTTGGAGTTATCCTCAGGACAAAATTGGGATGGACCGACGGACGGACGCACGGTTGGAGACCATTTCTAATATCCCCTCCGCCTTTGGCGGGGTTATAATCAGTGCAGTCATAATGTCTCTTCTTCCTCACAGCTGCTTCAGCTTCTGTCTTGGAATCTTTTAGCACAGGACAGAGACAAACTAGATGTGAAGTAAACATATTTACATAGTATTATTATCCAGACTAGCATCAGGGTCCAAGTCCTTATGGGAAAGGAGAACTCTTATTTGGTGCTGATTTGACGTGTGTCTTAGTATGAGAAAAAGATGAATAGAACAAAATTAATAATATAAAGCAAAATGAAGAAAACTGCACTATTAGGTAAAAAATAACTGTACACTGTTCAGTAATTGTGACTACTCCGAAGTACAGTAGAAAAGAAATATTATTTATTACAGACGTTAGTAGCTATGTTTCGTCGTGTGTATGGAAGACATTTAAGGAAGCAGGCAGACTAACTGTCAGTTTGGTAGACGATCTAGTTAATTTGGTAAACCGTTTTTTGTTGGGATTTTTTATTCTGTATCCCATGCCAATTCCGTAATTAACACACCACTTCCTCGATTTTATTATCATTGATTGAATTGTTATATCATTGAAATGTCCAAAAGTACATTTTGTTCTGCGTTTATTTCCTAGAATTGTTAAAGGAATGTTAAAAATGCATTATCTCTAATTAGTTAATGACATGGTGCTGTAAACACTGGTTAGCTTTGAGAATATCAATACACCATAAACGTTTATCACTAATAGGTGGGCTCCTTTACTGTGAAAAAGGGGTCTTTGAAGACAGTATTAATTTCTTAACATTGTGTTTTTATCACAAATTAGTGTAAAATATTATAGACTGAACATGCAAAAGTTGCAGTCTTGCCAAACAGCTTATCGTTTGAAGTGCTATAACAGTTGTTTCTGTTTCGTGTTTTTGTAATAATTTTTTTTTTATTTATTTGCATTTCAGCATTTTATAGAACAAATTAGACTGTACTTATAATCGGTTTACTTGTAAAATACTCTCGTAGATAGATGTTTTATTATGTCTGTATTTTTCAGTTTTGTCTGCAGATCTTTATTATAGTCTTGTGGTAAAGGTCGTGGACAAGGATAATTGTCTCATAATGGTTCTTTCCCGGAAGAGCATTAATTACAACACTTAAGAAGCTGTTCAACTCCAGCTGACCCAAGCTATAAACTTCTGTTATCTTTTAAAGCATATGAAAGCGAATTATTAAACACAACTTAGAAACAAAATATAACACCTTTCCTCTTATTATACAGAGACATTGTATTTAAGGTTCCAGTAGAAAATCGTTGTGATACACAGTTGTAAATCAGTAATATTTGCATAATGTTGAAATGATTACAGAACAAAACCTCTCATTAATAAGACAGGTAGAATCGTTCAGCCAATCCCCTTGTAATTGTGTGTTAAATTTTAATATTATTGAAATGATTACAGAACAAAACCTCTCAATAATAAGACAGGTAGAATCGTTCAGCCAATCCCCTTGTAATTGTGTGTTATATTTTATTATTATAATAATGATTACAGAACAAAACCTCTCAATAATAAGACAGGTAGAATCGTTCAGCCAATCCCCTTCTAATTGTGAGTTATATTTTAATATCATTGAAATGATTACAGAACAAAACCTCTCAATAATAAGACAGGTAGAATCGTTCAGCCAATCCCCTTGTAATTGTGTGTTATATTTTAATATTGAACAGATACATCTTTATCTTTAAGACAAACTATTAAACATAGTCAATCTCTATTCAATTATGTAGTTCAATAAATTGTCTGTACAGATCTGAAAATTAATTTTACAAATATTCTAATTGCTTTCTTGCCTGACAGTCTGCGCATATAATCCCCATGAAATTCATGCTTTAATTCAAGAAAGGTCTTGAATACTATAGTTTAAATGTTTCATCACTGTTCAATACCATAGCAAGGACATTACATAAATACGTAATTGTTTTATTTACCGTTTCAATCTTTAAGATAGAAATTAAAATTTCGTTCTAGATGTATAGGTAATAACCAATTGTGTGGTAATGTAAATGCTAGCCATGTGATTTTTTATACCCCGGGCATATCGTAATTTAACCGTCCGTCCGTTCGTCTGTCCATACGAGGTTAAGTTATTCCGGCAAGTTGGATATATCTTTAGTTTTCTACCAAGATAATTTAAATCATGCCATTGTGATCATTGTTGAAATCACACGGCCCAGAAATCTGAAATCTGGCAGTGGGCATCTACAAAGTGTGTTTAAACTTTGCTTCTGGGGTTATTCCATCCCTGAAGTCATTTTTTACAAAGACTTATATAGACAAACTCTATCTACTCTATCTTGCATGCAATATCATTCGTGTTTTGAGTGACTTTGTCGTTTTTGTCCAATCCAGTTACTGCCGTCTGCATGTTTTATCGGGTAACGAGACAGTTTATGAAGACATAACGTATATCTGTGTCAAAAATAACGGGAGTTAGCTATTACTTGTTATAAATTCTACGTGTTCCTTTCAGAGAAGCAGACCGACCAGTTCAATAAAGCTAACGACTCTGAAATAATACACTGACAATCTTCTTTCATGAAGTCTGCAGACTGACCACATAGAGCGTTTTAATCAGCGTTTCTGTCTTTCCTGACATATTATTTATGAAAACGTGACATCTTTACCACAAATATTTTGCTCCTTAACAAAACGTTTGATATCTATTAATTCAAAACTTTTACTGTATGCATAAAAATTCATCGATTGTTTTTAAACCTTGTTTGTATTCATATATGATCCGTGTCTACTATTTGCTCTGGTTACATACACTGATCACGAAAAATAGAAGATATTGTTGGTAATGTTGTTATTACGAGTAAGAAAACCCTTACTTTTGATGTTTATTTAATCAATTAAACAAAGTCATTCACACATTTAAATCAAACATTTAATTTCTTCATGACACCTATAGGTACTTTAAACAGCGTCCAAAAATAATACGGTAACTTCATCATTTTCTCGCGCCCCGACTAACGTGTAAGACCACCTTTGTTGTCGCAAGAAGCTATTCAGCGACGTCTCATACTCCCAATAAGACGACTGATGGTGTTCTGAGAGATTTTGATCCACTCTTCCTGCAGCGCCGCACCGAGCTCACGTAACGGTCTGGGTGAAGGATCACGTCTTCGGGCACATTTTCCAAGAACGTTCCACTCATGTTTAAGAGGTGATAAGTCCGGGCTCATCGCTGGCCATGGTAATTTAAAGGTATGTTGCTCTTCCAGGAACTCAATGACAAGTATTGCTCAATGGGGCCTGGTTTTATCATCCGGGAAGATGAATTCTTGGCCACGACGTTGAGCAAACGGGACAACGTACTGGCCAGTCATAGCCTACAATTAGCTGTGTTCTGGCAGCCATAGTGATGCCACTCCATACCATCACGTACCCACCCCCATATCGGTCGTTTGCAACCTAGCAGCGTCTTTAAAAAGTTCACTTGTGCAACGCCAAACTCTTTTTCGACCATCTCGAAAGTCTAGGTTGAATCTGGATTCGTCACTGAACATCACATGTGACCACCGGTTAATAATCCACCGACGCCGCTCTCTTCACAATGCCAAACGTTCATGATGATGCCTTCCTGACAACGGCAATACAACTTGTGGGCGCCGTCAAAGTGAAGGCGATTTCTTATTGTCTGTCTCGAGACATTGACCCCTCTAATATGTCGAAGGCGTTGTGGAAGGTCTGTGGCCGTCAGTGCTGTATTACGGAGAGCTTGATTACCAACATAGCGGTCGTCTCGGACGTCGGTACATCTTTCACGTCCACTTCTTTGGATATCATTTACGACACCAGTTGTTTGATAGCGTGACCGCAATCGACAGACAACGGACAGTGAAACATTCAACTCACCTGCAGCCTGGGCCTGTGTACTTCCGGTCTGGAGCATACCAATGGCCCGCTAACGTTCCGTTATACATCTCATAACTCCAACTTCAAATTTGATAATGAATTTGTGTTTGACATCTACACGACACAATATTCTGAAATATTTGCCCAACTGATATCACAGTTACCATGATTTCGTTCAGTGTTAAAATCAGCGTGCTACTCCTTATGTGTTAAAGTTGCACGTGCAGCACAAATTTGAACGAGATTTTTATACTTTAGTGACCACGCTTTCTACACATGAACGACCATTGCAAAAATATACATGATGATTGCCTATAAAGAGTAGGTTTCCCATATCATAACAAATTAGCATAATATCCCCTACTTTTTGTAAAGAGTATATATCAAGTTATTAGATTAGTTTCATTTTGTTTCTTTATCAGTACAAATACTTAGTATAACATTAATTATTTTCCAAGGTCCATCCCACCATATCGTATGTACTGACATGTAGCCTATTTTGTTTCTTTATTTCACTTCATTTGAGTTAATCATAAATTTAACTCAATTATTACAAATTTTAGAATTGCTTGAACTGAATTATAATACTTGTTTAAGTGAATTGACTGATCTGAATGAATTCAAATGTGTATTCATTTACTTCAATCAATTCACACAAAACAGTATTCTTTCAGTTTAGTCAATTACTACAGATTTTCATTCTTTCAGATCAGTCAGTTCACACAAATTTGAACTCATTTGGTCAATGCACACAAATTTGTGTGTGAATTGATTTAATGAAATTTATACAAATTTGTATGTGAATTGACTGAACTGAGTGAATACAAATTTGTGTTAAATTGACTGAACTGCGGTGGCATTGATTCTATTTTAAATGATGGCTTTCTCTGTTGTGCCTACCTACTTAATAAAAGGTAAATTCATATTCACATTTTGCTATTTGATTAGGCAAAAATATCCCTATTTAAAAAAAATATTACCTTTTCACTGCACGACAATCTTTTCCTTTTACATTACGTTTGTTCAATCGTATTACAAATTATGACGAATAAATAGCATTGAACAAAATAATAATTATTGTTTTCTTCTTCTCTAAGTTTAATAGGAATGTACATGCTTCAGTTAACCTCTTTGGAGTTCCCAGTTTAATGACATTATATATATATTAAATATTTTTACTTGAATTTTGATGCATTGCTTTGCTCCAAAGTTCGCGTACACGCCATAGAAAATACTCAGAAGCAAGCAATTAAATTGTGTTGCATCTTATTGGACAAGTTGGGTGCTTAAAAACACCCAATGGGTTATGCCCAATAACTGAATTATACATGTGATCACATCAGCATGCAATATTTCTTGCGATATTGTTAGGTGTCTTCTTGCTTTAATGTTTCTGGTCATGTTAGAAAATATTGTCAGCATGTAAACAAAGTTAGCTAGTAATTTTATTACAATGTCTTTACAAGCACAGGTTAATATGAAATATAATCTTTGAGAACTGATTTACGATCATTTATTTTTTGAAAATAATGTATCGCAAATAGTGCTGAAAAAGTGGAAAATATTGGGAAAAAAAATTTAAATTATACAAGACTTACATTTCCAGTGTACATTGTATTAACTTACACATTTGAAATGAAACCACTGTGTTTTGCATTTTTGTTGTCATATTTCAACATGTTATCTATTAAAGCCGGAGCAGTGGTCCAGTGGTAACGTACTTGACTGGTAATCCTGGGTCGCGAGTGCGACACGCTGCTCCTCCACTAACATTACTAATTCTCTTTCGGATTAGACGTTAAACTGAGGTCACGTGTATCAGTGCTTTAACTGAGCATGGAAAAGAAATAGAAGTGTCCTTCGAATGGGGTACTGTCTGTATCTTACTATATACCCAACAATCTAAAATAACTAACCTCTTCAGGGGACGTCGGTGTTTGGGCAATCGGTACCGACGATAAATAAACTCAATACACAGTTGTTTTAGCAACGCTCACATCGCCTGCTGAAATTAAAGGCATTTTCTGACTTCTGAAGTATTGTTCAATTGACGTTCTTAGCTTTAATTTTAAATGAGGCTTCATTTTTATCATTCAAATCTTATGATTTTTATCAAATGGTTTTAGAAGTAAATAACATACTTTTAATGCAAAAACAGTTGCAAAAACGCCATAGTCTGAATTTTAGATATGATGTTGTACAGGCGGTAAATCAATTTTGATGTTATTGCTGTCGTGCAAAATTGTTTATTAACTACAATAAAATTCTCTGTTAAATTTAAACACACAATTTACCTAAAACACAACTTTTTGTTTATCACAATGAAAACAATAGATTCAGTACATTGAATGCGGCTTCCTGAAATTTTTAACTCTCGCTAATTAACGTTTAGAGAAATCTAGTGATTTCATATTGAAAAAAAACTAGGTAGGAAATGGAGCTGCAGATAGGATCGCCGGGCAGCAGAATAAGGATGTCCGAGAATATCCGGCTCCAGACGCTCTGATGATTATTCATTGTCAATAGACGCTCTGTCGCAGTTCGAAAAGTCGCCATTATACTGGTTGATGCCCTAAGGGGCTAAACCCACCAAAAATATATACGATTGTTAACAAAGAAGTGCCGTTTTAATGTTGACATCTTGGTCTTTTCTGTAAATTGGACACTCACTTATATCAGATTCTTTTTTTTTTCAGGCACATAAGAGGCGGGCTTTTAATAGTATCGAATATTGAACGTAACTACGACAGAATGGATTTACTGCGCTACAGAGTTTAACAGTGTCAGTTGACAAAATTACTGGAAATTACTACATCGTGATACTCCCGGAATGTTATAAAGGAAAATTGGTTTTAACACATTTAACACATTTTCAATAACCTCAGTGAAAACAAAAACATAGATATCTAGATTGAAATAATTTCATTTTGTAATTCTCGGAATGATGCAAAGGAAAGTTGGACGTAACAATTCTTTTTTCAATTATTTAGTATTTTTATAGAGAGGAATATTATTTTATTAATATAATTGGAAAACGTTTTATTGTGTTATTCTAAAAATCAAAGGTAGAAAGGAAATTTCAGTGCCTTTTGGTTTAACTATCCTTGCAAGTATATATATTGTTTTATAGGCGAGCGACAAACTGATAGCTGATAAAATGATTGAAGGACAATACACTATAGTTGTAGCTGTGAATATTTTGTTTCTGATGTTTGGAGTTATCTTTATGGAACCTAGTGATTACATTTACGTCCACTGTACACAGACGGTGAGTTGTCATTGTTGTACGATAGATTATTTAAATGTCTCTTTTTACGTAAAAAAATCTGCTTCCATACAAATAGTTCAGTATTCTTATTTAATAAACGCATTGACAACAAAACTTCGAACAAAAACCCAGTCGATCTCACTAACTGATCGACTGGGGGAAAATGAAATATTTTAATATATCCAATTGCATGATTTTATATTCATGGAAAAAGACAAACATGGTGTTGAGAAAACGACAAAATAAATCTACTCATTCGAATGCGTAAAAGCATCTCCCACTCTGTGCCAATGGCTTATATTGTTGGATTGTTAAGTCTTAACTCCTGCTGTTTATTACTTTTTTGTTATAGTCCATTAGCTCTGTTTCATTTTTTTACGTTTGTGTTCAGCTGATCCAAAAGAAAACATATTTTTATTTGATTAAGTGAGGAGTTACTCTATACCCGTAGCTGTCAGCAGTACTGTGAATATTATTTGAATGTTAATTAAATAAGGATGAGGACCTGAATATATACTACTCAAAATTTGATAGGGATCACTTTTTATTTCTGAAATATCTTTTTAATGATAACCTCAAGATAAGTATTTTTTCTCATACATGTTGTTTATTCATATGGCAAACCCGACCTGTCCAGCAGATTTTGATTGTTTACCTGTACATGCTCGAGCTGCACAGGAAAAGCGATACCCCTAGAAAAGTGGTGCACCACGGCCATGTACACATCCGTTTTAATCAGACTTCGCTTGTGCATGGTAACGTTTATATCGAACCTAGCACTGGTCATGGTAAATCTACGGCAAAGACGGCGTATTGACGATGAGAAGATGAATAGGGGGTAGGGATGCTTGAGGCTGGGCGTTCCCAACGGCACGTGGCAGGTGTCCTTGGGGTGTCCCAGAGCAAAGTTGCCAGGATGTGGCGACGGTTTCAAACTTACGGGCATGTCACGCATAGGCATGGCGGAGGGCGTCAGAGGTCAACAACTCAGCGTGAGGACCAGTTTATTGTCGTTCAAGTGCGACGTTAGCGCTTTTTTACCGCTACTGCCCTCCAAAATGACTTTCAGAATGCCACTGGTGTAAGACTTTCAACTGAAACCGTTATGAGCCGTCTTCATACAGCTGGCATGAGAGCTAGAAGGCCAGCAATCCGAATCCCATTGACGCGAAACCACATCCAGGCACGTCTTCAATGGGCCCGCGATCACGCTGCATGACTGGACCCCAGTGCTGTTCACTGACGAGTCTATATTTTATGTGGACTTCACTGATAGGCGAGTGCGGGTATGGAGATCCGCCGATGAGCGTTTGGCCACCGTATGTGTTGCTACCCATGACCGTCATGACGGGGGCTCGGTCATGGTGTGGGCGGGCATTAGCATGCAGGGAAGAACGGACCTGCACATAGTTCAAAACGGCACATTGACGGATGTACGATACATCAATGAGATCTTAGATGTGTACGTTCGTCCGTACGCTGGTACTATAGGCCCTGAGTTCATTTTAATGGACGACAACACCCGGCCTCACAGGGCAAGGGTCACCCACGAGTACCTGGAGGCAGCAGCCATAGAGAGAATGGACTGCCCAGCAAGGTCTCCAGACCTCAATCCAATAGAGCACGCCTGGGACATGCTGCAGATTGCAATATCTGCTCGCCCAGTCCAGCCAACCACGGTCGCTGGGCTACAGCAGGCCCTTCTGGACGAGTTGACCCAACTCCCACAACAAAGCATCCGGATACTCATTAGCAGCAGGAGAAGGCGGTGCAGAGCAGTAATCCAAGCAAACGGACACCACACGCGATATAAAGGCAAAATTCAGGCCACAGACTTGTTTTTTCCAAAAAGTTCCATTTCATCTCCTGTCTGTGTTATCCCAAATTCGTGCCCCTCCCACGGCTCAGCCTCTGTCACGCTTCAACGGTTTACAGATTTACTCATTTTTTGGTACCAAACTGTTGTCATATGAACATATTTTTAGAATCACAACAAAAATGTAACCTTTCAACCTTATGTAGTAAATATACACATTCTTATAAGTGATCTCTATCAAATTATGAGTAGTATAGATTATTATGTGCTGGTATTATCACTGTGTTGCAAGCGTTTCAGCTATACTAATTTAAACTATTTATTAATTTGATTGCAGATACTTAAAAGAATGCCAGCAGATTTATGCGTGCCACTTCTAGTCTCAACAATGTAATATTTGCTCGTAATTTGAGACAAAATTTATACAAGTTTCTTGTTCCTAAACAGCACTTGTCTGTAGACTATTATGCTCACACAGAATGGCTGTGAAAGTAATAAAAACACATTTTAACACTTTAAAGAGAAATTCGCAAAATTTGTCTAGATGCGTTATATGTAACATGTATGTATTTTTCTCTCTGTCTGTCATTAAAATGGAAATGTCATGACGCAGATTGAATTACATTAGTTCTAATATTTTGGTAAGAAAAAAAGATCTTTTAAAGTGTTAAATAGTGCAATTGACTGTCAGACAGATATTGCAAAATCAGTTAATCCCTTTTAAGAAAATTGGCCTTTGGGGTATGACACCTTTATAGTACAATTAATATATGTGTTTCGTTCACAGTAAAATTTAAGAAAGAAACATTGTCACTTTGATCAGCATCATACGGTCGAAAGAGACTAATGTCAACTTTTTATTTCATTTTTTTTTTATGTTTTTGTGGGGGTGGGGTTGGGGAAGAGAGGAGGGGTTGTTATATCCATGAACAGATGTCCTCATGAAAAAAAAAATTACTGTTCACAATGTATCAACCTCTTTGAAAATTTTTGTAAGATTATTCACGTACACAAAAATATTTATTAATTGATACTAATGGCTTGGTGGATAAGCGCTAAGGAGATGCTGTTTTTTTCTTTACGATGTTTAAGTTAAAATTTCAACTGACATAAAATTATGAAAGTATGTAAACCATGATATTCTATATTATAGAGTCAGAATTTTGCAATTTTCGGAAAATATGTTTTTAAATCATGATTATACACACGAATAACTGTTGATGTATTTTTGTACTTAAGTAATATTTTAACTGAACAAAGAAAAGGGAATAAAAATAATAAATTATTTATAATTTAATACACAGGTTTTAAGTGAAGATCCTTGTTCTTCACGAAAGTTTATGCAGATAGTCGCTTGTTACTGTAGAATGTCTTATAAAGCTATGAAATATGTAAGGTTGCTGCTGGTCGATGCTGGTTGTGTTTATGGCGAGGTGTTCCTTTTTACTGTATCCAGAGAAGCATTTACTCATGCCCGTTTGAAATATTTTGAAGACAAACATCTGTAATTTCAAGGTTATATTGTTTACCAATAAGAACTTAGAAATACACGACGTCAAAACAGCAATAAAAGAACTCAATACGACGTCTCAGGAGCGAAAATCCCATATGTTTATCAATGCTTCACTTTCGGCACATTTAATAAAAATATACCCTTGTCATACTCATCATATCTAAACATGTGCACAATCATGTCCTTAGGGACCGAACTTGAAGTTCTTGCATAATGTATCTAAGTGTCATTTGGAAATACATACTAATGTGTCTGAGGTTATTTTCAAGCTTTTACTGCAATGCAAATGACGCAGGCCTGTACGACAAATTTCGTGTCTTCTAGCGTGATTAATGAACTATAAATTTGCATAATCTCTACCTTAAACAGCCATCTTTTCTCTATTCCCTGTTTTATTTTCATTTCAAATTGAATTTCTGTGCATTAATTCTATTCGTTTCACATCTCTTCATTTATTTACGTTACATCAAGAAACGAATTTAAGAAATGAGTAGACATTTAATGTAAATTCTATTTTGGGTGCATATGACGATGACATTTTCATTGGCAGGCAAAACATGTGGAAATATTGAACTATGAAGTAACTGTTAATGTAAAAAAGGTCATGTATTAAAGTTTGTAAGTAAATAAATAATATTTTAATCATTCGTCCGTCCTTAAACAATGCTTATTGTAGAACAAAATGTATCTATTAGCTTATGTTTCATATACACTATAATGGTACTATACTAAATTCTTTCTTTTTTTTTTGACTGTTTTATGCTCTTAGGAATCCTGCATACAATATGTTATGAAACAAAATGCTTGATCAGTTGTATCTGTGCCACAGTTACAACTTAATGGCTCTCTAGAAGAAAATTTGATTTCATTATAATAAGAAGCAAGTAATAACAAAGATATGTCCGCTGCAAAGTCTGTCAACAATATGATTGTTCTCTAGAAACAGATGTCGTTTGAAAAGTGGATGACAGTTCTATCAACCGAGCATTAGTGTTGTATTGACACCTGTCATTGCCTATTGTTTATGATTGATATTAAAATAATCGTCACATTGTGGTTTTTGCAACTGCTCCAGCTTCGACCTTTGTTTCTTTTTGCACACAAAATACACTTAAATATATGGTTTGAGTACAGTCAAAAGTCTGGTATTTTTGAAAGAACAGCCATAGTATTATTTTTTCCTACCGATACAACCACTGTATATCTCATAAATTGTTAATACTAATTTCAGCAACACATAGTTTGGTGAAAACTATCTGGATCTTGTTCTATAGAACTTAGTTTGCGTGGCACGTTTGTGATACATTTCCACATTCTGGTTATAATTATTGTAAAAGTCTTATTTTATCAAGATAATGTGTTTCATTTAGAACAGTATAAGGATTTTGTGTAATTAACCACGAAAGAAAATTTGTGAAAACATATTTGCATCTTCTTTGGCCTTTTAATATTTATTTCCTAAACAATGGATTAATTATTTTGATAGACCTTCTTTCAAATCTTTTTATGTTTCAGTCAGTTAATTAATATGTCTCCTACTGGTAATTAGAAGTTCTACTTCATTTTGAAATTCGTCACCATTGATTGAAAAGTCGAATTCATAATTCTGTTTAAAGTTTTAAAAGAAATGTTAAGAACATCCAATCTATCTAGAAACAATGAGGATTTTGTAATCCATGATTTGCTAGTTTAAGATTGATATTCTGTTCAATTTTATTAAAAATCGAAAAAAGAAAGGCAATTTTTAACCAGGAAGATTGCTCCAAAGACCGCCTTAACCCTGAACATGCTGAAATTTTGAAATGGATTTGCCCAGCTTTGAATTTGGAACAGTCCATTCAAAGTGCAGGCTGGCCTGGCTCTATACTGGTGGCAATGGCTAATCACTTTCGGTTCCAGCAGGTTAAGGGTTAATTTGTTGTTTCGTGTGTTATCTGCTTCATACTGTCAGACTTTTTCATTGAAGAGATAAACATAATCTGGCCATTTTCCAAATAAATCGGCGTTTACAAGCAGTTCTTTATGTCTGGGTATTTTTACAGACTTTTTGTCATTACACAAAAACTTTGCTTATCACGAAATGTGTCCTCACTGTTTAACTAAATAATTAAGAAATATAAAGCTCACATTTCGAAGAAACCGTAGGAGTCACCCTTTGGCTATGATAAATAAAAAATAATATGTTTCTTTTCTTTTCTTTTTTTGTGCATTTTTGTTCTATTTTGTTCAGCAAGAGGAATGTCAGCCAAATGACTTTGTTTTTCTCAGTTTTCATTGGTGTTTGTATTGCTTGTGATGTGATAGTTTTTGTTCTATGAGTCATTTACGAAAACATAGATATTGACCACCCATGTCCTTTGCTGCTGATAATGCAGATTTTGTTCTTCAAAAGGCGTCTGCAGATTTTGCCGATTAAGGACCCAATTAATAATGGCATACCGTAAGTCTGTCTCCAAATTAAATGAAGCAAGCAGTGTCTTGTTATGAGTGTCCTTTGTTCCTTTCAGAGAAATACATGATTCGTTCTGATACAGCAGACGACTTAACAAAGATACATAACGGGGAATCCTTTTAAGCGTGTTACGAAGTCTGTTTCTGCTTGTCGTTCACTTACAGCGTGTAACCCATAAATGCCAAGCGTCTACAAAAATAGACAAAGGCGAACAATGCAGACCCTGATCATATGCGGCGTCTGATCAGGGTCTACACTGTTTACACGCAGGATTTGTTTCCTTAAATAGATTAAACTTGAAAAATAACCAGAAATATTTTTATTGAGAATGGACTCGTCCAACTGATCAGGATGGCATAATTCACAAGGCATAAATGGGTAAAATAAGTGTTTCTGTCTTCACTTTAATAACATTGGTAAAACGAATTTCCATCAAGCAACTTGCATATCATTATCTCTCAGGTCTGATGCTTTTAATTAATTGCAACAGTGTAATCTTAACAAGGATTTGCGTCTATAAGTTCAAAGAGTTTAGTTCTCACTGAATCCAAAATCATTGAATTTCGTCTTTTTAGAGTTGGATGGAGAAATGAGGTTTCTAATACAGAATTGACCAGTATCGACTATTTAACTCTTTATTTCAACTCTGATTACACGATTTTTTCATGCTTGCCATTTTTTATCTCAACCGATCCTTACTTTATTTACTTTGTTCCATTACGCATTAAGTATATATTACTGACCGCATTATATATTTTATCTGATTTCCCGAATGAGTCACAGCTTTTTTACAAGGAATTGAGTTAACATTTAATTACCGGATTTGTTTGTATAAAATAATAGAAGATTAAATGAAGCCTCCCCTGGCTATTTTAAATATTTGTAGGCGTTGTTTCTAGTTGCAAACTTGCATTTCAACATTACTTAAGAATTGTGGAAAATTGGAAAATGCTTTCCAGCGTATACCATTTAAATGCCTTCCAGGCTTTAACTATATTTTAATTCAAAACCGATCCGCAATATCTGTTACATATGAATATTTCAGTGCACAATTACTGCTATGAAATTCTGTCTCGCAGACGGAAACAATGGAAAATGAAATTTGTGTATTTTTGAATGGTTTAATGTCTGAAAAATTGCATTACTTGTCATACATACATTGCTTCTGTTAACATTCACATTGACATCCTTTATTTATGTATCTGATAAAGTTTAAAAGGAAACATTTTAATATAAAAATGCTTCTACATGACCCAGTATTTTTTCTTCATTTCTATATATTTTTCAGGAAAGAAACAGATTTGATTTAAGACCGAGGACGATCATACCAAAACGTACAACTGGTAAGTTATATAAGACTGACTGTTGACATTTAGTAGAAGTAATAAGAGTAGGTCTTAAATAAGGAGGTTTAAAATACAGTGTTTAGAAAAAAAACGTATCATCTTGATTACACTCAGGCTGATAGTCTGCCTAAATACAAGTCACAGTTCTTTGAAATACAAATATGTTTCGTTAATTATGGTGCCTAGAAACTATTGTAGCAAGGAAAGAATGAGCTGACTATTCAAAGCTCCCCAATATGGTTCAAACACTTAGCAGTTTCCTTAAAGTCTTAATTGGTGGTTGAATGAAATTAACTCTTAAATCGAATGAAGAAAAATGAGATTCTTCGCTTAAGAAAATATTATGAGTTTCTTGGACGTTATTAAGTTTCCCTGTATCAGATATATTTTTTTATGTAACCTTTGCACAAATGCAAACAAATGACTACTGGTAAAATGTTGAAATTTATATATCTTTATATATTAGTAGGCAAGTAGACTTTGTTCCTTTATGTATCAGATATTTTTCATCACTGTTACCATAACTGTAGGTATCGAAATGTAAGTATTGTAAACTATGGATTGCTTATTTTTCAAACGTTCTTGCCATATCAACTTTCTATAAACATTCTTCGTAAACATCTATGTTATATACGAGTTGAGCATATTCCATGATAGCATGGAAGACGTTTTAATTTCCATATTTCAATCAAGATGTCAGGAAAATCACTGACTGCAACATATGTTCTGGCTTCCTGAATTGATAAGATGAAAATAATCACTAAGCGTAATTATAGAGCATAACATTACATAGAAATGTCGCAAAAAAGAAGGAAAGATTACTTTACGTCTTATAATATTTTGCTGACACTGAATTCATCAAAATTAGAGGGTTTGCTAAAATCTTGAAGTAAATGTACAAAGCATATTAAACTTTCCATATCCACCTGTTTAATCATTCAGCTTAATTTATTAATTGGTACTTCGTGACCTTCCAGTTTATTTCAATATTTGAAGAAATCTTGTTTATTTGTTGCTGTTGTTTGTTTGTTTGTTTGGGTTTTTTGTTTGTTTTTTTATTGTCCAGTATGTTTTATTAAGTTTGATCTATATAAATATCCATGTTAAAATATAGAAAAATATAGAATACTATTAAAGTAACCTTATGATATATGATCAGAGATCAAATAATATGACCTTGTCTTCAGCTTCAGTATTGCCTCAGTCGATGCCGGGAATAAACAGTATCAGTCTAGACCTGTGTCCTGACAGTAGATTCCTTAAGATCAGCTGGACCTTTAATCAAACACAAGGTAATGCATTCCTGAAGCTTGCATATATAAAACGAAAAAAAATATTCTATGTAGGTAATAAAAGTTTAAATAATACCTGGTCTTACTGGCTTGCACTTTGCTTCCAAATGTCTAAGAGTCCTTTGGCAAGTTTCGAAAGTTAATTCTAAAGCCACCATTCGTTTTGCATTCAAAACCATACAAATGTAAAACCAAGTATTTCAGTTTTATCATAATAACATTTGTGCAAATTATCTTTGCTAAACAATACGGCACTTTTCATAGCATTTAAGTATATCTTTCACAGATAGTGACATCAAACTATGCTACAGAATGGATAACGCATTGGATGGGGTGCTGAATACAACATGTTTTCTCTTGAAAACTTTTGAATCCGTGTATCCGTCAAAAATGGTAAGAAATTTAGTCTGTTTGTTGTTTTAACTCTTAGAAATATAACATTTGAGAGCTAGATCTGGTCTTAATTATTTGCCTACTTTTTGTCGTTAAAGGCATCAGGTTGTGAAATCTGCTTCATAGAAACTTATCGGTTGCTGATGTTATATCGAATAAAATGTCTGTTTTAGGATTGTTGGTTTCCTATGATTTTTATGGAAAGTGGTCCAGTTGTCACGGCGTGGATACATCCATCACCATCTTTAAGTTTACCGTACTTTTCCGGACGTCTCAATACAAGCTATTTAGGTAATATGACATAAGCGTGCTGTAAGGTGTATTTTCAGTCTATTTACTTGCAGAAAAAACTCAACCCTTACGTTTCAAAACAAAGATGTTTTTAATATGTCTAGTTAATGTGTTTCAAGCAAATGCTCGAGATAAACTCTTAAATGAATTTTGCGAACTGCTTTCCAATGCATTGCATTTTTGTTTTCATAGAACTAATATATCTTGTAGGAAGTAAGGATAGGGGAAACGAAAGGGAAGGAATGTCATGCCATGTCGATTGTTTATTGACATTACAGTAAATGTTTGGTCAGAATGATCTATCTCTGGTTTCATATTTGATAATAGAGCTTCTGTTCGGAAATTAAGTACATCTATTTTGAAGTGTTATATTTTTGACATTTTTCTTCCCATGACGTAAATTGCCCATACCGTTTGTCTGTGATAGACACTTTCTTATATATAGAGAGCCTTTTTAGATGGCGTACGATACCATATATTACAGATCCAGGATACACTTGTAAGGATATGTGTGAAGTTGTAGCGATGAATATTGGTTCACAGATTGACTGTCACAATATGGCTTCCATAATATACGATACAACATCAACTGTTGTGAAGCGTTTGTCTTTTGACGCCATCGACAATCTAGCGTGTAAGAATAACAAACTTCATATAGCTAGAAAGGTAACAAATTGGAGACTGTCCAAAAAATGTTCTTTTTTATCTTTTGTCCGATTACCTGAGTTGATAAATCTTGTAAGGATTATAATTTGTTCTCTTTAGAGTTGTTTAAAGGTGAACTTATTGGCCCGGTGGCTGATTGCCGACTGACAATAAAATTAAACTCACTGACCTGGAGGCTGATTGCCGACTGACAATAAAGGTTAACTCACTGACCTGGAGGCTGATTGCATTCTGACAATAAGCTAAAGTCACTGACCTGGAGGCTGATTTCCGACTGACAATAAAGCTAAACTCTCTGACCTGGAGGCTGATTGCCGACTCACAATAAAGCTAAACTCACTGACCTGGAGGCTGTTTGCCGACTGACAATAAAGGTAAACTCACTGACCCGGTGGCTGATTGCCGACTGACAATAAAGGTAAACTCACTGACCTGGAGTCTGATTGCCGACTGACAATAAAGGTAAACACACTGACCCGCAGGCTGATTGCCGACTGACAATAAAGGTAAACTCACTGACCCGTTGGCTGATTGCCGACTGACAATAAAGGTAAACTCACTGACCTGGAGTCTGATTGCCGACTGACAATAAAGGTAAACTCACTGACCTGGAGGCTGATTGCCGACTGACAATAAAGGTAAACTCACTGACCTGGTGGCTGATTGCCGACTGACACACTGACTTGCCGACTGACAATAAAGGTAAACTCACTGACCCGGTGGCTGATTGCCGACTGACAATAAAGGTGAACTCACTGACCTGGAGTCTGATTGCCGACTGACAATCAGTTTAAGATAGTGACCTTTACAATTACTCATACGATTGGTTATATGTTTATCTAATTAAACCTTAGGCGATTTGTGGAAACCTTGGCAATTTTTACAAATTAATGTCAGGGTAATTGGCAGTTCGACAAGAAATGTACTTATTCACCTTCATTCCCGTTCAAATAGAATTGACTTTTGGCGGCAGCTGACTAAAGCTTCTTGCCAAATGGAGAAAAAAAAATATGTAGGACATCCTGAATATAATAACATTTCTTATTTTATATTTTAACAGCCACGATACTGTGTTTTAAACTTTGTTTAGAAATAATATTAAATTTTAGCAGTTGCATACTTATTTGAATCCATTGTAAACATATTTTATGAGAGCTTTGACAAAAAACTGTACTAATGTATTTCAATACATTTTACAGACCGACAGCCGGCTTGAATATCAACTTAACTGTGGCTTCAACGGCTTGGGTTTTGTCAAGGTAAAGTCTGCACGAATCAGAGCCTCAGTTAAAATACTATATAAAATACCTGAAATATTTGTTTAAACAGCTGTCATTATACGAGATAAATTACGATTTCATATAATGTTTGATAAAAGAAATCTATGTTGTATTAAAGTAAGCACTGCTAAAGAATAACATATAAGTCGCATTACATCAAAGAGAAAGGCCTAGATAAAAGAGGATTTTATGATTTATATCGACGAGTAATTATGGCTTAAAATAGGAACCGCCATGATGCTCACAATATTCTCGATTGTATTTTTGTACGGAATGTGTTTATCATGTAACATAAATGCATTTAATTTAGTAGTTCGTCAAATGAATTCACATCTTATCATATACAGTCTCGTATAAATATTATAACAAAAATTGCTTGGTCATTTTTTTCATGTAACAGTTTTTATTGGTAATTTCTTAATGTGTGTTTTTTTAAAGCCTGTAAAAGTGGTTATGACTGAGCTGATGGTCTAGACTATCCTATGGTTATGTCGATCTAGACTGTTCTGTTGTACCAAATAATAGTAATAAAGTTAAATTAGGGTTCAAAGTTAACGCGATGCATGAAAGTCAATGTGAATGCTTAAACGACACTCTGAATGTTCAGAAATAATGAAAATTAGACAAAACAAAGGCTTCTTTCTCTTCTGGAATGAATATTGACCAACGTTTTGTAATTTTATTAGCATTTCTGTAAAACATATTAACATATCTTTCGGTAAAACATATTCACATTGTTACTGAATCTTAATTTCTTTTTTCCTAATACACTACGGAAACTCAAGCTTTTTACACTTCAGGTTTTTGTACACTTCGGATTTTTGTACACTTCAGGTTTGTGTACACTGCAGGTTTCTGTACACTTCAGGGTTTGTACACTGCAGAGTTTTTTTGTACACTTCAGGTTTTGTACACTACTCATGGAAAATACTGCCTGAAATACCAACAAGTTACAGTTCGTTGTCACAATGGCAAGTAATGAAAACATTATTTCTGGGTTTATAATTCAGCGTGCGCATTTGTTCCTTCAATATTCAGTAAATGTTAAAATTAAAGTCTTGTAATTCATCGAAATAATAGGGGGTTGTTTTCACAATATAACATTAATAACCATGTTCAATAAGACAAATGAAATTGCCACTTTCAAAACCTCGACACAAATCTTAATATTTAACTTTACAAATAGATGAAAATGTTCACTACTTAAACATACTTCTTTCATTTTTTGATACAGTAAGAACAATTTTTACTTTAAATGAATTTTTAAACAAATATAAAGGGAATGTTTCTTTCTTACACTTTCCGCCTTTTTCAGGCAGCTCCATTACAAAACATATTGAGGACGAACCGGACGACATACACTCATTCGGGACATTCGTTATATTTGGATGTGTTTGTATTGTTGTGATATCTCTGGCATTCTTCGGTATCATTTTTGGTAAATAGTTTACTTCTTTCTTTAAAAGAAGTCCCATTTGTTTCGCTTTGAAGATTGCCACTTGCCCTACAATCTGAAGGGTTTATACTTACAATTACGTGTTATTATAAGATTTTTTTTAATCAAGAAAGAGTTTTAAATAAATTGATAAAAGATTACTGATTAAGAACGAAACATAAAGTCTCGTATTCAAAGATTTGCAAACATGTTTAAGTTATGTTAGTGTTCAAAATGAGTAAGACGCATGGTAGTCAAAACAAATGCTGGACAAAAATAAAAAATGTTAAGATATCATGTTAATTGTTAGAAAAGTAACAAAGTCTGAACGCACTGTTAAAATATCTAAACTTTCATTGTATGTGTATATTAAATTTATGATTGGACTTGTCATTCAAGACTTTTACAAAAATCAACTTTATTCAGTTGGAAAAAGGAGTTTTGTTAGTTGAAAATATATTGATGTTTTCTTTTTGTTGTTTCATAAAATGACGTCGGTGTAAACTGCTTTTTAGCTCCCATTGCACAAAGTGCCATGGTGAGCTTTAGTATGCAATTTTGTCTAGCGTCCGTTCACATTTTGCTTCTAAACATTTTAAGATAAAATCTCGGACGGACGAGATCGAAACTGGGTAACATGGGATCAAAATCTAGCTTGCTGGGACCAATAATGAAGAAAAAATCTATTTTTCACTGTAGAAACTATATATTTGATCGGTTCTTTACGTTAAAATACCTGAATATTCATCTCGATGAAATATTGGAGGTGTACAAAATATGGAGCATGCCGGATCTAAATCTAGGTCACTGGGTAAAATCATAGCAAAGCCTTGTTAATAATCTAGAGGTCACATTTTTTACCCTTTTTAAATGAATCTTGGATTCTAGGATAATTTTTAAAACTAGACTACATGGGTTAAGAAATAGGTCACATAGGGTCAGAAAATAGGTCATCAGGTTAAATCATAGGAAAACATTGTTGATATTGTAGATATCTCACTTTTCTTCTGATCTTGATGAAATTTAGTCAGAATGTTTGCCTTGATGAAGTTATTTGAAAATGGGTGATATTGAGTCAGAAACTAGGTAACCGAGTCAGGTCATAGGAAAATCTTGTTAGTTTTCTAGAAGTCCCATTTTTATCTGATCTTAATGTTAATAAGTCAGAATGTTTACCTTGATAAATTTGTTCTGTGCCTGTGTTTTCCTTTGACCCTGTACCGCACATTTCAGGTGAGCGACTCAGGGCCACCCTCTTTGAGTCTTTATTAGGTAAATGTTATACTAACTTGAAATCAAAACTGTTTAAAATATGACTATGCATGATGCCTTCTACTGATTCAATTTCAGTACATTCAAAATATGCATGATTACTGTGAGAAGTAAATATTTTACTTAAATCTATGGAAAACATTTTTTTAAGTATGTCTATATTTGTTTTGTGACAGCTGTCCAATGGCTCATGCATATACGAAACCGCTATTTAAAATCCCGCCGGGGCAGTAAAGCAGGTAGGTTAGTTTCCTGTCACCTCAGGTTTTCATTTTGGTAGAATTTAAAACCAATTACCATGTATTTAATATTTCTAAGCGTTTTAAGACCAAGTTTTAAATGAAGCAATGTTCATAACCCCAACGGATAGTTTAGATAATTGCATGTGAGACCATTGGAACGATTGATAATAATAATTATAATAATTAATAATATTATACAATTGTTGACTAGTGTGCCATAGGATATGATGTGATATTCACCGGCCAAATGTTATATTGACCGAGGCGAAGCACACTAGTCAATGACTGTTTTATTATATGACTACATACAATTGTTTCTATTAAGTTTTCTTCCAGACTGATTTTACATTCATTACAATGTGTTAATTTTTTGTAGGACTTTTTATACTCATTCTCACATTACAATAATACTCAGAAGCCTGACAGGTGATTTTGAAATCCAATATAACAACAAAAAATAAAAAAAAAACACACCAGACGCCATTTCTTAGAAAAAGTCTAAGTGCCCGGATGTATTTTGTTGATTTTCCGGCATTAGAGTAATTTTGTTAACTGAGTGCCGGGCACCAGACAGCACTACTACGAGTATCAACAGAAATCTATTTTTAGACCTAAAATATAACATGGGAAAAACCCAGAATGCAGGAATATAACGATATATTTTTGGTCGCCGACTGCGCTTTGAACCAATGGGATTGCGTCTATTTATAGGTCATACAATAATAATAATTATTTTATACTATGTTGAATATTCAAATGTTAATATTAAAATGCCCTGTACTAAACATCCTCTGGAATATACTGACTGCCCTTTCTGATATATAAATTCTCGATTCTTACAGATTCACGCAATATAAGCATCAGTGCAGATGACAGCATCCCTCTTAATATTGATAAATTCCAACCAAAAGGTTTGACACGTCTTTTACTTTCTCGGCGTAAAGCACTTTTTCAAAAAAAATGAGGAGAGCATTTTAATCAAGTGGTCATATTGAGTTTGTTCGACGGAATGATTCAGCTAACGAAGCATTTATCTTAAAAAATGTTCTCCATTACACTTTTATAAGATTAGTTGTTAAAAAGGGTTAGTTGTGTGTATAAAAGTGTAAATGTTGACAAGTGTGTTTTTCATCTATTACTAACTGCAATTCTAGATAGTGTCAGAAAAGTTTGTAAGAATTCCTACTGTTGATAAATAAAATGGCATTATTTTGATGTTTTTATGTTTCTGTTGCGTTTTCGCAGGGAGTGTGCCAGAAACCAGCTCTCAGATCACCAATATGACGGTCGTACCAAGCAAATCTAGGCGGAGATTCAGCTCTACATCTTCGAGCAAGACACAAGAGATAGCAAACGCAAAACAAGTGCTTATGGTACCAAAGATGCGCAAGAGTGTGACAATGGCATTACTAGAAGACACGGATCCTTTCTATAAAAAGAGAATCCTTTTTCTTCCTATACCTTTTGATCACTTCACCAACGAAGTTACAAAAATATTGAAAAGTATATTTACGAACGAAGCTGGTCTATTTAGTCAGTGTTGCTATGACAGAAATGTACATAAACATTTTATGACAGGGGACCATGTTAAATGGATTAGCAATATATTAGGTGACCACGATAAAATCCTTGTTTTTCTATGTTTTACATCAGTTTATACAGAACAGGTTGTTGGGAAAGATGCAACAATGGTCGACGAAATTTTGGATAGACTTGTGTTAACCAATTTGAAAGTACAACCACCAACATTATGTAAAGTGGTGTTTTTATATTTGACGGATCGGTTAGATAATGTTCAAAGTAAACATTATGGAGATATATTTCACATATCTAATTCCGAAACATTTTCAAAATTTATCTGCAATGTGATGAACTTCTGTGGAAGAAGTAAGGAAACGTATCCAGAAATGATAAATAAGATTTTGAAAAGTTCTTTGTCAAAGCATTTTTTACATTTTGTTGGCATACGATATAAACAACCCGAAGTGACGCTTTAACAGGGCCAAGAAAGTGTTGGGTGCATATCAAGATAGCTTATGTATATTCCTTGCAAGACTCGAACATTATATATCGCTGTTTAAAATGTTGAAAAAAAATCAAAAGAAATAATAGTATGTGTAACTGTAACTCTCTTGTATGGTATCAATAGCGAAAATATTAGTGCAAAATTCGCCTGTGATTCAAAATGCGATACTACAATCGTTGACTTTGAAATATTCTTATACACGGGTTGACTACATGTAATACAGTCGGATTTTTCGATGTATTCTTTTGAATTACTACTTATGCGGATACTCTCACGAAAAAAAAATCCGGATATCCGAATATGGCCGGATTTTAACAATATATTTTCTGTTAATTGAATAACTTCACAATCGACAGCTATAGTAAAAAAATGTCAAAATATATATATCTCTTTTCTTGACAATGCTTTAACAACACGCCAGTATTTCTTTACGTTTTTAAATGTCTGTTAAGTTGTATAAGCAGATTACTAAACAAAGTTAATAAAAATATATCATTGCAATAAAATGTTATTTCAACACCTGAAAGACCTTTATTTAAGAAGAACAGATGTCGGTGGTACAGTTTTTTTTTTCATACTGAGTGTTTTGTTCTGAAAAGCACAACGGTTATGCTTGTGTTTTCAACATGTTTATAAAAGGACAGATGATAAATACAGATAAACGTGAATGGTTTCAGAAAACTAAATGTGAATCTTTGACCTCAGACTGCTACAACAATTGTACGTAATTAAGTCGTAGCATTCAATTCCAGATGTTTATTAAGAAACAAAAGAGCACAAAGAATTTGCGGAAATAAACATTGAACATGTTTCTAACCTAAACAAATGTTAAAGGCACATCTGTTATATCCCATATTACAGCGGTTGTATTATTCCAATAATTTACATTGAAGAACGTGCGTTTGCTGGAGATTAAATTTTATAAACGTTTCTTTATTCCGCAGTGAAAAGTTGCTATACAGTGATAGTATCATAATTATATTTTCAAGTCTGTGTTTTTCTCTCCCTCTCTCTTTCTTCAAACAACGGATTGTTAAGATTTGTCTACCGTCCTGTTTCCTTTAACTGCTGAATATAATAATTATACTTCTGTATCATAGACGACGTCGTGAGCGTGTACTAAAGCCGTGTTATATATTTGATATTACACTTGTGTAATAACATATTGACGTCAACGTCATTAACAACAAGCTTATAATGTTTGCGCATAATTATACGGACAAAACAAACAGTTTCTGTGCGTTTCTGTCACAATTCACTTACCAAACTTCTATGAAATAAAAAGAGCATTATATTCATGGTCATGTTGCACGGGATTTATTACACTCTGTCATTAGAAAACGATTAAAACTCGACAGAGCCTTGTTTTTATCGTTTTCAAATCACTCGTGCAATAAATCCCGTATTACATGAGCACTCATTTTAACAATTTGATTAAAATCATATCCTAAACATCGCTATGCTAACCGTAGGGAGATCGTGAACTTCAGTTAGATTGCTCATTTTAATATCCTCTATGTCTATAATTATACCGTTTTTAATCCGGTAAGAAAGCACTGCATTATACTCACACTGGCTTTTAATGCTGTTTTACAACGCTGGTGGCAAATACTAAATCTGCTTTGCTGTAGACACGTAATTGATTTTGAAGCTCTTGAAGAACCAGTATCATATTATTTAGTAATATAATTCTCTTGATTTCGTATTTAATCCAAAAAGAAAACAGTGTTTCATGCTTACAAACAGTTTTAAAGGCTGGTTTACAACGTCGTTGGAGGCAATGAACAAATCTGAATTGCTCTTGACACGTTGATTTGAAAGCGCAGGGGTACAAGTATCATATATTAATTCAATATTACTTAACTTAAGCATTTTACCAATATTTTAGATGCCTTAGTAATGTTGCCCTTTGCCCTTAAGATTTTTTTAAATTCTTAATTTAGACAGTTTAGTTTAGTTTAGTTTAGACTCATTGATATTGAAATATTGAAGTAAATAATAAATATATATCGCTCATCTGTTGTCAACTCAACTCAACTCAACTCAACATAACTTTATCAACTCTAACCAAATGGTATGGTACAAGTGTATACAGAACAAGAAGTTACCACGGTGAGGTCACGTGACATTTGTCGGTAGTGGGGTATAAAAATAGCCGAGTTATTAGGTAAAATTATTTTGATATTGACTATAGGTAGATCTAAAAATAGTTCGAAATGTTTTCACTTGATCCCAAATACACATGTTAACATGTGTATTATTAATATAGTGATCAAAAACAAGTGTAAAATTTTAAAACATCTAATTTGTGCAGTTGTTGCTTAGTGATACTAAATATTGGAGATACAGAGTAAAAAAAGCAGAAAAAGTCTATCGGGTTATTAAATATTTCGGCTGTTGTCAAACAATTGAAAAAGCCCTCACATACTTTTGCGAACTTTACACAGTTTACAATTGCCTGAAATATAAATGTTTTGGTCTTATTCATGTTATTTACTTATGCCTTATTCTGGGAGGTATATTCCATTTATTATTCAACAAACTGTCACCTATGCCGGAGATGTTTTTAGATGTCTGTGCAGATGATCAGCGGCAAATTGCCAGAGTCATATACTTACAGACATATTTATAACTGGATGTTTTCAGGCAAATTGCATACGACGGTTTCCAGGATATAATTTACATTTATTTTTGATTAGGTGAAACATACACAAAGGGAAGTGGGATAAGGGATATTTTTATAGATATAATGCCTCTGTCAACAGACTCGCAGAAATGCTGATTTTGTTTATTTTTGATGTTTTTTGTAACTGGTATTAAATAATTATTTTTCTGAAATAGCTTTATATGTAAGCATTTTCTAGACTAAATTGCTAAAAGGCTGACAGGTTACGTGCTGCAAAAATCGAAAGATCTGAGGCAGTTTACATTAAGCAAATTGAATACAAGAACATGACGTCATGAACTTGAAATCAACATTCTAATCATATAAGACCTGTTGCGGAACGTTTAATCTTCTATAAATATTAATATAATTGAAAACAGGTGGGAATCGTCATTAGATAAGCGGTTTTGTAAACAGTAAATAAATTTAACATTTCACCTACCGACGGATGAGATGTACATCGAAGTTTTTTTTAATTGATTGAACGACTGAGAGTGAATGCTCAAGAACTGATCTCATGCAAGGCTAAGTACCACTCTTCAGATGCCATTTGGTAAATTGAACGTTTGAAGTAGGGCGGTATTATGCATTGAACAATCTACCGTCTAGACATGAATATGTAATACTAGTAGAAATTGCATAGTTTTGACTTTCAATAAAGAAAGGCTTATATTCACGCTAAACAGATTGACTTTTGTTAATTTCTTGTCATACAATAAAAAGACTTGTATTTCTAGACGTCATTCAATCTTCTGAACTCTAGGAAGATGCCTAAACAGATAGTTAAAACCACCATCCTACAAATCTTTTCGGAAATTGGTACTGTATCAAAAGCTAAGAGTAAATTCAATGTCAACATCTATCAATGTTTACAAATTTAGGTAGAGGCGTAAACAAATAAACTTGAATTTCAGAGAAAACAACAGAATCCCAAAATATTTTTTTCGGAAATTGGTTCTTAACCATGACTTAAAGGTATATTCTATGTCAGAATCTGCATTTCCTTTTTAAGACAGATTTCCTTATGCCGTCAATCTTCGTAACATATATAGTGCTATTATTTTGATTTGTATGTAATATGTCATCAGTCCCAAAGCAGATATAGTGTTGTCATTTTGATCAAAAGCATTACGCCATTAATCCTGAAAGCAGATATAATGCTGTTATTTCGATTATGCTATCAATCCCTACAGAAGACAAAATGATGTAATTCGATTCTTATGTGTGACAAAGAAACGTCTGCACGTGAACTGCTACTGCTGTCAATGATCTATTGAGGCGCCTTAAACATTGCAATGATGCAAATGATGAAACAAACGATCTGTGTACTTTTCGGTCGTTTTAGTTTGTATAATAGTGCAGACATATTAAATGTCAATTGTGTGGGTGTGATTAACCTGGTGATGTTTCAAATCCCACTCTTGCTGATGTAATGGTCAAATTTTCCTAATATTATTTCTTTTTCGGTTTTTTTTTCCTTCGTTTTTTGTTTTGTTTTGTTTTTGTTTTGTTTTTTGTATTTTTGAAAATGTACGTTACATACTCGATTCATTATTTTCTAAATATTTTTGTACAACATCGAAGTGTTATTTTCACTGCATTCTTACACACCCACTCAAATGCAGACGTTGTGACAGACAGGTTGTCGATATATGAGAAGGAAATGTTAATAGCGTCTGATGAGTCAACACTTCGATCAAATGATACATTTAAAGTAGTTTTTGTATGACAGATAAAATGATGAATGTACAACCTTCCTTGGTCTTGTAGATGTACTAAAGTTAAAAAAAGACATAAAATTTCAGAATTCGTATAAATCAAAACAATAAAATTAAATTATGGTGTGTCACTTTACGCCGTTTTTATTCGCCTTTACGTCACTTATCTGACCTATTTTACACTATTTTAACGGGCATATACTTTTCAGACATGCACTTTTCTATTAAGTTGACAAATATGTCGCATGTTTAACTCGAGTTCATAAAAGACTTACTTGATGTGCTGAAGCAATCTGATTTATCAAAGATTTATAATGCCGTGTACTTTCCCAGCTCTCCATCTTATTAAACACATTTGATCGTAAGTCAATTGATATTTGATTGTCTTGTAACTTTTTTTTTCAAAACCTATGAATTAAAATCTGGTGCTTTGATTATTTTTTTAAACCGGTAGTTCAGAGGTGAATGTTCTGTACTTACATCATATCAATTAATCGGACAGTCAGTTATCCGAACACTTTTCACTTCCTTTTTAATAAACGCACTTTATTAGAAACGGACGTACCTACAGTCAGCATCGGAGGTGTAAACACGACAAATCAGTATTTTTTTCATTTTCTTCATTTTATAGTTGCCCCAAAAGGCGAAAACATTACATGGCAAAAACCAGCCAGCATAAGTTTGAGAGGTTGCAAAGATATTATCGATATTCAGATACACTCATACAATTTGGAGCGCCTCAGAAAAATTTACACAATGGATCGTTTCCGCTTTGCATCTTACTTTAAATACTCACAATAATTGACGGATCCTTGACCTCTCACATTTGCATGATTTAACAAAGAAATACAGTTATATTTTCATCACAAACAAGTATATAACAAAAGAGCACATGGTAATGTCTGTGGGTAAAACCTATTGTTATAAGATTTAAGAGTCATGCTGTTGTTCCATGAATTACAAATATTTATTTAATGCCTACCAATGAAATATAGGGAAATATCAGTGAGATAAAAGTGATAATCCACTGTTTTGAATCAGTGAAATAACCATTTTGATAATACACTGTTTGTGCCGGAACTACTGCTTGATGAAACTTCAGGAATTTCCCCACCACGTAAATACAAGAGAATCCGCTGTATTTCAGACTGTGACAGCGAGTGAAATTTATTTACCTTGTTAAATCCAATTATAATATTGAATTCCTGAGCCTAACTAGTTGTGAACAATGATGAAATTCGCCATAAATTCTTTAAAATGTCTGATTTGTTTACATAACTCACATGGACAATATCCAATATGGCCGACTTTCAATTCAATTGATTGAATATTACTCGGTATTAATCCGCTTTTATAATTAAAGTATGTATGGCTAAAATTCAATAAATATTGATAAACTGTGTAGAGAAAAATAAATGTCATTTGATGAAAGTGTATTCAGTTTATTTCAGCAGAAGTAAAGTTATCATATGTATTGGAGATTGTCTGCACTTTTTTTGTGCGGATTAACCAAAGTACGCATTAACTGATTTGGGGTTCACCATGGGGAATTTATTGAAGGCCCTGATTAAAAATGTCATAAAATACCCATTTTTGACGTGTTAGCATAAAATAAAAAGAAAATTTGTTTGTTTTTTAGTGGAAGATGGGAATTTATTTCATCTTGTGAACACCATATGTTGATATTTTCACTCGTGGCTGCGCCACTCGTGAAAATATCACATATGGTGTTCACTCGATGAAATAAATTCTCATCTTCTACAAAAACAAACAAATATCCTCTATTACATGTCTGCTTGAGTTTATAATTCTAACATATTCACAAAATAACCGTTATTTCTTAAATGGCTGTATTCAATTTTTTCTTCGACATTGACCTGTTGTTTTGCATCTAACAATAGCCCGTGCGTTGCGTGCAATTTAAGGTTGTGCTCAACAAAAGTCCGTGCATTTCGATATTTTTCAGCTGTTAAAATGTGTCAAAGAGAGGTGTTTATTTTCTTTTATACGACTCGAGTGGATCAAAAAGATAACTGGACACACAGCTAAGGCTTGGGCTGTTTATTTTGGAAACAACGAGGACAGAAGTTTTGTGAAATATTGACAAATAAAAGGGAAACTCAGAGAAGAAAAAGGTAAAATTTTAAATGTAACATTGATGGCAATGAAATATCGGAGTATTTAGAATTTTGGTTACTTGAATTACACTCGATCTGTTTCAGAATATTTTATAATTTATCTGTTATCTTTGGTAAAATGTATTACAGTTGAAGTGAACACATTTTCTTAAGTTTAAAAATGCTTCAAGTGTCAAATAAGATAACTTTATTTTTCATAAAAATTATCTACTCAAGTATTTTGTTTTGTTTACTTCTCACAACAGAGGCATAATTGTTTAGGTCTGTTTAAACGTATTTGAGCTCTCAATCGTAAATATGCTCATAGAATGTTAAGTATTGTCCTATATGAGTGAAAACATTTTGCTAAAATATTTATATTTGGCCGATTCTATTCGAGTTGGTCCAGTATTAATTCGAAAAAAGATGGCGTGAGAAGAAGTATTTTAAACAAAACATCCATATCTTTATCTGATTATCAAGTGGAACTGTTGATACGGTACTCAATGGTTTGTACAAGGTGGATCTGTTCTACATGTTAATTCGTTATTTCATAGCATAAAATGGACATTCGACATTCGTTTCTAGTAGTGTATCAAATAGTGCTGGTAAAGTTAGGTAGAAAATGTTACACTAAATACCAGATTACAACAGAGACGAAGATTACATAACTTTCAAGGAAAATAATCACTGTCTTATGCAAAATGCCACAACGCATCATATACTATGTCTGAGGTTCACTTTCCTTTTTTCGTCTAAAATGAATTGCAGAATTATATTATACTGTCATGAAATTTTATGCTTATTCGTACAATATGTGTTATTGTGAGGTGTATGATATAAGATGCCCAAAATCGATAAGATAATACAGTCATTGCGATGTTTTAGGACCTGTATTGGCCTCCTGCGTGTAATTTAAAAGTACTGGCTAGTAAATCCCAAGTACATATTTTTTTGTTCATTTTTTTAGGCTTTTATACCGTAAATTTAATATATTGAATGTTGGAAATTAAACTTGGTAATAGGAAAATACATTGTAATTGTGTATCTGAAATGTTTTCGAACTTACATAACTGGAAGATCTATCTGTAGTACAGCTTAATATCATTACTTCTCACGCGATTTCGGCATCAGTGACACAGGGTGGCCCATTAAAATAGTGCGTTCTTTTCTTAATGAGGACAAGACAATGCTATAAAATTTAGGATCAATAAGGACAGTATTTTTCGATTGGTTCCAACCTCTTTTATTCACTCATTTCGATCAATACAAAGCATTTTTTAAGTTATTGTTATAATTACTATGTAGTTCGGTGGCAGAGTCTATTTATAAGATCAAGGCGTACACTATAAAAGTATTTTAAGATTTTAAGTTTTCATGCTAATAAAAAGGCACCTGTTAAACATACTCTTAAATGCTTTGAAATATATTTGAGCAATAAATTAAAAAAAAAAAACTTGTACATCTACTATCTTTTTAAAACATTTTTAACCTGTAAGGCTAAGACATCGCTTAATTAAGGGCCTTCTCATTAAGTTTATCGTCAAGCTATTTATTTTGTCTTTGAATTTCCTCGTCCAAAAGTCACGTCCACAAGTCACATTTTATCCGAAATGATACAACGCATTTTTCTTCAGATATTAAAAGGTTTCATGCTTAAATTCACTATTAATTAAATGTAAGGCCAAAAACATGAAATGCTTCATTTTTCCAAAGGAAGTAGACAAAAATTCGCATTGTTAAATACTGGTTTAAATTACTTAATAACCCGGATACATTGATGAGAAAACTCTTGTTTATGAAAGTTGATAATTTTTATGTCAACGATTGGCTTCTCTATGTAAGAAGTTTATTGAATGACTTAGGGTTCTCTTAGATGTGTTTAAATGTTACTAGGAATCATATAAATTCTATTACACAGCGAATATATAAGTTCGTCGAAGATTGATTTTCTGAATTGAGTTACTCCAATAAACTAGATACTTGCCTTTTAATAAAAGATTCCTTTTCTTGTGAAAAAAACACATTTCGAATATTTATAATAAAAGTTATAGGGATGCATTAGTTTCATTCCGATGTTATGTGCATAAACTTTGGATTCAGTTATGTAGGTACAGAAATATTCATAGAAACGTAAGATTTTGTAAGCTGTGTAATATGAAAACTGTAGAAAACGAGTACTTCTTCTTCTTCTTCTGGTTTGTCCTTTTTATTAAAAAAATATGAAACGAATGTCTTTCTAAATATTAAATTTCCTGGCAAACAATGCATAAATTTATTACCTTACTAAAAACTACTATGACTAGCTTATTGTTTAAAATTGGTAACTATATTTATTTGACAAATAAAAGAAGGAAATTACGTTTACAAGCAATTTCAATATGTGACAAACCATTAGGAATATTGTATATAAATAGTGTCAACTGTTAATGCCATACATACAAATTATGATATTGTTGTATACATTTCTTTTTATTTATTTATTTCGTATTCTGAATAATATTGTATACTTATGTTTACTACGCTAATCACCTGGAGCTATTTAACTTTGCCTCTTTGTGTTTTATTTTGTATGTCTGTTCCGCCATTATTTGTCAAAGAAAACAAACATGTATTGTGTTTATGCCAATAAATTATATTGAATTGAACAGAATCTCTCAGAATAAATGTAGTACTAAATGTAATTATTTTACAAAGTTTTTTTGGAAAAGGCTAACCTGTTTTTATTTTCAGACACGTTACTGGCTGAATTGTGACAAACTGCAAACGACATATTTCAGGAAATATTTACCAACAATAATTAGATAAATTGTGCCAAATTGTAAATGATGTATTACAGGAGATATGTTCCAATTATGATTAGATAAATTGAGGCAAATTACAGACAACGTATGCCAGAAGATATTTTCCATTTGTAATTAACTTTTAAACTCCAGACACGTACTGTCTAAACTGTGGCAAATTTCAGTTGACAAATTCTGGAAATATTTACCAGTTGAATTTATGTAAATTCAGGGATATTGTAAAAGACACATTTCAGGAAGTATTTTCCAGTTATGATAAGATAATTTGAAGGAAGTAACAAACGAGATATTCAAGAAGATAATTTTCATTTATGATTATCATTTTAACTTAGACGGGCATTGTCTGAATTGTGGCAAATTGCAGTCAACATATTTCAGGAGATATTTACCGAAAATCTAGAGGTATTTGCCAGTTATAAATAGATAAACTGTTGGAAATTACAACCAACGTATACAAAAAGATGGGTTTCATTTATGAGTTGATTAACTGTGCCACATAGAAAACATATAGCCATATATGTATATGGTGAACCGAAATAGAAATAATAGTAACAAATATAAACAAATACAACGGTTTTTTTTCTAATCCTCAGTAAAGTATTAATACTTTTATGAGACAAAGTTATTGTTTCTAAGTGGCAAATGGCTTTTAAAAAATGGTTCTACTTTTTGAATGTTTTGGAGGGATGTGTTTTTTTACTGTGCTTTTTCCTGATATGCTTTTATTCACTTTTTAGGTGCCACTCTTGTTTTGACATCGAAAACAAAAATTGTTTGAATATATTTGCGAGGCGATTTCTCTCGATCTTCTCCGTCGACAAATCCGCCCAAAATGCCCGTCGAACAAATACATCGCATACAGAAAAGTTAAGCTTACATTTATACATTTAACCTGGCACATGTCTACTTTCTATGTGGAGTAAGTTGATGCTCGCAGATATCTAAATGATATACTGAACCATTTTATATACTGCATATAATAAAGATTATCAATTTTCCAATGTTTATGTATGACCCAGGCCTTTAAGTCAAATACATGGATTGAAATCTCCAGACTTTTCAATTAGTCAGTTGTATATAAGCATGTCTTTAAGAGACAGACAGATTAACCTTTACAAATGTAAATATTCTGATAAAATATTGTCAATTAACGGAAGGCAAATATTTTATTGTGTCCATTGAAGGTTTCCAGACTGATCATATGTTCCATTTATGTCACTTCTTCTGTCTTTTGTATGATAGTTATGTGCCCCTTTAATGTCGGGAGCAAGCGTTGTTCTGTATCATGATCAAAGGCAGGGGCTAGCTTGTATGAGATCCTGATAGTTTAATCAAAATATTATGTTGAACAATTAAGAGTTCTCCCGCCAGTTTTTAAAGTTCTAAATAACTACATACTTTGCAAAAATTTCTCAAACACAGAAATATCCATACTCTTGCAGTAGTGAAATATATGAAGTGTTCTTTCATATGAAAAAAAACCTAACTTTAAGGTAATTCAGTCTATTCTATTTTTGTTTAACTTTTTATTAACTTTCCTTTTAGCTTTTTCCCAATAATAAAAAGTGACCTTGCTATTTGTCTGGCAAATCTTACCCCGTCCCTTACGGATATATTGGACCCGAAGCTTTTCCAAGCAGTGACTGACCTAGTTCTATTCAAATCCTCATCGCATTTTTCAAGTTCTATTCTCTTACGGGCTTAAACTCGTGGATATATCTGATTCTTTTGGGTTTAGTTCGGTTCTCATTTCGTAACGAGCTAGCGAAATAAAAACCGATTTTGTCTGAAATATTACCTCTAGATTATTTGGTAGTCCCAAATACGCCTGCATTAAAAGAGTATCTAAAATAATTTAAAAGTAATGAATTCCATTTATTACCAATGTTTAGTTGGTCTTTTGTTTGATTTATACAATGCCATACCATATGATTGCCCACTAGGGAGCATAGAAATGACATTTGCCTATTAGGAGTAATTTGAATTTAAGCTTCTTTTTTATGTAATGAACAGACAAGATGTTATCTTTATTTATGATGTTTATTCACAGTGATCTTATCGTTACTTTATTTTAAGACAACATTTCGGGAATGTATAAACCTTTTTAGTCGAAGTTTGCAATATTTCGATCCATTTATATATGAACTTCTAAAAGTTTTGTTTTCTTTGCAAGGTATTGTTTTATTTTATTTACAAGAAAAAACTGAATACGCCATTGAAAACAACGATACCGGTAAGCTCAAATGGAACTTGGTTTCAAATTTAGTTATCGCAATTTACTTTGAACATTTCGTAAACTTACCTCTTATTTCAATTGGCGAGACGACTTCGCAAAATGTCTGAATATATGAAGAATAATGTAAGAATAATACAAAATACATAAATAAAATACTGAAACTTGTTTTTTTCTTTAAATATTGCATTTTTTATTTTGAAGTGCTTCTTTTCTTTGCTCATAAATTGTTAACACTTACATTTAAAATTACTTTGTACTCAACTCTGCGTAAAATACCGAGCAAAATATCCTTTAAAATCTAGCTTAAATCGGTTCACATGAAATATCATCTCGACTCTGCAAATATGAATGTCTGATACTGCCAGCAATCGTTCATATGATATGGCGGTCAAGATTTGACGTTATTACAATACTATATGTTATTATATAATTGCTTTGATATAGGCCCTGTTATTTGTTAGAGGGCAGTTGTACTGGACCTGAGGCCGAGGACCAATACGCCTGTCCAAAGAACAAATAACAGGGTCTATAATAATTAAATTATTTAATAACATATAGTGTTGAAAATAAGTTATCATATTCTGTTATAGGGAGTGTGTAATTTCGATGAAATAACAGTGGCTATATAACTGATAAACCGCTTACAGACATGGAACTATCTCCTCCTAATGTTACTAAATATCTAAATACTGGGGGGCATAAAATAGCAAGAAATCATATTGTGTGCTGTTTCTATGAACAAGTTAATTAATAAAGGGGGCAAACGATACAGCCATAAGTATTACGTAACTACTTATGAAAAAATTGATTTAGAACAGAGTGTGCAGCAGTTATACAGTAAAATAAAATACTAAGTAATAGTGCATTTTAAAGAATGAAAATGACCAAATCTGTTTTTGAGCCAGGCCCTTATCTCATTTGAGACGAACGTATTAGCGTATCTTAAATCAACTACTCTCTTTGTTTGAGTTCTTTGTAAAATATTCACTGTTATTTCTTTTTCTTATATGTTGAAAATATTTGTCTTATAAGACTTGACGTGAATGTGAAACATGCGCATATCGGTCTAAAAGACTGTCTAACTTCTGTATTTTACGACTGGTTTATGTTTTCAGAAGAGAACAAGATTATTTTAAACAAACTGTAACATTAAACCAGTCAATCAATTACGTTGTTGTACCAGTAGCAATGTTTTATGTCTGGAAGATCCCGACCTGGCCAATTGTAACATTACAAGGGCATGCCATCCTTCTTTTCGGTAGGTTCGTGTCAGAAAAGAATCAACAAAACCTGTTTTCATGATTAATAGTAACTTTTTTCCGTGGAAAGAGCACTCATCTTGGTAAATCAACATATTTTTCCGACACGGCAAAAGCGTGACATTGTTTTGTGAACTACAAACGCCCATAGAGTCTATACAGGTTTTGTTAGAGAGTAAAGGAATGAAGTGATCCATTGTTCCTCTAATTCTCAGTTTAACAAATAAGTACAGTGACATTTTCTCCACATACAAGTGTACAACAAAGGTGCACATGACAAATTGTGTGGGTAAAACAAAACAGCAACCAGTTTTGAAGGTCATATTGCAGGTCTGCGCATGCATCATGTGGTGTAAAACCGAGACATAAATGACCTAACACTATAAGCCATGACTTCATGTGGAATTACATATGCATATAATAAATAAATGTTAACGAAAAGTAGGAAAGACACACACTTTCATTATATTAAACGATTATTATGACAGAATTACGTAGTTATATTATTGACCTTGAATGTTTCTAAACGTATCACTAGCACTAATTTGTATTCTTTGGATAACAAACAATACCAATTTTGCAATGAAAATGATTAAACCTAATTTGAAACCCTAAAATATAAGTTTTTATTACCATTCCCTTATCCTGAATTAATGAAACGTGGTATAAAAATACCTTGATTTTAATCACATTCCTTTAGTTCTCACTACTGTCTGTGATTTTTGTGTGTTTTGTCAGAGGTCATTAAGTCTTCATACTATTAATGATCAGCTACAGTATTGCTGTTGGTTTAATGGGCAGAATAAGAAAAGAAAGTGTTTCTCTTTCCTCTGTAGACCCATTAAGTCTTGTGAGATTTACAGACAATACTTGTCATATGATAAAAATCTAATGGTAGAAGTGTCTTATACTGTCTATATTGTGTCATACCCCGCTGTGATAGCTTGTTTCTTTACAGAGCTCTATTCATTGGAGTTTGAAAATAAGTTAATAATGGGTCTAATGTTTAGTGTTCTAAACTAATTCAATAATAAGTTATAAAAATTTATTATCTGAAGGTTTGAAATAATCGAATATAATCTCTGCAGATATTCCCAAAGCCGCTCCTTTATATATCTTCTCCATCAAAAAGCCTGAAAAAGGTACCAAGAGAATATTTAAAGTTTGAAAGAAAACAGTCAGAGAACAAGTGGCTGGCATTATGTTAACATTTTTTTGTATGTATGTATGTTCGCTATACAGAAGTAAGTAAAACAGAGCAAATTTGACTTAGAGAGAAACACATAAATCCATTGTGTTCATATATATTTTAAGCACCGCTTATGCCAGAGATAACCTGAGCTGGACAATATGATTTTTCTTAAATATTTTGTCAAGTCTTTCAGGGTTTACTTTTAGCTTCTTAGAAAGAAGCTGTAAATTTCAATTTTTTTGTCGACGTATCCAGTCATGTATTGAATCAAGATACTCGCAGTGATTGTCTGAATGCTGTTCATAATAGAATCTTAATGCTTCATATTCAGATTCTTAAAGGTGTGCTTATTCATAATGTTATATTAATTTAAGAAAAACATTGTAAAAAATGCAAAGCCCTGGTGCTGAATATTTTCCGTTTCAGACGAAATATTAGGCAAAGGATATTGATAAAATGTTTACGTTTTTATTCACATATTTTTCAAATAATACTCCTTTTACAGTATACTTTGTTTTCTTTAAAAAAAAAAAGTGCCAGATGTTGTATATTTTGTCTTTGGATGTAATAACAAAAACTCTTGAAAGGGCTCATTTTAATCTGAACTGAATTCGATAAAAATTATTTAAAAATAAATTTCTTCTATCTATATCCCCACCGACTTTAACTTATATATTATAAAAACGCTTTGAGAAAGTCATTAAACAGATCGTGAACAATGTAATGAACTTTTTATCGACATTATGGTTTTAATATAAGTAGCCATTATTTGCTACTGCAAAAAATATTAGACTGAGTGATTGAAAAATTATAAAAATCACAAGCATAAACATCAGTTTCAGATAGAACAGTTTTAAGGTAAAACATTGTAGGATAAATTAAGACGGATTTTCAAAAGCTTACCTTTATGTAAAAGAATATTCCGTTTGGCATATTGTAGCAGATGTTTCTGTCTGGATAGAATATTATCAAAATATTATCTGTCAATAGATTTACAACTGGATAAGTTAAAACTACCCTAAATCGTTTATATTAGACTTCAGAATATCTAAATTGTTTAGTTGCGTCGTGTAATGGACTATGTATTGTTCAGACGTATGTTAAATTTATCCATTGATGCACATGGATAAACTCCGGCCATTCCCGCTTTACCTTTTTTCCTTTTTTACATTGCTGTCTTTGTCGAATATACTGTAAGGAGACGTACTAAAGGACAGCCTTGATTTTTATGCCACAGAATATTGTCTTAAACCAGCACATGTTGGTAATCTGTGTTACTACTGGTCGTGACCATAAATATGATTTCTGACACATGACAGCAATTGTCTGATAATAAAGTAGTCTGGACTCTGACATAATTACAGCGAAAAGAAAGTAATCATATACATACAGATGGAATATTTATGTTCAGCCTAACAATGACTTCGGAGGTTTATATAGATACTATGATATTAGATAATGGCATATATTCTTCTCTTCCTTCATTGTATTTTCCATTAAATGGAATTTCAAAAAAGCGGTTATCATATTAGAGAAATATTTTGCCAAAGTTTTAGTGTTTAATGTAATATATAAAGTTCAATACAAATTTGCAACCCGAACTATTATGTAATCTTGTTCATGCCGTGTTTAAGGAAGTCTTAAAAAATCACCCAGTGTTCTAGATCTCAATAAATGTGAGATGGAGTGTTTCAGCTTGATGCCAGTTATTGTTTATATAAGAATCTAAATGAAGTTGAAGCAATATTTTACCCTAAAAATGCAGAATGTAGTCTGCATTGACAGTGACTTATTAAAATGAAGGTCTTTCTAAATATGTATGTGGGAAGATTCAGAAAACGAAATATATTTTCCAAATAGAACTTACTTCCTCTGAAAAAAATCTTTGAGTGTTCAGTAAATAAGATCTGGTACTATAAGCGAAGTAGTTTACTCAGAATAATACACGTACACAAATATTGTATAAACGCTTTGTCTTTCTGAGTTGAATTATAAACAAAAGAATGGCCTGATAAACATACAAAGGTTTTACACATGTGCTCGAGAGATCACTGAAATCAATACAGTTTTCGGAGTCGTGAAACCAACAAATACCCGAAAGATATTTTAGTTATTTGTTGATATTTTTCTCCAAAATTTAATGGCAGAAAGAATGGAGATATTGTGTTTAGTCTCTTAAGTGTTCTTAATCCCCCTCACCCGTTTGTTGTTTTGCAAATAGATATAACAAAGACATCATTAACGCCCCCGACAAATATCCAAATAAAGTACACAACTTCAGTCTCGAGACTATTAGAATATATAGAATATGGTATAAAGAAATTGTCAAAGAGCTAAAACCTTTCTTCCTGTAAAAATTCATCAACATAGAAATGTGTCTCCACCATCATATAAACGTACGTATCTGATATATCTGACTATTAGCTTTATTGTTCTTTATTATATGCCGGGTACAATCATGTCGTAGACATTCTGATTGTTTGGTAGATGAAAGGTTTTTATTGCTTTGAAAGAAAATAATCTGATAGAAATTTAAGTCCAGAATTACAACGACAGTGGTTTGCAAAGCTTTATATATTTAAATGATTTCTCCGGTTAGAGTAACAAAAACGAAAGTGTTTTTTATGACCGGGAAGGAACGTAATCGAAAATAGTTACAGTCATAAACGATTGCCGTTTCAAGAAATGACTAAGTTTATTTTTTTTTCTTTTTTTTTTTCTTTTTTTTTTTTTTTTTTTTGATAATAATAGGTCGTAAAATGGTTATCAGGGTGAGTATCCCTTTATCATTTAAATGATAAAAACAATCTTGTTGAATATACAAAAATATGGTAAACATACTTTTTGATGTCTAATTATGGCAAATTTACAACTCTAATTGTTTTTTCTGGAATGTATCACTTACTTCCATTTAGTATTAAAGCTGTGAATATAATCTAATTACAACATTTGTTTTCATAAAACACCACCGTCTATTTGATTCCGAATGTTAAAATAGGTACTACAGTCTTCTGGTTAAATGATATTTCAGTATAGCAAAAAATATTCTTTTCTTTATTTTGCACATTTGGCAGGAAAGTGACTGTTTTCATGGTATCAGTTCTGTTCTTGTAACAGTATTGTTCTCTTTTTTCAAAGGCTTACATCATTACCAAACAATGTTTTTAGACTGTGTGATCGGTCATGGTCAAACAACAGATACACAATAATTGTTGATTTAAAGTTTTTCTCCTTAATAGCCCGCTATTGTCTGAAAACACGAACTCTCTCATTTTTAAGTGTTTTTATCCAGAACGTCGTGTACTAGCTGACATGAATGAAACTGGAAGTATTTGAGTACTCTTTTCCTGAAGGAGGAATGCTTTATTTTGAAATAGGACCGTATAAAAATGTATTACGAAACAATTTTGTTGAAAAATCTTTCGACAGAGTACATAATTCACGAAAGATGAAAGCCAAATGCTTTTTTAATGTTATTAGAATCAACAGTGCCAGTGTTTTAAAGTTGGTAGCGTTGTTTCAGCAGACTGTATTTGACTGAATTAGACGAATTTGTTCGATCCACCAAACGTTACTGGAAAATGGCTGAGAATCTATTACGTATTGACGTTTGCTCTATGACTTACATCATTATGTATTTCGCTCCCGAGACAGTTTTAAATTACGCCATCAATCTTTACAAAAAAGAAATATAATATAAGCATATAAGATGAGAACCTTTTATAGTCTTATTTTCAAGTACGTTTGCGTATTGTCAGTTAACTGGAATTTTGTCGATAATATCAAATTACCATAAAATATTGTTTTGAATAAAGTAATTAAGGGCTGGTTCTCCAGAAATAGAATAAATGCCGAACAACATTCTCTCTTAGTTTTATCCTTGCAGACTAAAGTATGGATATTTGATCGTTGTTTCATTTTAACATATTTATGCCTAGTTTTACGTGTTCATTTATGCTGTTGACATTTACATTTATCCTCAGGAGTAAAAAAAACTATTTGCATTGTTCTCTGTCATAACTGTTGATTGTTTTATCGCAAACTGTTTACAAATGTAGACCTTTAACCCCACACCTGATACAGAGTTATCAGCTGAGTCGTAAACGTCTCTAAGTGAAAGAAATTTTCCTATTACAATGATCATAATATTTGATTTGAGCTGACGTAGTAAAGTAAGGCAAAGTCTTCATGAAACAGTTTATAACGACTGAAAAATGAAAAAAAAATCCTATTTCAATGATCATTATATTTGATTTGAGCTGGCGTAGTAAAGTTAGGCAAAGTCTTCATGAAACAGTTTATAACAACTGAAAAATGAAAAAAAAGTCCTATTACAATGATCATAATATTTGATTTGAGCTGACGTAGTAAAGTTAGGCAAAGTCTTCATCAAACAGTTTATAACAACTGAAAAATGAAAAAAAAATCCTTTTACAATGATCATAATATTTGATTTGAGCTGACTTAGTAAAGTCAGGACAAGTCTTCATGAAATAGTTTATAACAACTGAGAAATGAAAAAAAAAGAATAGCTTTTTATACATTCAAAAGCAGTTTTTTTACATGATTAAAAGAACAAAAATCTATAGGCCACATTTATATCGTTTCAAGTAATGTTGGCAACAAAAACAAACACTAGAAGAAATACATGAAGACATCCATAGAATACAAAGATAAAACGATACTTAAAACAAGTATTTAAGTTGCAAATTGAAACTAATAACACTTCAAATTTAATATATATCCCATATGGTATAGGTTTTTTTATTTACAAGCTCCTTTGCAAAAAGGAAACAAACTAGAGCAAATTGTATCCAATGTCATAAAGAAGTAATGCGTGTATTATCAAGTTTTCTTGCGTGGATAAATGAACAAACCCAAAATCATACAGACATTTCAAACATAAACGCAGTCATTACGTGGCGTGTAATGGCTGACTTTCTTTTTTTAAGCTTAAGCTCATTTACTTATTACACGAGTCAGTTCTTTTATTCCGGCATCTCTATTTTACTTATCAAACAAGCAGTAACGAATGTTTCAAATGGAAAGGCTATCTACTCACATATACATGCTGCAAAAGCAATAACGTAATCCAAGAAAAGTAACTGCAGATGACTTAATGGCAAAATATTGAAATTTGATAAATTGATCACATTACACTTTCAATGTAATTTTGAGACTCACGATTATCTACAGAATCGACTCCTTCCCGTTTAGCATGCTACGAGCTAGTCAAAATTATAGCCTTAAAAACTTTTAACAATCGCTGTTGACATTTCATTAACATCATGCTTTCAAATGAATAAACTGTCTGGATGCTTTTACATGCTGGTGTTGTGAAAAGTAATTAAAGGCATTATCGCTTCCACAGGTGTTATGGACAATTTATTAAAAGTGCTCGATCCATCAAACTTTACAAGAAATCGACAGAGAATTTGTTCTTGGAAAGAAGAAGTCTGCATTTGCTTGTCTGAATTAAGTGCTTATTCTGTAAAGAAGCCTGTATATGAGACAAAACTAATTTATTTGTGAAAATAGTTTTGAAACATGCAATTTTTGGGGTTTGACATTTCTCTCGAACAATCAAACGTCAGAAGAAAATTGTCATTTTATTATGCAGTGAAGTTTACTCTGTAGCAAAAGTCTGTTTTTGTTCCGCTAGTTTATATTTTTCTCAACATTTGTTTTTAAGAAACAAATACATTCCTAAAGTCTGCAATGAAATGTTAATACTGCAGCCAAATCGTCTTAGGACTATGCTAAAGACGGTTAATGTAATACATTTTGAATGAAAAACAAATATTGAAGAGAATAGTATAATAAATTTGATGAAAAGTGGTGGTGCAATCTATTTCGTTATTTTTTTCAGCAAATAAGCTTTGTGACGAGATCAACTTTTAAGAAATTATTATTTGATTGGCACGAATATTAGATTCCTGACTGTTTGACAGTATACGAGTGTTCTGAATCAGAACACTGGTCAAGATGACATCGAATATAAAATAAAAATATCATGCTGAATTTTATCTGTTCATTTGGTACAAAACATACAAAGGTAATAGCGACCAGAAATGTTATACATCCGCCGTCTCTTAACAGTCAACATTTGTTCAAATAAGTAAAAGTCACGGCAGCACAAAATATTATATAAAGAATAATTTATCCAAAATTCCTGCACTTAACTCTAACTAGAGTTACACTTTTTCTCTTCTGTACAAACCGAGACAAATATTTACTCTAAAGGACTTTCAATGGGTTAACGAATAATCATTTGACTTGGAATTCGAAAGTATCTGCACATAAACTTTATACTTCAAATTATAACCATAAACTTACATAAAGCCTCCGACATCAGATTTCTTATCAGCTCTAAAATATCCGGATTTTGCAAATAAATAAAAATATTTCTCTCCAGACAGAAAACATTCATGTGTGAATTTTGATGCAGATCTTTCAGTCTTGACATGTTTTCATTCTTATAAAACATTAAACCGTCCCGATCAAATTTTGTAAAAACTGCCTAAATTTCAACATTTCAAGTGCCAGAAAGTTGTCGGAACAGATTGAAAGAAAATATAACATTTTAGATTTGGAACTACATTATGACTCATGATTGGTTCTTTGCAGATAGTTGAGTCAAGATCATTTAAACAGACCTAAGTGAAACGGATTCTGTTTGAGCGTCCACAAGATCCAGATTGAAATATAGGTGATAAAAATACCATTGGTCGTAATTGTGGCTTGATTGCATTCATGAGTTAGATGGACAATAAACTAAAAATAGCAATGATCGGGAAGTAGAATTGAGATGCCTGTATTTTCGAAGTGGTCGCAAGATGGGTTATTTCCGCAGTTTACCCATAGTAATTCAAAACATTTATTTCCATTTTACGATATGCCTTAATGGGGATCTTTGGATAAACTGTTCAAATCGTGTAACAGATCTCCTACATTTAAGTAGAAATAAGTGGCTTACAAGTACGTACTGCAAGATAAATGTCAATTTTCTTTATGTCTTTGTTTTAGGTATTATTTACGCTCCCTCAGTAGCTATGTGTATACACTACCGTTACTTCACACCGCTGCTTTAATAAGAGTAGATTTATGATATTGACCTTTACAATGAACTTTTAAACAACCAATGCACCAATATCCCCAAAATCGAAAAATCTTTAAACCATCTTTCATTGATTTAAACAATCATTTGATTCCAAAAATTATAAATAGACAGGTATTTTCTGACAATTTTGTAAACGCATTTCAATTACGCATTTACGTTAACATCTTAATACAGCAAATAAACTTCTAAAAACAACCATACCATCTTGAGTTTAACCTTTTTGATAGTTTTACTGGTTTATTTACGTATACATATTTAAAACACTTTGAAAAGTGAAATACATAGTAACATGCAGACATGCATTGTTTGTTTACATTTTGTGTTGTCAAGTGTATGTATGGACGTTTCGTTGTAGGCTAGTCACTGATTGAATGAAAAGTAACTATGGGTTTCCCTGTCTAAAAAAAGAAATATCGTTCTGAAAATTGAATTTTAGCAGAGTAAGAAAGTGTAACATTCGACCAATGCGCAGGAGAGTAGGTATTATTCTATTATCTAAATTACTTGAGTGTTAGATATCAAACTCTGTAATAAGAAGATACTCTAAAATGTTACTGAATGAAGTATTACAAACCTATTAATGTAGCGACTCTGTATTTTTCAGTCACATGCAAGTTTGGCATCAACTTGTAAAAGAAATCTAGAGTAACAGAATTCTTGTTTGCTTGAAATGTCTCTTGAACTGAAATTATCATTATTCAAAGTATTATTTTATTTATTCAAACTTATTTTATTCTCAGAATCAGTACAACATGTTTTCATGATTAACGGTAATTTTTTTCCAAGGAAAGAACACTTATGGTCATTTAACTTTTTTCCGAAACGGCAAAAGCGTGACACTGTTTCGTGAACTACAATCGCCCAGACCCTATATTGGTTTTGTTAGAGAGTCAAGGAATGGAGTGATCTCTAGCCCCTCACATTTTCAGTTTAACAAACGAGTGTAGTGACATTTTCTCTACATACAAGTGTACAACAAAAGTGCACATGACAAATTGTGTGGGTAAAACCATACAGTGACCAGATTTGAAGATCACGCTGTGGGTCTGTGCATACATCGTGATGTGATACCGAAACATAAATGACCTAACACTATAAGTCATGACTTCCTGTGGAACTACGTATACATATATTGAATAAATGTTAACGGAAGTAGGAAAGACAGACACATTCATTATATTAAACGATTATTATGACAGAATTACGTAGTTATATTAGTGACCTTGAATGTTTCTAAACGTTTAACTAGCACTAATTTGTATTCTTTGGATAACAAACAATACCAATGTTGCAAAGAAACTGATTAAAGCTAATTTGAAACCCTAAAATATAAGTTGTTGTTTACTGTGATATCATTCCCTCATCATGAAGTGGGTGAAGAGTGGTATAAAAATACCTTGATTTTAATCACATTTCTTTAGTTCTCACTACTGTCTGTGATTTTTGTGCGTTTTTTCAGAGGTCATTAAGTCTTCATACTATTAATGATCAGCTACTGTATTGCTGTTGGTTTAATGGGCAGAATAAGAAAAGAAAGTGTTTCTCTTTCCTCTGTAGACCCATTAAGTCTTGTGAGATTTACAGACAATACTTGTCATATGATAAAAATCTAATGGTAGAAGTGTCTTATACTGTCTATTTTGTGTCATACCCCTCTGTGATAGCTTGTTTCTTTACAGAGCTGTATTCATTGGAGTTTGAGAATAAGTTAATAATGGGTCTAATGTTTAGTGTTCTAAACTAATTCAATAATAATTTATAAAAATTTATTATCTGAAGGTTTGAAATAATCGAATATAATCTCTGCAGATATTCCCAAAGCCGCTCCTTTATATATCTTCTGCATCAAAAAGTCTGAAAAAAGTACCAAGAGAATATTCAAAGTTTCAAAGAAAACAGTCAGTGAACAAGTGGCTGGCATTGTCTTAACATTTTTTTGTATGTATGTATGTTCGCTATACAGAAGTAAATAAAACAGAGCAAGTTTGACTTAGAGAGCAACCCAATAAATCCATTGTGTTCATATATATTTTAAGTACCGCTTATGCCAGAGATAACCTGAGCTGGACAAACTGTTTTTTTCTTGAATATTTTGTCAAGTCTTTCAGGGTTTACTTTTAGCTTCTTAGAAAGAAGCTGTAAATTTCAATTCTTTTGTCGATGTATCCAGTCATGTATTGAATCAAGATACTCGCAGTGATTGTCCGAATGCTGTTCATAATATCAACTTTCAACTTTCAACTTTATTTACATATACTTAGGTTCATAACAATGAACAGCAAAAGCATATAACAGTTCAATATAACAAATACAAGCGTCAATGGTGTAAAAGGGAAACGACATGCAAATATCAAATGTTGCTTACTGTATCTACAGTGAAGCAGGTCACATCATATTTATAAATGCTAAATAAACATATACATTCCATGCATGTGATAATGCATTATAAAATGAAGAAAAAGAACAGTTGTATATGGATGTCTAGATTATGCATGATACAATACAGAAAAGGTATAAACATTATTTACAGTTACTGATAAGAGTACTAACGACAGTAATAATTAAATAATGTTAAAAAGGAATAAAAAGAATGTTACTATGTTTAACCATTTTACGCGCATACTAATTTCATGATTTTTCTAACAAAGATACTTAATTTCTTTAATTCTATTATGTTTTCGCTTGTAATTAATTCTTTAAGCTTAATAATATTTGGTCTTCTACAAAAATATGGTTTAATAAATTTTTTACGCTCACGATCAAAAAGAGGACATAGGAATATATAATGAAATTCATCACCTAAAGTATTACAATGTAAACAAAGTCTTTCGTTATCTGGTATACTTCTCCATCTGCCGACTTCTATAGGCAAACGATGGTTTCTGGTTAAGAAAGCGAGTAAACTTTTACATAAATCAATAGGTAAAACATCAACATATTTACTTCTATGAAAATTCGTTTTAAAAATTTTATATAAGTTCGAGTCAGAGGTTCTCGATATTTCAGAATACCACTTTTGAACAAAAGTATCTTTTAGTTTTTGTTTTATACTAGCTGTTAACCATTTGCTGTTCAAAAAACTTTGACTGTACCAAACACCCGAAAAGCCTAGGCTACACAGCAAATGTTTGATATTATCTAACCAAATAGATTTTACTTTGTTTTCTGAGTGCATACCATGTAACAATAAATACACTTGCAGAGATAGTTTTAACTGCATGTTACCGTTCTGATATTCTACAAGTTTAGACCAATATGATAATATGCGACTGTTTATGTCAAGGGATATTGGTGTGATTCCGAGTTCACCATAAACCATATAAGATGGTGTTGTTCGTTTGAGATTAAAGACATATTTATAAAATTTCAATTGAACTTTCTCTATTTCATCTAAGTTTCCAAATCCCCAAATTTCACTTCCATATAATAATATAGGTTTAACAGTTTTTTCAAAAAGTTCAATCTGTAAATCAGAAGGAAGAGATAATAGTTTAATTTTTCTAATTAAGGAGTATAAAGCTTTATTTGCTTGTTCAGCAATGTATTTCTTCGTTTTTAAAAACGACCCACTCTTTGAAAAAAATATGCCAAGATATTTGTATTCATTGACACTTTCTATAACGTCATCACCTATAAAAAAATCGCGCCTTCTCGGGTTTCCTTTACTAAATGTAACAATTTTAGTCTTATCAATATTAATAGTTAATTTCCAAGTTTCGCAATACACTTTAAAGCAGTTAAGAGCATGTTGCATATCATTTTCATTGTCGCTAAAAATAACAGTGTCATCAGCGTATAAAAGGATGAACAATTTAAGGTAAATATGTAAATCATCTATTAACATTTCTGTATGTACTCCGTTAACATTTCTATTTCTGAGATATATTTCTAGATCATTAAGGTAAATGCTAAAAAGAAAAGGGGATAAGTTTTCCCCCTGCCTCACGCCTCTTAGACTATTAAAGAATTGGGATGTGCCTTCGGAGGTTTTTACATTTGTTTTAATGCTGTTGTACATGTCAAATATAAGTTTAAAACATTTTCCATTTATATTTTCGGCATTAAGTTTGTGCCACAATCCTTTTCTCCAAATAGAATCAAAGCATTGTTTAAAATCTACAAAACAACAGATCAACTTTTTCTTATTTGAATTTACTATATCTATAATACTTTTAAGAATAAATAAGTTATCAGTCGTTGAGTGGTGTTTTCGAAATCCCGCCTGTGTATTTTTTATTAATCCTATTCTTTCGGAATACGCGTTCAATCTCGTATTTATAATAGATGTGAACAGTTTACCAAAACAACTGAGTAGACAAATTGGTCGGTAATTTTCAGGTAATTTAGGATCCCCTTTACATTTATAAATTGGTTTAACAGTTCCTATTGTCCAGCTCTCAGGAATGATACCGTTATCAAAAATCATATTAAATAGCTTTATGTAAATTGGGAGCATAATGTGAGCAGTCGCTTTTAGTTGTTCGTTCACAATATTATCGAAACCAGGTGATTTATTATTTTTCAATGATTTAATAGCGTCCGTTATTTCCTTTTCATTAATAGGAGAATTTATTTCTTCATTAATATCATTGTCTTCATTGTTCGCGAAATCGGAATGTTCATCATTTATCGGTTCATCTTCGTTTACATTTTTAAAGAAAGTGTATAAGTCATTTAAAGTTGCGGATGGCGGTGTTGCATTATTATTATTATTTATTATTTTCCAATACTGCTTTGGATCTTTTGTTTTTAAATGTCGTAATTTTTCAGCTTTTAGACTGTTATAACGATTTCGCGTAATATTTAATGTATTTTTATATTGTTTGCTTATCTCTTTTAACGCCGACTTGAGATTATCAGTTTTATATCTATTATAAGCGCGTCTGGTTTTATGGTATAAGTTTCTCATGTTAGTACAAGATCGGTCGAACCACTCTTGTTTAAATTTTGATTTATTTTTGCTTACTCTTTCTTTAATAACTCCAAATGATTCCTTAGAACAATTACTGAACAAAAAAATTATGTCTGTAATAATATCGTCTACGGCAGTTTGGTCGAAATTGCTTTCTGAGATAATTCCATCTAATTTATTTTCAATTTCAACAACTTTTAAAATATCAAAATGTTCGATAAAATTTTCCTTTTTGTTTGGGTCCCAAAGTTTAATTGTTTCTTGTACAATGTGTTGGCAACAATTGTTCATATATGTATGTACTGTTTTTATTTTTAGTGTCATACTAACTGGACAGTGAATGTCAGAATATAAATGGCTAAAATCTTCAACCTGTAAATTGATAATGTTTTTAAATACTTGGCTTGTAGATAAGAAATAGTCGACCGTACTAGTATCGCAACACGTTAGCTTTGCTTGTAATCTATCAATACCAATTCTTCCGTTTAATATAAATATGTTATTTCGTTTACAAAATTCGGTCATTTGACGACCGTAACTGTTAACGAAATTATCGTTAGAATTTCTAACAAACGGTATACTAAATGTGTTGAAGAGCTGAGAAATTTCTTCATCTTCGCTTTGAACGAATTCTAAATCGAATGAATCAGAAATAAAATTATCAAGGGGGACATAATCAGGTAAGTTCCCACAACGCGAGTTATAATCTCCGAACAGCAACAAATGGTCACCATAATTACAGTATCTGTCGATTTCTGACTGTATTTCGTGGTAAGGTTCTTCGTGCGCATATCTTGAACTAGCTGGCGGTATATAAACGACGCCACATTTAAGATCTTGTGTATCAACGTTTTCTGTGCCGTATATATCTTTAGAGAGCGTAAAGAATTTAATAATATTACTTGTATTTTGGTTCTCTACTTTTACGTATTGTGATATTTCGTTTTTAATTAATATTGCTATTCCTCCAGATCGATAGCGTGATAGTTTTTGTCTGTTAAAGATATGTATAGTATAACCTTCCACGTGTATACAATCTGTTATGTCAGTTTTTGTTTCTTGTATACCTATGATTTCATATTTACTTATTAATGAGATAAATTCAGGCACTCTAAGTTTTGCACTTAAACCACATACATTTAGACTGAGGATATTTAAAGTGCTGATAGAGTTATCACAGCGAGCAGTCTGGTCACTATTGTTATCAAATGAATAGCTATTGTCTGGATTACAAAATACAAAGGAGTCGTTTCCCCGTAATCCCTAATCGTTCTGATTCTCGGACGTCGGTGAAATTTCTCGTGGTACACGTGGGGTGTTTAATCTCTGATCGGTATAACTGTCATTGTTTGTTTGATTTCCCGTGTTATCTTGTAAATTTGTCTCGTTCTGTCCTGATTGCGAGTCAGTGAAAGTTTGCCCATGTTCCGTCTCTGTCTCTGATTCTGATGTTGTAGATGTTTCTCTGTGTTTTTTCAATGTTACATCTTGGTCAAGAGGTGACCTAGCCTTTGTTTTCCCAGCAAGATGTTCGCGTCTCGGTGTAGCTTCCGTTAATAAGCTGAATTTATTCTGCGAGAAAAAGCACGCCGGACCTGGTGTAATTGGTTGCCGTTCTTGTTGTTTGTATCTGCGTGTGAAAGTCCTTGTTCTTATTCCGTTTGTTTGCTGTTGCTTCGTCTCACCTTGTGTGTAATTCGTTTTAAGTGAAGCACCGTGTATGTTATTTGTGTTTTGTGCTCTTGGAATAGAGTCACCTTCTTTATACAGTTTATTATTGATAAATAGTTTATCTCTCACGAGCCTTACTTTATTTTCGGGATTTTTACGAGCATCTTTTGCTACACTATACAATGGCTTTCTTTTGTTTTCAATTTCAGGTGGAAACTGCTCCTTAACAAAGTAGTCCGTACCTTTCAGAGTGCTGGGCGCCATTTGCCGTATATATTCCTTATCTTTATGAAACGTGAACTTAGCAACAATGGGCCTGGGGAATTCAGCATTATGGTCGTAACGTCCAAGGCGGTGCACTCTGTCAAACTGAAAATTCCCTTCAATGTTCATTTCATTTGCGATGAAATTTTTAATGATTTCTTCACAATTTTCTCCATTTTCAGGGAAGTCTGTAGCTTCTGCGATGCCAGAGAATACAAGGTTACAAGGTTATCCCTCATGCTACGCCACTGGAGATCTATAACTTTCTCACTTGTTTGTTTTTGCATGCTGAGTATTTCTTGTTGGTTATCTGTAATAGTCCCTATTTGTTTTGTAATATTGTTAATTGTTCTGTCAAAAGCTGTATTGTTTCTTGTGATCTCGTCACACATGTCACTGTATGTATTTATAGTACTATCATACTCATTTACTTTTGATTTCAGAGCTTTCATGTCGTTTTGTATATGTTCAATATGTGATGAATTCTTTTTCAGTTCACATTCAATATTGGCGATTTGTGTAAATTTATTTTCTAATTCTGAGATTCTGTTATTTTGAATCTGAATTCTGTCTTCAAGAGATTGCCACTTTCTGCCCTGATTTTCAAAAGCAATATGTAGTGCATTCATTTGTTGACTTAAATTTAACGCCCATTGTGGAGCGCTATTGTCAGTCGTCTGCGCGATCTGTTGTTGCGGGTGTAGTAATAGAATCTTCATGCTTCACATTCAGATTTTTAAAGGTGTGCTAATTCATAATGTAAATCAATTTAAGAAAAACATTGTAAAAAATGCAAAGCTCTGGTGCGGAATATTTTCCGTTTCTGACGAAATATTAGGCAGTGCATATTGATAAAAAAGTCTACGTTTTATTCACATATTTTTCAAATAATACTCCTTTTACAATATACTTTGTTTTCTTTAAAAAAAAGTGCCAGATGTTGTATATTTTGCCGCCTGGATGTAATAACAAAAACTCTTGAAAGGAATCATTTTAATCTGAACTGAATTCGATAAAAATTATTTAAAAATAATTTTTTTCTATCTATATCCCCGCCGACTTTAACTTATATACTACAATAACCCTTTGAGAAAGTCATTAAACAGATCGTGAACAATGTAATGAACTTTTTTCGACATTATGGTTTTAATATAAGTAGCCATTTATTGCTACTGCAAAAAATATTAGACTGAGTGATTGAAAAATTATAAAAATCATAAGCATAAACATCAGTTTCAGAGGAAACAGTTTTAAGGTGAAACATTGTAGGATAAATTAAGACGGATTTTCAAAAGCTTACTTTTGTGTAAAAGAATATACCGTTTGGCATATTTAGCAGATGTTTCTGTCTGGGTAAATATTATCAAAATATTATCTGTCAATAGATTTACAACTGGATAAGTTAAAAACTACCCTAAATCGTTTATATTAGACTTCGGAATATCTAAATTGTTTAGTTGCGTCGTGTAATGGACTATGTATTGTTCAGACGTATGTTAAATTTATCCATTGATGCACATGGATAAACTCCGGCCATTCCCGCTTTACCTTTTTTCCTTTTTTACATTGCTGTCTTTGTCGAATATACTGTAAGGAGACGTACTAAAGGACAGCCTTGATTTTTATGCCACAGAATATTGTCTTAAACCAGCACATGTTGGTTATCTGTGTTACTACTGGTCGTGACCATAAATATGATTTCTGACACATGACAGCAATTGTCTGATAATAAAGTAGTCTGGACTCTGACATAATTACAGCGAAAAGAAAGTAATCATATACATACAGATGGAATATTTATGTTCAGCCTAACAATGACTTCGGAGGTTTATATAAATACTATGATATTAGAAAATGGCATATATTCTTCTCTTCCTTCATTGTATTTTCTATTAAATGGAATTTCAAAAAAGCGGTTATCATATTAGGGAAATATTTTGCCAAAGTTTTAGTGTTTAATGTAATATATAAAGTTCAATACAAATTTGCAACCCGAACTATTATGTAATCTTGTTCATGCCGTGTTTAAGGAAGTCTTAAAAAATCACCCAATGTTCTAGATCTCAATAAATGTGAGATGGAGTGTTTCAGCTTGATGCCAGTTATTGTTTATAAGAATCTAAATGAAGTGGGAGCAATATTTTACCCTAAAAATGCAGAATGTAGTCTGCATTGACAGTGACTTATTAAAATGAAGGTTTTTCTAAATATGTATGTGGGAAGATTCAGAAAACGAAATATATTTTCCAAATAGAACTTACTTCCTCTGAAAAAAAATCTTTGAGTGTTCAGTAAATAAGATCTGGTACTATAAGCGAAGTAGTTTACTAACAAAAGAATGGCCTGATAAAAATACAAAGGTTTTACACATGTGCTCGAGAGATCACTGAAATCAATACAGTTTTTGGAGTCGTGAAACCAACAAATACCCGAAAGATATTTTAGTTATTTGTTGATATTTTCCTCTAAAATTTAATGGCAGAAAGAATGGAGATATTGTGTTTAGTCTCATAAGTGTTCTTAATCCCCCTCACCCGTTTGTTGTTTTGCAAATAGATATAACAAAAACGTCATTAACGCCCCCGACAAATATCCAAATAAAGTACACAACTTCAGTCTCGAGACTATTAGAATATATAGAATATGGTATAAAGAAATTGTCAAAGAGCTAAAACCTTTCTTCCTGTAAAAATTCATCAACATAGAAATGTGTCTCCACCATCATATAAACGTACGTATCTGATATATCTATAAGCTTTATTGTATCTTATTATATGCCGGGTAAAATCATGTCGTAGACATTCTGATTGTTTGGTAGATGAAAGGTTTTTATTGCTTTGAAAGAAAATAATCTGATAGAAATTTAAGTCCAGAATAACAACGACAGTGGTTTGCAAAGCTTTATATATTTAAATGATTTCTCCGGTTAGAGTAACAAAAACGAAAGGGTTTTTTTTATGACCGGGAAGGAACGTAATCGAAAATAGTTACAGTCATAATCGATTGCGTTTCAAGGAATGACTAAGTTTTTTTTTCTGTTTTTTTTTCTTTTTTTTTTTTCTTTTTTTTTTGATAATAATAGGTCGTAAAATGGTTATCAGAGTGAGTATTCCTTTATCATTTAAATGATAAAAACAATCTTGTTGAATATACAAAAATCTGGTAAACATACTTTTATGATGTCTAATTATGGCAAATTTTAACTCTAATTGTTTTTTCTGGAATGTATCACTTACTTCCATTTAGTGTTAAAGCTGTGAATATAATCTAATTACAACATTTGTTTTCATTAAACACCACCGTCTATTTGATTCCGAATGTTAAAATAGGTACTACAGTCTTCTGGTTAAATGATATTTCAGTATAGCAAAAAATATTCTTTTCTTTATTTTGCACATTTGGCAGGAAAGTGACTGTTTCCATGGTATCAGTTCTGTTCTTGTAACAGTATTGTTCTCTTTTTTTCAAAGGCTTATATCATTACCAAACAATGTTTTTAGACTGTATATGTGATGGGTCATGGTCAAACAATAGATACACAATAATTGTTGATTTAAAGTTTTTCTCCTTAATAGCCCGCTTTTGTCTGAAAACACGAACTCTCTCATTTTTAAGTGTTTTTTTTATCCAGAACTTCGTGTACTAGCTGACATGAATGAAACTGGAAGTATTTGAGTACTCTTTTCCTGAAGGAGGAATGCTTTATTTTGAAATAGGGTCGTATAAAAATGTATTACGAAACAATTTTGTTGAAAAATCTTTCGACAGAGTACATAATTCACGAAAGATGAAAGCCAAATGCTTTTTTAATGTTATTAGAATTAACAGTGTCAGTGTTTTAAAGTTGGTAGCGTTGTTTCAGCAGACTGTATTTGACTGAATTAGACGAATTTGTTCGATCCACCAAACGTTACTGGAAAATGGCTGAGAATCTATTACGTATTGACGTTTGCTCTATGACTTACATCATTATGTATTTCGCTCCCGAGACAGTTTTAAATTACGCCATCAATCTTTACAAAAAAGAAATATAATATAAGCATATAAGATGAGAACCTCTTATAGTCTCATTTTCTAGTACGTTTGCGTATTGTCAGTTAACTTGAATTTTGTCGATAATATCAAATTACCATAAAATATTGTTTTGAATAAAGTAATTAAGGGCTGGTTCTCCAGAAATAGAATAAATGCCGAACAACATTCTCTCTTAGTTTTATCCTTGCAGACTAAAGTATGGATATTTGATCGTTGTTTCATTTTATCATATTTATGCCTAGTTTTACGTGTTCATTTATGCTGTTGACATTTACATTTATCCTCAGGAGTAAAAAAAACTATTTGCATTGTTTTCTGTCATAACTGTTGATTGTTTTATCGCAAACTGTTTACAAATGTTGACCTTTAACCCCACACCTGATACAGAGTTATCAGCTGAGTCGTAAACGTCTCTAAGTGAAAGCACTTTTCCTATTACAATGATCATAATATTTGATTTGAGCTGACGTAGTAAAGTTAGGCAAAGTCTTCATGAAACAGTTTATAACGACTGAAAAAAAATCCTATTTCAATGATCATAATATTTGATTTGAGCTGGCGTAGTAAAGTTAGGCAAAGTCTTCATGAAACAGTTTATAACAACTGAAAAATGAAAAAAAATCCTATTACAATGATCATAATATTTGATTTGAGCTGACTTAGTAAAGTCAGGACAAGTCTTCATGAAATAGTTTATAACAACTGAGAAATGAAAAAAAGAATAGCTTTTTATACATTCAAAAGCAGTTTTTTTACATGATTAAAAGAACAAAAATCTATAGGCCACATTTATATCGTTTCAAGTAATGTTGACAACAAAAACAAACACTAGAAGAAATACATGAAGACATCCATAGATACAAAGATAAAACGATACTTAAAACAAGTATTTAAGTTGCAAATTGAAACTAATAATACTTCAGATTTAATATATATCCCATATGGTATAGGTCTTTTTATTTACAAGCTCCTTTGCAAAAAGGAAACAAACTAGAGCAAATTGTATCCAATGTCATAAAGAAGTAATGCGTGTATTATCAAGTTTTCTTGCGTGGATAAATGAACAAACCCAAAATCATACAGACATTTCAAACATAAACGCAGTCATTACGTGGCGTGTAATGGCTGACTTTCTTTTTTTAAGCTTAAGTTCATTTACTTATTACACGAGTCAGTTCTTTTATTCCGGCATCTCTATTTTACTTATCAAACTAGCAGTAAGGAATGTTTCAAATGGAAAGGCTATCTACTCACATATACATGCTGCAAAAGCAATAACGTAATCCAAGAAAAGTAACTGCAGATGACTTAATGGCAAAATATTGAAATTTGATAAATTGATCACATTACACTTTCAATGTAATTTTGAGACTCACGATTATCTACAGAATCGACTCCTTCCCGTTTAGCATGCTACGAGCTAGTCAAAATTATAGCCTTAAAAACTTTTAACAATCGCTGTTGACATTTCATTAACATCATGCTTTCAAATGAATAAACTGTCTGGATGCTTTTACATGCTGGTGTTGTGAAAAGTAATTAAAGGCATTATCGCTTCCACAGGTGTTCTGGACAATTTATTAAAAGTGCTCGATCCATCAAACTTTACAAGAAATCGACAGAGAATTTGTTCTTGGAAAGAAGAAGTCTGCATTTGCTTGTCTGAATTAAGTGCTTATTCTGTAAAGAAGCCTGTATATGAGACAAAACTAATTTATTTGTGAAAATAGTTTTGAAACATGCAATTTTTGGGGTTTGACATTTCTCTCGAACAATCAAACGTCAGAAGAAAATTGTCATTTTATTATGCAGTGAAGTTTACTCTATAGCAAAAGTCTGTTTTTGTTCCGCTAGTTTATATTTTTCTCAACATTTGTTTTTAAGAAACAAATACATTCCTAAAGTCTGCAATGAAATTTTAATACTGCAGCCAATCGTCTTAGGACTATGCTAAAGACGGTTAATGTAATACATTTTGAATGAAAAACAAATATTGAAGAGAATAGTATAATAAATTTGATGAAAAGTGGTGGTGCAATCTATTTCGTTATTTTTTTCAGCAAATAAGCTTTGTGACGAGATCAACTTTTAAGAAATTATTATTTGATTGGCACGAATATTAGATTCCTGACTGTTTGACAGTATACGAGTGTTCTGAATCAGAACACTGGTCAAGATGACATCGAATATTAAATAAAAATATCATGTTGAATTTCATCTGTTCATTTGGTACAAAACATACAAAGGTAATAGCGACCAGAAATGTTATACATCCGCCGTCTCTTAACAGTCAACATTTGTTCAAATAAATGTTTAAGTAAAAGTCACGGCAGCACAAAATATTATATAAAGAATAATTTATCCAAAATTCCTGCACTTAACTCTAACTAGAGTTACACTTTTTCTCTTCTGTACAAACCGAGACAAATATTTACTCTAAAGGACTTTCAATGGGTTAACGAATAATCATTTGACTTGGAATTCGAAAGTATCTGCACATAAACTTTATACTTCAAAATTATAACCATACACTTACATAAAGCCTCCGACATCAGATTTCTTATCAGCTCTAAAATATCCTGATTTTGCAAATAAAAAAAATATTTCTCTCCAGACAGAAAACATTCATGTGTGAATTTTGATGCAAATCTTTCAGTCTTGACATGTTTTCATTCTTATAAAACATTAAACCGTCCCGATCAAATTTTGTAAAAACTGCCTAAATTTCAACATTTCAAGTGCCAGAAAGTTGTCGGAACAGATTGAAAGAAAATATAACATTTTAGATTTGGAACTACATTATGACTCATGATTGGTTCTTTGCAGATAGTTGAGTCAAGATCATTTAAACAGACCTAAGTGAAACGGATTCTGTTTGAGCGTCCACAAGATCCAGATTGAAATATAGGTGATAAAAATACCATTGGTCGTAATTGTGGCTTGATTGCATTCATGAGTTAGATGGACAATAAACTAAAAATAGCAATGATCGGGAAGTAGAATTGAGATGCCTGTATTTTCGAAGTGGTCGCAAGATGGGTTATTTCCGCAGTTTACCCATAGTAATTCAAAACATTTATTTCCATTTTACGATATGCCTTAATGGGGATTTTTGGATAAACTGTTCAAATCGTGTAACAGATCTCCTACATTTAAGTAGAAATAAGTGGCTTACAAGTACGTACTGCAAGATAAATGTCAATTTTCTTTATGTCTTTGTTTTAGGTATTATTTACGCTCCCTCAGTAGCTATGTGTATACACTACCGTTACTTCACACCGCTGCTTTAATAAGAGTAGATTTATGATATTGACCTTTACAATGAACTTTTAAACAACCAATGCACCAATATCCCCAAAATCGAAAAATCTTTAAACCATCTTTCATTGATTTAAACGATCATTTGATTCCAAATATTATAAATAGACAGGTATTTTCTGACAATTTTGTAAACGCATTTCAATTACGCATTTACGTTAACATCTTAATACAGCAAATAAACTTCTAAAAACAACCATACCATCTTGAGTTTAACCTTTTTGATAGTTTTACTGGTTTATTTACGTATACATATTTAAAACACTTTGAAAAGTGAAATACATAGTAACATGCAGACATGCATTGTTTGTTTACATTTTGTGTTGTCAAGTGTATGTATGGACGTTTCGTTGTAGGCTAGTCACTGATTGAATGAAAAGTAACTATGGGTTTCCCTGTCTAAAAAAAGAAATACCGTTCTGAAAATTGAATTTTAGCAGAGTAAGAAAGTGTAACATTTGACCAATGCGCAGGAGAGTAGGTATTATTCTATTATCTAAATTACTTGAGTGTTAGATATCAAACTCTGTAATAAGAAGATACTCTAAAATGTTACTGAATGAAGTATTACAAACCTATTAATGTAGCGACTCTGTATTTTTCAGTCACATGCAAGTTTGGCATCAACTTGTAAAAGAAATCTAGAGTAACAGAATTCTTGTTTGCTTAAAATGTCTCTTGAACTGAAATTATCATTATTCAAAGTATTATTTTATTTATTCAAACTTATTTTATTCTCAGAATCAGTACAACATGTTTTCATGATTAACGGTAATTTTTTTCCAAGGAAAGAACACTTATGGTCATTTAACTTTTTTCCGAAACGGCAAAAGCGTGACACTGTTTCGTGAACTACAATCGCCCAGACCCTATATTGGTTTTGTTAGAGAGTCAAGGAATGGAGTGATCTCTAGCCCCTCACATTTTCAGTTTAACAAACGAGTGTAGTGACATTTTCTCTACATACAAGTGTACAACAAAAGTGCACATGACAAATTGTGTGGGTAAAACCATACAGTGACCAGATTTGAAGATCACGCTGTGGGTCTGTGCATACATCGTGATGTGATACCGAGACATAAATGACCTAACACTATAAGTCATGACTTCCTGTGGAACTACATATACATATATTGAATAAATGTTAACGGAAGTAGGAAAGACAGACACATTCATTATATTAAACGATTATTATGACAGAATTACGTAGTTATATTAGTGACCTTGAATGTTTCTAAACGTTTAACTAGCACTAATTTGTATTCTTTGGATAACAAACAATACCAATTTTGCAAAGAAACTGATAAAAGCTAATTTGAAACCCTAAAATATAAGTTGTTGTTTACTGTGATATCATTCCCTTATCATGAAGTGGGTGAAGAGTGGTATAAAAATACCTTGATTTTAATCACATTTCTTTAGTTCTCACTACAGTCTGTGATTTTTGTGCGTTTTGTCAGAGGTCATTAAGTTTTCCTACTATAGATGATCAGCTACTGTATTGCTATTAGTTTAATGGACAGAATAAGAAAAGAAAGTGTTTCTCTTCCCTCTATAGACCCATTAAGTCTTGTGAAATTTACAGACAATACTTGCCATATGATAAAAATCTAATGGTAGAAGTGGCGTATGCTGTCTATTATGTGTCACACCCCGCTATGATAGCTTATTTCTTAACAGACCTCTATTCATTGGGTGTTCATGGGTCTAATGCTTAGTGTTCTGAACTAATTATATTCAGTCCAATAATAACTTATAAAACTTTATTATCTGAAGTTTTGAAATAATCGAATATAATCTCTGTAGATATTCCCAAAGCCGCTCCTTTATATATCTTCTCCATCAAAAAGCCTGAAAAAAAGTTCCAAGAGAATGTTCAAAGTTTCAAAGAAAACAGAGAGAAAGTGACTGGCATTGTGTTAACATCTTTTTGTATGTATGTTCGCTATAAAGAAGTATCTTAAACAGAGCAAATTTGGCTTAAAGAGAAAACCATGAATCCATTGCGTTTATATATATTTTAAAGTACCGCTTATGTCAGAGAAAACCTGAGCTGGACAATCTTTTTTTTTTCTTGAATATTCTGTCAAGTCTTTCAGGGTTTACTTTTAGCTTCTTAGAAAGAAGCTGGAAATTTCAATTCTTTTGTCGATGTATCCAGTCATGTATTGAATCAAGATACTCGCAAAGATTGTCTGAATGCTGTTCATAATAGAATCTTAATGCTTCATATCCAGATTTTGAAAGGTGTGCTAATTCATAATGTAATATCAATTTAAGAAAAACATTGTAAAAAAATGCAAAGCTCTGGTGCTGAATATTTTCTGTTTCTGACGAAATATTAGGCAATGGATATTGATAAAATGTCTACGTTTTTATTCACATATTTTTCAAATAATACTCCTTTTACAGTATACTTTGTTTTCTTTAAAAAAAGTGCCAGATGTTATATATTTTGCCGCCTGGATGTAATAACAAAACCTCTTGAAAGGAATCATTTTAATCTGGACTGAATTCGATAAAAATTATTTAAAAATAAATTTCTTCTATCTATATCCCCGCCGACTTTAACTTATATACTACAAAAACCCTTTGAGAAAGTCATTAAACAGATCGTGAACGATGTAATGAACTTATCGACATTATGGTTAAATACAAGTAGCCATTATTTGCTGTTGCAAAAATATCAGACTGAGTGATTGAAAAATTATAAAAATCATAAGCATAAACATCAGTTTCAGAGGAAACAGTTTTAAGGTGAAACATTGTAGGATAAATTAACACGGATTTTCAAAAGCTTACATCTGTGTAAAAGAATATACCGTTTGGCATATTGTAGCAGATGTTTCTGTCTGGATAAAATATTATCAAAATATTATCTGTCAATAACTTTACAACTGGATAAGTTAAAAACTACCTTAAATCGTTTGTATTAGACTTCGGAATATCTAAATTGTTTAGTTGCGTCGTGTTATGGACTATTTATTGTTCAAACGTATGTTAAATAATATATGTGCATTGATGCACATGGATAAACTCCGGCCATTCCCGCTTTACTTTTTTTCCTTTTTTACATTGCTGTCTTTGTCAAATATACTGTAAGGAGACGTACTAAAGGACAGTCTTGATTTTTATGCCACAGAATATTGTCTTAAACCAGCACATGTTGATAATCAGTGTTACTATTGGTCGTGACCATAAATGTGATTTCTGACACAAGACAGCAATTATCTGTATAATAAAGTAGTCTGGACTCTGACATAATTACAGCGAAATGAAAGTAATCATATACATACAGATGGAATATTCATGTTCAGCCTAAAAATGACTTCGGAGGTTTATATAAATACTATGATATTAAATAATTGCATATATACTTCTCTTCTTTATTGTATTTTCCAAAAAAATTATAAAACTATCATATTAGAGGTATTAGTGTTTAATGTAATATATAAAGTTCAATACAAAATTTACAACCCGAACTATCATGTAATCGTCTTCATGTCGTGTTTAAGGAAGTCTTTAAAAGATCACCAAATTTTCTAGATTTCAATAAATGTGAGTTGGAATGTTTCAGCCTGGTGCCATTAAGTGTTTATATGAGAATCTTAATGAAGTAGAAGCAATATTTTACCCTAAAAATGCAGAATGTAGTCTGCATTTCGGTGACTTAATAAAATGAAGGTCTTTCTAAATATGTATGTGGTGAGATTCCGAAAACGAAAAATATTTTCCAAATAGAACTTACTTCCTCTGAAAAAAAAACTTTGAGTGTTCAGTAAATAAGATCTTGTACTATAAGCGAAGTAGTTTACTCAGAATAATACATGTACACAAATATTGTATAAACCACATTGTCTTTTTGTGTTGAATTAGAAACAAAAAGATGGCCTGATATACACACTAAGGTTTTAGACTTTTACACTGAAATAGATAGCTTTAGTCGTGAAACCAATAAATACCCGAAAGATAAGTACAAAATACATTTTAGTTATTTGTTGATTTTTTTTTCAAAAATTTAATGCCAGAACGAAAGGAGATATTGTGACTAGTTTCTAAATTGTTTTTAATCCCGGTTTGTTGTTTTGCAAATAGATATAACATGGAAATCATTTACGCCTCCGACAAATATCCAAATAAAGTACACAACTTTAGTCTCGAGACTGTTACAATATATAAAATATGGTATAAAGAAACTGTCAAAGAGCTAAAAGCTATCTTCCTGTAAAAATTCATCAACATAGAAATGTGTCTCCGCCATCATATAAACGTAAGTATCTGATATATCTGACTATTAGCTTTATTGTATTTTATTATATACCGGGCACAACCACGTCGTAGACATTCTGGTTGTTTGGTAGATAAAAGGTTTTTAATGCTTTGACAGAAAATAATCTGATAGATATTTAAGACCAAACTTACAACGACAGTGGTTTACAAAGCTTTTTAATGCTTTGACAGAAAATAATCTGATAGATATTTAAGACCAAACTTACAACGACAGTGGTTTACAAAGCTTTTTAATGCTTTGACAGAAAATAATCTGATAGATATTTAAGACCAAAATTACAACGACAGCGGTTTACAAAGCTTTATATATTTTAGTAATTTCTCCAGTAAGAGTAACAAAAACGAAAGTGTTTCTTATGACCGGGAACGAACGTAATCGAAAATAGTCATAAACGATTGCCGTATGAAGAAATCTCTTAAGTTTACTTTTTTATTTTTTTTTAAATAATAGTTCCTAAATTTTCATCAGAGTGAGTATTCCTTTATCATTTAAATGATAAAACCAATCTTGTTGAATATACAATACTATGGTAAACATACTTTTATAATGTCTAAATATGGAAAATGTTTTAACTCTAATTATTTTTCTGGAGTGTATCGCTTACTTCCATTTAGTGTTAAAGCTGTGAATATTATCTAATTACAACATTTGTTTTCATAAAACACCACCGTCTATTTGATTCCGAATGTTAAAATAGGTACAACAGTCTTCTGGTTAAATGATATTTCAGTATAGCTAAAAATATTCTTTTCTTTATTTTGCACATTTGGCAGAAAAGTGACTGTTTTCATGGTAACTGTTCTAATTTTGTAACAGTATTGTCTCCTCGTTCTTTCAAAGGCTTATATCATTACCAAACAATGTTTTTAGGTTGTATATGTGATGGGTCATGGTCAAACAATAGATACACAATAATTATTGATTTAAAGTTTTTCTCCTTAATAGCCCACGATTGTCTAAAAAATAAGAACTCTTTCATTTTTAAGTGTTTATTATCTAAAACATCGTGTACTAGCTGACATGAATGAAACTGAAAGTATTTGAGTACTCTTTTCCTGAAAGAGGAATGCTTTATTTTGAAATAGGGCCGTATAAAAATGTATTACGAAACAATTTTGTTGAAACATCTTTCGACAGAGTACATAATTCACGAAAGATGAAAGCAAAATGCTTTTTTAATGTTATTTAGAATTAAACTGTTTAGAACAGTGGCAGTGTTTTAAAGTTAGCAGCGTTGATTCAGCAGACTGTATTTGACTGAATTAGACGAATTTGTTCGATCCACCAAACGTTACTGGAAACTGGCAGAGAATCTATTACGTATTGACGTTTGCTCTATGACTTACATCAGTATGCATTTCGCTCCCAAGACAGTTTTAAATTACGCCATCAATCTTTACGAAAACGAAATATAATATAAGCATATAAGATGAGAACCCCTTATAGTCTCATTTTCTAGTAAGTTTGCGTATCGTCAGTTAACTGGAATTTTGTCGATAATATCAAATTACCATAAAATACTGTTTTTTAATAAAGTAATTAAGGGCTGGTTCTCCAGAAATAGAATAAATGCCAAACAACATTCTCTCTTAGTTTTATCCTTGCAGACTAAAGTATTGATATCTGATCGTTGTTTTATTTTAACATATTCATGTCTTGCTTTACGTGTACATTTATGCTGTTAACATTTACTTTAATTCCTCAGTAGTAAAAACACCTTTTTCTGTATTGTTCTCTGTCATAACTCTAGATTGTTTTATCGCAAACTGTTTACAAATGTAGACCTTTTTCTCCACACCTGATACAGAGTTATCAGCTGAAACGTAAACTACTCTCTGTAAAAGCTTTTTTCCTATTACAATGAGCATAATGTTTGTTTTGAGCTGACGTAGTAAAGTTAGGAAAAGTCTTCATTAAACAGTTTATAACAACTGAGAAATGAAAAAAAGAATAGCTTTTTATCCATTCAGAAGCAGTTGTTTACATGATTAAAAGCGCAGAGAGCTATAGACCACATTTATATCGTTTCAAGTAATGTTGGCCACAAAAACAAACAGTAGAAGAAATACATAAAGACATCAATAGAATACAAAGAAAAAACGATACTTAAACAAGTATGTAAGCTGCAAATTGAAACTCATAATACTTCAAATTTAATGTATCCCATATAGTATAGGTCTTTTTATTTACAAGCTCCTTTGAAAAGAAAAGGTACCAAACTAGAGCAAATTGTATCCAATGTCCTGAAGAAGTAAATTTAAATGTGTGTGTTATCAAGTTTTCTTCCATTTACAAATGAACAAACACAAAACCATACAGAAATTTCAAACTTAAAGTTTAACACTGTCATTACCTGAATTTCTGTTTTAAGCTTAAGTTCATTTACTTATTACACAAGTCAATTCTTTTATTCGGGCATCTTTATTTTACTTAAAAAACTAGCAGTAAGGAATGTTTTGAATGGAAAATGTTACAAATGGAAAGGCTATCTACTCACATATACATGCTGTAAAAGCAATAATGTAATCCAAGAAAGGTAACTGCTGGGACTGAATGGCAAAATATTGAAATTTAATAATTGGTCACATACACTTTAAATGTAGATTTGAGACTCACGGTTATCTACAAAATCGACTCTTTCACGTTTAGCATGCTATGACCTAATCAAAATTATAGCCTTAAAATTTTTCAACAATCGCTGTTGACATTTATGTTAACATCATTGCTTTCAAATGAATAAACTGTCTGGATGCGTTTACCTGCTGGTGTTGTGAAAAGCTAGTATCGCTTCCACAGGTGTTCTAGGCTTAATTTATCAAAATTGCTCGATCCATCAAACTTTACAAGAAATCGATAGAGAATTTATTATCTTCTGAAGTTTCTTGGAAAGAAGTCTGTGCTTGCTTGTCTGAAAATATTACATGCTTATTCTGTAAAGAAACCCCGAATGTGAGACAAAACCAATTTTGTGAAAATAGTTTTGACACATGTATTTTTTTTTTTTTTTTTTTTTGAGGAGGGGGAGTCTGAAATTTCTCTTGAACAGTCAAACGTCAGAAGAAAATTGTAGTCATTTTATTATGCAGTGAAGTTTAATCCACAGCAAAAGTATGCATTTTGCTCTGCTAGTTTACATAATTTCAGAATTTGTTTGTAAGCAACAAATGCATTCCTTATGTCTGCAATGAAATTCTGATACTGCAGCCAATCGTCTTAGCAGGGTATTTATCTGGATTTGAAATGATCATTCACTGACTATACTAAAGATGGTAAAATGTAATATATTTTGAATTAAAAGCAAATATTGAAGATTCCTGACTGTTTAACAGTATATGAATGTTTGAAATCAGAACACTGGTCAAGGTGACATAGATAGGCAGGAAAATATCAAGTTGAATTTCATCTGTTCGATTGGGACAAAACATACACAGGTAATAGCGATCTGAAGTCAGACTTAATGTTATACATCTGCCTCTCTTAACAGTCACATTTTGTTCAAATAAATGTTAAAGAAAAAATCTTGACAGCTCAAAACATTATATGTTATTTATTTATCCGAAATTCGCGCACATAACTCGTTGAAGTTTACTGTAATTTACTCACTTTTTCTGTAATATATACAAGCCGAGACGTTTACTTTAAAGGACTTTAAATGGATAAACGAATAATGATTTGACTTGAAAATTCGGAATTATCTGCACATAATTTTAATTAAAAACTTTATACTTCAACACTATAACCTCTCACGACGTCACAAATCTGTCGTAAAGTCTCTCAATAAAGCCTCTGACTTCAGTCTTCTTGCCAGCTCTAAAATATCCGGATTTTGCAAAGAAATAAAAATATTTCTCTCCACAGAGAAAACATTCATGTGTGAATTCCGATACAAATCTTTCAGTCTTGACATGTTTTGATTCTTGTAAAAAAATGAAACCGTCCCGATGAAATTCGATTAAATCTGTGTAAATTTCTACTTTTCACTTTTTTCCAAAAAGTTGTCGGAACTGATTGAATGAAAAATATAACAATTTCGGTTTGAAACTACAATATGACTCATTCATAGATTCATTTATTAAAATTCAACAAACTAGAGGTTTTTTTATACTGTTGTTTGTTTTGGTAACAAAAAACGCATTTCAACAATAGAAGAACAGTCTCAGTCAGATGAATATAAACATTTAAACAGATTATATTTATTTCATTTTTTTAAGAGTTAGCCACAGTCTAGGCAATGTTGCAAACAAAATGTAAATGTAATTTCGTGTCAAAGTTGTAAATAGGGCTAATGGTAATGACTGGCTCTTTGCAGACAATTGAATCAAGATCATTTAAATGCTTAGATCTAAGTGAAAGTGATGTTATTTGAGCATATACGAGATCCAGATGGTAATATAAGGTGACAAAAGTACCATTGGTCGTAATTGTGGCGTGACTGCATTCATGATTTAGGTGGACAATAAACAAAAAAAGCATTGATCAGGACGTAGAATTGAGATGCCCGTATTTTCGAGTGGTCGCAAAGTGAGTTTTTACCGCAGTTTACCCGTTGTAATTCAATACATTTATTTCCATTTTACGATATGTCTAAATGGGGATTGATGGATAAATGTCTTGGGTCTGTTCAAATCTGAACCATTACAGTGTAACAGGTCTCCGACGCTTAAGCAGACATAAGTGGCTTACAAGTACTAACTACAAGACAAATGTAAATTTTCTTTATGTCTTTGTTTTGGGTATCATTCTATTATCTAAATTAATTGAATGTTAGATATCAAACTCCATAATTAGAAGATATTCTAGAAGTTACTGAATGAAGTATTGAAAACATAATCATGTAGCGACTCTGGTTTTTACAGTCACATGCAAGTTTAGCATCAGTTCACATCAACTTGTAAAACAAATATAGAGTAACAGTATTCTTTTGTGCTTAAAATGTTCCTTGAACTGAAATTATCAACATTCAAAGTATTTCATTTCATTATTTCAAACCTTATTTTATTCTCAGTCATAAAAATATCATTCTTTAAACAGTTACTGTTATTATTACAGTGTTGCCACTTAGTCTGTTCAGGAGATCAAAGAGCAAGGCCGGAAGATCATTAAAATATGAGAGCATAACGTTAAAGGGGCTGTGCTCCAGATGACAAAAAAAGAAAGTTTTCTTGTTTTAAAAATTTCTTGTAATATTTATGATTAATTCTTTAAAAAATAACCTACTGACAAAAAATAAGTTAAATAATTACATTATAAATTGATTTTTTTCCCTTTCAAAGTGCTATACCGTAACGCGACGGTATAACTATATCGTATAAGATTTAAAGTAAATATCTTTAATATCATATGCGGCGATGGTGGTGACAGTAAAAGCGTTGGAAATATTTTGTTAACATGAGGGTCCAGAGTTCAAATCAGGCTGGAACGAAAATATTTTTTTTATTCTATTTTGACTTTTATAATCAGTTTTGAAGTAAAATATTATGTTGTTATAATCTCACGGCATCTAAATATATAATTTATGAAAAAAAAAAATTTATGTCAAATCTGGAGTACAGCCTCTTTAATAATTCCAAGACAAAACGAAGATTATTAAAGGTAGTGTTTGAATGCTAAAATAAGACTATGCAGCTGCAGTATTTGAAACATTTAGCAAATGTACACGTAACTGCCATAAACGTAAGATACGTATCAAATTCTAACTTTTAACAATACACCTTCAACCATGACCTATTACAGATGAATCCTAATATAAAACTAGATAAATACGTGTTAACATTCATTGTAGTCGAGATTTACTGTCAGTGGTGTGAGTTATTCTGTTACAACAAGTCTTTATCTACATCTTATGTTTATCTATATGCATGAAAGCCATTCTGTTTTATTCTCTTGATGTTTTCTTCAAAGAAAATGGATATACTAGAGCGCTTCCGACAAATTTGACTTTTAAGGTGAACTTCATTTCATTTCATATCTAACCTGTATATGCTATCAACCAGCGGTTTTATCAAATATATTCGAGACTATCTTCGTTCAACGATTTTAAAGAAACGCACGTTATTCTGCAAAGCATATAACTATTCAAACTTTGTAACAAATGTCTCTACCATTCACAAATGGCCAAAATGCTGTTTATCATCTTGATCTAAATAATCTATAATAAACTGTTTTTTTGTTTCTTTTTAATATTTCTTGCACGATTTCTAAACTTCGCCACAACTACTCGTCGAAGGATATTTAAATCTCACCTGAAATGTATTGTTATGTATTATGTATTTTTATAATTGATAATTATGAGGGAAAAACAAATAATTTTAAACAAATAAGGTTGCAAAAACATCTATCCGTGACATATATGAAAAAGTGTTATTGTTTGACGTGCCCATATCTAATTTTCAATAAATGATAATGTATCACAATTTTATAATAACATTTTAAAACAGTTAAATACCTGAACCTCAACTAATGTTTATTATTATATCTGATATTGACAAACAAGAGTCGTGAAATTGTGATCGACATTAACAACATGGCACCGGAAACTTAGGCTTCTAGTAAAACGAATGTTAAAACAAATAAAAAAATTCTTATTTTAGATGTGCACGTGGCATTTACCAGGAATTTTTTATGCATTATAGATATTCAAACTCCTTGCCAACAGATAGGTAAACAACTTTCGACATGCCCAACAAACAATATGTCTAGATATTTTAGTAAATATCTGTTTTACGAAACATTTCAGTATTTGAATGTTTAAGATCAAAACGCAAATGCAGATTTCTCTAGACTTTCAGAAAAAAACTGAATATTTAATGGTCAGAGTATAATTCAATGTTTCATGCATTTGCTTGTGGCAGTTTTTATCCCATCGTAGAGGAAACAAGAACTGTCACTGTAAGATGACAATGCCCCCGAAGTGGTACTTTGACCTTTGATCTGAGGACCAGTCATTCGGGGGTCAAGGTCACATAAATATAGGTCAATGGGAAGGTCTTGTCAAAATGGGTGTTGTGTTTAAGTATAAAGTATATCCACTTACTAATATAGAAGTTATGGCTAAATGTTGAAGTTTTTGGACAATTGGATCTTCAAGGTGAAGGTCATTCAGGGGTCAATGTCAAACAAATATAGGTCAGTGGGAGGACCTTGTCCGAAGGGTTGTTATGTCATAGTATGAAGTAAATCTACTTACTAATATGGAAGTTATGGCCAATGTTGAAGTTTTTGGACAATTGAATTTTCAAGGTGAAGATCATTTAGTGGTCAATGTCAAATAAATAGAGGTCAGTGGGAAGGTCTTGTCAACAGGGGTGTTTTTTCCATGTATTAAGTAAATCCACTTACTAATAAGGAAGTTATGGCCAATGTTACAGTTTTTGGACAACTGGATCTTCAAGGTTAAGGTCATTCAGAGGTCAAGGTCAAACAAATATAGGTCGGTGGGAATGTCTTGTCCAAAGAGGTATTGTGTCTAAGTAAGAAGGAAATACACTTACTAATAAGGAAGTTATTGTCAATGTTAAAGTTTTCAGACGGACTGACTGACTGACGGACTGACGGACGGACAGTTCAAAAACTATATGCCTTCCTTCAGGGGCGTAAAACTATTTGCAAATTTAGCTTGTAACGTAAACAATCCTTCAGGTTTTTTCATAATGATATGGTCACGGACATTTGGTCTCTGTAAATCATCTTGTAATCAAATCATGCTTATCATAGATTGCAAGAAATTAAGTGGTCTTCTTAAAGCTCTAAGGGTAGGAGGCCGATATGTTACAACAAAATTTAATTGAAAGTATCGTAGTATTCCATCGATAGAAAATTAGCAGGTCCTTCACAGAAAGAAAGCCACGTAAATCAAAATAAATTTACATTCCGACAAATTGCTCTTATTCAACGAAAGGCAAATACTTCATTGCATTAATTACGGATCACTAGTGCGGTAATATGGTCTCTTCATTTCAATAGGTCTGCTTTTATATGATCAACGCATAAGCAAATCAAGCTAGAAACCAGCTCTGTTCTGTGGTTTACATTTTCAAACTGTTTCAAATGTCAAGTTGAAAACTATTTATATTATTACACTGTATGGCATTCAAGTGGAGAGCTGGCTATCTTTAAAATTAAGCTGTTTTTGTTAAAAATCCACGCAAAAAGCGTTTATCTTCTAATAAATACATTGTTGACTATTGAATAAAACACAGCTGCATTTAATACGCCCGTTTCAAAAAAAAACTGGTCGTATTATGGGAATTCCCATGGCGGGTGGTGTCCAGTTATGTCCAGACCATATTTTCTACATCCAAAATGGGATTTCAGCATTAGGTGATACAAATGTCCATCATCTTCAGGCGTGGTGTCGAACGCATGAACCAGGTCTCTAAGTCAAAGGTCAAGGTCACACTTAGAGGTCATATGAAAACGTTTGTCCGGAGTAAAACTATGCATTGCGGTATTTTAATGTAAAAAAGGTTCACCATTAATAACCTATATGCAATGTCAGTGTTTGAGACATTACCTTGAGTGTAGGTGTATACGATGTATAGGTTATAGAAAAAAGATCCATAATAGTTCAAGAGCAGTAGTCCCAAGTATAAAAAGGAAAATGAAAAATGCAACTTCCAGTATTTGATGTTTTGCCCTTGATAAATCAAACTACTAACACCTAGAAGAATTTTCTTCGTCGTCTTACTAAATGAAATCAAGTTTTTGAGGCAAATACGACATGCAACATAATATTCCACTTAAGATAATGGGTGTTATTTTTTTCGGTGGCATGTCATTTTTCCCTGCAATTTAAATAGAACAAGAGAATTCCAGAGACTGTTAATACCCGCGATGTGTAATCGTTAACATCACAGCATAATCAAACATAACATCGTTGATGTTCATTATTTAATTTTTAACTTAAAGTATTTAAATCTAGCTAAAGGCTACTGCTATTCATAAAAAAAGTTAATTATCAAGCTGTACTAATTTAGGCCTTATAGGACGTCACTGGACTTTATTTTTATACAATCTTCCAGAGACTTTCATTAGATGTAGTCGCAGAGGGTAATACATTTATCGTAGAGGTAATATTTGAGGTTAAATTTGTTTTCTTTTTGTCAGCTTCCTTAACAGGGATTAGTACCAAGGCGACTCATAACAATAAAAAAATCTAAAATGAAATGAAATTTGAAATAAAGTAAAGAGGAATAAAACCAATGAACTCGGTCTCTTCTTAAAGCTATGGGCTTGAGGTTAAACGTCTTCTAAAAACTAACTGTATTTGATGAGGAGAATCGCTCCACTGCAAATATGAATGTTTGGAACTGCAAAAAAAAATTACATTGTTATAAAATATTATCAATTTGATATGATAACAGTTCTGAGTAACCGTGAACGGAAGTAATAAAATATAATCATGTTGCAGACAAACGTGTAATTGAAGCAAAATATTGACGATTGAACCGGTGAAAGTTGTAACAGATTTTGCGCTATCTATCTCCTCTTTCTTTGATGGGTCAGTTAAAAGTGCTGAGTTAGATTCAGTTTCATTATATCAGCGTTTTGTTTGCACAGGTTTCTTTGTGTCCGAGATACCTTACCTTTTCTCAGTTTGTAAAAGGGTTTCTGTCAAGTTATAAAGAAAAAATAAAGTGATTTTACTAAAACGGTTACTACTCTGACGCCCAAAATAAGTACGGAATGACAGTGTATGTAAATAGTAAAAGTAAAAGTGTCAGAAACCAATTACTTTATTTTTTTAAAAATGGAGCTTTATTTACAGCCATATGTAACTGCTTTTGATAATCTAACATCAACTAAAATGCTTCCAAATTAAATATTGCAAAGGAAAATATACGTTAATTCGAAAGTGAAAATCTTAATAAAACAAATGTAAACTATTGTGTAATTAAACGATTAACAATTGTCAAATCTGTTTACTAGCCATATTCCTATTTCATCTGATAGAAACGCTTTTACGTACATCAAAACAATTACTCTATTTGTTGACACAAGCAGAAGTTCTTTGTGGATATTTGCGTTGCTGCATCGTTTTGTTTCTTCGCCGTCAAAACTTTATTCCAATAAGACGTGACGCGAATGTCAAAGCGCATTACTTTCAGTGTTAAAAAGAGCAGCATTAAATTACGTACTTTATTATTCGTTTATGTGTTCAAGAGAGTACCATATAATTCGAAAAGGATTGTTTGTGAAATAAAACCAGTCAGTCGATGACGTTGACATATTTATAGCAATGTTTCATGTCTGGAAGGAACCGATCTGGAAACATTTCAAGAACTGGTTATTCCTCTTTTCAATAAATTTATGTCTGTAGGGAAAGAATAACTACGAAAACGACCAGTATCTATGATTTACGATAACTTGCTCGTAAGGAATAAAAAACCAATCTGGATAAATTAAGATCTATTTTTCCCAAACAACAAACGGATGATTTAACTACATACGCCCAGAGACTATTCAAGTTCTCTTTAGAGAGTCAAAGAATTGAAAGAGACATAACCCAACACATTTTCAGTTTATCTAATAAGTGCACTTACATTTATCACTACAAATAATTTTAGAACAAAAGCGGAACTGACAATGTGTGTGGGAAAAGTCTCTAGAGATAGTAAATCTAAAGGTCATGTTGTGGGTACATTCATAGATCTTGTGCTATGACACCGGGTATTATTAAAAGATTAATGAAATAAAACTATAAGCCATGACTTCCTAGGAAACCTTCTGTTTTCTGTAAATGTATAGAAAAGCTGTAGAAAAGACACACAAAGGTTTTCATGATAGTTTTACTTTTTTACATACAGTTTATCTAAGAGAGGGGTTTTGCATTAAAGACATTAAGGTGTTTATCAGGCATGGAAAGAAATAATCTTTTTTTAATTTTGATAGGGACTGCACGGTGGTAATGTTTATGTCTTTTAGATTCATGTTTTAAATATTCTAAAAAACAGAAACAACAGATCCTTAATTAAGTACAATTTTCACAGTAATGTCCTACATTAATATATGAATTATTTTATCGATAACGACCGACTTAAAATGTCTATTTCTTCGAAACCTAGCCCCCTCCAAAATGCTTTAAGACGTATCCTTTCGCAAACATCAGCTTTCTATTAACGATAAAAAAGTCGAAAAAAATAGGCACCCTTATCAGCCGTGACCATTTTAATGACAGCATGAATGATTGTTGTACACGCCTCTGCAGGAACAGTCAGTTTTGCAAATAAAATATTTGACATGATTACTAAATAAGTAAAACTGCGTAAGCAGTAACACGTTTCATACAAAATAAAATAACGTGTGACATTGTTAAACAGTTTTTCTTTCTGTTTATTCATTATTTATAAATATGTATATGTACAAAAGATATATATCTATTTACTTAATTTATACATGGAAGATATCCGAAATCAGATTTTATCAAACATAAAGAAACATGTGATATGTTTAACCAGTCAAAGCACTGAAATACGAACAGTGGAAATAATTGACGAATAACGGTATCAGGATTTTGAACTTAAAGCCCGAAGTTCTTCAACCCCTCGGTGACTCATTCTCAATGGTTTCTTGGCATGCTACTGTTTACTGTGTTGATGGCTTACGTTAAGCTAAAGTTATAAAACAGTCCATTAACAAATATATGATTTAGTCGCCATAAAACAGTCCATTAACAAATATATGATTTAGTCGCCATAAAACAGTCCATTAACAAATATATGATTTAGTCGCCATAAAACAGTCCATTAACAAATATATGATTTAGTCGCCAGTTTATGCAAGCATACACACAAAGCTAAAACGAAAATCTGCTGTTTATTTTCCACTTACAACTACTAGGTTCTTGGATGTCAGCGGGTATAAAAACTTCTACTTTCGTTTTCTGTAACTTCACCATGACAAGAATATAGTAGAAAGATACTAATTTGCATACGTAACAGTTATTTTTTCGAACAATGTTTTACTTTAGTGTCGTTTTTCCTACCTCTTCAACTGTTTGGTTTTTTTTTCAGATTTTTCTCAGTACTCGTTTAGGTTTTGAACTTTCCGAGTACGTTTTGGTCTGCCTATCTATTTGAATTAATTTACGTAAGGTTTAACCTGCCATTGCTTTTAGGTTATGTATTCAAGTCAAATAACGTGACACCGACGTATTATGAAGTAGTGCGTTCGGCATTTCAAAAGCAAATGAAGTAGTGTGGCCATACTACATGGTAAATGATATCACTTAGGTTGTCACAAGCAGCATTTTTGCCTCGATTCAGAGGAGAAAACTGCTTTAAGTATTTTTTTTTTCTTTATCAATTTAAAGGGAAATATTTTATAGAGCATGCGAAGTGAAAAATTGTGCCCTACATATAGGTCCTAATAGTGGATTTTTTGTCAGATGTACAGTTTTCTTAACATATCGGGAAATAAAAGAGTTTGTAAAAATATTATCTTATGTTTTCCCATAAGTTAAAAAATTCTGTACATCTGACAAAAAATAGTCATCAGGACCAATGTATAGGGCATAATTTTTGGCTTCGCATGCGCTATAGACCATTAAAATTTGTGAAGAAATGAAATACTTACAGCAGTTTTCTACACCGAATTAAGGCAAAACAAATGGTGCTCGCGACAGCCTAAATTGATATCATTTACCACGTGGTATGGCCACTCTGTTTAGAACCAGCGAGTTTTGATAATTTATCCTTATGTATCTCAAGCGCATCTTGCCATCTCCAAAAAATATCCAAGTAGACAGGATGTTGATAATGTGTTTAAACATATTAGAGTTCCTATGAGACTTATTTTATGACGATTATGGCCAGTATTATAACTTTAAAGTATTTGTAAAATTCTTTGATTAATGTATTGTTATGATTGTTTTATGTTCTAAACTTATTTAGACACTCCAAAATGTTAAAGCTACGAATATATGTAAAACGTATTCCAAGCTATGCAAACACTATCAAAACGATATGCTTTTTTAATCACGTACGTGTGGAGTCTTTTGACTGAATATAATTTGTAAACTATATGATACAGGTCCTCTTAATTTGTATACATTGGATTAAACAATAAGCTGCTGTCTAAATATTTGTATTTTTAACTATGATACACATGTCCTTAACCTGCTGAAATGTAAAACAAGGTTACAGTAAAAATATCCAGGACTCTAAATTAAATATTTTTTTTGTAAGGATCATATAAAAATCCGTTTGATCCGTTTTAAAAGTTGACCGTTCAGCTATTGATTCACCCCCGCCCCCTCCACACACACACACACCTTTTATTCTTTTTTCTTTTCTTTTTTTAATTTTTCAACTGCTAAATTATTACTATTGACCTATTTCTATTCAATTATTTTTGCATCTCATTTATTCTGCATTATGTATATTTCATTGTTCCTTTCTTATTGATGGCTCTATTTCTCACTAGTTTATCTATCATTTACATTTTGCTGGCTATTCGTAAACATCTCATTTTTTAACTGTTTCATCACTTCACGTTCCTATTAACAAACGTATTTAAAAAGGCGGAATGAAAGCAGATTGTGTATCCAATATTATTTGGCATATACCGCTGCACTTGCATTCGATTAGAGTCGGTGGCATAAATAACGAGAAACAGACTGCCAGTTTATTACTTTCCGATAATAACCTGGTCCTTTATTAGATGTGTATGATTTTTTCCTACAATCATATAGCTCAAAAAATTAAATTCTTACCATTCTATTTCAGCAAATCATCATAATTGTATTTAGTTTTTCGTCTGGGTTGTTTTTTTTTCTGCTGAAGTACAGTAGCACATAATGAAATGGAATATACAATAAGCAGGAAATTGTCTTCCTTTGTGATTCATATCGCTATGACTTTCTATTTAGCTTCTGTCCTATACATACATATACCATATTCGGCTTTGTTTTGTTTTGTTTTTTTGTTTGTTTGTTGTTTTTTTTTTGGGTGGGGTCGGGGGTGGAAAAATAGCATACTGCCGTTCCTGACATGTGAAATTAGCCTTCTGAGATTTAATATAGTGAACATCTCAATATTGCTTTCCTATTTATTTAAGCACTTTCAGAATATTACTCGAGTTTTCAAATAAAATATTGTTACAAATATTGTGCATACAAAATATTATTTTGAGAAAGGAACCAAGTCATTTGTATAGCGACTATTAGCTAGAAATACGAATGTAAGAAATAGAGTAATGCAGTTTTGGTATTATCGCGTTTTAACTGACATATTTCTAGTAGTTCCATATTTCGTAACCATAAAAATGTAATGGTCGTCTGAAAGCGTATCATGTGAGACGTTTCCTTACAAAAGTATGATTGGCATGCACCAGTTCAGTCTATTACTCCTGACAGCGACTCTGAATAGCAAAGCAAAGTAAAGCACGTGTCCCTACAATAAGAAATTCTGGAAATATATGTAAATACAGTGGTGAGTAGTCTTGAATGAAAATAATAACAAACATGTCAGATAGAGTATGCTCATCATATAAATGACGTCAGAAGTGTAAAATTTGCATAATTGGAATTTATATCAAAACCTTACATTACTTGTTTCTATTCCTTTGATAAGAAACTAATGAGCTTTGGGAGTTCTATCAACAAGCACCATGGTACGAGAGTCTTTATTTGAATAGATTGTATGCATGAATCTGTAATTCTGAGGCAAACTTGTGGCCTAGATTTATAATTAAGAAATACACACTGGAGCAGACTGATAAGGCAGTGTTTTCGAAAAATCTTGTTTGATAAATTTACAAATGTAATATTTCGCTTTTAAACTTGTATTTGACGCTAGGGTTCCCCGCTGTCTCTCTTTTGGTGTTTTTTTTTTTTTTTTTTTTTTTTTGGGGGGGGGGGGTGATTTTTTTTGTTGTTGTTGTTGTTTGTTGTTGTTGTTGGAAGTTTCAATATCCTAATTATTATATTGAACTGATCATGTTATTTACGTTCGGGGATAAACCTGGAAATGCTACATATCATAAAATGTTAAACTGTATTATGCTATAGGCATTGTTTTCACATGCTTTATGCAATAAACTTATGAATTGATTTGGAAACAAACTTGTATTAGAAAAAAATGCAAGTCTATAATAGATGTTTTGTTGGATTATGACTATTTTCACAAATACATTCTAAGAAAAGGCACAAGCTAGTTGTTTGAATATCATATACAAAAAGAAATACTTTAAATTTCAGTTAAGCACCTTACAGCTTAGCTAAAAGGTTTACATTATCACTTCGATAGTGGTAGGCATTATAAAACCATTTTGTAATCATTGTCGTCCTTAAAATATATATATTATCATTAAAAGGAATTCTTAGAAAACTCTAAATTTGAGCTATTGTAGCTGTCAGAAGGTTTTGTATTTACAGGCGCTGTTTCCAATAAATAATGCTGTACAACAGAAAATTGTCTCCAGCACTATTACAAGTACATAGAGGTTTGCAGACACAAGATATAGTTGTGATATGATTCAGGAAAATGAGCTAGCCATTTCAGTTTAATTACTTATATCAAAATTTAATCCATTACTCTCTAGGAAGATAACTAGCTTCCAATTTTTCAACATTACTTTTGTTATTATTTTCTTTGTTTGTTTAAACCGAAGACATATTTCTTGAACAAAACAATGATACATCATTTGGTATCAAAGAAAACCCAGAAAGACTATGAAGATTTTTCTTAAATAGCTAAACACGGTCACGTGTCATTTGGTAATTGAGTTCTTGGTATTTATTCATAATGAATTTCCTTTTTATAGTTACAGAGTTTATTTACCGATATTGCGAACTATATGTTAGATTTTTTTTATATTTCAACCTTGCCCTTCAGTACCCTTAGACATTTCACAAATTGTTGTCAGCAAATATCAGATACAGGGATGATTTATGAAAATAGCTAACTAGCAGTTCATGAAAATATGTGAAAATGTGTGAATATGTGTTAGTGAAATTATGGAATTATGAATTTTCTCTGCCATTAACTGCCATTGTCTGGTATAATTTCCTTATGTTAGTAAAGCAGTGAAAGGTTTGTCTTTCACAAAATCGAAAATCTGTTTGTAAAACAATTATTCTTGATATCTTAATACATGCTGTCAGTTATCTGAACTTCCTGTCTATCGGTCTGTCTATCTGTCTGTTTCTCTGTACGTATGTAGGTATGCATGTACGATTTTCTATGTATGATGCTCTGAAAATTACAGTTATGGCTGTTTGATTTATCTGTAGCCTTCGTTTAGATACATCATCCATAAAAAAGAAAACATTCTCAACAATTCATAAGCGGGCTTATGTCTTTTGATCGCCCCTCAAACAAAGCATTAAAGCGTCGGAGATGCAGACAACATTTCTGAGACATAAATAATGTAAGTGTAATGTTACTGCTTGTAGAGTTGTTAAATCATGAAAACGTGAAATTTTGATAAACATAATCACTCACCTACATGTCCTGATATAATATTTCAGACAGACTGGTATTCGACCTTTCAAGAAGCAAAGTCGTCTGAATGTTACGACAATTAAAGTTTATTTTAAGACATCTTTGTATTACTTAAATGTCTAGCAGTAACCGATTTTACAAAGTTCTAGACGATGTGTTCACTTAAACGAGAGGGCAAACATAAATAAAGTAATCGTACAAGTAATGAAATGGGATAAGTTAAACAGAAATAAATGTCTATATATAACACGTTATGACATAAAAGTTAAATACTGATCAACTATCTTATGCTACCGGTCGTCAATAAGAGGAACAAAATTTCATCAAGATTTCGTTGTGATCGATTATAGATTTAATTAGATTAGCAATCATTATTAATAAAGCAAAATTCAAATTGTCATTTCATGATATCTGGTGACTGTGTGATCACGGAATGTTTGTAATTCACCGTTTGGACAATTCAAGTGCAAATACAGAAATCACATAATTCACTTGTCTATTGTCTACTAAATAGATCCCACGTCAAATTCTATATCAAATTAACCACTAATCGCTTCTGAAACATTAAGTATTTTTGAAAAATTATCAGGTATGCAAAACAAAAAAACATTTTGAAATTAAGGCTGATTACAATACAAAGCCTATATTAGCTCGACTTTAAGACGTATATGGAAAGCTGTCCTGCACAACCAGGCGTCGGCCGCGTCCAGATTTCTGATTTAAGTTTTTGTGCATTCAAATATTTTTACTGTAGCTTCTTTGTTTCTTCAGGGATCTTCAAGCTTCAAATATATGTTTCTTATCATCACGTAAGGTTCATAACTCTAACATTCATATTTCCCGAATTATCTTTACTGTAAACAGAATTTTCCTTAAAAATTGTAATGTTTTACTATAACTTTTTTATTTCTGCAGGGATTTACTTCAAACTTCAAATATGTATTTCTTATCATCACCCACATTATACGCGGTAAGATTCATAACTCTAGCACCCATATTTTCAGAATTATCTCCCTTTTAAATTCAGAATTTTTCTTTAAAATTGCAATATTTTTCTATAACGTCTTTATTTCTTCAGAGATTTATTTCAAATTTCAGATGTATAACATATATATGACTGCTTTTTGTGTGATATTAATATACTCACAAAATTATACAAACGTTACAAATTATTTGTAGTTCACAGAGACTGTCTTATTCATTTATTATGGCATCGCTATGTGTTACCTTTGATTACTGAGGACATTGAAATTTTACATTCATGTTTTTCTGGAAGTATCTGGTTGTAATAATGATATTGTTTGCTATTTTCTAGTAATATGTTTTATCTTCTACAAGTTGAGTACTAACTATTCAGTATATTTTCAGCGCAAATTTAATTCCATTACTCTATAATCTTTATAGTCATATATAAATTATGTTTTGCAATTTTCTTATCAATATAAATGATAAAATAATAAATATTATATGACATTTCATTTACTATGGAGAAGATTCTTGTCTGTATATCAATAGATCTTGAATTAAATAGATTTTTTAAATGTTATCCCTTTCTTAACTATCCAGTACTTAAATAGTCGAGCTTGTTGTCTCCACTGTCAGCTGTTGTTTAAATGATTTGTTTCTAAAAGAAAAGCAGTAAACTTTTACTTTTGAACTTTTCTTAATGAATGAGTCTGATCAATCAAATTTATAAAAACAAATGACAGAAAATCTATTACATTTTTTTCTTTTTGTTCTGCTAGTGTAATATTCCTTCCTAACATTTTTGTCTGCCTGGAAAGGTTACCTTGCTCGAGTGTGCAATTTCTAAAATAAATTCGGAAAACACCAGTGTATATATGTTAGCTTGAGGTATTGTTCTCACCTTGGCGTCGGCGATGTCACACCTTGGTTAAAGTTTTGCATGCAAGTTTCTTTCATGAATATATCTTACTAACCAGCAATGCTTACTGCTTTATTACTTTACCAAATACTTTAGGTGCATTAAACAAACAAGTTTGATAACTCTTCACCAAATTTTAGGCAAATTATGGCCCTTTTTTTACTTAGAAATCGTAGTTAAAGTTTTGCATGTAACAGACTACCATGCTTATTTCTCATCAATCATTAATGGGATTGACTTGAAACTTAACAAAGATGTTAAGGGACACCAGAACTCCAAGTAAGATAATTTCTAGCAAAATCTATTCTTAAAGTTTAGGTTTTCCATTCAAAAACAAAATATACAGTTTTGCATAAAATTTACTATGATGCATATTTTTATGAGCAACTGTGATTATAGTTTCTCTCTGTGCTGTGGAGTCAAAAGTCCGAGCTGATGAATATAAAGGTAAGGGTGATCCCCAAGAGCCTTTCTACGATCGTGTCTTAACATTTAAAATGATGTACAGATAAAACATTATAAAGAATTAAAAGCAAAAACGTGTTTACCAGACATGGTTGAAAAATACAAATTTAAATCTATGTTAATTCAGTAAGGTAACTAGTTTTTTTCAAAAACTAAAATTTTAAACCGAACTGAAGGTCTATTTTACATGTAAATGGTTGATGTGATGTATTAGAGAAACCTATTCTGTTCATTGGTGTTGTTTGAACAAGCATTATCAAAGACATAATTTAGATTGAATTCTTGAACACGCTTCGACTGGTGATTTAAGTTGGGAAACTCCAAAATAATCAGTACATTATTTCCAGTTGTCTGACTATGGATAAAATAGAACATGTATTATTTTGAAAATATAATAATTATACCGACGCTCTAACCTCCTGCTACGTCAAGAAAATTTTCTCACAAAAAAACATATTCCAAAATGTAAATGTTAAATGTAATGTGGGAACTAAAATGCAAAGATTACAAACAACAAATTAATATGGCAGTTTGCATGTAAAAAATGTTCATATCGTCAATTACGAAATCTCTGAAGAACGCCTCATTTTCCACATATAAATAAATGTAGAAAAAAAACACAAGTTGGGCGCCAAAGCGTGGTTGTTGGAGTTGATTGTCGGAAATAGCAGCACTCCTTAATCTTGAAAACGACAAAAGAATTCTGCACTTTAACAAACTGATTTCTAAGATGCAAATGTCTGCCTCAGCTGTAAAGAACATAAAAAGAAAACAGTTGTCTTTGTAATAATAATTATAATTATGGAAATGATAATAAAAACATTAATAATAATGATAATAATAATAGCATCATGATCATAGTTGTTTTAATTGTACGTATTCATAACTTAAAAAATGTTCTGCTACGAAAACAGGTGAAGTCTTCAACATTCTAATAATTGCAATTATTACTTATGCCAGCACAATTTTGAAATGAGTGAATACAAAATTCAAAACTGAATCTTCAAAGAAAAAAATCATTCCAAAATAATGAAAAAAGAAGGGATGTCTGTATTTTTAGTTTAGTTGCACAATTGTGGCGAATGTACAAAGCAATGAGTGATATCATAAAATGTAATTCCTGTAAGCAATCATATTTTGTTAGGAAAGCAGTAAAGACTGTCTAATTAAGGTTATTTGGAAATATGACTATGTTACAAGCAACAGAACAAGATAGATAGATAGATAGATAGATAGATAGATAGATCGATAGATAGATAGATAGATAGATAGATAGATAGATAGATCGATCGATCGATCGATAGATAGATAGATAGATAGATAGATAGATTAATCTATATGATTAAAACAGAGAGGCTCATTCACATCAGCAGAGTCGTTGTTTCCCTGAGTCTCTCGTACAGAATGAAAAATAAATAATCATTTTTTGGCAGTTATTGCCTCCTGTTTAATTTTACTTAATATCGCTTCAGTGCGCAACTATAGAATTTTATACTTGAACTATATCTTCGCCTATGATGTTCAACTGGAGCTTAAAAATCCAAAAGTCAAAAGGTAAGAAACTGTATGAAACAATTTTCGGTAAAATACATGTGGTGACAAACACTAATCAGTATCTTATGTTTACGTTATGTGCAACTGAGATTGGAAACAAAATTGGCGAAACAACAAGAATAAGAGTACCTGAAAAAGTGATTTGAAAACCATTTTGATCTAGCTGTGATGAAATTTCGTAAAATGAAACTCGGGGTACTTATATAAAGCGAAGTTATCCAGTTATATCTCCGACGTGTTTTATAGAAACACAGTTATTACGAGAAGTTCGTAAAGGCTTATACAGCAAGCAGGTTTAATAAAAACTGCATCTTTTTGTCTGCTTGATTTCTGTAACTTATGTATCTTTATGTACAGTGTATAATTGATTTGATCGATTTAAACTAAAAATCTTGGTATGAAAAAACTGACATTACATATACATGTATCAACATTTCATAATGTGTAAAATCTAAATATTATACATATCTTAGATTCTTCAAAGCTTATTAATTGTTACAACATCAAATATTTGATCAGACAACCTTCAATATGGATGCGAAAGGTCCTCAGCAAACAAGTTATCCGAAAGGTAAAATGCGTGTCGGATATTGCTATTTGTCTACAAATCAAATTTTCTTGGTATAGGTTACAGTGTATGCAAATAAGACTGGTAAAAGGGGCGTTAGTGACTGTAGCTTTCTGATTTACGAAGAACACGCAATAATTTTATACACTCTAACTCTATGTAGAATAGAAAGCTACAAACCACTTTTCGTTAATTTCAAGTTATATCAGTTATAAAAACAAGAAAAAAGACGAACTGCGAAAATACTCCCATGAAAAGACATGATATACAGAATATATGGAACGATATAAAAACACACAATGACGAGAAAGGACTGTAAAGATAGACAAAGACGAGTGTAGAAATACGATCACATACAAGCAACCCAAATCACATGATTTATGTAAGCATTCAATACTAGACAAAATGTTTTGGAATAGATCTAACATCTATCTATCTATCTAGAACGTTCTCTATGAGAACGGACTGTAAAGATAGACAAAGACGAGTGTAGAAATACGATCAAATACAAAACAACCCAAATGCAATGATTTATTTAAGCATTCAATACTAGACAAAAAGTTTTGGAATAGATCTAACATCTATCTATCTATCTAGAACGTTCTCTACGAGAACGGACTGTAAAGATAGACAAAGACGAGTGTAGAAATACGATCACATACAAACAACCCAAATCACATGATTTATGTAAGCATTCAATACTAGACAAAATGTTTTGGAATAGATCTAACATCTATCTATCTATCTAGAACGTTCTCTATGAGAACGGACTGTAAAGATAGACAAAGACGAGTGTAGAAATACGATCACATACAAACAACCCAAATCACATGATTTATGTAGGCATTCAATACTAGACAAAATGTTTTGGAATAGAACGTTCTCTATGAGTATAGACAAATTATGTTAAAAATACATTTTACAGATAGATTTGAATATTGAACCACTTTATAATACTATGACCAATTAATAAAAATGTTGATGTAGTGACACGTTTAAATCTCTAAACAACGCAGAAATTTAAAACAAGCGCATTATGTTGATTCAATATGGCATTCAGTTCTTGATACTTCTACTAAAATTTTAATTCTAGAGATGTTTGAAAAATGAATCTGATATTTATGTCGCTTTTACTGCATGCTGAAGGATATTCCGCTGTAAGCACGATAGCAATTATCCTGAGAAATTCAATTAAATGACATTATTGATATTTCAAATCAGATTTAAATTTATCGTACGACTTTATCAAACAAAGGCATCATAACGTGACATGCACGGAACTAACATGACGTGCACGGAACTACTGATACTACGGGATTTTGATTCTACCATAATTAAACGATAATGACAAGACATTTGCATCCATCCGGCGACATGTTTAATAACAGTGTGATAAAGGAACAAAAGATTAATTAAATATCGGTAAGCTGGAGGCCGGCATCAGTTTAGGATATCTTTCGATGCCTTTTTCTTTAAACAAAAAAAGAAGATAAGCAAATGTTTTCCATAGCGTTGAATTTTTATTATACTAAATTACATACCGTAATTATTTATGTTTTTTAAGTATCGAACTTTTCAGTTAAATGAAACTAAAGATTTTCGTTACTTTAAAGTGAAGTGTAAACGAAACGTATGCTAAAGATCGGCGCCAACCATTGGTTTTTCAGAAGTGATTGGCGATAAGCCTAATATTTATCCAAATTAGCTCGTTTATATTTGATAAATAATTAAAAAAAAAAACACATTTTGAAAGATACTAGCACTTGATGAACTGTTGAAATAAAAATAGCATGCAATTTGTCGTATTAAGTGGATGGTAGTTCCATCTATCTTTCTATCTATTGATCGATCGATCGAGCATCAGAACCGGTTGCCAATATGACCGATGTCCCTGCAGACGTTAATTATTCTATGATGTGGGGGATAGTGCAAGATACAGAAAGCACCCCATTCCAGATATACTCCTGGTTTTTTTTCCATGCACCGATGCATGGTACATCGGATTAACGTTTCATCTGAAATACTATTAGTAGTGTTAGTGGAGGAGCGGGGAATCGAACTCGTAACCCCTGTATTTCCAGCCGAGCGCGTTACCGCTGGACCTTCTCCTGGGTTTCTGGATGATAGTTCTCTTTTATGAGTTGTTTTATAAGTACATGAACAATTTGTTTTAGATCTGTATTATATAGTAAGAAGTGACCTTTCTAACATTAGATCGAAAACTTACTGGTTATGGAGACCTAAACTCAATGTCAGCTTATCAGAATCTTTTTGTTTACCGTATGACAGTACAGAACTTTTGCACAGTCTTTGTCTGTGATGTGTAGTTTTCAGATTCTTTTGTAGAAATAAAGTAATACCAGAGGATTATGATCTGGGTGCAACTGCTTAGAAAGACAGGTGCCATTTTATGTATTTATCGTCAAAATTAAAAAAGAATCGAACTAAACATGGGGAAATATTGAAAAATATTGGTGTGGGTCCAATGCTTTAAATCAAATTTCAGAAGTCTCCGTCTTATTTCACAATCATACATAAATACATACATACATACATGCATACATACATATATATTTATGTTCCATCGGCAAGGGACCAATTATCACTCGATTGACATCATCTAGCTTGTCAAGTTTGAGTTTTATTATATTGCATTGTGATGTTAAATATGCTATGCGATGATCTTGAAAGACTTATGCATAACAAAATCTATGTGTAAGGAGCTTAAACCCAAGCTTTTTCCAGATATTGATCGGAAACAGACTTGTTGTTCAATGTCACTGTGGCCTTGACCTTTGAGCTAGTGACCAAAAAGTCATTGCAGGTCATCTACTTGACCTGACTAACCGCTCTACCCCGATAAAAGTTTGGCCCTAAGCGGTCTGTAGATATTGATCGGAAACAGTTTAACTGTTTAATGCAACTTTGGCCTTGGTCGCTCACCTACTGACCGTATAAAAATATAGGGGTCATCTGCTGGTCTAACCAGCTTACAAAGTTCTAGGAACCAAAAAAGATCTTCCAGATATTGACTGGAAATGGTTCTGCTATGCAATGTCACTATGGCGTTGAACTTTAAACTGGTGATCCGAAAATCAATAGGGATCATCAACTTGCCACGTCCCATTGGTCTACCAAGTTTGAAGAATCTAGGCTGAAGCGTTCTGCAGATATTTATTGGAAACGGTTTGCTTTCAAAGTCAGTCTAGTCCTGATTTTTTACTTAGTGATCTTTAAAAAATATCGAGGTCATGGCCATCCGTCCTATCAAACTTGATAGGACAGTTGGTCATGGCCATCTAACTTGTGAAATTCTTAACAACATAACCAGTTAAAGAATGTTCCAGCACTTAAGAATAACATGGACATGAAGTTATTTCTTATCATTCTACAGTCATGTACACAAACATATATATCAATACCGCAGATAAAAGATGGCCATGACCGACTGTCCTATCAAGTTTGAAGGGCATAGGTCCAAGTATTTTCCGGTTCATGCACTTGTTATGCGGGGTACGTAGCTGAAGCCAGTTGCCAAGGAATCTGGGGTATAGTTCGTGTAGTATTTGGTGTCTTCACAGAACGATTTTAATTTTCAGCTGCCTATGACATAGCAAGAAATGTAGAAAATGTAGAAACTTTAGCTTACCAGCGCGTTCTGAGCTTTTTTAGCTTTGTGTTCTGACTGTAAAGGATTCAACACTTGCTGAGAACTTTTCACACACACAGTTCCCTCCGACTGCCCTGGTGATTCTGAATGTTAGGTATAGTATGTTCTACAGGAGGTATATAGGGGTTACTTTATACAGCACCACTTAGCATATTTTTTACACAGAAAGAAGGTATGTTATAATTCTTTAAGCGACGCTTGTTCTGAGATTGATATGTGTGTGTACATGACTGTAGAATGATAAGAAATAACTTCATGTCCATGTTATTCTTAAGTGCTGGAACAGACTTTAACTGGTTCTGTTATTAAGAATTTCACAAGTTAGTTGCACGTATCTAGTAATATAAATGCAAAATTATTTTGAAAGATCGCTGTTTAAAAACTCGTGTAATAGCTTTTATCTGAAGAAAATTTTAAAAAACATAATGATAATGAAAATATACAACTTAGTCTACTTAATTTAATTTGATTTGATTTGACTTAGAAAAATTATCTTTTGAATCAATTTAATAGTTCTACAGGAATGGCGTTTGGATAGAGCTAGTAACATTCATTACAGGTATCCATTCATGAGAATGTGCATATAAGCATGTTTTCCAACTATGCATCTGGTATAGTTTAGATAATATGTAACATCACAGAGAAAAATCCTCAGAATGTAAATGTTTAAAGTAATGTCATAATTCCCAGCGAAAGCTTTCTGAATCCAAATTATTCTGGCATCTTGCTATGAAGACATTCATGTCGTCATTTATGAAATCCTACAAGGCCTCTGAATTTTCCGCATTTCAGTAAAAACAGCAAAGATTGCAAAGCCCGGCGCCATCGAAGTTGATTTGAGGAAACAATTGTAAGATTTATCCATGAAAATGCAGAAAGAAGTCTACATGGCAAGACACATATTTCTAAGAACTAGGTTTGTAACATACTGTTAAATTATAGCATGTTCAAAGAACTAAATATTTACAACGAGTTAACGTCTTTCATAGTATAAGTTCATGAAAGTGTCCTTAAGGGACCAAATTAGAAAAAAAAACTAAAAGTTTTTAGCAACATTCATGCTACGAATTATTTATATAAAAGACGATATAAGTATATACCTGATACATTGGAGCGAAAACAGCTTTTTAAATTTTTGCGATTCCGCTTGAATATGACTCAGTATTTCATTTCTATTCTTCAGCAAGAGAAATAATGCAAAATTCCGGCAAATAGATACGATACTGGACCCGTGCTCTATGAGATAAACAGTATTTAAAGCGATGTTAATGTGATTTATTTCATGTAAGTAATGAACAGTTATTCTCCCTTAGTTTGATCCGGTCTTGCTGACGAGAATATTTTTTTAAAAAGTGCGGCTTAGTGCGGGCAGTGCATTTACCTAATAAAACAACACTTTCTTGAAGTCATGAAACCCAAAATTTACTAGATTAAAACCCATACATACAGGCATGCATAAATATCTTTCTATAATTATACCTTATGCCACAGGACGACTGGTTACATAGAATAAAATAGATTAGTTATTAACTTTTCTAATGTTTTTTAAAGATTTTATGTCGAAAACCTAATGATGAATTTTGTGATAAAGTCTTGTATTGACTCGAAGGCGATGCCAGTAATTCAAGTTGACCGATGCAAAATAAATCATGCACATTTTGCTAAGAGGCGCATCAAACGACGTCAAATTTCCCGACATTGAGCACCAAAGGCGCCTTCAAAAGAAGACAAACTACAATTACTAGCGGATAAAAAATAATTTGTGCTCGATTTCTACAAAACAGAAGCATCTGAATGACTGTGCCATGATCCTTTACAACGATTTTAAGGTCCATCACTCTTGTGAAATCGATAAAATTACTGTTCAAACCGATCATTTGCTCTTAAGCCTTTTTCTTTACATAGTATAACAACGAATTTTAACATTTTAAATTCCGCTTGTAAAACTATTGAATTTATATAATACAACCCTTTGATATGTTTCATATGCTTTTATACTATCTAGAAAACCCTAAATATTTGCATTTAGTTCAAAAAGAGTATAAATTTAAAAGCGTTTACACTTTCTTACCTCAGATCACATAAAAATACATCAACAGTTTTTGCCATATTTCAAAGCGCTTTTTTTAATTACTTCCTTTAACTGTCTGTGTTCTAAAATTGTTCTAGATTTGACTCGCTGAAGTGTCTTTTATTATCATTTCTTCCTTTGTGTATACATTTTCAACACTTATATATCTTTAGATTAATGTAAGAACATGAATCACCAACAGTCATGATGTATCAAATCACAGCTCGTCATAACAAGGCATAAAACAATACACAAATCAACGCAAAAGATGTGTGCTGATAGCAAAAATAAACAAAAATATGTAGAGATGCTTTGTCTTGCAAACACACACAAGCGAAATATCAACTAACATATATAAAGCTCCACAAATTAATTAAAAAGTATTTTTTTTATGATTAAAGACGAATGGATGTTACAAATATGTTTACAAGAACAGTTTGCGGAGGCAGTGACAGGCATTGAACGGCTTCATTAGACGTAGGTCAAAGTTTAACAAAAATCAGTTTGTCTGAGGAACGCAACAACAAATTTGCTTATTTTGGTATTCAGTTTGACTTAACTTAAATCGAGACAATATTCTTAATTTGTTTGCATGGAAGATATTTTTATGTGTAACCTTACATGCTGAAAAAGGCATTTTTTCAGATCGATCGACAATGTTCAATAAACTTCAGTAAAATGACAATATTAATATTTCAAATCAAATTTCATTATGAAATATAAAAATCATAAACTGACGTGCACACAGAACTCATGACACACTGGGATTTGAAGTTGCTTTTGACAAAAATGAATGTTGATAACCAGCAACTTCTATAGGGCTTCACGTTAGGGATTGTGTAATATAAACAGCACGAGTCATAACATAAAAACTGATATGCATCGCTTTTATTTGCGTATTTTAAGATGCCTTGTCAGTATCTATTCAGTTAAGTACAGGATTAACTGAGACTGTTTATGTTTTACAATATAAAAAATATTACGGATCCAGAGATTGGTGGACAGAAATAGTACACTAACTATAGTGTTAATATGTTGCCCTTATTATCAAATATGATTTTCATACGATGTTTAGTTTACCAAAACTGCAAATTTATATAGAAATCTTCACTATTAGCGTGTTTCACGTTTGTCCTGTGTATCTAGGTCGAACAAAAATGCAGTCTTTACCAATCAATGCCAAGTAAACATTGTTCGATGGCAAAGAAAAAATTAGTTTGCTTTGCATCGTTTACTTATTATTCCTCCAGATTACAAAATACGTGGATTAGGCAAACAAAATGTAAATATTTATCATTCTTAACAAAAATTTGTTTTCGGGAAATATTTTCTGCAATGCCAAAATTACAAACAGTTTTTTCTCTAACCAAAACTATTTATGGCATCTTGTGAATGGGATTTTCAAATCCAATTAAATGAGGTCTAAATCGGTTTCATGTTTTCAAAATCGAAGACGATTGGTATAAATATTGATCGTTCGGAATGCAGTGGAGTGAAATAATTGCACGGTTAAATCTTACAACTGCAGAAAGAACTCTGCAGATAAAACGAACGGTTCAGAACTTTGATACTTTCACTATTTTAATAAACGAAAGAAACGTAAACTGTTAAGGAAGCCACAAGGAGAGCACATCTAATTACATGTAAATCACACGTAGCTGTGCTACACTGCACTTGATAAAGGTAAGATGGGGCATTAATGAGGACATGATTAAATCAAACCTACATAAATTGCATCATTAAGTGTTTGAAGAAAAATATGATCATTTTTTCAAAATAAATCATTTAAAAATCATCGTTTTATTTACACAAACGCTGTTTTCAGTCATGAAATATAATGTTATCACTGTTATAAGATAAAATATTAATGCATTTTCTTCTTGAGGCATACCCTCATTTAGAATTTTGAGTATTCCGTCTTCTTTAAAAATGATTTATATATGAAAGGTATTGAATGAATCATAAAATAATGTACATGTGTCAGTTGAAAATTTGAGGTACAACAGCTTTACTGGATGCATTAGTATTAGTCTTTATATAAAGAGTTGTTGTTGTTGTTGTTGTTGTACTTTTTTTTGGTGGATAGCCCTTCATTTCCAATGCACAAGGCTATCTGCCTTCAAGAAACATTTCTTAACATATGTTCTTCTTTAAATTGTCTTCTTTTTTTATTTAAAATAGAATGAGCCAATAATTTATATGTGCAGTATCTTATTGTTAAATGTTTAGGTATGTCCTTTTAATCTATAATAAAACAAATGAAATAAAATTTTTCAAAAAGGGATTCCATTGGAAACTATATGAGTCAATTAGCTATAATTATTTCAATCGTCTTGTCATTATATTGAAAATCAATAAACTATTAAGCCTATTTAAAGGGGTCCGTGCTAAGAAGCAGCAATATACTTACATGTCAAAATTGAGGATACAAGTATAGACATCAATTTGATGTATCGAGCTATCCTAAAGTTATTTATTTACAAAGGTTCTTCCAACAAATCGTTCTGAAGAAAAGAGAATTGTCTCCAGTTGCATTACATGATGTAAACTATGATACAGGGGACCTTTTTTAGTTTCTGTCTATTTGAATGTGTTTACTGGTATCGTAGGTGTAGGATTCTTATACGATCGACGTCCTCCCCATCAATTCTGAAGTGTTTAGGTTTTTTGATGAGGGTTAGTGCAAGATTTAGAAACCATCTCATTTCTGAGGTTCAACATTCTGTCTGCACCTATAAATGGGATCTCGTATTTAACGTCACATCCGAAAGGCAATTAATACAATTAGTGGAGGAGCGGAGGCTCGATAGAGCGAAGCCTGTTGGGTTCCGACGGAGACAATGTTGAATAGGTTTGTGATGTTCGATTATATTCATCATTTTTTACCTAGAGTATATTTACTACGAGAATCAAGCGTTTAGTTAAATTTATTAGGTCTATGTTTTATAATGTTTATACACTTTCCCAATGTCCATACGGATCAAGTCACATAGCCCAAAAAAGAAAACAGTTTCAGTGCTTCAGAGAAACAGAAAATAATTGATGAAATTTGTGCGGTTGGTTTGTTCAACAGAACCATTCACTGTTTCTTAATAGTATATATAACTTATTCTAAAAAAAAAAAAAGATAAGTAAATTCTAAACATACATGTTCGTCATAATTAAGCATGGTATATGTTTGAAATCTTTTAATAACATACTTTGCGGGCAATAACTAAATTGAGATTTATTTTTATAAGTTTTCTACATTGTTCCATGGTCGTCACTATTTCTTATTTATAGATTAGATAGGAGGGAGAGTCAAACATACTAATCTTACAAATAGGTTTTATGCTAATTGTCGAAAGCTTAAGACTTATAGACAAAAGAACAAACTCAAAGTGTATGAACCATGGCCAGTGACGTCATTTTCAGAAACATAATGTAAACAATTAAATTGGTTCAAAATTGTAACAAGACCACCGCTTGGCGTAGCATTATATGCCCGAGTTTTTTTTCTAAGTATAATGTATTAGTGATATAAGAGAGGAAACCTTAGGCTTTGGAATTAAATGATTTGTTCTAAAAAAAAAATATTTATTTTTTTTTTGGATTTATAATATTTTGATTTTTAACATTGAATTTTAGGTTTTATAATTTTATAATGTCAGACTTTCAGAAGTTATGATGTTCATGCTGTGATGCATGGTTATCAAGCTATAGTGCAGAAATATTGATTGTTTAGTTGATTGTCACATTGACATTTTATGTACTTACCACGAACAGTACAGGGGTCATGTAATCAATGATGGCATTCCTCCTAAGAAGTCTGTATGGGAAGTAGTTGCCAAGTTATACAGAAGAAATGCTTTTCAGTGTTTAGGTCATTGTGACCTTGACATCTGACCTACTGATCCTAAGATGTATGGGGTTCATTTTCTCAATGTAATCAATCATCATATGAAGTTTAAAGTCTGTATGACAAATGATTATGAAGTATTGCAGCGGAAATAGTTTTCAGTGCTTAGGTCACTGTGACCTTGACATTTGACCTACTCACCTCAAAATCAATAGAGGTCATTCACTCATTGTGTGCAACCATTATGTGAATTTAGAGGTCTTTGTGACAAATGGTTGTCGGGGCACAGAGTGTAAATGATTCTGAACGTTTAGGTCACTGTGGTCTTGTCCTTTTACATACTGACCCCAAAATGTATAGGTGTCATTCACTCAATGTGTGCAATCTTGATATAAAGTTTGAAGTCTCTAAAACAAATGATTGTCAAGTAACAAGGGGTCATGCAATCAGTGTTGGCAATCATCATATGAAGATAAAAGACTGTAGGCTAAACAGTTCTCAAGTGCTACCGGACGGACAGATGCCCAGAACATAAACATAATATGCCCAATCGGGCATATAAAAGGGTATTTCACTTTTGACGCATGCGCATCGTAAGAGGAAAGCTATGCAAACACTTTCGTCAAAATATATGTCGCCTGTTGAATACCTTTTCTGTTTTTCGATGTATTGTTTTCCTTTGGACAAAATTAACATTTGCCTAGAAATACAGAAAAGAGTATTGGAATGGTGACATACACTTTTAACAGCCGTGGACAGTGCTTAATTTCCATAAAATATGTGTACAAAAGATTTTTTAGATTAGTCTAGTGATAAAACAATTCGTTCCGCGGTCAAAGAGCACGAAGTTTATACACATTGCGTTTCTGATAGTAAAACATTGAATTGATTAACACAAAAAATCATTTGACAATGAGAAGACAATAAGAATCATATGTTATGGTAGAACTTTTGGCTAAAAAATAACCATGCGTATATTTGGCTTCGGAAATGGTATCTTACACAGCTGGTTTATAAAATTACCTGTATCGTGTAAGAGGGAAACTAACCATTTATTTGATTAGTTGATTTTCCCTATTTTTCATTGACTCTGTAATAAAATTTTATGTTGACAAAACCTAACTAACGACTTTGACAAGACGAAATAAGGTTCAATACACAGATACCTTATTTAGAAACTTCTACCTTTAATGATGAATAGGTCTTGAACAAGATCTGCAATTCTAATGTAACAATTTGTCGCGTATGTTTATAGATATTTTGTCTTTCGGGTATCAGATACTTATTAACATTTTGCGGTATTATTTTTTGTTCCAGAGGTTTAGATGTGCGCGTTTCGAGATTATTTCATTTTGTATCTTGCTCAGAGGAAAAGTTACTGTTAGTTGCCTAAAGGAGCCGTGTTTGTTTTATACTCATGTATGTCTATATATTCAAGTTTTCCAATGATTTGTTTTCAAAGTTTTGTATTCATAAAGATTAATTAGATTTGACGATCCTGGATGAAAATGCATAAATTCGCCAAAGTTGCGCTTGTCCAGTTAGGAAACGTTGCCAAGTTGTAAGTCAAGTTTGATACAACACAACTGAATATACCACAAGATACTGTACTATACCTTACACTCCTGCAACTGTTCTTCCACTGCTGCATCTAAATACACGGTATTTTGTTCGTACACCGAAAATAGAACTGGACATTTTAATAAACCATACAGAAATGTACACCTGCAGTATCTTACGTATGATCTGAAATTTTGTACAAATGTCTGAAAACAAATCACAATAATGACAAATCATATATCCTCGTCATTAAACTAAAAAGATATGATGACTGCACCTAATATATTTACATTTCTTTACAAGCTCTACGGAAATGATAAGGATGTGCGACAAAGTGTCAGTAAAATGTTTCTGACATTATGTGTTTTTCTTAACTAGAATTTTTTCTGCATCAAGTACATGTAACAAGAACTGTTGTGTCATAATACCCGGAACATGTTTATAATGATTTTTTTAAAGAAAAAAGTATTTCTGATTGTTTTATTCGCTTTTTTTCAACATGAAACAAACTGATCATTTTGGATATCTAATGCATTTTTTCCTAGACAACAAATGTGAATGAAATAAAATAATATCCACACTTCTATCTCTTCCAGATGTCAGCCATCCTGTCCGTCCACACCGCTTGATATAAAGTATACTTTTTTCACGTGTGTAGGTATTTCAATAAGACGAAACAGTGGTGTAAGGTGGCATATTTATTCAATCTGTTGAAGTGTGTAAAGAGCATGGTGTAAGGTGGCATATTTATTCAATCTGTTGAAGTGTGTAAAGAGCATGGTGTAAGGTGGCATATTTATTCAATCTGTTGAAGTGTGTAAAGAGCAACAGACTGACACTGATTAAAGTTAACAACGCTATTCGAAAGTGAAGAAGTAAGAGAGATACCAGCTTTCTAAGTAAAAAAACAATATGTGTAAAGCTCTTTCATTAATGAAACCACAGTAAAGACAATAGATAAAAATGTTGTGCGCCTAACTAGGAAAAAAGGGGGTAGATGAGCGAAAGAAAATGATTTGAATTTGTACTCAGAACTCCAAAAGTCTTAAAAGTTTCTGTCGGTATTCGGAATAATGTGCAAGAACAGCCCAAATATATGTCCCAGGTCACAGTATAAAAATGGTAACTAGTGTTACTGAAAATGTCAGTTTATAGATATTTCTTGTTTTCTTTAAGATAATTCATTGTGAAACCATGTTAATCATTTAATGAGCTTCATTTCTACTCAAAACTACAGCCAAAGTTGAATGTCGCAAGGTAAGGTGACTTGTTTTGTTGATTTTTAGCTCACCTGACCTTTTTTCGTTCAGCGTCCGTCGTCCACAATTACATTCAAACAACTTCTCCTGTTCCAGTGGGCTAATTGCAATAAAATTTCACAGGAATGATCCTTTTATGGTCCCCTTTAAAATTACATATATATTGGAATTCGATGCAGGACTGTGATTGCCATGGCAACTGAAAGGAAAAACTTTAAAAATCTTTTGTTTGAAACCATAAGGTCTGGAGCTTAGATATTTAATTTGAAGTATCATCTAGTCGACCTCTACTTAATTCGTATACATCATAGTTCTTGGCAAACTCCGCGCACTGGTTTCGCTACGCTCAATAACTACTGCCTTCACACAAATCACGTGATGATGGTCTTATCACATGATTGTGTCAAGATGGCGGATACACCAAAGAAACCGTTGAAAAATTGTTTCATCTGTGATAAACAGCGACACTATAATTTGAGCTCTGGTGTCAAATCTGCTGATATGATTGACAAAATTTCATTAAATTTTCTGTTATAAAAAACTTTAGTACAGTACTATTGATGACTTGAATGAGTTCTTTTTCAAAAGCGGTCATATTGTTTTGAAATAAACGGTGCGATATTAAAAATTATTCTCATTATATTTATTTTTCCGAATTATTTTTTATTTGAGTTCACATCTAACACCTTACAGTCTTGAAACATTAGCAAAACCGTGTTTACTTTAAACAAATCAAAATTGAAAAAAATCATATCGTCAAAAATCTTGACGAAAATTCTGTGACGGCAGAGATCTAATCCTGTATAGGGAGATCACTGCGTGGGAGATTGGGTTCTTGGGTATGAAGTGGACCCACCCGAGGGTCGATTCATTTGCGTAGATTTTTATGGGAAAATCTTTAACGATCTTCTTGTCTGAAACCACAAGGCGCCTAGAGATTAGATATTTGGTTAGTAGTATCATCTAGTGGAGCTCTACCTAAATCATATAAATCATGGCTCCGCAGTCAAATTGGCCCCACCCGATGGGTCACTTCATTTTGCAAAGACTTCTATAAGCAAAGCTTCCATTTTCTCCTCTAAATCCATTACGCTAATTGCAATAAAATTTCAAAAGAGTGATCTATAGATGGTCCCCTTTTTCAAAATTATAAAAAATGGAATTTCCTGCAGAGCTGACAACTGAAAGAAAAAACTTCAAACGTCTTTCTACGAAATTCCTGGCCCGATTTGAAAATAAGTTTGCACAAATGTTCCTCTAGTGACCATCTATATTTATGGTAAAATTTATTGCGATCTGTGGAAAAAAAACATGCACCAGGGGCGTAGCCTATTATCCTTACATATCTGCATTGGAAACCTTCAGCATCTTCTTCTTAGAAACTGCAGGTCCAAGTTGAAAATAAGTTAGCATAAATGTTCCTTGGGTGACCCTCTAGGTAAATTGTGAAATTAATTGTGATCTGTATTAAAACTTTAAAAGTCTAATCAGATACGGTGGAGGTTAAGACAATTATTATGTTGACACCCCTTCCCCTTGCATTATTTGATAGCCCTTTTTCAGGTGAGGGCCCAGGACTATATTTTGATCCTCTTGTTTACCATAGCCTTGAATTATGACCCTTTATTTTATAACTGTAAGCATGTGCTAAAAGCAACTCAAAAACTACTGATAGTATTTAGTTGATATTTCATTCATATTGCAGACAATGATAGAAGACCTGAAGGGGAAGCGTACTGTCTAAGAAGCATAACTCTACCTTCACCAAGTTCTTGAAATATGTCCCTTTATTATATAATTCTTAGAATGTGCAAAATACAACTCAAAAACTACTGAAGGGATTAAGTTGATATTTTATTCAATGGCCGAGTACCAATAATCAAAACAAATAACACTGCCTTGTCCCATTTATTGAATATTTCCCTTTGTTATTTAATAAATGCTTGTCAGCAAGGTAACTTGAAACCTATTAAAGGGATTCTTTTAATATTTTACACACTGGCAAAGAAAATAAAGAGTGCAGTGTGCAAGAACCATAATGTTGTCTTGCTCCTAATTTAAATGATCTCCCTTTATTATGTTCTGTTATTCTTGTTTGCTTGTTATTACTACAAAAGTAATTAAGGGAAGTCATTCATATTGTATACAATGATAGTGGACCCAAAGTGGAAATGCAGTGTCTAAGAACCATACCTCTACCTTGCCGCGCTCTTGAAATCTTGAAATATCTCTATTATATAAACATGTCCAAACACAACTCAAAACCTACTGAAGTTTATATTTCACAGAATGACAGTGAACATTCAGCAAATGTGCAGTATGGCAGAAACATAACTCTGTCTTACCCCAATTTTTAATTATCTCCCTTTGTTGTTTTGTAAATGCTTGTCAGCAAGATAACTTGAAAATGGATTTTCATTATGTTTCGCACACTGACAGAAAATACAAAGAGAAAATGCAGTGCGCAAGAAACCTAACTCTGTCTTGCTTCTGTTTTGAATGATCTCCCTTCGTAATGTTCTGTAATGCTTGTCCCGGGCATTGCTCTCAAATCAGTAAGTATTTTACACAATGATGGATAATAATAAAAAGAAGTGCAACTATTAACTTTTTTGAATTGCCTCCCTTTGTTTTTTGTCTTAGCAATCATTTTGTTCACAGCTTTGCCCCATAAATATTGAAGAGATTCTGTTGAAACTTCATACAATAATAGAGCCCATTCAAAAGAAGTATGTGTAAAGGACATAACTATTCCTTGCTTAACTCTAAATTTATTTCCCTTTTTACCTTGCTTGCAGAGTAATTCAAAAAGTTGTGAAGGGATTTTTTTTATTATTGTATACAGTGATAAAGGATCTCAAGGGAAACTGCAGTGCCTATACACTATAAACCTACCTTGACTTATTTATGATTAATGTCCCTTATGTAACATCGTAATAAACATGTCCCAAACACAACTAAAAACCTAGTACATGGAGCAGATGTGGAATATGCATGTACTATAACCTTTGAGACATTTCCATTGGCAACATTGCTCCGGTGGTAGGGGGCGGGGAGGAATGGCCATGTCTATTAACATGGCTCTTGTTACATGTATTTAACATGGCTGTTGTTACATGTATTTAGCTTTATTAGATAAGCTTACAAGTTCAATCCACTTCATTTTAAAAATGAGGATATAATGGATTGCGTTTCATCTCCAAATAAATTAGGCATTCAGTTTGCTTTGAAAACTCGAAAAGTCATCTGAGAAGAGTAATGTACAAGGTAAGAATTATTTCTTATAGTAGAACTATTGCCTACAGTATACAAATATAATTATATGGATATAAATAAAGTAGGCAATGGCTTTGGAAATGGTAACGGATAGAACTGGATTGCAGAATGTATCTTTAGCATGCAAGATGAAAGAAGAAAATGGAGAGTATTTATTTTCTTTATTTTTTTCCATTTTCATTAACTGCTGTAATAATAGTCTATGTAGACTAAAGATAACTGACGACACATCAATAAAACGAATTAAAGAACAATAAACAAAGACCTTAGTTTGAAAAACCTCAGCCGTTAATTATATATAGGTGTTGAACCAGATCTGTAATTCTTTAGAATTTAGAATTTCTATAGAAACTCATTAACATTTTGCAGTACTAATTACTGTAACTGATGTATAGATGTGCGCATTTCCAGATTATTGTGTTTCTTATTAGAGGGAAAAGAGCTGCCATAGACATACAGTACTAGTGTTTGTTTTAAATATGTTTGTGTCCATATGTTCAGGTTTTCTTTGCATGCAGTTTTCCATTATTTAGTTTAGTAGGATTAGTATCTAAGTCAATTATCTAAGTCAATTTTACGATCCTGTACTGAAAATGCTGATGAAACTATATGTTGCATATATGTTCGCAGAAGTTTGTCCAGTTAGGAAACGTTGCCAAATTTGTCAAGTTAAACACAAATGAGTATACCACAGGATTCTGTATACCTTACCACCTGTATGTGTCTGCCCACTGCAAGGTTTTAAACACCATCTAATGATCTTTGGGTTTTTCACCGACAACAGAACTAAACCATACAGCACATTTAAAATTATATCCACTTGTACTTATATAGTATCTTACATATGAGTTTCAGATATTGTACAAATATCCAAATATAAGTAGCAACTTAATAATGACCAGTCCTGTATCCTGCTCGTGATATTAATCAAAAACAAAACAAGGCGTCAATGACTGCATGTAAAGTACTTAAAAAATTCTATAGACAGCCCTACCAAATAACAACTTTGGGTTTGCCGTTCATAACAGTGTCAGTCGGAATGTTACATGTGTTTTTCTTGTAAGAATTTTATCTGCGTTTATAAAAAGAACTGTTATGTCATAATATCCGGAACATCTTTATAATGATTTCTTTAAAGAAATTTGAGATATTAGGAAATTTTATTTAATTTTGTGGTTTTTCTTTCTCAAATGAAAAAATCAACAACACAAACTGATCACTTTTAAACGTCATGTGTTTTTATTCTCAGACAATAAATGTTGGTCAAATTAAATACCCACGTGTCCCCGTTCTTCTTGATGTCAGCCGTCCTGTCCTGTAAATGCTTTTGAATGGCCCTTGGGTTTGTGAGGAGATATCGAAAAAATAGCGAAAAGCGAAAAATTGACGAAAATCTATTGGCTCTGACAGCCATTTTGTACTACTATTTGAGCAATTGTAACATTCGGAACACCTCGAGCGACTTCAATAAGTCACCTCGAAAATAATGTGGTAGGCGCCATATTGGACTATTTTATATTACAGGTGGTGTCTGCTATATTGAAAACATTTCTTTAGGCCTCTACCTGTTTATACTTTAAATTAACATTTATTTTCATTTTTTTTTCTAATGCATTAGACAAACACTGCTTGAGTTCTGTCATGTTTGCTTCTATTTTTATTAAAGCCGGGGCGAATTACCATTTGGTGTATTCATACACTTACATACGAGGTCTTTATACGAAGCTGTCGGAAAAGGCCGAGTTGCTACGATTGCAATTGTAATAGACAGCTATATAACGCATTTTTGTGTGAAATTTGGTGGAAAATGACCTAGCAATTAAGGAGATATTTTTCTATTTTTAGCATTTGCAGCCTTTAAGTGCAATGGAGTGGAACGGTTTGGGCAAATATAGAAATGACCAATAAAAGGATTTTTTGTGTAAAGTTTGGTTGAAATAGCCTTGCAGTTTGAGATGTTATTTGAAGCCAAAAAATAACGAAAATCTCGGGCGGCAATTTTGTGCAGCAAAGTAGAACTATTTGAGAAATTTTAATAGAGGGCTATATAAGGAACATTTCTGTGCAATTTGGTGGAAAATGGCTTTACAGTTTAGGAGATGTTGTTTAAATATTTTTTCTATTTTTAACTTTTGTAGCCCTTATATGCTTCTGAGCAAAACGGTTTGAAAAACTTTAGACATAAGCAATATAAGGAATATTTCCATTAAGTTTTAGTCCTTGTTGTTTTGAAATAGATGTCATTTTAAATAAATGTTGACGACACACACCAGTCACATGGTGATCCCAACAGCTCGCCTTGGGCCTATGCTCAGGAGAGCTGAAAACAGAAATTTTCAGAAAAAGTTGTACATGTTAACATAATCTCCTAAAGTTGATATTATTCATGAAAAGTGGTGGCAATGGTATGGTTACTGCATAGAACGTACTTCTATATTAGTAAATACCTGTGCAGTTTCATGCTGAAAAATAAACGATTTGCTGGAAAATGTGTACACCTCTAAATACATAAAGCGGGTAAACCTGACGAAAAATGGTTGCCACATTTAAGATAGCTGTACAGCATGCACTTCTATGCAAGTAATTTCTTATGTTTTATGCTGCCATTGGCATTTTCATACGCCCGATGAAAAACGGCCGTATTATGGGAAACCTCGTGGCGGGCGGGCGGCATCCAGACTTTGTCCGGACCATAACTCTGTTGCTAATTGGCTGACCGATTTCAAATTTCCTGTGCAGCTCTCTGGCAATAATTAGAAGTGCAGTGCACAAGAACCATAACTCTACCTGGTCCCATTTTTAAATTATCTCCACTCTTGATTTTTTTGTGCAAATCCGAACTTTAAAACTATGAAGTGAATTGATGTTAAATTTAAGAAATACACAGCTCGACAAGGAGAAGTGCAGTGTCCAAGAAGCATAACTCTACCTTTTCCTGTTTGAGATATTTCCCTATTCATATTTTATAACGAATTTTTGCCTGAATCATAACTTGAAGGCTATGAAAGGGATTGACTTGAAACTTAAGATAAAGATAGATGGTAAGAAGTAGAAGTGCAGTGCACAAGAACCATAACTCTACCTAGTCCCATTTTTTTATTATCTCCCTTGTTAATAAATGTTTTCCCATAACTGTGGAGTGAATTGATATGAAACTTAAAATATAGACAGCTGGTGACAAGAAGGGCATTGCCCAAGAAGCATAACTCTAACTTAACCAGTTTTAGGTTTTATGAATTTTTGTCCGGATCATTATGAAAGGGATTTACTTGAAACTTTCAGTAAAGATATGTGGCAAGAAGTTAAAGTGCAGTGTTCAAGAAATATGTCTCTGCTAGGTCTCAATTTTGTGCAGTGACATATAAAATGTCTGGCATCATCGGACCCAGCCTAGACTGACGAGCGTATATTGCATCTGTTCTGCGATGCTCTTTTTCTTGTAAATAACTGATAAACATCAAAGCCTGTTACTATAAGTTAAATATGTTTATAGATGAGAATCTCATAGGTATAAAACATGCAATCCATGTGACCTTTATGCTAGAATTTTTATTTAATTTTCAGTTGCAACTAGAGTAGTGTTCATAGGACAGGGATGCCCCCACATTCCGCTGTATTGTCACATAAGATCCTGTACAATTACAGGTGCGTAAACACTAGTGGATCCAGAGGGGGGCGCACCCAGCCTGCATCCCCCTAAAATTCCCGGACCATAAGTGTTATTGTAGGTCTATTTTGAATATGTCTTTAAATAATGTATACTTTATTGTTCAACATTGAATTGAATAATCAGAGGCCCATGTGATACTGCCAAATCAGTATACTAGTATCATAACCACAACCGTTGAAATGAGGTAGAAAATGGACACAAATTTGGCCGAACATTTTGCGCCCCCCTTACCTGAAATCCTGGATCCATCCCTGGTATAAACATTATCCTTAACATTAAGGAGTCTAAAAATGTTATTTTTGCTTTATCAGCAGGCATAACTCTGTCGGTCTCCAATAAATATGTGTCAAAATACCCAGGTGAATAAGTTCACATACTGACAACTACTCTTAGAAAGTTTCATGGCTCTAGCAGTTACACCTGTGGAGTTACACATGACACAAGTCTAAAAATGCTATTTTTATTTAATCAAGGGGCATAAGTCTGCCGATCTCCAATAAATTTGAGTCAACATACCCAGGTGCATAAGTTCACATCATTACATGCAGACAAGTATTTTTAGATAGTTTCATGGCTCTAGCAGTAACTGTTATATGTTTGGAGTTACACGCGACACAAGTCTGAAAATGCTACTTTTTGCTTTTGGCTCTTCCAGTTTTACATTTAGAGTTAAACGCAAGATAAACCAGCATGACAGCGGGACAGTGGACAGACGGACAATGGCAAATCTATATCTGCCCCACCCCACCCCTTCCCCAAAGTGGTGGGGACATAAAAATTGGGAAATATCCAGCTTGCTAAAAAGGTTAACTGTGATGGACAGACAGATCAACTACACCTGAATTAAGTTTCTGCATCATGATTTTGGTAAAATGGTTATTTTGGAGTTTTATAAATGAAAATATACAGTTATGTTGCCATACTCATCTTAAAACTGGTAGTTTTTTTTATGAAAGTGTGATACGAGTCTGGGTATCTGGGTCCTTATACACTTGCTTATGAAACACACTACTTACCACTAGGAAATTTTCGATAAATGCATGGTCTAAACTAGAATTTATCTATGCTAAAATAAGGACCCAGGTTTGACGTTGAACACATTTGAACACAAGGTGTGTGGGTTTCTTTGCCAGCATATTTAGGGAAGCTTTAGGCAGTTATTTTATATACTTATCTAATACATGTACTCAAGTACTATACCTAGAATACCATACATGTGATATCCCGGCGGGATTTTGAAAAATCCCGTTATTCAACATCAATTCCAGCTGTCCCGGTATTAATTCAAAATTCCAGGTATTAGAATCCAGAAGAAAAAAACATATCTGCCGACGTCAATAACTTGCTCAGCTCGGTTATGGGCGGAGTTTATACTCAGAAACGGCGATCAATACATACTACCTTCAAAGTATTGACTAATCAGAGCGCATTTTACTACTTCCATTGATTTAATCCCGTGTTGACACTCGATACACAACACATTTATGAAAATGGCTTAAATACTTTTTTGGTTTTTATATGAAAAAGTCAAGTAGATTTAAGACAAACTTAAAATAAATGAAGGAAACCAATTTCAGCAAATATTTAGTTCATTAAACATGAATCAGCGAGTGAAAATCTCGGATAAATTCCGATTGTCATATATCCGCGACCCCGCCGTATTTGAATATTTATAGAAAACAGTGAAAAAAATTCCTTTTCTTTAAGATTTGAATATTTTTGTCGTAGTAACTTTTGAAAGCAACAATTATAAGCAATATAATTTACATCTAAAAACTGTTTGTAATTTTGTTCAAAAAAATTCTGGTGAAAAAAAATCTTGTCTCAGGGAGAAGTCACTTCTCCTTAAATTTTTACCCTAACAAGAGCCCTGTGTAAGGACTTGGGTCCAAAAGCTAAAATTCAAAAGACAAAAACAAAATTCAATCATCAGTGGGAATCTGATTATAAATGGATAGGAAAGTGTGCTAAGGGAACAGATTATGCCTTTTGCAAGTAGTGCAACCTTTATGCATTAAATAAGAATAAAAAACACTTCACTAGTTTTCTTTGCTGTTTTTCTTGTCTTTCTTTTTGCGAAAACGCGTCAATAAAAAATTCCAGTTTTCAAGCTAAAAATCCAGCTGAAAATCCAGTTATGAGTTACCGAAGTTATTACATGTATGGAATACTTGTGTTCTTTCATTGTGCCAGGGGTCAAATCAATGAACAACACATAATGGGAACATAAAAAAAGCAATGCAGGTTATTTTACTTCCTGATTTATTTTAAATTCTAAATCATGTTATTCATTTAAATATTACATTATTTAACACATTTAACAATGTTTTATTTCTGTAGATGTAGAACCTACAATTTACACCTTAAACTTGTTAAAGACATTAAGAATTTTAACAGTATTTACAACAAAAAGCTCCCTAACTTAAACAACTGAAACTTTTACTGCTGGAACAGGTGCAAAAAAAGTGATAAAAAATAACATGTAACATTTGTACAGTAAATTATAAAACAAGAGGGCCATGATGGCTCTAGATTGCTCACCTGAATACTTTGCCTTTGGGTCTTTTTTAAGAATCTGCCTATATAAATCTATTTGAATACAAGTGACCCCAGGGCAGGAGGCCAAATTTCTATCAAGTGGTATAATTTGAACAAACTTGGTAGATGACCTCTAACTGATGCTCCATTAAAAATATCTTGGCTCTGTGGTTTCAGACAAGAGGTTTTTTAAAGTTTTGCCTATATAAGCCTAGGTAACATCAACTGACCCCCAGGGCACGGCCAAATTTGACCCCAGGGGTATAATTTGAACAAACTTGGTAAAGGTCCACTAGACAATGCTACACACCAAATCTTAAGGCTCAGGGCCTTATGGTTTCAGACAAGAAAGCTTTTCCTTTCAGTTGCCACAGCAACCAGAGTTCTTGATGGAATTGAATTCTTTGAACAACTTTGGTAGAGCTTCATGCAACGAATATCCCAGGCATGTTTTGTCAATGTTGGCTTAGCGGTTTAGGAGGAGATCTCGTTGACAACGCACGACGGAGGCTGATGGACGCCGGACAATCAACGATACCAAAAGCTCACCCTGAGCAGTGCTCAGGTGAGCTAAAAAATATTTAAGTACAGAAATTGCAAAGGAAAAAAGAAAAACATGATCATGGCCATACAGAACAAATTATTTGATGCAGTTACATCCAGAAGATCTACACCTCAATCAAAATATCAATATATTTTCTGACTCTGTGAAGCGAGCTAGTTCTAATTATCTGCAATTCTTCACTAAACTGGGCAGACATTTCTACCATTAAAAAAAATAACATTCCAAAATAGTTTTATGAAGACTCAAAAATAAAATTTCACTATATTGTTATTAAATTAAACATCCATTCCTTTTTTCATGAAATAAACGTAACAATATTACCTGCACTATTTTCATTTTTTTACACTCATTCTTCACAATACTGTCTGCTGTTGCATTCAAACTTGCTGAAACACTATAATACATTTTGTACATAAATATTAACACATACATATATATCATTTTGACATAACAATGTGTTCCATATTAACTTATGACTGTGTCTTCTAAAAATTATTACATATTACACTTTGGTTTTATAATTATGACATAAAACTGTTATCAACAGAAACATAGGTTTATGTTATTTTAACATAACACTGTTACCATCAGAAAAAAGAACTGTGTCACTATGACACAATACTGATATCAACAGAAACATAGGTTTATGTTATTTTAACATACCGTAACACTTACCATCAGAATAAAAGAACTGTGTCACTATGACACATTGCAGTTATCAACAGAAACATAGGTTTATGTTATTTCAACATAACACTGTTACCATCAGAAAAAAGAAATGTCACTATGACACATTGCAGTTATCAACAGAAGCATAGGTTTATGTAATTTTGACATAACACTGTTATCAACAGAAGCATAGGTTTATGTAATTTTGACATAACACTGTTACCAACAGAAACATTAAGGACTGTCATTTCATGAACAGTGTTAAAAAACTAACAAGACTATATATTATTTTGAGAACAACTGAAATCAGTTACAATAACCTATATTATTCTGATGATACTAATAAAGTACAGTATTAGAACTTGACAGCAGTAGGTAAAGTCATCCAACTGAACGAGGCCATGCTAGAGGGAGGAGAGGTTCCGCAGGAGGACATGGAGTAAGGGAACTCATGGGAGTCTAAGGGGTAGAAGCAGAAGTTTTAGTGTTCAAGTGCATGTGACAGAGAAGTCAATTTTGGGAACACAACAAATGAAATGGTTTTATTTTTGATACCAGAGAAAAAACAAGAATCTAGATTTTATGATAATTTTATTTATTTTTCATCTGAAATACTCAGCATGTTTTGATATAGATGGACTGCATCCTGCTCAAGTCTGTTATATAATGCCTGGTACAAAATATATGCTGTGTTAACATCAAACATGTGTTTGATCACATATTTTTAAACAAGAAATGTTTGTAAAACATAAATGCCCCCCGGCAGCACCTAATTGCTTGTGGTGGGGCCAATGCGTTCTCTAGTTATTGATCAGAAACCGTTTTTAGGATCAAGGTCCCTGTGGCCTTGACCTTTGACCAAATGACCTCAAAATCAATAGGGGTCATTTACTGGTCATGACCAACCAGCATACCAAGTTTGGTGAACTAGGTCAAAGCATTCTCTAGTTACTGATCGGAAACCGTTTTTAGAGTCAAAGTCTCTGTGAGCTTGACCTTTGACCTAATGACCTCAAAATCAATAGGGGGTCATCTACTGGTGATGACCAACCAGCAAACCAAGTTTGGTGAACCTAGGTCAAAGAGTTCTCTTAATAGTTATTGATCGGAAACCGTTTTTAAGATGAAAGTCTCTGTGATCTTGACCTTTGACCTAATGACTTGAAGTCAATAGGGGTCATCTACTGGTGATGACCAACCAGTATACCAAGTTTGGTGAACCTAGGTCAAAGCGTTCTCTAGTTATTGATCAGAAACTGTTTTTAGGATGAAGGTCCCTGTGAGCTTGACCTTTGACCTAATGACCTCAAAATCAATAGGGGTCATCTACTGGTGATGACCAACCAGCATACCAAGTTTGGTGAACCTAGGTCAAAGCGTTCTCTAGTTATTGATCGGAAACCGTTTTAAGGATGAAAGTCACTGTGATCTTGACCTTTGACCTAATGACCTCAAAGTCAATAGGGGTCATCTACTGGTGATGACCAACCAGCATACCAAGTTTAGTGAACCTAGGTCAAAGCGTTCTCTAGTTATTGATCAGAAACCATTTTTAGGATGAAGGTCCCTGTGAGCTTGACCTTTGACCTAATGACCTCAAAATCCATAGAGGTTATCTACTGGTGATGTCCCACCAGCATACCAAGTTTGGTGAACCTAGGTCAAAGCATTCTCTAGTTATTGGTCGGAAACCGTTTCTACCTACAAGGTCAATGTGACCTTGACCTTTGACCCCAAAATCAATAGAGGTCATCTACTGGTGATGGAAAATCATCCTACCAAGTTTGAAGTTTCTAGGCCTAAGCGTTCTTTAGTTATTGGTCGGAAACCATTTCTACCTACAAGGTCAATGTGACCTTGACCTGTGACCCCTTGACCCCAAAATCAATAGGGGTCATATACTGGTGATGGACAATCATCCTACCAAGTTTGAAATTCCTAGGCCTAAGCATTCATTAGTTATTGGTCGGAAACCATTTGGTCTACGGACCGACCGACAGACAGACAAATGCAAAGCAATAACCCCACTTCTTTGAAGAGGGGGCATAAAAAGGTGCTGTTAAGAGTCAGTAGCACAAAAAGTGAGATTTTGTGTTAATTACTGCATAATGGTTTGACTTAAAGCCAGCAGTTAACTTTGATTCTGACAGTTTTTTTTTTTAAGAAATTGGATTTGTTTCTTGAAAAGCGGTTACATTATAAACTGTCTTATAAAATTTCATTGTAGAAAAGTGAAAATGTGTGTTCAAGACAGTGCTGATGCACTCAGAAAATAATCTAGCTGAAGACAGGAGACAGCTATGAACACTGTGTTTATTTTCTAGTCTAAGAATGAAGAAAACAGTATGGACGTGATTGAGAACTACCCTTTGTAGGGTGATTGAGCTGAAATGTCTGAAATGATGCAACCAGCACATCAAACTGGAGGATACAACCCACACCAAGGCAGCAATTTACCAGACTGGTGCTTTTGTAAAAAATTCAGAGAAATACACATGCAGCTGAAGAAAAAATGTGGGAAAAGCATGTGCATCTGAATATATACAGTTATATGACTTATATTAATAAAACACCAATTAATTCTAATTAAACATGTTTTGTTTTTATAGTTTTGTATTTTTTCTGTCTTAAAATAATAACAATGCTCAGTGTACTGTGACATTTACGGAAAATTATTCATCATAAAACAGAAGATGAACTCTGCAGCAAAACAGGAACTTTGCAAGTATGCCTTCTACTGTTAATTTAGAAAAAACTTCATTGGACACAATGGTGATAATGTGGATATTTGGTTAATGCAATTTATTGGTATTGCGAAGTATATTATAATATTGATGACATATTCCTTTTTATTTTTAAGACCATGCTAAAATATGAAAAAATGTCAAATATATCAACAAAAATCAAACTCATTACTGGAAAAAGGCCAATTGTTACCTAGTAGAAGACAATGATTTGTTCTTTAATCTTAGTACAGTAGAAAGAGAAATATACTTATATACCCATTTTCAGGTAAATGGTTTTAGTGAAGATCATTGGAAATATGCCGAGTTTTGACAATATTCAAACATAACCAAAGGAACAGACTGTGGTTACTGTGAGTACTGAATTGATTCACACCAAAAATTTGGGTATTTTACTGCAAACATTTCAGAATTTAACTGTTACAGATTACATGAAGTGAGAGACATCTACAAATTGATAAAAAAAACTAACAAGCATGGAAACAAGCATTAAATAGTACGGTATGTTGTTGGTCTGTTACATTAAATTGAACAACACATTTTTGTACAATTTTGTGACTTGTTTCTAACAGCTTGTAGAAGGTATTCGAAGACAAAATCAAGATTTGCTCCCCTCCTTTATCTTAACTACAAAATAACAAAACATCGCTTCTAAAATGCTAAAATAAATACTTAATAATTAGAATTGAAACTACTTAAATACAATACTTGTTATTGGATAAATGTCTTATACGACAAAATCAAATAATTTGTCTTTGCCAGAAAACGCCCTGGATTGCAGATAATTATTTTTTTTATTTTCAGCGATGTGGCAGGCCGTATGCGACATATTTCCTGATACCTCACTGAAAGGATGCACATTCCACTGGTCCCAGGCTGTGATGCGAAAAGTGTGCAACATTGGACTCAAACTGACATATGAGAAGAGAGAAGGGATCCATTGGTATATAAGGAAGTTACTCGCTCTACCATTCCTTCCCGCAGAGACACTGAAATTGCTTTCAGACGACTGAAAACCCTTGCCTCCACCCCGGAACTGCAGGAACTGGTCAAGTACTTGGAAGACCAATGGACTGACAACACTGTATGGTCAGTTAGGCTATGGAGTGTTTACAGACAGACTGTCCGCACAAACAACGACGTCGAAGGTGACAACTTAATATGTTACATGGCTTCTTTTTTTAAATAATACTAGTTGTACACGATAATATTATGATATACTGTCAGTTTCTGTTCTTTAAAAGGGGAACTGCAGGGTTGAGCAGGTGTACTCAGTAAAATCGTGAACAGATCAATCTATGTAAAACTTACGTGTACTTTTCACTAAAACTCTACATTTCAAACCCTCCAGGAGGAAATTTACAGTTACCATTTTACCTGACCTGAAAACATTCCGCTAAAGAAATCCCCAAACAAAAATACATTCTAAATTATATTTATACATCATGGGAATGTCACGTGGTCATTCAACGATAAAACAACAACAACTATGGCATATGATTCTGCGAGTACGGTGAGTACCTATTTCATTATTTATGGAATTGATAATGCTAGATACAATTCATATATGTTCAGTATAAATCATTATCCATGTAGATAAATGCATATGACTTAGATAAACCGCTTCATAGTTCCTTTCACTGTGTAGAAACTATCAAAACTTGCTAGGGGGCATCTCAAAGAATTTTGCAATATGTAAACAAAAAGGGTGACGCTAGAATCATGAACTCGTGATTGTTATATAAACCTAATCTGTTTATATGTGTAATTGGAAGTTATTGTGCATAACTTTCACGACTCTGCTGGCAATGAGTGAGGCATTTACTAGGGTTTTTCTCTCTACTTTGGGAAGAGGCCCTAGCATCTTACTTTTGGGAAAAATTGATGCAAAAACAGCTCTTTTTGGGAAGTTATTTTCGAGAAACCGTTCAAATGGGAAAGGAAAAACCTGACAAAAGTTTTCATTTTTGGGAAAACTGCATGATTTTAAAGAAATTTTGAATTGGGAAGGTACCCTTTACAGGCCTTTGTTATATAAGGTGAAAAACCCCTGATTTATGAAAGATGAAGTACTGTGTAGAATTCAATAATAATGGCAAAATTAGCTGACAATGATTATTGTGCGTAGAAATGTTGCTTGAAAGATACCCTGTTTTGAATTTTTTGTGAGACAGAAATGTGTAACAAGAGGGCCATGATGGTCCTGTAATGCTCACCTGAGTATGACTGCTTTAAACAAAGTTGCTATGGACCTGGTTATTTGACCCCAGATGACCCATATTCGAACTTGACCTAGAAATTATTGAAACAATCTCTTTGACAAATTTCAAGGTTATTTGTACTGAAAATGTTACCTCTAGAGTGTTAACAAGGTTTTTCCATAAGCTCTATGACCTAGTTTTTTACCCCAAATAACTCATATCCAAACTTGAGCTACAAATCATCAAAACAACCTTTCTGACAAATTTCCAGGATATTTGGACTGAAAATGTAGCCTCTAGAGTGTTTACAAACTTTTTTGATATTTGGGCTCTGTGACCTAGATGTTTCGACTCCAGATGACCCATATTCAAACTTGACCTAGAAACCATAGAATTAAGCTTTCTGACAAATTTCCAGGTTATTTGGAATTAAAATGTTACTTCTAGAGTGTTAACAAGGTTTTTCAAAATTTGGGCTCTGTGACCTATTTTTTGACCCAAGATGACCCATACTCCAACCTCAGCTAGAAATCATCAAGAAAACCTGTCTGACAAATTTCCAGGATATTTGGACTGAAAATGTAACCTCTGGAGTGTTAAAAAGTTTTTTACATATTTGGACCACGTGATCTAGTTTTTGATCCCAGATGACCCATATCCAAATTTGAGCTAGAAATCATTGAAACAATCTTTCTGACAAATTTCAAGAACATTTGGACTAAAAATGTAACCTCTAGAGCACTAACAAGGTTTTTCTACTTTCTGGCTGTGACCTAGTTTTTGACCCAAGAAAACCTATATTCAAAACTGAGCTAAAAATCATTGATAGAACCTTTCTGACAAATTTCCAGGTTATTTGGACTGAAAATGTTACCTTTAGAATGTAAACAAGGTTTTTCCATATTTGGACTCTGTGACCTAGTTTTTGACCCCAGATGACCCATAATCGAACTTGATCTAGAAATCCTCAAGGCAACCTTTCTGACAAATTTCCAGATTATTTGGGCTGAAAATGTAACCTCTAGAGTGTTAACAAGATTTTTCTATTTTGGGCTCTGTGACCTAGTTTTTGAACCCAGATGACCCATATTTGAACTTGACCTAGAAATCTTCAAGGCAACTTTTCTGACAAATTTCCAGATTATTTGGGCTGAAAATGTAACCTCTAGAGTGTTAACAAGATTTTTCTATTTTGGGCTCTGTGACCTAGTATTTGAACCCAGAAGACCCATATTTGAACTTGACCTAGAAATTGTCAAAGCAACCTTTCTGACAAATTTCCAGATTATTTGGGCTGAAAATGTAACCTCTGGAGTGTTAAAAAGTTTTTTACATATTTGGACCATGTGACCTAGTTTTTGATCCCAGATGACCCATATCCAAATTTGAGCTAGAAATCATTGAAACAATCTTTCTGACAAATTTCAAGAACATTTGGACTAAAAATGTAACCTCTAGAGCACTAACAAGGTTTTTCTACTTTCTGGCTCTGTGACCTAGTTTTTGACCCAAGAAAACCTATATTCAAAATTGAGCTAAAAATCATTTATGAACCTTTCTGACAAATTTCCAGGTTATTTGGACTGAAAATGTTACCTTTAGAATGTTAACAAGGTTTTTCCATATTTGGACTCTGTGACCTAGTTTTTGACCCCAGATGACCCATAATCGAACTTGATCTAGAAATCCTCAAGGCAACCTTTCTGACAAATTTCCAGATTATTTGGGCTGAAAATGTAACCTCTAGAGTGTTAACAAGATTTTTCTATTTTGGGCTCTGTGACCTAGTTTTTGAACCCAGATGACCCATATTTGAACTTGACCTAGAAATCTTCAAGGCAACTTTTCTGACAAATTTCCAGATTATTTGGGCTGAAAATGTAACCTCTAGAGTGTTAACAAGATTTTTCTATTTTGGGCTCTGTGACCTAGTTTTTGAACCCAGATGACCCATAATCGAACTTGATCTAGAAATCCTCAAGGCAACTTTTCTGACAAATTTCCAGATTATTTGGGCTGAAAATGTAACCTCTAGAGTGTTAACAAGATTTTTCTATTTTGGGCTCTGTGACCTAGTTTTTGAACCCAGATGACCCATATTTGAACTTGACCTAGAAATTGTCAAAGCAACCTTTCTGACAAATTTCAAGATTATTTGGGCTGAAAATGTAACCTCTAGAGTGTTTACAAGATTTTTCTATTTTTTGGCTCCGTGACCTAGTTTTTAAACCCAGATGACCCATATTTGAACTTGAGCTAGAAATCATCGATAGAACCTTTGACAAATTTTCTGATTGTCTAAAGAGTTTACTAAAAATTATTACATCGTTGTCTCCACTATTTCTATAATTCGTTGAATTCTTTAACTTTTCAATGAGAAAGAAACTTTTTTTTGCTATTGAAAATTATTTTATTCTTTGAGAATGTAAGAATGAAAGCGAATAGAAGTAACAACACATAAATAGGACATCAAAGAGTAAAGGTAATTTTTGCAACCACCATTTTCTTTTTTTTTTTTAGCGTAATTGATTAGGAACCGGTTACAAAAGACCTGTCGGTATCGATCTTTAAATCTGTGCACACTTAACCTGTGTCAATTAACGTCAATTAACAGTTGGACCTGTCAGTTTGTATATTCGAAAGCGGACCGCGGTAATTGACAGGTATACATCCAGCGTCATGCAGCTGTCGTCTGCTTTTTATGCTGATAAAAAAAATTGAACTTGAAATTGGAAATGCGCGAATTTAGGACCGCGCGAACATACTTTTTTTGCCGTTTGCATGAAATTTCATCCCAGCAAATTTAAATGATTTCACAGGGTATGAAAATGTTATTATTGAAAAGGTTAACAAAGTTACCACCACCAAGTCTCAATAGAAAATACCTCTCATTATTGATGCATTCTCTTTTCCAAAATACTTTAGAAAAACTAGAATATGCTATTCAAATGGCCAAGAATATTTCAACCCAACTATTAGAAATTTATAGTACCCTGACGGATAATAAACCTACTGCAACATCTCAAGGAAATTCCTATGACAAAATTAATGGAACAAATCACTTACTTACAGCATTTAAATTATGCCCATGAACCTTTTACATGGCTTTTTTGGTACTATATTTTGATTGCTACAGCCGTTTTGAGTAAAATTTTTACATGAAATTTTTTTTATTATAGGAACATGGCTTTAGAAGAGATAGAAAAGCTCGCAAGGCATTTCGTTTTGCAAGAAGAAGAGGATGAGAGACTGAGAAGACAGCTTCCAGTGAGTTATTAACTGGTGAATCAGAGGAGTGTAATAGGGAGAGGACTAGGGAGAGCGACTTTACGAGCAGACTTTAGCATACCTCTGTGATACGTATATATCTTAACAAAATTATGATTAGATACTACTTTTGGAATTCTGAAGCATAAAGACTGACATTAATTTATAGTTTATTAAAACACTTTGAAAACGAACAAGACTTTTGTCACTACATTACAAGGTTCTTTATGGTGCCGTGGCATTCCAAAATGCTGGGTTGTCATGGAAACAAAATGAAGAAGGACAAAAAAGTCTTAAAAAAAGAAACAAACAAAAAGAAAACAAGATGAAGAAAAGAACACGAAAGACTGAAAAAGATGAAAGAAAGGAAATAAAAGACTAAAAAAACTTGGGGGTTTTTTTAAAGAAAAGAAAGGAAGGAATTTGTAATGTAATAGGGAGAGGACTGCATGCAGTGCTATGCGTTTAAATTTTGGACCATCCGCCATGTTACTGTAATTTTTTAATTGAGTATAGCTAGGTCTTCATATTTCTGACAGAATTCATTATCTCACATAGCATTACTAGCACTGTCACCTGCAATTCTTATTACAGTATTTGCTGATGGAATAAGTAGTTTCAAGCACAGTTTCATCACTATTTCTTGACTTCTTTAATAGTGTTGTCATTTAAAAATTCTTAACCAGAATTAGTTTGGAAGTTTGAATGGACTGTTACCAAAGTTAAAGCACAGAATTCTGCTTGTAATATGCAAAAAAAATATATTGTTATTGCATTATTTTATTCCCTTTCAGAATATGTGGATCAGCAATGTACGCCAGATCAAGCGGCTACATGCAGGAAAGACCTAAATGCCATAATAAATAGTAAATGTGGGACAGCCAGGCGGTATCTGAACGCCTAAAACAGAACTTTTGTTCATTGTTTCATGTTTCAAATGTTTTAAAAAAAGTAAATCTTACACGTTAAAGGATGTTTGTTGTGTTAGCAGGGTGTATCTACAGACAGGGATCATGCAATTAGGTTGTTTTGCAAGTGCTTACTTTTCTACCTAATTCCAGGTTTACTTTCTTGGTATGAGAACTAGATTTTTATTGCAAAAATTGTCCTGTCAAAGATTCTGTACGAGCATGCAAAACCAGGCAGTGGTAACTGCTGATGTTGCTCGTAAGGAGCTTGCACGAGCTTATGAAATTAATAGATTCAGCTCGTAAACTTGCTCGTGTAAGCTCTTAAACTTGCTTGTGTAAGCTAGTAGGGTTGCTTGTGACATGCACGCACGATCATATTAACAAGTTCGTACTAACTTAATTACATACTCGCGCAAGCATGCACGAATATGGAATTGTTTCAATCACGGACTCATCCAAGCTTGTAGCTTGGACTTGCTTGCTTGCTAACAAGCTAGGATATATGCATGTGCAATCTATTGTCAAGTTTGCAAACTAGCATGCGACTTTCGTAAGGGTGGGGAGAACGACTTTACGAGCAGACTTTAGCATACCGCTTTGATACGTATATATCTTAACAAAATTATGATCAGAAATTACTTTTGGAATTCTGAAGCATAAAGATTGACATTAATTTATAGTTTATTAAAACACTTTGAAAGCAAACAAGACTTTTGTCACTACAGTAAACGCAGTGCGGACTTTGACGTTGTTAAGACTGTCGCGGGGGCTGGTATTGTCTCCGGAATTTCAGGTGTCCGCTAAAATGACCATCGCGACAACCGCCGAGGGGTATGAACACCGTGTGTCGCGGTGATGGAACGCCGCGCATCCCCGCGATGTTTTGACTTGGAGATTACTGCATTTAAACATACTGTGCACAGTATTTATATGTGGTTTTCATTTTACTCATAATTATTTTACTTACATCTATTTGGTGGCCAACTTCAGTTGGTCAAATTAAAACCAAATTTCAAATACATTTGCGGTGTATGTTTATTGAGTACTTTCGTTTTTGGATTTTTTGAAAAACGCTTGTTATTATATAGCCAAATCGATCAATAATTTTGCCAAGCGCCTAGACAATACAGATGTTGAAAGCAGTTAAACACGTGTTGATTCATTTTCTGAAAATATGATCAACTGTTTCCGGAAATAACTTCTTTGAATTTTTTTTTTTTTTGTGATAACAGATAGGAGCGTTTGTACACAAATGCATCGGAATTACACCGGATTTGTTCGAATTTCGACTGTTTAAATTAGATCTATTAACTTTTCACAGTTGGGTTATCATTTGTAATTTAATTGCGAGTGGATTAACGCAAACACGGCACCGATTGAAGACTTGAAATATATTAATTGCAGCATTTAAAGTTTATTAACAAGATGTCATGTAGGTGTGTACATCTACTCATTATCGGCTGTTACTTTTCTACAAATACCCTCAATTATACAACCAAACATTGATCGTCAACTAGCCTAACTAGAAATGGTTTTTGATTGAACAAAAACATATGTCTCCCCCCAGCCAGTTGCTGCAGGCAGTATTGAATCAGACGATTGTAAAATTTGACATTTAACCTCCAAGTGTGACCTTGGCCTTGAGACACCACACCCGCAAAGTGGGTTCTGCATGTCGTCTTGATGAAGTGAACATCTGACCCAAGTTTCATAAAAATCCTTCAAGGGCTTTGGAAGATACAGAGCGGACACGATTTTGTGGCATTTGACATTTAACCTCCAAGTGTGACCTTGACCTTGAGACACCACATCCGCAAAGTGGGTTCTGCATGTCGCCTTGATGAAGTGAACATCTGACCCAAGTTTCATAAAAATCCTTCAAGGGCTTTGGTAGATACAGAGCAGACACAATTTTGTGATGGACAGACGGACGCACAGACAGACAACCGGGGAAAAACAATATGTCTCCCTCGATGAGGTGAACATCTGACCCAAGTTTCATAAAAATCCTTCAAGGGCTTTTGAAGATACAGAGCGGACACGATTTTGTGGCATTTGACATTAAACCTCCAAGTGTGACCTTGACCTTGAGACACCACACCCGCAAAGTGGGTTCTGCACGTCACCTTGATAAGGTGAACATCTGACCCAAGTTTCATAAAAATCCTTCAAAGGCTTTTGAAGATACAGAGCGGACACAATTTTGTGGCATTTGACATTTAACCTCCAAGTGTGACCTTGGCCTTGAGACACCACACCCGCAAAGTGGGTTCTGCACGTCGTCTTGATGAAGTGAACATCTGACCCAAGTTTCATAAAAATCTTTCAAGGGCTTTTGAAGATACAGAGCGGACACGATTTTGTGACGGACAGACGGACGGACGGACGGACAACCAGGGGAAAAACAATATGTCTCCCCCATTTTTGGGGGGAGACATAATTAATTAAGCTTAAATTGTTGAACTCATTTTATAATTCTGATATTTTTTGGTTGTTCAACCTTTAAGGTGAACAACAATAAAATATCAGATAGTAAAATGGGTTCTCCTTCGGAGGCGAAATAGTGAGACTAATCGTCAACAAACAAAAACCGAATAGGGTATTAAAAAGAAAAAGAAACAACTTCAACTGGTAATAATTACGTGTACTTTGTAACTATTTTGAACAAGAGGGCCATGATGGCCCTGGATCGCTCACCTGAGTACTTTGGCTGTAGGTTTGCTGTTAAGCAGTATTTCATTTTTTAATTGAAAATACGTAAGTGCCTACAAACCAAATATGTAAAATATCAGTCAATTAATAAAGGCTCTATGACAGAAAGTAGAAATATCTATTATAAGCTATGGTGACCTTGCCCTTGACCCAGTGACCTCATACCCTACCCATGGGTAGAGGTCCATGCAAAGAACCTCTATACTGAATATCAAAGATATTGGTCTATAAATGAAAGCTCTATGAGATAAATCTACTTTTAGCCTCCGTGACCTTTAACCTAATCTAACAATTTGAAAAAGCTTGATAAAGCTTGCTTCGTGCCAAATTTAATAATTCTAGGCCTTGTGGTTTCAGACAAGAAGATTTTTAAAGATTTCTTCTATATTGTTATTTAAAACTTGTGACCGTCGGGCGGGGTCAATACTGACCCCAGGGACATTTTTCTAACAAACTTGGTGGAGGTCCACTAGACAATGCTGCATACCAAATATCTTAACTCTAGGCCTTGTGGTTTCTGACAAGAAGATTTTTCAAGTTTTTCCTATATAACTAGAAATGGGTTTTTGATTGAACAAAAACATATGTCTCCCCCCAGCCAGTTGCTGCAGGCAGTACTGAGTCAGACGATTGTAAAATTTGACATTTAACCTCCAAGTGTGACCTTGACCTTGAGACACCACACCCGCAAAGTGGTTTCAGCATCTCGCCTTGATGAGGTGAACATCTCACCCAAGTTTCATAAAAATCCTTCAAGGGCTTTTGAAGATACAGAGCGGACACAATTTTGTGGCAATTGACATTTGACCTCCAAGTGTGACCTTGACCTTGAGACACCACACCCGCAAAGTGGGTTCTGCACGTCGCCTTGATGAGGTGAACATCTGACCCAAGTTTCATAGAAATCCTTCAAGGGCTTTGGAAGATACAGAGCGGACACGATTTTGTGGCATTTGACATTTAACCTCCAAGTGTGACCTTGACCTTGAGACACCACACCCACAAAGTGGGTTCTGCACGTCGCCTTGATGAGGTGAACATCTGACCCAAGTTTCATACAAATCTTTTAAGGGCTTTGGAAGATACAGAGCGGACACGATTTTGTGACGGACAGACGGACGGACGGACAACCAGGGGAAAAACAATATGTCTCCCCCATTTTTGGGGGGAGACATAATTCTATGTAAAACATGTGACCCCTAGGGCTGGGCCTATTTTGACCAAGGGGCCATGATTTGAACAAACTTGATAGAGGTCCATTAGATAATGCTGCACACCAAATATCTTAACTCTAGGCCTTGTTGTTTATGACAAGAAGATTTTTTAAGTTTTTTCCTATATAACTCTCTGTAAAACATGTGACCCCTTGGGTGGGGCCATTTTTGACCTAGGGTCCACGACTTAAACAAACTTGGTAGAGGTCCTCTATACAATGCTTCATACAAAATATCTTAACTCTAAGCCTTATGGTTTCTTCTCTGAAGATTTTTAAAACATTTTCCTATATAACTCTATGTAAACAAGTGACCTTCAGGACTGGGCCTGTTTTGATCCAGTGGCTATGATTTGAACACACTTAGTAAAGGTCCACTAGACAATGCTACACACCAAATATTTAAGCTCTATAACTTACGGTTTCTGACAAGAAGATTTTTTTTTTCAAGTTTTTCCTTTATAACACTAAGTAAAACAAGTTACCCCTGGGGCGGGGCCATTTTTGACCCCAGGATCATAATTTGAACAAACTTGGTAGAGGTCCACTAGATGATGCTTTATACCAAATATCAAAGCTCCAGGCCTTGTGGTTTCTGACAAGAAGATTTTTAAAGATCCAACTTTCAAAATCTGTTTTTAGCTCCTGTGACCCAGAAATGCAATGAACCGGAACCATTTGAACAAATTTGGTAGAGCTTCATGCAAGGAACATTCTAGGCAAGTTTCATTAAATTTTGCCCAGTGGTTTCAGAGGAGATGTCGTTTGAATGAATTGTGGACGACAGACAGATGGACGGATGGATGGACGGACGCCGGACTATCAAGGATCCTAAAAGCTCACATGAGCATGCTCAGGAGAGCTAAAAACAAAACAAATTTTGGGAACGTAAAATTGAGTTGTGGCTTCGTTTTTTTTTTTGACACTGCAAACCCCGCGATCCGACGCCGCGACACTGAACACCGCGAACGGCCGCGCTGACCACCGCATTTTATATGAATGAACACTCGACGCGGTGGTCATTTAGTCCTCAACGCGCACAGTAAAATGGCGGGGACAGGTGTTCATTGTCAAAGTCCGCGCTGGGTGTACTGTACATTACATGAGTATAAAAGTACTGATTCTATAGAAACTGAAGAAGACAGAAATTTTACTGTTTTGGATGCTTTAGTCACAAGTGATAGTGATAGAGAGAATAAAGATGATGATTGTAAGTGCATTTACTGTAATCCATATTTAAGTCGCTCATCCTTTGAAACAGACAAACAAGTCATATTGCAATGGCCAATGTTGTGTCTATCCAAATGTATATACCTTTAACTGTTACATGAGCGTCTGGTGATCCAGATCCGCCCCTTCCTATTTATCTTGTTTTATTGCATAATAATAATTGTCGAACCATAATCCTGGTTTATTTAATACAATTATAAGTTTTAAGATTCATTCCGACTGATGATATCACGTGATTGTCCGTATATTTATTTAAAATCAAGTTCCCCTAGTGAAAAAATCAATGGAATTCCAGTGGAATGCCACATAAATTCCACTGGAATTTTCGATGCTACTGGAATACCACTGGAATAAATAAATATTCCAGTGGAACTGGAATTTGAAATACCAGCACAGGTGGAATTCCACTGGAACTGTTATTAGAAATACCACTTTAGGTGGAAATCTACTGGAATAAAAAAAAAAATACCACTAGGAAGGGATCTTAAATACCAGCAGAGGTGGAATACCATTGGCACTGCATGTTCAATATCAGAATTTCCTGATCACTCTTAATAGAAGTGGAATACCAGTGGAACTCTCAATTCTTTCAGTAGATTGAAAACAATATAGTAATATACCAGTTTAATCATTCTGCATTTTGTTATAAAATTTTTATGAGGGGAAAATTCATCAACAAGTGAATTAACATATTTTAACTATTATCAATTTCATTAAACAATAATTTCTTTTCAATATTAACATTCTTCATAGCTTCAGGTGACTTAAAGCAATATTTTTTTGTTCATGGAAAACTTTACAAAATATTTACAGAGGATTACATGTTCATCTAGTGTTTCTGTTGCAAATATCTTCTTACCATGCTAAATGTACCTTAAAGACAAACAGCTCAACCTCCCAGTTTCATTTTTGATATCTGAACCATGATACAGTACTTTTATACAGATATATGTAAAGAAATAAAACAAAAATTCTCTTCACATAACAGATCAGTTTGCCTCCTAAATTGTTTATGAGATTCTGACTGAAAAATAGATTTGAAACCTTTAAAATAATTTTTCTTTCAGTTTTAAGGTGTGTAAAAAATGTAACATGTCTGTTAATTGTCTGAAATCTTCCATTTCAAAGAAAAACATATTTAGGCAAAAGTCTGTGAGTGACATTTTTAAACAAATGATGTATTTTATAATGCTTGTAAATTATATTTACTGTGTTCTTTTTTTGCATTGAAGGATAATCATCTGTTGGACCTATACGCCTTGGTGTGTGGGCAGATGCGGGCAAGTTGGAAACTTGCATCAAAATATCCAAAACAAGAACAAAACTAGCCCTCAGTGTTCTTGAACTACTTTTTACAAAAGAAGAGGCCAGGACATGCACCATAAACGGGAACACCAGGCACAACAAAAAAAGCCTGGGACAGTAATAAACGGGAAGCCTTAAGAAGTAAGATTTTGTAAATTTTGCCATTCATTTCAAGAACAATAAGTAACTACAGTTGCCATAATGATTCAGTTGAAAACAAGCACAGCACAGGCAGTCATTCAAAGGTAGAGTCTTTATAAAAAGTTGAATCAAACAGAATTATTTTGAAAAGGAATGCGACATTTAAAATGCAAAATTTCCTTTTCAGCTCACAATTTCGATTGGAAGATAAATGTTTTTAACTTTTATAAATACCATGATTTTCAGATGAAATGACAATATTTGATGTAATTACAGGCTTCATATTCTGCCATCTCCCTGCAGCTTCACAACAAGAAGAAGCGAAAGAGTGGGACGAGATAGCAGGGAGCCTCACTGACAAAATACGTAAATTTTAGGCGGGGAAATACCCCATGGAAAGGCTACAAGATTGATTGACTTATTCCGATTTGTGTATAGATACAAATGTTGTTAAAAATGGAGTAAACAGAATTGGAAATGTTATTGAGTGTTAGATTCCTTTTTTGTTTGAAGTTTAGATTGCCTTAAAAAAAATTAAACTGGTCAGTTTTCCAGAAAAGTAAAGCCTATAAAGCCTTGTTATAAAAACATAAAAATATTTTCTAATGATCCTTATCAACAAGAACCTGTTTGATAGAATTCTATAATTTCCAACCAGGAGCAAGTTTATAGGATAACTGATTAGAACAATGTTGAGATTGCTTATGCAAAATGATTGAAATTACTTGTTTTAATGGTTCTACTCGTATTTTGCTGGAATTTAGATAAGATTCAAGTGAATTTAATTGGCATTCCACTGGTATTCAGATGGAAATTCTAATGTTATTCATATGGAATTCCACTGGTATTTTGATGGAATTCCACTGGTATTCAGAAAGAATTCCACTGGTATAAAGATGGAATTCCACCGGTATTCAGTGGAATTCTACTGGTATTCAAGTGGTATTTTGCTGGAATTCCACTGGTATTTCAGATGGAATTCCACTGGTATTTCAGATGGAATTCCACTGGTATTTCAGATGAAATTCCACTGGTATTAAGAAAGAATTCCACTGGTATAAAGATGGAATTCCACAGGTATTCAGTGGAATTCTACTGGTATTCAGGTGGAATTCCACTGGAATTTTTCAAAGGTATTTTTACTTATTCCACTGGAATATACGATGGAATTCCACTGGAAAACAAGTGGTTTCCAGTGGAATACCAAAACTTTTCCATCTAAAAATACCTGTGGTATTGAAATGGAATTCCAGATACAGTTCCAGTGTTCCAGATGTATGTTTTCACTAGGGTCCATAATGACTGCTCCATAATGGTTGTTGTCGCTGGCTTCTCCGTGCTACGTCACATTCTAATTACCTGATATGGAAAAACAACAAAAGTTAAAGTATGACTTGAGTTTGTAATCAGGTGTTCGACCAGACAGTCATTTAGAATATGGAGGGGCGTAACATTTGGTGTCAGAAGCAGGATACATGTCTTCTGCACTGAATTGCTCAGCCTGACTAGTACCGGAAACAATGCACATGCCAGATATGCATGGATATGCATTTTACTACAAAAGGTGAATGCAAAGCAAATCTCAATGAACAGCACAGCAAGATAAACTAGAACTGCCACTGTCATGGCATGAATACCCACGCGTAGCGCTTTGTCAGAATCAACAGGGGTCATTTATAGGTCATGGACAACCTCCCTGCCAAATCTGAGGGTGGTAAGCCAGTTTTTTGTAGTCAAGGCCCCTGTGACCTTGACCTTTGACCCAGTGACCTAAGACTGAGAGTCAAAGGATTCTCAAATAATTGGGCAGACAAGCTTTTTTAATTCAAAGCTCCTGTGACCATGTCCTTTGACCCAGTGACTTCAAAATAAATAGGGGTCATCTACTGGTCATGACCAACCTCCACACCAAATATGAAGACTGTGGGTCAAAGGATTCTTAAGTTATTGGGCGGACAAGGTTTTTTTAGTCAAGGCTCCTATGACCTTTGACCCAGTGACCTCAAAATCAATAGGGGTCATCTACTGGTTATAACCAACCTCCACACCAAATATGAAGACTGTGGGTCAAAGGATTCTTAAGTTAATGGGCGGACAAGTTTTTTGTAGTCAAGGCCCCTGTGAACTTGACCTTTGACCCAGTGACCTCAAAATCAATAGGGGTCATCTACTGGCCAGGACCAATATCCAGACCAAGTAAGATGACTGTGGGTCAAAGGATTCTTAAGTTATTGGGCGGACAAGGCCTGTGACCATGACCTTTGACCCAGAGACCTCAAAATAAATAGGGGATCATCTTCTGGTCATGACCAACCTCCACACCACATATGAAGACTGTGGATCACTTAATTCTTAAGTTATTGGGCGGAAAAGAAAGAAACAAAGGACAGCTGGACGGACAAACGGACGAGCTGATTCCAGTATACTCCCCACAACTTTGTTGTGCAGGGTACAATTACAAATGTACAAAGTGTGCTAATTTAGTATTCTTGAGGAATACCCCTACTCAATACTGCCACACAAGTAAGGAGGATTTTATAAGATTACACACTGTAACAGAAGAGAGTGGGGAAGAAGCTGAGAAAGTTTACAAAATTTCATTAAAAACATTTACACAATGGTTATAGATAAAAACAATCCAAAAAAGAATTACTCATTAACAAGTACATTAGAAAGCAGACCCAGGCTACCCTTCTCTGGAAAAAGATGCTTGAATGATAAACAAGACTCACCTCTAAAACGAATTTGTTTTCAAGAGAGATCACTATCATCCAGCACATCAAGCAGGCAGATCATCAAGAAGCAGAAGCAGTGACAGTAATAGCTCATGTGAAACTGATATTGATAAATTAGAAGAGTGTTGTAGATGTAACAATGAATGAAGGATTTTCAGATAACAGACAACAGGAGAGGGAATATTTAAGAAGGTTAGTTGAGGAAAAAAAAAAGTTTGAAGAAGAAGATAAAAGGAAAAAAGAATGACAGGAAAGATTAAGGACAGAAAAAGAAGTAAGGGAGACTGAAAGAAGGGTATATAATGAACTAAAGGAACAAAACAGGAAGATGGAAGAAAGAAAGAAAGAAGTTGAAGACAGAAAAAAGAAAGAAGAGGAAGATAGAAAGAGGAAGAAGACAAAAAAGGAAAGAGGAGGTAGATAGAAAGATGAGGAGGAAGATAGAAAGAAGACTGGTCTCTCTGTGTTATGTCACATTCAAATCACATGATACGGTCAAACAACAACGACTTGTCGGTTACAGTCAAAACTGAGTTTGTTATCCGTAATCGGAGGTTCGACCAGATAGTCATTTAAAATGGAGGGACATAACAATATAGACTTACAAAGAAAGAAGTAAACAATGTGTGATGAGGAAAAGATTCCTTTAGATATTGTAAGCTCTTCTGAAAATGATGACAATTCACCACCTAAAAAAGCTAGTGTAACTTGTGCTGAGAAAAAAAGTGTAAAAAAGACAGTGGTGGTATTAGACTGTCCAGATGTCAGATCTTGATGATAACGACATCAACCTTAAGTCAGAGCAACCATGCTTTAATTCCGTTGAGATCTTGAGTGTCAAGGGTTCCGGATCTGTCATCAACATAATTTATCCATTGCTTCTATCCAAAGAGCAGTTTAATTCCCGTATCATCTGCTTTGTTCCATAAACATCTGGGATTATTCCATTGCGCTATCTTGATATATTTGTTGTTCGACGATTCCACGATGAACTGAGCCTTTCATCATTATGTGTATATAAACTGATGCACTTCTATCAATTAATTATGAACATTTGTGTATGAATTAATTTTCATATATATATAAATATACATATAATATATGATTTTTATGCTTGTTTCCTTTTTTATATACTCATTCACTTAACTCGTTCGTTTTTCATAGATGCATGTATGATTGTATGATTGTGTGCTCATTTTTGTGTATTGTTTATTTTATATATCGAGAACCTTAATGTTAACCGATGTAATGTCTAAATTGATGACAAACTTTCTAAAATTATTGATGTTAGATTGATATTTGACTCACTTTGAAGTTGAATCATCCAATTTGTGACAGTTGTTGCTCCGCCATCTTCTTTATCTTATTGTTAACATTTATGTAATGATCTTCCCTCCGGTCAAAAAAAAAAAAAGGGAGTTTGTTATGTAATGTATAGTTCACAAAGTGATAAATCCACTAATGACAATCTTTTGAAGCTGCTAAGAAGTAATTCTATACTTCATGAAAATAAACAAATAGTAAATAACACAGCGTGTCACTTTGATATGGTTTGTCCTGCAAGATTCCTCCCGTGTTAACATATTTACCTTTATCACAAGTTTAGCAAATTATTACAGTATCTCCGTTATCTTAACAGCCCTTGTTACTGGATATTTAAAAATGACATTCCCACACTTGTATTTTCACTTTTCTAACATTGTTTCAGATACATATTTTATATTCGCTTCAGCTTGACTTTGGAATTAACGTAAGCAACAGTTTTTTGTGGATACACAACATTTTTGATAAATCTGGTTTTAACAGTGGACTTCATAAAAGATAAGAGAAAATGTAAATGCAACAGAAGCTTGGATTTTGGAAATTACTTGTTATATCTTTTCATCCATGATTTTATCTGAGAGTGATAAGAAGTCATTATTTGTAGATGTCTGGTAGTAGCTAAGTAGAAGCTTTATTGTATACCCATCAATACAATCACTACAATGGGATGATCTGACCATTTAAACATGCAAGAAGCAATGTGATAGAGGGCATGATTTAAATATTTATTCTTACATGTATGCTGGGAATATTCATATCATTAATAGAACTAGGAAAGTTGCATGTCCTTTGTATAATAAACAAAGATATGCATCCACTAATGACAATCTTTTGAAGCTGCTAAGAAGTAACTCTATACTTGATGAAATTAGAATCAACATAAAAATTAACAAATATCAAATAACACAACCTGTCACTTTGATATGGATTGTCCTGCGAAAGAATCTTCGCATGTAATGTAAAAATTCTTTAAAATTTTATCAATGTTTAAAACAGTAATATAAATGAGTTTAAATTTAAAATTTAGCGTTTGTCTCAATTATATGTTTTACTTAACCCTCAACCTGCTGGAACCGAAAGTGATTAGCCATTATAATTGCCACCAGTATAGAGCCAGGCCAGCCTGCACATCCGTGCAGTCTGACCAGGCTCTATACTGTTGGTAGCTCAATTTTTGTATTTTGATATTGAAATCCCTTCAACTTTGAATGGACTGTTCCAAATTCAAAGCTGGGCAAATCTATTACAAAAATTCAGCAGGTTCAGGGTTAAACTGACAGAATTAGCTGAAACTTATTGCTTACATGTAACATATCTACCTTTACATCACAAGTTGTTACATAACGTTTATTGGTAGTGATGATATATTTTTCTTCGAGGTGAAATGTTTACTTTTAATAAAGTCATCCATGACTTTATCTCAGAGTGATAAGAAGTCATCACTTATAGATGTCTGAATATAAGTAATGAAATTAGGAGACGCATCCCACTAATGACAATCTTTGAAGCTGCTAAGAAGTAACTCTATACTTCATGAATCAACATGAAAAAAAAAATAATCAAATAACACAATGTGTCACAATGATATGGTTTGTCCTGCAAAAGAATCCTCCCATGTAATGTAGTTATCCTTTAAAAGATAGCTAAGTTCAAGAGAATGAGGATTGTACATGGTTCAATGGACAAATGAATGCTAAGATTATTACATTTCCTCCTTCTGAGAGATAAAAAGATTCATTAAATGATTTTGACCAAAACAAAGCAATAAGCATTGCTATCTCTGCTTAAAATCTATATCAAACTTCACAAGGTGAAATCCTGGACCCAATAAAACTAAACAATAAGCATTGCTATCTCTGCTTAAAATCCATATCAAACTTCACAAGGTGATAGCATGCTTAATTTAAAACCATATCAAACTTCACTAGGTGATATCATGGACCTAATAAAACTAAGCAATATGAATTGCATTCTCTGCTTAAAATCCATATCAAACTTCACTAGGTGATAGCATGCTTAAAATCCATATCAAACTTCACTAAGTGATAGCATGCTTAAAATCCATATCAAACTTCACTAGGTGATAGCATGCTTAAAACCCAAATCAAACTTCACTAGGTGATAGCATGCTTAAAATCCATATCAAACTTCACTAGGTGATATCATGGACCCAATAAAACTAAGCAATAAGAATTGCTTTCTCTGCTTAAAATCTATATCAAACTTCACTAGGTGTTATCCTGGACCCAATAAAACTAAGCAATAAGAATTGCATTCTCTGCTTAAAATCTACATTTTGTCATTAAGTCATTTGTCACCAAGCATTATTACTCCAAAAGGTCTTCAATTTATCCTTAATGACATTGAGTCACAGCTGCCTTATAAATTACGGCTGCCAGCTGACCCTAAAACAGACACTTGGTACTTTTACAAGACATAACTTGTAAAACCCTTTTAGAAAAAAATCCTAACTTTGACCCAAATTTGGTTGCGAAATACGACATTGAAGCAGACTCGTTGCTAGTAAACGAAGACAGCACAAAATATGCATTACTCGGTAAGACAGAATTTGCACAGTGTAATAATGAACTTGGTGTACTTTTTAAACCGAAAAGTGCATTCTGTCAAATCAATCTAAGTCATTTGTGTGTAATATCCCTGTTTTGTAAGCATGACAATGACGTCAAAGACAACTGTCAGACAATGGTTTCACCAAATACCGTGCTGCCAATCGCGACCTATATGTCTGATAATTATTGGGTTATATCAGCAAAAGAAAAACTACAATTTTCAGTTATTTGTCCTGAAACTGGTGAAACATATAGCAATGAATCAACAATACCGCTTGGTATCACTGAAGTTAAAGAAGGATGTCGAGCTATAAACGATCATTTTAGCCTCTTGACCAATTTTGAAAAAGAAAGCACATTCCCTGTTACTGACCCTTTGACTGATCTTATAAAAATAGAGGAAAGTAAACATATAAAACTGTGGGAACCCCTTTGGGAAACAGAGCAAAGTTGGGTCAATGCAAGTATTCCTAAACATTTAACGGATTTAAAAGAAATTCCCATGTCGACATTTATAGCTAACATTAAGAAACTGCAAGAAATCTCTAGATACAAATTGGTTTTATGCTGCTGTAAGCGGCTGTATAAGCTTTACACTTTTTTGTCTAGCCCTGTTATTGTTTAAAAGAAAATCTGCCAAGAGTTTTGCACTTAAGATTAAAAATCACATGTTTGCCAAATGCTGTAAGAACGATATAACTGTGACTCTAACCGAAGTGCCTATGGATGTTGATGAAACGATGTCTTCGATTGAGAAAGCTGGTAACATTTCCCAGTCTAGAAGCGGTGATGTAGCTTCAGGCATTGAACGTAGCGGGAAATACCGGAAAACTTGTGAAATAATTGAAATGAAGAGACAATGATAAAAACGTTGAACAGCGTGTTTAGAATTGCTGTGTTTTACTGTTTAATCAAACAGTATACTTGACATATATATGTTTGCAGTGCCTTAGACTAGATGAATTTACAGTTTAATGATATGTTACTTTTTTTTATTTGAACAGTACAGTATTCGCTTTTCCACCGGAATAATGGTATTTATCCACCTCTTTGCTGAACTGCCGTGAACTTTGGCATGAGGAAGTTTTATTTTACTATGAAACTACTACGGAATGCTGCCGTGATAAGGAATAGATAAAGGAACACCTTTTCACCTGGAAAACTAGCTCATTAATGAAATAAATTTTATTGGTACAAAAAAAAAGAACCAATACTCTCAAGACTTTATAGTTGATACAGAAATGATATTGTGCGAAAACAATGACCTGTCGAAGGGTTTCTACAAATACGGGATATTCTGCCCTGCCCCTCCTTAATTATTTCATATAGAAATATTGCACAATACCAGTGCGCAAACATTTGTTATCTTGTTACTTGGATATCGCCAGAATATGAAATCTTGAATAAATAGAAGATATTTGTTTGTTTTTGTGGAAGATGAGAATTTATTTCATCGAGTGAACACCATATGTGATATTTTCACGAGTGGCTGCGCCACTCGTGAAAATATAAACATACGGTGTTCACGAGATGAAATAAATTCCCATCTTCCACTAAAAAACAAACAAATTTTCTTTTTATTTTATGCCAACACGTCAAAAATGGGTATTTTATGACATTTTTACTCAGGGCCTTCAATAAATTCCCCATGGTGAGCCCCAAATCAGTTAATGCATACTTTGGTCAAACCGTTACTCCCCACACAAAAAAAGTGCAGACAATCTCCAATACATATGATAACTTTACTTCTGCTGAAATAAACTGAATACACTTTCATCAAATAACATTTATTTTTCTCTACACAGCTTATCAATATTTATTGAATTTTAGCCATACATACTTTAATTATAAAAGCGGATTAATACCGAGTAATATTCAATCAATTGAATTGAAAGTCGGCCATACTGGATATTGTCCATGTGAGTTATGTAAACAAATCAGACATTTTAAATAATTTATCGCGAATTTCATCATTGTTCACAACTAGTTAGGCTCAGGAATTCAATATTATAACTGGATTTAACAAGGTAAATAAATTTCACTTGCTGTCACTGTCTGAAATACAGCGGATTCTCTTGAATTTACGTGGTGGGGAAACAAGTTCTGGCACAAACAGTGGATTATCAAAATGGTAATTTCACTGATTCAAAACAGTGGATTATCACTTTTATCTCACTGATATTTCCCTATATTTCATTGGTAGGCATAAAATAAATAAAAATAAAGAAGACATTTGTAAAACTTTAGACAACTGTATAACTATATTTAGTTTAAGATTAACGGACAAAACATGGATGTATCATTTACACCAAAGAAATGGGAATATGTGAGAGCAGAGGATATAATCAAACTTGTACCGGCTGAATTAGTGCTGGAACATTTAAACAAGAGGGCCATGATGGCCCTGGATAGCTCACCTGAGTACTTTGGCTGTAGGTTTGCTGTTAAGCAGTATTTCATTTTTTAATTGAAAATATATAAGTGCCGTAACAAACCAAATATGTAAAATATCAGTCAATAAATAAAGGCTCTATGACAGAAAGTAGAAATATCTATTATAAGCTATGGTGACCTTGACCTTGACCCAGTGACCTCAAACCCTACCCATGGGTAGAGGTCCATGCAAGGAACCTATATACTGAATATCAAAGATATTGGTCTATAACCGAAGGCTTTATGAGGTACAGTAGATAAATCTATTTTTAGCCTCCGTGACCTTTAACCTAATCCAATAATTTGAAAAAGCTTGATCAAGCTTGCTTCATGCCAAATTTTAAAATTCAAGGCCTTGTGGTTTCAGACAAGAAGATTTTTAAAGATATTAAGGGCCCCCGGGGTGGGGCAAATTTTGACCCAAGGGCCAACATTTAAACAATATTGGTAAAGGTTCTTTACACAATACTCAACACCAAATATCTAAGGTCTACACCTATTTGTTTTGGAGAAAAATGATTTTTCATGTTTTTCCTATATAAATCAATGTAATACAAGAGAACCCTGGGGCGTGGCCAATTCTGACCCAGGGGACATAATTTGAACAAACATGGTAAACATCCACTAGACAATGCTACATACCAAATATCTGAGCTGTAGGCATTGAGATTGCCAGTAAGAAGATTTTTAAAGATTGCCTTTTTTAAATATTAAGGGCCCCCGGGGCGGGGCAAATTTTGACCCCAGGGCAAACATATAAACAATACTGGTATAGGTTATCTACACAATACTCAACACAAAATATCTAAGGTCTAGTCCTATTAGTTTCGGAGAAAAATGACTTTTATGTTTTTCCTATATAACCATATGTAAACCAAGAGAACCCTGGGGCGTGGCCAATTTTGACCCAGGGAACATAATTTGAACAAACTTAGTAGACAATCACTAGACATTGCTACATACCAAATATCAAAGCTGTAGGCATTGAGGTTTCCAGTGAGAAGATTTTTAAAGATTGCCTTTTTTAAATATTAAGGGCCCCTGGGGCAGGGCCAATTTTGACCCCAGGGCTGACATATAAACAATACTGGTAAAGGTTCTTTACACAATACTCCACACAAAATATCTAAGGTCTAGTCCTATTGGTTTTGGAGAAAAATGATTTTTCATGTTTTTCCTATATAACTATATGTAAACCAAGAGAACCCTGGGGCGTGGCCAATTTTGACCCAGGGGACATAATTTGAACAAACTTGGTAAACATCCACTAGACAATGCTACATACCAAATATCAAAGCTGTAGGCATTGTGGTTTCTGAGTAGAAGATTTTTCAAGATTGCCTTTTTTAAATATTAAGGGCCCCCGGGGCGGGGCAAATTTTGACCCCAGGGCCAACATATAAACAATACTGGTATAGGTTATCTACACAATACTCAACACAAAATATCTAAGGTCTAGTCCTATTAGTTTCGGAGAAAAATGACTTTCATGTTTTTCCTATATAACCATATGTAAACCAAGAGAACCCTGGGGCGTGGCCAATTTTGACCCAGAGAACATAATTTGAACAAACTTGGTAGACAATCACTAGACATTGCTACATACCAAATATCAAAGCTGTAGGCATTGAAGTTTCCAGTGAGAAGATTTTTAAAGATTGTCTTTTTTAAATATTAAGGGCCCCTGGGGTGGGGCAAATTTTGACCCCAGGGCTGACATATAAACAATACTGGTAAAGGTTCTTTACACAATACTCCACACAAAATATCTAAGGTCTAGTCCTATTGGTTTTGGAGAAAAATGATTTTTCATGTTTTTCCTATATAACTATATGTAAACCAAGAGAACCCTGGGGCGTGGCCAATTTTGACCCAGGGGACATAATTTGAACAAACTTGGTAAACATCCACTAGACAATGCTACATACCAAATATCAAAGCTGTAGGCATTGTGGTTTCTGAGAAGAAGATTTTTCAAGATTTCCTTTTTTACATATTAAGGGCCCCCGGGGCAGGGCCAATTTTGACCCCAGGGCCAACATATAAATATTACTGGTAAAGGTTATCTACACAATACTCCACACCATATATCTAAGGTCTAGTCCTATTCGTTTTGGAGAAAAATGATTTTTCATGTTTTTCCCATATAACTATATGTAAACCAAGAGAACCCTGGGGCGTGGCCAATTTTGACCCAGGGGGCATAATTTGAACAAACTTGGTAGACATCTACTAGACAATGCTACATACCAAATATCAAAGCTGTAGGCTCTGTGGTTTCAGACAAGAAGATTTTCAAAGTTTTTCCTTTAAGTTGCCATAGCAACCAGAGTTCTGCATGGAATCAAATTTTTTGAACAATTTTGGTAGAGCTTCATGCAAGGAACATTTCTGTGAAGTTTTGTTGAAATTGGCCCAGTGGTTTAGGAGGAGATGTTCTTTAAAACAAAAGTTTACTCACGCATGCACGGACGCACGCACCGACGACGGACGACGGACACAGGTGAGCTAAAAATGAACCGAAAAAGGTCGTAGCAATGATTTTGTAAGAAGACGTAGATTAACTTGGACCAGGGACCCTATTAAAACAGACGATGTCAGAACACTGTACTCCAGGTCAGAGCGTCACAAGACCAGTACCACAGCCGTTGATGACTGGGTCTAAACGCAAATTCGAAAGCGAAGATAACTTTGGGATGGCAAAGTCCAAACGGGAATCTTTACCAAGTATAGAAACATCGCCAGTGTGCCTAGTGCAAGTGAAAAATTGCAGCGACACTACGGAATCTGAGGATCTGGTGAATACACAAAAATAACTGACTAAATAAAAAAAATATGAGAGAACTTTAAAAAAACAACAACAAAAAACAAATGTCATGTGTCTAACTTCTGGATTTTATAAAACTTGTTTTCAGTTTTATTTAAAATGTTGGATTTTATTGTAAGGTATTTAATTATATATCTATACATATCTCAAACATTTTCACTTTTGTATCGAAATTTATTAATTTTTTTTAATTATTTTTTTTTTTTTGAGTAAGCTATATAAATCTCTCAATTCCTTCAACGTTTGTTCGTGAGTGAATATCTTCCATGCATACTAAATTAGTTTCTCTTATGTATTTTATTACATAAAGATGCACTTTTAATTTAAAGAACTTTGTTTTGTCAAGTACATGTTTAATTGTACAATACTGCTGGAAAGACTTTTTACTATTTTTATTAACCTATCATTACTATGTAATAACAACCGTTCTCAAAATTTCAACGACGGAAGAACACAATAAACCTACACAGCAAATGTATTTGAAGTTTGGTTTTAATTTAACCAAATGTCACATAACTGGTAGACATAAAATGCACAGTTTCATTACAGTCATTTCATTAAATGTTCAGCTTATCCAGGTGAGTTATGACCGTAATTAATTTCACGTTGGTCGTCAAATATCGCCGAGATATTTCGCGATGTCAGGACATCGAGGACGTCTGTCTTTTTCCTCGTTGTCGCGGCCAATATTTCTTTTTCCGCATCTGGGCAGAAAAAGCAAAAAATGTGAGTTCCTCGTGGCGAGTACTGTATGACGTTTCAAGTTACGAATTTAAATGATTAATCATTTTCCTTGTAACAGTGTTCCGTTGTAGAAATATTTAAACATTTTAGTCATTAATATTCATAAATTACATAAAACTTACATCATGAAGTTACTGCATTTCATTACCTAATAAGTCAATTTCGTATTGTATTCTCTCTCTGATGTGTGTAGGAAACCAAGGGAACCGCCACGTCAGTATTACACAGTTAACATTACTCAATTTTCTATGGTATTTCCTCAGCCACAGTTTTCTATTTAAACTGCGCTTTCTTTGTGTGCTAGAGAGAGACTTTGAGAGACTTTGAGAACAATTCAAAAACACTTCTGAAAACACTTAAAAAATATATAGAAATATTATGATAAATGACACTGAATTTTAGAAAGCTTTGTTCAAAGAAATATTTTGTGTAAATATCAAAAGGGCATTACTGGAACAATTTGTAACAATAATAAATAGATAGACTAGACTACGACTTTCTTGTTTGTGAACCTGGGTATTCAAGAACACTACGTTACACATGGACCCAATAAAAGTAGGCAATAAGAATTGCTTTCTCTGCTTAAAATCTTTATCAAACTTCACTAGGTGATATCATGGAGCCAATAAAATTTGATTTTAAAGTCATATCAATAGGCTATATCATATTACTGCACTGAAATTGTATTTCAGAAGATATTATTCATGCCAATCTTTGATTAAAATGTAAGTCTATTTTAAAGATTAAATATTAAAGAGGTACCTGCATGAAGGTTACCAACATTTCTTATAAGAAATCTCATGGAAACAATGTAGCAACACCTCAGCAACTGGTCCAACCCTTCATATAAAGAATAACTGCCTCAGTGCAATGATAATGAACTTACAATCATGAACATGACCACAATAATCTTTGGAAGTGAATGACAATGTAAGACACACTGCATTCTGATGGAAATTTCTCCTCATTTGTGCTGTCAGCAGAAACTAGGCCAGAAATTAATGTCAAGACATCTAAAGGAACATGAAAACTGTGCAGTGTTTAGTCTGTAGAAGGCAAAGACTATACACTTTATAAAAATAAAATGTGGCTGCTCCTGTGACACCTGTTTCAGCAGGACAAACTACAAAATGTGTTACAGTTGATAATGACAGAAACTAGGAGACAATGAAACACAGATGAACAAGATGAAACAATACAGAAATGTAGAACACTGCATGCATTAGTTATTACTGGGTTTAATGCCTTCCAACAGTCCCAAGTGTAAGTGGACTGGCAGTTTACCTAGACATCATTCCTGGGATGGAGCATGCAGTGCTAGACTCCAATTCTGACAAGAGCCATGTTACACATGGTTAATCCCCCCGCCAGGAAGAAGCTACCTGAAGGTTGTACTTTCAAACACTCAATGTAATAATGTTTGAAGAAAATCCCACAAAAAATAGGCAAGGTAGAGTTATTGTTCTTGCAAACTGCACTTCCTACCAATGTGCTATGTCAGTGTATTAAGTTTGAAGAAAATCGCTCAAGCACTTTTGGAGTTATGCTTCGGACAAAGTTTTTCAATTAAATCTGATAAAGGGGAATAATTCTAAAAGTAGGCAAGGTAGAGTTATTATTCTTACACACTGCACCTCCTCCAAATGTGCTCTTTCAGTATATGAAGTTTGAAGAAAATCACTCAAGTACTTTTGGAGTTATGCTCCTGACAAAACTGGAATGGACGCACGCACAGACGGACAGAGACCATTTCTAATATCCCCTCCTCCTTTCGCAGGGATAATAAGTTCAAGAATTCAAGAATTAGATAAACATGTATATGCTGGGATTTTTAAAATGTAAACAAGTAAATCTGATAAAGGGGAATAACTCTAAAAAATAGGCAAGGGAGAGTTATTGGACTTGCACACTGCACTACCTACCAATGTACTCTGTCAGTGTATGAAATTTGAATAAAATCCCTTAAGTAGTTTTGGAGTTATGCTCCGGACAAAATTTATTAAGTAATTCTGATAAAGGGAAATAACTCTAAAAATAGGCAAGGTAGAGTTATTGTTCTTGCACACTGCACTACCTACCAATGTGCTCTGTCAGTGTATGAAGTTTGAATAAAATCCCTCAAGTAGTTTTAGAGTTATGCTCTGGACAAAATTTATCAAGTAATTCTGATAAAGGGGAATAACTCTAAAAATAAGCAAGGTAGAGTTATTGGACTTGCACACTGCACTACCTACCAATGTGCTCTGTCAGTGTACTGAGTTTGAATAAAATCCCTCAAGTAGTTTTGGAGTTATGCTCCGGACAAAATTTATCAAGTAATTCTGATAAAAAGGAATAACTCTAAAAAATAGGCAAGGTAGAGTTATTGTTCTTGCACACTGCACTACCTACCAATGTGCTCTGTCAGTGTATGAAGTTTGAATAAAATTCCTCTAGCAGTTTTGGAGTTATGCTCCGGACAAAATTTATCAAGTAAATTTGATAAAGCGGAATAACTCTAAAAAAAGGCAAGGTAGAGTTATTGGACTTGCACACTGCACTACCTACCAATGTGCTCTGTCAGTGTATGAAGTTTGAATAAAATCCCTCAAGTAGTTTTGGAGTTATGCTCTGGACAAAATTTATCAAGTAAATTTGATAAAGCAGAATAACTCTAAAAAAAGGCAAGGTAGAGTTATTGGACTTGCACACTGCACTATCTAAAAATGTGCTCTGTCAGTGTATGAAGTTTGAATAAAATCCCTCGAGTAGTTTTGGAGTTATGCTCCGGACAAAATTGTTTCGGACGGACGCACAGACGCACGGACACACGGACGCACGGACGGACGAAGGGCATTCCTAATATCCCCTCCGCCTTTGGCGGGGGGATAAAAAGGAACTGCCAACTGTCAAGTAAATGGTAATGGTCTAATAATAATGGGGCTTGAACCAATGACCAGTGAGAAGTAAAGTTATTTAAAGACATCCTTTTAACCGTGCAACCATTTTCTTTTCTTTTCAAATACACAAATCTAGACAACTACAACTACAACTATTGATTAAACCAGTCAGTTACTTAAACACAAAAAATTCCAATTTTAAAAAAAAACTCAGTTTTGTTTGAGATGATCAGGTGCTTACAGAGTTAGAGACAGGCAATGAAAGAAGAATGTCACCTGTATAGAACAGATGCAAAAATTAAGTGTTTGAACATCACAAGAATTAAAGCAGGTCAGTTCAAGAGCTGTTGCACACTTTTTAGAACATGAGCTAAAAACAACTCTTTCCTCAAAACTACCCACACCTCTAGCCCTAGTAAATGTCAGGAAGTAGAAAGATTAAGATAAGCCATGGTTGGAAACTTTCTAATTTGTATGTGTATCCAGCATACAGTGCAAGTAAATAGCTTGATGCATTTTTTACTTGTCTAAATTAAATAATATTTACAAAAAGAAAACAAGAGAATCATGCTGGCACAAAAGGGCCCACCTGAGTATATATGCATGCAAAATATGTACTCATACTCTGTATACATATATACCATAGACATTGGACATCAGGCAATCCTAACATATGACTTGAACTGTTTTGGTTTAGGTGAGCTAAAGATAAAATCCTGATAAAGCTGGTATAACAAGAACTGGGCAGGATGAAAACATATTTTTTTAGTTAACTTTACCTACTGCATGCCTTTCTTTTCAGAGAACAGAAACAAAAATGATATACTGTTTAACATCTTTTTATCAGTTTAACTCCTTAATCTTTCTGCATTTCAAGAAACATTCACATATTCTGTTTGTTTAAAAACAGCACTGCAAGTGTACTTATTTGCCCTTTTTTCTATATTTAAGATACATTCTTACAGCTGTGGCCAGAATATGACATAAGAGAGAATACCTGACTGTAGCATAAACTAGCTGATCCTAAAAAGTTTTTCAATTTGTTATAACTTCCACTGCAGTTCACTCACTTTAGAAGATCTGTTTCCCAATGACAGTGTCTCAAGAATGACAATAATGGTAGATATGAATATCCGTATCATAAAACCACAGCCTTCTATATCAAACAGTTTTAAAAACTCTGTTTTTTCTTTCTTTGATATACAAAAACCTTTTAAAAAATCGAGTAGCAGTGGTCAAGGTGATCCTGAAAGTTTTAAAAAAATCAACAGATTTCTTAGGAAAACCTAAATTTCCAATCTTTTATAAATTACTGAAATATAGTCACTATTATTTTGTTTTTTGTCTCCACTGAGAAAAATTGAAAACAGCAAAAAGTCATTTTAGACTCACCCAGTCAAAAATTAAATCAACAATATAAGTAAAAGCATTATTTATATCTATTTCTAAAGTGAAAGAAGTTTTTGTTTCTTGTAACTTGCATGATTCCTGAATTTAAACAGTGTACTCAGTATTCATCTTGACTATCAGGTGTCTTGTTTTTGATCATATATACAACAAAAGGTCACTACATTAAATATGCAAATTGCCATAACTTACTTGTGTACCTGTTTTCATATTATATCATTACATTAAATATGCAAATTGCCATAACTTACTTGTGTACCTGTTTTCAAATTATCTCATTACATTAAATATGCAAATTGCCATAACTTACTTGTGTACCTGTTTTCATATTATATCATTACATTAAATATGCAAATTGCCATAACTTACTTGTGTACCTGTTTTCATATTATATCATTACATTAAATATGCAAATTGCCATAACTTACTTGTGTACCTGTTTTCATATTATATCATTACATTAAATATGCAAATTGCCATAACTTAACTTGTGTACCTGTTTTCAAATTATCTCATTACATTAAATATGCAAATTGCCATAACTTACTTGTGTACCTGTTTTCATATTATCTCATTACATTAAATATGCAAATTGCCATAACTTACTTGTGTACCTGTTTTCATATTATATCATTACATTAAATATGCAAATTGCCATAACTTACTTGTGTACCTGTTTTCATATTATATCATTACATTAAATATGCAAATTGCCATAACTTAACTTGTGTACCTGTTTTCAAATTATCTCATTACATTAAATATGCAAATTGCCATAACTTACTTGTGTACCTGTTTTCATATTATCTCATTACAGTACTACATTACAAGTAAATCAATTCTGCTGGTGGCTTTTTACCAACTCCACGTTAGATATAACTAAACTACATCTGTATCTATAAAATCTTCAAGATCCAAATATAGCCTTATATATAGTTCAAACCTGAGCACCTCTTCTTCAGATTCAAGAGAAAAAGATCCTTGCAGATTCCTCCTCTCACAAGCTGCATTAGCAGTTGAGTAGCCCCTGCATAATTCCTTGAAAGCAAAACCCTAACTGTTATTCTGACACAACTTCTCTGTCCTCCATCAATCTATTCCCCACAGCTTCTTTTTCTACTTTTGCCTCCATTAGTCTCTCAAAGTTGAACTATCATTTGTCTTCTGATATTAGTTTAACTCTCTATATGTCTCTATGTTGTTTTTGTTTTTTTTTTCAAATTTCTTTATTGGATTCTTCCATCACTTTGGTTTCCATTTATTCTGTTAAATAAATCCATATGACCACTTTTCTCCACCTTACACTCTATTTGTCTATCAAAGTTCCCTTTGGCCGCATTTTCTTTGCTTCCTCCTCCGCCTGAAAAGTGAAAAATACTTAGAACACCTATAGAGTTTACTAAGAGAAATACTGTACTTAGTTTCCCACCAACAGGTTGTTAAAATTAAGGTGGGTTAGTGGAAATTGGACAAAGGCTACCCATAGTCAATGTGTAATTCCTGACTTTTTTTGCAAAAATCATAACACGGAGGGAAGGCATAAAGGTTTAGTCCACCACTGATGAACTCCTTTGCTTGTTTCCTTTCCCTTCAATCCGGTATTTTTTTCACTAAATTAGCTCAACATCTGTTGTGACAGCAAGAAAATATGACAGACAGAAGTAATAAAGATAATCTTTAGGTTGTGGGGAGCATAAAATTTCAGCATACTGCAGATGTCGCACATGCACTTACATTATCACTGTTTCATGTGGGCTTAGATGAGTGTAATAGTACTAAGAAACAGCTCATTAGAAGCCTAACAATGAGGTTATGGGTCCAAATCCAGACAATAGCAAAACATGCATAAACATTCACTAAGAATAGTTCTGATGAGAGAGTAGTTAACATGAGAGAGTAGTTCAAATGTGAGAGTAATTTACATGAGAGAGTAGTTTACATGAGAGAGTAGTTCATGTTAGAGAGTAGTTCACATGTGAGAGCTGTTTACATGAGAGAGTAGTTTACATGAGAGAGTAGTTAAAATGAGAGAGTAGTTCACATGTGAGAGCAGTTTACATGAGAGAGTAGTTCACATGTGAGAGCAGTTTACATGAGAGAGTAGTTAACATGAGAGAGTAGTCCACATGTGAGAGCAGTTTACATGACAGAGTAGTTCATGGTAGAGAGTAGTTCACATGTGAGAGTAATTTACATGAGAGATTAGTTTACATAAGAGAGTAGTTAACATGAGAGAGTAGTTCACATGTGAGAGCAGTTTACATGTGAAAGTAGTTAACATGAGAGAGTAGTTCACATGTGAGAGCAGTTAACATGTGACAGTAGTGAACATGAGAGAGTAGTTCATGTTAGAGAGTAGTTCACATGTGAGAGTAGTTTACATGAGAGAGTAGTTTACATGAGAGAGTAGTTAACATGAGAGAGTAGTTCACATGAGAGAGCAGTCCACATGTGAGAGCAGTTTACATGAGTAGTTCCATGAGAGAGTAGTCCACATGAGAGAGTAGTCTACATGAGAGAGAAGTCCACATGTGAGAGCAGTTTACATGAGTAGTTCCATGAGAGAATAGTTCATACAGATTTACAAAACTGTCTCTACAAATGATGTCAAATAAATACTAGAAGTATAAGCTTAAAGACGAAGTGTATACTGATGATGGCACATACCTGTTCCATGAGCTTTCTTTTACTCATTCCTTTCCTGAGCATCTGTTTCTCAATGACCTTGGCATTGGCAGCATAAGAATCAGCAATCTCTTTCTGTAGAATATCAATTAGCAACAAATTGGTTTTTAATAGGAATAGGCACTATCTTTATGTTAACACTAAAAATGAGCATGTCAATGTTTTCTTTTCCATCAGGTGTTAATGAATAACTACTGAAACAATGTTTACTTATAACAACCTAAACTTTCCTTAGACAACATTTACAAAAAATATCCACTTTTCAAATTCAATAAACTGAACTTTTAAAATACAAAAAGTTTGACATTTGATGCAGTCTTTACCTTTTCCCATGGATTAAGTTTAGGGAACCTTGGTACTGTGATTGAACACAGTTAATGGCTATGTAGCTTACTACTTCAAGTTCTGATCATAACTTTTTCCAGCAAGTATTGTTTCGAGCATTTTTTTCCTGTGATTTAACTTAAGTTAGAAATGGACATGGCTACTTTTAATACTACTTCCTGGTTGACCATTATTTTTCAGCTGAGTATGTTCTTATTTTAAATCTGTGATTTAACACAAATTATAACTGGCTATTGTCAGTTCCAGGTCGACTTTTACTTTTTCAGCCGAATATTGTTATGGTCTTGTGCACACCTGCCTATTATTGTATAAATACAACCTCTGACAACTGCGTCAGGTAACTGTTTCTTTGGTTCAGTGGTTAGAGCATTGGTTTTTTATGTGGCAGGTCCTGAAATCAGATCCCACTCTGGGTGGTCACTTCCAAGTTGCACTGCATCTTTCTCTTACAAACTTTCATGTTTGTAAGAATATCATGTTAAGAAACTAGGTCCAGTGATTGAACACAAATAAAACAAGGTAAAAGAAAACTTACCGCTTCCAGTTCCTCCTCCTCATCCTCCATTGTTGACACGGTTACAGAACTGAACTTGCCCATATTTTTAGTGTGTTTGGTAAGTGTCACCTAAAATAGATAAAACCAGTATTGCATTTTCTTCATGCAAACTGTGATATCCTAAGTGTTTCAGATGTAAACAAAAGAGTTCCTTGTTTCCCATAATCCTGTTTTTTCTAGCAAACCCTACTTGGTTTTTTTTATCTCTACTTTAATCCTACACACAGATGTTAAAAATCCTACACCTGGATCAAAATTCCCTGCAAGCATGGAAATATCGCCATGCCAGTCTAGTCTTTTGAGGGTATTAAGCCTTATGACCAATACAGAACTGAACATGTTTCATTTATTCACACATATAGAACTGTTTGAGTGAATTATCTCTTGAAATAGCAACAAAAATCATTAAGAACATATTGCTAAGTTCTTCAAAATTAAATATTTAACAGGATTAAGTTTTGACATTTTAACGGTAAGTCTATCTTCACAACTATTCATTAAAAGAAACAAAATAATGAAGACAATGGAAATGAGCTAACTCTGTAATTCACAAATCTGAACAAGAGGGCCATGATGGCTCTGTATCGCTCACCTGAGTATGACTGCTTTTAACAAAGTTGCTATGGACCTGGTTAATTGACCCCAGATGAGCCATATTCGAACTTGACCTAGAAATTATTGAAACAATCTCTTTGACAAATTTCCAGGATACTTGGACTGAAAAAGTAGCATCTAGAGTGTTAACAAGGTTTCTCGATATTTAGGCTCTGTGACCTAGTTTTTTACCCCAGATAACCCATATCCAAACTTGAGCTACAAATCATCAAAACAACCTATCTGACAAATTTCCAGGATATTTGGACTTAAAATGTAGCCTCTAGAGTGTTTACAAAGTTTTTCCATATTTGGGCTCTGTGACCTAGTTTTTAACCCAAGATGACCCATACTCCAACTTGAGCTAGAAATCATCAAAAAAACCTGTCTGACAAATTTCCAGGATATTTGGACTGAAAATGTAACCTCTGGAGTGTTAAAAAGTTTTTAACATATTTGTACCATGTGACCTAGTTTTTGATCCCAGATGACCCATATCCAAATTTGAGCTAGAAATCATTGAAACAACCTTTCTGACAAATTTCAAGGACATTTGGACTAAAAATGTAACCTCTAGAGCTTTTACAAGGTTTTTCTACTTTCGGGCTCTGTGACCTAGTTTTTGACCCCAGAAAACCTATATTCAAAACTGAGCTAGAAATCATCCATAGAATCTTTCTGACAAATTTCCAGGTTATTTGGACTGAAAATGCTACCTTTAGAATATTAACAAGGTTTTTCCATATTTGGACTCTGTGACCTAGTTTTTGACCCCAGATGACCCATATTCCAACTTGAGCTAGAAATTCTCAAGGCAATTTTTCTGACAAATTTCCAGGGTATTTGGACTGAAAAAGTAGCCTCTAGAGTGTTAACAAGGTTTTTCTATTTTTGGGCTCTGTGACCTAGTTTTTGAACCAAGATGACCCATATTTGAACTTGAGCTAGAAATCATAGAAGCAACCTTCCTGACAGATTTCCAGATTATTTGGTCTAAAAATGTTACCTCTTAAGTGTTAACAAGGTTTTTCAATATTTGGTTTTTGACCCCAGATGACCAATATTTGAACTTGAGCTAGAAATCATAGAAGCAGCCTTCCTGACAGATTTCCAGATTATTTGGTCTAAAAATGTTACCTCTAGAGTGTTAACAAGGTTTTTCAATATTTGGGCTCTGTGACCTAGTTTTTGACCCCAGATGACCTATATCTGAACTTGACCTAGAAATCATCAAAGCAACATTTCTGACAAATTTCAAGATTATTTGGGCTGAAAATGTAACCTCTAGAGTGTTAACAAGATTTTTCTATTTTTGGGCTCCGTGACCTAGTTTTTGAACCCAGATGACCCCTATTTGACTTTGAGCTAGAATTAATCATTAGAACATTTCTGACAAATTTCCAGGATATTTGGACTGAAAAAGTACCCTCTAGAGTGTTAACAAGGTTTTTCTATATTTGGGCTCTGTGACCTACTTTTCCAACCCTGATTACCCATGTTCGAACTCGTCAGAGATATTAATGAGACAAACATCCTGACCAAGTTTCATGACAACTGAGGCAAAAATGTGACCACTAGAGTGTTAACAAACCAATTGTTAACGGACGGACGGACGGACGGACTGACGACAGACAAAAGGTGATCAGAAAAGCTCACTCTGTCACTACGTGACAGGTGAGCTAAAAACAATGACTTTTTGTAAAGCTTACCTTCTTAGGTTTAGCTATTTGGCTGTAAACATCTTTCTTCACTCCCTCTGTCTTCATAGCACCATCTATAATGAACATCACTGTACTTCTACCTTGATGATGATAAGCAATCCATATACCACATCTGAAAATTGTAACATTTTCGAATTACTTAACTGCAGTGCTGACGCCTCTTAAACCACATTACTACTAATGGCGTTCATGGAGAGAAGCAGTGGTCAAGTTGTACAGCACCAGACTCCAAACTGCTGGAGTGAATCCTACCAGGGTAAAATATTCCAGTTACTTTCAGCACTCCACACTTTCTTTGTGGGCAAGCTACCGATACTGAGTAGATTATGGCAAATAAGTTGTTATACCAATCAATGTCAAATCAACAGCTTTGAATTAAATTAACAGAGAATGCTTACAATGACAGTGCCTGTCTGAATTTCAGTGAAAGCAATGCATTGGTCTTTTATCACAGGTGTCTTCATGCCTAACAGTTATATTAGCATAACCAGAAGCCAGAAATACCTAGGCTGTTAGAATTTCCACAATTATTTGGAAATGACACCTGTTTTTCAATTTCTGGTAAAATTATTTGAAAATATCCAGTATTTTTGATAAAATGGAAAACTGAAACAAGACGGCCATGATGGCCCTAGATCACTCACCTGAGTATTTTGGCTGTAGGTTTGCAGTTAAGCAGTATTTCATGTTTTAATTGAAAAAATGTAAGTAATGTAAATATAAATATGTAAATATGTAAAATATCAATCAATAAATAAAGGCTCTATGACAGAAAGTAGAAATATCTATCATAAGCTATGGTGACCTTGACCTTGACCCAGTGACCTAAAATCCTACCCATGGGTAGAGGTCCATGCAAGGATCCTATATACCGAATATCAAAGATATTGGTCTTTAAATGAAGGCTCTATGAGGTACAGTATATAAACCTATTTTTAGCCTCGGTGACCTTTAACCTAATCTAATAAGTCGAAAAAGCTTGTTTCATACCAAATCTTAGATCTCAGGACCTTGTGGTTTCAGACAAGAAGATTTTTAAAGTTTTACTATATAAGCCTATGTAAAATCAATTGACCCCTGGGTAGGTGCCAAATTTGACCCCAGGTGTATAATTTGAACAAACTTGGTAGAGGTCCACAAGACAATTCTACATACCACATCTTAAGGCTCAGGTCCTTGTGGTTTCAGACAAGAAGATTTTCAAAGTTTTCCCTATGTAAAGTAAGTTGACCCCCGGGGTGGGGCCAAATTTGACCCCAGGTGCATAATTTGACGAACTTTGTAGAGGTCCACAAGACAATGCTACATACAAAATCTTAGTTCTCTGGGCCTTGTGGTTTCAGACAAGAAGATTTTTAAAGTTTTACTATATAAGCCTATGTGAAATCCAATGACCCCCTGGTAGGGGCCAAATTTGACCCTAGGGGTATAAACTGAACAAACTTGATAGAGGTCCACACAACTATGCTACATATCAAATCTTAAGGCTCAGGGCCTTGTGGTTTCAGACAAGAGGATTTTTAAAGTTTCACTATGTTAAATAAGTTGACCCCTGGGGCGGGGCCAAATTTGATCCAAGGGGCATAATTTGAACAAACTTGTTAGAGGTTCACAAGACAATGCTACATACCAAATCTTAAGGCTCAGGGCCTTGTGTTTTCAGACAAAAAGATTTTTAAAGTTTCACTATATAAGCCTATGTAAAATCCATTGACCCCTGGGTGGGGCAAAATTTGACCCCCGGGGCATAATTTGAACAAACTTGATAGAGGTCCACTAGACAATGCTACATACCAAATCTTAAGGCTCAGGGCCTTGTGGTTTCAGACAAGAAGATTTTCAAAGTTTTTCCTTTAAGTTGCCATAGCAACCAGAGTTCTTGATGGAATTGAATTCTTTGAACAACTTTGGTACAGCTTCATGCAGGGAACATCCCAGGCAAGTTTCATCAAATTTGGCCCAGAGGATTCAGAGGAGATGTCGTTTGAATGAAATTGTTAACAGATGATGGACAAAGACCGGTCACAATAGCCCACCATGAGCCAAAGGCTCAGGTGAGCTTAAAAATGAGTATCACAAGAGATGTTTCATATATGCCCCCACCCCACCCCCCTAGCGCCTAGAGGCAGCCATGAAGTTTAGAGGAGCTGGGACCAAGCCACTTTAGTGTTCTATAGTTATTGATCGAAAACCATTTTGCTATTCAAGGATACTGTGACCATGGCCTTTGACCTGGTGACCTGAAAAACTAAAGGCTCATCTATAAGTCAGGAAAACTTATATACAAAGTTTGAGGAACATGGGCCCAAGTGTTTTACACTTATTCATCGGAAACCACTTTGCTTTTTAAGGTCACTGTGATCCTTAACCTATGACCCAATGACCTGAAAAACAATAAATGTCGTCTACTGATCATGACAAACCAACATACTAAGTAAGACTAACCTAGGCCCCAGGATTCCCTAGATATTCAGCAGAAACTGTTTTGCTGTTCTAGGTTACTGTGATCTTTGACCTAATAGCCCTGAAAACTACAGGGGTCAACTAATTGTCATGACCAACCTACCTATGAAGTTTTGAGGAGCTGGGCCCAAGCCTTCTATTGGAATTGAAGGTCACTGTGACCTTTGACCTGAAAAGCTATAGGGGTCAATACTGGTCATTGCCAACCTATATACCAAGTTTGAGGAACATTGGCCCTAGCATTCTATAGTTATTAATTGGAAATCATTTTGCTCTTCAAGGTCACTGTGACCTTGACCTTTGACCTGGTGATCTGAAAAACTAAAGGGGTCATCTTCTAGTCATGACCAATCTATACACCAAATCTGAAGAAGGTCTAAGGATTTTCTTGATATTGATCGGAAACCAAAGTGTCTACCGACCGACTGACCTACACACAAACATTTGCAAAACTATATGCCCCCCTCATCTTTATAAAAATTTATTCAGTACTCAGAATAAGTTTTATCCTAAATCTGAGTTTTCAACAGGTTTGCATAAGGGTATGATGGTACACATCAAAATAATGAAAACTAGACAGCAAAATGTCATTGTGCAATCACACTGTTTTTCTTTTATTCTTTGTCACTGATACTTTTGCATGAAGTGAAAATTAATCAATGGTTACCTCTTACACTTCTGCCTGTACTGCTTTTCAATTCCTCCTGGTCTGAAGTATACAAATAATCATAATTTAGTTTTACATTTAGAAAGGATATCTCAACAATGTCACTCCTTTTTTTCCCATATAATGGAAGGGTTGTTATTCTGTGTCATGCATTTAAACAGCCCTACAGAACCAGATTATTGAAACAAAAATTCTACCCTTAAGCAACTGACTGTTTTCCTGCATGTGAAGCTTTGTCAATTAAATATCTAAATGCTAATCCAAATTTCTAGCACCTATAGCATGTGTCTAATCTTTCAATTTTTATGTGTTGCATAAAATTGACTAAGCAGACATAAAAGGCTATGTTGTGACAGTATTTTTTTTTCATTCCAATGTGTAAGTCTAAAACACAAAGAAATATACACAGTAAACTATATGTGTTAGAAAGCAAACCTTTGCAAGTAAACAATTTCGTCTGGATCACAGGTCATCTTGTAGGCATGTTTTGCACTGTCTATTACACGTGCTCCGTCCCTTGGTCGTAATGGTAACTTCTCAATTGGACAGTCTGCAGAAATGAAAAACAACATCTCTTTAATCATAACAACATTAAAGTTTGCTAACATTTTGTTTTTACAATACTGATGAAGACTGCAAGACTGGTTACTTTTTAAGTTCCTAAAATATGCAGTCATACTACACATTGTTAAATTAACTCCTTCCTAGTTTCAATAGTCTCAGTCTTATGTCTCAGTCAAAACGATTTTGATAAATCTGAAATTAACATCATTTAAATGCCAACTAACCCCAGAACCCAAACAATTAACGCCTTCTACAGCTTTAAAGAAATGCCTATAGACACCTGTCAATAGCCGAAAACTATAACACTTCCACTGCATTGCTTCCCTAACTGAGACACAGAGTTTATTGAGTGAATAAATAAATAGATAATTGCATTCTAATCAGTTTCCTTATCGTAATAAATGAACTTAATCCGTTGCCCCAGGGAAGATTTGAAACAGACGAAATACACAACATGTCACCTCCATTCGTAATCGGCGATCCTCTGACCGTCCGAGACACTAACTTTCAATGTTTATTTTTTTCGGAAAATTTTAAAAAATACGTAAGTTTTAAAGGTCTTTCCTTGAGGCCGTTAGAAAGGTTAAAAATACGTGAGTTTTTACCTCACGGCATGAGACTTGGCATGTATGGCTTTAATTGCACACTAACTGTTTAAATGTTGACATGAACTGTCATGTTACTTTTGTTTGAATTACTTCATGTTTTAATATTAAAATAAAAATATTTTAAGCCTTAGTTATTAGAATAACTCAAATACAAGTAGTTTTAGAATTACTCAAGTTTTAGTGAACGCTTTATTTAACATATATCTTTAAAAATAAATTTTGTGGGGTTGTTTTACCGGGAAAAGAGTCAACTTGGCCCTATACCAACTCGGCACGGGTCAACTCGGCCCACTTTAAAAAATATATATAACGTATTAACTTTGCTTTGCATGTTGTTAAAGTAAATGAATAATAAGAAATATTTATTATTAAATAATTATACATTGTAATTCTGCTTATAATTTTGTAACAATAAATGTAATAAAAAGCACTGTTTGTTTTTTGTTATATTTATAAACTCTCTCTGTCTGTCTCTTTATGAACTACGTTAATAACCGAGGTAAATCGAGTGAAAAAACAAGAGTTGTTTCTCTTAGTTTCCCTTCGCTTGCATAAGAATGCAAATTTAGCCGTGTTTAGGCGATTAAATGTCCGATTTTAAAATTTATTACATCAATTAAAAGCTGGTGATCTTAGCTTCCTCTCAGTGTATATTTCAACACATTGTTTGACACTGAAGGTATTTAAATTTACGGTTAGACCTACCACGAGTCAGAAATACAGTGAGATACACAATCGGTTATCTTTACTCGCAATTCTACTGATAAGAAAAGCCTGTCTGCTGCTAGTTCAGAAACTGTCAATCCGTGTATTATAAATAATTACAATAATTACAATAAATAGTGATAACACAAACCTAAATATTAATAATTGAAAAGTGGGCCGAGTTGACCCGTGCCGAGCTGACTCAGAGGCCAAGAACGTTTTAGGGCCGAGCTGACCCGGATTCGTTTTACCGATTTTGAGGGATGAAGTGTCCTGGGGGTGAACTTTCTGCAAATTTTAAGGGGTGAAGTGTCTTGCTACCTACCAAGCTACCCCTTTCACCTCAAAAGGTTGATCCAGATGTCACTTCCTTTACCTCAAAACTTATTTTAGAAACCAAAGGAGAAAAGTACACCCCAATTTGTGATCCCAATGACATAAGAATGAATCTCTACCAAGCTATCCAGTGCTTGCTAGTCATCACAACAAACATTAAAAAATTACAAAGCTCAATAATTTCTATGATAGCCATAAGTAAGATTTAATACATAGACTGAAGAAATTACCTTAAGATCTGAACCCCTCTGCGAGATATGGCATGTTTAGTGTAAACAAATAACATCAGCTTTATTAGGGGAGGCTACTGCTGATCAGACTGTTAAATGACGCAGTCCGACTTACCCAAAATAAGACACATTTGGCCACAAAGGCAGTAGTACACGTTCAAAGGCTTTTCTCCTTGGTACTCCTCCTCATCTTTTGTATCGGTACACACGAGAGACTTTGAAACAACCTTTGGCATTGCAAAACTGTTTGGTTACACTTCGAGCTTCCCGCAAGGACGATGACAATTGTACATCCGGTTAGCTGTTGCTAAAATCCGTCTAGTCCGTTTTAATGAGATAGCCTGCGAGTACACCGTCAGCTATTTATGCTATTTTGCTTGTCAATACAAAACGATATGAAAATGATCAGTTGGATGTATGTAAAACAATGTGTATTCAAAGACCTAAAAAGAATCTAACAAACTAAAAGGCCGTTTCAAAGTAACATGACATTGCTTGTTTCTGTTATTTGTCTTTCAAAAATCCTATATGTGTAAGTTTATACTGTTACTGTTGGTGTTTTCTTCTACCTGATACTCCCGAGCAATCAATACTGACTATAACTGGGAGGCGCCTTGTCAGGAAAACAATGTTAAAAAGTATAAGGTGCACTGTTAACAGTTTAAAAGATAAAAAGTTCACAGAGTAAGAGAATGCATGATTAAAAACAAAAAGGGCGGGGCTAGATAGTGACGGTCATCAGCCTATCCTTAAAGATATCTAGGCTGGGACTGGATTTGGCCTGGTATGGTAAGCTATTCCAATACCTTAAGGTTCTGGGAAATTGGAGCTAAGGTGATACTGGGTACAAGACTGGGGTATCAGGAAGTTCAAGTTTCTAGTTGGACTAAGGTAACTATGGTCGACATAAACAAGGTTGTACTTTTTCCTTTACAAACAATATTTTGATGCACAGACCCGAATTCAATATCCTAACAATTTGACCCGTTTGAATTGCATTTCTAAAAAGTGAGAACAATCGATGTGATATTAAAGATTTGGTTGCTATTATCAGTTATGTTTTGATAGATTTGTTTTTCTTTCAAATTTGTCGTTATCTTTAAAGAAATAAATCGAAACATGAGAACATGTATGTCTTGATCTTGTGGCTTATATGTCCTAACACTGAGGGTGTGTTTACATGTCTTTGTTTCTTTACATGCGTACTGCTATGGACTTTTACACTAGTTGGAGACCCGCGCAAGGCGGGCTAAGAGTAATATGAGAACTGCATGGCTACATATGTGGCAAGATGGGTTCCTCATGACAAGTTTCATTCTTCGTTTCGTAAAAAAGTAGTTCATATACACTTTTTCTTTTAAAAATCTCATTGGTTGTAACATTTTAAAATTATTTATTTACATTTCATTTCCGTATTATCTGTGTCCTAATATATACATGTATTAGAACCGAACTAATATTCACTTTGCAGAAGTCTGTAAGGAAAAAGCAAAAGCAATTTAGTTTTCGCCGACTTATGGTACGTTCATTCAGGGCTTGAATTCAAAAAAGGTCCTGGTTCATGTAGGTTTCAAACAAATGACGGTGTCTCTTTTCTTTCCATTTCCTTTTTTTGTTTGTTTGTTTGCTTTTGTGTGTGGGTGCTATTTTTAGGGGTGGGGGTGCGTATTTTCGTTTATTTTTGAAAAAAAGTCGTCACTGTTTCGTCCTTTATTTTTCTTGTAGAAAATCAAGAGTACAAATCATGCTGTGATTTTCATTTCACAGGGAAAAACACTCCACTTGTGTATCGTTCTTAAAGCTTCCGTTTGCCCGAGAAAAATATCAACCTTTTTCTTCAGCAGTATAATGCTGCCTTTGTTCAGAAATGTCATAAAAGAGTGGCAGAAGATTCATACAGGCGTGGTTATGGTGCTGGAGTAATGTCAATTGTAAAGGCTGAATGTGATTGTGTTTCCATTACGTCTTTTCATTTCTATCTGCTATTCCCCTCAAAGAGCTACCCAAAATGAAGATGTTATGCCGATCACCTTATAAAACTTATAAACCAATTCAAAATGTATGGTTTGTATTACTTGTTTAAGCGTCTTTTTTTAATCTTTTGAAGAACTTGACACTAAATCTTATCTAAATAAAAACGTCTTTTAAGTTCAGATTTCGATTCTTCAATGCAAACTGTATTTATCTCCTTATGATTATTTATCTTTAGAAAAAAAAATATATTAAAGGATTTTAAAACGTTGTTAAGTTTTCTTTGGTGAACAACTTAAGTCTAGGACAGAGCTCATCGGAGTAACAATTGCAAATATATATTGAACGCACGTATATTTAATGTCTTATAGACACTTTATCCCCAGACACTTCACCCCTCATTTTATGCCACCCCCTATTTTTTTGTGTTACTTTTAGACAATTAAAGGTGTTAGTAGAATGAATTTGTGTATTTTGAATCATAATGCATTTCTAATGGTTTTCTGTCTGAATTTGGTCTTTGGCAGGGAATAGCGTCATTGCATAAATGTCTCTGTTGATATCATGAAATAATTTCAATATTGTTGTTTAACTATATACTTTATTGTCGCCCATATAAAATGAAGAGCAGCAAACTAACATACATAGACAACATACAATACATTATATATACAGTACATTACAACATAACAATTGCATGTATGTACATATATGTACATTACATATTTAACATCGAACACAGGATACAATCCAGTATGTATATATAACATTAATCATACAACATATTATAAATGTATACATATTAAATGCAAAGAAAAGTTGTGAACATATGATTACATGTAACCCTAACAATTCCTTTGAAATGTATAATTTTAGTTTTCTTTTGAGGTAAATATTATTTATTATATCAGAATAACATGTTTTATTCAATACAAAAATGTTATCCCTTTTGGGCCTCCTTTCATCTCTAATTGATAACACATTAACTGTACAGGATGACAGACTATAACAATTATGGATGCATTTAATGGCCAGAAATTCAAGTTGTTAATTGACCAAATTAGGCATTGATCTAAAATATTTGAAGTTTTAATTCAGAGGTACCTATGTTACAGCTGTGCTATTTTGTGTTCTGTTGAATGTGTCAGTTTGTTTTATTGTGATGAAATAGAATGTTATTTATACTGTTTAAATTTTGACATGAATAAATTTTCGGTCAAATCATTACTTTTTGTTTGAATTACTTAATGATTTAATACAAAAATACAACAATAATAAATTGTCTTGTCTTATGTCGTTTTTGGTTTTGTTTGATATACAAAAATAACACAGAAATGTCAAAAAATAGCTACATACATACATAAAAGGTTTAGTTAATATGTATTTCAAAAAATAAATTTTTGGGGTGAATTTTCTTACCGATTTGGGGTGGGGTTGTCCTGGGGGTGAAGTGTTTGCAAATTTTTGGCGGGAGGAGGGGGGTGGGGGTGTGAAGTGTCTAGGGGTGTGAAGTGGTTTGCTACCATATTTTATTAAACACCTAAAATTAATGCGTTAGTTCATTACTCTTTTTTGGTGCATGCCTCCCTGATAATATATTGACTGATTTGTAAATAATATGTTATTAAACTTAATAGCATATTGAGTCTGAGAGGTACTAGACTGTTTTCAGACCCAGCAATTACTGCTAATCCTTGATAATGTTAAACTAAATGATTATTATGTCCCTTTCAAACTACAGATTTATCTTTTCTTGGCTGGAATTGCCAGAAGAGGAAAAATATTGCTATTATAGACGTAACAAACATTTAATATATCAATGCAAAAGAAAAAGATCATATTGCCTGAGGCCAGGCTGGAGAGGAACTCATGTATACGGTTAAGGTACGGCTTGATACCTAATTTCCCGCCTGGCGGTTCTTACAATACACCGGGTCTTAGAAAGTTTCCGAAAATGGACAGATATGTCATCAAAAATCCTCCAAAAGCAACACAGGGTACATCTCTCTCTAAATCTGGTGGTTCAAGACTGAAACAAGCTACAATAGAATCTATGAAAGTAATGAATCTTATTTTCATACTAGACTTACCATTACCTGTTTCGGATAGGGTTTTTTTCGGACAGAAATTACTTGGGGAAATTTCGTGATAATGCAAAGAAATTAATTGCTGTCACATTCAGTTGATATTTTCATAAGAAAGACTGAATCTATGTCATACCCCAAAAGCGGATTACTGGGTCCTGCTTTGCCCATTTAAAGGCCTCCCAGCTTTCTCAAGAGAGCATCCTAAATGCCCTATTCCATGAAGTCCATGAAGAATTTGAGATCATCCAGACCAGCTGGCTGGTAAACACACAAGTTTCTTTAATCCTTTCTAAGTTTTGTTTTCCCTGTATGATTTTAAGTTAGTTCACTGATTATAAACTGAGTTCCGATTTCTTGTACAGTACACGCAGCGCGTACTTTGACGACAAACACCTGTCCCTGCGATTTTACTGTCCGCGTTGATGACTAAAATGAGCACTGTGTCGAGTGTTCATTCATATAAAATGTGGTGGTCAGCGTGGCTGTTCGCGGTGATCAGTACTGCGCAGTGTCGCGGCGTCAGATCGTGGGGGTTTGCAGTGTCCGGGGAGTCTGAAAAACAACACAACACAAGAAAAATTGGACATTTCCCTATTAAAATTCAGAAAAGATGAAACCAAAAATTCAACATGGTCGAAATTAAAAATCATGAATTCTAAAGAATGTATATATTTTTTACAGACAGCTGAAGATTGTTTAAAGAATATCCAATCTGATCTTTAATATTTACTCTCATTTCCATCGAAAGTCAGCTGTCTCCGAAAGACGAAGGTAATACTTCACAATGACCCTGCATATTGTTCTAAGATCATATTTCTTTACATGAAAGAAAAAGACGTTCTTTAAACTCTTTTCCACACAGACACAACATCTTAGATGATCTGTGCTTGTTCCTTATCTACATAAATACACATTTCTACACCTCTGCTTTTAATCAAAGATTTAGAAAATAATCAAAACATTCCTACTCCATAAATGCTAACAAACATTTTTTCAATGTCAACGCCAATTAAATTAGGCTACAGTATGTATAAATGCAGTAATCTCCAAATCAAAACATCGCGTTCATGCACCGCGATCAGTCGTGGTGGTCATTTTAGCGGACACCCGAAACTTCATGTGTTCTGTTCACCGCGACTAGCCACCCAGAGACGATACCGCCCCCCGCGACAATGTTAACAATGTCAAAGTCCGCGCTGAGTGTACTGTATGTAAATATTGACATGGCATATTCAATTCACAATAATGTTAAAACTGAATTTCACTGTTTGTAATAAACAATTTTCACACATTACAATTGTATAATGTCCAGCTGACTATTTGCAGCACTTCTGAAAATAAATCTCACTATTTTATCTCCATGACACTGCAACTGTCACTCTCAGCATGAGGCGTTGTACTTCAAATCTTGGCCCACCCTACACTTGTTAATACCCTGCCATGTAGTGAGGAGGGGATTATAGGAGTGGCCCTGTCTGTCTGTCTGTAACTTTGTGTCCGCTCCATAACTTTTAAACTCATGGAAAGTTTTTAAAATAACTTGGCACAAATGATCACCCGTATGAGACGATGTGCCGAGTGCAGCAACCAGGTCACTACTGTCAAGGTCACACTTAAAGGTAATATATAAAAACAGTCCATATTTCGTGTCTGCTCCGTTTACTATTTAACTGCTTGAAAGTTTATAAAATAACTTGGCTCAAATGATCACCATTAGTAGACGATGTGCAGAGCGCAACAACCAGGTTGCTACCCCCAAGGTTACACTTAAAGGTCATATATAAAAAAGTCTACATTTTGTGTCCGCTCCATAACCTTTAAACTGCTACAAATGTGGGGTCCAAATGTAGCTGCCCATTTTCCGTAGAAATTATTATCCTATGTCATATTGAGAGGTCTTTCTCTCTTCACACTTGTTATCCATTCCAGTGTTCTACTGTGGAAGGGGATATAGCTGTCCTTCAGACTGCCTTGTTTAAATTAGATTTAAATGAAATGAATTTATTGATGATGACTCAACTACATGTACATAACTGTTCCATGTATCAACAACTCTCTGTGTTTTCCTGTCATTTTTTTTGTAAGCAATGTTTACAGTTACCGGGTATGCTGTAATTTGTTTCACTTGAAAAGTTGAATAATGCATGTCTTAGACAAGGTTGTGTGGGTTTCAATATAGTTACTAACAAATGCTCTGCAGGTACAATTTTACTTAATTGATAATTGGCACCATTGTTTGATATCAGCATTCATAATTATGTTGTTTGTAAAACACTGGTGGTTTGATTTGGTGTTATTATCGGAACGTTTACTTAAACTGGACTCTTATTCATTACAGATAGGTAAATCTTATCTGATTTACCCTTAACCTGCTGGAACCGAAAGTGATTAGCCTTTGCCACCAGTATAGAGCCAGGCCAGCCTGCATATCCGTGCAGTCTGACCAGGCTCTATACTGTTGGTAGCTCAATTTTTGTATTTTGATATTGAAATCCCTTAACTTTTGAATGGATTGTTCCAAATTCAAAGCTAGGCAAATCCATTACAAAATTTCAGCATGTTCAGGGTTAAAGCATGTTTAGCAGCATAGTAATAGCTGTCAATTAAATGATGGATGAAATCAGGCTGATAATGTGGGAAATAAGTACTGGAAATGATTGAATTGCAAATTAGTGAGTTTTCAGAGTATAAATTTTGTTAAAAACAAGATTCTTGTTCTTGTCATTAGATTATTAAATTCATATCATAGATGAAAATCTGAATACAGACAAAAGCCCTCCCAGACAAAAGCCCTCCATCTTAAAATGACACAATTAATTCTGTAACACTGTTAAGGGGGACAAATATTTCCAGAGGTAACATTAGATTAAGGGGAATCCTATATGAATTTTGTTGTATGAATGAATTTGTATGACTTATAATTTAGTTTTCACAGTGGATTTAAAATAATACAGTGGAGAGCTCTAAATATAAAGGTTAAAAGGACTATGAAGATTTTGGTGTTAACCCTGAACATGCTGAAATTTTGTAATGGATTTGCCCAGCTTTGAATTTGGAACAGTCCATTCAAAGTTTAAGGGATTTCAATATCAAAATACAAAAATGGAGCTACCAACAGTATAGAGCCTGGTCAGACTGCACGGATGTGCAGGCTGACCTGGCTCTATATTGGTGGCAAAGGCTAATCACTTTCGGCTCCAGCACGTTAAGGGTTAATGTTCTTAGAATCTATTATTGTAATTGCAATAAAATGAGCATAATTCACAGCTAAAAGAAAAAATGCACAAAGAAAATACAAGGTTGTAATATTTACATGGCAATCTTTAATATATATATTTTTAATAACTATCAGATGATTTTGTTGTTGTTGTTTTTCTTTAAATGACAGTCAAAAGTTAAAACTACAGGTTCTTACAAAAAAGTATTTCTTAGATTTTAAGTAATTTAATGTTTTAAAATGCATTTTAGTATGTGATTTATGTGACTTTAAGTGGGAGGGCTTTCTGTAAATTTGATGGGAAGGCTATTGTCCACCTTGTAAAATTGATGATAGTGCTTTTGTCCTGTCTGTAAGTTAAATGGGAGGGCTTTTGTCCTACCTGTAAATTAAAGTGGGAGGGCTTGTTTCCACCTTTTCATTTTTTGGATGCGAGGGATGTGTTGTCCTACACTCAAGAAAATCAATCTATGCAATATCTATGATTATTTCAAAGCTTAAAATTGGATTTGATGTGGATTAATTTAAGTCTTAATGACATTTTTAAGTTGTCCATCTATTCTAACCAGCTGTTCTTTTCTTTATGCCACATATTTTTAGTAATGTCTGAGTTTATCATGATGTTAGTTTAGGCTAGATTACAATAAATTTTTGAAACCTGTACTGGTCAGTTATGAAAATTTTGAAAAAGAATGCTTCCATATTTCAGGGTGTTGTTGTTGTCGATGATATTCTACATCATAAGTCCAGACTACAACTTTCAACATCTTCTAAAGAGGAAAAACTACGAAGTCTTGAGGAGCTTGGCAAGAAAATTCCTCCTAGGCATGTTATGATGAGTACAAAGATAGGTAATGGAAGGACCCATTTTGAAACAACTGTATTTTTTTTTACTATGATTTTTTTTCTTTAAATCTAAGGATAATTCCTAGAGCCATTCCTTGGTGGCCTCCTGGTTGGCATGTCTGACTATGAGTCACACCTGTGCAATATTAATGACCTTAGATGATGAAAAAGACATTGAAACTGACTTTACTTACTCACTTATGATTCTTTGTGTAAGATAAAAAGAACCTCATGAACTGGTCAGTGGTATTGCACCTTTTGTCTAAAATTCTCCTTACATTGGATAAGAAATTTTGAAAATTGTATGGTCATAAAGTTGTATATTTTGCTTGAAGTGTCTTTCAATTTAGCAGAGGTTTTTCCCCAGTTTTGTGAATGGGATTTGTGACATTGATAGTTTGAACAGACCAGGGAAAAAAATCACACAAGATTAAAATCAATAGGTCATAGTCACGGTACCAATGTGGCCTGATTTTTGCTAGGAAAAAATGACTGATTGGATAAAGTAAAAGATAAGATAAATAATATGTTTACTTTTTTCAGGAAAGGTGATCAATAAATTACGAAATGATGAAGATGAGGAGATAAAGAAGGCAGCAAGGAAAGTTTATGTGAAATGGAAGAGTCATTTTGTTGAACATATGGAACGACCCATGATAGAAGTAAAGTGTGACCTCAAGACGGAAAAACACAGAACCTCAGCTAGAAAATTGTTAGCTGAAGCCTTGGCAACAAATGTAAGTTTTTTTGATAAAAGCATCAATTTTTTGACAGCTGGGATATATTTTATTTTTTTCTGGGTACATTATAACAAACTTGGAAATGGTTACTTTCTTTTACACGGGATATTATAATTTATATTTTGAAATATCTAATATCATTTCAGTAACTACAGAATGTAAAAGTGATTTTCATAACTTAGCTATGATTTTTTTATCGGCTCAAAATACTTTGGCACACAAGGTTTCTCAAAGTAAAAATCAGCTTGTAGCTTTGGCAGTCTGATCTAATATTATGATGTTAATTTTACTCCAGTTGAAAACTTGATCGATGTAAATTGAAGTGCTCTTTTGGGTCGCCGTGTTTTGTGTGGTCCACAAGTTGTTTAAATTGTTTCAGAGTTATATGCCCTTTGATACCAGGTGATTGTCTAGTTATGCAGGTTGAATGTTGAAGAGGCTGTACTCCAGATTTGATATAAAAATATTTTTTACATAAATTAAATATCTAGATGCCGTGAGATTATAAAAACATGACTGATTATACAATTCAAAATAGAACCAAAAAAAAATATATTCGCTTCAGCCTGATTTGAACTCTGGACCCTCATGTTAACAAAATTTTACCAACGCTTTTACTGTCACCACTATCGCTGCATGTGTAATTATAGTTATTTACTTTAAATGTTATACAATATAATTATACCGTCGCGTTACGGTATAGCACTATGATAGGAAAAAAATCAATTTATAAAGTGATTATCTCATTTTTTGTGATTTAGTTAGTTTTTAAGCAATTGTCATGAATATTACAAGAAATTTATAATACAAGAAAACCTTCTTTTTTTTGTCATCTGGAGGCAAGCCCCGTTAAAGCTGCTTTGTTTTGTCTTGCAGCCTTCAGATAAGCTCCCAGAAGCAATGGAGAGGGAAACATTTCAACAACATAAAAGACTGATCAACAACAGTTACAAGCGGACAACAAGGCAACTTGTGTTTGTGTTGAAATATCAGGAAGAGACCAGATCTAAAGTCATAACAGGGGAAGTAACTGTGTCAGACTTTGTGAAAGAAAATAAGAAAAGCTGAAAGTTAATTTTCAGATAAAGACAAAATGAAGATGTGAATTTTAAAGGGCAATAACTTCGTAAGACTGTGGAAAAAAAAAGCCTTAAAATTATGACAGAGGTTCATATTTTTTCTCCGAATTTATTTTTCAGAGTATTGTGTTAACTTAAATGAGCCCGTAAAACCATCAGAACAATTCTGCTAGGTCAAACAATTTGATCAAAACATCTGTTTCATCTGCTTTCATAACAAGTTGTTTCACATTGTTTTTGAATTTATAAATGGTCAGTTACTAGTGTAGCAAATTTTTTTGATAGGTGAATGCAAAAAGTGTTGTTTTATTTTACAGCTGTTAAAACTTTTTCGTGTTCACCCATGGGAGTGTACTAATTGTCTTTCATATATTAAATAATGTTTGAAAATACATGTTTATTTTTGCTAAATTCATTTATGCCTTCTTTAAAGTTTAATTTTGGTCCTAGGATTTTGAATAATTTGTTTAACAGGATTTGAATTATGTTTGGTAGTTAACACCTAAGTGCCATTGAGTGATTCAGTAGAAAATTACAAATTGATTAAGCACCTAACTTTTAATTTTTATAACCCTTTTCATGCTAAATATCTTAAATGGACATCTTTCAATTTGGACAGATCCATTAACTGTTTATAGGGAAGCTTATTGTAAATCTACTGATTGAATAGGGGACATTAGTTGATTATCTACCCTGAATACTCTCGGATATTACATTGGTCCTTCCATTGGGATTCCTCTGCTTTAATCACTATTTTCTCTTTTGGTATGGTGATGATTAAGCCTAATTATTTGAAGCAGTGGTAGTCAGATTACATATTGAGTTTAGCAAAATGTTTTGTTAACACAATTATCTTTGTTTTTTGATAATCCTAACTTTTTATTTGATATAGGAGAGATCGTGTTTGCAAACATTGCGTAATCTTTTCATCTGATAAGACACAAGTCGGTGGGCAGATGCTGATAGGCCATATTTTTATGGTATCGTTAGTGTTTTTCTATGGGTCATAACTTTGATTATACATATTTATAAAAACTTTGTATCAATGAAAAGGTAATTAATTAAACAATTTATTCATTAACATATATTTTATTTATATATTAGAATGAACAAACTATGAAGACTTGATTTACGCTATTTTTCTAAACAGATTTCACAGTCTTCTGGCTTACGAAAAATTAAATGTCACTTAAAATGGTTTTTAATTTTTATGCCCCCCTTTGAAAAAGGGAGGGCATATTGCTTTGCTGCTGTCTGTCGGTCGGTCTGTCTGTATGTCCAACAACTGTTTCTGTTCATTATACCCCCGCTTCGAAGAAGTGGGGGGTATACTGTTTTACCCTTGTCCGTGTGTCCGTCCGTCCGTAACAAATTTCCGTTGCAGTTTTCTCAGCAACTATAACAAGCAGAAGCCTGATATTTCACATATTGCTATACCCTATAGTCCCATATGGTGTAAAGCGATTTTATGCTCCTTGCTCATCTACTTCCTGTTTACCGAATACTTAGATTTTTACACATAGTTGACATACATTCACAATTTCCGTCACAGTTTTCTCAGCAACTATAAGATGCAGGAGCCTGATATTTTGCATATTGCTTTATCCTATAGTCCCATATGGTGTAAAGGGATTTTATGCTCCTTGCTCATCTGCTTCCAGTTTACCGAATACTTAGATTTTTACACATAGTTGACATACATTCACAGTTTCCGTCACAGTTTTCTCAGCAACTATAAGATGCAGCAGCCTTATATTTTGCATATTGCTTTATCCTATATTCTCATATGGTGTAAAGTGATTATATGCTCCTTGCTCATCTACTTCCTGTTTACCGAATACTTAGAAGTTACCAACATACAGGAAAGGAGGTTCACTTGATCGTGTTTTTGTGAATAAAGACTTCGATGAATCAGAAATCACAGATGTAATACCTGTTTATTATTCTGACCATTTTCATATCCATCTAGCTGTGCCTTGGATGAAGTTGTATTAAATTCAGGTAAATACTCGGAAAAATTTGACACTCTTTATACATATGACAAATGCAAATTACATTATGAAAGTCAAATTTCTGTTAGCGGGGGTATCACTAGTGAGCATTAGCTCACAAATTTACTTGTTTTCTTCGCAGAGGTTGCACATACTGAAATAAAATTTGGTATACAGATTTATCATAAAAATATCTTGGTCAAGTTCTTTTTTGTGTATGATCGAGCAATTTTTGACAGAGTTATGCCCCTTGGACTTAGAAAAATTCCAATTATTTGCAGTTTACGTTCATTTTCTTCGCAGAAATGGCACATACCGAAATGAAATTTAGTATACAGATTTATCATAAGAATATCTTGGTCAAGTTCTTTTTTGTGTATGATCAAGCAATTTTTGACAGAGTTATGTCCCTTGGACTTAGAAAAATGCCAATTATTTGCAGTTTCTGTTCATTTTCTTTGCAGAGGTTGCACATACTGAAATAAAATCTGGTATACAGATTTATCATAAGAATATCTAGGTCTGGTTTTAGCTTAGACACGTCATACTTGATAGGTTGATGCATCTCAGATAGTACCTGTAGATAACCCCTGTTGATTTTAAGTTCAAAAGGTAAATTTCATTTCCATGTACACTGCCCATAATGTGTACTGCCGGGGCGAGGGGGAGGGGGATAAGTGTTTCACAAACATCTCTTGTTAAATTGTATTTCAATATAAAAATATGAAAATTATTAGTTATTCATTCAAATCCATTTAAATTTTAAAATTCTATAAAATAGCAAAAAGTTTAAAAATTCTGTCCTGTACACAACCATTGTTTATGTTATTGTTTTTGCCCACTAGACAACGTATCTGTTTTACCGTGTGACGTCACAACGATCTCTCCTGTATAAGTGACAATTTTCACAACTAAAAGTCAAGACCATCACAATTAGAAACAAGGATAAAGTCAGAGGATTCCAAATGAAAGGATCAATGTGCTATTTGGTCTACCTTTGATGTTTACTGAGTAAGGGAGAGAATTTGTTATCAGGAATGTCCCTCATTACAATTTGTGCTGGCTGATTTTTGTCTGCACCGGTCACAAAGGAAGAGTTAATTGCCACCAGCAGGTTAAGTAATAAATTACACTTCAAGGGGTCCAGTATTTTTCTAGCACATTTTTGTCATTTTCTTGATTATTTCTTTGTACTGTTCAAATGTTTATTTATTTTGATACCGTGACATTATTTGTAAATATGTATTTGTATATTTTGTAATAAAAATTGTAAAACATATTTTCTACTTTTCACAGCTGTTAAACTTTTCTATACATACATGTATCACATACCAGAGAATTAAATGATTTTCAGTATGAAATAACTGTATGGCACCACATAAAATAATTGCAGGTCTCTTTGAATTAACATGGACCAGAACAGTACTATTTACTCTGAGATACTCATTAAAAACAGAATTAGTCTGTACTGAAAAAATAGGACCCTTAATTTTCAGACTGGGACTCTAGTTTTCTCAGCTTACGAGTCCTGGATGGCTACTTCTTAGTTTCAGAATCCTAGTAAGAAACCTGACCAAGTTAACATAAATGTCCTAGAAAGATGCCAATGACTAGATCAGACTAACCATCCATACACAAAACTGACTTGCCACTTGCAGTTTTGTTTGGAGCAAAGTAAATTTCTTCCATGCATTTGAAAAACTTTTCTGACTGATTATAGAAAATAAGAAATAAACAAGTGCTACATTCGAATGAATGCCATGCCCCCAGGGGGGCCTTGACCTTTAACCCATTTGACCTCTAAGTGGGTTTAGTGGGTAGAGCTCATCAAGGTGCATGCACCTGTGAAGTTTGGAGTCTGTAAGTGGAAGGACTTCTGTGCTATGATCAAAGTTATAAGTTTTGTGACAAACAGATCAACCAAAAACAATATGCTCCCTCTGGAGGCATAAAAACCAAATATGAAATTTCTGTTTATCATATTGCTTATATAGATTGCAAAATGCAGTTTTGTCAGGACCAAAGTGTGTAAATTACCACTGTAAAACTTTTCTGACCGATTAAAGAAAATAAGAAATACAAACACATACATGTAGATATGAAATTTATATTTCTGTTTATCATGTTGCGTTCCTCTTCTTTTGACTGAAACCAAAATATTAACCCTTCACCTGCTGAATTTTTGTAATGGATTTGCCCAGCTTTGAATTTGGAGCAGTTCATTCGAAATTGAGCTACCAAATGTATAGAGCCCGGTCAGACTGCACGAATGTGCAGGCTGACCTGGCTCTATACTGGTGGCAAAGACTAATCACTTTCAGATCCAGCAGATCAAAGGTGAACAAGAAAGGCAAATTGTGTACATATTAACATATTATGCCATTGGTGTACAGATAAAAGGCTCCCACTCCATAAGCTGAAGGTTTGAATCCTTCCAGTAAAAGAACCTGAGTAAGATTTTTGCTTTCCTGGATACTATCACTGTAAGTTATCAATACAAGTGGCAAGAACTTTCTGTAGAAAATGAAGACATTTTTATCATCAAATAAGAAAAGAAAATTCTAGACTACACAATAAAAAGCCTAGACAATATAACAATGTAAACATACACGAACAATATAAAAATAGTAACTATGTCATAATTATCATACACGAACAATATAAAAATAGTAACTATGTCATAATTATCATATATGAACAATATAAAAATAGTTACTATGTCATAATTATCATGACTGTAGAAATTGTTTCAAATTCATTAATTTTAAGTGTGTTGACTCGATACAAATGTATCAGCTGTTCAAGAACAAACATTATTTTCGTATTATGTATATTTAGTTTATTTACCCTTATCATGATAAAGGCCTAAAATGGTCTTGTCTGGTCTGTCAGTCAGTTCGGACAGAGCCAGTTATTATTTATATGGGTGTTAGAACCTGAAAGCAAATAATTCTGACCATGGTAAGACTGCACAGATGTGCCTACTGACCATAGTGCTGACGGGTCACAAAGGATATAACCGTATAAGCAGCGCAAATGTTAAGGAAAATCATGAGAAACAAAAATGTACAAAATTGTGCAGAAGTTCTGTTTGTTTTACATTCAGGTTTAATGCCAATTTCAACCTCTTAGAAGTTATGTACTGAATATGAGGTTCATACGAAAATCAGTAAGTTACTCTGTCCTCAAAAATTTCTGTCAATCAAGTTTTGAAAGTTCTGTAACAGAAATGCTCTGCAGAAAAGAAGTTTTTATGGGGTAGAATCCTGTACCACCAATTATGATGTTGCCGATTCAAATCTCACCAGGGCTGGGAGACTTGTGTTACTGAAATAACATGTTTGACACACTTAGCAGTCATAGAGTGAGACTAGCTATAGAAACATATCCTAAAATCAAGAGTATTCAAATTCTTTCAAAATCCAATACATGTAAATGATACTGAATGCTGAACCATTACCTGATACCAAGGTGTCAGTTAAAAAAAATGCATAGAAAAGGTAAACTGGATAAACTAATATCATTTTCCATGACAAAGGTAGTTGTAAAATCTTTTGATGGATAGTAATCTATTACTAATAAACACTTCAGTCTGTTTTCAAGTCCTCAGGAATTTTTTGCACATGTTTTTCTAATAATTATCAATCATTTTTTCATATTACAGAAAAAAAGCCAGTAAAATACATATGCAGTTAGTTTTAAAGTACATGTATATACCTGTAATATATTCTACAAGAACTTGTATCCCAGTCAATGTACATTCAATATTGTCATTGTCAATAAGTCAAAACTGAAATGTTCACACTACACAAGTCAAACGAAACTCGTGTTAACAGGAAAGTACAGTTAAAGATTAAATTACAACAACAGCCATGTTACACATGGTTAATCCCACCGCCGGGAAGAAGTTACCTGAAGGTTGTACTTTTAAAAAACTAAATGTAATAATGTGGGTATGCAGTTTGAAGAAAATCCCTCAAAAAATAGGCAAGGTAGAGTTATTGTTCTTGACACTGCACTTCCTACCAACATGCTCTGTCAGTGTATTAAGTTTGAAGTAAATCCCCCGAGTATTTTTGGAGTTATGTTCTGGAATTTTTTTTTCAAGTAAATCTGATAAAAGGGAAATAACTCTAAAAGTAGGCCAAGGTACAGTTATTGTTCTTGTGCACTGTACTTCCTACCAATGGGCTCTGTCAGTTTATTAAGTTTGAAATAAATCCTGTACTTTTGGAATAATGCTCTGGACAAAACTTTTAAGTAAATTTGATAAAGGGGGATAACTCTAAAAGGCAAGGTAGAGTTATTGTTCTTGCAGGCTGCACTTCGTACTAATGAGCTCTGTCAGTGTATTAAGTTTGAAGTAAATCCTTTGGAGTTATGCTCAGGACGCAAGGACGGAGACCATTTCTAATATCCCCTCCGCCTTTGGCGGTGGGGGGGGGATAATTATGAACGTTTTGTTTGCAGGAAAATTTAGTCCTATCTAAATAATCCAAATTTTTCTGACAAAAATGAGGAAATGTTATGATTCAAAGATTTCATAATTATGATGGGTCGATAAGCTGTTCATACTAAGAAAAATGTTCTTTGATATCCATGAAGAAAAAAATTATTTTTTAAATGTCTAAATTACAGGACTTTATTCTGAAAACTATATCGCAAACTGTTAACAAATACTTACCATTACATAAATCAAATCATTAAATGGTATTATAATATTCTCACCCTAATCATACCGTATATATTCACTTATTAGACGCTCTCGCTTATAAGACGCACCCCTAACTTTGAGTTAAAAATATGTACTTTTTGCATTGACCCTCTTATAAGACGCGGTCAGATTTTCACATCGTCCGAGGTCACGGGGTTCATGAAATTTTGAACTTTCACTTGGAAACCCAACTGCTGTATTTGTTTTTGGTATTTTGAAAATATTTAAACAAAATTAATTTTAACATATTTTATTTAATTTTTGACAAGGTCTGAATTAATTTTATTTCTTAAACCCCAAGAAAAACTTCCTACAAATACAGTGACATCCATTTATTAACAGCAACTGTATACATCCGGTACCGGATTATTTTTTAATACTTAATTTCCTAAAGGTATGATCATACAAGCTGTACCACTAACAATTCATCACATTGCCATAATTACCAATTATAATTATGACAATTTATTGGTTTCACTACTTCACAGTTAAAATTTGGCAAGCTGAAATGCCCTTAATCGTATTGTAGCACAAGTAATGATCGGTCAACTATTTCTCGTATCATTTATCGAGTCTTTCACTTTAATTTCAACCGCGTCATTTTTTTACCGACGGCGCTATCACATTCATCAATTAACTCTGTTTGGATTGCCAGTCACGAACCATTTTCTCACTAACGCCAACGGCAGTATCAGCAATAAAACATGCCCATATCGATATATTATCCAATCGAATACCGGCTGATTCGGACCTTGGCTGATTCGGACCCAGGCTGATTCGGACCCTCCTTGGCTGATTCGGACCACATCCTTGGCTGATTCGGACCACATCCTTGGCCGATTCGGACCACTTTCTTGGCTGATTCGGACCACGTAACTTTAACAATATTCATCATCTTTAACATTTTTTTAAGTGAGTAACTTCCTATTTTTATATTTATCTGGCTTAATTTGATTGTTTAAGGGCCATGATGCGGGTGACGCTGAAAATATTTGGTCATATTTATTGAGTAAAATTCACAAGAATAATTGCTTATCCCCAGGTTGTAAAAAATTGCATTGGGTGTAATAAAGAAATCTGTGTGTCGATCTGTCTGTCTGTCATTTCTTCTCCCATTATACATATTTGTTTATATAATAATAATAATACTAATATCTATTGAAGGAAAATAAACAAATAAAAATGGAAGTCATCAAAAATTTAAAAAAAAAAATTGTAACGAATGTGCGAAAATCTAAGTAGTTATATGCACTTTAATTAATCAACACGTTATAAAGTAAGTGTAAATGCCCTACTTTGATCGGGCCGTTGTTTTATCACGTTAATAGTGTGAAAAATTAATTAATGATATGCACTTCAATCAACACATTATAAAGTAAGTGTGATCCGGCCGTCGTTTTAATCAAGGTAAAAGCGTGAAAAATTAATTAGTTACAACACATTAGCTTTAAATAACAATTAACTCGTAGATTTGGCAAATTACGCGCCTGCCGTTTATCATTGTTTAATGCCATTAAGTTATGAGAAATTTGAGTAAGTGTTGACTGCAACAACTCAAAAAATTTGGTGTACATAAATTGCAATTTTACTCCTTGCTTTTCACAAATGAAATCATGGAATCAGAAGTGTATGCATTTACACTTACTATAGAATGTGTTGATTGAAGTGCATATCATTAATTAAACAATCAAATTAAGCCAGATAAATATAAAAATAGGAAGTCACTCACTTAAAAAAATGTTAAAGATGATGAATATACTTTAAGTTTCGTGGTCCGAATCAGCCAAGAAAGTGGTCCGAATCGGCCAAGGATGCGGTCCGAATCAGCCAAGGAGGGTCGGAATAAGCCTGGGCCGAATCAGCCAAGGTCCGAATCAGCCAGGTTCCTATCCAATCATGTTGCAGTCTGAGCAGGTAGTCATGATCGGTAAACTATTTCCCGTATCATTTACCGAGTCTTTCACTTTTAACTTCAACCGCGAAATTTTTTTTTACCGACGGCGCTATCACATTCATCAATTAACTTTGTTTTGATTGCCAGTCACGAACCATTTTCTCACTAACGCCAACGGCAGTATCAGCAATAAAACATGCCCATATCGATATATTATCCAATCATGTTGCGGTCTGAGCAGGTAGTCATGCATACTGAACTGTCAATCAGCAAATTCAAACCAATCAATAGAAGACACAATTAGGCAATCACAAGCTGGTTGTGTTTATACAACAATTACATTCTTCGATAAGAAATTGCTGAAAATTTGCATCTAATTGGCGTATAATTAATATACAATGCCAGACAATTAACAGTAAAAGGGTCTCGGCTATCAACTCCTGCGAATCATTGAAATAACAGTCTGTTCATTAGTGAGACCCCTTTTCTAAATTTCACAGTTTTTTGTTGTTCGGGTCCTCAGACCCGGACAACTAGATCCGGCATTTCCAGATCTAACCAACTTTTGGAAAACCGAAGAACTGCTGAAGTAGTTCGAAATTTAACAGCTCAGATGTTTAAAATGGTTTGAATTTTTTTGAAAATATCAGTGATACAATTTCTTTGTCAACGTTTCAAATGAATGACATCCTATTTATACAGTTTAATTGTCGTTTAAATCAGTTTGACGAGAAAAAACTTTGGTTGTCATGGTTTATTACGCGTACCAGCGCGTAGGTATGGCCTAACAATATAGTCCAACAAGTTCCATATAACCATCAATCGAAAAAAAACATCTACGTTAAAGATAGAAAAATCAATCCAATGAATAAATGTTTTAAATAGAAATTATTGCTTGAAAAAGGACACAAAACTCTTATAGTGTATTCGTTTTTATTTATCACGGGATCGGAATTTACGCATCACCGTCATGACCGCATTTGACCGCCATTTTGACGTCGAAGTAGAGCAAAGAATTAATATACTCCGACAGCGATTTTTACGTATTATTGTTAGTGTAGAGACATCAAAGCAACAGAAATTAATTTGACTTAGTCTAATGTTTAGTTTAATTCAATATCAATGACAAAATACTTTTTTAAAGGGCGTATTTTGATCGCTATTTTAACAGAGCGAGAGATTATAACATTCACTTCCATTAAAAATCAGAATTGACATATCATTTGTCATTTTTTACCATTGAAACTTGTAATTTAAAATATAGTGTAAAATAAAGTTAATCATTGAGATCGTTCTATTATTTATCTACACGAAGAACCGTTTTGTTAAAGTTACTTTTCTTTACATAGATAAAAGTTCGTGATCTTGTTGAAATGAAGTCGGTCCGAAATACAGTAAATTTCTGTTTCAGACAGTAGTGTTGGACACTAACATATATTTCAAGCATTTTATATACAGTGGAAAACAAGCTAGAGCATACAAAGGTAGGCTTGCATATACCAATTTTTCAGCCACACATTTGTCTTCATTTGACCATGTAGAAATATTATTGATAGGGAATGATGCTTTAATGTGTATTGTTGAAGTCTAAATTAATTATTGCATGAGGTATCAAAAGTGGTCAGGGTGGCGTACTCTTAGTGTTTTCATTATTGAAAAGTATTGAAATACAGTCGGTTTCAATGTGAAGTAGGAGCTTGAAATTAGAAACTAATGGAAGTAGGTTATGTCACTGGCTTTGGCTGTAAAATTTCAGTAGGATTTCATATGAGCTGGATACTGAAAAAGTGTAGTGTTGACAGGTATCTAGCACTGTCTGATGTAGGTGTGCCATAGCAGATGAACAATAAGCATGTAATGTCATGACTGGTAGTCTCACTATTTCATCTGCAAGACCGACAGATTTACAAACTTATATTACATAGATGTCGGCCTTTACGTCTCAACCATTTAGATTCAAAACTGTGTCAGAAATCGAGGTTTAAAAATATTACTGATCGATAAACTGCCGTCTAAACAAAAACATGTTGACATGTGTAAAGTTTATAAGTGTAATGCATAAAAAACATAAAATTTTCTTATCTATTTTCTCTTATATTGATTCAGTTTGGAATAAGCTTTACAGGTATATATATTTTTAGCTCACCTGAGCACAACATGCTCATTGTGAGCTTTTGTGATCCCCCTGTGTGCGTTGTCCGTCGTCAACAATTTCTTAAAAACAACATCTCTTCTGAAACCAATGACTGCATATTAACCAAACTACACAGGAATGATCCTTGGGTGGTCCCCTTTCAAAGTTGTGTAAATGGTTCTGGTCTGTTGCATAAGTAGGTCACGGCCAAAAAAGAAGTTTCAAGAATGCAAATAAAAAAAATCTTCTTGTCATAAAGTACAAGGCCAAGACCTTTGATATTTGGTATATGACACAGGGTTTCCTCTGGGTCAATTTTAGTTTGCGCCAGCAAATTCGCCACTCAGAAAAAGTTGGTGCCAATGGCTCAAAAGTTGGAGCCAGTGACTTTGTAAGGAGACATGCCTTTCTCTGTTAAGATATTATAGAAGTAGTATCATTGTGACAACAAACACTATTTATATATTTATTACAACTGTTTATTAACAGTTTGCATATCATTTTTAAAAAGATACATAACATGAAAATATGAACAATATCTTTATAAGATTAAGCATGAACCATTTATTTTTACACTTATTTAATCTCACACACGAAAACGACACCTGCAAACACCGACGATTTTTCTTTTCCTCATTGTAAATTGCTACAAACACTAACTGACCACACGTGGTTAATTATCTTATTTTTGGACGATTAAAAATGGCAAATTAATCCAATTAACAGATTGTCAGTTGCATCTCAACACGTTCTCAAAGTGTCATAAAGTTTGATAAACAAACTAGTCACGCGTGACCTTGTACTAAACATCCGGGCCGCTTATGTAATTTTGTTGGTCGCTTATTGATTTTTAATCGTACTAGTGGTCGGATGCTTTCTTTTACGTTGGCGCCAGTAAAATTCGCCAATGGAAGATTTTATGGGCCAGAATTAGTATTTTGGAGCATTTGGCGCAATTGGCGAGCGACAGCGGGAACCCTGTGACATCATCTATATGTCCTCTACCAAAATTGTTCAAATGATGCCCCTAGTGCCAAAATTGCCCCCGTCCCAGGGTGTCATAGGTTTTCCTTATATGTATATAGTAAAAACTTAAAAAATCTTCTCCTCTGAAATGACAAAGGCTAGGGATTTGATAGTTGGTGTATGATATCATCTTAATATGTCTTCTACCAAAGTTGTCCAAATTATGCCCCTAGTCTCAAAATTGGCCCCGACCCAGGGAGTCATAGGTTTTCCTTATATGTATATAGTAAAAACTTAAAAAATCTTCTCCTCTGAAATGACAAAGTCTTCTCCTCTGAAATGACAAAGCCTGAAGCTTAATTATTTGGCATGAAATATTGTCTAGTAAACCTGTTCCAGGTTTGTACAAATGATATTCGGGGTAAAAATTGGGACATTTGGCATGAAACATTGTGGACCTTTACAGACATTGTTTCAAGTATGGCCCTAGTGTCAAAATTGGCCCTGCCCTTGGGTTCATGGGTTTTCTTTATATAGATATAAAAAAAATGTGATCTCTGAAACTAAGAATGCTAGAGCTTAGATATTAAACATGAAACACAAATAACAGTCTGTCCTCAAGTGAGCACTTTGGGGCCAATGGCCCCCTTGTTTTAAGAAATATTGAGTGTAAATATATATTTGAAGCCGTCAAAGTTAGCGACGAGATTCTGGTCGCTGGCATATACACATAGAAGAAAAACTTTTTGCATTGTTTTGAATCGTAAATGGGTTGTGCGCAAAGAGCGACCATCGTCTATGTAATAAAAAGCCCTGGCGCACAATTTGTTGGGCTACATGACTCTATGTTGTGTCTTTGAAGATCAGACAACTTCTCTGTTTCACAAAATTTGCCTCGGCCATGGGTAAAAAAGTGGGGCTTGGGTGCAGTTTCTTTCTTGCAACTGATGTTTAAAGAGAAGTGTTTCATCTGAAATTTATGTTTTTGTCAAAGATTGTCTCTGCTCCTATAAGAATAACTGTACTTCTCTTTTCAGGTTGTTGTATTGGGATTGTCAGTGAAGTGCTAACAGTTTCAGTGGTTGTCAGTCACTGGATTTCAGTGTGAATCTGGTATCTGTTGCCTTAAGGTAAAATTGAAATTTTCAGTGTGGTTGAAATAAGCATTTAATGTGATTTTTAGAGAAGACTTGTTTATGCATTGGCAGAAAAGCTGCAGCAGCTTGTTTTCAAGGCCATAATTATTCTTCTCAGAATGAACTAAAAAGAACAGGGGAGGTAATCTGATTTGTGAAAGTGACAATATTTTGTTCCATACCGTCTCTGGTATTTTAATGGTATACTTGTTTACTGTCAGGGCTTTCATTAAGAGGGGAAGGCGGGAATTTTCCCCTTCTATTTTGAGATCTTCACATGGCTGCTTTTCTTAAAATCAGGCTTAATTTATAACAAACTGGCAGCAGATTACCTGCCTACTTTACATGTACCCCCTCCAACTCAAAAACTTAATGAAAGCCCTGACTGTATGGTTAAACTTGAACATGATAGTGCTTCTTGTAATGTTTTGGATACAGAATGTATAGTTTTTCATGAAAACTCAAAATTTTACAAGTTTTATGCAAGATATGTCAGTTTAAATAGACTTGGACATGTCTGTAAGTTCTGATGATGGTGGAAAAAGTATTAGACAGTTTATATTTGCATTTTTTTTTCAGGTTTTGACATTATTTTGTGTGAAATAGTGCTTAGTGTGGTGTCAAGACCAAGTCGTTGCTAGAATTCTTCACTTCAGTAAGGGAGTGTGTGAGACAGTAGGACTCGGCAATATATTGGTTCTGTAGCCTGAAATTCAGTTTCTTTGTAGGTAAGGTGAAGTTTCCTTTGTCATAGCTGTCTGTATTTTGAATCAACTGAAATGGTTAATTTTAGAATCCGTCTAAATAAGTAAATTGTCTACCTTTCCGTCAGTTTGAATCACTTTGAAAAGATAGATTAGAGCTAGATATTTTCTGAAGAAGAAAGAAGTAATGCAACTGAACAGAATTTTGGCCTGTCAGAAAAACCTTTTTGTTTACAAAATTTACAAGAGAAGCAACAACAAGAAACAAATCATGCATGATTTTGATTGTTTTCAGAGGCACTGTGCGACTTCATTTGACCATGTAGAAATTATTAATGATAGGGTATGATGCATTGAAATGTGTATTGTTGAAGGCTAAATTAAATAATGCATGAGGAAATGGGTATTCAGAATTGTCAGGATGGCGTAGTCGTAGTGTTTTCACCATGAACAGTGTTGAAATGCAATCGGTTTCAGTTTAAAGTAAGACCTTGAAATTAGATACTAATGGAAGTAGGTTATGTCGCTGGCTTTGGCTGTAAAAGTTCAGTAGGACTCCGTATGAGCTAGATACCGAAAAAGTGTAGCGTTGACAGGTATCAAGCACAAGCTGATTAAGATGTGCCATAGCAGATGAACAATAAGCTGTAGCGTGTAGTGTCATGACTGTATGGTTTGTCTGAAGATCAGGCGACTTGTCTGTTTCATAGAATTTGCCTCGGCCATTGGTAAAAAAGTGGAGCTTGGGTGCAGTTTCTTTCTTGCAACTGATGTTTAAAGAGAAGTGTTTCATCTGAAATTTATGTTTTTGTCAAAGATTGTCTCTGCTCCTATAATAATAACTATACTTCTCTTTTCAGGTTGTTGTATTGGGATTGTCAGTGAAGTGCTAACAGTTTGAGTGGTTGTCAGTCACTGGATTTCAGTGTAAAACTGGTATCTGTTGCCTTAAGGTAAAATTGAAATTTTCAGTGTGGTTGAAATAAGCATTTAATGTGATTTTTAGAGAAGACTTGTTTATGCATTGGCAGAAAAGCTGCAGCAGCTTGTTTTCAAGGCCATAATTATTCTTCTCAGAATGAACTAAAAAGAACAGGGGAGGTAATCTGATTTGTGAAAGTGACAATATTTTGTTCCATACCGTCTCTAGTATTTTAATAGTATACTTGTTTACTGTATAGTTAAAACTGAACAGAAAAGTGCTGCATGTAATGTTTTTAATACAGAATGTATAACTTTTCACAAAAACTCAAAATTTTACACGTTTTATGCAAGATATGTCAGTTTAAATAGATTGGATATGTCTGTAAGTTCTGATGATGGGAAAAAGTATTAGACAGTTTATATTTGCTTTTTTTTTAGGTTTTGACATTATTTTGTGTGAAATAGTGCTTAGTGTGGTGTCAAGACCAAGTCGTTGCTAGAATTCTTCACTTCAGTAAGGGAGTGTGTGAGACAGTAGGACTCAGCAATATTTGGCTCTGTAGCCTGAAATTCAGTTTCTTTGTAGGTAAGGTGAAGTTTCCTTTGTCATAGCTGTCTGTATTTTGAATCAACTGAAATGGTTCATTTTAGAATCCGTCTAAATAAGTAAATTGTCTACCTTTCCGTCAGTTTGAATCACTTTGAAAAGATAGATTAGAGCTAGATATTTTCTGAAGAAGAAAGAAGTAATACAACTGAACAGAATTTTGGCCTGTTAGAAAAACTTTTTTGTTTACAAAATTTACAAGAGAAGCAACAACAAGAAACAAATCATGCATGATTTTGGTTACCAGAGGCACTGTGCTGTTAATTAGAAAAGATTACAATTGCAAGGACTACTTTCTTATCATTTTCCTGATTCTTTTTAGGGTTCTGGCAATAGTTACCTCCATTTGTTATTGTTATTGTTACAGCTGTGTTAAAACATCAATTCCTGTCATTTTGTTTACTTTTTAGTGGGCATTATCTAGTCTCGAAGTTATGATAGGTCAAAATTCGTAGATAAACATTTCATACCTTTGAGTTTAAAATGTAAATGCTCTTGCAATTGAATCATGGAATTGAGTCATGATTTCAAAATCTTGGAATTGAAAATCTTGGAAATGAATGTCATGGAAATGAATCTTGGAAATGAATGTCATGGAAATGAAACTTGGAAATGAATATCATGGAAATGAATCTTGGAAATGAATATCATGGAAATGAATCTTGGAAATGAATATCATGGAAATGAATCTTGGAAATGAAAATCCACTGTAATGAGTCAAGACAGTAAAATGTACATATAAGAATACTGGAGATTTAGTAAATAATAGGCATTTCTGTTTCCAGTATCTGAGATATTTATTATGTTTCAGAAGTTTAGATATAAATAAGATTATTATCATGCATGACACATGTTTAGCTACAGCTTTGAAATAAAATAATTTAAAGGGGCTTAGAGATAAAATGATGATTTTTAATCAATGAATCTTTGTCTTCTCACCTTTTTAAAATAAAATTATGAGAAAGTATTTGTATATTGTTGAGTGGAAGTAAAACTTAAAAAATGGTGTTTTCTTTGGTTGCTTGTGGTCACTTTCACCAGGGAGATGAAAGATTACCGTATACGTGGTTTTTTCTGCGGTGACTTTATTTCTGCGTATTCTGCGGTCACTTTCAACGCCGCAGAAATATAATCCGCAGAATATTCCACCCTGTTTTGGCGTGTTTACCTACCACGTGTCCGACATTTTGACCTGTATTGGACTAAAGTAATTACGACTAACAGATTATACAGAATGGTTGGTCATCGGATTGTATAACATTGCCGTCGGCTGCTAGTAAATACATAATCTGTGTTTGTAAAGTAGATGTATTTTATGTAATTATGTCAATTTATGAATAAAGATATTTGACTATCATGTACCGGTATAGCCGTTAGTTGTTTTCGTCTTTTGTATCCTTCAGTGAGCGATCTGAGCACATTTTTGATGACGTTTAACTTATTTAATCTTTTTTTAATATTTACCATTAAAGCGCTGAAATTTTAGCGAACAGTGTAGATCCCCTTCAGCTAGTGATGGTTTTCCAATTACCGTATATTGTCATTGCTTACATATTTAAGGTACCGGTACAAAAAGTTCACACGTCCATTCATGCTGATCCAAAGGTGCATACCGGTAATTTTCTATTGTTGTTCATTATTGTTGTTTGCACACATGAAGCTGATAAACAGAGAAACAGGTCGCTTTCCTATTGATTCGATTATTGGCCTCTAATTACATGGCCTTTTATTATGCGAATATTTATTGTTGTACCCTTTCAATGAACAAAACAAACAAACAAACATGCTGCTATTTTCTAAGGCGTGTCCGGTGGCGACGATAAATAAACGCGAGTACACACAAATAATGTTCGATCATCACTTTCTCCTTAAATCCGACATGTCAATTTTACTCCTCCGCTAGCTCCCTTACAGTTGAAATTTATCTCTGCTGTAGTGATGACAACGATACATATATCAGGTTAGTCTGTACCGGAAGTTTACTTTCTTATTGTGTTCTTTTCCGCAGAATTTAAGTCACAGTTTGTCCAAAGAAGGTGCCGCAGAAATAAAGTCCGCAGAAATAAAAACATGCCAAATTTTGAAAAAAACGCAGAATTTGGAGCCTGCAGAAAAAACCACGTATACGGTACCATGTGAAGCAAGGGGGAGGCAGTGTGTCCCTTGTTGTGTAATGTTTTTTATTGTTATTAAACAAGGTAAATCTGTGAGGAACTTTACAAGTGATGATCTTGATAACATTCTACATTGTGGGAGCAACATTTATTGTGCAATGCTTGACTGTAAGACTGTGCCTCAGAGTGGCTTTGTTGATCCTGAGTCTCTTCCCAGCAAAATTTTATATGAAGGAAAGACTGTCTACATTGAACATAAGGGTGTTTTATCAGGATTGATTGGGATAAATAGTAAATTTCAAACAAGTCCAGCATTTTCACTTGAAATGGCATGTTTACAAGCTTCCACAGAGGCAAAGTATTCCATCATTGTTTTCTCAGGTGTACCTGTAGGTATTTACTGTGATATGGGTTGCTTTTATGTGTTTGATAGCCATTCAAGGAGTCAGAATGGAACAAGCTGTTCTGATGGAAAATCAGTTCTTGGGATGTTGACTACAGTTACAGATCTGTGTGCCTACCTACGTACATTGGTTCAGTCATTTGGTCATGACCCTACCAAAGAGCAGTATGATATTCATTTTTTTGCTCTTATTACATACTGCAAAAGGCAATGTCCATTTGGAATAAAACTTCTGAAAAATAGTTACAGAATTGTTACTTCAACCTCAAAGCGAAAGATGTTGAACACCACAGTGACCACACTGTCTAAAAGACAACATATCGATAGTCTCTTGCAAGGTAAATCAGTCCTTGGTTGTTTAGATGACAGAAGTGTCAGGGATATTGAAACTCAGATAGTTTCAAAATTTCATAAGTTGGTTTCTGTTGGTCCAGACTATGTCTGTTCTTGTTGTACACAAACTTTTTTCAAGCATTATGTAAGAAATGTCTCAGCCTTACCTCAACATAAACAGTCATTATTGAAAAAATTCCTCACAGGTATTCAAAGTGTTGACAACACTGAGTGGGTTTGTACTGGCTGTTTTCTTGCAGTGCAGAAAGGCAAGATTCCAAAATTGTGGTTGCATAATGGTCTTCAGTTCCCAAGGAAACCAGCAGAACTAGAAGCTCTCTCTAATTTGGAAGAGCGTTTAGTATCTCCAAGATTACCTTTTATGCAGTTGCGTGAAATGCCTAGAGGTGGCCAGCTGAATTTAAAAGGAAATATTGTAAATGTACCAGCAGATGTTGGGAACACTGTAAAATCATTACCTAGGATGATTAATGATGATGAAACAATAATGCTGAAACTGAAACGTAAGCTTTCATACAAGCACCATGTTGCTTTTGAAAACATTCGTCCCAATAAAGTCTATACTGCTGCAAAGTGGTTGGTTGATAATAGTCCTTTATTTAAAAATGAGGGCATTGTGTTGGATGAAATGTGGCTTCAGCATGCTCAAGAGTTTCCTGTAATTGATGAAAGTCAGAGTGATTTTGAGAAGAATGATGCTGAAATGGTTGAAATTAGCAATGACACTTGGACAGAGGATGAAACTTTTAACGAAAGACTTGTAGGCAATTTAGACACATGTCTTCAGTCATTAGATTTCCGTGAATTCAATAAGGTGCTATCAGTTGCACCAGCAGAGAAAAATTCTCCTATCAGTTTGTTTCAAGATTTTCATTCAGAGGTCTTAGCTTTTCCTACTATATTCAATGGCCAGCCACGCACAGAAAATTCACAGCGTTTGATTCCATTGCATTACAGTGACATAGCTAAATGGGAGTTGAGAAATGTTGATAGACGTGTAGCTGTTTGTATTCCAAACATTTTTTTCAAATTGAAAAGACTCCAAATTAAACAGGTGAAAGACAAAGTCTCCCTTGCTATCCGAAAATGTAAAATCAAAGGTGAAACACTGACTGCTGGTGATTTGCTTACTCCTGGCTTTGTTGATAATATGACAATGCAAAATGATGGTTACAGGGTTCTAAGAACTTTGCGTGGATCCCCTCCATACTGGGAGCAGGCAAAACGTGACTTATTTGCAATGATACGTCAACTAGGCATACCAACATGGTTTTGTTCTTTTTCTGCAGCGGAGACAAAATGGAAACCTTTACTGAAATCTTTGTCAAAGTTTTTAGAGAGGACAGAACTGTTATTAGATGATGCAAGCGACTTTTCATGGCAAGAAAAATGTAAACTTATCAAGTCTGACCCTGTAACATGTGCTCGATACTTTAACTTTCGTGTGCAAACATTTCTGAGTAATGTTTTGAAACACAAGTCACAGCCCATTGGCAAGATAGTTGACTTTTTTTATCGAGTTGAATTTCAACAGCGTGGATCACCACACATTCATATGGTAGTATGGATAGAAAATGCACCAGTTTATGGACAGACATTAGATGCATCAGTTGTTGACTTTATTGATCAGTATGTCACATGTAAAAAGGATGAAAATATACCTGAGTTGATTAATTATCAGACACACCGCCATGCTAGAACATGCAGAAAGAAAGGTAAGGATGTTTGTCGATTTCATTTCCCCATATTCCCAATGATGAAAACCACTATTCTTTATCCCCTGGAGGGATGTGAAGAAAACAGTGACTACACACAAACAGTGAATAAAATTGTGACATTGTTAAATGAAATTCATACAAAAGGAGAAGACACAACATTTGCAGTTTTTCTGGAAAAACTGGATATAGACTATTCTCAGTACCTTGTTGCAGTGCGTTCAACACTGAACAGTCCGAAGGTATTTTTGAAACGTTCTGTTTGTGAAAGTAGAGTCAATAACTACAACAGTGTTTTGATTAAAAGTTGGATGGCTAACATGGACATCCAGTACATTTTAGATGCATACTCTTGCGTATCATACATTGTGTCCTACATTTCTAAAGGTCAAAGAGGGTTGTCAAACCTTCTACAAGAGGCATGTGCAGAAGCACAAGAGAATGACAGCGATGTAAGACAGCAGGTCAGACGTATTGGTAACCAATTTTTATCAAGTGTTGAAATAGGTGCACAAGAGGCAGTATATCTAGTGTTGCAAATGCCACTTCGAAGAAGTACAAGAGATGTACTTTATGTTGATACCAAGCTTCCAGATGAAAGAACTTCCTTGATAAAACCCTGGTCTGAGTTGAAAAAACTACCTGAGAACTCTAAGGACACAGAGATGGATAATGTATTAAAAAGGTATAAGAGAAGGCCCAAAACAATGGAAATGCTATGCTATGCAGACTTTGCTTCCTGGTATGATGTTTGTAAATCAAAGAGAGAGGTAGAGATAAATGACACCATTTCTGAGGAATTACCAGAAGTTGACTATGAACATGATCAAGATGATGATATTGAGATGGATATTGATACAGGTTATGGTAAAGTTGTGAAATTCCCATGTGGAACTTGTGTTAAAAAAAGGCTTCGACAAAAAGTGATTTATACCCACCCAACATCACTCAACCATGACAGAGAGGAACATTTTCGTCAGAAACTGATGCTGTACACACATTGGAGGCAGGAGAGTGACCTATTGAGTGGCTTATTAACATTTGAGGAAAGCTTCCAATTAAAGGAAGAACAAGTAAATTTGAACAAAGCCTCATATGAGAAATGCGATATGGATGAGAAAATTGTTAGTGTTAATGATGACTGTTTACCAACATCAGTGAACTCAGAATGTCAACATCAAGATGTTATTGACCAGGTTGAAGGCTTGTCCACAGCAGTTGATTATGGTTGTTTTGATCCTGGAGTGGGAACAATTTATCAATATAATTATGATATTGGTGAAGACATTTGCACAAATACCGGAAGAATTCCAGAAGAAGCCCCCCACAATGAAATCAACAATGAAGAATACTTGGAGCAAGTACGGTCTTTAAACACTGAACAGAAATACTTCTTTTATCACATTTTGCACACAGTAAAAATGAACTCATTGCCCTTTTATACATTTTTGTCAGGTGGAGCTGGAGTTGGAAAAAGTGTTCTTGTTAGGAGCATTCATCAAGGTTTGCTTAAATATCTTAATCATCTAAGGACAGAAGAACCAGACAGTGTAAAGCTCCTATTGTGTGCTCCAACAGGCAAAGCTGCTCACCATATTGGTGGTATAACCATTCATTCAGCATTTTGTATTCCTGTTAGTCAAGGTTTTCATTTTAAGCCTCTTGATATGCAGCAGCTAAACACAATGCGGGCACGATATCATAGTTTGAAGGTTGTTATCATTGATGAAATATCTATGGTTGGGCGTGGCATGCTTAACTTCATCAATTTGCGCCTGCAGGAGATCATGGGCTGTACAACACCATTTGGTAATATCAGCATTCTTGCTGTGGGAGATTTGTATCAGTTGAAACCTGTTGCAGATTCTTGGATTTTTTCTCAGTCCTTTCAGGTTGCACATCTCAGTTGTCTTGCTACAAGTCTTTGGATTCAGCTGTTCAATTTTTATGAGCTTCATGTAATTATGCGACAGAAAGATGATTTTGCATTTGCTGAACTTTTGAACAGATTGCGAGAAGGCCTTCATACAGAAGAAGATGTTAGAACTCTTCATGCAAGAAAAGTTGATACTGAAACTGATAGAGTAATTCAAATGCCACACTTGTTCTGCAGGAGACAAGATGTTTCATCTCACAACCTTTCAATTTTGGAAAAAATGAATGGCCCAGATACAGTTACAGTTGATGCCATTGATGACATATCAGTGGATGTTAGTTCTGCATTACGATCTTTAATTTTGGAAAAAATACCTGATGATTCCAAACTAACCATGGGTCTCCAGAAAAGTTTAACACTTGGTATTGGTTTGCCAGCTGAAGTCTGTTTAAATATTGACACAGAGGATGGACTGACAAATGGTGCTCCATGTTGTATTAAGAAATTTGACAACAGGGTTCAGAACTCATCTCGATGTAGTATCATTTGGGTGGAATTTGAAGATGAGTCTATTGGCAGGCACTGGCGTAACAGATACAGACACTTATACACTGATAGCATTCCTTTATCATGGACTCCAATATTGGAAACTTGTAGAAGGTTTTCATTTAAGCACTACAAAACATATTTGATTGTCCGCCGCCAGTTCCCCCTGTATTTATCTGCAGGTAAGACTATACACAAAAGCCAGGGCTCTACTGTAAAGGAAGCAGTTATGCATTTTGGATCTAGGAAAATAGATCACATTCATTATGTTGGACTAAGCAGAGTAACAAGCTTGTCAGGTGTCCATATCTCAGAACTAAATGCTTCAAAATAAGTGTTTCTCCAGAAGTTCAAGCTGAAATGGAAAGACTGAGATCTGAGTGTAAGATAACAACCACTCTGCCAGACCTTAGTTCATTTGATAGCTCATTGATGAAAGTCTGTTTCCATAACTGCAGGTCATTGAAAAAGCATTTAAAAAATTTCAGACAAGAACAAAATCTTCTAAGCTCAGATGTGGTTGGTTTAGTTGAAACAAGATTATGGGGTGTTTCAGAAAAGGAGTTGCATATTGATGGCTTTAATGTGATTTGTGCTGATTTAGAAAAAAGCCCACATGGTATTGCAGTTTACTATAGAGACACATTGAGTCTAGAGTATCTGACCTCTTATTGTGAGTCTGGAATAGAATGCATGCTAATAGGTCTAAGAAACGAGATTGTAATTGGCTTTGCATATTGTCCTCCAAGAAATGTTTCGATAACAAACTTTCGAAACTTTATGAATTCTGTGTCATCCTTTGTTGCAAAGTATGTTACTTTTAATGAAAAAAAACTTCTGTTAATGGGTGACTTTAATTTCAACAGCACTGAAAAAGCATCTTTTTCTAAAGTGTTTTTGAAAACCTTGAACATACGCCAGTTACAGACAAGTGTCACAACAGATTATGACTCATGTTTAGATCATATATATACCAATGTATGTGATCAGGCTGTTGTAAGCTTTGGAACGTTGGAGTCCTACTACTCTGACCATAAGCCTTTGTTCATTGCATTTATAATGTGATTCAGAATTGACTGTGTATCCATAGATAAATTAGAGGCTCAGTGGTTTTTCATTCAGTTTTTCAAGGGTCCGTTAAATCCTCAAGCAATGATATATAATTTTATATCACTTTCTTACACAGAAAAACATAAGTGTCATTACAACAAAATTTTGTACAGTCCATTTGTGATGCTACGAATATGCATCAGACCCTGTAGAATTTTCGTAGTATCGCATTCAAGTCCCTGTGGCCAGGGTAAGGGTCACATATAGACAGGCGTATTCTGAGACAATGGCAGCCTTGTTTTTTTACTTAGAAATCTTGGTTAAAGCTTTGCATGCAACATTTATACTATCATGCTTGTTTCTGAGGAATCATAATTGGGATTGATTTGAAACTTCCAAGTAAAATACTTGTGGCAAAATTCATTGTTAATTATCACCCATTTTAAACCCTTTTAAACTTAGAGATATTGGTTAAGGTTTTGCACAAAAAAAAGTTTCAGTTTTGCATATAATTTACTATGAAAACACTATGTTCGTGGGTTTTATTCAAGCATATATCAATTTTTCCACTATGGAGTATTTATCTTTTTGCAGTTTTTAGGGCAACATTACTTATTGAGCTGTTAGGTTTACATGTTTTCTCCATATAGTATTTGATATAAGACATAATTATTATTTATTTTTGACAGTAAAAACAGTATTCTGTATCCCCTTATTAGTGATGTATGTGTAACCTTGATTGTTCATAAATCTTCATGCGCAAATTGAAAATTTTGTACCTTGTTCACACAAGTTTTCAAAGTGAGGTAGCCAGTTGCAATCTTATGTAGTTCATATAATTCAGTGGAAAAACGATTTGTAAATATAAAAACTTTAAAGCAAATATATTTCTCTTTTAAAGGTCACAAAGAAATTGAAAGTAAAGATAGATTATTGCTTTAGTTCAATGTTGCTTGTTTAAGATTTTCATTTTATAATCCATTCATTATGCTTGCAAAAAATACATTCTCAGTATACTTTTCATGTTTTTTTTTCCGATTTCAGTTATTGAAAAGGCATCTATGATTATGCAGGAAATGAGTTGATTCTATCTGAAAACCGTGAATGGCGAAACAAACCAAGTGCTAAAATTTTGACTGAAACTAAAGCATGACATTTTCTTTGTAAAGGAAAATTAAGAAAAGTAGCAGGTAAATGAAAGGTCATTTTCAGTTGTTTTTTTTTTCTAATTTACATCGATCATTCTGTTTTGACAGTCATCTCAGGTAAGTATGATTTATGTTTAGTTCTTCACAAATGTTTAGGTTGCTTGATTGATCTTAGCCTGTAATATTTCATAATGATTTGGCTTTTATGCACCCATCAAAGATGAGGGGGTATATAGTTTTGCAAATGTCTGTCAGTCGGTCAGTAGACTTTTAGTTTCCAATTAATATCTAGAGAATCCTGTGACCCACCTTCCTCAGACTTAGTATGTTTGTAGGTCGTGACTTGTGGATGATCCTGTAGTTTTTCAGGTCAAAGGTAAAGGTCACAGTGGCCTTGAATAGCTTAATGGTTTCAGATCAATAACTAAAGAAGGCTTGGATTCAGGTTCTTCAAACTGAATGTGTATGTTGTTCTTGACCAGTAGATGAACCCTGTAGATTTTCAGGTCAAAGGTCAAGGTCTTAATGACTGAATAGCAAAATGGTTTCTGACAAATTACTAAAGAACGCTTAAGGCCAGGTTCCTTAAACTTGGTATATAAGTTGGCCTTGACCAGAAGATGACCCATATAGCTTTGTAGGTCAAAGGTCAAAGTCACAGTTAACTTTAATAGCAAACTGGTTTCCGATCAATTACTATAGAAACCTTGGTACCAGCTCCTCAAAACTTCATGGCTGTTGCAAGGGATAAGGCAATATGGGGCATATATGTTTTACAAACATCTCTTGTTTACTTGGCATTTTAATTCAGTTGTCAGCTGTCTTTGATTTCTGCAGTATAAGGGTCTGCCAGTTGGTATATTCACACTAGAACAATTAAGAAACATTTAAAAATTTCAGGAAGGACCCAGAAAGAGGAGAAATAAATTTATTTAATGTATAAATGCTTGACAGTTAGACAGAAATGTTTGTATTACATGTTTACATGTAATAATATATATCTAAAAATACAGAATGCATGTAAAACATTTTGAAGTTATTTAATCAGTTCAGCTCAGTTTATTCAGTGAAAGTATGACAGTAAAAGCACTTTAAAGTTTATATTTATAATAGAAAAATTAATGGTTGGTGTACTGTTTCTAATTTACTTTCATGTCATATTGTTTTTCAGGGAATTGAGTGCAGTTTGGCAAAAAGAGTATGCAAAACTACCCTGATTATCAGTGATTGTGAACTTTACATTGTATGATAAGGGGTATAAGCAACAGGCTTGTCTAGCTGTTGGAAAGAAGACCAGATTTCACTTCATCCTGATAGGAGTTGGTGTATTGGGTGACTAACCAGTTGTGTCAATGCACCATCTTAAAAGATACAGTCATTTTTTTTTAGAAATTATGCTTAAATCTTATTTATTTCTGATTAATCAGAATAAGTTGTCTGACATTCCTGTGCTTAACATTTATATACTGACGGAAAAATATAACTGTGCACACTAAAATACTTAATATCTTTTATTAGGTATAAAATTATTTTAGCAGATTTCTTTTGTGTAATTCACAAGGTAATCTTGTTTCAATAATACTGCTTTTCGCGAGTTGCACGTGCAAAATGTATAGCCCGTAACAGTCTCGCTTTTTACGTGTTTCTTTATGTTAACATCCTCGTACATGCTGTTTCGAGTTATTTTAACCGTCAAATTATAGTGAGCTACCCAGCAGTTCAGAAAAACACCTTAATTTGGATTTTAAGTCTTTGAAGACAATGCCACGCATCTCAGAAAATGATCGCCTACGTGCCGTCGGTATGCTCCAAGCAGGCATTGCTCAAAATGCAGTTGCGCAGCGTTTTGGTGTTCACCGAAACACCATATCAGCACTTTGGCGACGATTTCAGCAACGTGGCAACATCCGTGATCTACCACGTCCAGGACGTCCACGTGTGACGTCAATCCGTCAAGACAATTATATCCGGCTTACACACCTACGGAATCGATTTCAACCGGCCACATTAACAGCACGAACAATTCCTGGCTTGAGACCTATCAGTGGACGAACTGTTAGAAACCGATTAAGAGAGCACAGCATTACTCCACGACGTCCTGAGATACGTCCTACTCTTCTCTTACGTCATCGACAACGTCGACGTCAGTGGTGCAGACAGTATCTAAGGCTTCCAAGAGCATATTGGAATAATGTTCTGTTTACTGACGAGTCGCGGTTTCACTTAGAAAGTTCGGACGGACGAGTTCGTGTAAACAGGCGTCGCGGAGAACGTTACTTGGATCCCTGTGTTTTTCAACGTCAACGTTTTGGTGGTGGTGGGTCGATAATGGTTTGGGGAGGTATCTCATCTCAAGGCAGGACCCAGCTTGTAATTGTCCGTGGCAATTTAACGGGTGTTCGTTACAGAGATGAGATTGTCATACCCCACGTGCTGCCATTTCTTCAATGTCAAGGGCGTAACATGACGTTTCAACAAGACAACGCTCGGCCACATGTAGCACGTGTAGTTACCGGGTTTCTGGCTCAGCAAAACGTGAGTGTCTTACCCTGGCCCGCTGTTTCACCAGATCTTTCACCAATTGAGCACGTTTGGGATGAGATGAAGAGACGCCTCCGTCAAAGACGTAACCAACCTCTCACGCTGGACCAACTAGCGCAGACATTGGTCAACATCTGGAACACCATTCCACAGGCAGTTATCGCCAACTTAGTTGCCTCTATGCCTCGTCGCTGCCGTGCTTGCTTGAACGCCAATGGAGGCCACACACGATACTGACCTTGTGAAATCAGATTTCATACCTGTCAACTTCTGCGCCTTGTTACTGTAAAAATTGTTTTACATCATGAAGTGTTTGTATTGATTGTTAGACATAAAACGTTGATTGGCTAATTTGCAAAGTTTTATGTTACTATTCCTAATATTAAAAAAAATTCTATACCTTGAAGTATGCACAGTTATATTTTTCCGTTAGTATAGAAAGATACACTGTCATAGGAGTTTAGCCTTAGTACAAGCACAGTGTAAATTTTAAAAAAGTGGTTTTTATGTAGTTTTTAATGCACATTTTCTGATAGATTAAATTTGATAATTGTTTTTGTCATTTATACACACTTAGATATAGAAGCTATATTGGATTCACATCTTTTGGTCAGTTGGTTGGTCCATACCTCCATCCATCCAACAGTCTGTAGACAAAATTATCTGGACTGTTTCTCAGCAACTATTTCTCAGATTTTGATAACACTTTGCAAGGGCATAAGTATGAAACTTATTTGTGCATATCATTGTCATGTTCAATTCTGATTACTTTTTCACAAAGTTATGGTACTTTGATATATTTTTTTACACACCAATTTGTACAGACTATTTTTCATCAACTATTATTCAGGTTTAATAATAATTTGCAAGAATCACAGTACCAAGCATACTTGTTGCAGCATTCCACTGCCATGATTTTTCACTGAGTTATGGGCTTTTTATAGTTTTTTAGCTCACCTGAGCATGCTCATGTGAGCTTTTAGGATCCTTGATTGTCCGGCGTCCGTCCGTCCGTCCGTCGTCCACAATTCATTCAAACGACATCTCCTCTGAAACCACTGGGCAAAATTTAATGAAACTTGCCTAGAATGTTCCTTGCATGAAGCTCTACCAAGTTTGTTCAAATGGTTCCGGTCCATTGCATTTCTGGGTCACAGGAGCTAAAAACAGATTTTGAAACTTGGATCTTTAAAAATCTTCTTGTCAGAAACCACAAGGCCTGGAGCTTTGATATTTGGTATAAAGCATCATCTAGTGGACCTCTACCAAGTTTGTTCAAATTATGATCCTGGGGTCAAAAATGGCCCCGCCCCAGGGGTAACTTGTTTTACATAGAGTTATATAGGAAAAACTTTAAAAATCTTCTTGTCAGAAACCGTAAGGCATAGAGCTTAGATATTTGGTGTGCAGCATTGTCTAGCGGACCTCTACTAAGTTTGTTCAAATCATGGCCTCTGGGTCAAAAATGGCCCCGCCCCAGGGGTAACTTGTTTTACATAGAGTTATATAGGAAAAACTTTAAAAATCTTCTTGTCAGAAACCGTAAGGCATAGAGCTAAGATATTTGGTGTGTAGCATTGTCTAGTGGACCTCTACCAAGTTTGTTCAAATCATGGCCTCTGGGTCAAAAATGGCCCGGCCCCAGGGGTAACTTGTTTTACATAGAGTTATATAGGAAAAACTTTCAAAATCTTCTTGTCAGAAACCGTAAGGCATAGAGCTTAGATATTTGGTGTGTAGCATTGTCTAGTGGACCTTCACCAAGTTTGTTCAAATCATGGCCTCTGGGTCAAAATGGCCCCGCCCCAGGGGTAACTAGTTTTACATAGAGTTATATAGGAAAAACTTCGAAACTCTTCTTGTCAGAAACCGTAAGGCTTAGGTATTTGGTATGTAGCATTGTCTAGTGGACCTCTACCAAGTTTGTTCAAATTATACTTCTGGGGTCAAATTTGGCCCCACCCTGGGGTCATTGGTTTTACATAGGCTTATATAGGAAAAACTTCGAAAATCTTCTTGTCTGAAACCACAAGGCCCTGAGCCTTAAGATTTGGTATGTAGCATTGTCTAGTGGACCTCTACCAAGTTTGTTCAAATTATACCTCTGGGGTCAAATTTGGCCCCAACCCAGGGTCATTGTTTTACATAGGCTTATATAGTGATAACTTTGAAAATCTTCTTGTAGAAGGAGAAGTAACATTTTCAGTCCAAATAATCTGGAAATTTGTCAGACAGGTTGTTTCTATGATTTCAAGCTCAAGTTCGAATACGGGTCATCTTGGTTTAAAAACTAGGTCACAGAGCCCAAAAATAGAAAAATCTCGTTAACACTCTAGAGGTTACATTTTCAGTCAAAATATCCCAGAAATTTGTCAAAAAGGTTGTTTTGATGATTTTTAGCTCAAGTTCAAAATTGGGTCATCTGGGGTCAAAAACTAGGTCACAGAGCCCAAATATGGAAAAACCTTGTAAACACTCTAGAGGTAATATTTTCAGTCCAAATAACCAGGAATCTGTCAGAAAGGTTGTTTCAATGATTTCTAGATTAAATTTGAATATGGGTCATCTGGATTAAAAAAACTAGGTCACAGAGCCCAAAAATAGAAAAAAACTTGTTAACATTCTATAAGCTACTTTTCAGTCCAAATATTCTCCAAATTTGTCAGAAAAAAAGTTTTAATGATTTCTAGCTCAGATTCGAATAAAGGTCATCTGGGGTCAAAAACTAGGTCACAGACCCCAAATATGGAAAAACCTTGTTAACACGCATTGAGGTAACATTTTCAGTTCAAGTAACTATGAAATTTGTCAGAAAGGTTGTTTTAATGATTTCTAGCTCAGTTTTGAATATGGGTTATCTGGGGTCAAAAACTAGGACACAGGGCCAAAAAGAAGAAAATCCTTGTTAATGTTCAAGAGGTTACATTTTCAGTCCAAATGTCCTTGAAATTTGTCAGAAAGGTTGTTTCAATGATTTCTAGCCCAGATTAGGATATGGGTCATCTGGGATCAAAAACAGGGACACAGAGCCCTAAAATGTTAAAACCATTTAAACTATCCAGAGGTTAGTCATTTTCAGTCCAAATATCCTGGAAATTTGTCAGACAGGTTGTTTTGATGATTTCTAGCTCAAGTACTAATATGGATCATCTTTGGTCAAAAACTAGGTCACAGAGCCCAAATATGGAAAAACCTTGTTAACACTCAAGAGTTAAGATTTTAATTCCAAATAATCTGAAAATTTGTCAGAAAGGTTGTTTCTATGATTTCCAGCTCAACTTTGAATATGGGTCATCTGGATTAAAAAACTAGGTCACAGAGCCTAAATATCGAAAAACTTTGTAAACACTCAGAGGCTACATTTTCAGTCCAAATGTCTTTGAAATTTGTCAGAAAGGTTGTTTTGATGATTTCAAGCTGAGGTTTGGATATGGATCATCTGGGGTTAAAAACTAGGTCACAGAGCCCAAATATGGAAAAACCTTGTTAACACTCTAAAGGCTACACTTTCAGTCCAAATAACCTTGAAATTTGTCAGAAAGATTGTTTCAATATTTTCTAGGTCAGGTTTGAATATGGGTCATCTGGGGTCAATTAACCAGGTCCATAGCAACTTTGTTAAAAGCAGTCATATTCAGGTGAGCGATATAGGGCCATCATGGCCCTCTTGTTTATTAATACATAAATTTGTCCATGATTTTTCTTAGCAACTGTATGTTGGATTTTAATAATACTTCGTACGAGTCATAAGAACCAAACCTACTTGTACATGTCATTTTTGTGTTCTGATCAAATAATTTTCAATGTGTTATGGCCCTTTAATTTTTCTTACATGTAAAGGATAAATCGTTTGTCCATGCTGTTTATCAGAAACTGTATATGTATGTCAGATTTTATCATACCCCCGAATAGAATTTTAGGGAGCTAAATTGAATTCATGTCATTCCATCTGTCAGTCTGACTCCCTTGGTTTATTCTTCACATTGAGGCCATTCAATGCTAATTTGTGCTATGTCTTGGCAATTATTGTGGGATTTCAATTAAACATTGTACCACTAATAACCACCATAGACATTACATGTTGTTCAGTATAAGTTTGTATGTGCTTTCTATAGAAATTAATAATTGGAGTATAATCAAACTGTTTTTTACTTAGCACAGATTTGCTTGTCCTCTGCATGTAGTGTTTGTATTCTGGCGAGTTTTTTGCAGGATGGTTAAGTTGTGAGTGTTTATTCATATGGTTGAATTATACTGCTGATTTATTTAACTTACCCCAGAAGTTTGTGTTTTGAATTTTTCAGCCAAGTTTTTTTTATATTATGGCAGAAAAATCATATATTTAGAAACTACTGTGTCAAGGTTGAAGTTCAAACTGAAAGTAATTGAGTGCAATTCTAGCAAATGAATGAAACTGCATAACCTTTTATCTATTCCTAATTAAAGAGTGAGGTTGGCTCTGCACTGAAGACTAGATTTTATATTTGAATGTTTTGTAAACTACATTGTATGCCCTTTGATTAAAAGTTTGTACTTTGAAATTTGAAGTTTTGAAGTTATTATTTTTCGAGTTCACTTTTGACTCCATCCTGGAGGTCACATGTTTTATATAGAAAATTGATTCAGAAATATATAGGAAAGTTTTGAAAATAGCTTTTGCATGAAAGTACAAGGCTTATAGTTCTACACATACATACTGTAAATAGCATTGGACCACTATTAAGATTTTTTAAGATAGGTCTTTTTTTGTTCCAGCCTATGTGATCACATGTTTTAAATAGACATTTAAGCAAACTCATAAAAATCTTTATATCAAAAACTTTTGAAATATGTTACATGTATGAAGTAATGTCTTGTAAACCTGATAATTATTATAATTCAACGAATTGTATTGACTATAATGTTTTATAAATAAAAGAACTAAATCTAATGTTTGTTTTTCCTTTTTTTTGTGGCCTGTATCAATTATGAATGATAATGTTTCAGAAAAACAGTCCAGTTATGAAAAAATAGTTACATCCAGTCTGTAACTCAGCCATTTTTTACAGGATTTTGATGTAACTTGACCAGATATTCTTCACAGATGAAATGACATCACAAAGTGGTGCGTAAAGCCCAAAACAGTGTTTTCAATACCTTACACGGTTAATTGGCTTTGAAAATTCAGCTCTTGTTCCAGATTAACTGAGAATATTACAGTTCTCAGGGAATTGAGTAAGCTTCAAACACCTAGTTTACAGATCCCGAACAACTCCAGTGCTCTCAGCGCTTTGATTTAAATGTGAGAATTTAACATTATTGTTAGCGTGACTTGAAGCAATAATTGCGATTTACAGTTTTTAAAGTGATGTTTTAATTGAAAAAGAAATTAAATATAAACTTATTGCCAAACATTCTTTTATTTAAAAACATAAAATAATGTTAAAGAAAGAACGAGTAGTATACGCCGATTGAGCATAATTTAATACGGTGCGGTACGGCCCGGGATGCGCTTTAGCACTCCTAGCAAAATGGCTGATGTTGAAATGAAAGTAACGCTGACGCTGTCTAAAAAGGAGAAATAAGCCTTTGTTAGACCAAAACAAGATCATCTAGCAATACTTTTCATACTAATTAAAAGTCGTTGATTAATTTCTACAGGAATGGTAATTTTTTGCCTTGTTATTTTTTGTTTAGCCCCGGTAAGTTACTGAACAGTTTGCAGCACATAGCGGTTGCCGAAATCTTGACTGTAGAAGCCAGATTCTTGTTGGGATTTTTTTTTCTCTTGAAGGACGCGCTTATAAGACGCTCCCCCCTCGACAACCTTATAATATGATTCCTAAAAATGCGTCTTATAAGCGAGTATATACGGTAGATGATTAAAAAAAAAACTGCACATACATGAACACATAAAGGTACCTTTACAAGGTAGGAGCCAAAATATTTACAAGTTAATACTAGGTATCAAACATAAAAGTTTCTTACAAGATCTACAAGAGCACCATTTATCTTTCCTGAAATTCTCTTTCATTTATTAATTTAAATGCTAAAGTTTTATGCTGTTCCTTTTACAACAGTAAGTTTATACATCAGGTTGTGTAAACAATAACCCAGGAATCTGTCCTTTCTCACTGGTTGTTTTACCACCTTTCTCTGTCATGAAATGAAAATTCACGCCGTCTGCAATCACATCAGTTTTCCCGCCATAACCTAGCTTTGTTGGGGGTCCATTCATTTCAACAGAAATTTTATACTGCTTCCCAGGTGATAAAGCCATTGGGGCAGTGAACATTACATCATACATATGCTGTGAACGTGATGTGCTCAAAGTCACAAAATTGGAAGAAAGCTGTTCATTTTCATCCTCCGAGCACAGCCACAATTCTATTTTGACATCATAGTCTGCTGACTCATCAAGCGAGCCATACATTGATGCCCCATGAAGAAGAATAGGTTCAGAACAGGTAAATTTAATCGAGTCACATTCTCCAGACTTTGGTCTATGAAATCCTTCAGTTGAAATCAAGTTGTATCTGAAACACATACCCTTGATGATTCAAATATTTATTAATGCAAGTAAGTACATCAGACTGGCATTATTTTGGGACTGGTAGGTAAACAAATTCTTTAAAAAAACTAGATGGTAAAAATTTGCAGCTCTTGCAGTAAGAGATAATAATTAGTATACCAACTCAAGTACAAGTTGAAATTCTGGTCCTAAATTTGATTAAATTACCACATCAAAATTGCATATACATGTAGCTGAATATAATTTTTGAATTATCTTGAATAACTTGCATAATGACTGATGAATTTCTACCAAGCTATTCAAGGGAAACAATCAGAGAGAGACTACATTTCAGGATGGTAGAAGCAAACCTAGCCAAGTCAGAGAGAGACTACATTTCAGGATGGTAGAAGAAAACCTAGCCAAGTCAGAGAGAGACTACATTTCAGGATAGTAGAAGCAAACCTAGCCAAGTCAGAGAGAGACTTCATTTCAGGATGGTAGAAGCAAACCTAGCCAAGTCAGAGAGAGACTACATTTCAGGATGGTAGAAGAAAACCTAGCCAAGTCAGAGAGAGACTACATTTCAGGATAGTAGAAGCAAACCTAGCCAAGTCAGAAAGAGACTACATTTCAGGATGGTAGAAGAAAACCTAGCCAAGTCAGAAAGAGACTACATTTCAGGATGGTAGAAGCAAACCTAGCCAAGTCAGAGAGAGACTACATTTCAGGATGGTAGAAGCAAACCTAGCCAAGTCAGAGAGAGACTACATTTCAGGATGGTAGAAGCAAACCTAGCCAAGTCAGAGAGAGACTACATTTCAGGATGGTAGAAGCAAACCTAGCCAAGTCAGAGAGAGACTACATTTCAGGATGGTAGAAGCAAACCTAGCCAAGTCTGAAAGAGACTACATTTCAGGATGGTAGAAGAAAACCTAGCCAAGTCAGAAAGAGACTACATTTCAGGATGGTAGAAGAAAACCTAGCCAAGTCTGAAAGAGACTACATTTCGGGATGGTAGAAGAAAACCTAGCCAAGTCAGAAAGAGACTACATTTCGGGATGGTAGAAGCAAACCTAGCCAAGTCAGAAAGAGACTACATTTCGGGATGGTAGAAGCAAACCTAGCCAAGTCAGAAAGAGACTACATTTCGGGATGGTAGAAGCAAACCTAGCCAAGTCAGAAAGAGACTACATTTCGGGATGGTAGAAGAAAACCTAGCCAAGTCAGAAAGAGACTACATTTCAGGATGGTAGAAGCAAACCTAGCCAAGTCAGAAAGAGACTACATTTCAGGATGGTAGAAGCAAACCTAGCCAAGTCTGAAAGAGACTACATTTCGGGATGGTAGAAGCAAACCTAGCCAAGTCAGAAAGAGACTACATTTCAGGATGGTAGAAGCAAACCTAGCCAAGTCAGAAAGAGACTACATTTCGGGATGGTAGAAGCAAACCTAGCCAAGTCAGAGAGAGACTACATTTCGGGATGGTAGAAGCAAACCTAGCCAAGTCAGAGAGAGACTACATTTCAGGATGGTAGAAGCAAACCTAGCCAAGTCAGAGAGAGACTACATTTCGGGATAGTAGAAGCAAACCTAGCCAAGTCAGAGAGAGACTACATTTCGGGATGGTAGAAGCAAACCTAGCCAAGTCAGAGAGAGACTACATTTCGGGATGGTAGAAGCAAACCTAGCCAAGTCAGAGAGAGACTACATTTCGGGATGGTAGAAGCAAACCTAGCCAAGTCAGAGAGAGACTACATTTCAGGATAGTAGAAGCAAACCTAGCCAAGTCAGAGAGAGACTACATTTCAGGATAGTAGAAGCAAACCTAGCCAAGTCAGAGAGAGACTACATTTCAGGATGGTAGAAGCAAACCTAGCCAAGTCAGAGAGAGACTACATTTCAGGATGGTAGAAGCAAACCTAGCCAAGTCAGAAAGAGACTACATTTCAGGATGGTAGAAGCAAACCTAGCCAAGTCAGAGAGAGACTACATTTCAGGATGGTAGAAGCAAACCTAGCCAAGTCAGAGAGAGACTACATTTCAGGATGGTAGAAGCAAACCTAGCCAAGTCAGAAAGAGACTACATTTCGGGATGGTAGAAGCAAACCTAGCCAAGTCAGAAAGAAACTACATTTCGGGATGGTAGAAGCAAACCTAGCCAAGTCAGAAAGAAACTACATTTCGGGATGGTAGAAGCAAACCTAGCCAAGTCAGAAAGAAACTACATTTCAGGATGGTAGAAGCAAACCTAGCCAAGTCATTAATTTCAACATCTTCATGAACCTGAATTACTTTAGGTAAAAATAATCATAAATCTGATTTACAATAGGGTTCATTCTAGATACTTTTCTTTGTTATCTGTTTTGGAGAAAATTCATTTATCTTAACCATTTACCACATGGTTAAGTGTTAAATCGCATATGCGACCAGTGCAGATCCAGATCAGCCTGCACATCCGTGCAGTCTGATCAGGATCTCCACTGTTCGCTTTTCAGTCAGAAATACTTTTATGGATATAAAAGCGAACAGTGGAGATCCTGATCAGACTGCACGGATGTGCAGGCTGATCTGGATCTGCACTGGTCGCATATGCGTTAAAACACGTATCTATGGAGTAAAGGGTTAAGCATGTTATTCCTATAATCTGCTATTTTCTGACTGATAACCAGTAGCGAAGCTGTTTGAAAGACTTATGAAATGAATGATTTTAAAAATTTAAAGATTCCGGGAATACCTGATAACACTACTTAATGAAAAACCACGCCTCCTGTTAACACAAAACTTCCAATTAGAGGGCTGGGCCCTGCCGTTATAGTACTGATATATGGCAATAATCTCCTTAAAGTCCAGTAACTCTCGTGTCGAGACGGCATTTGTGAAATAAACGGGATCCAATAAAGGAAACCTTACATGGAACAGAATATTTCCTAACACGGTCCGAAGATTTCCATCTGTTACCTGGAAGGAAAGAGAATGACAATATCCCAAACTCTTTGAAATATAAGAGGTCAAATTGTACCTACTACAGTTCTCAAGTATTCCAACAAAACTATGTTTGAGTATTGGTACTTTGTTACTTGTCAGATGAAAAATGTGGAGAAGAGTTACCAACTGATACACTGTACAATTTGTTGTTCATAATGGATTTTAAAAATATTATAAATGAGTTCAAACTTTTAGTTATGTCATATTTGTGCCACTGCCAGTATCCAATTCTGTTTCTTTTGTGTGCACTCAAAATTATTTAACTACTATTATTATCATGAATCTACATTTTTTTCCTAACACTGTAGTTATGTTAAATTTCTTTTCGATTTTCAGTTGGTTATGACTGTTTAATTTTAGTTAGCAAAACTAATGGCTTGGTAATGATCTATTTTTTTTTATTTTTCTTTGAAGCATCTGACCTTCACATCAAATGCCAGTGCATATAGAAATTCTGGTTGTATTTGTGAGGAACGCATCAAAACTTCAAAGAAACACATCATAATAAATAATATTTCTTATTCATATTAGTAAACATTTTACCCTTGTATTTACAGAGTAAAGACTTATTTTTACATTTTTAATAAAATGCTATTGACTGAGTACACTCCTTAACTCAGTAGGTTAGCTAGTCACTTGTCATTTAACTTTATTGAGGGTCACAGGTTTGTATCCCACTATTTACATGATTTCTTTCCTTCATTTTCAAGATATAAAGAAGCATAAATTATGTTTCTGAAATGGTATTTCCACATATCTTAATTCTGAGAGAGAGAAAAAACATATTTTAACGCTAAAATCCGAAGGTATGAAGCTTGAGAGGCTATATCTACTTCTATATCATTACCTCTAAATTTCTCCTTCTACATTCTTTATCTGCCCACTTCATCCCTGCTTCATATACCAGTCTCTCCTTTACAACAAGTTCATCAGCTGAAAATAGATTATCAACCAACTTCAAAATGTAAAGTTCAATCTGTCAATCTGTAGAACTGATGATGAAATAGCTGATTTTGTGTAAAAATGACAAAATAAAAAACTGAACACTTAGATCTTGGTCACAAAAAGCATTTACAGAAATCAAACAATTTACGTTTTACTTTCTTTACTAAACTTTCTGGCTTATACATTGGTATAATGCCCTCTTAGATCATATTCCAATCAGTGGTGCAGTTTACCTACCGGTATTCATTGTTCTAGGACAAATACTAGACTCCCACTCTCTAAAGGAAACTGCCAACTACTGTAAGAAGCTGTCACTTCTCAATTAAGTTTTACAGTTAACCCCAGAATATGCAAGACTGAATTCCCAGTTTGAATTTCCAGGATATTCCCTTATGGAACCATGGTGGTATGCAAAATCTCAATACCAACCAATGGCAGTAAATTCTTTAAATCTTATAATCAAAGCCTGTGACAGATAACTCATAGAACTGTAAAATAGTGAAACACCATGCAATAGTGTTTTTTATCTTATTAATTCTTCTACATGTCATCAAAATGTTCTTCACAGATATTTTTTTCCAACAAATAAACTTAAATTTTACCTTTAACAATGTGATCTACACAACTAGGACACAGACTGGTAAATGCCTGAGATTTCAGGACATCTTCAGCATGATCATATATAAAAGCCATACACTTAGCCTCAAGGTTCTTCCCATCATACAGATGCACCTGAAAAGGGGAGGTAATTCTTATCAGTTTTAATAGTGTGTAACTTCATTGATACATTTTAAAGCAGAAAGGTTTATATCTCAAAATACCACATTGTTGCACTATTGGGCCCGTGTGCATAAAGCGGTCATAAGTTTACTTTGAACAATATATCTGAAACAGTATAATGTATTATGAATGTCAAACAATTTTTTTTGTATTTGTTGATTGTCAAACTGACGACACTTAAATAATTGTTTGTTTATTTTTGTTAGGGTTTAACCCCAGTTTCAATCTCTTTTTGGTCATATCCCCGTGGTCAGTCTAACTTACAAGTGTTTCTGGGTATCTGACCAGTTCACCAACCAATCTCTCCACAAGCAACTGATTGAGTTTTTGGTTCAACTGATTTAATTTTATTATATCAACTACTGCAACATGAAGTTTAAAACAAATTAAAATTGTTCATACTTGTCACATGTTAGTAGTAAGTTTTAATATGCCTTACTGGACATAATTTGTGACTAGTCATAGAGTTTGCTGTTTACTAAATGTATGCTCCTATTTCCTTTAATCATGAACAATGAGTTGCTTTTCAGTCAACAAAACATATTCAATACATTAATATCTAAAACAATTTGATAGTCTTGAACATATCACCTGGACATCCTTATGTGCAATATTTATTCAAATAACTTGAGATGATTCAACAAGTACTGAGAAATGGAATCTTCACTTAATAATTTGTACTGTAGAAATGGCAGAATTTAATATTCCTATTAAACTGATACTTGACTTAATAGCAGAAAACAAATATTATATGGTGACTGATTTCTGCCATTTTAGTAATTTCTCATTTGTCAACACTGACAAATGCTACATTTGTTGTTCTGTCATGTTGTTGTGTTTTTGCCCTGCCAACATGATGGAACAAAATGGCAGAAATCAGTTACCATGACCAGGCCATATCTATTGTTGTTACTATATTTGGGTCAGTTTACATACCTGTTCCAGTATATTGCAGACATTCTGCACATTAATGGACGACTCCAAAAATGAGAGACACGTATCTACCAATCCTTTCACAGCATATTTCTTGGCTGCATACAACAGTTTCTTCACATTGCTTGCCTTCACATCTGCCTCCTCACAATATAAAAATCTACAAGAGAAAGTCAGCCCAGTTTATTAGTAAATTCTGAAATATAAAACCGTCTAGTGGTGAGAAGGACTAGCCTATAGCTACACTAACCATTTCTGAAATTCTCCTACACTGACCATTCCTGAAACTGGGCTATGCTGACCTATTTTTGAAGTTCTGAATTTCAACAGTCAGATTCACATAGAAAACAGAAGAAATTTTTGGACTGGGAGAATGGTTCAGTTTTCAGAAGTTTCCAGTTTTTAGAAGGTCCGGTTTTCAGAAGTTCCACTGTATCCTACACTGACCATTTCTGAAACTGCACACACAGAATTTCTCAAATTGTCCTGCACTGACAGTTTCTAAAACAGGCCTACACTGACCTTTTCTGATACTGGCCTACACTGACCATTTCTGAAATTGCCTTAACTGACCTACAATGACCATTTCAGAAATTCTCCTACAATGACCATTTCTTTTTGTATATTACACTTAACATTTCTGATATTGGCCTACCATGACCATTTCTGACATTGGCCTTCACTGAGGTTTTCTGAAATTGCCTACACTGACTGTTTCTGAAATTGGCCTACACTGACCTTTACTGATACTGGCCTATACTGACCATTTCTGATATTTGCCTATGCTGACCTTTTCTGATACTGGCCTACAGAGACTGTTTCAGGAATTGGCCTACACTGACTTATACTGATACTGGCCTACACAGACTGTTTATGAAGCAGGCCTATTGTGACTGTTTCTAAAACTGGCCAACACTGACTATTCCTGAACTTGTCTACAATGACTGTTTTGAAGGTCCAACATGGATTGACTTACATGGCCATGAAATTACATTCTTGATACAGAAAGAACAAACCATACAGAACAACAGAAGTGAAAGCATATCTGAAGTTGTTTTCCTTTTAATCCATCAGAAATACCAAATTTTATGAATACGTATTAGTTTACTTTTACTTAATTACTTTAAAAATCTTAATTCACTCTGTTCTTTGAATATGAAAAAAAAAAGCAAAAAGGGGTAACATTTTAACAGCTAAAATTATTGTATTAAGTACAGATATGCATTTTTAATAGATTACAATGATATCATTTCAAAAGAAAAAGAAAAATTTATTGAAGCTCAAAAAAAGCTGTAAACATTACAGTGCCAAAAGTCATGTGTTTATTATCTGTGGGTGAAATAATTACATTACACAAACTAATGATCAAACCAAAATAATATTTACTTACAGTAACAATGCCCTGAATGTCTCTAGGTCTATATCTGATACAGGTATTGTATCACTGCGGCTATCATTGGCTAAAGAGCCACAGAATATTGACTGAAACACTGAGCTTCGACTCACTAACATGTACTTATGGGCTTTGATAGATTCTTTTTTCTGTCCCAGCAGAAATGTCACATCACAATTGATTTCATTCTGCAGCATAAACTTGTTACAATCGACAACGCTCCTTCCTGCTTGCCAGTCCTCAAGGCTTTCAAGTATTTCAGCCATTCTAAAGTCAAGAAACAAACTGCATCAGATTATTGTGACAAGCCCTGTGATAATACGCAAACATGATATTTGTATCTCTGTTTCTATAGGGATTCTGGTCGAAAACCACAAAATTCCTACAACACAAAATCTAGACAGTTAAGTTGTTACCTTAGCTGTTCATTATGTTGTATATATTTCATGTAGAATATATACTGATCTGATAATCAACACAGTTCCTTAAATAAAAAAACAAAGAAACAAAATAACTGTATCATGAGTTGATACCAAAATTGCCACAATGTAAACCTATTAACCCTTAACCTGCTGGAACCATAAGTGATTAGCCTTTGCCACCACTATAGAGCCAGGCCAGCCTGCACATCCGTGCAGTCTGACCAGGCTCTATACTGTTGGTAGCTCCATTTTTGTATTTTGATAATAAAATCCCTTAAACTTTGAATGGACTGTTCCAAATTCAAAGCTGGACAAATCCATTACAAAAATTCAGCAGGTAAAGGGTTAATAAATGCTTTCTTAAAGAGGAAAGAAAGTCAGAATTCTCTGGAACATTCTGTTAATGTATTTTAAGAATATTTTCAAATACAGTCTGAAAAATGGTATATTGATGACTTAAACACAATTACTTTTTAAAATTTTGTGATATTTTCATCAACAGCCAAAAGATATAACATGCCATGTTGTTCCAACTTAATCACGTGTCTGTTCAATGTGTGATGTCAATCCATCTTCTATAACAATAAGAACTACTAAACACTTTTGGATAATGCCTGGTAGCTGCATTAATTCATGTTAGATAATTCAAAATTTGTTGTTTTGTCTTCTATGCAAAAAAATTGTTGATTGACTAGAAGCTCAGTTGTCTTCCAATAATTGAATTGGGAAAGCAAGCATAGGCATCGTACATAATTATACACAACTGAAATCTGACATGCACATTATGTGTCAAGTAAGTTAAGATGGTGAGTTAACAAATAAAACCTAAAATTTTCACAGAATTCAAAATTAAAAAATTCTATTAGATCTTTAAAATAACAACTGGAATCAATATAGTACCGGGATTTTTTGGTTTTTTTTGTTTTTGTTTTGGCTTTTTAAGTTAATTATTGATAGAATTTCTGGCTCCTCTGGTGTTAGCAAAGATAGATGTTCTTACATCGGTCCTAAAGATCTATCAGTCTCGGTATTTGTAGTAAATCTTCACTATTACAGAAATACATATTGTATGCAACGTCAACGAATATTTAAATAATCTTTTAAATCTGTTAGCTAAACGTACAAGCAACAATAATGTTTCTAATGTGATATGAATATGAGGAAGTTGTTTACATCTTCTCAGAGACAAATGACGACTTAGTGGAAAAGGGAAGCAATCGCGTAATCGCATAACACGCAATTTAATTAACCGACACCAAAGTTCTGCTATCTAGTGTTTCTTTTCTAACTATAATGAAGAAAACTTGTCTTTTCTACCTTTCTGTGGCCCTGATTTGCAGTAAAGAACACACATCTGAAAGCGTACCAGTGTCAGCAATGAAGACAAAGTTACCTCCCTTTACAGCAAAACACCATTTGCAAATAAAAACAACTGGTGTAAAAGGTAAATCGGAATGATCCGAATAATTTCAAAAATGTATCGGAACGAATGCGTTTGTCAAACAGATATTTTTTGCTACACTAAGAGATTTGTATCTTGAATTCCAGTTTTGCAGTTATTAACCCCAAAGACCTCAAATACCATTTAACAATTTGCTAACCCAAAGCACAGTCTTGCAGGTTATATGTCAAACTTTATTAACGCAGTCTAAGGGAATAGTGAGCAGTTTTTGAATTGGCAATATCTTCAATTGGGCCAAACATTCAAACAACTGAAATAATTGAGGACTGTTGTGACAGGAGTTTTGTTGCTATGTATATGTTTGTTCCATAATTACTGCAGTCAATAAAATTGATAAAACATTCATATATTAAAAGAGTAATCATTTATCTTTCAAAATGACTTAGAATAAAAAAAACCAAACCAGGAAGGCCTATCCCAGATAGACATACTTTCTGTTTTGATAATAAAGTTTGACATTATCGGATCTTTTTCTTGATGGATGTTTCATTAAAGCTTCTTTAAGTGCACATGTATTTGGAAAAAAACAAAACAAAAAAACCAAACAAACAAACAAACTTACTTTAGCATTAATGTTGTCATTTGGATACAAACTTGCTGAATAAAATTACTATAGAAAATTAAATTGTCAGATCAATACATTTGTATTTATTTATAAATAACCTATTATTTACTTAGACCATCAAAAGTTTTGTTCAGAAACAAAGTCACATAAATATTGTTGCAATCATGGACTTGATTTATAAGTTGTTCCCAGCTAAAATACTATATCTGTATGTTTATTGGAGATATTTACTGAAGTAATTTTGAAATTCATACAAGATATGTTTGAAAAAAAAGCCATTATTATTATGGACATTGATACCATACATTTTGAACCAAATGTTTGTGACATTTTCAGAGGTGATCGAGTCAGGGGCGGATCCAGGATTTCAGGTTAGAGGGGGCGCAAAATGTTTATGTCCGTTTTCTACCTCATTTCAACGGTTGTGGTTATGCTAGAGTATACTGATTTGGCAATATCACATGGGCCTCTAACTACCGGTATTCAATTCAGTGTTGAACAATAAAGTATACATTATTTAAAGGCATATTCAAAATACAATAACACCTATGGTCCGGGATTTTTTTTTTTTTTTTTTTTTTTTTGGTGGGCGGGGGGGGGGGGGGGGGGGTGCGCCAGGTGCGCCCATCTCCGGATCCGCTAGTGCAAATTATGACATGGTTGAATAATTGATGAGATTTGTTTTCCTTATAGGTCAACCTACATTTGGCTTTTAATTATGTTATAATTTTCAATACAGTGCAGTTTATTTCTTTCAAAGATTGTTATATGAATAGGCTAATTTGATTTTCAGTAAAATTTAAATATGTTGAAAGATTAAGATTTTTAAATGCTTTACTTTGAGATGTGTCTGTTATGCACATTTTCATTGCCTAAAATATTTTATTTATACCCACCCCCCAAAAAAAAAACACAACAAAGTTGTTTGGGGGGTGTATACTGGAGGGTGTATACTGGAATCAGTTGTCCATCTGTAGGCTGTCCGGCTGTCAGGTTTTGTATTGAAGTATCAACTTGAAGCTTCATAGATGGATAGATCTCATTGAAGAGAAATGCAGTGCCCAAGAACCATAACTCTCTTTTGCATGATTTTGGATTTATTGCCCTTTGACATTTTTCATGCCTAATTTTTAATCCGGGGCATAAAGCAACATCTTTCCATATATTGATACCCTACTGACAAAGCGGCCTGCAGGGAGGGGTAGGGGGAGGGTATTGGCACCAGGACAGTGGCAGTTCTAGTTTCAAAATTGTTTGCTTCAACACAACACATTAACAATGATTTGATAAGTCCAAAAGTGAAACTTGAATTACTGATTTACATAGATTCAGAAAAGAGACGTAAATACCTGAGATAGATGGTAGTAGGAAAATTCACACCTGATTCAGATAATCAAGGAATTCTACATTATAACAATAATTCAAGAATGTTTATGAAAGCCTAAGGGCATGTTATGTAAAATTACTTCTTTCAAAAGAATTATTAGTACATATGACATAATTTGTTTATTAACTGCAAATACGAAAGGTTTGTTTAAAGAAACTAAGTATAAGAGAGATGTGACTGACATTGAAACTAAAATTATGATTTCTGACAGATCATTTGGACTAATTTAAATGTTTTCTTCCATTCCCTGTTTATTATCTTGCAAGCCACTTATGATTAGTGAACTAGTCCCAGACTATTGTTGCCAAGTGTTTATTACACTGACTTGAACATTGTCTGATTGAGTCTTTGTTGCCTTGTCAGACATAAACTTCACATTTGAGACAAAGTGCTCCAAACTCACTAAATAACACAGTAATTCATTTGGATTTATAGGAATAAAAGATAAAGGGAGATTGGAAATAACCTAATGCTCCCAGTAAAATAAGCAACACTCTCATAGGTACACCAGGGTCTTTCTAATAGCTATTTGAAAGACCCTGGGTACACTGAGTCTTTACTTAAAGTTTTTCCATTGTGGTACAAACAAAAAAAAGCAGAAAACTCAGGCAGATAAACCAGCTAGCCTTGCTTGAACTTTGTTGCATAAGTTTGTTGTCTCTGAACACTGAAGACAATTTGTTCATGATTGATTCATAAATCTAACATATGCAATTTCTTTATTTGTTTTGGTATGTAAATTAAAATCTACCTGTCCCCAGGCATTGTTCTGCATGGACTTGCTTGTTCGTAGTCCTAATGAAGGCTATTGAAGCCAGAGGTGTAAATGGTTACCACCTGTATAAATTTCAGAGATAGTCATGGCAGCATATGGCTTCATTTTCTGTTCTTCTTAGTTTATTTATAGTATGTTCTAGGGGCAGATCAGTTGTCCATTGGTCAGGCACATGACTTACAGTCAAGGAGTCCCAATGTTCTTCTGGCATTCACTCTGTTGTCTTTCATAATCTCATGAATTGTTGCTCTACATTGAGCATGTGAAAGAAATAAGAGTGTCTCTGAAATGGGATGCTTTCTTTATCTTTTGCTACTTAGAATAACTTAAGTCATTGGGAAAAGTTGTTATTATTGGCAGTCTGAAATGATGAAAAACTAAAATAGATGAATAAATGTTACTTGCAGCCCGAAAAATCATAGTTACTTTAAGTTTTTACATGACTGTAACCGTTTCCATATAAAATTGCTTCCAACTTTAATTCTAATTAAAATCAATTCCAACATTTTTATGCCTCTGCTGTGATAATGGCAGATGGATGTATAAAGTGTTACCGCTGTCTGTGTGTATGTTTGTTAGGCATTTTGTGATATAAAAATAATTTGGTACACTTTGGTTCACTTTGAATATGCTTCTGTAGAGAATAAATTTAAGGACTAGATCTTACATATTTGGCATGCAGGTTCAGTTAGATATTCTTTATAAAGATCATTCAAGTTATGACCCTGGGGCCATTATTGGCCTCACCATGGGGGTCACTTAATTTTACATACTAAGGCTTTTATTAGAGAATAATTCAAAAACCTTGTCTGAAACCACAAGGACTGGAGCTTATTTATTTTGCATTAAGGTTCACCCAGAGGTCCTCTGTCTTAATAATTAAAAATATTTGGTGCAGGTTTTTCACTCACCATGTTGACTAAAATATAATTGCATGCATGTGTATAATTAAGTAAGCTGGGCCTTAAAATAGAAATGTTTATCATTATTAGGGCACAACAGGAAATACAGTATTTGTCATTGTAATTCGATTTACTCCATAGATACACCAGTTATACACCTTTTCGACTGATGCTTTCAGATTCATTAGGTTATTTCTAACCAAGAAGTTAACAGTGTAGATCCTGATCAGACGGCATGCATGTGTCGGCTGATCTGGATCTACACTGGTCACCCATGTGATAAAAAGCGTATCCATGGAGTAAAGGGTAAAAGTGCCAACTGCAATACTTTTATCAGTATGGGATTTGCTAGTGTTCTTAATCAAGTTGAATAGAATGAGTAGTACTAGATTATACAGAGAGCTTTTAAATCTGTGTCACAGTGTTAGATGGGTACGCTATTACTTGAATGATCTGTCTATATGAGCATATTTTTTGTTGGTATCGGTTGCCCATATGACCGACACCTCCTGAAGAAATTAGTTATTTTATTTTGTGGGGTAGTGCAAGATACAGAAAGCATCCCATTCCCGAGACACTCCTGGTTCTTTTGTATGCTCAGTGTATAGCACTGATACATGGGACCTTGGTTTAAGGTCTCATCTGAAGGACTATTAGTAATGTTAGTGGAAGAGCTGGGTATCGCACTCGGGACCCCTGGTATGCCAGTCCAGGGCGTTACCACTGAACCACATCTGCTCTTATGTGAATGATAAATTTTTTTTTTCCTTAGTACATGTCTGTATGTTATGCAAGGATGCCTTTGAAAAAAGCTTGGTCCTATTCTTTCGTTCTTTATCACATTGGCCTACCGTAATTTTGACAACCCGACCTAACTAAAATTTATATTGCTTTAAATTATTCAAGACTATATTACAGTGCTGTCATCTGTGTTCTAATGGAAACATTTCAATTCGTACATTTTCAGTACATTTTATTGAAGCACTGTATTCTAGCCTTTTGTCAGAATAAAAGGAATAATATAATGGTATATAGTTATAATGGTACTTTCAGTTAAAAGTTACAAAAACTTTTTATATGTACTTTTTTAACCAAAAAAAAATAAGGAAATGCAGTATTTGGTTTTTTCATTTCTGAGAATAAAATTCATTCCTTCTCATTGTTAATATTTTACAAGTTTGTGAAAAAAAAGTTTAAACATTATCTTTTTTTTATAAACATCATAAGTATGATTTGATCCAGCTAAACCATTTCTTTTTTTTCTTATTATGATATTTAAACTTAACTCATATATAATTTTATTTTTATATACATTATTACATTTCTTAAGTTATTAGTATGAATATTATTACATTTTGTAAGTTATTAATATGAACATTATTACATTCCTTAAGTTATGAGTTTTATATGTATTTTTATGATGTTATTTTCTGTCTCATAAGTTATTTTATTTTGTTTACCTAAAAGACATTTTTCTTTTTTCCCTATCACTAGAACTTAACATTTTATTTTTAAATGCCTACATTAGCATTTTATACCTGTATATTTCTATCTTCTATTATTATTATTTTCAAACCCACTCACTCACATAAAATAAGTAATATGATTTCATACATCTAAAACCATTTCTGTTAACATCAAAGTTATATTGGTTATAAAAATTCACAATGATTCAATGGAAATTACTAAGAGCTATTCACCAATGAGGAAAACAAACAAAATAATCAATTCTTTTTCAGGTCAGCATTCACATGTTGACACCTCTACTCATACCCCCTTTTCAAAACATTCTACATGTCACTCAATTTAAATACTATTCACCGTGGCAACTATTCAAACAGAAATTGTCACTACAAAAGCTTTTCACAAAAGGAATAGTTTTTACTGTATTTTTCACAGGTTTTATTGTTGGGTAATTCTCAAGTTAGTCGACTATGTAAGTGAACAATGAGTTGATATGAGTTTGAAAAGAGAATATGCCTGGAGGCCACATGCTTTAGATTTTGTACTAATATCCATTGTTTGTTGATCTTTCAACAGATTGTGGCCAGAGATTTTAGAGTGGACATTGGTCAAGTTTATACATGGCTAAGTAAACAGGGTGACCAATATTCTGCCCAGGTGAGTTTTTAGGTTAGTTTTCCATTGGGATTATGAGTTTTCAGGCATTGTTGAATTGTTTGATGTTCTACTGAATATTGGTTTAAATTGAAATTTTCTTTAAATTTGACATAAGTTGGCTGGAACCAAAGGAAGAGGGAGAGAGTAAATTCAGGTGAGTATTACAATTTCATACTATCAACCAAAGGCAGTGGTCAGAACTTGAAAAACAGGTTTTGTTTTGATTAGTGTTTGAGTTGTATTTCAAAATATGGTTTTGTTGAGTACCAATTTCAGCTTAATTTTTGCAGTTTTATTAAAATTTTAATTCTTTTATTTGAGGTTATTTTTTTATTTGTTTATTGAATGATATAAAGAAAATAAACCTTCATAAGAATGTTATAGGGTTCATAAGTCTGAGAAAAGTACTTAAGTGAATTCTAATGAGAAAATTTGAACCATTTCATTTTGATCACATATAATATTCTATTAGGGTATTTAGCTCATTAAGAGATGAGTTAAAATGGGAGTTAAAATATTCATTATTGCAGTTAATTTTTTAAATTTTATTTAAAAATGTTCATGTTTGAATAAATGTTTATTATATTTAAATCAGTATATAAGTGGGAAATGTATAAAATATTTTATATACCGGTAGTCATATTTTTATGAAATTAGAGTTATACAATTGATTTTAGTAAAATGTATGTCAAAGCATCCATTTAGTACAGGACTAGTTTTACTTATATAAGTTAAATAAAAAATATATATATAACCATATGATACTGATTTTTACAAAGATGATATGAGAAAATATCAAAAATAAAAAGATTTAAGTTTTTCATGCCATAGAAGCAGACTTTTAGAATTACATGTAAGTTAATTTCCTCATTTTTTTCGTTGTACATTTTGTATTTTGAATATTACTATTCATCTTATTATGCACATATATCTTCCTTTGTAAAAATGGTTAATATCTTTTTGAAAAGGTTTACACTCAGTCATTTTATTGTATAAGTCACCCAAGTAAATTGACATAAATTTTAACATCGTAAATAGTTCTGTTTGAGGATTGTTGAATCATGTTCATTGACATAACTTCAAAGGTTATACGGGTATTTTCCTTCTGTAATTACTTAACTGTAATACCTACAGCTTAAAACCATATTCAAGGATTTTTCAATTTGAATAGTACTTTATAATGATACCAAGCGGTGACAAAGGCTCAGGCCTAGAGGCATTATAATACAATAGCTGACGCAGGTACATGAGTATAATGGCGTAAACGGATGGCTGCACACAAAGTCTTGCACAGGTGAGTTGATTTCGACTGTTAGGAATTGAAATTTGTACAGGTATTGGAAAAACGTTTTAAACTTTTGAGTCTATACCACTTTGTGAGTACAGTATTAACAATGAAATTCAAGACCAGAGTGGCGAGGTATTAATGTCTATTTATAGAATTAAGAATAGTTTTCAATAGTCTGCTGGGTATTATAGCATATATATTCAGTTAATTTTCTTTGTCGGTACAAAGTATTGACTGCGTTACCATAGTACAAGGGGTGAGTATTGTTAAGTTTTATGGTAAAGCATTATAGATTTATTAGATTTTTCTCTCTGCATATGGTTTGTTAGATAAATATATGATGTGGACAGAGTTTGTTTACCATTCTTAGATCATCTATAATGAGGGACTATTTCGTAAATTACAGTATTTTTACACAGGTGAGCATAGTTTAGACAAATAATTGGGTATTGTAAGGGATGTTTTTGTACAATGCATTGTATACATAACTATATACTTAAGGAAATTGATAAAAAGATTGTATTTTTGTGTTAAGATTAACATGTTTTTTCAGCAGTAAAGCTGTTACATGTATATGAGAGGATACAGGTGAAAAGGATTATCTAATGACAAAAGATTATATTATAAACTTTAACAACAGATTTCAACTTATATGTGGTACTTGTAATTCTTATGCAATGTTTGAATTAAGATCGATTCCTCCAAGTGCAATTATTGTATAATAGTTTATATAGTGGGAAAAACGGACTTAGAATCAAAATGATTTTTTTTTCATCAAGTTTGAAAATTGAAATAGCCGACGCTGGGCAAGAATTTGTAAAAGTTCAGTTCAAGTGCTGCATGTATGAAATACTATTTGACACAGCATAACTTCAGGATATGATTCCACACTAAAAATAAAAGACTAGAATGTCTGTGACAGGGGTAGACATACTGTAATTTTTGGGGTTTTGTCTGTCAGGCGGTACTTCTGTCACAAACTTAGGTACTTTTACAGAACATTATACTTTAATTCTTATTCTATGAAATTGCTGATAAACCAATAATGCAGGAAGTGTTATTGCCCTTCAAAATGAAAAACAACAATTTCAAAAAGTATCTGTCATTCATTCATGAAACTCAGGAACAGTACTTACCAGTATGTGAAATTGAGCAACATGGTGATTTAGTGCATTTTGAACAGGTATTTGCAGAATTACCGTTCTTTATAACATAAAAAGTGCCTTTTTTTGTTTTTTTAGTAGTAATCTATTATTAACCCTTAAAAAGCCTGCTAAATATTTAAAATAACCTTGTCCATCTTTCAATTTGTACAGATCCATTAATTAGATTACAGGGGTGCTTATTGAAAATTTACTGACTGAATGGGGAGTATTGCAGACCATGTTAAGACTGCACAATAGTTTTTAATTCAGGCTGATCTTGATCTGCACCGGTCAGTGAGTCAGTAGCCTCTAGCAAGGTTAAGGTTAAGGACGGTACTAGTTCTTGCTCTTTTACTTAAGGTAACATCAGGAAGTTTTGATAGTTAGTTTACAAAGTATATAATAAAACAATTTGCTATCAATTGTCACTTAAAATTCTTCAAGTGATGTCAAAAAACATGTCACAATAGGATTTTGTGCTGATGGGTAGGGGATGGAGAGACAAAGGTTTTCATTCTGAACAGCCAGACACATGTCACTAGTTTCATGTCCCTGCTGCTGGACAAGTGTGCTCACATTTAGTACAGAATGATGATAATTGTGTTTGCATAAACCCATATTTAAAGATTGGGTGAATTTTGGAAAAAAAATATCCTGCACATATTTGACTGTTCATTCAATCTAAAACCCACTCTAAATAATAAGGTATTACAGAATCTGTAAAACCACTTCTGTCACTTCAAAATGACATTATGGTTTGTCAATAAAAATTGAAAGAAATGAATATATATATATTTTTTTGAGGACATGATGTTACATGACGTGATTCTATCTTTGATTATCCAATCATGTTATCACAGATATCAGGTTACCATGAAGAAAAACTTAATACACCAAGTGAATACAGTTTGCATGACATAAACCCGAAAAATTGTCTATTGACTTTTTACATTTTGTAAATTGTGAGTATTGAAAAATATGCATTATGTAAATATTACGGTGGTATAGCCGTATAAATGTCTCCACTGATCCGTGAGCCATAGGGTATATATTACATGTATTAACGTGAGCATTGTATGCAAACAGATAGAACACTGTCAGAGTCTCAGTTACATTCATCATTATTGTACTTATTTCACTGTGTCATTGCCTTTTATTGAGTCGTTTTTTTTTTCACACTGAAAAAAGTTTGAAAAAGAGGCAAGTCATTGTTAAATGATGTCTGTCTATTATGTAAATATTTTTTTAATAATAGAATGGTAATTTTACACAGACAACTTTATTACTGTCTGGGCTTGTCTTTAAGGTTATGTAATGATATGATTGCCGACTATTCACTAGTTAAATACTCCTGATCAGTGATTATAGGATATAGACCCACAACAAACATGATTGTTGAAAAAAAGAAAGTTTGTTCTGTTTTTTGTTGGTTTTTTTGTTCTCAAAAAAACATCAAGTTTACTTAGAAGTCTAATGTTGAAAGAATATTTCGAACTAAATGTTACAAGGTACATCCTTGGGATATATAATCTGGGTAATTCAAATCCCATTTCTGTGTAAATCGTAAATGTAGGATAAGCAAGTGACAGTGTGTCCAAGCCTTTCTTTAGCTTCATAAACCATAGTCTTTTCAAGAGAATTCAGATGTGCGGTCTGTAATGAATTTTGTTATCACAACTCCTTATTTTAGATGAGACAAACTTTTTTAGGCCAGATCACATAACAATAGATTGTGCCTACTCTAAGACTTATATTAACAGTTGGAAAATTGTGACAGGGATGTAATATTCTACATATTCTTTTATTCTATTTTCAGGATGTAGAAGGCCCTTTGTTGTGTATATTGTGACATAGGTTTCGTTTCATTGAAACAACTACAAGATCACAAGTGTGTATACTATCAACAAGATAATACAACCCAGAGTAGGATTCTGAAGACAAGAAAGAAAATTAGATCAAAACTTATTTTGATTAAGTAAGTTTTCACCTACACCTAATAGATAAGATTTGGTAACACAATAAATTCTTGGCAAATTTGAGTTAAATCAAACATAATGTTTGATGCAGATTGCACGTACTATTTCATGGTATTCAGTGACCCAAATACTTCTCCCAGGAGTCTTCTGTCTTCTCCCAACGGGAGGTCACTTCTCCCAAAATTTTGACCCTACCAAGAGCCCTGAATTCTATTCTTCTCTATTATTACAACCTGCCTTAGGTTCTTGGGTTTGAGCTCTGCCTCTAACCATGAATGTGTGAGAAAGATATATCTTTTTTAGGAGAAAAAAAAGTGAAATACCAACACTCCATGAATGATGGTAAGATAAACTGCCCAGTTAATAATACTTTGACTTAAAGAGGTCTTTCAGTTCTGAGAAAAAAAACAACACTACTAGTGAACATTATTTCAGAAAACAAACATTATAAGGTCTGAATAAAGGATCATCGGGGTAAACCTGGTCAGGGAAGTAAAGGTCTTGTGGCCAGACCATCTTTTTCAAATATAACGGCTCTGTCAGCTCAAGAAATATATTTCAAAAATTGTTTGTTTCAGGAAGGCTGTGTGAGGGTTTTGGGCTTGTCAAGTGAAAACATGGAAGAGAACTATTCTGACATGAATTCTGAATTTGAATATACTGTTGAACTGAATGAAGAGGTTGAACCAGAGATAGTAAACAGTATGGCACTCAAACAAATGCTGCAAGGAAAGGCTAAAGAAGTTGACATAGATGAAACAGCGGTAACTGAAAATGAAGATGCTAACAGCGGGAAGTCTGAAATTGTTGAAAATGCAGATTATGTATATGTGTTAGAACCAGACAGTAGTATAGATTTAAGCAGTGGTAATCAAAATAAGCCAAAATCAAAAGGTAATCAAAATAATACAGAACATAAAAATAATCTGAACAATACGAAAGCCGTTGGAAATGTTTCTAGTAGTGAAACTGCAGCAGTTATTGATCTCAGCAGCTCAAATAAGAGAAAAAGAAAATCAAACCTAGACAGTACCTTATCTCACATACTAAAGACAAAATCAGTAAGTGTAAGCAAGGAAGATAATGAGGCAGTTCAGGAACCACATGCAGAAGATGTCCGAGCAAATAAAGTCCACATTGTTGATAGAGATGGCATAGCTAAAGTAAAGAGCAACACCACTAATGAACTTAAAGATATACTTCTTAATGGTCATTCAGAAACTTTAGAAAAAAGGCTGGTAAAAGACCTGAGTGTTAAAACAACTCAAAACAGTCCCTCAGTGGGTACACCAAAGGCTGCAACACCACTGGTAAATACTCCAAAAACAGGATCTTCAAGGAAGAATAGGAGAAAATGTTCAGTGCCTGTGAGATGGGACAAAAATGAAGAGATTAATGATATGAATGATATTATGGAGGAATATGGTGTGCAGACTGATAGAAGTGTCAGTGCAACTGTAAAAGACATGGCTGAGAAAGCTACTGATGGACCAATTGATCTCACACCAAAAGTCAAACAAAATGCTCAAAGCTTACTGGAAACTAGTATTGCTATGGCTCCAATAGATCTAACTGCTTCTTCAAAAGTTGAGGAGTCTGGACAAACTAAACTCAATGATAACCAACCAGTGGATCTGTCAAAGCCAGCAGCTAGCACACATTCAAATGGATTTAAAACAGCTGGTGAAAATATTCCAGGGATTCAACCAAATGCTGTGCCTTTTGATCCAATCCAAATGCGACAGCTTTTTGAAACCATGTACAAAATGCAAGCTCAGTTTCCAAATCAAAACCTTGTACAAGCTCAGCTCATGCAGTTTCATGCACTTATGCAGAATGCTATGCTTAATGGGTCAACAGTGCCAATGGGTAATTTAAATGGAGTGAAAAATGGCAAAGAAACCAAAAATGACAAGAATGATAACATAATACAAGCAGAACCAGTAATCTCGAATGGTCAGACGAGTTATGAAATACAGAAATTGAGTCTTGAGTTAATGCATAAAAATGGCTTGATACAGAATAACTTCCCTCCACAGTTCAACAACGTTGCACCAGTGTCACCATTCAATACCGATCAAGCGAACCAGTTTAAAAGTAGATCAGTTAAGAAAAAGAACAGAGCACCATCAGTGATGAATGAATCAAGTTTAGATTCCATCAAGCTGGAAGGAAGTACTCCTTTGGTTGATTTAGATGGCAGACATGGGCCAGAGCAGGTTGTGGAAACATTACAACAGTACTTTCCAATCATGCCAGCAGAAAGCTTACCACAAACCCAACTTCACAATGACAGTAACAGTGTAAGATTCTTTGTAAAGGACAATGAACAGATAAGAGTAATAGTTGACAGTCTACTGCAAGTAGGTGTGCTTGATTTGGATGAGCGGAAGATTCATGGAACTGAGCCAGTTTTCAAGTATATCTGCAGAGTTTGTAATCAAACATTCTTCCATGTTGAGCACCTTACAAAACATGTGAAGAAATACCATGTGGTCAAAAAGTACCAGTGCAGTGAGTGTGACAGGTAAGGTCTTCAATCTCTCTGAGATTTTAAGATTTTAAACATTTTATCTGTTCCTACAGTATATGTGACACTTTTAATGCAGAAATATAAAATAAAAAATTTGCAAGGTTTACAAGAATACAGCTGAATTGTCTTATCAGATTCTTGATTTTTGTAAAATAATTTATATTGAACTTGTGTTAATGTTTTAAAGTGGATTTTGAAAGATTTTTCTGTAATTTCTTTTTACAAGATTTTACGCTCAGACAAATAATTATGCAACACATCTGTCAGTAACCACAAAATAAGTGGATACAGCTTTGTAAACTATTTTAGATACCTACCGAAACCACTCAAATGTTCCCAAAATGTTTGTCAGTAAATTAATAAAGTCCTTTATGGTATATTTTAAATTTGTGTACAATAGTAACATTTCTGTAATCATGTTTTTCAGGTCATTCCATGATGCAGGTAATTACAGACAGCATATGCGTGTGCACGATGAAACGGACATTCCATACGAGTGTCCCGAGTGTAAACGTCGCTTCAGACACAAATGTACGCTGAAAGTGCACATGAGAATCCATACTGGAGAGAAACCATTTAAGTGTGAAATTTGTTCTGTAAGTATAACAATGCTACACTGCTCAAATGCAGGTCATTCTGTTAGGTCAATATAAGTGTGGTGGGGTTAAAGTTTTACATTAATTTAAAATTTATTATTCTTTGAAAATAGTTAACCTTTAAAAGATGTCAACAGCATAAAGAAGGCATACTTAGATTAAGCTGAGATAGTCACCTTTAAAAGTTAAGGCTATATGTGGTTTCAGATATTCCTAGTATCAGATAGTTTAGAACTGGAGATAAAAATATATTAAGCTTCAAGTGGCTTAGAACAGATGTTTCGATGTCTTAAATATTAATATAAACGTTGAATAAATTAACAGTTGCCTTAAACTTCATGTGAACTGTTATGTTTCCATAGACTGGTTTGCCTATTGGTTTTATTTATAAATGAAATATAAAATAAATATGTTATAAATTTTTCTTTCAGGCTACCTTCAAAATTTCGTCAGGACTTCAGACGCATATGAGAAAACATACAGGAGAGACTCCATACGCTTGTGAATTCTGCGACCTCCGCTTTAAATGTCAAAGCAACCTTAAACAGCATTTGTTTCAACACACTCAGGTCCGTCCATTTCCATGTGACATCTGTGGGAAAACATACAGTCGGAAATCTATTCGAGATGCCCACTTGTTGACGCATACAAAAGAAACTGGAAAGAATGAGCATGTGAAAAAATGGATCGATGATTTGCCGCAACAACCGCTGGCAGTTGGAGGAAGTGAATAATCAGAAAAACTACATGTTGTCAATCTAATGTTACAATATTTTTGTTCATATCAGCACTATCAGATTTACTGTTAAAATCTCAAATGTTATGATCGAGATTGTTACTGTATTCATTTTTGCAAAGAAATACTCAAGGACAGAATAATGTTTCATGTTTGTAGATAGTTTTAAAATTTATACACAAGATATATAATAAGAGAACCAAGGGAAGGAACTCTTGTGGGGTTCTTTGATCAAAATGTATAGTATGTTTTTGTTTCACGCCGTTATTTTCCAAGCATTTAAATACATGTAAATGAAAATGTTTTGCCAACAAGTTACATAAAAAGTCTTTTGATAATTAATTTGCTTCGTTAAGTGTTATACATAGTAAATATCGCAAGAAAACAAGGAAGAGAATGGAAAAATGTTTAACATTGTTTACTGAAAATTATACATATCATTTTTTTTTTAAGCAAAGTCAGTTGGTTGATTTGGTCGACTTATATCACAGCAAATAAATCTGTTGTTAAACAGAGCACTCACATCACTTCATCCTCAGTTGTGAGTACTCATCACTTATCGAAAAAGAAGTTACATAAAGTGAATAGTAAACATGCTTACTTCATTCATTCAGTCAAGTTGTTTTGTTTAGATGTCTGTGATATTTTACCAAGTATTTTGTATATGTTAAAACATTCCATGTATTTTTTTGAAAAGTATACTTTCAGTCGTTCATCCCAGACAATCGTAAAGAATACTCAATCATTAAATAGCTTATATTTACTCTAGTTTGGTAGATACATTCTTTGATTGCATTTTGTTCGTCATATGAATGATTGAAAAATTGATTCATGACTTTTTTTAATCATAGTATTTGCAATACATTTACCTATTACAATATATATTCTGCAATACTTTTTGCAATATGCCCGCAATAGTTGAGACACGAATGATGTAATAACTTAGCGGTAATGCTTCTATCATCAGGAAAATGTGTTAGCAATGTTGTTAACCATATTACTAAGTGTTGGAAAAAAATAAGGTTGATGAATCTTCATGTGAATTTTCTTAGGAAGTCAGTGGTTTGATAAATTTTTTAAACTGCAGACTAACATTTTAGATAATATCTTAATAGTATTATATTGACAATGTCAAATATATTAGAATCAGGGTTGATAATCAAGAGATAGTTGGTTACATACTGGTATAAACATTAAATCAGTTAAATGTAGATTGACCTCTAAGCTCAGTATTGTCAGGGGACTGTATCTCAGGTTTCATCAGTTGTAAATATAAAAATGATCACAATTGTTTAAGTCGGATTTGAAGAATACTCAAGATTAAGGTGTTTGCAATATGGAAATGCATAGAAGCTGAACATAATATTTTCATATATATTAAGAATTTAGCAAATATTAGGAATTATTTGAAATATGCAATCATGCGTTATGTCAATCTTTCGATATATATTATGAAATATGGACAATCATGTTTTTACTTGTATATTTAATACCATATTAAAATCAAAACAATATTCACCAAAAACTGCTTTACATATACATTGCTTTAATTTTGTGTACATATTTCAGTCCCATGTTTTTCATGTATATACATGTACAAACCTATAGTTCTAAATATCAGGTATATTTTTGTACTAACCATGAATATTGACAGCTTGTCATGACATTTAAATCTAACATGTCTTTGCGTTTGTTAAATGTTTGTTATAGTATTTTGTTAATCTATATGTGTTATACACAGGGATGTAATATTTTTGTGACATATCAGGTTTTTTTTATGGAATAGTAATGTAATATATTTGCATTTTAAAGATATTATTTCATAACAATAATTGTTATGTAAAACCTATTCTCAACACATACATCCTGTATAAGTCGGATAAGGCAGCCATTTATGAAAAGTTGAACAAATTCACTTTTATGATGGTTACAGTAGTAATGGTGAAATACTAGTTAGACAGTAAACAAAATAACTCAACAGAATTGTTTTGCTTAGAATGAAACATTCCATGATCAGGAGTCGTACTCAAATACATCTCAAATACATCTTAAGTTTTTTCTTATTGAATGACACTTATTGTAAAGAAATTTCTTAACCTATTGTAAGGAAATTTGTTGAGGAACTATTTCAAGGAAAAACTTAAGATGTTTATTGAATACAGGTCCAGAAAAAAAGAGAAGTTTTATTTTTGAACAATTTCTGATGTACTTTTTACCGACTCTTTGTATCTTTATATTTTCAGACATAACATTTTTTAAACGTAATATTTTTATAATACCATCATGTTTGTTTTGATTCCAAACCAAGGGGTGTATGTTGAAAAGTTTCAAGTGCTCTGAAAATAAAGTAGATAACATTTTCTCACATTCATCCCTCAAAATGCAAATCCATTGTAAAACCCTGAACTTATGTCTTGAGTTTGTACCATTACAATCCCATGTAGAAATTCATGTTATTCTAATACATAAACAAAATTATTTTACTATGTAAATTTCATACTGATGAAGGAATTTTCAGTATTACTTTTGTGATGTTTGTGTTACACGGTAAACATAATCAAATCAATGTATTAATCAAAACACTCCATTTCATATTGAAATCCACAAATTTTATTTTTTTATATATCTGTATTGTCTTTCGCATTGCATTTAAAACTTACTTTATAATCAATGTTGTATACAGTCTAACTTACATACATGTGTATATAAACTTTATTTCTACAAATTCACCTTAATTTTCTCTTTAAAATCCATACTCAAAGATTGTTGTTATTAATATTAGTTTTTTTAGAAAATGCATAATATAAAATGAATCTTTTCTATGGTGGTTGTTGTTGTTTACCCCCCCCCCCCCCCCCCCACACACACACACCCACCAGTTCTTTGTGCTACTAGTTACTGTTGTTGACAAGTATTCTGCAAAAAGTCAGAAATTTTCTAGGTTAATTTTTTCCGGGTACTGATGATTATTATGAGTCATGGCCAAAGACAACAAGCTGATTTTTAACTCCATTATATTACATCCATAGGTAAAAAGGTTCTTGCATTTATTTAAATCCTGCCCAATAACTACTTCCTGAGTTCAGATCACTACATTTGGCATGTGGGTAATTGGCATCAGAAGAGTGGGATATGGAACTTATGACCCACAGTTTATCAGACTAGCATATTTCTGTTGGACCGCTGACCTGGTAAAATATCTAGCTGTTGTTTTTACTGACCATGTTTATGGAGACCATCATCAAATTACTGGAAATTAATCATAAAAAAGAGAACCATGTTTACCCTGTATATAGCTGGTAAATTGCTCTGACTGACAAGTGCAAAATCGGACTGATGGAAATGTTGAAAACATAGGTATCACTGTCATAATAATAATTATATGAACATTTGGGAGCCAAAATTGATGATAGCCTCCAAAAGTGTTGTAAATACAGCATCATCGCACTGTGCATGTGTTTTCTTTAACTAGCACCAAAACAGTACTGGATTTTCAATACTTTTATTTATAGAAAAACAAAAAGGATATATATAAAATTACTAAAGGATTGCTTACGCCTGATAAATGTATGTACTTTTTATTCAGAAAAATGTCATCGAGTAACATTTTGTTTATCTGTTAAAACTGAATGACGATGCTTTCTGTCTTGGTATCATATTAGCCAGGTTCATAAACTGGCATATTCACCTCATCATCATACAATTACTGTACAGCATAAAAGGATTCCTCTCAAAAACATTTTACTCACATAAAAAATCCTGTATTGTAATTTTTGAGCAGTAGTCCAGAAAAGTTCTATGATGGACGGATAGATGGACAGACAGACAGATAGACTGACAGATGATGGAGAAGTGATCCCTATATGTTGTGGCAATATTGTAGCATGTAGCAGCTACTGTGTAGCAAGTGACACAAAAATCATTAACGGGCCAAAATGCTATTTTATTCAAGGGCCATAACTCAGGCAAAAATCATTCAACTGTAAAACCCGTTTAATATGCACAAGTACTTGAGGTACTGATCAATCCTGTAACATTTCATTCAAATTGTATTAGTAGTAGTATTAGAGAAGTAGTCCGGACAAATTTTAAAAATAAAAATCATTCAAGGGCCATAACTCTGACAAAAATAATTGAACTGGAAAATGATGATGACGTGCACAACTAGACTTGGTACTGATCATTCCCATAAAGTTTGGATGAAATTACACCAGTAGTTTTTGAGAAGTAGTCCAGACAAGTTTTGTGACAGAGGGACAGACAGAAGACAGAGAAGTAATCCCTATATGTTGCAGCTACTTTGTAGCAGGCGACACAAAAATTAAATCTTAGTTGGCTTAAAATGAGTTTAACACCCTCCATTAGTCACATCATATCATGTGGGCAGTTTTCTACTGCTATTATACCTGGGAAGGTATACTTGACCTTATCCATCCGCCTCTAATAAAATAAGCCCTTACTTCCCTGTAATGAGCTTTCATTTTTGATAAGATACAACTTATATTCATTTTATTTTATTTTTTCATTCTTCCTTTTTTAATAATTTCAAATTACATGTATATGAATTTATTTAAAAGCTTCTTAAATGTTAAAATTTATCGATATCTTATTTAATACAGGTAATACCGAAATCAAAAAGACAAGACATAAAAGAAAAATTTTAAAAAAAGAAACATTTTCACTGACTTCACTTTTTAATTCCAAAAACCTTTTCCAAGTTTTCCAACCCGCTTAAATTTTCTGCATTTCCACTATCCGATTCTTCTCTGTAGAACTTTGTTAGTTTTTCAAACAAACTTTTCACATCTTCCTTTTCCTGTTTACTAAGAAAGTCCACTGTCAACTTAAATCTGTTAGTTTCACTCAACTTTTCAAGGACTGTTAGAACAGCAGAAGCATCCTGATTGGTCAGTTCACAGTTTAAACAATGAGCAAATTCCCCAAGAAGTCCAAAGCCAATTTCTGGCTTGAAGATTTCACCGAGTCTTTCTCCACCAAGTTCCAACAGGTACGCATACTGGTGCCCTGTGTTTTTATTCAGTTTTCGCCACTCTCGTATAAATGCCTGACCTGTTGTTGGATACTGCTTTGTCTGAAATACGAATTTACAAAAAAATACATTTTATAAGTTGTGCAAGATGGAATGAGAAGTATCTGTCAATTTGCATATGTTAAAAATTATCTGGAAATTTATTTTTTATTTCAGACAGAAAAAAGAAGTCAGTAAAAATAAATATAATGAGCTGTATAATCATATTAAGTATAAACATTTTACTGTTTGCTATAATCATGGTTTTAATGCATACCAAAAGGGAATTAACCTTGTTTGTCCTTTAATAACTGATACAAGTTACCTCCCTTGTACAATTTCACAGAATGTTTACTTTCTCTTAAAATATTTTTTTCAGATTCAACAAAAATTGCAATAAATTAATATTGAATCTTGTGGCTTTTATTTTGTCTGCCTTACAAAAATCTGAATTTTTTAAAATTCTTGACAACTAAGGTTTAAGACAAACTCTTAAGTTCTTAACTTCCCCTAACTGTATTATAACACTAAACATTTAATGTGTTACATTTACCCATATTGGACTGCTTTATCAAACTGGTCTTAAAATTACCAAACCAACTGAGCTGTGAAAAATGCTATTCAATTTAACATAATTATTATATTCCCATTTAAGCTCAGTTATCCGTGTTTTTCTTTGAATCATTTTATCTACTGCCCTTTATTGGCCCTTCTACCTACTGCCCCTAATGATGCTTCTATACTGTCAAAAAAAGCCGATGTTAGTTTTTTTACAAAGACAATAACAGCCATTACAGACAAATTCTGATACAATCATACTTCTAAATGATACATGTATTTAGATTTCAGTAAGAAAGAAAGAATACAGAAAATTATGTTAAAAAGATTTACCATAAAATTTAGATAATTCAATTTCCTTCAAAGACATACAAAATATGAATGATACTAAACCAATCTATACCAATGTAAAGGTGCCAGTCAAAAATTCCAAGTAAGTAATCTGAATGCATTAATATTTATACAGAAAGTTTTTATTGTTCAACTATTTGCAGGATTGCAATTTTTTACATCAAAGCACTTTCATAGTTACCGGGGTAGGCCCTAAGGAAAATTTTTTGAACATACGTTCTTTACTTTTTTTTCATTTACAGAAAATGAGCCAATAAATACAGTAAGACCCTTTCATTACCTGAGGGATATCTGCAGTTTCAGATTTATTTGCCTGCTGCTCCTTCTTTGATGCATGTACATTCCAGGGCTGTGTGAACTTCATGTCTGTCAGTCTGTCTTCTTTCTCTAATGGTTTGATGTGTGAGGCCAATACAATATCCCTGTAAAGTTAAAGATACAAAAAGTTTTATATTTATACAACCAAGAGGTCCATGGGACAGCATATCCCAAACAATCATGCTGCAGAATGAGAATAACACTAAACAGTTTAACATACAGTCAGTAACTTGACTAGCTTAAAGCTCCCATCATCTGAATTTTTGTATGGACTACCGTACCTATTTCTCAATATATTGTCACAAATATCAATGGGCTAATACTGAAGATACATAAAATAGACAAATGCAAAAAATGCCTAAATCAATAATAATGTGATCTTTCATTTATTCATTTCATTTAAATAACTTTTTTTGAAAACCCATAAAACATAATAATGCTACCTGAATGTACATGAAGAACATGTAACATGAATTCAACACTGTTATGAAACACAGCAGACTCCTAATATGAATTCAACATTATCAAGTATTCTCTTCCCCGAATTCAACACTGTCATAAAATACAAGGAAATTAAACAATATCAAGAAACAAGGAGTTCCTAATTTGAATTCAATACTGCCATGGAACTTCTGAATTCAACATCATTATGAATTAAGCTGTTCATAGGAATGTTAATTCATTCAATAGTGGTAAGGATCTAAAGGAAAATCTTTCCTATATTCACAATGACTAGGAAATTCTTACCTGAATTCAACAGTGTCAAGGAACATAAGGATCTAAAGGAAAATCTTTCCTATATTCACCATGACAAGGAAATTCTTACTTGAATTCAACAGTGTCAAGGAACACAAGGATCTAAAGGAAAATCTTGCCTATATTCACCATGACAAGGAAATTCGTACCTGAATTCAACAGTGTCAAGGAATACAAGGATCTAAAGGAAAATCTTTCCAATATTCACTATGACAAGGAAATTCTTACCTGAATTCAACAGTGTCAAGGAACACAAGGACCTAAAGGAAAATCTATCTATATTCAGTATGAAAAGAAACATCTTACCTTATCCAAACATTTTTATGGGATACAAGAAAACTCTTACCTGAATTCAACTGTTTATCATGAAACATAATGTAAGTCTAGCCTGAATTCAATATTGTCATGAAACATAAGGAACCTCTTACCTTAATTCAACCATGTGTCAAGAAGCAAAAGGTCCTTTTACCTAAATAAAACATTGTCATAAAACACAATAACAGTGTCAAGAAACACAAGGGACGTCTTACCTGAATTCATCATAAGTTGCAACTTTTTGATGGACAGCCCTAAATTTTGCGTCGTTTTCTCGCCAGTACTTGGCCTCGGCTTCTACTGCATTATCCAGTTCCTTCTCTAGTTTTTTGAAATCTATTGCTTTGTCATCGTCATCATATGACAACTTCTTTGGTTTTGAACTTGTTTCTTCTTGGACAGACATCTGCAAAAACATGTTTTGAAGAATGGAAATGAGGTTTTTAGTAAAACTAATCTGTTTTAATGATTAGCTGACTTTGGATAAAAACTATCAAAATATTATAAAATTATTGGTAGTGAGTGTAACAGTCATGGAAATACTTTTTCACAGAGAACTTCACCATCTAATTTGATTAAAATGTACACAGCTAAATTCAATGACTTAAAACCTGTCTTTATTCCAGTAACAATAGTTTTTGGTCAAGGAACAGCACCACTAACATGCAAGTATGTGGGCTTGTCAAATTTTTGTTCACTATAAACAGCATCACTTTCAAGGAAATGTGACAACTGAAATAAAATGGTAGACAGTAAATTGATTTTACCTTGAAACATGTAAAATACTGCAAATATTACACACAAAAAATTGACATCAGGACTGGTCTGGTCTAGTTATATTTCGTCATAAAGTACAGACCTTGATCCAGTTTTTTCTCGATCAACTGATAGATGAATAAACAGATGCATTAAGAAAAAAAATGAACTTCAAAATACTTGTACCACATTATAAGGGTTTATGAATATTCACTCTGTATTTTTATTAATTATGGCTTGATTAAGTTTTTCTGGAGGGACAGATGGATGGAAAATACATGGATGAAGAACATAATTTAAATGGTTGATAAACAGTTTATTACTATTCCCTCTGTATTTTTTTTAATTATGGTTTGACAGACAGATGGCATATACATGGATGAAGAACACAATTTAAACTTCTTGTCTTCATCACTTATCACAGTGTTTTCTTTCACCATTTTTGGAAAGGGGTCAAGGTCTTTCTGAATGGCAAATAAGCACTGTTTTGAATGATATTAGAATTTGACATTTTGCTGTTGAATTAAAGTGACAAGGGTAAGAATTAATAAATAGTTTGATTTAATTTCAAATTAATCTATAGATAAAATGGTAAGAAAACACAATTTTAATGACAGTAAACTGGACAAAGATAACTTCTTCCCTTAATGAGCTCTTGGCTCTTGTTTCCCAATTTGGGTATTCATTTCTTTCTTTTGGGAAAAATATATACATATACTTTTTTGGCATCTAAAGAATAGGGCTCAATTTTTGGTCCAAAATTAGTTGGAAAATAAACACTGTATAAACTTTTAAAGTTGTACTTTTCATTTGACTCATACTGATAGACAAACAGATGAATTTAGGTAGAAACAAGGATATCGTTGGAAACAATGGATGCTCCCCAAAGATACATGGAAGTTGGATGAATGTGTAACTGAGAAAGGAGTAGGTGGGGGAGGTTGGGAAGCATGTTGTGCATTTCACAATAATAAAATCAGGAGAAAAAAAATTATTTCATTTTATTACATATTATTATGTCAACAGTGAAAAGTGGTTAAGCAAAAACTGGAGTTGTTTCCAGAACCAGATCACAAGTGAATACTTGAACATTTGTTTGTAAGGCTATTGTTAGTATAAAATGTTAGTAGTTATACTAGAGAAGTGTTATTAGACATGTACCTTTACATGACAGACTGGAGGTTGACCCCAATCCAAATAATCTGATGATCTGAGAAGTATGGCTTAGTAAGTCGTATGAATGGGTTGATGCTTCAAGAAACAAATACCTGGTCAAGAGTAGAGCCAGTGTTTGTGGTAGCAAAATAAAAGGGAAACAAGAAACATGGCAATGCCACGAAACCAGGTTTTCAAAAATGTTGTTCTGATTCTATACTATAGTATGAATTTTGGAATGAAGATTGCTATGAATATTCAAAAGATTATAACATGACATGAAGGAAAAGATAATATTCATGAGAATACATGATAATGAGTAGGATGTAAATTTCGGCTAACAATACTGTCTGCAAGGAGTATACTTAATAATGAGACAACAATTTCTGCACGTCATCTTGATGTGGTAAACATTTGTCTGAAGTTTCATCAAAATTCTTCAAAGGGTTGAAGAGTTACAGAGCGGACAGGATTTTCAATGTTAATGTCACTGTGACCTTGACCTTGGAGCCATCAAAATTCTTCAAAGGGTTGAAGAGTTACAGAGCGGACAGGATTTTCAATGTTAATGTCACTGTGACCTTGACCTTGGAGCCAGCCATGCGGAACATGCGTTCTGCACGTCATCTTGATGTGGTAAACATTTGTCTGAAGTTTCATCAAAATTCTTCAAAGGGTTGAAGAGTTACAGAGCGGACAGGATTTTCAATGTTAATGTCACTGTGACCTTGACCTTGGAGCCAGCCATGCGGAACATGCGTTCTGCACGTCATCTTGATGTGGTAAACATTTGTCTGAAGTTTCATCAAAATTCTTCAAAGGGTTGAAGAGTTACAGAGCGGACAGGATTTTCAATGTTAATGTCACTGTGACCTTGACCTTGGAGCCAGCCATGCGGAACATGCGTTCTGCACGTCATCTTGATGTGGTAAACATTTGTCTGAAGTTTCATCAAAATTCTTCAAAGGGTTGAAGAGTTACAGAGCGGACAGGATTTTCAATGTTAATGTCACTGTGACCTTGACCTTGGAGCCAGCCATGCGGAACATGCGTTCTGCACGTCATCTTGATGTGGTAAACATTTGTCTGAAGTTTCATCAAAATTCTTCAAAGGGTTGAAGAGTTACAGAGCGGACACAATTTCGTTTGACGCCCGCCCATCATTTTCAATGTTAATGTCACTGTGACCTTGACCTTGGAGCCAGCCATGCGGAACATGCGTTCTGCACGTCATCTTGATGTGGTAAACATTTGTCTGAAGTTTCATCAAAATTCTTCAAAGGGTTGAAGAGTTACAGAGCGGACACAATTTCGTTTGACGCCCGCCCATCCGCCCGCCATACCCCAATCTAATAACCAGGATTTTCAAAATTGAAAACCTGGTTAAAAAGTAACCAAAACTTACTATTCTTATTCAATGCATTTTGTTTCAATGTATTCTTTCATTTTATTAACTTTATACACATGCCTTCAGAAGCTTTGAAGTTAAAGGGCAAATAAATCTGGTCAAAAAAATTTCGACAAAAGAATATAAGTTAAATTTAATAAAGGGAGATAATTCAGAAAGTGAGCTAGACATAGTTATGGTTCTTGCACAGTGCAAATCCTCTCATTGTATTCTATCATTGTGTAAACTTTCAACAAAATCACTAAATGAAAAGTCATCAGGGCATAAATCTATGAAAAATCACTAAACCGGAACATGCTGGTAAAATACATACGTGCTCTTGGTAGAGCAGCTTCCTAATGAGTTTCAATGAATTCCAGTCAATGGTTGCTGAGGAATAGTTTGGACAAAAATGACAGCTGAAAAAGTATCAAAAGGGTGTAACTTTGTGAAAAATCATTGAACCGGAACATGCCTGTAATATGCAAATCTCCTCTTGGTAATAAAGCTTCCTATTGAGTTTCAGTGAATTGCATTTAATGGCTGCTGAGAAAAAGTCTGTACAAAAATTACAGCTAAAAAAGCATCAAAGGGGCATAACTTTGTGAAAAACCACTGACCGGAACATGCCTGTAATATGCACACCTCCTCTTGGTAGTGAAGCTTCCTATGAAGTTTTGATGATTTCCAGTCAGTTGATGCTGAGAAATAGTCTGGTTGTCAGAAAAATGTCAGTTGAAAGGGCATTAAAGGGGCATAACTTTGTGAAAAATCAATGAATCGGAACAGGCTGCTAATATGCACCGCTCCTCTTGGCAGTGAAGCTTCCTATTAAGTTTTAGTAAATTCAAGCCTGTGGTTGTCGAGAAATTGTCCTGACAAAATTTCAGGATGTACGAACAGAAGGACAGACGGACAAGGCGGCGACTAAATGCACCCCCTCTGGGGAGCATAAAAAACAACCCCGTTCAGTATATACACATTGATATCTGTCAGCATACCAAGTTTCATGAACCTATCTTCTATTCTTATATAAGTTATCACATCAAACAGATTGTGGACAGACGAGCAGAGAGACAAAAAAAAACCTGACCAAAAGATGCAGTGTAAACTTGAAGTCCACTTGACTGAGAAACATAAACAGGACACTAACATATACTTCTGTGATTTGCATTAGTGATGCCAGTTAGAATTGAAAGGCAAACAATATATCCTTGCGAATGTCTGGACAATGTATGATAAAATATAATTTTTTAATTATTCCCTATTAAAACTTTAAAAGCTAGAGAAACTAAACAGAAACTAGAAATGCACATCTTCTGCTATAAATTTGAGTGCGTGAGTACAGTAAAGTGGAAATAAAATAACAAGAGGGCCATGATGGCCACCAAGGACTGGCACTAGGAATTATCCTTAGATTTGAAGAAAGGCAAGAGGGCCATGATGGCCCTAGATCACTCACCTGAATACTTTGCCTTTAGGTCTGCTGTTCGGCAAACATCAGAAGCTTTTCCCTATATAAAAAGTTCTCCCTATATAAATCTATATGATTTCAAGTGACCCCCAGGGTAGAGCCAATTTTCACCCAAGGGGCATTATTTGAATAAACTTTGTAGAGCACCGCTAGCTGATGATCTTTGAAAATATCTAAGTGCTAGAGCTTGTGGTTTCAGACAAGAAGTTCTTTAAGTCTTCCCTTTATAAGCATATATAAAATCTGTGACCCCAGGGGCAAGGCTGTTAATGACCCAAGGGGCATTATTTCAACAATCTTATTAGAGGACCTTCAGATGATGCTTCATGTAAAAAAAACCTAAGGTCTAAAATTTACAGTTTCTCACAAGAAGATTTTTAAAGATATAAATATTTTGCAAAAATAGGACCCCTGGGGTGGTGCCAGTTTTGACCCCAGGGACAAAATTTGAATAAACTTGGTAGACTACCTGTAGCTGATGCTCTACTAAAAATGTCTAAGTTCTGGGTCTTGTGGTTTCAGGCAAGAAGATTTTTTAAGTCTTCCCTATGTAAATTTAAGTGACCCCAAGGCTGGGTCATTAATGCCCCAGTGGCAAAATTTGAACGACTTTGGCAGACATCCTTGAGCTGATGTTCCATGTAAAAAATCTTAAGTCCTTGGCTTTATGGTTTCAGACAAGAAGATTATTTTAAGGGTTTCATTATGTAAGTCTACTAAAATGAAGTGACCCCTGGGGAAGGGCCAATTTTGACCCAAGAGGCATAATTTGAATAAACTTGGTAGAGGACCTCTAGCTCATGCTCCATTAAAAATATGTAAGTTGTAGGCTTTGTATAACCCCAGTGGTACAATCTGAACAAATTTGGTAGAGGTCCACTAGACAATGCTACATACCAAATCTTAAGGCTCAGGGCCTTGTGGTTTCAGACTTTTCAAAGATTTTCCTTTCTGTTGCCATGAAAACCAGAGTTCTTGAAGGAATTCAATTCTTTGAACAACTTTGGTAGAGCTTCATGCAAGGAATATCCCATGCATAAAGCTCTATCAAAGTTGGCTTAGTGGTATAGAAGGAGAAGTCATTCAAGCCAAACTGTTGACGATGCACACAGCACGACGCACGCCAACGCACAGCGGACAATCAATGATCCCAAAAGCTCGCCCTTGAGCACTCTGTACTCAAGTGAGCTAAAAAGCAATTTGTAGCTGAATTTCAGGTCTCTGAAGGTCCTTGCATCCATCTACATCAAAAATGTGTGGACTTACAGAGATATAGGTGTTAAACTTGATTTACAACTTAAATAAGTGACATGGTAAACAGCATAAAAATAGTATGTGCAAATGGAACAATGTGGTCACTTAAATATAAAGCAGTAAATTTATTTTACCTTGAATGTCATTAAACACTGGAAATATCATAACAAAGTCTTGAAATCAGGTTTGATCTGGTTATACCATGCCATTGAGTACAATCCTTGAAAAAACCATCTTCACCTCAAAATTAAGTAAAGACAAGGATATCCCTGACAAATTTTTTCCTTTCAGTTGCCATGGCAACTAGAGTTCTGCATGGAATTCAATTTTTTATACAACTTTGAAAGAGGACCATACAAGCATCATTTCTGTAAAGTTTAATTGCAGCTGACCAAGTGGTATAGGAGATGTTGTTTAAAGTCAATTGAGGACGACTGACAAATGAAGGACGGACGACGGACAAAATAGCATACTATACGGTAAGTTACCGAAGGTCAAGCGAGCTAACAGTTGAGACAGGACGTTCAACTATTTAAGTACTGGATAGTTATGAAAGCGATAACTATTAAAAAATCAATTTAATTCAAGATCTATAGATATACAGACAAGAATCTTCTCCATGGTAGATGGAATATCATATAATATGTATAATTTTACAGTGTATCATTGAAAATCACTCAAGAAATAAAGAAGTTATAGTAAAATATTTCAATTTTTAAGGAAAATTTTAAGTTAAAAGAGGAGATAATTCTAGAAATATGGGTGCTATAGTTATGAACCTTACAACATATGATGTAGGTTATGATAAGGAACATATATTTAAAGTTTGAAGTAAATCCCTTCTGAAATAAAGAAGTTATAGTAAAAAATATTTTACTGCATCATAACTTTAATAAGAAGTCTGGACAAGGACGTCAGGGTGTGAAGGACAGCTCTCCATGATTAAAGCTGTCACATTGTATCTTAACATCATCATTTTTGTTGTAAACTCTGCAAAATGACGGACAAACAAGCGAAAATATGTGCCCAACCACATATAGTTGGGCGAATCGGGGGTCAATCCGGGTGAGCAGATTGTGATCAAAGTGAGACGTAGAAGGTTAACAACTGTAAAATGTCAACCTATAATTTTGGTTCATCTTTGAAAGGAAAATAGTGATACTAATTCCAAGGACAGCTTACTAAGGTACTGTCTAAGTTTACCCAGAGTATTGTAAGTTTATTCTGTAATATAAGCATTCCATTTCAGATAATTTGTGATTGTTAATCTGAAGCCTTTCACAGGTCTACATGATAATATTAAGCAGCTATCTTCAAGCATGTATGAACAAACAACTCTTGATTACTTTTTCCTAGGTAACCTCATAAAATTACACATCTTTGGTTGGAATCACATACCCCATGCATGAGCCTTTTTTACCAAATTCTCATTATATGCTCCACCTCCAGAATGGTCCTTATCACCCCCTGTATTGAAATGAATTGTCATGTATACCCTTGTAAGCAATGAAATTCCTGAAAATCTATACCTTTACCCCCAAATTATAAAACTGGTAGGGATATGCACTTTTAACCTGTCATAGCATCCTCATTCCCAAGTTCTAATGTCAACAGCAAAAAGGCAAACAGGTTTAGTTTTAACTTATTTATATTACATCTATTGAGAAACAAGTTCTTGCAACTTCTTGCAACCTTCTCGATGACTGCTTTCTGGGTTCAAACCAGTACTCGTGCTGAGCGCAAGGGATGTGGAATGTAACTGGAGACTCTCAACCCTCGAACCAGCAACTTCCTGGTCAGGAGTCCAGTGCTCTAACCCCTCGACCACTGCTCCTCCTCGTGACCTAATTTTACTGACCATTTAAGTACAGAGAAATATGCACAGGACCTAATATCATACCTTGAAAGACCCTAGAATTTACCCTTAAGCATCTTAGCACTGACTTTTTAGAAGAGCTGATCCATCATAGATCTTATTTAGACCTAAAATAAACCAAGGGTGAAAAGTTCACCTGACATGGAATTTGAACCCATTACTCCTAGTCAGTAACTCCACCTTCAGAGCTAGCCAGGTGCCAACCACACATTTAGGATCTGAGGCAGGCACTCCATCTTCTACTTCAGATACCATTAAAGCAAACCAAGTGAGAACAATGACCCTGATGCAGGACTCAAACCCAATATCTATTTAAAGACACTAATCTTTAGTTCCACCTCATTTAGCTGTCCACCTGCAGAGACCCCATTCAGCATATTACTGGACAGCATTAATTGTTTTCATTTCAGAGGCTCATAGCTAAACTAGTCCTTCACAGAAAGATGTCACATATGCACAGTTAACATTTTATGTTTATATTTTTCTCTCTTTTTTTACACTTTATGTTTATTGGCAAATGCGACAAATGTAGTGTGGATTTGACCAATAAGAAAAGTATCATCAAATCCACTGTGTATGTCTAAATATTTGGACTATAGCCAAACTCCATGGTACCACTACCAGAGACTCCACCATACCGGTGTATATATACATGTCAAACACGCATTTTTTTAGCGCCACCTGTCGATTGTTTACATTAACACGTGCTTGCACCTTTTGCTCTTCGATCGTGAAAACAGATTTTTTTGCTGTAATGGAGAAGTTACTATGAGTTTGTATGCATTTATATTTCAATCTTCTAATTTTTGTATAATCTGACTACGATTACATCCTTTCACTATTCCTTTTTATCCATAAAACTTTTGTTTGTTTACAACATCAAGTTTGACAGTTAATGATGTCACACCAATACATAGCAAAATCAGGTGGCAACATGACAACAAAAAATGGCAGAAAAATAAACAATAAGAAAAGAAAAAAAATTACTTTTACACCAGTTGCATAGAGTTGACCTTTCTTGACCTTATCAAATATGGCTGGTAGTATTGATGATCTCTAGTCTCAATAATGTGACTTCAGGCAGGATGCTGCCTTTACTGAAGGAGAATATTGACCATTCAAAAAATAGCACGATTTTCAACTTTTTGAGTACAATTATTTGGACTATGATGATTTCATAACTTGGAATTTCAAAAGTCTTTGGTAATTAATGATATGAAATGAAAGATGAGATGTTCCTTCTTGACTAGATTTGTTTTTGAAGTCAGGTAAGTTGTACTTTTCTATTTTATTTAGCCTTATCTGTAAGTACACCGGTAATAGCTGACCATAATCATAATCAAAATCAGGAACAAGGAATCGAAAGGGAACAAAAATAATTATTCACACAAAAAGATAGACATTGCTACTGTTTATCTTAACAGACTATTGTTGCAGAGGTCAGGGCTTTTCATCCTTATATAACAGAGGCCGATATTCGGCCACTTCCCAATCCGAAAAATATAGATTTTTTCCCAATTGTGGCAGAGTTTCTTCCCAAAATGCAAGACATGATTTCCCAAAATCTTAGAAATTCCCCCTAGATTAGTTTAAAAAACAATCAGTTAACATTTGTTATTTCCGGAAGAAGCGTTTGTCTGGTATCGACTTTTTTGTCGTACTATAGCTGAACAACGCACGGTACCCGTGTTACACAAAACCAGTCTAATCCGTTAAGTTCCGATAGACTCTTACTCAGTAGTTATCAGTAAATAAAAATAGAAACATGCGCAGTGAAACAGTCAAACGTTCCGAAAGTCTGGATTTTATTCCGTTTCAGGGGAGATAAATCGGTGTTTATTTCCGGTTGCAGAAACAAATGTCTCATAAATTTCCCAAAATGAACAATTATCGCGCATAAATTTCCCAATTTAAAAGGCCAGGGCCTCTTCCCAATTTCCTGATGAAAAGCCCTGGAGGTATAATACGGCACTTGTACTCCCTTGCCTATCAGCTAGCTTTAATGGCGACTTGGTAGAATGTCTGCTTAGTAACTGAGGGTACCCGAGTTCAAACCCAGCTCGCGGCAGGGAGATTTTTCCAGGTTACATTTGGCGCCCAACGTAAATAACTCACGAGTTTAGATGTGATGGCACTCTTAGAAAGTCCCACAGACATTCATTACTCCAAGAATTCGAGGACGAATTCTAAGAAGGAGGGGGTGTATGTAGCAGAGGTATAATACAGCACTTTTACTCCCTTAGCTACCAGCTAGCTTTTATGGTGTCGTGGTAGTGTCCGCTTAGTAACCAAAGGTACACGAGTTCAAACCCAGCTCAGGGCAGGTGGATTTCGGGTTACACTATCAACTGACAAATTTTTTATGGCCAGTATACCGCTCATCTGTAATCTCGCGGTACTTACCGCTTGGCTAACTATGATATAAAAACAAACAATAAACATCAGTAATTTTGGTAATCATCACAATATTTCATCCTTTTTCCATCGCAGAATGTGTTAAAATGCCATTTAAATATGTCAAGAAAATCAATCATGTGGAAAATTTACCACAGTGGGCAGCCATATTGTTGAATAACGTCATATCACTAATCTCATGGTAAAAAAGTCAACAGGTTCTAGAACATTATATTGCAGTTAAAGTTTATAGTCTGTCAACGAATCACTAATGGGAATGATCAAACATTGCTAAAAAAAGATAAATTGTTATTCAACATCAAAATTAATACTAAATGAACGCTGTTTACTGTGTCACTGTCACAAAATTACTCGTCTGGGAAACAATGCACCGTAATGGGAGTTTTTTAAAGTATGGACTAAAACTTTCCAAGAAACTGCTCATGTTTGCAAGTTAGAGCCTTATACTGTATCTTCGCGTGAGAAAAATGGGTCACAAATTTTGTTTGTAAACACTGCCCATATGGCGCGACTGATATACCGCGAGAATAGTGCTACCGGGTATAAATGGTATCATCCTGGTTCACCCCACCCACTCTTGTAATTTTAGCGTCCATACCAACAGGATAGTAAACTCCTTGTCTCGCAAAACAGTAGATTTAGGGGAAAGAAGATACCACGTTTAAATAAAATTTAATACTTACTTTTCGATAAATGTTTGGAAGCAACAGACGGCAAACAAGTTTAATAAACAAATCAAAACTATTTTCTTTTGAGTTTTGAAGCTTTTCGGGTTTCAACTTGCCCGAATATATCCGAATAATGGTTCGTGTAAAAACAACCGTACCATCACGTTTGTATTCCGGTTTGATATCTTCAAGGATAGGCTGGTGACCGTCACCATCTAGTCCTGCCCTTATTGTTTTTAAATTTAATCATGCACTCTCTTACTCTGTGAACTTTTTATCTTTAAACTTTTAACAGTGCACATAATACTTTTTAACACAGTTTTCCTGACAAAGCGCCTCCCAGTTATAGTTAGTATTGATTGCTCGGGAGTATCAAGTAGAAGAAGTTTGAGTCTTGGTTACACACAATTAAACCTGAAGTATTTCAATGAAATTTCCCTTCGTTATTCTTGTTATTTTAAAACGACAAAAAATAGCCAAGACTTGTCCATCACACTTATGCCTAATTTCAATTTATTCTTCAATATATGTGTTGTTTTCAGGTAAAATGATTTTCAGAACAACCTTTCTATTTTTGACCAGTCAGACTGCTTTGTCATCTTATAGCTCCGCACAAACCCTGCACAAAATTGACTGCTTCCCGACAATACTAATTTGATGGTGTATAACCTAAATAAGGCGTTTGACAAGCATGCATGCGGTATTTTACCGTAACATTTTACTTCCATTTGTTTTATCTTTAACAAGCTACTTTGTAGATACAAGTAGTAGTGCATCAGTGCTCTTAAGGATTCAGTGCCTTTACATAGATAAGATACACGGTTGCCAGTGAGCAATCTTGTACTCACAAACCGTAATATAATTATGTATGTGTATTACATGTCTTTTTAATCAATTTAAATCTTTATATCCATCGACTGCTGTGGCAAGTATTTGTCACTCATTTTCAGATCTATAAGGCCGCTATACGGAGAACTAGTTACGAGTCCGATGCATCGTGTTCCTTGGCAATGGCTGTTACTCGTTCCTTCACATGTCTTTACAGTTTAATGACCATAACAGGTCTAGTCAAACTAATTTGACACAATCTTAAAAATATTGAGCTAACTTTGTTTTGATCTGTAATCCTTTTATGCCTGTTCCTTTCAGTTGTAACATACGTGTCTTATCTCGTAGCTCTAATTTTATCGAGCATGTCATGTTTATGATAATATCCACCTTGATATAAAACGAACTATCTATATTACTGATTCGCTACTGTTAAAGATATGTTAATCTATAAGTACCTCGTATCTGAAACAATGAAAAAAAATGTAAGGATTGAAAAACTTTCCTAGAAAATACCATTGTATCAATGTTAGAGCTCAGATAAACATTAATCGATGGAAGTTGTCTATGTTCTAAGATTTTATTATTATCATATTTGAAAAATACCGTACAAGTATGTGAAGTCATTCTATAACTTAATAACTAGACAGTTATAGCATAACGCACGCTTCTTGACCACAACATCCATTCGTCGTGATCCCAATGGATAATAAAATACATGTATATTAAAGCTGTAAGCTTAAACCCGTCGGAACAGCGTCCAAGATAAAAAAAAATTAGTCTGTGTTCAAGGCCATAAGCATATCTGACGTGCCATGATAAGAGTCAAAATAAGGAAGGAGTGGATCTAATCGAAGACACTACAGAAGATGAAGAAGTCATATAGTGGAAAACATTATTTCAAATTCAAACCAACAACAGCATAGATATCAATCGTAAAATTTCGGGTATTTCCGTATGGTTCGTAAAATACGTCTCTTGCATAGCATAAAGGCCGAGGTGATCAGATTGCATAGATATGTTACTGGAAGTCAGTGAACAGAAGTAGTAAATAAAACGAATGTAAACTTCTTATATTGATAATTGTTCAACTGAAGGTCATAGCAAGTATTCACTCCACAAAATGAACATTTTTAGATGCCCGTCGTGACATTAGAACTGAAAGTGTAGCATATTTAAGGAGTGAGACCTGACAAGTATGACTAGAGTATTTAGGTTTTTTGTTGTTAATTTTTCTTTCAATAAAATTATTATTTAATATCCGCCAACATCGTATACCTATAATAAATATATATCTTGTGTGCATTGAGGTCCCAAATAGGGTAATTTAGTAGTTATTCATTGTGGTTTGCGGCGGTGAAAGACGAGAATAGTTTTCAAACATTTTGAAATCCGGATATCATATGCTAGTGCATGGTACATTTCGTAGACGGCTTATGTCACATTTCACATTGAAACTTATCGTCAGATGCCTGTGGTTGTTTATCTTCATACCTACCATTTATTTATTTGCAGTTTTTGCTTTAATATTTTGGTTTTTCTTTTGTAATACTTTACCATAGGTTGGAATTAGACTGATTATACGATTTTAAGATATTTCAAATATTATAACATTCTTTATATCATAGAAGACGTCGCGTAATAAAGCCATGTTATATTTTTGATATTACACTGGTGTAATAACACTGACGTCAACGTCGTTATCAATACGCTTATGACGTTCGCGCGAATACGGACATTAACAAAGTTTCTATGCGTTTCTGTCACCATTCACTTTCAAAACTTCTACAACATAAATAGAACATTATATATTCGTTGTCATGTAGAGTCTCGTTTTTATCGTTTTAAGATTAAATAACTCGTGAAATAAATCCTGTTTTAGGTGACCATTCAATTAATATCCTCTATTAACGTGGGAACTAATGCCTCACGACATTTTTTAACGCGACAGAAGAAATGTCCGATGCATTATCACCGATCTTTTTTTTTTTTTTTTTTTTTTTTTTTTTTTTTTTTTTGCTTTTGGCATTCCCGTATTTTAGACCCGCCATATCAAAAAGTATAAAAAAAATATCGTTGTTTCGCCTCCAAGGTGAGACGGGGCCATAATGCGAAAAGTCGAAATATGAAGGATAAATGCAACGGGCATTTCTGTCGGCGCCCTGATCTGTCGTGTTTTCACATTTTCACCTTTGCATTTTCGTCCCGCCTGGCGAAAACACGACATAGCAGAAATCAGCGACCATACTTTTTACTCTGCACTGTTTCTAACGGAGTGACGTCACGGTCTTTTGGAAAGGTGTTTGCGTACAATTTGCATACAGAAGATTTAGCAGATGTATGTTTTGGATTGCATTTTCAAAATGCACCATGCACGTAAACGAAATTTTAAATGACGTAACATGAGAATATTTGGAACAATGTTAAATAAGTAGTCATTTGCGTAGAATGCGTAAAATGAGTAGCCATCAGACATAGCCATCACTTTGTATAAATAAAATTCCTCTTTGAACATTCCATTTGAAAAAAAAATAACATAATATGCATTACACTTATCTCAAGGACAACCTTCATGAGGTCAAATATTCATAAAATCGACAGCAAAAACATTCATTATAAACACGATACTCTTAATATAGCGAGTTTTATCTGTTTGATCTACCAAAAGTAAACATGCTGTGGTTTCCTTGACCTCTATGCAAAAAAAAGTAAATAGGCAGATTAAAGGATATAACTTTTATTGTCTATTTTACTTACTTTTAGAAAGACTCTTAACTTTCGTTATGTGAATAAAACATACACATACAAAAGTAAATCAAAACATTTAAATTTCAAACAAAACCTGACATTCATTTTATCTTCTGTTTTGTAGGCATTGCCCGTCTTTGTTCATTTGATTTATTTGTGCTGTCAAAGACATATTACCAGTTTTCAACTTCTTCATTTTCCCATCAAGTTCCTCTCCTTTCTCCACAACTCTGAAATAAATGAATGAAGTAATTCTTTAACAAAAATTTCAAAATTTCAATGATAGATTAAAGTACCAGACAAAAGCAATGAGCAATCAAAAGGGACACATAAATCGGCGGTCAAAAACTTCCAGCGTTCCGTGAGACAACTTTGATGTATACGTCTTCTTACTTGATTCGTAACGTAATTTTGGCACACAGGAGAAGTTACGGTTGTTCGCCGTCATATTTTAGCTTTTTTCGTCCGTTTTTATTTCAGAAGTTTAAGAAGTTCATTTCCCTCGTGTAAACCAAGGATCTTTCCAAATAAAGGGACTATTTAATCTCCCATGCAAGAGGTAGCAATAACTGAACATAAACTTCTTTTTTCCCCAACAATATGAAAATAAGATATATGCCTATATATTTTATATGACTAGAAACGTCTCCAAACATCGTTGGATACCCACGCCCAAATCCATTACGTTACTATGTAGTGATAACGAAACTAGGTACCTTTGGCACCCGACGATGTCTGTAAAAAAAAAAACTTCCCTAAATATTTCACAGCATGTTTTGTTGTTGTTGTTGTGTTGATCCACCCCCTCCGTCCCCCGTATTTTTTCCGGAGACACTTCCAATAGTTAATAAGACATACAATGCAGACCAACGTTGTATACACGTGTCACCGTAAACTATTTCTTCTGAAATTGACAATAATTCTTAAAATAATTTTAGCCAAAACAGCAGTTTAAAGTGTTCCTCGAGAACATGTGTACCTGAATATTTACATGTTAAATATGGCCATTAGTCAAGTTACGTACATGATTAAGTGTATTTAAAAAAAAATTATAGTTATATTCTATATGTAAAAAAATGGCTGTTGCACTCGTATGCTGTATGAAAAACTCCGCCTTACAAAGCGTCTAAATCATTTGTTCATCGTCTGATTTCGGAACTATGAGGATTGAAACGGATTTATTTGGATCATGTTACCATAAATAGTTGTTTACTTCTTACGGCTCATAGTTTTCCATAGACACATATAATTTTATAACAATATTTCTGATTGGTTATCTTACTTGACCCATATATTGGAGTCTTTGCATTTCTTAAATATTTTTCCAGTAAAATTAAATCGGGACACTGTTCCTTTTTACAAACATATTCGAAAAACATATTTAAACCTTTCTAAAACGTGTCGTTTCTAAGAAATTTAACACAAACAACTTTTCATTAGCCAATCAAAAAGAGCGTTGTATCACTTAAAACTGGGTCAGTCTCGTCTGATAAATAGGTCAGTCTGTCAACGAAAGTTCATCGCGGTGTGGTAGCGAAATAACAAATGGATACACATTTAATCTGATTTTGGACACAAATAAGACTTATTTCTTCAACCTTAAGACAAAAATAATCGAAACAAAGATGGGAATTTCTCTGGGTAAGATAACTTTATTCATGAAACGTGCGTTTATTGGCGTACTTCTTGTAATTGATCGGTAATTGGTGAGAAAAACATGAACCGGTATTTTCTTGGCGTGGGTAAACAAGTTTTATAAGAACTGGGCCAGTAGGAAAATGTAATTTTACGATGATTTATTTCTAAGAAAGGATAAATAATAGATATTTAGTGATTTTATTTGAAACCTCACAGGTCTGGAATGCGTTTTATGAAGATTTGGTGGAGTAAACAACATACGGTTCGTGAAAAGAGGCCCATTTGACATTTTCCCAAGGTCAAGGTCATTCTGAGGGGATCACAAAGGGAAAACAAAGTCTACCTGTCAGCTGTCAGACTGGTCATGTCTGTAATAATGGGCAAGGAAGCCAGCCTTGAGGGTTTAGGTAAGATTTAAATGAATAAATCTGGATTAACTACTTGTTTAGGTGATTTACCTATAGAGCTGTATCGATGGTATGTTAGTGTCTTGTCATTACTCAATTTACAGGTTTAGACCTATATACATTATAGATACTGGTTTACCTTGACAAAGCGATATTGTTTCTTATTTGATCTAAGTTCTGTGAATTAGATCAGGAATTTCAAGTTTGAATTTTATTATATTCAATACTGTTTTTGCCAAAATCAGTTTTGATCATGGATCCACTTTAGTCACATCGAAAATAATCAAATACATAAAATATATCTAAAAATTACTTGAAATATTATACGGCCTTCCTCTTAAGTTTTGGGGTTGTGTTGATGTAAATGTTAGAGAAAATTTAAACTCGTGGTTGTCAATAATAGTTGAAGACATTAGTTTGAAGGGCACTGTATATCTCAGATCTATACACACATTGTATTTCATAATGAGTATAAAGTTTCATATAGTTACAGCTTGATATGGCCAAGCGATAGAAAACATTTGCAACTGTCAGGGATAACAATTACATCTTGACATTTTCTGGACATTAGACTTTCAGTATAGCAAAGCGATTCTCAAAAAAAATTATGATCGTTTATTGGTTTATGTATTTCTAAGTCTTAAAATTATTAATAAATATGAACTTCCCTGACCACTCATTTGTACAATTTAACACATTTTTGCTACAAACAGGGTGCTTAATTAACAACAGGGAACATAGCAAATTTCTTCTTTTTTTTTTTCAAACTCATTGTTTTGCTGTCAATCCATAAATTCATTTGACATATTTGCTCTCACTATTGTAAGCAAGCATTTTACCCACCAGATGTAGAACAAAAATTCTGTACTGTTAAAGTACTGATTGTGAAACAGCTGTTTACTAAAAATAGTACACTTCACTGTAATAAAAGATGATTTATAACTAATTTTTCTACACATGGTGTTGATTTTTATCAAAATTCTTATAGGTAAAGGCTTACCAGCTGTGTTGCTCAAGTTTGCTCATTGACTTGCCCTGTCATATTTCTTAAAAACACAATTTTGGCTAAATCGCCCTAGACAGAATGTCAGTTAATACCAAATTTCGTATTCCAGTACTCAGATTTTTTTCTAATGCTTTTTAGCTCACCTTTTGTGCTCAGGATGAGCTTTTCTGATCTCCATCGTCTGTCCGGCTAGCTAGATCCGTCATCAACTTTTCATTCAAACGACATTACCTCTGAAACCAGTGGGCCAAATTGAAGGAAACTTGCCTGGGATGTTCCTTTCATGAAGCTCTACAAAGATTTTTCAAATGGTTTTGGTCCATTGCATTTCTGGTTCACTGGAGCTAAAATAGATTTTAAAAGTTGGATCTTTGAAAATCTCTGAAACCTCAAGGCCTGGAGCTTAGATATTTGGTATGAAACATCATCTAGTGGACCTCTACCAATTTTGTTCAAATTATTGTCTATAGGACCTCTACCAAGTTTGTTCAAATCATGGCCCATGGGTCAAAAATGACCCGCCCCAGTGGTCACATGATTTACATAGAGTTCGTTATGTAGGAAAAACTTTAAAAATCTTCTTTTCAGATACCACAAGGCTTAGAGTTAAGATATTTTGTGTACAGCATTGTCTATTGGACCTCCTCTACCAAGTTTGTTCAAATCATAGCCCCAGGGTCAAAAAAGGTCCTGCCCCAGGGGTCACATGGTTTACTTAGAGTTATGTAGGAAAAACTTTAAAAATCTTCTTGTCAGAAAAAACAAGGCCTAGAGTTTAGATATTTGGTGTGCAGCATTGTTTAGTGGACCTTTACCAACTTTGTTCCAATCATGACCCTGGGGTCAAAACTGGCCCACTTATATAGGGAAAATCTGCTGGTCTGAAACACCAAGGGCTAGACCTTCAATTGTTCATTGTTATGTCTCCCCCCCGCCCTCCTAATGGAAACATATTGTTTTTGCCCTGTCCATGGGTGTCTGTTTGTCTGTCTGTCTGTCACACTTTCAATAACTTGAGTACCAGTTCAGGATGTTCGGTAGACTCTGAAACCCAAGGGTCAATGACCCATCAGATAAAACTTTCAAGGGTCAAACTGAGATTCTCAAGGGTCAAACTGAAATTTTCAAGGGTCAAAGTAATATTTACAAACCTCTTTAAATTCAGGTTAAAACAATGTTTATAACACCTTAATTAATCTGTGATTTTTTTGGTTTTTTTTTTTTTACAGTTTTTGGGGAAGGGGGTGGGCCAATTGGAACTTAAATTTTGTCATTATGACTGTCACTCGGATTCCTCACCAAAAAGAACAAACAAAACAAAACAAAAAACAAAAAAAAACACTTGTAATTGCATGTGAACAAGGCCCTAGTCTCTTTTTTTCATCTGATTTAGGTTTCAACTTATTACTGGCCAAAGTCAATACTGACTATTTTAGGCAGGTTAGAAGTTATGGAGAGTTAAGACTTTGTATGTTTATATTTACTTAGATGCAAACTGGTACTTATAATCAAATTATGACCACTGATCTTAATAAATTAACTGTATGTTGTAAGTGTGCCTTGTAAAGAGTCTCAAATACTCTGTTTTCTATAAATACTTAAATACGACGATGTCGCGGAAATATATGACAAACGGAATTTGTCAGAGATTTTCACTCGCTGTTTCATGTTTTATGAACTAAGTATTTGCTGTAATTGACATAAATGTAAAGTAAATATCGTGAAGCATAACTGAGTGCATAGTCAGTCAAAAGAAATGCTATCAACCATCAAATTTTCGCATATTTTTTTCTGTTGCCGATGAGGATTTTTCGACATTTCTTGGGGAAAAATATATACTCCGGCAGGTGGGGAAAAGGGGTCAAATATCGCCATATATTTTGGCAAAAAGTAACACTGTTAATTGTATTACATGTCTGACTTTGGTATTGATGTTTTCTGTAACTTCTCGCTCTCAGATTATGACCACTAAGTGTCGACTGCTGATTGGCTGAAACCACTTCATTGTGGAAAATCCGCCCCACCTACTTTACCTGTATGAGGAAAAATCCTTTTCAAGTCTCTTTAGCAACAACATTTATTGACATTGATTGACAACAAGCAAGTGTTCATGCAGCCGTGGATATTTCTCACGAGTCATATATGACTCGTGGGCTGATTTTATGACGGGTCAGATGAGTGTATTTGAGAATTTTCGCGGGTCAAGACTCGAGACCTCGGGTCAAACAAACACCCTGCAGTTGAATCAAAGCCTTCAAACTTCACAGGGTTATTGCCCTTATTGAGTAGAAAAAAAGTTTTGTTTTTTGGGTCAGTATGTCAAAGGTCAAGGTCAGAGGGACCTCTAGAGTGAAAACTGTTTCCACTCAATAACAGGAGTACCATTCCACCCAGAGTATTCAAATTTTATAGGATGATTGCTTTTACTAAATAGAAGAACCATATTGATTTTGGGGCTAGTTTGTCAAAGGTCAGGGTCACAGGGACGTGTAGAGTGAAAAGTATTACTGCAGAGTAACTGTAGTACCATTACACCCACAGCCTTCAAACTTTATAGGATAATTGTATTAGAAGAACCCTATTCTTTTTAGGGTCCATATGTCAAAGGTTAAGACTTAAGTTCACAGGGACCTCTAGAGTGAAAACTGTTTCTGCTCAGTAACTCGAATACCATTTTACCCAGAGCCTTCAAACTTCATAGGGGGATTGTCTTTTCTCAGTAAAAGAACCCTATCTTTTTTGGGGTAAGTAGGTCAAAAGTTAAGGTCACAGGGACCTGTAGAGTAAATACTATTTCTGCTCAGTAACTGGAGTAACCTTTAAACTTCATAGGGTAATTGTATTAGAAAAAACCTATTGTTTTTGGGGTCTGTAGGTCAAAGGTCACGTTCATTGGGACCTGTAGAATAAAACTATTTCTGCTGAAAAATTTGAGTACCATTACGCACAGAGTCTGTCTATCATGATTGTATTTTGAATTAATGGAATACAACTAGTAAAATCTTCCTTTTTACGCCCTTGAAGGTGGGCTTTTTAAAATTGCATTGTCCATTTGTCTGTGTATTCATCTTTCAATTTTTTCATGTATGGGCTGTAACTTTGTCATGCATGAAAGGATTCTCATATGATATGGCACAAGTACATGTATTCAGCACAACAAGAGGACATGTTGGGTGCAAGATCCACATCCTTACCTCTCCAGGGCTCAAATATCATATTATATGAAGGTCAAACAGAATTTAAAGGTAATCAAATTCTGTATGTATGGAAACATTCCTGTCTGGACTGTTTTTCTCTTATGCATTGAAGGGTTTTAAAATACATGTAACTTGGCACAGCACATCATGATTACATGACAGGTGCAACACTCGCGTCTCTAACTCAAATTTCAAGGTCATACTTACAGTTTAAAGGTAACCAAATCTTGTTTATGGGCTACTTTTACAGTTCCCTGCATTAAATTTGACAATGATTTTTTTCTTTGTATTTCTCAAAATTGTTTAAACATGAGCAAAAATGGACAATACATTGTTTTTCACTACCTTCTAAATTTAGTAGATATTCAATATAAAAAATGTTGTGATATTTACGTTACCAGTTACTGTTAGTCATACAATTGTATCTTGTGATGTTTATGTTATTCTTAGATTAAATGACAAACACTGTACTGGTAGAATCTGTGAGGCACCTTTCTAGAATATTCTATGTGATTTGCAGCTACTAACAGGTCCAGGTAAAGGTGATAATTTGGACCAAACACAGGAGTGTCTTAGTATTTAAAAGAAATTCCCAGCACACATACTCACAGGCTCAGTTGCATATCTGTCGTAAAGTTATTGACGAAAAAAGCACATAGTAGTTAAAATAGAAGTGACAATTTAAGTAAAATCTTTGAAAAAATGCAAAGTTCCAAATTCAGAGTTGTAATGTGACGAACATTTACCTAGCTGAGAATGCTGGGAATTTGAAAAAAATGAAGCTGTTTTAGAACTCCGCTTAGACTTTCTAGCATAATTTGAAAAGAAAACAGTGTTTTAAACTATAGAATAGAGTTAGTGATTAATACACCAAAGCAAAAATGGAGACTTGGAAGGCATACAACTTGATGCATTATCACCTCTGGAATCAGTTAAAACAGTTTCCTGTCTCATGGTACATATCTTCCCGCAAAGAGATGGACATTGATGTTTCGTTACTTGGTAAGTCACATTTAGGCTAATACAGGAGACTCAACAGAGAATGATCTCCAACTTGAACAGAAGTACCTAAAACACATTTTATAATGTAAGCAATAGGTTCTTACAAATTGTTTTGAAACTTGTTTTTCGGCTGACGAAATCTCTTGATTAATGGTCTAATTGAAATGAGACAAATATAAAGTACTGGTATGATTATTGTGCATGTGACTTTGAAAAGCCTTCCTGATTTTCACATGATTTCTAAGTACTTTGGCTAGTCTTAAGAGGGTTAAATTTTACGGTATGCCATTAAATCAAGAATATGTTATCATAAACCCAAGTATTACCCTAGTTACGGCTTTTCTCAGCTTCCTTTTTATTTTCAAAGTTTGATTGATTCATTTACTCCTTAATTTGGCTAATGTCACTGGCTCTTGATCGACAGCAGATGAAAACTGAGTGATAAAAAAAGTGAGTTTATATGATTGTTGCATTGAACCTTTGATATTATGACATTGTGACATATTCTGCATTGATACAGCTCATAACTTAGGGCATAGTTTTAATACCAGTGAAGTCATATTGACAATTATTATAGTCAAGTGCTTGGTGACTCGTACTACATTTAGCAGAAAGATAGAAAGACAAATTCGGTCACTAGATTAAATAAATCTTGCAGTTCATGCAAGTTTATTTTTCTCACAAATTTTTGACAAGTTAGCTTGATATTATAGCTATTAATGTAAAGCCATTGACCCTATATATTATAATTATATTCACTTAATATTAAAGCGACTGACTCACAGAATTTTGCTGTAAATTTTTTTTCTTTAAAATTTAAGAGAATTTAATATACTATGGAAAAAAGATAATATCATGCTTCAATACACCATGAAAACTGAAAAAAAAGTTTTGACTTAATCAGGATTTGAACCCACGACCTTTCGATCAGTAAAATATAGAGCGATTATCTAGACCACTGAGCCACAGCGCCTGTTTGTTAAGTTGCGTCAAAATTAATGTTATAACTAAACTATCTACCTCGTGATTAACGGGGTAAATTTTTTACCGATAAAAGTTTGTAAAACTTTATATTTTGATGTTTTTCTGTATCAAAAAATGAATCAGTAACTTAGTTTTAATATATTCTTCACAACTGCAGCTAAAATTTCAAGATGTAAGAACATTTTCTTTCTTTTTCATCGTTGGCCCATCTGTGAGTCAGTCGCTTTAAAGTCCCAGTATCACATTGATTTTTACTGATATAGAAAAAATAAATGTACTGATAGGATAATGATTGAACCATGTTCTATTCACTCTAAACAATGCTGACATACCGTTCGCTTCTTTTTCTTAATATCATTGAAAAAATTACTGTACTGTATTAAGAGCATGTTCATCCATTTAAAAAGCTAACTTACGAATGATTTTGTTACAAGTAAAGATCATTTCAGCTGGTAAGACATCTTTCTTGGTAAAATATGAAATACTTGACGTATAAAACAGCATTTTACAACATTGCTGTTTCCACTGATACTACCTTTTAAAATTGTATGAAATTATTTAGAACCCTTGATGTCAAGGCAATTACTTAATTTCACAGAATTATCACTTAGTGATTAGTTAGTCACCATGATTGATTTAAAGATAAAAAAAAATCGGCTGGCCTTGAAATGACTCACATTTAGATAAACCAGTATTCCTTCTAATTTTCACTCTGCTTTTTATGTTCAGAATGGTGCATTTGTATTCAAGACTGTGTAATAAGTTATTTTGGTTTTGAACTTGGAGGGTCAGAGTTCTTAACATACCCCTTTATGTACCGCATAGTTTCTGATTAGCATCCAGGGGCTTTGCAGTTCCTGAAAGGAGGGGCGGTGGGGTCTTTCTACTTAGACGTTTACACTAAATACAATACTGTAATATATATTTACCTGAAACTGGTTATGATATGTACAGTTCAGTGTTATTTACAGTTATTTTTATTTTTGGTCTGTCTGTGTATTTGTTTGACAAAAAACTTTAACCTTTTTGAGGCCCCGCCGGGGTATGGCGTTCATTCAGATCTGTTGATATTGCAATCAGTATTTGCTATTAGGACATTAAAATCAATAGACAGGTAAGAATTTTTGATGCAACAAGGGTGCTGCTATAAAACAATATACAATATCACATTATAGATATAAATAAAAATTTTCAAATTGTGCTGAAAACCAAATTTTGCTTATGGAAAGTGAGGTAGAATACAGGTTGACTTTCATCTTAGATCTTTTAAATAGAAATAAAAATCAGTGATGCATGGATGAAATCTTCGCATAGTGTATACTTTTCTTACTACATTGTAGGTACATATTTTTGCTGTTTTATAAAGCTTTGAGTGAAACATTATCAATGACTAAGTTGAATAGTTTGGTTTGATTAGGGTTTAATGCCAGTTTTAACAGCTAAGGTTACATCCTGGCGGTCAGTCCACTTAAAAAGTGTTCCTGGGTATCCAAATAGGTTACTAACCAATTTCTCCGCAAGTGACTAATTACTTCCTCACTTGCTTCAGAGGTGAGGGACAAATGATCCATAGACACATTGTCTGAGATCAATTATCACAGAGAAGTTTTGCCAACACTGATGGGGATCGAACCGGGATCATTAAGATGGACAATCCGATGCTCTACCAGTTGAACTAGCTGGGCCAGCCCAAGTTGAATAAAGCAGACTATTCTTTGACTGAGACTTACTCCAGTCAGTGGAATGATTAATTATTTGTTTTACCCTGCTTATACTTGGTGCTACTCTTGTAACCCAGAAAAATCCACCTTCCCCGAGCTGCTGAAAACAAGAGAATGCCATCTCAGACTTCAGTCTTCAGTACTGAAGGTTTCACTGGTTCAAAGCTTTATGTTAAAAAAATGAAATGCATTTACAATCAGTATTTGCAAGGATGAGTTTACTGTGCCCTTGTTCTGCCATTAAAATTTTGTTTGTTCATACTATTTAGCCTGTTTTGTCAGTTAAACTGGACACTGTTTTGTATCATAGTCCTTTTTGTATGCCCTTATTGACATACACAATGTACGATTTTAGGCCCCTGATCATCTGTTCATTGGTCTGGCTATCTGTCTGTCCTTAACAATTTTGTGTCTGCTGTGTAACTCTTGAACTGCATGAAGGATATTCGTGAAACTTGGGTCAAATGTTCATCTCATGCACAACCAAATATTAAGTCCACTACTGTAAGGTCAGTGTCAGAGTTCAAAGTAAAAGATACAAGCCATGGAATTCTGTTCACTCTGTGTCCCTTAAATCCCTTGCAGGATTTTTATGAAAGATGTTTGGTCTGATTGGTCAGATGTTTTTCACATCAAGGCAGTGTTCAGAAGCCACATTCCCAGCATGCATGCAGTGTGTGCACTATTTTGGATAATACATGTTTCAGACAAATGTTTTGTCTACTTTGTATCTATAGGACTGCTTGAAGGATATTCATGAAACTTTGTTTAAATGTTTATTTTATTGAGAATTTAAGACAAAAACTACATTTCAGGAGCACCACTTTAAAGTCAACGTCAAAGATCTGAATCACATAATTCCTGTCTGCTCCATATTTTCTAAACCCTTTCAGAATAATCTTTAAGCTTTGGTCGGATGTTTATCTCATTGAGGCGACATGCAGAACTAACATTCATTCCTAGGGGTCTAAACTTGCTTGATTTCAGTTAATACAGGTTTTGGACATTTTTTCGCGCAGTTTCTCATGAAGAATCCATTTTCCATGTTTGCTGAAGTTACGTTATTATACTTATTCAGTTTTGCTGTTAATATAGTTTATATTCATTGTGACAAAGGTTATTCAGTGTCAGTAGCTTCCTCCAGGTGTATAATGCCAAGTCATCATGCAGAGTTCTTGTTATTTAAAAGTCATCTCTGTGTATCAAAATATTTTCTTTCTTACACCAGTTTGCTTTACAAGATAGGTCAGGAAAGACAGATTTTTATGTATTAATAAGGAACAATAACTCGAATATGAACATGGAGAAATTAAGTTCTGCTTACTATTGTAATAAAAAATTGTTCCTCTGAACTGCGTTACTAATCGTATTCTTGCTAGCCGGACAAACCAAGAGGGTGCAAAATGCCTATATTACAATGCTCATTCTGTCTTTGCAGTGTGCAGAGTTGATAATAGACACTTCGGTGTTATGCCGTATCAGTTTTACACTATTCACACCTTTTTTTTGGTTGAATGATGTAACTTCATTGTTAATGATTGTTTTTACAGCAAGTACAAGGAAAGAATTAGATACTCTCAATGTTATTTTTGCAATTTATGTAACATTTCTTTGAGGGGACAATTATACAATTTATGTAACATTTCTTTGAGGAGTCAATTATATACTGTTAACAGTATATTTTCAGGGGGAGGGGAGGGAGGGAATATAGATTTGCCCTTGTCTGTCCGTCTGCTGTTCCATGTCACGCTGGTTTGTGTCACATGTAACTCGAAATATATACCTGCTAGAGCCATGAAAGTTTCTAAAAATAGTTGTCAGCATGTGACCTTTCATATGTCTGTACCTGGGTACTTTGATGCAAATTTATTGGAGATTGGCAGATTAAGCAAAAGATATTTCAGACGTGTGCAGCATATAAATCCACATGTATAACTGCTAGAGCCATGAAACTTTCTAAAAATCATTGTGAGCATCTGGGTATTTTGACACAAATTTATCGGAGATTGGCAGAGTTATGTTCCCTGATCAAGAAAAAAATAGCATTTTAGGCTTTTGTCACGTGAAACTCCAAACATATAATTGCTAGAGCCATGAAACTTTCTAAAAATAGTTGTCAGCATGTGAACTTATGCACCTGGGTATTTTGACGCAAATTTATTGGAGGTCGTCAGACTTATGCCACCTGATTAAGGAAAAAATAGCATTTTAGACTTGTCGCATGTAACTCCAAATTTATAACTGCTAGAACCTTGAAACTTTCTTAAAATAGTTGTCAACGTGTGAACTTTCATCATCATTTAGTCAGAACTAGTACTTTAAATCATTTGTTTTACAGATTTTACTTTTAGTATGATATTGCTGAAGGATAATTTCTTATCTAACTTCTAATCAAAACCCTGCCTTTTTTCTAATGTCATATATTTTCACAACCCTGTTTTTGTTTTTAAAAAGTGTAAGCAGGTGGAGATATGACTTAAATTATGCAGAAATAGTTGTCATGTTGATAAAAAATGTCCAGTTTTGAAGCCAAAATTACAGCTGAAATTCCAGTTTTGGCACACTTAAGGGATCACATATATGTATATCTTTCAGAATTTGATGGTGACACTGTGCTGTGCAGGGTCTGTGGGGACAAAGCTAGTGGTTTCCATTATGGTGTTCATGCATGTGAGGGCTGTAAGGTAAGTATTTCTGGTCTGATGCAAATATGAATTTATTTTAGTCAAACTTACAATTTAGTAAAGAATATGTGTAATTTTTACAGATACTTCCTTCTATTTCAGTGGTACTTTTGTCAACTTGTTTCTGCAGTCCTTAATTGTACTTAAAAAGTGGTATTCTGTAATATTAATAATCAACTTACTAGTTTATGCTGACCAGACATTAAAAAGTTCGATGGCTTTTACCTAAAGAGTAATTTAATTTTGTCTTTTGCTTTGGTGAACTGTACTGTTCAGATAGATAAAAGATACATTTACGATTAATCACTGATAACATGGTTAAAGTACTTAGGAAAAAAGCTTGTATGCTCTAGAATGCAGTAGAATTTAGAACAATAGAGGGATGGAATACGATGTGAGTTCACTAGCCATTTAAAAGATGGCAGTGGTACCTGGTGAAGCCTGTTTAAACAAATTTTATTGGCACTTTGAGGGATGAATTAAAAAAAGGTGCTTTCTTCTTTCTTTTTCAGCACGTAGAACTTACATTGCATTCACTTCGCAACTTGTAAACTTCATCATTATCAAAGCTGTCTTGAAAGTTCACTTGGGTAACTGCAGTTCAGCAGATCTTTTTGGTGCATTTTGCACAATTTCGATGTAAAACTTCATCATGTGAAGCTCCATTAAAAATGTGTTAAATTGACAAATAGTGTGCTGGGAATGGGTCATGTACATGAAAGTGAAGTATTTGAACAGTGGTATATGGTTTTATGATATTACAGGATTTCTATGTTTATTTGCATAGGGTTTTTTCCGGCGGAGTATACAGCAGAAGATACAGTATCGCCCATGCCTAAAAAACCAGCAGTGTAACATAATGCGTGTCAATAGAAATCGGTGCCAGTACTGCAGATTGAAGAAGTGTATTGCAGTGGGCATGTCTCGTGATGGTAAGAACCTTTTGAAACTGCAGTTGAAGCCTTAACCCTGAACATGCTGAAATTTTGTAATCGATTTGCCCAGCTTTTAATTTGGAACCGTCTATTCAAAGTTTAAGGGATTTCAATATCAAAATACAAATATTGAGCTACCAACAGTATAGAGCCTGGTCAGACTGCACGGATGTGCAGGCTGGCCTGGCTCTATACTGGTGGCAAAGGCTAATCACTTTCAGATCCAGCAGGTTAAGGGTTAAAGAACTGGGGCAAACAGTCAAAACTTCTAACCAAGGATTAACATTTCTAGAAAAATTAAGGAGGCTCTAAAAGATAGAAACAGATTTATGTTTATTTCTCTCCAGATTTATCATATCACACTAAGTGATTAAATGTTACTGTAGTCTGTTGGAAAATAAGAATTTTGTATTCTGAGGTGAGCTGAATAATAAAATATTCCATTTATCATTTTTTTTACAATTCTGGACAATCTGTAACATTTTTGGGTACACAAAGAAAAACCTTGTTTACAAGATTGTGTTTGTACGTTGTTCAGTGGCTCATAAAAAGCCAAAATTAGTAAAGTCATTTTAATCATTAAAATTTCCTGTGATTGTCCTGTAGTTCTCACTGGCATTTAAGAAGACCTTTAATATGATTCGATTGTCTAGCAGTTTAGATCGCAGATTATTAGAGATGTCAACAGGTACTAAATTTAGTATCTGGGTTATGGAAAAGATTTCTGAGCTGTTCCATGTCAAAAGGTTTGTAAAATCAGGAGTAAAGGGGTTACATGTCAAAATGTTGGTAAAATCTCCTGTTGAAGCTGGAGATGGAACAAGTCTGGTTAATTTTCATTATATGTTTTATTTTTAATCAGAATTAGTAATTTATGGGAATTTTAAAATTCTAATTTTCCTTTCTCCAATGACGTGCTTTGTAACCAGCTTTTAAGAAAAAAACTTCTATCATTTATAAGGTCAAACATCTACACATAGTTGCTGCACATATAATTAAGCCACTTAAATGTGTCATTTATATAAGAGAATAAAATAGATATATAAAAAAAAGATATAAAACCATCAGAGAAAGGCATATGTTGCATTAATGGAATGGTTTGTTTGAACGTATGTTTCCATAGTTAATAGCACAGATGATTCATCAATGATGTAAGTGTATTCATATCAGATAATTGATCAAAACACAAGTGAAACTGTGAAGGATTATTGCAAATTTCAGACTTTTTCACACTGTTCATATGATGAAAGTGGTGAAGATATTGACTATTAATTTTTTTACATTTATACAACGTTTAAAAAATATGAAATGACCAATTCGGTCAGCTTGATATATTATTATCAGATACTAAATTTTGTAACCATTAGCTGGTGTACACACTCAGTAACAAGTTCAGTTGTTCCTTGTTGACATCCATACAATTTATTGACATTCATTCATGAATATTCTTGCTTATTAATTTTCCTAGTTGCGTACACCAACATTAACAGATGTTTCGTAAGTTTAAGATGATGAAAATAGGATTGTCTAGCTGATTGGCCCTTTGAGTGCATGACATAATAATGTGTTAATATCTGATAACAAATTTTCAGTCCTTGTTAACTATGAAGAAGTTATTATGTTTAGACTGTTTAAAAAAACACCATTTTGACATTTCTTTTTCAATAAACTGTTTAGTCCTTGCAGAAATTAGTTAGCGGGAAAATTATAAAAGCAAATAATGTCTGTAGTTTTGATTTTGATGAAAAATTGTTTCCACAATAAAATGTACATGTATAATTATGTAATACCTGTAGATATGATTTTCCTTCTAAAACAGCATAACTGAACACTGTCTGCACAACAGTGTCATTGTAATTTCAGTCTCGCATGAATAAACAGCCTGTTTCAGACCCATAAACAGTTTCTTTTTAGACAAACAGAACCACTTTTAGACATTTGGATCAAAAGAAAAGATAAAAACAACAACAACAACAAAACTCATGATTAGTCATGTGTGTTGGCAATGACATTGATAAGAACCAAGGTTACACACAGTAAAAGAAGAATCTGTAAGCTCTACAGTGCATTGCAGTAAAATGTGCAGACGTCGTAATTGATTAGTTTATAAAATCGTGTCTTTATTCAAGCACAAACATATGGGTTTCTGTTTTCATCTTTGCAATTTTTTTCATGAAAGATATTAATGGTTATACTGTGATGGTTATTCAAAGGAAACACTAAGATTACATATGCCTTCATCAGTATTCGTTTTGGTTGCAATGGATATTATTTATAATGACTCTCAGTATATTGATATTGCTTGGAGCTGAACAGATTTTAACACATTTCTAATGCTATATAGTATGATTAATTTCTTCACTTCAATTTTCTTGTATTACATTCTGTGCATATGGTCTGGCAAATTAGCACTTTGTTAATGCTGTTCATTTATTTTTTGTAGTGTTCTTAATATTTCAGCCTCAGATTCCCATTTTTGAAAAAAAAATGTATATTCAATTTGCTTTCAGCGGTGAGATTTGGACGAGTGCCAAAAAAGGAAAAGGCACGAATCATTGAACAGATGCAAAAGAGTAATCTACAGATGGCCGCCTCTGCATTATCATCTGCACTTAGCACACAGGATTTGGTCCAATCAGTTATTCTTGCACATCATCAGACATGTGACCTTGGCCCTGAAAAAGCAAAAGTTATGCGGGAAATTTCTCTTCTTCAGAATGACTATGTTGATTGCCCTGCTCATATGGTAAAGATATAATTTTTTTTTCTACTTATATTAAGCACACAGCAACAATAACTGAAAAAAAACAGGAACATAAAACCAGGAAATTTACAACAATAACAACAAATAAGCTGTATGGTTATATAAAACAGCTTGAAGTGAATGCAATTACTGATATAAATAGATTAGAAAGTCATGATTTTATTTTGTTCACAAATTTCCAGACACTATTTCCAATACTTGAATGAAATTACTGTGGGCAGTATAGAGTTATACTTTCCTAGCAGATAATACAAAGTAAAAACAAACATTGTGGGTCAAGGTAAATTCTGTGAATTGTTACGCAGGTAAATAAAATGGAGACGATGACACAGTCAGGTGTGAAAAAATGCCCTACCTTTTGCCCTTGAATGTATTGAAGGGTAAAATCTAAATAACATATTCATATGAAAGAATGTGGAAATTCTTAGAAAAAAGCTATGTCTAACAATGAACCAGGGCAGATTTAAGAATAATGTTTTTTAGGTTATTGACTGTTCCTTTAATTATGAGAAAAGTCTGTAATTTTCAGTTATGAAACAGACATAATTATCTAGGTCACAATGGAAAGAGGGACATATGAAGGCAAGCTTGTCGTCGTGATGCTAGATTTTGCAATACAATCCATTTGTCAGGCCCTAGACAAAGAAACTTACTACCTGCATTACCAAATTACTGTTTAAAGAGTGTTATTGGAAATAAAACAACATTTAATCAAAGCACCGAAAGTGGTTGAGATTACAGTTATATTAATAATATGATTTTGCAGATATATTTCGACTTGAGACAAACAGTTCCAGATTAAAAGCTCTGCATTCTGATGGAATCAGTTTAAACTTGTTTCTTTACTGTAAAAAGGCAAGCCTTTAAAGGTGTGGTTTAATGTGAAACCAGATACCTGCATCAGCTGTTTGATGTTACAGTGATGGCTGTTGATTCTTTATTAGACACACTTTTATGGTCACTTTAACCCATTGATGCCTAGCGTTCACAAAATTAGACATGGGCAAACAGTGCAGACCCAGATCAGACATCTCAATATGTGGTGTTTGATCAGGGTCTACACTGTTTTCATACAAGACTTTCTTTCCTAAATAGAATGAAATTTAAAATTTATGCCAGAAACCCTTTTAATTGAAAATGGACTCGTCCAACTAACTAAATGGGTTAAAGTTTGATGAGTTTAATAATACTTTTCTTGGATGAGTTAAACAAAAGTTAATTTTTCTGATGCATTGTTAACAAGTTTTAGATTTATTCTATCACGTGACCAAAAACAGGTATTAGATGAGTTTAACCCTAATTTCATTTATTATTGCACAAAAAGAGACAGTTAGAAATCACCTGCCAAGAAAATGCTTCTTAAATATGTCAGATTTTTTTGGATAAAACTAAAATTAGCATGCATGTAATGAGATAGAACAGTTCCGTGATAAAAATTTTAGAAAATCACAGTAAATGTTATCAGTTAATTCACAGCAAGAAATAAATTCTCAATGTTATGTAGACCTTATGTGTAAAAAAAAGAAATACGAAATGATAATATTGCATGAGAAACAAAGTTTGTTATGTAAGAAAACAAAAAACAACAATAAAGACTGATTATTTACTAGTTTTGAATATTTGCCTCTATCAAGTTTCAGAGAAATGGCCAATGGATAGGTCTTAAAAAGCATTAAAACCCAAATGGATATCATATAAGCAAAGGCAAACACTAGTATTTATTTTTAGTTTGCATGGTATGAATAAAAATGAGAAAATTTTATGTTGTTTTTTAGGCTTGCCCGCTGAATTCTAACGTCAGTAGTGACAACACGGATAACCAGGACTGGACCGATTTTTCAGAATTCTTCGCCCCAGCCATTAAATCAGTGGTCGACTTTGCAAAACTCATTCCAGGGTTTTTACTCTTCAATCAAGATGATCAGGTCACTTTATTAAAGGTATGTTTCTTTGAATATTTTGATAATATTTTATCTTTTATTTCAAAAGAAGATCTTATTTGTTCATCCCAATCTAAAAAAGAGGAAGAAATTTTTGAAAAAGATGTTTGTAATTATATCTGAACCACACTTTTAAGAAGTGTTTTTTTTTTTGATAAAAGGAAATGATTTTCTCTCATGTAGGTGCTTGGTTCCATCATGAGGTTTGTTTATTATTTGCATTATGGTGTTAGCAATCAGTAGTTTGAAAAAAAGCGATAGATCAATTTACTCTTTTGCACCTATAAACTGTTGTTAAAAACGTGACATACTACTTACCTTTACCATGCTTTATATCTGTATGATTGGCTTACTTGGCATGGTCTCCTGTCACAGTTTGCCATATAATTTGGAAGTCTGTCGTTTTAATGATGAAAAATGCTTAAAATAGGTTTATCTGTCTAATGGTCATTTATCACATAATTAATAACACCAGATAAAGAGACTCATAATTCATCCAAAAATGACATCGTAAATACTTTAAATTAGATTCCTTGTATTTTATTGCGTATACTAAGTAGAGTGTTACAGTGTGTTTATATAGTGCCTTTAAATGTCTGTTGATTCACTGAAATTATATATTACAGGCAGCTACATTTGAAGTTCTTTTGATTCGTATGGCGTGTTTGTTTGACACGGAGTCTAACACAATGATGTTTGCAAATGGAAAATTGTTCCGGAGACAGACATCAGGGGTATGCTTATTTTTTGTGTGAAAAAGAAAAACAAATGTCTCAAAGAAATAGTGCTTATATTGAATATATTTGGTCAGAGCAGTTCAGAAAATAACCTCTTAGTTAAAAGTTAAGAACATATTTTGTGCCTGGAAACATCAAAGAAAATTAAGGTACCAGTAAGGTTCTTCTAAAAACTTGCATTTTATGACATTGTTAGTGTTCTGTCTCATAAATGTAGTAGCTTGGGTATGCTTGAAAACCAGAAAAGGTGTATTATAAACTTTCATTTCTGATGCTTGATTATTTATAATTTTTTTAACAGTTGTCCACTGTTGTTGGTTTTCTGCTGGACTCAGTGTTTGATTGTTAAGGTGTATTATAACTTTCATTTCTAATGCTTAAATATTCTTTATAATTTTCTTACACAGTTGTCCGCTAGTGTTGGTTCCTGCTGGACTCGATGTTTGATTGTTGAAGTGTATTTAGACATTCACTTCTTATACTTAGATATTTTTATAATTTTCTTACACAGTTGTTCGCTAGTGTTGGTTTCTGCTGGACTCGATGTTTGATTGTTGAATTGTATTTAGACATTCACTTCTTATACTTAGATATTTTTATAATTTTCTTATACAGTTGTCCACTAGTGTTGGATTTCTGCTGGACTCAATGTTTGATTTTGCTGAACGTTTTAACAAGTTAAACCTTACCGACAATGAATTGGCCTTGTTCTCTGCTGTGGTGCTTCTGTCTCCAGGTAAGTTATTGGCCTTGTTCTCTGCTGTCACAGTGGTGGTTCTATCTCCAGGTAAGTTATTGGCCATTTTCTCTGCTGTGGTGCTTCTATCTCCAGGTAAGTTATTGGCCATTTTCTCTGCTGTGGTGCTTCTATCTCCAGGTAAGTTATTGGCCTTGTTCTCTGCTGTGGTGCTTCTATCTCCAGGTAAGTTATTGGCCTTGTTCTCTGCTGTCACAGTGGTGGTTCTATCTCCAGGTAAGTTATTGGCCATTTTCTCTGTGTGGTGCTTCTATCTCCAGGTAAGTTATTGGCCTTGTTCTCTGCTGTGGTGCTTCTATCACCAGGTAAGTTATTGGCCTTGTTCTCTGCTGTCACAGTGGTGCTTCTATCTCCAGGTAAGTTATTGGCCATTTTCTCTGCTGTGGTGCTTCTATCTCCAGGTAAGTTATTGGCCTTGTTCTCTGCTGTCACAGTGGTGGTTCTATCTCCAGGTAAGTTATTGGCCATTTTCTCTGCTGTGGTGCTTCTATCTCCAGGGAAGTTATTGGCCTTGTTCTTTGCTGTGGTGCTTCTATCACTAGGTAAGTTATTGGCCTTGTTCTCTGCTGTCACAGTGGTGCTTCTATCTCCAGGTAAGTTATTGGCCTTGTTCGCTGTGTGGTGCTTCTATCTCCAGGTAAGTTATTGGCCTTGTTCTCTGCTGTCACAGTGGTGGTTCTATCTCCAGGTAAGTTATTGGCCATTTTCTCTGCTGTGGTGCTTCTATCTCCAGGGAAGTTATTGGCCTTGTTCTCTGCTGTGGTGCTTCTATCTCCAGGTACCTCAATGGACAAGAGCGTTTTGTGAAACTGCATATTGAAGGGTAATAATAAAAAGGGTCTGCCTGCTACTTTATTGAATTGCCCTTCAAACCATTTTTGCTTTCCCCCTTGAATTTGTAATTGAAGAACCTTGAAGGGTAGTAAAGGCTTATGGCTTGAAGGTTAGATGTTTTAATAATTGTCTGTAATGGTATTTTTCCTGCCAAATAGAGTATCAGTTCTAATAATGGCAATATGGTTAAATTTTGTGTTTTAGCTGATCTACTGATTTTTGTTGAGATTGCCGTCAGTTACCTAACAGCTGTTGTGTGTGACATATTTTAACTGTCAACATGAACTTTTCCTTCAACAGATCGTCCAGGTTTGCGTCAAGTAGACCAGGTAGAAAAAGTACAGAGTAAACTGACAGAGAGCTTACAGAACATGATAAACACGAGTCACAAAGAGGACAATACGCTGTTTGCAAAACTGCTCATGAAAACTACAGACTTACGTACCCTGAATGCTCTTCATTCGGAAAAAACTGTTGGTATGTCAATAAGTCAGAAGTGAAATAATCTCAATAAACTTTCATATGCTTTAAGATATTAATGGTTATGTAAAAGCATCTTTATTTTATTTCTATATAGATTTATATTGTTACATTTCTATTAAATGGTACCTTATGTACAACTGTATTGAAAATGGATGCTGAAGCACTTCAGTTTAGTTCAGGCTGAAATGATGTTTGTAGGTTTACCTAAACTGACTACTTCTCACTTAAATGAAATGGAATATGTTATTTTTAACTGTACGTTCATATTTTCCCTGGTTAATGTAAACAGTGAGGAATTATTCCTTTTCAGGTCAGTCAGAAAGAGGTGATGACAGTATGGTTGACCTGCCTGAGTCTCATTCTGATAATAGGTATGCACACAAAACTTAATTGTTTCACTTTAACTGGGAGACAAGTTCTTCCAACTAATACAAATTCTGCTAGGTTCCTGGGTTCAAATAAGAACTTGTTCCAAAACTGTTGAATGGAGAAAACCTCTTAAGACTGATTTGAACCAGCTTCCTCTGTGTCAGGAGTCCAGTCACTAATCAGTTCCCTCAGTCACTAATCAGAAAATTGCATACTTAAGTCTCATATCATTGTCCTGTGTCTAACACGGCTGGCCCGGCTAGCTCAAATGGTAGAGCATCGGATTGTCAATTGACGATCCCGGTTCAATTCCCATCAGGGCCAGAAAACTTTCTCCTTGATAATTGATCTCAGACAATGCATCTATAGGTCATTTGTCCCTCCCCTCTGTAAACTGGTTGGATACCCAGGAACACTGGTTAGGTGAACTGACCGGTAGCTCAATCGGTAGAGCATTGGATTGTCAATCTTGACAATCCTGGTTCAATCCCCATCAGGACCGAAAAAATTTCTCCTTGTTAATTGAACTCAGACAATGTGTCTCTAGGTCAGTTGTCCCTTCCCTCTGTAAACTGGTTGGATACCCAGGAACACTGGTTAGGTGGACTGACCATTGGGATCTGACCTTAGCTGTTAAAACTGGCATTAAACCCAAATAAAACCAAACTTAGCCAACCTATGCCAAACACAGCATGCTGTTTTTCTGAATTGTGAACAAAGATAAAGCTGTAAGTCTTCTTATCAAAATATGGAAAGTACTGATGCTTAAAACAATTTGCATTAAAAAAAAAAAAAAGATGTATGATGCCAATAGAAGGTTAGATGTAGTCAGGGAAAAAAAAGCACTTCCTGAAAGAATATTTCTTTGAGAGACCAAAATGTCATAATAGAACCAGAAAGAAATATGAAACCAGAATATGCCTGAAAGTAGCCGATTTAGCTCTATTTCAATATAATTTATTATGATCGATGACAAGGGAAAAAGGACATTCTAACAAAACTTCTGGAAATTGACCTTTTATATATTTTGAACAGATCTTATTGCAGGATTAATGTCTTAAAGTTAATTAGAATAAAACTTTTGATGATAGGTAGCTTGGCACTTTTGGAGTGGAATGTCTAGAAATATAACATAAAATGTCTTGGCACAAGTATTAAGCCAAAAAGATGTTTGAAAAAAGATGTTGGGGCTAAATGGAAAAATGACATAATTTTATTGAAAAAGATGATCTTCTGAATACAACTCACCAAAATCAAAAGTGAAACAATTTTCAGTCAGAAGTCAGATACTTGAATCATGGCAGACAGTTTTTCTGTGTTGTATTTAGGGATGGTTGCACAGTATCCTACCAACACTTTGATAATTAACCATTGTGATAATGAGAATGAAGACAGGAATATTTACTAATGACACAGTGTAAAGGTTGATTGTTTAGGATCGGTGGATATTTTTACCACCAAGTTACCAACCTTGAAATACAAGTCTGCCCAAGTGTCTTCATCTGAGAGGTTTTGTTATCTGTGACCTCATCACTTACTTAGTACACTTCCACTTTGAAGGTTTCATCTGTACTTTAGTTAGTGCAGTGTTCAGTAGACATTGCTCTGAAATTGAAATGTATTGTCGTTATGAAATGGAATACTCTGTCTAGGCTTATGTTGGTGATTGTGGGTTGACAGTATGGAAGTTGTCCTATGTAATCTTTTCAATAGATAACTTTATCTTTAGTTCCATTCATGGTATTGTATGAAAGATACAGTACCCTGAAAACTGCAGTTCTATTAAAAATAATTAGGCCTGTTACCACTATAAGAAAAAAACTGCATTTTAACTGTATTTTTTATTTATGTAAAAAATGCAGGTTCTTGTGTAAAGTATAAATTGCCTTAACCCCAGATCTGTACTAGTTATTACTAAAATTAAAACTCTTGGAAGCCAGTCAGCTATGCGGTGCAGTAGTTTGATTATAGACTCTTGGCCACAAAGGTGCAGTGGATGATATACAGAGAAAAACAAAAGCAAAAAGGTCATTTGTAGTTTTTTCTTGTAGATAAAGAGGTTATAACACTGTTTTTTATGTTTTGAAATTTTAAAGGTTATAAGTTCATAGAAACTATCCTGTCTCCAGGATGTGACAGCTTCGTACATGTTTGTGAGAAATATCTGGAATAACTGTAGTGGGATTGTTTGTTATTGAAAGTTTTTGTCTATCCTAGTGAAACCCCTGCAGCATTTGCCGGGGCTGTAATAAATTGGACCAAAACTTTGTGGAAAATCAGTGTTGATTTGTTGTTTAGTTATGTATATCAGATTTACCAAGTATTTGTTAATTGCAATCGAGTTCTGTTTCTCACAAGTACAAAAGGATATTAATTTGAACCTTTTGAGAAAGCAAGTGGTCGTGATGAAAATGAAAGTTAGAATCTTACGTAAATTATAAGTACTCATTATGTCTTATTCTAGAACTTCTTATAAGTGTGACTGGATTATTAGCCTGCACTGGCCCTTCAAGCATATTACAGATGTAAGATATAGCCTCTTTAAGAGTAAATTGGTTTGTTTCCAGATCACTGCATATTATTATCTTTGGCCAAATGGTGAGGGGTATTGTTTTGGCTTAAAAAATTGTCTGTCCTTCCATACACATCTCCTTCTGTGTGTCCATATGTCACAGTTTGTCCATTTGATGCCATAACTCTGAGGTGTTCGCATGGATTAAGTAGTTTTTTGGTAGGATTGTAATTAAGAATAGGTGAACCATGCATGTCAGTTGCTGTCATATTTAACAAACTTATAGCTGAGTTTTAGCCCTTTGTTTTTCAAATGCAGGCTGTATGTCCCTCAAGAGCTGTATATCCACAGTGGTTTGATGGATTTAGTTGTAACTAGGGATGTCAACGAATACCTGAATCGGTATCCGGATATCCGTATAGACTATTCGGATACTATAAAATTTTCTTGTTGGATGTTGTATTAGGGTCATGAAAATCTGTTTACACATTAACAATGCTTTGTCTGTATGATGACTGCATTTCAGAATTTTTTTTAAAGACTTTTAAAGTGCTGGTTTTTTCACGGTGGTTTTGACAAAAGGCCCCATCGGGGAAATGATCGCATGGGTTGCTGTAATTTTTTGTTTTGTTTACAAGTCAACTGTAAGAATAACAATGATTTTTCACTTGGATAGTGATTTTGTTGTGTCCCTTCATACATCCACTGTCTATAACACTTACTGTATTCTAGTTAAATGAACTGGATAAGTTACTGAAAAGTCCAAAGTCAACTGACAGGAAGAACAATACTGTTGTTGAAAGTGCACTTAGCAGATTTTAAGATGTGGAAATATTAAAGTGGTTGAAATTAAAATTATTACAACTAATTTTATATGTAATGAGAACTGAACTGATTTATTAATGGCTAAAGTGTAAGTACAAGAGCACTTAAAATAACAATAAATGTAACATTAGTTTATTATTTAAAGAGGCTGTACTCCAGATTTGACATAAAAAAAAAATTTTCATAAATTATATATTTAGATGTCGTGAGATTATAACAACATAATATTTTACTTCAAAACTGATTATAAAAGTCAAAATAGAATAAAAAAAATATTTTCGCTCCAGCCTGATTTGAACTCTGGACCCTCCTGTTAACAAAATATTTGCAACGCTTTTACTGTCACCACCATCGCCGCATGTGATATTACAGATATTTACTTTAAATCTTATATGATATAGTTATACCATCGCGTTACAGTATAGCACTTTGAAAGGAAAAAAAATCAATTTATAATGTAATTACTTGACTTATTTTTTGTCAGTAAGTTATTTTTTAAGCATTAGTCATAAATATTACAAGAGATTTATAATACAGGAAAACTTTCTTTTTTTGTCATCTGGAGCACAGCCCCTTTAATTTAAGAAATAATTTTCTCAAAGTAGATCCAAAGCCTTTATTACATAATGGTAAGAGAAAAAAGTGAGGACAAAATGAGTAAGATACAATGCTAAAATCTATGTAAATGATGTAAACATGTGAAAAATAAAAAAAAAATGTGAAAAATAGTTGATCATTAAATCATTATAATTATCACTAGAATTAGTAATGACAGAAATTTTCAGTTCAGATTTAAGGTGAATGGCAATGAAAAGAAATGTAGTACATCACAAAAAGTCATAAGAGTGCTCCTTTTGTCTTTATGAATGTAAGAAGGACTAAGGCTGTCTCCATTAGTCAGCAGGTAATAATTGTACACATCCCGTTGATTTTAGGTGAGGATCTTCAACCACACACTGATGCTATGAAAAAAATCATTACAGTCTCATATGGAAATTAGGAATGTATTACTTTAAACCAGGAAATGAATTGGCATGTTTTCAGTTAATGACTTCTGTGGATGTTTTTATGCCTCCACCATTTGGGGTGGGAGTGGGGGCTGGGGGAGCAAATAGATATGCCCTTGCTTTTTATGAATTTAAATACCTGTGAAAAAGTCTTTTTCTTAAAAAGGTGAAATTTGCTTGCTTGGGCAGAAAACTCAAAAGGATTCAGTAATGGGACATGGAATAATACAATTTTATATTGTTTTAGTTGCAGTCCAGTACATATGTGTGTAAAGGCTTTATGGCCTCCATTTGACATTTCTTTTTCAGTAAAATAATTTTTTATTATGATGATAGACCCTGAACATGCTGAAATTTTGTAATGTATTTGCCCAGCTTTGAATTTGGAACAGTCCATTCAAAGTTTAAGGGATTTCAATATCAAAATACAAAAATGGAGCTACCAACAGTATAGAGCCTGGTCAGACTGCACAGATGTGCAGGCTGGCCTGGCTCTATACTGGTGGCAAAGGCTAATCACTTTCGGTTCCAGCAGGTTAAGTATTAAGGAGTAAATTATGGTATAAATTTGTAAGTCGTATGTTGCAAGTATTTGTCCTTGATCCACTTGTTTCAAAATTAACACCCGTTTTAAACCTGAAAGGAATAATGTGGCAAACTGTAATCAACATACTTAGACATTTGTCTATCCTTAAAAGTTGTGAAGAACTGTAAATTTTAGATCTAGCCTTGGTATGTTAGCACAACATAGGTCATTTGAGAAATGTAGGAACCAAACATCACAATAACTATGCTCAAAATAAAGTTTTTTTAAGTGAAACAGAAGATTTCGGTGTCATTACACAATTACGTTTTGGTTTATCTGGCATTTAACAGTTATTAAATGATAAATTTTAAGATATCCTTTGTATGCAATAATAAGAACATATTAAGTTTGTTCTCTTAATTTAATCTTATACATTTTGGAGAGGAGCAAAAAAGACTTGACCTCCAATGTACCCTAATATCTGATTCGTAATTTTTTTCAGTAATGTTTGTGTACTAAGGTAACATTGCGTAATGAGACAGTGTCATCCTTGTAATTTGTTTGCTAAGTTTTCAAACACACTGCTTTCTTTTTTTAAGCTGACTATTTTGCAGGGGAAAAAATCCACTCAAATTGTGTAGTTTTGTCAATATTTCAGAGTCGATTTTTTCTCATTTTAGATCTGATGAATTGACGCCGTCCGACTCACTTTCATCTATCAACACATTAACATCAACATCAACCATGGACACTGCTAGTTCACCCTATGACAGTAACGGCTCACTCATACATGAGCAAGGAAGGTTTGCAAGTGACAATAATCACCAGCAACAAGTTGTGCTCAAAACACCATATGGAACTTTTTATCGGGAAGATACAGGGTATTATGGGATGGTTCCAGACCAGCCTCGCCGGAGATGTCATACTCTTGATAGAGATTCACAGATACCAAGACCTAGGTTGCACACAATCGAAGAAGGGTCACGGCGAAGATATACTATGGATAGGGAGTATATAACGAAAATAGTGGGGAAATTGAGTGATAGGTTGGAAAAGCGTGCACATGTAAACAGTATGCCTGGGTCAGTTAATAGCTCAGCATGCTCATCACCTGTGCCCATATTTGAAGAACAATATACATTATTAAATAGAAATCGTGACTTCATTCCAATATCTACACCAGACTCAAGCACATGCAGTTCCCGGACAAGTCCTTCATTTCATAAGGATACTCTTCAGCCATTTGCATCATCCCCTAACTCACCCCGACCACGCTCTGGCTCTATTGGTACAGATGACTTTGGTCCAATGCAGCGACCTCGTTGTGCGAGTTTCCATGTCAACTCTGAAGGTCACGCTGCTCAAGGACGGCCATACATGGATAGTGATTACTTGACAGCAGATGGTCAGCATTACCGAATGTCTGCTGAAATGAGAAGGGGAAGTGTTGGAGCATCATATAATCTTCATGCCAAAAAGAAATCTCTGTTAGTCGACAGACATCCTGCTTATCTATCACAGAACTTAGTGCCTGATTCTATGTTCAGAAAATCAGAGAAACTGAGGTCGCCTCTTGCGTCTGAGGATTCAAATAAGGTAACAGCATGATTTTTCAAAATTTTCTTTAACCATACTAGTAATTTTGGATTACATCTGTTTTTTCTGATAAAGTTGTTTTGTCGCCACCTCATTTCAGTCCATTTTATCATATTTAGAACAAAGTCTGCAGGCTGAAAAATGTGAAAATGGAAACAAACATCACTTGTTAAGGTCACAGTATTGAGGTCAATGCCAGAATTAGAATATTTTCAAGACATTTGTCATGTTCCTGAAACTATTCTTGGTGCTGTAAAACTGACTAGACTTAAGGCTTACTAGACTTATGTTCATTAATCTTTGTCTTCAGTTAAGCAATTCAAAGGTTTTATCTGTCAGTTTTAGTTAAATTGGTTGGCAGGGGATCTTTCTGTTGATGAAAACAACTCAGTTATTATATACTATATATTTGCTTGAGACAAATTATTATATACTATATATTTGCTTGAGACAAATCTATCAGTTTGCAAGGAGTATATGAAATAACTAATGAACTTGTATTTGTTTAAATGTCAGTTTCAAAGGTTTGTGTATTTGTTTTTACCAGTTAGTAACTCTTACCATACCATATGATTAATTGAACTACGTGTAGTTGCTTCGGCATCGGTGAATGTCCGGTTAAGTGATTAGTGCAATATCTCGTCCCTGCAGTGGCTTTGATTCTTTTGTTGTTGATGTCTCTCCAACAGGATATTAACAAGCTAAAGCAATTAATGTTGTTAATGTAGAGTATTTCAAATGTCATCCACCTGTTTACTGGTTTACTTACCCTAACGCTCCTGATTTTACGTACGAACATGCGTTCCAAATTTAGTACAGCTGTCATGAAAAAGCAGCAGTTGAACTTTTTTCTTTTTATATTGCATGAGTAGTTTAAAAGGTTAAATACAAAGTAAATGGAATTGAAACACAGTTCCTGGTAAAAATTTTAACAACTTGGCTTCAAACTGTAATGTAATCAGTAATGAAAAACATTTCTAGTAACTAGTACTTGTAACTTATTAGGTATATGTCAGAATTGTTTTATGAATTTGATTATATTGAATCTGTCTGAGTGTAATTAAACCACTCTGCCTTTAACACATTCATAAGACTGGTGTGTTAAAAATAATGCCCATGTTGTGTATTATAAGTTTCCTTGTCTTGCGAAAAAACTTGTACTGTGGCTTGGGCTTAAATCCAGGACTTGAAAATCAGATCAGATTCAAAAGTCTAGCACATAGTGATTACTACTCATACAATTACTAATTTCAAAAATGTAACACATCGTGCTTTCAGTGGCAATCAATTTCCCTAAACATTACTAGGTGTCTGTGCCAAACTGGTGTAACTACAAAATAGAATTAGATGGAGATACAACAGTTTCCAACTGACCCCTTGATTAGCAAACACATTTCACAGTAGCCTGATGCAGTACTAGCATAAGTCAATAACAACAGAGAAAGATTTAGCTGGTGTTACACCAAGTCATTAGTTAGTTCATTATGAAAGATAGGGAATTCAAGATATTGTTACCGCCCTATCAGTTGTATCTTAAAGAATATGAACCCGCTTCAAGACTCATTTCTTTGACAAAGACTTTACCAGTATTGTTCTCATCAGGAATGAACTCGTTGATCTTCTGACATTTTAAACTTCCATCAAATGTCAAAACAGAAAAAGTACATTGTGTTTGCTAATATATGAAGTCACGAACAGTGTTATTTACTGAAGCCTATTTATACCAAATTCTTTCATTACAAAAGTTCAGTTTGATATCTTTTCTTCTACAGAGGTGTTAATAAACACAAGTAATTTCCTTTGCCTGTTGTTCATGTTTTTGTTTTGTTGTTCATTCTTTTAGAGAGGCCATATTGGCAGTGGATCAAGTGCTTTTCAGGAGGTTTCACATCTTAATATTCCAACATCATGGGGATCTAACCTCCCAAGAGCTGATAAGCCTGAACCCCCTAAGTTATCAGTCACAGCTCCTATGGAAGACAACAGTGCACATCAGAAATCACAATTCGACAAAGTTCTCTCCCCTAATGGCTCTTCAAGGAGCTCTCCTGAGATGGAGGTAAAAACAGAGGAGCTGTATCACAAAAAGTTTGACAAACTGAGAAAACATCCAATTCCTCAGCAAAATGAAGAGACTAGGAGAATGGAGAATTTAAGTATTCATGATATTGAACATATGGAGAGTGAAGATTCAAGTGTTGATATTGTTTCTCCAAACTCTGATAAAGATGGTGAGAAAAATAAAAAGTCTGCACGTGATGCCCATCCCCAGTTGCTTGCCCAATTAAAATCTGGTCCACAGTACAAACCCAATGTTCATCCAGCATTTCAGGCGGCGGCAGGACCGCAGCTTGCAAATTTTCACCACATCCAGAAGCATCCAAATGCAGCCAATCCAAACAGTGCAATGGACAGTATGAAAAATCATGGAAGTATTTCACCAAATAGTAATGTTGTTCTGTCTGTTCCAAAGGCTCCATTTGGTAATAGAACCTCTCCAAGTTCGTCACCAGCATCGGCCTCTAGTACAGTGCCATCCATGATAAATGACCATCCATGCTTGCAAAACATCCTAAATAGACATGATCCTCCATCCCAGAGGGGAAGTGACCATTATCATAGTGCTGAAAGTCCTTTGTCTTTGAGTAATAAACATTCTAATTCTTCTGCTGAAGATGGACATAAACAAGAGATGTTGCAACAGGACAACACCCATTTCAGAAATGGACAGACCCCACCGCAGCATTTGTATGGGGGTTTTAGGGCCCATGGAGGGTTTGAGCCACAGACTTGTATGGTGCAAAATCCATACTTTTTATATCAACAGATAATGATGCAGCAACAGCAGCAAGGTATGAGGGTTCCGCAATACAACGAGCACCTTGCTAACATGCAGCAGATGGTATATGGTGGAGATCCTCAGCAGCTGAGAAGGTAATATCTTCTAGGTTCACACTAAGAAATTTGATGTAGTAGCCAGATTTTCTGTTCGTCAAAAGTATTGTCAGTTTTGATTGTGTTTTTTAAAAAAGAAAAAAGTTTCAAAAGTTAGGTGCTGGGATATTGTAACACATCACAAAACCAGATCAAGATTGCATAATTTTAGGGTTCAGTGCAAAGTTATTGTATCTCCTTGTATAGTATGTAGTAACAATAATAATACATAGAGCTCTCAGTATGATTTTTTTAAAAGAAATATCACAACCTAGGTTAAATATTTTTTTCAGATGTTGATTATAAGGTAAAACTGTTTATCAACTTCTTATCAATTTTATTCTCGTCAGTTCAAGCAACATAGAAATCACAGCTTCAATGTGTTTTCACTGTAGACCCTATTTCAGCAATAAAGGACCCCATTCCTTAGCTTTTTAGAAAAGTTAATGCAGAATTTTTGTCTGAGAACTAAATTAAATGTAAGGTTTGATTAATGAAAACAACAGTCTGGCATATACTTCTAGCTTTTTGTGTCAAGAAGTCTTATGTAAATGAATTTTGATATTTTAGAAAGAAAATAAAATTATAAGAGAATTCCTTAGTAGAAAAATATTCTAAGCAATTGCTGAAAAATCTTATGACAAGTCATAACTTGAAGCTGTTTTTTGTTTGCATTTGACTGAAGTTCTGATGACATGAAAGGCTATGATGTATGTCTAACTTTTACAGATGCAGTGGAGGAGATATCCTTTACTTTTACAGGTGCAGTGGAGGAGATATCCCTCTGAATCTTGCTATATGTTTTACTTTTACAGGTGCAGTGGAGGAGATATCCCTCTGAATCTTGCTACATGTTTTACTCTTACAGGTGCAGTGGAGGAGATATCCCTCTGAATCTTGCTATATGTTTTACAGGTGCAGTGGAGGAGATATCCCTCTGAATCTTGCTATATGTTTTACTTTTACAGGTGCAGTGGAGGAGATATCCCTCTGAATCTTGCTACATGTTTTACTCTTACAGGTGCAGTGGAGGAGATATCCCTCTGAATCTTGCTATATGTTTTACTTTTACAGGTGCAGTGGAGGAGATATCCCTCTGAATCTTGCTCAGTCTAATGGTCAGTCTGATAGTTCTGTTGAAGACTCAACTATTGAACTTGTGCAGAAAATCAAAGAGGAGGTAATTTCCTAACACAGGGTTATCCCCCTTAACTACTTTTCAATAGAGAAGTTAGGATTTTTTTGCAGAGTCATTCAACAAAGGTATGTTGAGTTATCTGACAAGAACTCATATTTTAGAAAGTGTGCCAGGTCAAGAAAGTGTGTGGAGGCTTTCTAGTGGATTTCTGTAAAGAAGTGTGAATATCTTCATGAACAGTGAAAAAGTGTGAAGAACTTAAGAGACTCAAAGAAAAAATTTGAAGAGTTTATATAATAATATGTCTAAGGAAGTGTTTATAACTTCCGGGAGATACTTGTGCAGAGACTATGAAGTATGAGGAAGATGCAGGGTTAAGGTGAGAAAGTGTGAAAAAGCTCACAGACCAACTGTAGGGAAAAATGTGAATCATACTTATAGGGTACAAATTAAGAAGGAACATGCATATGTTGTCTATAAGTTATTAATTACTGCTTTTTAGATTTACATTATTAATTTATTTTAGTTGTACTTCTGTAGTGATAAAAGCAATGCATATATGGGTGTAATCTTAACCTGTAAATTTTTTTTTGTAAAAGAAAACAGGATGTGAAAAAGCACCTTTAGTGTATCTGAAGTTTTAATCTTTAATACTTTGATTTTGTTTCAGTTTACTTCATTTTGCTTTTTTCATGCCAGAGCTATCATTGATGGTTCTTTTTCTCTGTAAAAATGGGCAGATATTTAGTTGCAGTAAATTGACAGTTGTACTGGAGACAGAGTCTGATCCCCACTTTTGCTGCTTTTAAAGGAAAAATTCTACAAACAAAAGAAACATTATAGTCAAGTGCAGAAATGATTCAACTTAATATTTAGGATGAGAATAGATATGTGATAGATGTTTACTCTTTGCAATGGTTGTTGTTGTTAGTTTTGTTAACTATTCAGCTTTACATGAATTTAAATAGGGGGAAATTATTTTCTTTATATTTTTTCATACTTTATTAACAAAGAAATATTATGTGTAATTCTTGAAACACAGGGTAAATACTTATTCTTATCTAATAGATCTTTTAAGGGCCAGTGCTCCCTAATCTTGTCAATTATAAATTAAGTTTGCAAAAGAAAGTATACTGTTAAAATATTGTTAAAAATCTGAAGGTTATTGTTTAGGTTATCCAAATTAAAGAGCTTATTTTGCATACATCGTAAAGTCTTTGGTAGGCTCAAAGAGAAATGTTGTCACAGTCTATCATGTCATTACTATGAAGTTTCATGAATATCTGCCTTAAACTGTTAAAGTTTGCTCCATGAAATGAAATTCACTTGATGAAAAGTACATGTCAGTGTTAAAGTATGTATCTTGAGCAAGTGATAGATGATGTATTGTTTAAAAAATGGCATAATAATTTAAGGTCATATTTTCCTAACTTTTAAGGAAAATAGAACCTCATTGGAAAATCTGACAGGAAATACAAAGTTTTTGTTTTGTTTGTTCAAGCTATGAAAATTCTAGTAATAAATATGTTTGGCTTTATCTAAGGGACATAGTTTTGAAATGGAAATTGAAATCCTGCCTATAAGCACAGAAAGTACATTTGACCTTTGAAGGGAATAAGGTCAAGGTATTACTATTTTTAGATGTAACATGAGGATAGTTTCTGTTGTATTGATTGCAGAATTATTTCAGAAGTATTTACCTTTATGACAGTTTTTAATTATAAAACAAGTAACACAAGTTTTGCATGAAATATGACTATTATAAGTAGCATTAATGTGATAGTAATGATGATAGTTATCTCAATAAGTACTTTTGTAGCAGTCCTTTCTCCAGAAGCTAATGTCAACTGATTATGTATTGTAAGTAGGACTTGACTTCAGTTCATTTTGTTGTTACATTTCAAGTTCTGTGCAAAATATGAATTAGAATGTCTTTAACACTTTCTAAAACAGTTTTAATGCCCATATTGTTTTCTTAAATTATTTCTTTTCATATTTTACTTAGTTGTAGTAATAAAAGAATTTTACTGAAGAGTGCTATGGTTGAAATTATTTATTAAATTACAAATTAATTACAGATGTTGAATTTTGATTTTTGTTTTTTTTAAATAACTTCTGATTTTTTTAAGAAGTTATGTTGTGTTTGATAAGATACTAGTTATTTGCATCAAACCTTTGTTAGTTAAAGGAAATACCTTTTTGTTAAGCATTGGAAATATATTTGAATAAGTTTTACACACTCCTTGTGCCTAAGAAAACTGCTGTGGGTTTTGTAAATATATAGCCATTTGTAATTTCAAAGGATGAAAAGATTATGCTTATATGAGTGTCACTAAGTTGCTTTAAAATTTGCACATTCATTTGTTTTTGAAGTCAGTTAGTGAAAAGTTGCATAATATTGATATATGAAAACAGAAAGAAGAGGCAAAAATTTACTGGTCTTGTAAACAGAAAGCATTAGGTTTGTAAGATAGTTATGTGAAATATGCATTATTATAACATGTACCTGTACTATGTAATTGCAATATCATTCTTGTTTAAAGCATACATTTATGGTCCTGTGTTTATTTATTTTCCAATGTGTGTATATAATTGATATTATTTTTTGCATTCTTGTTTTCATGTTGATTACATGGCTACAGGAACTGTTTTATTCTGTAGCTTTGTTACACCACTGTATATAGGGCTGATGAATGGATCTTATCGAAATGTTACAACATTGATTAAGTTTTTCTAACAGTTTTGTGAAGGTAAGCAACTTGACATTGACATCTATTTAAAGCCTGACATAAAGGAGCATTAAAGGAACTGATCCCATCTTTATTGTTGTCAGTGAACAGAATTACATAAGACATTTACTAAATAACTCAATGCATAATTTATTTTAGTTAACGTTTTTAGATGAATTGAAAACTCAGCTCTAAAATTGTTTTTAAGACAAAAAGGAATTTACCACTACATTTTGGTTTACAGCTGATAAACATATATACCCAACAGACCAAATGATTGCTTTATGTATGCAACAACATATTGCAGAGTTATGGCCCCTGAGGGCATATATGAAGAAAGGTATGGGAGATTTCCATACACTGCAGACTTATTTCCCTTGAAGATTAGCATTATGGTAAATATGGGAGATTTCCATGAATTTTGTTTAAATTTGGTTTTCTAGTTTCTGGCAATTGCAGTATGTTTTAGATTTTTTTCATTTTCCTAAAAGCACTGCACAAAAATAGTTTCTTATGTTACTCATTTAATCCTTTATATCATGTCACTATGGTGTCTAAAATGTGTCAGTCATTTACAAGGACTTTTAACGTAGTAAATAATATTATTGTGGGTGATTTACTTCAGTAATCTTACTGCTGATTGTATATTTGATCCCATGGACATAAAGGGGGTTCATTACAAGATACTTTTAAGGTAGGAGCAAGCTATGACTTGCAAACCAGCTGTGTATTTTAGAGAAACTAGGTATCTAAGCGGAGACCAACCATGTTTAAAGATGGAATAAGCTGATAGAAACAAGTTAGGATTTGAGGAGGGAACCAGCAATGTCTTTAAGAGGAAATGGATTGATTAGGGTTGGAACCGTCTGGCTTTTTCTTAAATGTAAGAAGATAATGCACAAGGCATTGTAAGTGATGAATTCTGTTTCAATATCTTTCAAATCTTAAAAGTTAGAATATTTTGTTACACCCCTTTTAAAACAAGTTGTTGAGGTGAACACAAGGCAAGAAATACAGATTTTGACTGAATTTTACATAAAACATTTTAGATTGCTTAGTTTTGTATATTTGTATTAGTTTTAATTTAAAGTTGGATGTTACACATGTACAGCCCTGCATTTTAATGTTGTTTCAATAGATGTCGTTATTATGTTCATATATATATATATATATTTGTTGATAGTTTTGCTTAATTATATATACCCTGTACATTACACTGGCTTGGAGAGCATATACAATTTTAATTTAAAGATTCATGAGAAACTGAGTCAAACATGTGAAAGGTTGCAATTTCTTTAACATAAGAAAATGTGTCAAACATGTCAAAATGCAGTATGCTTTCTTTATGAATATTTGTGTTAAAGTGTGAAACATAATGTGCTTTATTCATTAGTACATGTGTTAAAAGTGAGAGAAAGTGCAATGTGCTTTATTCATTAGTACATGTGCTAAAAGTGAGAGAAAGTGCAACGTGCTTTATTCATTAGTACATGTGTTGAAAGTCTGAAAGAGTATGGTGTGCTTTCTTCATTAGTATATGTGTTAAAAGTGTGATGGAGTGCAGTGATCATTATTCATGAGTATGTGTTAAAAGTGTGAGGGTGCAATTATACATGTGTTAAAAGTGTAAATAAGAGCAACGTGCTTTATTCAGGAGTACATGATCGTGTTTGAAGCGTGAAGAGAGCAGGCTGCTTCGTGTGTGTATATGTGGTTAAAGCGTGAAAGAGTGCAGTGTGCTTTTTCTGTGAGTGTGTTTAAAGTTTAAAGGAGTGCAATGCTTTTATTTATGAGTACATGATTGTGTTAAAAGTGTGAAAGAGAGGAGTGTTCCTTGTACATAAGTACATGACTGTGTTAATCAGTTAAAAGGGTACAGTGCGTTTCATGAGTAAATGATTTGATGTTTGTATTCTTTGATGAGTGCAATGTGTTACCCGTAAGAGTAAACGTGTAAAAAGGAAGAGTGAAATCTGCATAATGGGAAGTTGTATCATATAATCTGGAACTCAAGTGTATTTTATTAAGAAATTGGTCTAAAACTTAAAAACATTTAGGCTTAGTGTGGAAAACTCCTAAGGAAGCGTATGCATTTGAATAACTTTTGTTGATTAACTTTTTATTGAGGGAATGCAGTGAAAATTTTTAAAAAGTGCATTTCAAGTTTTTGTATGGTTTGAAAAAACAGTTTTAATTGTATGCGTGGTTTTGAAAAAAACAACATTTGTTGAATTTTTATGTCTTTTTTGGCATATAACTAGCTTCAGAATTGTGTATTCTTGAGAAAAAAGACATTGAATCATTTTGTGAAAGATTGCAGTCAGAAAGTTTCAGAAAGACAAGGGTTGTGATAATGCAAGATATGATTCCTTTAGTAAATGTTTTGTATTATTGAGTGCAGTTTGTTACAGAAAAACAACAGTGTTTTGTAATGACTTAGAATATTGCAATAAGTTATATCAAGATTGTTGTATTAAGAAATGTTCAATATGGTTTCTGGCTTAAAAAAACAACAGACGCTGAAGAAAACGTTAGTAATATTACATTTTGATGTGATGTTCAGTATTAGACAGGGGTCAGAAATCTTTCGTATGCCCTGTCTTGAAAGTGGGAGACATTCCTGCTGTTTGTTGATACGTATTTGGTCCTATCATTTTGTCAAATCAGTAAGTGGTAAATGCTTGGACCTAGATTCATGAATCTTTATAACATTGTTGAGCATAACCTGCAGATGAAAATAACTCCTTTTGATTTTGAGTTCACTAATTCATATTCACAGTGGCCACTTGTGTAAAATCCTTGGCCTAGTACACAAAACTTTAGAGGGACCTTGGACATTGCGAGCTGAATTGAGGTCCTTTGTAGGATCCTTGTTTTTATTTTTAGTCAAGTTAGTTATCTAGCTAAAAGCACCTTTACTTCACTGTGAAATGTGAACTTGTCCACACAGTTAAACTTTCACCAATACATACTATGTATATTGTAATTTGTTATAATGTTTCTGTTACAGGAATAAATAGTGGAAGCATCGGTGTCCTGTGGACACATTTCTAGTTTTTGATGGCGTTGCATTGATGCAGGCAGATTCCGTTAAGGTTTTCTCTTTGAAGGGTTATGACTCATTATTTATTATATAGGGCCTACATTACACAGTATCTCCAACTGTATTTGATAGATATATGATAAACGTAGTTCTGTTAGATTGTTACAGTGTTTATGAATCGATTGGTTAGTAGAAAACATGTACGTTTTGACAGTTTCTAAGGTGGTTTATATTGCTAAATCCTTGTATGGATTTGGAAAAAGTACAGATCAATTTTTCTCGACTTCTTGCAGCTGTGAGAAAAACTTTGCCAAAAAAGGTTGAACATGTAACATTTATGGCAAAAAAAGTTTATAGATGAATCAGACGCATAAATTACTTCTTTTTAAATCTACAAAATAAAATAATGTAATGACACACCAACACGTGTTAATTGAAACTGATAATAGTTGATAAAACGTAATATATTTTGGTAGCATATTTTTTCTTTGCTGGTGACAAAAATGAAAATTCTTGAGAAAGATAACAAAAGAGGAGCATTTTCTGATGCTTCACTTGAGAAAAAGAGACCAGTCTAAGAGTTTCCAAACACCATAACAAGCCAGAAAATGTTGTTTTTTTTAATTTTTATTTTATCAAATGTGAAAGAATGGAATATCAGTTTTAAAAAAACCGTAAAAGATGTATTGCGCACACTTAAAAAATGATTACTTTTTAAAGTTAAAAGAACTACATAATAATTATAAGGTTGAAAATGTCCTTATTTCTTTACTTCCCAATGTCAGTTAGGACCTTTTCCCTTTTTACCCATTTAAAATGCAAATTTAAAGAAAAGAATAGAAATTATACAGCTGTTTTCGTTTCTGATTTAGAAATTTCTCAATACCTGTTTTTATAAAGCGAGTTTAATATCATTGAAGGTTGTTGTACACATGTACATTTTTTGTGATTAAACTGCAGTTTGTATATGAAAGGAATGTTATTTGTACATTGTAAGTATGGCATTTAGGTGATACACATAGCGTGCTTGGTTAAATGGTATATATTATTGTTGAAGACTTTTATTTAAATATTGTTATGCTGTTTTGTCAAAGGAATTAATTATGTGGTAAATAAAGTTTTAAGTAATGAATGACTCTTGTGTTTATTGGGCTCAGCCCACCAGAATAGAAGTAAATGCTGTGTTATGGCTGAAATATCACAATGGCTTATCAGCAGTTAAGACCCATATTCCACCTATGCCCCAAAAGACAATTTTTAGGCTTTATCAGTAAACTAAAAAGTCAAGAGATGCTTTCTTTTAAGATAGCTGACATCGCTGAAACAAAAACTGGTTGACAGGCAACAAAAAATTAGATAAATGGTATATAGTTTAGTTCCCGAAAATCCTTAAAAAGCCTTATTGCATGCGCAAAATAAAATCTCATTTCCGGTCGATGTAAAGGGGTTTCGATATATCAGAGACCTTATATAACAAGGTCTCTGGATATATCAAGTTTGATATCTGGTGTGAATACTACACCGACACGAAGAAGGGGTGATTCTCATTCATAAAAGTTGTTTAATTCATGCTTATGTTGGGTTTACAATATTGTCATGTGATTTAGAGATTTATGCTATTTAAGGTAAATTACAAATAAACCATAAGAATTTACTGTTTTGTTTATGGAATTTTTTCGTTTCTTTCTAGCATGAAATGAAAGAAGTTATTTACTTTGCTTTGAAGTGGTGCAAATTATTATTACTCAGACGAACTCCTGCAAGGCGAATAACCTATGAATACTATTATGTTATCTACAAACAAACGCAATTTCTGTGGTAAATATTATGTCCATGACGAATATCATTTTATACTCAATGAGATTAAAGTCCATAGCTGTATACTACATTACACATTATTACTTTGTATGTTTTGTATCCTGTAGAAAAAAATGTGACGAAAAACGGCATGCGTCATATTTACACAATAAAAACGAATAGTATCATGAAATATCCAAATCGACAGACGAAAGTGGAAGATGAAAGTGAAAATGTTCTAGGTTCTATTTAGTGAGGACGCCGATAGAACCATATCGCACTCAATCTCCTCGAAAAAGTCTCATAGTTACAACCTTGTTCATTTCTCTTTTTAACGGCATCATGCGCCACGTCGATTTATTTGTTTGAAATTTTAACTAAATTAAAACTTACCTTTTCACACTGATTGTAAGGGGGAAAAATCACTCAGTCTAGATAGTTCTTTCTTTTGTTTTGACAGAACTCGCGCCGAAAATATGGGTGGTGGAAGCCATAAACAAATTCTGTAGACACTCGCAAAATCCAAAGAGCAGTTTGGCACTCTGACCTACATCAGATTCCATAAAGATAAAAAAATAATCCTATAACTTTACTGAGTCACGGTGTTTCGGGAATGATGTCGATTACATTCTGATTTGGGTAAGTCTTTCTTAGCAATACATATCAAAATTTAGTTCTAAAATACATTTTCAGGTATTTGATTATATCAAATTAAATGGAATTATTACAAATTGAAAACAATCTGGGCCATATTGTGATAACTTGTTGGTAATAAGACCAGATGAGGGCCAGATGCGAACTACCGTCGTCGCAAAATAAGAGCAAACAAAGAATAGATTCCGCTAGCATTCTCCCATAATGCCGGCCAGTCTTCAAACTGTTAAAACTATTTCCGCTCAAACATTCAGAGTGGTTCATAAAACATTGTCATGTGATGAGATACAGCTTCTGCTGCTTAACACAGACATCATCAGCCGAGTGCTCATCAGTCAACAGGTGTTTCGCCCCTTATCTCGGTACACCCTCGTGATGGCGGGGCAGCAGTGTGGATCACGCACTGCTTGTCTGTGCTGGCTACCATGTGGCTTCATTACGTCGGAGCCAGAGCCAACTGGACGCTCTTTCAGATGCTCTACTGAGAGCTCGTACTGAGCTTTTCCTTGTCTTGCCCTTTAAGCCTATAGCTCCCAAGGCTTTCCAAACTGATTGTGCAGGGAAGCCCCTACATCCTACTTCCACAGGGAAGACCCAAGTAGTGAATCCTTTCTCCCTGAACAAGTCTGCCAGTTCTTGGTACTTATACCGCTTCCTTTCATTGGCCTCATCCGTTCTTTCTTCCCAAGGGACTGTCAGTTCTAAGAGTATCATCATCTTTGGAATTGTAGACCAGATGACTATGTCTGGACGCAGACTTGTCTGTACGACATCTGGGAAGACCAACTTCTGTTGTAGGTCCACCTTCATCTCCCAGTGTCTTGCTTCTTGTAATAGGCCTGTTTTCTGGACACCCTTTGCCTTTTGTCCTGGTTTTACAAAGTTGATTAACCCCGGTCCCTTGGTCTTCACCTGTCTTTCTTGTCTTCTCTCTTTCTCCATGATGTCTGCTAGTACACGGAGAACTTGATCATGCCGCCATCTGTATCGGCCTTGTGAGAGAGCTGTAGGGCAGGCTGTTAGAACATGTTGTAGTGTTCCCCTCTGCTTGCACAGTGGACGGCTTGGATCTTCACTCAGCTTCCATCTCTCTAGGTTTGTTGGTGTTGGTAGCAGATCATACACCGATCTAAGCAGAAAGGAGAGCTGGAGGGGTTCATACTGCCAGAGCTCCTGCCATGTTAGCTTTCTCTCTGGCAGATTCCAACGGTTCCAACTTCCTTGCTGGCCCATCTGGACTGACCTAGCTGATCGGTGAGATTCTTCTGATCTTTTTATCTCCTGCTGTACCATACTGCGTCTCTCCTGGCTATCAGCCTTATTCCAGCGCGGTTGTTGCCCATGTCCTAGTCCTTCTCGACCTTTGTTTGTGGCTCCTACTATGACCTGATGTAGTAGACTACTCTCAGCTTGTTCAACTGCCTTGTTTACTGACCACTTCCTCCCTGTTCTTACTTCTATTCCAGCCTTGCTGACCTTCTCATCTTCAGAGTCTCGTAGCGTCAAGTACAGTCTGGTTTTTGCTACTTTGTACTCTTCGACAAGCGAGGTGAGTGGGATCTGCAGCTTGGTGGACTTGCCGTACAACCCTATGGAGCTGAATGATGGGGGTAGACCTAGCCATCTTCTGATGTGCTTGCTTACCGCCTGTTCTAGCTGCTCAACCAGGCTGACTGGTACTTCATTGACCATAAGTGGCCAAACAAGCCTTGGTAGTAGGCCATGCTTGTAAATCCAGGTCTTGAACTTTCCTGGGAGTTCAGATTTGTCGATTCTCCGTAGGCCCTCATCCAGTTGTTGCCGTAGTCTTCCTTTGCTGCTCTTGTCTGTGAGGGAAGAATCGAACCACTTGCCCAAGCACTTGATGGGGTTGTCAATCAGTGATAGGATTTCTTCCCCTTGGATGGACATCTTAAACTGTTTAGTGACTTTTCCCTTCTTCACAACCAGACACCGTGACTACTTTGGTTTGAACACCATCCTAGCCCATGTCACAGTCTCATCTAGGGCCTTCAGTATCCATCTAGCTTGTATGTGGGTTTCCGTTGTGATGATAAGGTCATCCATGAAGCCCCTATTTGCTGGTAGACGGTTTCCTGCGTTTGTCTGCGGCCCTCTTGTTTCCTCCTCTGCTGCTTTGAGAATCAAGTTCATTCCCATCACAAAGAGGATCACCGAGATGGAGCAGCCTTTTACAATGCCCTTTTCCAGCGATATCCATGATGTGGTGTAGTTCTTGCAAGAGAACCTGAGGTGAATATTGCTGTAATAGCTTCGGATGAGGCTTCTTGCTTGCTCCGGCACATGGTAGTGCTTCAGTGCGTCTTGGATGAGCTGGTGTGGGATGAAGCCGTAGGCATTGGCCAGGTCAAGCCACACAACAGTCAGGTTCTTGTGGTGGATCCTTGCCTCATGTAGCAGTTGTGTGAGAGCACTTGTATGTTCGACACACCCTGAAAACCCAGGGATGCCTCCCTTCTGGACTGATGAGTCAATGTAGGTGTTTTCAGTCATGTATGTTGTGAGGCGTCTTGCCAAGATAGAGAAGAATATTTCCCCTCGACACTAAGCATTGAGATGGTTCGGAACTGCTTTATGTTCTCCGAGTGCTTCTCTTTTGGTACAAAGCACCCCTCTGCTGCCTGCCAGCAATCTGGAACAGCGCCACTCTTCCATATAGTTCTAAGGAGAAGCCAAAGTCTTCTAAGCAGTTTTGGACATTTTCTATATACTTTGTATGGTATTCCACTTGGACCAGGTGCAGAACAGGCTCTTGCTTTCTTGACGACATCTCTAACTTCTTGGAGGGATGGCTCTTTCATGTTCAGTGAGAACTTGGGAGGGTCTGCAGCTGATATCCTGTCACAGTCACCGAGAGGATGTTCCCTGCTTGGATCTGAGTGGACTCCTCTCAGGTACTTGACTACCTCCTCCTCACTACTTTGAAGGCTTCCTCCTCTCTCTTCATCTAGGAGAGTCTTAGTAAACCTGTAGGGGTTTGCAATAAAGGCTGCCCTCTTTCTTGTTCGTTCTCTACGTTTCCTTCTAAGTCGTTCAGCTGTCGTCAAGGTCTTCAGCCTTGATCGTAACTGCTCTCTTATCTCTGCCAGTCCCCTCTTTTCTTCTGCGCTGGCCTTCTTGAACCTCTTTCTTAGGGAGTTGAGTTCTTCCCTTAACTTCTTCCGCTCTCTTTCTCTTCTGTTTGGGATTGGTTCAGGTTTCTGTTTCCTCTCCTTTCCCTCACAGCCAAACCGTTCAAGTCCCAGCGAGTAGACTATAGTAGTCAGGGTGTTGATCTTTCTGTCAACCCTTCCTTCGAGTGTAGACTGGAGAATACCATCTAGATCTTCATCAAACACATCCCACTTCTTGTCATGAGTTCTTGGCCATGCTACCTTCTGGCGATTGGTAATGTTGGGTGCTTTCCTGCTTTCTGTAACCGATGATGGTTCTGCCTTGTCTTGGTTAGGAATATCTTCCGGGTTGTCTCTGGCCCTGGGAGGGAATATTGATGATTCCTCTGTTCTGTGTTGGCCAAAGATCCGTGACTCTTCATTGGTTGTCGGAGTCGAAGACTGTTCGCCGTCTGAACTTTCACCCTCAGTTGTTCGAGTCTCTATGATTGGTTCTAAGGACTGGAGTTCCTCACGCAAGCAACCTCTTCCAGCTAGTGACAGAACTGGTGCTGAGAGACTGCTGGTACTATGGTTGGACACCGGACCAGTCTTCTCCCCCGTCTTATCAGGTAACCCATTGCGTTGCCTCAGACTTTCAGTTCGCTGACAGCTGCTTCTCGCCTAGTGAATCTTCAGCCCTCGGAAGTTTTTGCAGACTTTACCACATGGGCAGACTACTGTATCGGGCGTTGTCCGTTTTTCGTTCCGGGTTGTTTCCAATGTATCCGTCCTGTTGGGTCTCTCATTCTCCCCGCCCCCCTCTCGGGAGACCCAGGGGGTGTGTACTTTCAGTTGTTGTAGCTTGCTGATGGTTGTTCCCTCAAGGGACTGCTAAGTTGGTTGCCAGCCCACTGAGCACCTGTACTAGTCTTCCCTAGTTGCCATCTGTCTGTCCAGCGTCACCATTCTTTCATGGTTGTTAGCCAGTCTTTCCTGGAGGTCACTGGGGATTCCAGATATACATGTGATGAGATACAGCTTCTGCTGCTTAACACAGACATCATCAGCCGAGTGCCAAAAGTTCCGCTCTGTAAAGTTCTGCCCTTTGTTCTTTTATTCCACATCACATAATTATGCATGGTTAAATTCAGTGTCAAATTAGTTAATATGAAACTATATTGATCATCACTCAAAATACACAAAGAAACGATAGGAATATATTAAATCATTTTCTTTCCTTTCATGCTTTCTCCCCCTTTTATGTTTGATACAGAAAAGACACAACAAAAATTAAAGGTTTCTGTGATGGCATATTCCTGCCAACCACATATCCACTTAGTTGCCAGTACCAGATTGCTCTCAGCTCAAACTTCCGATGTTGAGCACAGTATATCTACAACGTTGCGTTGTAATAATAATGTTACGTTATTGAAACGTTGAGAATGATTTTGGGTCATGTATTCACAAAACATTTTAAAATTACGTTTATTAATTTTTTCGATAAGAGTTTCTTGTTTCTCGTTGTGCGCAACTATTTGTAAGAAACAAAAATTTAGAGCAGACTTTCTTTCTTTCTTTTCATTTGTCATATTTTTTATTTAGTCAATAGTTCGTTTTTACACGGCTTCTTTGTTCATCTTTTTAAGCAGAATATAATTGTCTACAACTAGAGCGATCGAATTTTTTGTCTTTTTTATTCGACATTACTTCTTGTAGTCTGATATTTTGTTTCGCTATTACAAGTCAATTTCAAAAGACATCCTTATTGGCTCTAATTGGGCTCAGCCCAGCAGAACAGAAATAAATGCTGTGTTGTGACTGCATATCAGCAATAACGGCACATATTTCAACAAAGTCTCGAAAGACAAATTTAAACTTTATCAGAAACAAGAAATATCGGTTTAGCTTACCTGAGCACATAGTGCTTATGTGAGTTTTTAGGTTTGGCGGCTGTCCGTCGCCCGTCGTCGTACGTCGTCCACAATTAATTCAAAGGACATCTCCTCTGAAACCACTCAGCCAGTTTGATAAAACTTGCCTGAATTGTTTCCTGCATGAAGCACTGTCAAAGTTGTTCAGATGGTTCTAGTCCATTGCAGATATGGGCTACAGGAGCTAAGAATAGATTTTAAAAACGAAACCTTTAAAACTCTTCTTCTCCGAAAACGCAAGGCCTAGAAGTTAGATATTTGGTATGAAGTATTGTCTAATGGTACTCTACTAATTTACCTCTACTTTGTTCAAATAATGGCTTCAAAATGGTCTCCACCCCAGCTGTAACATGAATTTACGTAAGATTTTATAGTGAAAACTTAGAAAAAATCTTCTTGTCTGAAACTTCAATGCCTTGCGGTTTGATATTTTGCATTCAGGTTCAACAAGAAGTCTTCTACAACTGTTATTCAAATGTTGTCCCCTTAGTCATTAATAATCCTGCCCCGGTGGTTACATAATTTGAATTAGGAATATATAGTGAAAATGTTTGAAAATCTTCCTCTATGAAACCACAAGGCCTGAGGGTTAGATATTTTGCATGGAGCAGTATCTTGAGGTCCTCTACCAAATTTGTTCAAGTTCTGCTCCTGGATTCAAAACTGACCCTGCCCCAGGGGTCACTTGATTTCAAATACTTGTATAGGGAAAAAGCTATAAAATCATCTTGATAAAAACCTCTAGGCCTAGTGTTAAGATATTAGATGTATAACACGACCTAGTGGACCTCTATCAAGTTTGTTCATATCTTGGCCATGAGGTTAAGACTGGCATGCCCCTTGGGTCATCTAGGGTAGAAAAAGACTTTTCTACATTTTGTCCTTGAGCCTTTATTTAAAAACAGATATCTTAGATGTTTGGTATATATGGCGCTTCTGTGACAGGCGCATGGGGTATCAGTGTCGTTTGGACACATTTCGTTTTAGTGATGACATTGCATTGATGCTGGCAGATTCCTTTAAGAGTTTCTCATTGGAGCATTATGATGCATATTTATGGTTCACAGTATGTTCAACTTTATTTGATAATTATGATAAAGGAAGTTTTATTATATTATTTTGGAGAGTTAATTCATCGGTCAGTAAGTTTAAACGTGTGGGCTTCTAGCCTTACACAGTTTTTAAAGTTCTGCTTATATTTGCTTAATCATTGCATGGATTTAAAAAAGTACTAATTAATTTTCCGAGATTTTTGCAGCTCTGTGAAAAACATAGCAAAATATTGCTGCAGATGCAACATTCGCGACAAAAAATGGTTACATAAACAAATGCGTAAATGACGTCGGAAAATTACGTCAATTTTATAAGAAGTACGAAATGAAATGATCTCATGACATTAAATTACGTGTTAAATAAAATTGATAATAGATAAAAATGTGTAAGGTAGCATATTTCTTTTTGGCCTGTGACAACATTGAAAATTCTCGAGGAAGATATTAAAACAGGAGCATTTTCTGAGCCTTTGCAGGAGAATTACAGTTCAAAGAGGTTCGAAACCGTCTACCAAGCTAGAAAATAAAATGGTGTGTGAACAGCTTCCCCCCCCCTCACCCCCGATATTTGTATTTAATCAAATATGAAAGACTGGAATTGTAGTTTCAGGATAACCTGGGTTTCTCAAGAGAAGATATGTTGCTCTCAGTGCAAAAAAAAAAACAACTACTTAAAGACGTATACCGTAGTTACTTAGAAATACAAACCGAGGTGAAAGTCAAAAGGTACTAATTGCTTCATTTCTAGATGTGAGTAGGACGTTTTCACTTTCAAACCCTTTGAAAAAGAAAGAATTGAATATAACGCTGTATTCCTTTTCTGAATAAGACATTTTTTATCCCTTGTTTTGAAATCGAGTTTAATATCATTGAAGGTTGTTGTACACGTCTACTTTTTTGTAGTAAATATCCAGTTTGTATATGGAAGGAATGTTATTTGTACATTGCATGTTTTTAAGGTGAAAACACATTAGCGTGCTAGGGAAAATGGTATATATTATTGCTGATTTTTTTTTGAATACTGTTATCCTGTTTTGTCAAAGGAATTAATTATGTGGTAAATAAAGTTTAAGTAAAGAATGTGTCTTGTGTTTATTTGGCTCAGCCCAGCAGAATAGAAACAAGTGTTGTGTTATGGCTGAAATATCTCAATGGCTTATCAATAGTTACGACCCACATTCCACATATGCACCAAAAGACAATTTTAGGCATTATCAGTAGTCAAGAAATGCTTTCTAAAAAAAGAAAGCCGACATTATGGAAATAAGAACCAGTTAAAAGAGTACACAGGATTCGATAAATTAGTGCATGTTGAAGGTAAATGCTTTCCAGTATAATGTTTTGTTCCTGAAAACCGGTAAAAAGCCTTATTTCATACGCAAAATGAAATCCAATTTCATGTCCTTTCGTCTCTTTCGATATAAAAGGTGTTTAACGAATTTGGTTGTTTCATGGTAATGTTGAGTTAACAATAATATCTTGTAATTTACAGAATAATGTTAATGACGATCAGTTACAAACAGGGTCTTTCAAATAGCAATTTTGAAAGACCCTGTTACAAATAAACCATTAAAATTTACTTTATTTATTACGGAATTTCTTCGTTTCTTTCTAGCGTATTTACTTTGCACTAAAGTGGCGCAATATAATATTACTCATACGAAGTCGTACAAGGTGAATAACCTATAAATATTGATTATGTGATCTACATTTCTGCTTTTGTTAGATTTTTTTTCTAGTAAATAATACACTTGTCACGGTACGTCGTTTGGTTCCTGGCCTTTTGTATTTACTATTTTGTATCATTGTCCGAAAGAGAAAAGGGTTGGTAATAAAAAAGGTACAAGAGAAATCTACTAGCTGTTTGGTCTTGGTTCTATGTATGTTTTAAACTTTACTAATTATGCATGCAATAACACATTTACGGAATTTTTACTTCGGAGAATATCATGTGTTAATTCACCAAATGAAATAATACAACTCGGACAATATTATGTTCATATGGTGAATATTGCATCATGTATACAAGATTGCTCGGTATGTTTGATATCCTGTAGGTAATAAGTTACATGTTACATGTCATGCCGAGTACAATTCAACTTGCTGATTTTATCCAAATGCAGTCGCATGGATGTCAAAAATGCATTATGTATGTTGAAATTACGTATTTATAATGTTGCATAACATTGAAAAAATAAAGATGGAATTCGAAGGGAGATAATGCATTGTTGCGGAGGGGCAGTCATTTTGCTGGAGTTGTTTGTCTTCGTTGGATCTTGAACAAAAATATTAATGTGTAGTAACTCAATTTTCAAGATTTAATCGGATTTAGTTTCCAGGACGATTTTTTTTATCGAAAAATGATTAAATTTTTATCAGGGAAATTTGAAACAAAGGGTTTAGCTTAAATTAAGAGACGTTCAATTTTCATTTAACTTTAAACTGAATGATCTTCTTTAAAGCAATGGAGGGCTGGGATCTACTGTTTAAGTGCACTTGCTTTCAAAAACCTTCACCTTGAAAACATTTTTTCTGTTTAATAACTCAAGGACAATTTGACCTTGGAGACTCAAACCTCGAAGGAAAACACTTGTATCGCGGTATTACAATAAAGTTAAAATGTGTAATGGCCCTAATTATTCATATAAGGACATGGTGTACTAAATCTGTAATACAAAATGGCACCTGTAACATTCAACACTCAGTCATGGTGAAAGACTTAGAGAGAAAAAAGACGGCCAGGCCAAAATATACCTTCCTCTTTCATGTATATATTTGAATACGAAGAAGAAAAGAAGAAGAACAACAACAAAAAATTTGATACTGGTCTTTAACATATGCAAATCAGTGAGAATCTTTATCAATAATGTAGTTCAATCATGTAGTAACATCTGTTGAGAGAAACAAACAACACTTTCACAAAAATAACAACAACAACAACAAAGCAAACAAAAAACAACAACAACAAAAATCAACAACAACAACAATAGACAACAAAAAACAACAACAAAAATCAACAACAACATAAAAAAGTTTTCTCTTTTAATTTTAATTGAGTGGATGTATGATATTTATTTAACTGATCATCCAGTTAATGTGTGATTTTTTTTAGAAAGTAAACAAATATTATTTCGTTTTATGTCTTTAAAACAGTATACATAAAACAATAAATATGCGATTTCCGTTTAATATTGCAAAATCATCACATAATTAGTTCGTGGCACACGTTTAGATTTTGACTTAGTAGAGTGTCACGTTATCTAACAGTGTAAGAGTCAAATCAGGTGAACAGGTTAGTAAACACTCTTCTTGGCAAGGACAAAAAATAGACCACAAACTACCAACAGGTCAGTTCTAATGCTTTGGTGTTGCTTTTAATAATGTTTTTAACTTAAGTAATAAAGCATACCGACATTTATTTTAACGAATATGATGTGATATTCATCTTAGGAAAATGATGTTAAATAATGAAAATAATGTAACCCTCGGCTATCGTCTCGGTGAATATTATGTCCAACTGCCAACTTTCCTACATTAATGGTATTGGTTGGTATCAACGCTCAGTCCAACGACTTTAGGTAAGCGTGATGTTTAAGTTTTACGAGTCAGCAACCTTTATTGTTAGACCTAGGGGCGGGTCTCTTTGTATTTGAATCTATTGATTTTAAAATCAGTTGAACAATGGTCAATGTCATGATGAGCCACTTAACATTTATGTAGAATTATCGATTTTACAGGGACGTAAAACTTAAGGACACATACGGGACGAACTATATTTCCATAACATTAATCATTTTTTCTTATCAAACTGTCTTTAAAACTATTAAAAAGAACACATGGAAGTGTCTTCAGAAACAGTTCATCTTTCATTTTTTTCTTGTTACAATTTTAATATTTTGCGACACTTGATTCACTTTGTTGCATGTTCGGCCATTGCAAAATACAGAGTTTAAGTGTTTGACATTACACGGCGATTAAAATGAGCCCCGATATGATACGGCGGTTGTCACGTAACCTTTAATCTGCTGGAACCGAAAACAATACAGGATGAGTTTAATTAATTTAATTTCTACGATTTATTTCTTTCGTCTGCACTGGTATTTCATTCGCTTTCCAGACACCACTCATAACACATCCAGTCACTCGTGGGAACATCTCTGTTCCTAAAATTCATGTTTCTGTGACGTGAGGCGCGTGTGGGTTAGACAGCTCCGCCAAAGGTCACAAGGGATTCGAACCCGAGACGATCCTTACCAGAAGATTGTTTTTGTATGTAGTATATGGTTAAAAATCTTGAGTCTATATAATTTAGAATAAATTTTGTTTTTACTAGGTTAATGCAGGAAGGAAGAACATTTCAGGCTAGAAAAAATAAGGTCACCAAGCAAGTATTTATATCTTGGTTGATTTATGAACCAGCACTGAGTATGCAATAAATGCAGTTATTTCCTTTGCCATGCAGGAAAACGCTCTTGCAAAATCAATTTATATTTTCTTATTGTTTTGAAACGAGATTTTTTGTTCTCAACACAAAGCTCCATTTATTATTCTTGGCGCAAGTCAATTTATTTGTATTCGTATTTTCCTTTGTAAGCGTCTCGTTTTTCATCGTCTTTGATACAAAAGACGATACGGTAATATCTTGCAAAACGGTTGGTGCAGGTTTTATTGTGTACCTTTTGTGTCTTTAGTTTCTCAAAGTGAAATAAAATGCGTATAATTAGTTCAGCAAAGCTAGGTATTCAATGAATGGTGTGTTCTTAATTAAGGCATTTAGTTTCAATAAGCATTGTCTACTGTATACGTGCCATGCATACCTATTTGATCTACCACAAAAGCTTTGCACGAATTGCACAAGAAGCTTTTGGGTGGAGATATCATCTGTAAATAGTTTATAATAAATTCGATTTTGTGTAGATCATTAGTGTTTCAAGTGCTTAAAGTGCTTCAAGGTATATAATATCGTCCCACTTTGTTGCAACCCGAGTCTTTCAACGTAAAATAACTTAATGCTTTTAGTGCCGTGACATTATGAATCAAAGCAGAATGCTTATCAACGAACGCATTGAAACATTGAATATGTAAGATATTTAACTGAAATTTTGTTCTTGTTTATTCTTTGGCTCGCTTGGCATTCTTTCAACAGAATGCACAGTGTTTACTTTGATTACGTACAGCGAACACTGAATCAATTTTTATTAGTAGCAAGTGGTTTGCAGGCCTTGACATCACTGGCATGTGCTTGCATTATGTTCTACATGGAATGTAATAAATTGCACAACATGGTACCGGTGCAGATGCTAAGTGGCATGTGCCTGCATTATTTTGCATGAACAGCAATAAATTGCCCACCAAGAACAATTGCACGCACCATTTAATTTTTGCGTGATGCAATCAATGGACGTCTCTGTTTTTGTAGTTGGAACTGCTATACAAAGCATCCAACAAATTTTCCTGTGACTTTTAGTCTTCGATATATGAATTTATAATTATATCAGGACTTCTAAAACCACATGAAGTGCATACATGTACTTGTTATAGTCAGTGAAAGTCATTAGAAACACGTACTTATTTTGACCCTGGCAATTTGCCAAAATATGAACTACGGAGTTATATAAATGACAAGCACAATATACTAAACCTTATCATTTTTGCATAACAAAGCGTGTATATATGCCAAGAAAAAACATTGCGGACTGTCTCCCAACTTGCACAGCAGAGCAAGGGGATGAAGGATGAATACTTAAGATATTAGGTCCCTTAATGGATCCCTTTCAAACCTTGGTGACTTGATCTAAATTCAGATAATAGATACTTTAGGACTGACTCTACTTAATACCTTTCTATAGACCGTTGTCAGAGGTTTCATCCCACAAAAACCATTCATCTGGCATATTACACTAGTTTCGTTTTTTGTTCAGATCTGTCTTAAACTAACAAATTCAGTATGTTTAATCAGGGTCAATACTTCTTGTCGAAGACACCCAATCCCTGATTCGTGGAAAATCCATGGATTTTTTTTAAAAGATAGTGCACATGATTCTGAAACCATCATTTTGACGCTGATGATTATATCCGATTTTAAAATTGCTGATGAAGAAGACAAAATATTCTATTGCTGATTTTAACATTTGACAACGACCTTCCATGTATCATTATTTGCAAATCACATTTCAGCGTTACTTAATAGTTCCCGTGAGTTCCTTACAGAAATCTGACAGGTGCCCGTCAGGTAGGATTTAATGGAGTGATAATACATAACTATCATCCTGAAGAGTACCTTGTTCCGCATATCCGTAAAGAAAAGGTCGTGGGTTCGAAATCCTCTGGAGCCATTTTCTCTTTAGTTCTTGGCTTGTTGTTTTAAAACATTTTTTTTCGAAATTAGACTGATTTTGTTTTACTTTGGTAAATTACTGAAGATTATGTATAAACGATTTAGTTGTTTTTTTTTCCCCAAAACTACTCATTGTGACGCTAGAATTGTTTAATTTTTAGAACAGTACAGAAATGAAAACAATAATAGCTAATTTAAACCCCATTTGATATATACTGATGTATGTTTTACCTTGTCCTCGTCATAGGGTGGGTTGGGTAAATTATACCATGTTTGTAATATCATGTTTCATTAGGTCTTACTGTCAGATTATTTATTTTTGTTTTTATTTCGTCATTATCCATCAGCTTTTCACTCGATAAATAGTTATAAACTTTATTACAGTGGTTTCTATGGTTATCCTTCGAATAAAAATTGTAATTTTGAAATACTTTACAAGACGATTTTGATTTGTCATGTCGACTAAAACAATTCAATTTTATTCAAACAAAAGCAAGATTAAAGACAAGGAGTATAAGACCAAACGGAAAAAAAATAGAAAAAAGGGTCGGGGTTCAACCGACGACATCCAGAGAAATAGTCTTATTAACAGAACTGAGTACTCTTCAGTGTGAAGGTAATTCATTCGGCATTCTCTAACTTAAACGTTGAGAATAAATTTAACTTATTTTGAAGAAGGAACAAGAAATATAAACACAATATACTTTATATCAAACAATTTTATTTAAGCAAATTATGAACTGATAAATAATTTCCACTTCTTACAACTAATCAAAATGCATTTCAGTGGTAACTAGCATTCATATAAATACAAAAGAGGAAATAAATCATTCATATAAACACCTTATATGACATTAAACCGTATAATGTTGCAGTGAAAGCATGTAGTAAAACCATCTACGTTACGACAGTCACTCAATGGTACAGTTGTATTCTAATGATAATTTGAATTAAGAGAATTTCATTTTATTACGTCTAGCGGTGTTGGGCGAAAAATTCGCGAATATTTCCAGTCAAGTTGGCTGTGTCCACTGTTATTATCTCGTCTGAATTTCTGACTTTCACACAAATTCTGCACTGACGATTTTTCTTTCGTTGGATATTCTCCTTTTTTTAATGTTTTGAAAAAGTGCCTTTCGAAAGGAATAAATTAAAAGAAAACACAGCCACCTGAAGTCCATCAAGGTAGGTGCTATATCTTTATTTCTGTTCATTAGTTATACCCTGTTCTATGATTACTAGATCTACAAGTGGGATACAGAAAAGTTCTGTAACAAGAATTTCCAAACAAATATGCTGCTTAGATTTTTTTAATTCATGCAAAAGCTAGTAATTTGAAAGAAATCGAGTCTAAACTAAAGAGAAAAATAAGGTCCTGTACTGAGATAGATTTATTTGTTAGGTCATATGTTGACTGGTACTTACAGGATGTATAATGTGTATATTTTTTACATGGATCGGATTCACGATCTAGTGTTAACAGAAAGAGCTTGTAATATATAGGTAATGAGTTCGATAACCTGCCCCTCCACTAACCCTTCTAATTGGCTTCCGAGTAAAGACGAATGTATCGGTAAAAATATTGAACATGTAAAAGAACCAGACATGGATGTTTTCTTTATCTGGACTTCCCCGCTCCCGCCACTACCCCCAACCACATACACAAAACAACCTTAACTAAACTTGGATGGCGACGGTCACTTTGTAACCGCTACCGAACTCAAATAAATATGGACAACTCTGTACGAACTTTTGAAACAGAACTTTATGCAAAATTAAACTTCGTTAACTAAATATAGCCTTGAAAAAATAATATTCTATCACTATTTTCCTTTTGTAACTTAACACTTGATATATCACGTTACAAGTTTGAGAGCTTGCGTACTGCTTACGCGCTCACGTATTAAGAACAAGGAAGTCGTCTGGAATAGAAGCGACTTTGTACAGACACACGTATATGTTGAGGTTTTAAATGCCCTATTGTTTACGGTCGTGTTTAAAATGCACATAAAATCATGTAAATGGTTTAATCATCCATGTATCAATGTTTGCATTAAGATATATTACCGTAATGGAAGTGCAAATAACATCTCTCTCAAATGGTCTAGTGATTACTGTAATCAGGTTTGAAATCAGTGCTCTGAAACACGAATGATACTTTTGTCAGGGTGATGTTTGAAGTTAAACAAGTATATCAAACGGATAATGTTTCATCTATAAAACGCGAGGTCGAAACCTTTCAATTTACCGTCATGATGATGCAAAATAAGGGACCCATTGCATACCCTACAGGCGAACGAGTATACTTTAGTATGTATGTAAGCTAGTAACGGAATATACATTTTCTGGCCGCTAGGCTGTATGGTTAGGCCGCTTGTAAATGGTATTAAAAATTATGGCTAATTCAGTAAAACTGGTTCTGTGCTAGTATGGCTTACATTAGAGCAGCATAGAGACCATAACTCTGGAAATTAGACACATCTTATCCCTACTACGTTACAAAATTTAAACACATTAAAGTGTTGTGACCGACAATATTATAGTCATTTAGCCAGCTACAAAAGTCCATACATATTTTTTTCTTTTATTCCTGTACTTTATTCGAATATATTCGAATACGTGCACAACAATAAAGATATACATCGGGTACAAAAAGTAATAGGGGGCATTAGTGGATTATCTACCCTGAATACTCTCTGATATTACACTGGTCCTTCCATTTGGATTCCTCTTCTTTTATCGCTATTTTCTCTTTTTGTATGGTGATAATTGAGCCTAATTATTTGCATCAGTGGTAGTCAGATTACACATTAAGTTTAGCAATATGTTTTGTTAACACCATTATCTTTGTTGTTTGATAATCCTAACTTTTTTTAATATATAAGTGACAATTTTCACTAAAAGTCAAGACCATCACAGTTAGAAACAAGGATAAAGTCAGAGGATTCCAACTGAAAGGACCAATGTGCTATTTGGTCTACCTTTGATGTTATCTGAGTAAGAGAAGTAATTTGTTATCAGGAATGTCCCTCATTGTTAACCTCGTTGGTTATAAAGCCCAAAAATAAACCAGCCCCTTGAGATGAACCCAGGAAACAGATAAGAATGAAAGAGCTTACATGACGTCTTCAAAAAGCTCCAGAAGCGACTTCCGGACAGATAAGGTGATGACGTCAGAGTGTTTGACAGTTAGATAGGATCACATAATAAGAGGTGTAAAATGTAAAATTTGACACATTATTCTTAATTTTCTGTTCTCAAAACTCAAGTTTTTGAACTGAAAGAAATAAAAAAAGTAATCAAAAAATAAGAAATTAAGAAACTTTAATTTTATTCTCTTATTCAAAATTTAGCCACCATGTTAGTATTTAACCCATTAATACCAAGCGTTCACAAAATTAGCTATAGGTAAACCAGCTATAGGCAGACCCAGATCAGATGTCGCAGTATGCTGCACAAAGACTTACATTCTGTATAAGCAAAACTTATGTTCCGCCAGTATTGCTAATTCACTGTACGTAGTCAATTCGTCTCCAATTGATGCCCTTGATGCATTGTCTAAAAGTCGCCTCCTTGCTACGGTTTGCAATCAAACACATAATTACGGATTCTGTTAACTTCGTCTTAATAATTTGTTAAAATTATTGTATAAATCACTGATGTTCGACAAATTGGTTTGGGATACGTGAAAGTGTTTTGCTTTTACAAAGTGTTTTTATTGACATTAAATGATTTTATATGAGTGATAAAATCATGGTGTAACTTTACTAATAAAATTCACACGGTCAAGATTTTATCAGCTACTGTTAAATACAATTTTTAAAAGCATACAAGACACTAGTATAGATTTGCTGATGTAAATGATTTATCTATTCTAGGGCAACCATAGTATTTTACAATGTGACTTAAATAGTGTACTTTTTGTATTTATTCCGTGATTTACATGCCATGCCTATATAAAGGAAAAAAGGAAAGAAAAAGTACAAGAAATAAAAGTAAATAAAATTGGATGTTTTCAGAAAAAAATCTGACTATTATTCGGTCAACTTGTAACTGTATTAATCTGCAAAACTCCGACCATTTAAATCTAGTCTACCTGTTATTAACCGTTGGTACCTATTGGCCATATGTCCTACGCCATCTGAACAGATTAGTTATTCTTTGCTTTGTGGTGGATGGGACAGTGCAAGAAACAGAAAGCATCCCATTCAACTGGAACTTCTTGTTCCTGTGTTAAGCACCGATACATGAATCCTCATGAATACATGAATCTTTAATATCTCATCTAAAAGAGACATTTGTTAGTGTTATTTGAGGAGCGGGAGTCAAGCACAAGACCCATAGATTACATGTTCTGTTTGTCATCACTTAAACCATTGATCCGTCACGCTTTTTTAATTAAACAAGAAATTTGATTATTAAATATCGCAGGAATTATATCTTACGTACAAATGTGCATCGGACGTTCCAAAGTCATGACAAGACTTGTTTTACGCAAATCTATATATATGAGATCTCTATATATGAGCTCTCTTTACATATGTGAGCAGTTTGTCGCCAGTTGACAGTAATTTCTTTTCTAAATCACCGTTTTCTAATAATTTACCGTTTGTCGCGTTTTGGAAGCTAAGGGAGAGAAAAAAAATATCAAAATAAAATTTTCTTCAAAACGATTGTCGATTATTTGCTTTCTTCATGTTCAAGAATAGCTATCAAATTATAAATTTCCTGTACTGGCGTACGAGGTAAAGTTTACTCAGTGCATTTCATATGTCAAACCAATCAATACATTTACCTCTATATGATGAAATCAAGTGGGAAAAAAAATCAAACACAATCGTTTATTCTGTTGTTAATTGTCGTCTGCAAATAAACAGATAATTATTTTACATGCTTGTTGTAGATCTCGCCCTGGGACATACGTTAACACTTCTCAGTCTGTTGTGTCGTTTCCTGTCATATTTCTTTGTCAAAATCAGTTACAACTTCTAAAATTCTATTTTAACCAACCATTTTTCTGTGACTGGAGCGATTTTATTTTTACGAAACTTAAGCAATATGTTATTAAAAGAATAATCTCACACAGAAGAAGCAGTCACAGCAGGCTGTAGGTAGGTGCTGTCACTTTACATAGTTCTTTTTGTACTGGATTAAACAATGGTTGTCCTATCAAAGGAATTAGGAGGAAAGCATTGTGTTTTGTTTTCTGCAGAGATATTGTAAAGTTACGGTTTAGGAAAGTATTTCAAATGTCACGAGAGGCCAAGAGAGATTTATTGTTGTTCAGATTCTTCTACATGTGTATGGGCAAAAAAGTCACACGATGGGTAAGACTGTTTCGTCCTTTTTAAAAAAATACTGATTTTTTTGTCTGTATGTCTTCACATCGGTTACTTGGACACGCAGTGTACACTTTTATTTAATTCTTGTCTTAGTGGCAAATTGTCAGGGGGCTTTGCCCTAAAAATACTTACTTAGACTTGATATAGAACAGAAGACAATCTGGGTGTTAATTGTCCTAAGTATCAATATGCAAATTGTATCTTGTATGTAATTGTAAGTGTATTATATTTTAATAATATCATCTGTCAAAAGCATGCCACTATACATACCGAAGGTCAGGTGTAGCCTTTAGTATGCTGTTTTGTCTGTCGTCCGCCCGCCGTCCGTCGTCCACAATTGACTTTAACCATCTTCTCCAATACCACTGGGTCAGTTGCTATTAAACTTTACAGAAATAATTCCTGTATGGTCCACTTTCAAAGTTAATAAAAATGGAATTCCATGCAAAACTCTGGTTGCCATGGTAATTGAAAAGAAAAACTTCAAAAAATCTTTTTGTTTGAAACTACAAAACCTAGAGCTTACATATTTGGTTGATAGCATCATCTAGTAGACCTCTACCAAAGTTGTATAAATCATGACTCTGGTGTCAGAATTGGCCCGAGCCTGGGGATCACTTGATTTTACATATTAGACTTATATAGGAAAAAAAAAACAAAAAAATCTTCTTGTCAGAAACCATAAGGATATTATAGGGTTAAGATGTTTGTTATGTATGATTGTTTAGTGGACCTATGCTTTAGATATGTTGTGTAGTCTAGTGGACCTCTACCAAATTTACAAATAATGGCCCTTGGAACAAAATTGGTCCCGCCAAAGTAGTCACTTGGTTTTATATTGAGTTATATAGGAACAGTTTTAAAGTGAAAGGCCATGAGCTTAGAAACATTACTTCAGCACTGCCTACTAAATAAGATGGACTTTTGAAGATTTTGGCCCTCACTAGGTTACCCAGCCCCACCCACCTCACCTGGGTACCCCACCACCGAAAATAATCATTGGATAGGGTAAGAAGGTACTTAACTTTCATTCATTTTTGCCATTGACCTTCATGTGACCTACTGACCTACTTTCTTATTTTTTGAAGCTACATCAATACAATTTTAACTTTTGTATAAATTTGCATGCAGACTTCAACTATGACCTTGACTGACCTTGACCTCCTGACCTACTTCATGGTTTTTGAAGATATATGTTTGAAATGTTAACTATTTGTATAAGTTTGCATACAGAATTAAAATGTCACTTTGGTTTACCTTGAAATTATTGATTTCTCTCTTGGTTTAAAAATATGTTTTTGATATCTAATGTGGTATTTCAACTGTCTGCCATTTGACACATCCCTTAGGTGCCACCACAATCCCACAAGTTGTTTGGTAGTTTCTTTTCAGGTGAGTGACACAGGATCATCTGTTCCTCTTGTAAATTTTTGTTTTAGACAGATTTCTTTTGTATGATGAATCTTTTTAATGACTTAGTTATGAATTTCTTGTGGTGGATTGGCGTCAATTTTACTTCCATAAACATATAACATGACGCTCATTTCGATTGTATGTTTGTTTTCAGTGCGTTTATGAACTAGATTTTATACAATTTAGATATCCAAAATGACCCAGCTAATGTCGTTTAATGTATGTAATATATGCTACAAGTATATATTAGCGAGTAAATGCACTTTACATCTTTCAAATCGTGTCATAATCTTTGCATAAAAGCTTTAAACGGCGTCATTGAAATGCACCAGAGTTCACCATGCGTTATTGATCACACAACTGAAACGAAAAATATTCGTCAAATAAAACGTAAAGTCAGCAAAACGTTATTAAAACTTTCAATTTACAAAAATCCAAAGCAAATCCATAGGCGAATGTGTATACATATTTAAGCAAGCCAACTGAGCTAGAAAATTATTGTTTATTCAGTTGCAGAATTTAAATAGACTTTTAGGAGATTAAAGTAATAGTGAGTGTGCACTGTAAAGAGTAATTCAAAGTACATGCATTTCTCATTGCTAATTTGATACAATCAAGTTTTGTCTGCGTGTGTGATAGTACAATACAGTTTTCATATTTTGTCGGAAGTAATTCATTTTCATTATTCAAATGCATCCTGGCGACATTTAGGAAAGATAATTTAATGTCATTTGCTTGATTTATTCTATGTACTCTATGAATCATGAATTTGTCCAATCTTCTTTACTGTGTATTAAATAGACATTTTTTCGGTCAAATTTTCTCATGGTGTCAGTGTTTGCTGTATTGCTTAAAGGTGCTAACAAGGATTGTTGAGACTAGGATGGGCTCCAGTTCCCATTTTTTATCCTTAATACTAGTTTTCTTTCAGATGATACCTTCCTTGTAGCAATTAAAAAGTGCCTCTGGAACGAGTTTTTTGTAATTTGCAAAAGCCCCCTCTGCGAAGATGATATACATCATCAGCTTATGAAATATAAATTGATGATTTCCAATGTATAATAAATTGAATATGTAACCTCCAGCCTTGTAGCATGACTTGCTTAGAGGACGCGGACTGTTCTTAAAATGATACACCTTGTTAGTGGTTGGGTTTTGTGTCCAGCTGTTGGACAAAGAACCCGCTGGATAATACGCTGAAGATCTATTTACCTTATCGGAAAATGGTTAACTTAAAATATCGTGTGTACTCTTAATGGTGAGTTTTGATTACTCTTTCTGTTGTTGGGACGGTTCTGTAAAACTATGTTCTGAAACATTCAAGATGTTATAGACAAGACAGACCAAAATTGATATCTGTTAATTGAAAGCTGAGTTTAATGTAGTTTATAACAATAGGTGAAAACTACAGTAAATATCGCTACAGTAAATATCACTACAGTAAATATCACTTTTTTTCTATTTTCTGATTTGCATATGAAAGCTGAAAAAACTCTTAAAATATTAATTTGACAATAATTGCAGACATTTCAATACAGCATGTTTGAAGTCACATCACACAATTATTTATCCATATAAATATCATCAAGGTGCATAAATTGCATTAAAATACAGTATTATTACATGTAACATTAGGCCGTGTATAGAGTTACAGCCATCTAATCGGTACAAATGAGAACGGAGTGCTTCATACGTTGTCAGCATATTTCATCGTTAACTTTTACATAAAAGTAACATGCCCCATTAACATAGTTTATAATCTTGCTTAACGTTTTGAATTTTCCAAATGGCTTGAACTGAAGAAAAACACCACAATGCTGACAAACTTTGATGACCTCACGCACATAGTTGACAGCCTTAAAAAACAACTCTGTAATTACACCACAAAAGTTTTCTGTACTGGTTTGACTGAGATGAACAATGTTTAGGGCAATGCTTAACCTTACGCTACTGTACGACAATATGTCATTGATGGTTATTATTTAGCTTGGCAAATCTGATTTATTTTTAATAGAAAATTTATATACTTACACATTTGTCCTAAAATTATGCGGGATCTTATCACATGTAATACCATAAATTCCGTCTGTATATTCATGTAGGGTAGATAAATGATCGAAAAAAATCAATTTGCATATTATATAAGCCATAATGTGCCAATTTTAAAAACGTTCGGTGATTTAATGCTTTTCGAAAAAATAATTCATCACTTTGATAAACATTATATACGAATGGTTCGATTTTTTGACGGCTGCTCAGTTCGAAAGCTGTATCTAACGAATACAAATTTTAAGTGGTTTCAGTTTTACGTAAATAAATCTAGATAGGACTACTTAATTATTCTTGTCATGGAAATATGAAAACACTTTTATTAAAGATCCAATTTTACTTGAAACAGTACGCAGAAAAATGATATGTTTTATACAAGTGGTACAACTCTTCTGAATTTACCACTGACAATAGGCATCCGTTATGTTTGTAATCAATTTAGATCTGACATCCAAATTGACCGTAGCTAATTTACATTTATCTGATGTATCATCTAGTTAGTGAAACCGTTGGTGTTTCCTGCAGATTTTTAGATATTGGGTTGTATTAAGCAGTTTGACAATGTATATTATAAATACTGGTGTAACACATGCAAAACCTAGTATATTTTATCTCTGTAAGTGTCACTGCGCCTTTAAGGAATGCCCTTACCGCATATATTGGCATATATTTTGAGAATAAAGGGCATAGACTGAAGACGTATAAATGTCACTCTTATTTTCTACAACATTTGTAAATAGTGGCGTAACGTTTTCTGATACGTCAGTGACGTCACCAAGTACTTTTTGCACGGGTTATGATAAGAAGAATGATATTAATTAAACATTGATATAGCAACTATAGATTAAATGGCAATTGCAGAAAAAAACTTATCCCCTCACAAAAACAATAACAACAAAAACAACAACCAAAAAACAGACAGGTGTTGCTAACTCGTTCGAAAATATGGAAGGTGTTCTTTATTTGGATCAAAACACTTCGATGGCGGAAATGATAAAAAATGGTTGCTTTGAAAATATGTTTAAAATCTTTAAAGGAACAGTATCACAAAAAAAAATCATTGCATAACATCGTTTGTTGGTAATCAAACGCTTTTAATTTACATTACAGAACTGAAGGATGCAATGGTTGCACATACCTTTTAGAACTTGTGACAATATTTAATTTGTGTGAGTACATAGCGTAGATTTGTATCAGTTTTCAAAACAGTTGAATAGAAAAAAGGGTATAATTTCATTAATTGCACTCTTTCCAGTACTTAAGGTGCATTTCATCATTATTACGTTGTACATATAAAATCTTAAATGAAATTTATCTGTCTGGGATTTCTGTGAAATCTAGTTTTAAAATCATGTAATTTAATGGCAGTTACTTGTCAGTTGTTTTACGATAAACTGCATTAAGAGAAATATGTTTTTCATTCCCAAGTTCTCGTTGCGAGATAAAACATTATAATATTATTAATTCCAGTCCGTTGAGTCAATGAATAATTGTTTGTCTTGATTCTAACCTTTAGTTGTGATTCTATTTAGAATGTTTTTGACTGGATGTGCAATATTTAGAAACATTTCTGAAAGAAAGAATAAAGTTATACAGAACTAGCTTTTACAGTGGAGAGAAGATAGGTAGGTGTATTTCATTGTTACATAATATTTGTCCAATACGTTGTTATCCAGCTTGATATCTTTAAGAACAAAATATATGTTTACATTGTAATTGTTACAGAATTATACTTTCAGGGGAACTAAATAAGTGAAATACTTCAGAAACTATAAAGCATAGAATTGATAAACATGAACAAATATAAGAATGAAACAAATGGAAATTCAAAACTAGCAAATTTTTAAGTTAAAAAAAATATATATTTTTAACAAAATTTTTGTATTTTTGTCCAGATGTTTTATAAAAGCATGTGCTGAACAAGTCCCATTCTTTGCTCCGAAACAGTTGTATTAGCTTATATAATTTTCAAAGTCGTTAAGCTAGTAGGGAGTGATTTAGATATGCACTTTTATTAATATGATATATTAGATATCCCGTTTCACGTACAAATATAAAATATATTAATATACCAGGTTTTACACATGTTTTCAATTATGCTTCTCCCACGTCTTTCCAAATTCAAACGGCTACAAATATCCCAAAATCTTAATAACACCGACGGTTTCAGTAACTGAAAGGTACATCCATTAAATGCAGATAGCTATGATCACGTGGGTAGTATCGAGACCTTGGGCAGATCTCATTTTTTGACAAACAACGAATGTCCACGGGCTTAGTTAAAGCTAAATACAGTCTTGACACGTGGTTTGTTTTTTCTGACAGCCTTTTAACTTAATGGAACAAATAGAAATCGAGCTTTTGCTTTTTTGCGTTATTGCAAAGACGTGGACGATTTTTAAATAAAAAATAAGTTAGCCATTTTATCATACAGCTCCATAACAATAATGACAGAGCACCATTCGGTTCACATAAAGAGTGACATCAAAGTAAGTCCGTATTGTAAATGCAGTATATATTTCGTTTTCTGTTTGCTCCGGTATAAAGCAATTTTCATATTTTCTAGGTGATAAATCATGTTCATTATTCGAATGCATCCTGGTGACATTTAGAAAAGGTAATTTAATGTAATCTTCGAAATTATAATTGAATTACACCAGCCAGTATTCATCATTCATGATATTTCATATGAAACAAGTACTCAGATTTTGTCAACTTAATGATTTTGAAAGATTTCACCAGTTATAAGCAATGCATTGACTACAGTAAGTTGATCAAAATAATTCTGTTACTGATATATTGCAGTTAAATTGAGTAGAAAATGTTGATTTGAGGATTGATGTAATTTCAGTCATATGGCGAAGATTGTTACGATTAAAGTAACTTTGTCATATGGTGAAGCATGAATGATCGATTATGTTATCTCTGACTACAAGGGATGCCCCGGTTTATCAAAATCCACAGGAAACACCAATTTCGTCTTCTTAGATACGATAATTAATATATCGGTCATGAATGTTCATTGACTCTTTTTCACTATCAAAATTTACAAATTATTATTTACGACAACACTTTTCATAGCCCCAGTATATCTCTAAGACAAGATCAAATTCACTCAATTAAATTTCCATACGACAAAAATGAGTATAATACAAATCAGATACATCGCCCGCTTTCAATGTTTGTATAAAAAAACCTCAGTGAGTCAAGTTAATATAAGCAATTACCATTTGGAATTCAGATTATGTAAATTTTTAAACCGTATTTTTCGCATTAGAAGCCCGATTAAACATTATGTGCAGAGCTTTCAAAAAGGTCCTGATTTATTGGTATAAGCAATTGAAAAACGAAAAGACATTTGCACAATTTAAATTTGTATTTATTAAATCTCTATGATTAATCTTTAATAGGTGGTCCTCTGGCCGCGTGGCTCGTTTGTTGTTTAGTTTGGATTGCTTATGCTGTTACCCTTAGTTGTTTTAAAGAAAGGATTTTAGTATTAATTAAAACTGCATGATCTCAGCACCTCTGTATGTTATCTAATTCTAATGTTTTGACAGATCTTTTCATAAAGAATTTACACGGCGTCGCTTTTCGAATATTCACATACAAATAAGCATTGATAGTATGATAATTTGAAATACCTCACATAGTTCTGGTTGTAAAAAACCACAAAATTACTCAAACAATGCAACTGGACGAAATGTTAAGTCATTCCATTTTATTTAAATCATTTCGTTTTAGAAATATCCAATTCTTCTCAAACGACATACGTAGAGTGGGAAATGTACTTGTTAAAGAAACAGTTTAACATTTAGTTTGTTAATTGATTTGTATTAATCTTTATGTCCCTCCCCCTTCAAAGAAGCGGCGGTGTATTGCTTTGCACATGTCGGTCGGTCGGTCCCTCCGTACTTCCGTAGATCAGACCTTGTCCGATCAATAATTCAAGTATGCTTTGGCCCCAAACCTTCAATTTTCATAGAGAGGTTGCTATTATTAAGTAAAAGATTCCTATTATTTTTGGCGTCAGTAGATGAAAGGTCAAGGTCACTGTCACCTTGAATTTGAAAACCAGGTCCGCTCAATAAATCGAGTTCCATTAGGCCCACAGCCTTAACATGTCATAGCATGGTTTCTCTTTCTAAGTAAAAGACCCAATTTGTTTTTGAGGTCAGTAAGTCAAAGGTCAATGTCACGATCACCTTCAGTCAATTACTAGAGAACGTTTTGGCCTACAGTCCTCAGATTTGGTGGGGAGGTTGGTCATGACCGGTAGAGGACTCCTGATGATTTTGAGGGACATCAGGTCAAAGGTCAAGGTCATTTTGGCCTTGACCAAGGAAAGCTTGTCTGACTAAGAACCAAAGAACGCTTTGGCTTACAGTCCTCAGATTTGGTGGGGAGGTTGATCATGACCGGTAGATGATACCTATTGTTTTGAGGTCAGTATCGAAGGTCAAGGCACGTTTAAAAGTCCATGTAACATGACTATTTGGTTGCCATTAGGGGGGAGAGCATACATGTTTCACAAACATCTCTCTTTCAGATAACATTTAGCGTTTTCAATAACACTTTCTCCGAAGTTTAATTATTTCTACTCATTTGAGTTTCATTTGATAGAAGAAAACAAAAACGTTTAAACCACAATGTTTGTGAATGTTGTTTTACTTAATCGCTTTTTAATACACTTTTCTTTCAAACTTTGAAATTGTTTGAAGGCGGTGCAGATGAAAACTTCATCACATTGATAAAGCCCTTTTATCTAAATATTTAGATTAATTTGACATCATGGATTGAATATTCAGTCATTCCTGGGGTATAAAGACAGGTAGATCGTATGTTTGCTATATCACAAACGGTATAATTAATGGCAAAGTTCAATGGTTTTTACGCTATATTGATCACCATTTATGAGTTTGATTTAACTAACTTTCAAGAAACAAAACTGTTATACAATTACTTCAGTCAGTATAACTTAACAACTTACATAGTGTTAGGACGCTTATTAAGGTGAAATATGGTTGTTAAATTTCACAGTCTGAAAGTACTTATTAATAAAATTAATTTAAATTGTATTGATAATTTACATATTAAATACCTTCGATTAAGTTAAACCATCTAAATTTGCAGTGAAAACTTGTAGTCAATTTTATTTATGTCAGTCACTCATCTTTACAGATGGATTTTTCTTATACTTAACATAAAAAGATATTTATTTTTGCCATTGTTTCGCAGTGCTCGAGAATTTGAACAAGTTTTATGTTTCATGTGAAAAATCTAATCATATATTTTCGACTATAATTGGACTCTTTTTTACTTTTCTAAGATTAATATATTTTGACAGTTTTCTAAAATTCTAGCAGACATTTTTTCAGGAATGTGTTCACTAAGGGGATGCATTTATCCCTAGATCATTCATAGTGCTTATCGTATATCTTCTTATTTACGGAAGAAGAAAACGTATAATTTGAATTTTTGAATTAAAAGGCAATTTATTTATTTATATAAAACGTAAAACGAAAGGCATACAAAAAAGTACTATTTTAAGGCTAATGGAAGTTAAACAGGAGCAGATAAAATAAATACATGTAATTCAGGAATGATACACCTGAAATTAATTCCTTGAGGCGACCTTTCAGAGTAGTTTCTATTTAAGTTGTAGAAACGACACCTTATCCTATTAAGTAAAGGATTGTGTCTGTTTTCCTCTGCACAACAACTAAAGACTGCAATCTGGTATTCTGGACGCTCTAAGTATATTGGTAATCTTTGGCTAGACTTAAGCTCTTCGCTATTGAATGTTTTATTTCTATTCTTGATAATAACTTCCCAGAGAGTTTTAACTAATAATGGCATGACATGATTTTGCGTTCTTGTTATGTTACTTGAATTGTGATCATGACATGATATGATTTTGCGTTCTTGTTATGTTATTTGAACTGTGATCATGACATGACATGATTTTTGCGTTCTTGTTATATTATTTGAATTGTGATCAAATTACATTCGTGACTTTACTTACTGATTTTTAAAGCAACGTAGAACATGGCCTTTTTTCTTCGTTAACACTAAATATTTACGAACTATGGCAATAAATGGAATCATTATTTTGTCCATGAAATGTTCGTGTTTTCTGCAATGGTCAGCTAGTTTTAGTATTTATATGTGTGTGCTTGTATAATGTGTACTATCGTATGTCTAAGTTTGTAATTATGTTTTGCACAGATCAATGCATAACATGTACTTTGAGTATTTTTTTTCAATCATCTTATAAATATTTATAAACATTTAAATCAGCAGATTACACTAATGGAAAAGTACAAGTCGATAGTTCATCACAGTACTAATGTTAAGCTTTACTTATTTATGTTGACTTATTATAGTATTGCAATGAGTCGCCGGTATCTTTTATATGGTCTGATAGTTTATGCATAAAGTTTCAAATCGCCATAATTGAAATGTAGCAAAAGCATTTTGTCACAGTCATGCGTTATTGATCATATAAATAAAACTGTTCTATTTTGACCATAAAACTTGAAGTTAGTGCATATAATTGAAAGTCTGAATTCAGTATAAAAAGATTGAGAGTCTGAATTCTGTATAAAAAGAAGTAGTTAAAACAAGGCATAATGCAATATGTGTGTATAAATACTAGGCAGAACTTATTGTTTTCAGTTCTTATTTATACCTAGTAAAATGCAAACTTATAAAGTTGAGAGATGGGCCGTCTTTGAATGGCAGGTGTAGTGTGTACAGGGGGCCATACCACATGGTATATGATGTCATTTAGGCTGTCGCGAGCAGCATTTGTTTTTACTCGATTCGGAGGAAAAAACTGCTGTAAGTATTTTATTTCTTCATCAATTTTAATGGTATACAGCGCATGCAAAGCGTAATATTATGCCCTACACATTGGCTCGAATGAGCCTTTTGTCAGATGTACAGAATTTTATAACGTTCGGGAAAACTGATGCGCATTTCGCGATAGCAAACATATTGTTACGAACTCTTTATTTCTCAACTTTTAAGAAAAACTGTACGTCTGACAAAAGAATCGTAGGAACTGTATGTAGGAAACAGTTTTCCACTTTGCATGCACTGTTCCCTCTTTAAATTGATGTAGAAATATAACACTTATAGCAGTTATCTCCTCCAAGTGGAGTCAAAAAAATGCTGCTCGTGACAGCCTAAATGACAGCATATACCACGTGGTATGGCCACCCTGGTGTAGAACTATTCAGTTTGCTGAAGAGCATATCTACTTCCGCATTTCCTTAGGACTAAATATTATATTTATGCCCACAAAGGGAGGCATATAGTTTTTGAACTGTCCGTTCGTCAGTCCGTCCAGCTTGTCCGTCCGAAAACTTTAGCATTGGCCATAATTTCCTTATTAGTCACTGGATTTACTTCATACTTGGACACAACACCTCTTTGGACAAGACCTTCCCAATGACCTATGTTTATTTGACCTTGACCCCTGAATAATCTTTACTTTGAAGATCCAGTTGTCCAAAAACTTAACATTTACTATAACTTCCTTAAAGGTAAGTGGATTTACTTCATATTTGGACCCAACACCCCTTTTGACAAGACCTTCCCACTGACCTATATTCATTCGACCTTGACCTCTGAATGACCTTGACATTGAAGACCTCATTGTCCTATAACTTTAATATTGACCATAACTTCTTTATTAGTAACGGGATTTACTTCATACTTGGACACAACAACAGTTTGGACAAGACTTTCCCGTTGACCAATTTTATCTGAACTTGAGTCCTGAATGACATTTACCTTGAAGATCCAATTGTCAAGAAACTTTAACATTGGCCATACCCTCCTTATTGAAAAGTTGAAATACTTCCTACTTGGACACAACACCCCTTTGTACAAGACCACCCCATTGACCCATATTTATTTGACATTGACCCTTTGAATGACTGGTCCTCACCTCAAAGTCAAAGCACTACTTCGGGGACATGCCATCTTACAGTGACAGTTCTTGTTTATCATTTAAATGCATCCTAACGACATTTTGCAAAAGAAAATTACACTGTCAATATATAAAATAGTATACTTTTGACGCATATTCTCTTAATTCATGGGTTTTCTTACAAATAATGTCTGTTCATTTGCTGTCAAAAATTCTTTGCATTGGGCGCTTGTTGTGGTAGATTATATTTTTAGAACCGTTTCTTGTCAATTCAACAAATATTTATTTGGCTTGACCTAACGGTTTTTGTTGCAAGGACAACCAGTTCGTTTAATCAAACACTTGTTTTTTATTTAAGTTGTAGTTTTAGAATAAATAGTCACAGATTTTTGGTTCAGGACCAGAATCATTGTTACAACCCATGCATTTGAGTAAGCTCCCACGCTCATTAAAATTCAAAGCTACGTCTTAATGAGTCGGAGATATTTTTGATAGGATTTCTAAGTTACTTGCTCCATAACTTATTTTTAACCAACATCATTTCAATAAATTCATTCAACATACCCATACCATAGCAATGTGTATTTAGATAGAGACAGAAAGTCTAGCATTTGCTTTTCTTGTTTGAAATTAAATCTTGGTTATATTTGTAGCGAGAATATGGAAATGAAATATATGATGCTTATCAAATGCTACACCATTGCACTTACGTTTTTTTTCTACGAAAATTTTATAATATTTATTTTTTGCTAAAAATTTTGATTAAGCAACAAACACCTTATAACTTTATTGAGTCAAGATGATAAAATGAAAACCTACTACTAAATTGTGTAGATTTACGTCAAGGAAACACAGAGACAATCTTATAGATTTGCAGAAAGATCCTTTACACAGTGAATGCTTAGAAAAAAGTACCTGATACAATCTAACCGCTTTCCACTACAACAATGGTGTTTCAGAGTATTAAACCATGAACATGCTGAAATGTTTTAATGGATTAGCCCAGCTTTGAATTTGGAACAGTCCATTCAAAGTTTAAGGGATTTCAATATCAAAATACAAAAATGGAGCTACCAACAGTATAGAGCCTGGTCAGACTGCACGGATGTGCAGGCTGGCCTGGATCTATACTGGTGGCAAAGGCTAATCACTTTCGGTTCCAGCAGGTTAAGGGTTAACCAATGATTTGATCTGAAAAGTCAAGGAAAATGTTGTTTTGAGTGTCATTACTTTGATAGAGCCATTTCAGTTTAATGACAAAGTTAATATGACATCAGGGTTATTTTAAGAATTTTAACCTATAAGTCATGATATTGTTTTCAAATGAATTCCTGAAATTGTCCTTTATTTTTATCACCTTTATGACAGTTATTGTATGATTAATAAACATGTCTCTTTATGCAAATTTGTGAAAACAATCTGCAGTTCGTCTTGTTTGTGATGAAATAATTAAGGTGCAGCGGGTCAGTCTTGTTTGTGAGGAAATAATCAAGGTGCAGCGGGTCAGTCTTGTTTGTGAGGAAATAATTAAGGGGCAGCGGGTCAGTCTTGTTTGTGAGGAAATAATTAAGGTACAGCGGGCCAGTTTTGTTTGTGAGGAAATAATTAAGGTGCAGCGGGTCAGTCTTGTTTGTGAGGAAATAATTAAAGTACAGCGGGCCAGTTTTGTTTGTGAGGAAATAAAAGTGCAGCGGGTGAGTGTTGTTTGTGATTAAATAATCAAGGTGCAGCGGGTCAGTGTTGTTTGTGAGGAAATAATTAAGGTGCAGCGGGTCAGTGTTGTTTGTGAGGAAATAATTAAAGTACAGAGGGTCAGTGTTGTTTGTGAGGAAATAATTAAGGTACAGCGGGCCAGTTTCTTTCGTACTCTTTTCGGTATATTTCAAGAATTTTATTTGAAGAAATAAATTTTACTTCTGACGACATTTTAATTGTGTAACAGTATATAAGAATAAACATATAATTACACAGTCAGTATTGTATAAAGACTTCCTAAGAAAATGATATGTTCGTTTCCTTTACTTGATGTATGTTATTATAATCAAGGGTCGTGTTGTAGACTTATGAATACTACTTAACCTATCCTAAATACATCATTTATAATTATTTAAAGATTGAAGCAGAAGCTAACATCAGACAATGTTGAGTCTTTAGAGTTTCAGTACATTCCAGTGCGTTCGAAATGAAATCAATATATTTTTACGAGACAGTATGAGTAGTTAATTCGCGCAAAATATAGATTTAGAACGGACAGTCATTTCCTTTATAGACACCCACTTTCACTTGCTAGGGTAGAATATTGCCAAGTACCAGGACTTTTATATATCTTGACAAGCATTCACAAAATTCAAACAGTTTAATATAACCCAGCATCTGCATATTTACAGAAAACACAAACAATTTCACTAACTAGATGTTAAATCCTTTGAATCTTTTTTCTCGGTCTTCGTGTAGTTGCGCAGTTTTAATGCGATATTATAGAACGACTAAGAAAAGTTGACAAGTACTAGTAGATTGCTAATTGTTTAGATAACATGTTCTTTTCAAAATATTTGCATCGAAACAATGCATAATAGCTAAAGGTGTTATATTGATAATTGTATAATGTAAACTTGAAGTTTCTTGATGAATGTTTATGGTTGAAAACGATAGAATAACATTGACAAGGCTAATACATCAACAAAGTAGTTTATGAACACATTTAATTTGAAATTTGTTTTCTTAGGCAACAAGAAATAATAAAACTAGACTGTCCATCAAAGACGTTACTAGTTTTAGATTTTATATGATTATAGCACATTCACTTAAAATTCTAAAAAAGAGAGTTTAAAAGAAGACAGTTTAATGCAGGTTTTATTTTTTAGCTGTCATGTACCACACATAACTTTCACCTTTCTTACCCTTTCTTGCACATGTATTCCTGATTTTATTTTCTAATTCTTTCCTTTGTTGATATGATTAAGTTTATGATAACTGGAGTAACCGTTCAACCACATTAAAAAAGTCACCATTATAATAGTGTCTATATGTCCAACATTTAAATACCTAGTATATTTCTTCCTCTTTTTATAACGATACTGCCTCAAATCACTAATTGTTCTTAACAATAATATACTTTACATATATTTAGCAGTACCTATGGCTTATACAATTACTCGGTTTAGGTCAGAGACTACTAAAGTGTTTTCCAATGGCTTCCAACATCTATTCAGATTTCATTTTGGAATATTGAACGAATTTTCTCGTTCAAACTCCCAAATTGTCTTCAGAGATACATATTACGACACTCTTAATGTTCAGCTTACAAAGTCTACTCCAGTTCACACCCGGAATAAGCCATCCTTGATAAAGACAGATCACATAATCCAAAGATTTTACAACGTTATTCTGTAATCCAAAGTTAAAATTTACTACATTATTCTGTAATCCAAAGTTAAAATTTACAACATTATTCTGAATCCAGAGTTGAAATTTATAACATTATTCTGAATCCAAAGTTGAAATCTATAACATTATTCTGTAAGTAAGTAAGTAAGTAAGTAATTAAGTAATTAAGTAAGTAAGTAAGTAATTAAGTAAGTAAGTAAGTAAGTAAGTAAGTAAATAAGTAGTTAAGTAAGTAAGTAAGTAAATAATTAAGTAAGTAATTAAGTAAGTAAGTAAGTAATAAATCGTTTATTAAATAAATGTTCTTCCTAGAAATGTTTTGATGAATCAAATTCTTATATGTTTGAATTATCTGATATGTTAATTTGTGCTGTTAACGATTTGCATAAAACTCAAAAAGCGAGTAATTTAATCGCGTGTAAAATTAATGTCTGGCAACTATAGATGACGTTGATAACAAGTAGCCTTTTAGAAAAAGCTTTATCAATTAGAATAATATCAAAATAATAATTGCTTTTACTATTTTAGTAGCTTTTTAATACCATGACGACGAAAGAATCATTTGCAAATTCTTCTCCCAACAAGCCCTTAGACTCCACGACAAACTTTTTTTACTATACACTTGAAAGTGGCTAAGTTATATTATCAGGTTTTTCTATACAAATCAGAGATATATATTGGTGTGGGATTTCGTACTCAGCTGAAAAAAGTCATAGTGTGATCATTATACGATTTATTAACTGTGTGCGAGAATCGAGCAGAACGATTTGAAGGAAAAGTAGGTACAGAGTGAAAAATAAAAACAGTCTTAATCAGTCCTATAAAATATTTCAGATGTTTAACTGTCAGATTTCATCTAAAAGACATTTAGACAAAATATTGCAGTAGAATGATTTGTTTATGTTTCATTCGATTATTGTTATAGTCAAATGTGGTAACTGTGTCTTACAGAATAAAATTTAGAGTATTCACAGGTGGCGTTGGTTAAATTTTATATTTCTCTCTTACATCACATTTATTTTATTTTTCACATTAAGATTTGGTTTGCAGTTTCAAATGTTTACATTGCTTCAAGGTTTTCATTGAAGTAGGTGGTAACTTGCAAAGTCACAACTGGTGTGATTAAGATGTTGTTTAGGTAAAGTTTAATTGCCTTTTCGCCGAGTTCAACGTTATTTCCACGCTCGCTTTAACCGCATAAGCAAAAACACGTTTCAACACTCTAAGCTATTTGATATCTAAATCACCACAAACACTTGACATTTACTGCGAATGTAAAGTAAATGTAAACATATGAACATGCTGATTTTTCGAGGCGTTTGTTTTTCTTTAGAAATGAGAATTTCAAAGGCAAATTCAACTCTTATATGTTTGTTATTTCCTCATTCCTCACAAGGTGTCAGACTGAAATACTGGTCTGTTTCTTCTTTCTGTGGAATGTTTCTTTAGAAAATAGATATTTAAGTTAAACAGATTACATTGGCAGTTTTAATGAACGGTGCATTAAACACGAGATAAAAAGTACCCCCTCCCCAAAAAAAAGAAGAAAAAAAAAGAGAAAAAAACCCAGCTCAGTCAAAGAAAAAATTTATTTTTAAATATAAATACACGTATATAAATGTATTGCGATGATGTTTCCTGCTAGATTAAATAATGATGTAAATTTCACTTTTATGCTATAATATTTCTAAGAAAAAGTAACTTTGACGACATTCATACCTTATTTGGTGGTCTTGCTTTTCTTCAGATATGGAATTGTCATTTATTTAATATCTTTGATGATAAGCGTAAAATGCATAAAATGCCACCAAAAGAGAACAAAAAAACAACAACAACAACATCAACAAGGAAATGAAAAGAATATTATGTTATATTTTTGAGGATTGTGGTTTGAAAAAGGCGATGTAACTGTGTCATCTGAAAATTCAAACCTATGTGACTGCATGAGATTAGACCGCTTGTATACATCTTTGAATAAAAAAAGTAAAAGTTTAAACATTGCGAAGATAATAGATTTATTGTCTGTTTGGCTAAATTTTAATGTCTTCCAATTTGTTTTTTGTTCATTTCCACGCCTCCCTTTTTATCATTATGATGATGTAATGGAAGTAATACCAGAAATATTTATTACCAAAATAAATGGCAACAAAGTGTATAAACGTCTTATAAATACCCTTTTATTATCACAAATAGTATGCCCTTTCAGTAAGTGTTTCGACGGTCCGTAAAGTAATTTTAGTATACACGAGACTTCTGAAAGTTGATCTTCAGATATTTAAGCATATTACGTAATTATATCCTTAAAGAACTCCTTAAGATTTTTTTCTATAGTTGTATCAATTATTTTGTTTTATTTAGCGCAACTATATATTTGTTTTAGTTTCAGTCTATTTTTATAGGGCTTGCTGTTTTACAGATTTTGTTAATTTGGTATTCATAAACAAACCCAGCGGTCACTTAATCGGTTAAATCTGAATTCGTGAATTTTTAAAAGAGCTCTAACGCAGATACATAATGAATACTTTATGCCTGATTGTAACAAAGTTAGTTTGATAAAACATTAATCGAACACTAACTACACTGGCTAACATTACTGACACAATCATTTTTAAATACTTCGTATAATCCGATTTCGGAGTTTTGCTGCAAGAATCTTTTTCTGAACTATTAATATTCTTTTCGAAACCAGCAGGTTTGTATCACACATGGTGCGTTAATATAATCTAAATACGTTGATAAAACGATATCAAAATTAATTCACATACTAGTATTGTACAGCCTATAATGTACCAAATTAAAACCACTTAATGAATTTGTTCTGTCACCAGTGATACATTCGTTTTTGTAAAACTAATTTCTCAACTTGACTAATGTTGCACACGATTGGCCCATTAGCTTAGTTACCCTTTGTTGTATACCATTTGACAACACGAATGAATGAGAAACTAAATGTCCATGCCGAATGCTTTTGTGTTTTAATGATATTCAGTTGAGAGCGACCAAACTGACTATTTTAGAATGGTAAACATTTGTACTTGTCACGAACCACCCATAAGTAATTACTTTTTACTCTTATTTTTTGCAGATGTAAAACTGACTTGTCACTTTTCTCCCTTTGCTTATTATAAAAATGTTTATGATTTAGGTAAAGATGAACAATTTAAATCATATTTAACATGCAAAAAATCATACGAATGAGCAAGGAGTATGACACTTTTAGCGCATAAATTAAGATAATAGTTACCATTTTCATAATGATGTTGGGACATTTGGTGACATTTGTAGCTCATAATTAATTCGTGGCCTAGTGGTTAAGGCGCCCGCTTACGGAGCGGTAGGTCGAAGGTTCGAGTCCCGTCAGGGGCTTGTTCTGATGCGACAGGTTGCCTGTCCGCCAGCTAGTTAAAGACTGATAACTGATTGCCTGTCCGCCTTGCACATATGATAAGAAATCGGGGGTTAAATGTTTACAGTGATAAAGTTGTCTCATAAGCCCGGCCGGCTGTCCCGTTCAGTAGGGGTGACACTATAATAAACAGACACTTTACTTTGGAACCTGAAAGTTATATAGAAGTTCGAATTGATCAGTATATATGTTGAATTATGTAAATGCTGAAAACATTTTGGGTGTTCGGAAATCATCCAAATTTGAGACAGCGAAAACTTCTTTATATTTTTAAGATGGGTATAAATAAAAACATACTTTTCAGTATAGATGTAGATTCATTTTATCACTTTGCCAGTCCTAAGACTTTTAACATAATCAACTGAGCTTAGAAAGAGTAAAAACGTTTAAAAATTGGTAATGTTTTTTGTTTTGTTTTCTTTTTTTTTATATCATACACATCAGTGGAAACTGTTAATATTTTCAAGGTCACTTTGACAAGTAATAACACTTTTACATGTCTGTTTATTTAAAAAAAGAATATGAGCGTCTGAAGGACAGTGTTGAACATCATTTCAACTTGGAACTTCATCGTGTACATTTGATGAAAACATTTATGAATAATGCATAAATTTTGTAATTTAAGAAATTCCAATATTTGTCGTGATCGATAACTAAATCTACTATAATATGCCAGCGGTAGTACAAATTTAATTTTTATCTTTGTTATCAGTTGTAGACAAAGAAAGCTAAACCGAAAGTTACAAAAAACACACAGAAGCATAGTAAACACTAAGAATTAAATTAAAGGTTGCCTCAAAAGCACTGCTCTTCCCTGTCCTTTCTATGAGAGAGAATTTTTAATTAAACTTTGTTTGCTTTTTAAGCCGTTTAACACTGACAACTAGCAAATATGCATTTGTATTACGACAGTTGTAAGTTAAACATTTATCAAAAGTCTAAGCGTAAACGCTGGATGATTAATGATTTCATTTCTCAAATATTTAACATGTTTTCTTTTTCTAATAGCTATTTCTCTTCAATCATCTGCAGCCACTTGAAGTGATGTTTGACGTGTAAAGAAATCTGGTAATTACTTTCTTTAAAACCGGTACATCGACATACAAAGGACGCCTGAAAAAAAATTTCAAAGTACATCAGTTGTCAGAATCAGAATAAAAATCTAATTATTTTATTGACTAATCTTTTGCACATATAACATGACCGAATTCTTCATGTTGCCCTTTTTATCTTTCCCTAATGACTGCTCGTATAACATTTCGAAACAGTTTGAAAAACAATGGATTTTCTTTCCAGCAGGAGAATTCTTCTAGAAGATTAGAAGCTAGGCATAACTGAAATTCCACTTTCTAAGGAATAGAAAAGCAATAACATTATCAAAAGACAGAAAGAACTAAAAAAAGATGTAAACTGAGTGACGCCCGCCCCCCCCCCCCCCCCCCACACACACACACTGAAATACGATAATAGCAGATATTTTTATATTATTTATATTATTTAGTTTATTGTCTCATTCCAAGAATGTCATATATACAATACATCACAATATTCAATCATACTAAAATACATGTTGGACCAATCTCGATAGATTTATAGGAGACATTTAAAAACATGATGATACTAGTAAAATATATTCTATAACTAAAAACAAATTTACTTTATAACCAAGTTACATGTGTATATAACAGACAATTTTTGCTTATTCCTTCATGAAAAATCAATATACTTCGAAAATAATGCCCAGAATATTTGTGACAATACTACTGCAATTAACTTGTTATGTGAGTGAGGCCAAATAGTCACCATGTTCATACAAAAGCGTAAGTTTAGTGCAGCATACTTGTACCCAGCATTGCTGTATAATTATAATTATGCAGTAAAAGAGTAATGATGTTCCAAAATGAATGAGTATATCATGGAGTATAAGGTGTGTGACCTAATATATTCGAATAAGTACATGATTATGCTAAATGTGTGATCCAATAAGTACATGATTGAACATGGTGTGTGACCCAATAAGTACATGATTGACCATGGTATGTGTCCCAATAAGTACAAGATTGTACATGATGCATAACCAAATAAGTACATGGAAGAACATGGTGCGTGAAAGAACATTATTCTGCACACCTTAGATGACAGTATAATGAATAATATTAACAATAATTGGTTGGTTGAATATATTTGACTGTCTAGGGTGATCGCCTTAAAGCGTGATACATTTGTATACCAGTGTAGATAAAATTTGTAGGGTACAAACAAACTGCAGTAAACTCAGCCTTAAAATCAACCATTTAGATCAAGCCTATACACAATATGTCTTAATATTCAATGTCGATACACTGTGGCAATGTACTGATATATCATTGCCACAGTTAAATCTTCCTTCACAACCAAAATAAAACAAAAATATCTGTTTTACATCTTCCATTATAAAATATAAAACTAATTGCTGTTAAAAATTATGTACTATGTACACTACTATCATTACATTTGTACTACTTTAATAATAGGATTAAAACATCCTATTTACACATAAACAAATTCCTTCTTTGTAGTATCTGAAAGCAGGTTTTGGCACTAACTCTTATTACATTAGTATTACTGAATATAACTTTTAATTTCTCATCACTATTCAGGTCGATAAAATTGTTAACAGCAACTGCAGCTTGTTCAAAAAGTACATTCTTAAATCATTGTATAACTGACATTCTAGTATTACATGAGTTTCATCCTCTACCACATGAAAAAATGGACATAGACGTCTATCTACCTGGAGATTTTCAAATCTTCCGGTTTCTATACGAATTGGTGCCACACCACATCTAAATTTGCTAAAAGCTGATCTGTGGCTCACAGGCAAAATCATTGTACAAAAATGTTCAACACAATATTTTTCTTTAAATATTTGTCTTTAAGACCCACATATAATCACTGTAACCACTGAACAATGGTAGTGGCTTTTGAAATAAAACAAAACATAAAAATCAAGCTTGATCCCGAAGCAGCCTATGCATAAAAAATCGTAGTTATCTTCATTCGTCATGTAAAAATTTAGAACGTTACCGGGGAGTATATACTCTTATATACTGTAAAAATAAAATAGATTTTCCAACAGATGGATAGTGGAACTAAATGATAAAAATATATTTGCTTCAGCTAAATTGAAAGTAGAAATGTTCATAATACATGTTATCGAATCAGTTTACTGTATCTGTTTTGTTAAGTGTATCATTGTTTGACTATCGCGCGAATTCATTCCATATTTACAATTATAAACTTTTAAGATCAATTGTGACCTAATCTATGCCCAACAAACATTTTGGCTTTACTTAAAATATATTGACGGTCAAGACACGATCTTAAATAGTATGATATTCTCGTGTTGAAGAACATAGAGAAATTTCTAGAAAACTATCGGTCTTTTTGATGATCTCGAAGAAATGACGTATGACTCTAATGACGTATGACTCTAATGACGTATGACTCTGACGATAACTCTTAATTATATTGTTTGGCATGATAAATAACACCTTTTAAATACCCTTCAGAAAAATAAATAACGTTTACAGTAAGGAATTTATCCAAAATAAAGAAATTGTGTAGCTGCTTGTTATTTGGTGTCACAAAAAGATATCCAAAAAACATGCAGTACGTGTGCGATCTGTGAAAATACTTTTCGTGACATCTGAATACAGTTAATTTAGATTCAGTGGAGACAAATACTTTCCTGTTTTACAGCAGAAAACAGTTGTAACTGTCATGAACCACCCATTTCTAATGACCATTTTTGCATTTTCGGAACTGTAAAACTGACTAGTTTGTCCGTTTTTTTGTCGCTTACCATAACTTAAATATTATTTTATGATTACGTTTTTGCATAAAAAGTGACTAAATTCTAAAGTGTATTTTTACTGTTTATATATATATTAACATTATTGTTTTTCTTACACTATATTGCCTGTTACATAACTGTTTTGATAATCGTTACATTTTTCAAGTTAATCTATCGAAAAAGAGTTTTATTCTTCAATCAGACTTGTTATTTCGATTTCATTGATTACTGTTTTTTGTTTATATAGTCGGCTTTTTTGACTTAGTATTTTTTGAGCGTGTACCTCTTTATTTCTGATCAATTAGTTTCACCCAGTAATGTAAACCTTATGCCTTTTCGACAAAGCCAGAAATTCTAGCAAATGCCTGACGGTGTTTTTGTGAAATGTAACGCTTTCACATCTCTGCTTCGTAATATGAATACGTTGGTATCATACACGATCAACACAAGATGATCGTTTTAAATAAAGTTGTAAAAATGACATTAAAATCAATTTACAAAATAAAAATAACATAAACAGCAAACCAAACCGGTAAAATGATCATATATTGTCAGAAGTTACACTTTTTTGATAAAAAAAGATTATCAGTTAGATTAACATTCCGTATGAGCAGCCCAAGTAATCTGGCAAATCAACAAATCTCTGCCCTCTTTTCGTTATGCGTTATAAACGAATATTTGCGGGTTTTTTTTCTCATTTGTTTGGGTGGTTTAATGGTTTTTGATCATTTCAGTTTTTTTGTAGTTTAAGTAATCAGAGCAATTGACATATTGGTACTTGTCATACTCCAGTTATCATGTATTGCATGTTGTTGTTGCTGGAGAAAATGTTGAAAATGACATTTTTCTCTTATTATCATAATGTTTCGTTTCTCGTTTTATTTTAACTAGACGAGCTTTCATTTCCGACAGTTTACTATTTTTCGTGACTTAAGTATGAACGCAAAGGACTTACAGAGTTAAAGTAATGTAAAACGTATAACAAAAGCTATGCCGTCCAATATGGACGTATTAACCACAGATGATGCACGAAATAACTATGCACCTAAAACCTTTGCGCATGCTTTTTTTTTCTCAGCAATAATCTGAAGCAAAAAAATCTCTGAAGTAAAACAGTTTGATGTATTGCTTTGCACTTGCAGAGCCAATAGATATCATGTAATTTAAACAGAAGATTTCTCCTTATCTTGTGTTTTATTATCATGAAAGAATGTTGATGCCAAGGAGAGAACTTTTCTAAGCACTGAGGGTAACATTTAGCCAAAATTAATTCAATCCGGGATTTGTAAGAGATGTTGCTATCTAATGAAACTGGTCTTCTTAGAAAAAATAAACTGGTTATAGTACTTTTTATTATGCTTTAAATGATTACTATAAAAATCGTATCAATTCTCGAAACAAAAATGCAGAAGTCTTTTAGCAATTCTGACAAATTCGAGCTGTCTCTAGAAGTGTCAGAATTATTTGCTTTGACGGGTATTGTCCTTTTACTGTTACTTCAAACATTGACGACAAATATATGTGAAAAGCTTGTGTGTCTGTATTTGAGCAATCTGATAATCTGATATTTTTTAAACTCCGTACAAACGTGATCAAAATGTTCTAAAATTCTTGCAAGTGATAAAAAATCTACAAAATAGAATAAAACCTTCTCTATAGTGAGTTTCGTCTGCTTGACAAAAAAAGAACATTCTCTACATTTTGAAAATATTTCTTCATTCATTTCCTGCCAGAGTAAAATATTTCAAGATTAAAATATTGTTTTGTGATTGAAGTAATTTTTTTGTCCAAGTTTGTACAAGGGAGGACAAATTGTCTGTAGCGTAAACAAAACAGGAAAATAGATACCAACAAAATTCCTTATGTAAACGGCCCCTAATAATAGGTTTAAGCAAATACTGTAATTTACAAAAGATTTACAATTCATTATGTTTTTGATTAATGATTTCTTTTTTATCAGTTGCCTTATCTGTCTTTTCAAACAGCCTAAAGGTGTTATATTAACAGCCCGAAGGTGTTAGATTAAATTAAGTTTCGCGATATTTTACAAAAAACATTTTCGCGGTTGCATTTCTAAATCATAGAAAAAGAAATTTGTTAATTATTTGACGGTTGCAATTGTCTGGCTTTTTATAACCGTATTCAAAATGCATTTTAGTCAGATAAAAGTAATAATATATCGACTGAGATGGCAAAAATTGTATACATCTGATTTTTTTTTCAAAATTGTTCATTTTGTACATTTCAAGTAAAATATTTCATTTTAATTCTAAAGAAAATACCTGTCGTATTTTAGTATATTTAGTTTATAATCGAAGTACATTATGTTTTCAATTTTTTAGTATCATTTCGATACTGATATATACACTATAAGGTGAACTTTCCGTCCCACCCCACTTTTCGAAATACTTTAAATACCTGAAGATGTAGTTGACGCAATCGTTTTTTACGACCAGCTCATACACCTACTATATTGATACCACTATGCCAGAGGCGGTGACAAACTGTTATTTTTCATATTGCTTTATCTATCTTCAGTTTTTCCCTTAAATATCAAAGTCAGAGGTAGATTATGCTATCTTAAAGCGACTGACTCATAGATGGGCCGACGATGAGAAAAAAGAAAATGTTTATACATCTAGAAATTCTAGTTGTAATTGTGAAGAACATATCTAAATTAAGTTACTGACGCAGTTTTCTTGTTTCAGAAACACATCACAATATAAAGATTTACACACTTTTATCGGTAAAAAAGATACCATGTTAGTGACGGGCTAGGTACATTGGTTATTACTTTGATTTTCGCGAATTATGGTAACAGTTGTGTAGATCGTCGCTCTATATCTCTTACTGACCGAAAGGGCATGGGTTCGAATCCCGGTAGAAGCATTTTTTTTTCTTCAGTTTTCATGGTGTATAGTAGCATAAAAAAATTTTCCATAGTAAATTAACTTCTCTTCGATTTTAAACAAACCAAAAATTCAGCTCAATTCTGTGAGTCAGTCGCTTTAAAACTGACTGAACCATATTAGTTTTTAAATTTCGCTGAGTTTATCTATATCATCATAAAGTAGGTGGGGTAAATCAGGACCAGATATATAACTTCATTTCATTAGTTTTCTCTAGTTGCATTCATTAAGACTTCATGATGTAAATGATTACATACAACACCGCTGCTGTTTCGTCATCAGAATAAGAAAAAAGAAAAACATGTTTCTATTTATTTCATAGACCCATTTAGTCTTTTGAGAACTAAAGTTAGTTCTTGTCATATGTCGTAAAGGCCATAGTTTAAGTTTCATATTTTGTATAAAATTTGTCATGAGATAAATTAAACACAAAGTTTTATTGTGGGTTTTATACCCTAAGCGACATTCTTCAATTTAAAAAACAATCTGTAAATCTTCTTTACACTATGAAATCGTCAACATCGAAACAGTGTACACTGTTATAGTATTATGCCCCCGAAATAAGAAAAACAAATGTGCAGCACCATTTTTTTAACAGTGTTTGCCTGTACAAAACCCACATACATTTGTTTGTTCAAGCAAACAACTTATTGTTGTTTTTTTCTATCTTAATGTACAACTTTATTTAATGCGATGTGGGCTTCAATAAAAATTGCGTACTCTCTAGGTAGGCGTCTCATATTTTAATGTAATTGTATAAAATATAATAATAACTGTTTAGTTACAGCTTATAACCGGCTGGCTCGTTCTCTGTGTAAATAAAACCACATTTTAACTTACCACCTATGGTGACCATAATAACTTGTGCTTTTGACAACGTTATAATGAAGTCCTATTTGTTTTGGTTACTGTTTTAGGTTTAAACGCATACATGTCACTAGTTCAGTTTATCGTATGTGATATATTTATTAATTTAAGAGTCAGAAAGAATCTTTGTATCATCATCAGACAAACAACAAATATCCAAACACAGGAAGAAGTCAAGTAATATCAACAAGTTTCAACAATTGCAAAAAAGTGTCTAAAGGTTTCATGATACACAATGTGTTCAAAATTATAGCCTTAAGACATCAATGTACATCATCAAATACCCTCTATAATTATTTCGACATAATTAATTGTATATTGTTGAAAAAGATCAGGTGTAGCTTTTAGTATGCATTTTTTGTCCGTCGCCCACAATTAATCTCTTCTATAGCAGAGGGCCAGTTGCAATTAAACTTCACAGCAATGATTCATGTATAGTCGGTTTTCAAACTTGTATATATAATGGATTTCATTCTAGAACTCTGGTTACCACGAAAACTGAAAGGAAAAAATCTTCTTGTCTGAAATAACAAGACCTAGACCTAAGATATTTGGGTTATGTTATCATCTAGAAGACCTCTACCAAAGTTATATAAATCGTGGCTCAGGGGGTCAGAATTGGCCCCGCCCCAGGGTTCACTTCATTTCATTTTAGGAAAAACCTCAAAAAAATCTTCCTGTCAGAAACTATAAGGCCTGGAGTTTAGATATGTAGCATTGTCTAGTGGACCTTTACCAAGTTTGTACAAATGATATCCATTGAGTTAAATTTCCCCCGCCCCAGGGGTCACTTGATTTAACATTGAGTCATATAGGAATCGTCTTGTCAGAAAATAAAAGGCTAGAACTTAGGTATTTTTTTGTTCAGAATTGTCTAATTATCTAGATGGGCTTTGGAAGAATTTGGACTTTGCCGGGTATCCCCATCTAATGTCCTTGACCTTTATTTAACCTTCATCTTTGTCGTGACCTACCTCTCTGTTTTCTAAGATACGTTATTCAAATTTTAACTATTTGTATAATTTTGCATGCAGACGTCAGCTTCCACTTTGACAATGGTTTACCTTGACCTATTTGACCTACTTTCTGTTTTGAAGCTATTTCCACGACATTTGTATAGTGTGTACAGTTTTGAAAGCAGATGTTATTACTGACATTTGTTGACATTGGTATGTTTCAGTGGAATCCAGGTGAGGGATATAAGGCCATCATGATGTCTGATGTCTAATGTTATATTTTAGCCATCTGCAATTAGCCCTAGGTGGTATGACTACCCCCTCCCCCACTCATACACACTCCCTTTTCAGGTGAGCGACCCAGGACTATTTGGTCCACCTGTTATTGATGTGATCTTCAACCATTGTTCCTTATCCATAAATATGAAGCAAAAATAATCATCTAATTCAAACAAATGCGAAATGCGTTAAAACGAGGTCGTAATATATTATAGGTCAATCATTATTTGTTTTTGATATCATGACATTAGGAAATCAATGTCTGTTGTCAAATTGAAAACATTGCCTTTATACTGTGTCATCGTAAACTATTTTTGTTCTAATTTGTACTTAGGATGGGGAGAATAAATGGTTTACCTCACGAGAGGGCCAGAAAAAAATGTTATAAATGATTCACACGTTTAGCATTTGGATAATTCTTTAAGTACTGTACCATGGTTAAATAGCACATAATTATTCGAGACCTATAGTGTCTCGATGACCAGTATACCCTAGTTGCTTAAAAACTGTTAGATTCATCAAAACATTCTGTACGCTTGGTAAATACGCTATTACTTGCAATGCAAAAGAATACATACAGTGCAGCTCTGAGATTTCCACCTACGTTTGTTTACAATAAACAAAAGCCCGGTGTCTTTGTGCATCGCATGTGGTAGTGTCTAGGTCTTTTAAAGAAAACAGTTGCACCTAGCCCATGCATATTAATATCATATAATATCATGACTCACTTGTTCTCTTGAAAATTGTCTTTGTTTTCAAGACATGGAGGTTGACAGCATACATCTATATTCGAAAACCTCCTGTTGCGAAGACCTGAATCATATATTTAAAATTAATTATGCAATTCACCTGTAAAATTTGATATCTGCACATTCGTAAATGAGACATTTATCACTTCCCACTTGCACGCTGTGACAAGCAGTTTTTGTACATTTCGGTAATACTATTTTACCAAGTATTATATTAAAACAACATTGGTATATACATAAAAAATACTGAAAAAGCTACTGTGAAAATGATCCCAACTCAATGTTTTCAAACTTAAGAATAATAGCCAGTCATAATAACAAAAGTACCGCTATGAGCAGGGTTTACAAAATATGATCACGCCGTCATCGCAAACTGTATAGACGCGGTCCTGCTTAACAATCTTAATTAACTCCAGGTGGTAGGGATCTTGATTCCAATGCTTTTAAACACGTTCTTATGTGACAGTTGCACATAAGTAAGCAATCAGTTTTAACAACGACGATGATCTTGCCACAACAATATTCTCTATATGTTGAAAGCAGCCTGCTGAAACACATGTTAAAACAGCTTCCAATTGTGTTTGATCATTTCCACGTGATCAAGTTGTAAATTTCTACAACTTTTTCAGATTTTTTTTTATTTCAACAAAAATTCAAGAAATAGTGTCTTTAACAAGTATTTGTTAAAGCTTGTACTATATAACTGCATACACTAAGTCTTAACAAATACTTTGTTAAACATAAACCAAATTGTTGTGGTATAATATCAAGGCTCTTTAACAATTATATGTTCAGATCGCTTTTACTTAGACTATCATCAATTGGACATCAGAGTTTAACAAATCTTTGTTAAACTTGACAGAGATGTGGAAAGAAAATCGGCTGAATTGTTAACAATTATTTGTTAACATCTCTGTTCGCTGTTACTGAATCTACCGTCAGTCAGAGTTTAACAAATCTTTGTTAAAGCTTATACCATTCTCAGTGAAAGAGATGCAGAAAGAAAATATGCCGAATTGTTAACAAAAATTTGTTAACATCTCTGTTCTCTGTTACTGAATCTACCGTCAGTCAGAGTTTAACAAATCTTTGTTAAAGCTTATACTATTCTCTTCACTTGACAGAGATGTGGAAAGAAAATTGGTCGAATTGTTAACAATAATTTGTTAACATCTCTGTTCACTGTTACTAAATCTACCGTCAGTCAGATTTCAGAACATAACAAATATTTGTTAACGATTATATGAGAATCATCAGTTGGCAAAGATATTCAATTGGCATCGGCTGGATATCAATGATTTTAACAATATCTGTTAAGATGTTTAATCTTTAATGTATTAACATTCTGATTTCAGAAATAAACGAACCTTCATAAAATTTTATCATTGTGATTATTAGTTATTAATGATGAAGAATAAACATCAAAGTGATGCATATTTCCCGTCAACATATTTGTCAAAAAAGCTAAAATACTGAGTGAATAAATCTTGAAAAATAAACTTAATATGGCATTTGTAGAAACAATTATTAATTTTACCGGTTTAAAGCCATTACAAATATACTGTGAACAATGTGTTTTGCTGATAACCATGAATTAAAAAAGATATTATATAAAAGGCCTTCACTTTTATCGGTAAAGAATTTACCCCTTTAGTCACGGGGTAAATACTTTAATTATAACATTAATGTTGAGGCAATCTAATAACTAGATGCCGTGGCTCAGTGGTCTAAGTCATTGCTCTATATTACTGACCCAATGGTCGTGGGTTCGAATCCTGGTAAAGTCAAAACCTTTTTTTTTATTTCAGTTTTCATAGTGTATAGAAGCATAATATTATATTTTTTTCCATAGTTTATTAAATCCTCTTAAATTTGAAAGAATAAAACATTTCAGCAAAATTTTGTGAGTCAGTCGCTTTAAATAACCTTTACCCATAACAAAATTATATCCAGTCAATGCTGTGTAACATTGTCTATACAAATATATCACTGTATCTAAAATCTAAAAAGGAAAGAATGCAATTGTTAAGCAAGAAACATAACATTCAACTTGAAAACACAAATTAAATTCGTCCATATATATAATTTCCTTTACATTTCTGTCAGTATTTTCCACTTAATTAAAAGGTACCAAAAACATTTTTTTGCCTGACCATTATAATATTGCAAATCCAACATTACTTACTTTATTTAACACAATCTATTAATGACCCGAATTCACCTTGAAGATGAAATGTCTAAGCACACTGATTTTTTCTGTCCGAAGTTTAATTACCTCTAAACCACTAAATTTATGCCTTCTTTTCTTCTGTGAGAGTGTTTAAAAATATGAGCCCTTTACAAAATGAAATCATTTTGTACTGTGGTGTAAATAGGACACTCTTGGTTGCTACTCACTCTTTGTTTACACTATTCAGCATTTTATGATCTCCATGGGAATTGTCTTGATTTGTTGAACTGTGGCTGCTCAAGCATGTAATGTTAATTTCACCTCAAGCAATGAAAATCCCATTTAACTTAGTCATGGCACTGGTCAGAAAACCAGATTCATATACAGTCCTATGAAATACCAAGGAAAATCGGCTCAATCTGAGCCAAGTCTTATCAGTAAGCATATCAGTGAGAATTGCCCCTAACAGTTATAAATCAATTAGCACCAGCTTGTGTTTGTTTATAGTCTGCTGACCACTCCAGTAATGTATTAATGTTATTCCTAAGATTTTACTGCAGCAACATCTTCATTATCTGTGTTTAACCAAATCATGTAGAAAATTAGAAAATAAAATTATAAGTAGATCTATTGATTGTTAGCATACTATTCATTTTTGAGTAATAATGAGTTCTTTAATACAACAAAATCAATTTTAATAATTGATTTTGTTGTATTATTTTTGTTACAAACAGGATGAGATCATTAAATTTAAAATGAAACCTTTTTATTTGTATACATATAGGATATCAAAGTGTTTTTGAGATTTTATTATTTTATTTTGCTTTGATTTTTATCATACCTGAATTAAAGAAGTACTTTATTGCTGGTCATGAAATGATTTTATTGTGTTTGTTTTCAGCCCTTTTCTGTACTACATGTTCTTGAGAATAATGACAATATGTTAAAGCCAGTGTGTGTGTGTGTGTGTGTGTGTGTGTGTGTGTGTGTGTGTGTGTTGTTTTAAAAAAAATACTTTAAGCAAACCAACACGCTTGTAGAATATTTCAATTTCACAAGGGAACTAAAAGTCGAAATAAAAACCATAAATGAGCAGGAAGTTATTTGTGTTCAAGGACTACTCTGATATATAAAACTGCAGAACATAGTAATCAACACGAAGACAATAGATTGAAGTATCAAGGTTTTATATGACACATTAATTGAATCTAGTATTATGAAGATCTTTAGGACATTTCACTATACGAAAGCAATATTTTATTTTTAAGCTCAATTTATTAACAGCATTTATTGAAAAGAAATGGAAAAATATATGTATGTTTGAACATCACATCATGATGTCAAATTCAATAAATATTGTGAATAAACTTATGAAGACCTGCTTGAGAAAAAATCAAACAACCTTCAAGATTTACTGAAACTGAGGAATTTCACCGAAGCCATTACGAAAAATGTCAAAACAAAAGGCTAAAACCAGAACGGATAGAAAATTAGCTGGAGAAGAGAGGGATGGAATAAAACTGAAAGCAAGATATTTGCATATACTTCAAATCTTAGATTTTTTTTAAAGAAAAAACATTCCAGAAACTGTACAGTCCTCAATAATTTTATGCGCTGTCTGTGTTTCATCATGCCGCCACCCTGCAGCCATAAATGTTTATATAGAAACAAATTCAAATGATCTGAAAGAAAACATTAATATTGCAAAACTTTGTGCATTGCGGTTGCTCAGAATGCACATGGAAGATATGACACAGATGATCTGAATAACACATTTAAATATTGAAGATATATTTGCAGTTAGAGGCATCTTTTAAAACGAGTCAAGTTCAATACAGAATTCAGTATTAGATTCATTAGTGACAGAAAGTGTAGAAGATAATGATGGCAGATTATATGAAGCTCTACAAGAAGAAAATGAAATGAACAATTTCATACACACTCTTGGTTTTGAGCCACATAGACCACCTAAAATGATAACTTTGCACCCTCCACAAGTGACTGGAAGAGATGATGCCATAACAAAGCTGCAAGAGGTTTTAGAGGATATTCTCATCAAGACAGATCTTGAAGATCGGAAAAGCAGTATGAAATATCATTTGCACCTGACAACAAAATTGGAGCAGATTCATTCAAAGCAGGAAAAGAGACAGAAGTACCATCAATTTCTTGTAGAATTTCCTGTCATGCATCTGAGAAAATCAAAAATTATAATTCCTGTAAGTGCATATACAGATGCTGGCCTACTTCACACTTTTAAATACATGAGAGGCGATGAATGTATAGAATGGAAAAAGCTGATGTCAGTAGAACACATTGACACATTGACATTGTCTAACTGTAGGTTTTCAGCTGATGTCAGTAGAACACATTGACATTGTCTAACTGTAGGTTTTCAGCTTGCATTAATTCAAAAATTATTTCTGAGTCGCACCTCAGCAGAACAATAATTATATCAAATCAATTATTTCAATGCAGATTTCTGAAGAATCAGGCCAGACTATCATGATTTCATAAAAAAAGAGGTGAAAATAACAATGGCACATTTGCTCTTCATGTTGAAAGTATGCGTCATTGTCAAGCGATATTTGCAATTGATTTTGCAGAATGACTAGAAGGAGCAGAAAAGTACTTGCTACCTCTTGCAGCTGATATAGATTTAAAGTTTAGATTTAAAGTTTCAAGAACCAACGGAAAGCTGCTGCTATCAAGAATGCTAAGAACGGAAAGTTGCTACTCTCATTGATTCTGACACTGACACCATTAAATTGTTTCTATTTAGTTCACCTTTTTATAGCACATGTTAATTTACAGTGACTAACACACAGTTCATTTAAAGGTGCATAAAAAGGCAAATGTTTATCGACATTTATGTAAATATTATGAAAAGCACATGTTGGCTTGTTGAAAAACATCAGAATTCAAACCTTTTCATACTTTATTGATATTTCTTACCCTGGTAGTCACAGAGGAGAGACTGTCTTCATATGTCCTGCATTAAATTCAATAGTTAGTGTGCTGTTGCTTTTATGGTAAACCACAGTTTCAATGACTGGAATTGCATGGATCTGAGTCCTCTTCAAGGGAAAATACATTTATCTTGCATTTTTTAGGTGAATAGAAGGACGCAATTACACTGTATATTTACCTCTCTTCGATTTCAAAAAAAATATTTGTGAACAAATATATTAGTAGCTTAAATTGCAATGTTATTTTTTGTCTTATTTACTTCATTTAAAAAATCTGTCTTACTTAAACCTTAAAACTGATAAATATAGAACCGTTATGTTAAAAAACAGACAGTTAATATATAATGTATTCATATTAAATATGTTATCCCACACGCATCCATCATCTTTTGGATTTGTTAAATATAATATACCCCCACCCCACCCATTTTGTTGTGGGTGTATAATAACTGTTTAAGAGCGACAGTGAACAGCGACTTTTTTAAATTTAATTTGACGACAAGAAAAACTGCTGTGTGACAGGTTTTATGTTTCATATTGTTACATGTTTCATGCATTCCAAATCCCTATTTAACACTTTTCAGTTTCAAGAATTCATGCATTCCAAATCCCTATTTAACTTTTTTCAGTTTCCAAAATGAATTCTAACACTATCTGCATTTCGCCGACACTTAACAAAGAAGAAATTAACCTTATATATATCATACACGTTATATCACACAGAACACAAGTGGGCGACTGCTGACGTCACAGCAAACATCACCGTTAAATAGTGCACGTACTTTGCCCCTTATAAATACACGTACGTGTTAGAATGGACTAGATTTTAAAATTTTCATGATCTACTCTTGTATAAATCATGGTTTCTCATTCATAAGCATATTCATCTAAATTAAATTACTATGCATTTGAACTAGACACTGTGATAATATTCAATGGTATATCTCTCAGACTTAAAATTTATTTCCGAATTAACACCAGAACAAAATGCTTTGACAATTTTTTATGGAGTATAGTTTAATAATATGCCTCATAGTTTGTATGATTGCGTAAATATTGCAATTTTTTTACTACTTGTGTTACAAAACAGTCTTACAAGCTAAAATACATTCTGGAGATAAAAATATAAAGTGGAGAACTATTAATCTCTGATAGGTAGCTTCAATTTACAAAATCAAATGTTGTAATCACAGTCAAAATTAAAACCTAACAGTTACTATTCATGCTAAGAAATTTGGATAATACCATCACTTATACAACTTTATGTTAAAACACTGGGGCTAATCTAGACTGGTTTCAGGCCCAGCAATTAATATGCTATTCCATAGTTATGTTAATTACTATTAAGTCCCTTTCAAATTACAGCTCTATCTTTACTTGGCTGGGATTATATGATTGCTAGGAGAGGAAAAATGTTGTTATTAGAGGGGTAAAACATTTAGTATATCAATGTGTTAACATAAAAAGAAAAGGATCATACAGCCTGCAGCCAGGCTAGGGCTTATCAACTACACATTGCACTTGGTTTGACCGATAATCAGAGGTCAAGTTTGTAACATGTTACATGTTAGCACATGCAGAGTGTGATCAGCTAGAAATTGAGAAAATTAGGCACAATTAAAAATGCTATGGAAGATCAAACATAACGAAAAAATTTACAAACTGGTTTAAGACAGAGATTTACACCAGGAAACAGTTCTACTTATATCATATACTAATTTTCTTATAAAGAAGGCCACTTCAAATATCAGCTTGTTCAAGTAAATATTAGGGGATTACAATTAAAGAGACTCACTCAACAAATATAGCTGAATTTTTTTTTAAACTATACTATATATGGAAAAACATAACATGTGCTTCTCTACACCAAGAAAACTGAAAAAAAAACATTCGTACCCATGCCCTTTTGTTCAGGAAAATAAAGAGCGGAGTTCTACACCACTGAGTCACAGAGGCTCGTTATATAAGATTTGTCAAAATCAATGAAATATCTACCCCGTGACGAACAGAGTAACTTTTTATCAATAAAAGTGTGTAAAACTTTATAATGTGATGTGTTTTTGTAACAAAATATGAGTCAGCAACTTAGTTTAGTTATGTTCTTCACAAAAACAGCTAGAATTTCAAGGTGTATTAACATTATTTTTTTGCATTGTCGACCTATCTGTGAGTCAAAACAGTCGACGAAGAATGATCTTCGTTATGATTTCAACAAATAACTCTAAGGTATTGACAAACTTTTTTAGGTTTTGATAGAAATTTTAAATGAATTTTGTTCCAAATTTGAACAAATATTGAAATTAAGAAAAAACTTTATTTACATGGTTGATGGCATGTTTGATCAACTGACATTTACAAGAGGACAGTTTTCTGTGCTCCTCGAGGGAAGGGAGAGCATATAGTTGCCGCTTTGTCTGCCTGTATGTCCGTCCGTCCGTCCGCATTTTCTTGTCCGGGACATAACTCTGAAACTACAAGAAGTATCAACAAGAAACCTTTTAGGTAGATAGATCTTATTGAGTAGAAGTGCAGTGCATAAGAACAATAACTCTGCATTGCCTATTTTTTAGTTATTGCCCTTTGTTCATTTTTACACTTTGAACTTTGTCCAGGACATATCGCTGAAACTACAAGAGGTATCAAAAACCTCTGGTTTACTTGTCACCAGCCTACTTCAGTGACCATGACACTTTCTGGATAGGACTGCCACTGTCTTAGTTGATAGAAAAAAAATAAAGAATAAAATGGTAACTGTCTTACATTCTTCATTGCGTATTTAATCAGTTTTAACCTTTTTTCCAGCAACTACCAATAACATAATATCTTTATGCTGAATTTGGAACAGACTTTATGAACATACTATTCTGTGTCTAAAACCTATCCGAGGAGCATCACCCGGTTCGACCGGCTCTTGTTTTTAATTACAAACATACTATCAGTAAATTGAAAAAGCCTAGTTTAAAATATACTACAGTTAGTTATAATATTGTGTACATCATACAAATTTTCCAGTAATGTCCTATCATGTATATGTAAAGCAGTTTTTATTAGATTAATCGAAAAAAGCATATATTATTGTAATATCAAAAATTTTGGAAAGAGGATATTCAAATAACAATCAACCGATTTCAATGAATTTTTCATCAGCTTTACCCCGCGGAAATATACTGTTTTACATAAACTTATGTTGAAATCAGGGAGTGGATGAGTTTGCACATGCGTGTGGTAACGCAGTAAACCAGTGGTGGCGAGATCAATCCTCCTCTCCTCCACTAACATTACTAAATGTCTTCTGGTTGAATGCAATGTATCAGCGCTGTACAATGAGCATGCAAAAGAACCCCAGGGGTGTGTCTGAATGGGATGCTTTTTGATCTTGCACTAATCTCCACTCATATAACTCTGAAGGGGTTGTCGGTCATATGATCAACTGGTACCAACGATAAATAAACTCAAATAGAAAGATAGAAGAGAGAATCACTTTTACAATTAGATTCCTAATACCCTACCTCCACTCTTTAGAGTATTTAATTCCATTGATTTGTGTAGGATTTAGACATTTTCACAAAAGGACATGCGTTCGAACCCCACTCAAGCCATTTTGTCTCTAGTTTTGGGCAGTTTTACATTGTTTGGTTTTATTACAGTAGCGTAACAGCCCGAATTTATCATTTATATTTTTTTTCTAATTTTATCATTATTTCTCTGCACCGATATTCTCTTTATGGTAAGAGTAGAATAATCTTACAAGAAAAGAAAAATAAAAGTTTTCATATCACAGTATGGAAGTATAGTGTAAGATACTTAGTTCAGTTCAAACTGAAGTTCAAAAGCAAAACATGTTATATGCTTTTCATTTGAAAAATATTTGAAAGCAATAACATCTTAAGAAACAACATGGTAGTTGTATGATACACTCTTTCTTACTACACTTTACATTTAATTAATTTACAATTAATTGATACATTAATCTGAATTATTCAGACAGTTGTGTGTTAAGTTTCAAAGTATGGTTTTTCAACTTAAAAGTTATGACAATTTTGTCTGAACAATTCAGACTATTGTCAAACTGTATTATACCTACCAGTTCAGTTTGTTGTTTGTTTGTTAGTTTATTGGGATTTAATGCCAGGTTTAACAGCTGTGGTCATATCCCGGCAGTCAGTCCACCTAGCCAGTGTCCCTGGGTATTCAACCAGTTCACTAAACAATTTCTCCTCAAGTGACTGACTACTTCCTCACTAGCTTCAGAGGTGAGGGACAAATGACCTACAGAACCACTGCCTGACATCAATTACCACGGAGAAATTTTGCCAGTTCTGATGGGGATCAAACCAGGAACTCCATGACTGACAATCCGATGCTCTACCGACTGAGCTAGCCAGGCCGGCAAGTTCAGATATTAGTCGCTTCATCCATTTGGGTGAAATGCATAAATGTAAATCTTCACCTTTTTATATTTTATGATTATGTTTGTCATGTAAATGACATCAGATAATAATAATAATAATAATAATAATAATACTATTAAAGGATAAATAGTTCATGTTCAGAAAAATATCATGACTTACTACAACAGTTATTGATAGGTTGATGACGTCGTGAAAATAGTTCGTGTTCTTAATTATATAAGCTAATATGTGCATAACTGACCACAGGCATAGAGCTACATAATAGAGTAAATTTATACCATTTCACTTTTATTTCATCACTTATATAACTTATGTTAAATTTGCCTAAATATTCTATCAGTTTTCCTGTATGGTAATTACACCATGCACATTTAGTGAGGACACACTGTTTTTTAAAAATGTAATAAATCAAAACTTGTTTTTGTTTCTTTCTTTTAAAGACTGTTCATACAGGAAAAGTAATTTTATTTCCTCAAGTGGTACAGTACAATTGAAAATTAGTTTTCTAGAGTATACATTTTTATCATTTTTTAAATTAATTTATGTTTAGCCCAGTAAAAGGAAAAATTTACATTTTCCTATTTCCTAGCTCTGAAAACTTATCTGTAAAAATAAAGTGGTCAGGATAACATTAATAATGCTTGTCAGTGCTCAGCAGGTCATCTAATATTTATAACAACTTAATTGACCAGGCAAATTAACTACATTACACGCCCAAGCATTTTCTAGATGCTTGTAAAATTTCTGCTGTGTGCTATCTTACTCTGTATCAGTACAAAGAATAACACATCCCTGAGAAATAAGAGGTCACAGACAGGCCATAATGTCATGCTGAGAAGCTAAAGATAATGCAAAAAATTCTGGAAGGGTTAACCTTGTGAAAATTGCTACAGCTCTGTGTTAAGATATTCAAAGCTGTTTATCAAACATCGTAACCAATCAGATCTCATTTTCGAGTAATTTTGAGAGAGGCAGAATTTACAAATGATACTGTTGCTCCATGTATCCACACCAAAAATGCTAATTTATGTCAGGATACATTCATTCCAGGTATTTCAAATTTTTACTTTACTTCACAGTATCAATATCTGTGTAAATCTTCCGATGAAATAACTATCACTATTTATTTAAATTGCAAAATCTAATAACGTCATTTTGATATTGGTTATGTTTTTTAACTATAGAAATTCTAATATATGCTCAGGGAATAAAGAAACGCTCGGTAAACCTTGCAGATAATTCTAATTTTCCTGTTTCACGCTTTCCACGGGAGACCTCGTTACGCAATGCCAATTTGAGACATTTGATACATAACAACAGGCACTGTAACCTAGAAAATTCATTGGCAGATTTAAATTATATCCGATAAACGCACTCTCGAGCTAATTTGCGGATGTCACCCTGCGTTTCTGAACATTTTTATCTGTATATATTCATATGGACATGACTTGTAAAGAATGTACAGCTTTTATATCCGTATGGACACGACTTGTGTAAATTAATCATGTTTAAAACAATACTTTTCTGTTACGTTCACATTAGGGTTACTGCTTAAAAATTGTTCTTAGTAAGTTAATGTTTTACTTTCTGAAAATAATTATCATCTTGATTGTAAATTTGAATCTTCATTATCTTTGTAGCAAATTTTTTGTGTTTTTTTTTTGAAAACTATGTAAGTAAAAAAATCATTTGCCAAGTACTGAATAAAATGTTGTAAATAAAAATTAACATAAAATTTTACTAGCTTTGTGTTTACACACAAATTAATTTTATTTTATTTTGGGGACTTGATTTGATGAAGATATGATTCAATTACTGATATGACTCAGAGTTTGATAGCGAAAAATATAATTGATATAATATCTTTTTAGAAAATTTATGATAATCAGCAAAACAAATTGATGACAGTATATCTGTAAAGGCTTAAAACCGGTAAAAGTAATAATGGTTTCTATAAATGGCATATAAGGATTTTTTCAAGATTGATTCACAGAGCATGTTAGCTTCTTTTTAAATCTGTTGACGGGAAATATGCATGGTCACTTCGACGTTCATTCCCCATCTTTACAAACTAATAATCACTATGATATACTTATTTTTTTATATAAAACATTCGTTTATTTTTGAAATCAGACTGATAATATATTAAAGATTAAACATCTTAACAGATATTGTTAAAATCATCGATATCCAGCTGATGCCCATTGAATATCTTTGCCAACTGACGATTCTCATATAATCGTTAACAAATATTTATGTTCTGAAATCTAACTGACAGTAGATTTAGTAACAGAGAACAGAGATGTTAACAAATTATTGTTAACAATTCGGCATATTTTCTTTCTGCATCTCTGTCAAGTAAAGAGAATAGTATAAGCTTTAACAAAGATTTGTTAAACTCTGACTGACGGTAGATTTAGTAACAGAGAACAGAGATGTTAACAAATTATTGTTAACAATTCGGCATATTTTCTTTCTGCATCTCTGTCAAGTGAAGAGAATAGTATAAGCTTTAACAAAGATTTGTTAAACTCTGACTGATGGTAGATTCAGTAACAGAGAACAGATATGTTAACAAATTATTGTTAAGCATTCGGCCTATTTTCTTTCTGCATCTCTGTCACTGAGAATAGTATAAGCTTTAACAAAGATTTGTTAAACTCTGACTGATGGTAGATTCAGTAACAGTGAACAGATATGTTAACAAATTATTGTTAACAATTCGGCATATTTTCTTTCTGCATCTCTGTCACTGAGAATAGTATAAGCTATAACAAAGATTTGTTAAACTCTGACTGATGGTAGATTCAGTAACAGAGAACAGATATGTTAACAAATTATTGTTAAGCATTCGGCCTATTTTCTTTCTGCATCTCTGTCACTGAGAATAGTATAAGCTTTAACAAAGATTTGTTAAACTCTGACTGATGGTAGATTCAGTAACAGAGAACAGATATGTTAACAAATTATTGTTAAGCATTCGGCCTATTTTCTTTCTGCATCTCTGTCACTGAGAATAGTATAAGCTTTAACAAAGATTTGTTAAACTCTGACTGATGGTAGATTCAGTAACAGTGAACAGATATGTTAACAAATTATTGTTAACAATTCGGCATATTTTCTTTCTGCTTCTCTGTCACTGAGAATAGTATAAGCTATAACAAAGATTTGTTAAACTCTGACTGATGGTAGATTCAGTAACAGAGAACAGATATGTTAACAAATTATTGTTAAGCATTCGGCCTATTTTCTTTCTGCATCTCTGTCACTGAGAATAGTATAAGCTTTAACAAAGATTTGTTAAACTCTGACTGATGGTAGATTCAGTAACAGCGAACAGAGATGTTAACAAATTATTGTTAACAATTCGGCATATTTTCTTTCCACATCTCTGTCAAGTGACGAGAATAGTTTAACAAAGATTTGTTAAACTCTGATGTCCAAGTGATGATAGTCTAAGCAAATGCAATCTTAACATATAATTGTTAAAGAGCCTTGATATTACACCAAAACAATTTGGTTTATGTTTAACAAAGTATTTGTTAAGACATAATGTATGCAGTTATATAGTACAAGCTTTAACAAATACTTGTTAAATACACTATTTCTTGAAACTTTGTTGAAATAAAAAAAATCTGAAAAAGTTGTAGAAACTTACAACTTGATCACGTGGAAATGATCAAACACAATTGGAAGCTGTTTTAAGTGCCAAAGCCTATGTGACTAAAGTAGATTTCGACTGAAATAAATGATGTATTTTCGGAAAAGTGCATATTAGATATAAATGACAATGTAAACCTTAACTTGTCCTGTGTTATAGAACGAGTGAAAAACTTTTTTCAATGACAAAACCTTCGAAGAGTTTTGAGTTAAGACCCGAAGTAAACAGAAAAAAGAATTTATTATCGCCGTCCAGGGACGGCGATATAAACAATTAACAAGATTTGAACAGTTTTGCCTGTACACCGTCTGCCTTTAGCCAATCAAAGCGAATTATACATATCACATGATAACAAAATGGACGTCAAAAAACTTCAGCAAGGGATGCGTAAATGGACTCGCCCAACCGCCATGTTTGTCGGGTTACTTATTCGTACAACTGAAAAATACCATGATTAATTTACGAACTCAGTACCAGTCTTCAGGCTCTTGCGAGATAAACACAGGATAATCGCAATATTTTTGGCCTCATGTCATTTCTAACTAGAGAATGTAGTCTAAATAAGAGTATGTTTTGAATGTTTTTCCAAAACTTGCACTTCTAGAAAAAAAATAAATGCTTGCTTCCGGGCGATTCTAATCAGGATACAAACTCCCCGCAGCGGTTACTTCCCCTAATCAGTACAGAAACAGTAGCAAAGCGTGACGAAACCAGTGCGAGTAGTTTGATCAGGATATATCCTAGTTTTATATATGCTTGATAAGAGTCAGGGCAATATCGTATTTTTTTCTTAAATTTATTCTGTTTAAATTGCACATGTAATATTCTTATTCTTTTCACTGCAAAGCATGTTATAAAATTATCGAATGAATGAATGACGAGCATGAAATTCATGCATCTATGGATAAGACATCATACGTGGCTGAACGGCGATTTCAAGCATTTTTGGAAATGCTAATACTTGTAAATTAATATAGAGAAAGAAATACGGATCTACATGCAGAGAAAAAACTGAGAGACTAAACTCAAGGACATTTCCCTGCCCCCTTTTATGTCTAAAGCTTACAATGCTAAAGAATATAAACAAAGTGGAACAAACAATCAACACAGGATGAGTTTATAAAATTTGTTTACTTTTCACAGACGTTTCGACTCTCACGAGTCTTCATTACCTTAAAATATCTAATGACAGTCAGTTTTGCTAACGGCATTATTGCACTTTTTAAAACTGCAATGATCTTCCTGGGATACTGCAAGGACAAGGAAATAACATCAGTTAAACACATATTTCGGAAACATGTCTTCTGTATGTATAGTATACAAAAATATTTAACTTTAAACGTTAAATGCTTAATTAAGGTAATCAATATTAATATATATTATGTACCAGTTTCAGAGAGATATGCGTATATATTATATTCGAATTACAAATCCTTTTATTTGCGTACCTAATTAAACCTTGAGAAAAATATTTGTGTACTTGCGTGTTGATGTTGTACATGTATTTGAAGCAGTCTGTTTTAAATCTATCTTATATCATTCTAAACATCTGGATTTTTCAGGTTTAGTAATTATCTTTGGCGATTGATGTGTTATATATACCATATCGTGCTTTTTTTGACTTGCAAGTCATCGAATCTTCTGTTTTCATATGTTTTTACTTATTATGAAAATGTTTCTAGTTTACTACAACTACATACTGTGTCATAGTTGTACAAAGAAATTTAGAGTGATTTATTGCGAAGTTTAACAGATTGAAGATGACTAGTAATGATTTGGTCTAGTAATATTTCACATCATTCAATTAAGAAGGGTAAACATTGTCGCCAAAACGTTGGTAATATAGGGTAGGTATATTTTGTTGTTTGTATTAAGGCAGATCAACTTATTTAAATCTTTATTCAGCGTTTTATACCCGAAATTCTAATAACCATTACATATACTCTGATGACCATTTTTCCAAATTAAATATTATATATAAACACGAGAATAGAATGTCGCTTGCGAAAATGATGATATTCCAAAGTTTACATTAGATTTATTTATTCGCTGTTTGTCAGGAAATTTTGTAACATGAAAAAGCACAATTGTTATAGCTTCTGAAATCGACATTTTTTTTAAATTCAGCTTCATGTCGAAAGACTTTTCCCACGGTTACCATTTCAAGCTTTTAAGCCAATAACCAACATATATTATTTCACGCGACATTGATTCAAGTTTTTAAAACAAGTTTAATTCTATATCACCAGTTTGGAGTTATTTATTTGAATTAGTTGACTCAATGCATTACGCATCGGTACTGAAACACACTTTGCATAAAATTCTCATAGCACTAGTTTTCATACAGATGTTACTGTGAAACAGCAGGGAGTAAGGTTTGGGATTTGAGAACATTGCATTTTCATCAAATTTTATTTTGCAAACCACCTACAGAGAAACAGGTTTTATTTCATGGGCCCTACGACATTGTATACAATATTTTAAAGAAAACATTTGCACTTATCACAGGGCATATCGATTTTATCAAACTAACCTTGATGATTCACTATATTACTAGTCACACGGATTGGAAATGACATTTCTGAATTCCAAGGCAACCCAACCAACGTTTTAGCACAAGTAACCAATAAAACTTGAATTTTCGTTATTGTCCACCTCCACACACTGGGCTATTTTCGTTTCTTACTTGCATGAGTAGAACTTTTCGAAGCTACAATTATCCTGAATATAGTAACACGTTTTGACCTCATCTGAATGCATGGTTTCAAACATTGTCTATAAAATCTAACCAGAATCTTCAACAGCATTTAAAGAGCTGCACTTAAACAGTGAGTGATAAGGTGTTGCTAAAACATTTCTTGCAAAAACATAATATCCGATATGGAAAGAGGCAAAGTCATGTAAATGTTGTTTGGACATGAGATGAAATCAGTGGCCGATATAAACTAAACCATTTAAGACTTGTCTAGTTTAAAGTATAGATTAGTATTAGCACGTATTAATATTTTTCATTAATATTGGTCCAGCGATTCGATCGTTATGCACATATTCAGGCAGACTTGGCATTCCATATGTTTGCCTTATGTATGGTGATGATGTGACCTGTTTTTCCTATACGTGTATATCATTACCTGATGTTGTCACTGTATAAAGGTGAGACAGCGTTTGCAATCTATAGTATTTTATCTAAACAAGGTCTGCCTATTTTTTGTTACTTCACTTATTTATACGTGTTTTCTTACTATCAACTATATAAATTCTAAATATATTTTTAACACTTTGATTTTGAAAATGGGTATACATCAAGGTAAATATTAAAAAGATTTCAAAGATTTGCGTTCATATTTCATGTAAATGAATAATTAATATAAGATTGAATGAAATGATACATTCAATTAACTTTATGTTGAATTTAAACCCAAGGCAAAAACTTTATTTTCGCACGTTCTAAATCGATTTTGATCCTAAACAGCTAAGTGTAATAAACGATAATATTGCTAAAGAGAGAAATTACGAATTCTTTCACACCCTTGAATGTTTTCAAAATCACGTAAAAACAATGAAGATTTTTTTTTTATATCAATATACAAACTGTATTAAATCAGTCTCTACTAAATAGAAGACTTTAAAATATAAAATCCATTCTTCATTTCATTTCTCTTAACTATAATATCTTTGTGCTTGCAAAATAAATGTGTACGAGTGCCAAGAAAATGCATGGTACAAATATATCAATTTCTACTTTAATGATAAAATCTTATCTTTCTTTCAAACCTGAAGTATATAAAAACCCACATACTGTAATTAAATGATTCTAGCTTTATACCACCTAACGAGGAAAATATGAAACTGATCTCCGTATAAAATTGTTTCCCAAAGAAAATAAATTCCATTGTATTGAGAAAGCAACAGGAGGAAGAACTTGTACGCACTTAAGCAGCCTATTCCTGACTAAGATAGCAATGCTTTTTGAAAGAACTACTTGATGTAACTGATGTAGACAAATATAAAGTTGCGTTTGAGAATGTTACCACCTAACTAATATCATAAATATTTTTGTTTTGAGACTCATCTACGAAAATAAATTCCATCTACTAGAACCAAAACTGGCCATTAGACTTAATTAAATTACTAAGAATTCTTATAACTCCGAAATCATGCGACAATTAACTACACAAATATTACTTAAATGACAATTTTAGACAATTGGCCTATAACATAATTTATAAAGCTGTTTTTATGTATATACTTCAACAGAAAGCTGATTATTATCAAAGATATTTTTTTTAAATATTTGTATAAATGTTGCAGACCAAGACATTTATGATTCATTTTTGTCTCTCTAAATAACATGATTTTATGTAGATATACGATGGCTCAACTTGTTAATATAGCATCCTAAAAAGAGCACTCACCAATCTCTAGGTATGGAATCTTTATCAATTTAAACACAACATTTATCATGATAATGTTTTCATGATTTTTGTATATAGTTCTTTGCAAGCAGTGTTATGACGGGGATTTACCATTTATTATAATGCAGATGTAATTTAGATTTTCAATCATTAATTTATGACTTGCACATCTACGATGCAATCACTTGTTATCAGTGTGCATTGTAATCTTATTATTGATTGCACAAAAACAAGCAACAGAAACTGTCTATTACACAGGCATCATGATTCATTTATCACGATTCAGGCTTCACAAACCTCACGCTGTGTTAGTTATGACATGCAGTTGGCTGCATTTTCAGCTTGCCTTATCTTCATTTACTGAGATAAATAAAGAAATCTCAAGTGTCAAGGTGTTCGAGAAATGCTTAAGTACTAGTAAACGAAATTGAAAAGAAATGATTAAAACACACACACACACACACACACGCACACACACACGCACACACACACACACACACACGGTTTCCATAGTTTCGAGGAAGCCCATTGGTCTGATGATAATCAAGAGTGCGCTTGTTCGAACCCCACCTTCCACTGGCACTTCTTTCAGATGTTTGAGTGAGTTGCAAAACGTGTACAGTGAAGGAAAGTTTCCTTGAACACTTCCCTATCTGTTGCTTGTATTATCCTTGAAATCCTTATAATGTGCAACCGTTTTGATAATGTGCAACCATTTTGTAAGCGAATTAACCTATAATAGAGATTGTACAGTTCATATTAACGTCTTTTCCCTTTGTTGCTTCAGTAAAACGGACGCTTTAGTTAATAAATAAACTTTTAAAGGTCCGATAATTTGACTTTTTCTTAAAATACGAGTAAACAGAACTAAAATTACAAGTGCTAATGACAACATTTCTTGATCTTTCTGTTCGTGTAAATTTATTATCGGTACCGGTTGCCAATGTGACCAACCATCACTTACTTGTTTTGAGATTTAACGTTGTTGAGATAGGTGAAATACAACAGCTGGGGTTACTTGCTCAGCCAACTGCACTGATACATGAGACCTTAGGTGAAATACAACAGCTGGGGTTACTTGCTCAGCCAACTGCACTGATACATGAGACCTTAGTCTTACGAAAGGAAGAAAATTAGTTGTATTATTGATCAACTTGGCGGCCCCAGCATTCAATGCCCTGTGCATTACCACCGATCTTTCCTATTTTTTATGAATTTTCAAATGCATTTCATATATGAAAAATAGTTTTGTTTTATGAAATGCCTCTATCCTGTAGTGTAATCAGTTACCGACATTTGGCATTGTGGTTATGGTCATCAACGACGCAAACTAATACCTTTTATTTACAAACACTGAATTTGTTTTGACATTTTTCATGTCACATTAATTCCCTCAAGGCTTGCAATAAATGATTAGCACTTTCTTACAATTTCTTAAAATTCTACACTCCAGCTGTGTATTTCATGTCCCAAGTTAAAGATATTGTTTTGGTATAATAGCGTTAGTGCTGGTCATAAATTAATGTCAAAGTTAACACAAAGGCTTGGTTACCTCTAAGCCTCTATGATACATAAATCACTTTCAAAACTTGGTGCAGCGTTATCAGTTGCATTTTGACAATGGCTGAACATATCATTTCTAGACTTTTAACACAACATTTGCCTGTAACCCACTGATAAAAAAGACTTATAAATCAAGTTTTAAGTTGAGAGCTACCTATGGAGAAAACGTGCCTTGCATTTTCAGGATAAACGGTTTATTTAACATGATAACAATACTTCGGTTCTGTATAGCATAAGATTTTTAATATGAAAAATTAAACATTTATTTGATTGACCTTTACTTGCTGAAAGACAATTAACCATCTCATTAGAAATCATTCCTGGTCTGGTTGAATATATTGAGCTGAAATCTCTACTCAAACACGATAACAGAGATAGACAACAGTGACTGTCTTTTTCATGTCTTTCGCCAAACAGATAATTACACCCAGAATATCAATTTTAACTGAATTTCAACAAATTGTAACTTCTTTTTTCTTTAGTTTTTTTCGCAACAAGAATTTTTGTTTCAAAACGGGTATTGTTATTTTAAATGAATATGAGACTACAGTCTGTTGTCGTAAAATTAAGACTGTAAAATTATATTTCTATGACTATCATGTATTACGGATGAGATGTCACCTTGGTGATTCGATAGATTGACTGTAAAAAGGTTTTATCATCATGTTTTTCACATTACCTGAACACAAATATAAAAAGCTAATAAACAAATCGTTTCTGACGCCCATAACAAATATACTAGTTACCATTAGTATTACAATATAGACAAAAGTGGGTAAGGGGCGTATAATTATAATTATGATACCTTAGAAAAAGACCTTTGAGCCTATTTACATTTAAATGTTGAAATACTACATGTAGTGTCTCGGAAATTGACGATAAGCATAAACCATCGTAGGAGAAACACATGATAGTCTAAAATACATACAACTTAAAGGGATGAATTTAAAAATTTCCAGTTGAAGAAAGGTTGCGCTCGAAGGTTAGCAATATTAAGAAAATTTATTTGAAACGGTCTGTTGTAACAAATTTTTAATTCTTTACACTTAAGTCTTATTATTACATATTCGGCTTTACAATTATTTTCTTCTTTGCATTTATGCAAAGATTGGGGCAAAATAGGAACAAGTTTAAACTGAGAATATAAAGAATTAAAAAATGTACTCGTCACAGTATGCTCCCTGATCTTGTACGTTGAAAGCATTCCACTGAATTTATACTTTTTTTCTTTGTTTGATTTTGATTGAGGTCGAGTTTCTTATTAGTAACAGTTTGTCCTTCACCTGCTGTATTTGCTTTTAGGCTGACATAAATACACGCAGTTCGCTTTATGAAAATATGTGGAAAAATGCTGAGTAGAATATTTCACACGTAATCACCACGTTGTTACTTAAGTAGCATATTCTAGCACAGTTTTATTATCTCAGAAGCAATTAACAATATAACAAATATTTCCAATTCCTAAGGCAACAAATTGATGAGAAAGTCGATTATATGAAAAGGATACTCAATGACCCTGATATGTATACAGAGCTGTAACATATGATGTTTTGGAAAACCATATAAATGATTTGCAAAGGACTCCATAACCTTTTTTTCCTCTGCATAAAATGTGCGTTTAACATAATTTCATGAAGATATTGTCTTGGAACATGTCTGTTTTTACTGCTGATTGTTTGTATTAGTTCTAGACGGTACCCATGCAGTGAGGAGGAATGAGAAATTCTTATAAACATTCCTTGAGCAGGATTTGAACACAAGAACACTTGAAAAAATGTCAGTAAAAATCTATATTCTGAAACGGGACATTAGTAACGTTAGACAAATAATCAGCAAAGGAAACAAACATTTGATGGAAGTCCCACTGTACACTATCTCAAACTTTATTGAAAAAGTCTGTTATCTTAAACAAATTCGTTGTTTATTTGTTATTCATTCAAGTGCTTTATATGCGCATATCTTTATGCCACTTTTTTCTTTTGTTTCGATTGTCATTCAGTTTACTTTTTTGTAAAAAGTATTCATTTTGATGTCCTTGAAGATCTTAGTCATTTCCAAAAAAATATGTAACATTGTCAACAACATTGTAACAATACTAAATTTGTACTTGGATGAAGTTAATAAAAGGACACCATTCTAAACTTACAAAAAACATATCTCTAAAAAATTCCGCCTCAATATTAACACATCCTTTAAGATGTCTTATAAATTTGTGTGTATTATACGTGCATATTCTTAAAGTTGTCTTCTTCTATGACCTAGCGTAATGATAGCAAAGCAGCAGTTAACAGCATGATTTTTATCTCCACTTTTCGAAGAAAAAAACAGTGGAGCTATTGTCATGACCCTCTCGTCGGCGTTGGTTAAACTTTCTGTTAAGGTCCATTTCCTCAGACATTATCAAAGCTATTCGCTTCAAATTTGGAATACTTATTCACTATCCAAATATGACACCATTTCTAAAAGGCAAATAACCCTCAAATTTATTTTTTGCAAAGTTATGCCCCTTTCTCGACTTAGAATTTCTTGTTCAACCTTTTCGTTAAGGCCCATTTCTCAAAAAGGTGTCAAAGATATTCCCTTCAAACTTGGAATACTTGCAAGTCTTTTTTCCTTCTTAAAACGTCTCTTAAGCTTATACAAATATAAACATTTATATGCCTCTAGAAGTCTAGATAACTTCATAATTTTACGTGGACTTGACTGAGGAAGTATTTGTGGTATGTTTTTATGAAAGCAAAATCGTGTTACATTTATTGTGGCTGTATATGGTGATATAATGATCAACTACAGTGAAGTCCAGTTGTAGAATTCGTACAAGAGCTTTTGGATTGAACAATCATACGGCAGTTCTACTTTTCAGATTTTAGCTCCACAACAGATCTAGTAATTTCAGAAGATATTTGTATTAACTTCTTAATCTGTTATTTCACTTCTAGATTTTTTAACACCACATATAAGCTTCAGCCTACACAAATTACTTTTCATTTTTAGGTTTTAAAAAGAAGAACATGTGTATGTAATGAAATTATAGTAAAATGATTAATGATGCATCTGAAAAAATACAAAGCTTAAGATAATAATGCAATTACAAGTTTCAAAAGCAACTTTCATCTTAAATTGTGTAATCCTTTTGTCAGAAGTGATATTATAATTTAGTCAGAAGCAAATGCAGACTGCATCACTATGTATTTTTCGTGTTTCTTTCAAATGGGTCTCGACAAGAATAAAGTCTCCTCATGCTGTGCAATTAACATATCCACAAATTGTTCCATTTTCTGTGTATTCAATTCATGCTGAAATGCTATCGTATTTACGCCTTCTTGTCTTGTGATCGTAATAGAATAATTACCTTACAATTTAATGTTACAGAAAACATACAGATGCGAACAGATTAAGAAGATTGTAAAAATAATATTATTTGTATTCCCACAAATATAAAAAGTTGTTTGCTTTCGTAAACACTTCAAGAGAGCAATATATCATAGAGATTTGTTTTCAAATGGATAATTGTATAAAGATCGCGCAGTCTCACCGAGACCGCGGTTCTCTTTTAGTCTCTTCCCATTTATTTATCGTTATTTTAAAGAGATATTTACAAAAGAAAACGGAACTTTCATACCAGTTGCATTACATGCATTTTATTATTAGATTTCCGATGTCGAACGCTTCAAGGCTGAAATTCTCCGATGTCATGAAAACATACGCACTTTTGCCAATTGGCTGTCAGTTCTGTCAATAGTCTGTTATCAAAGCTGGGAAAACGAAAGAAAACCTAGAAGCTTTGATGAATAAATTAATATCGTTTCTGCACCACCGATTTGTATTATCATTTAATGGAATAACTGTTATATATGTTTCTGCAGTAAGTACTATAACTTGATACCATGATACCTTTTACAACCAAGCTGTTATGAGGGAAGTGGCGTCCTCAAGGTGTAACTACAGAACCATAAACCCTACATAAAAGGTATTAAATCACAAAGCTTGTTACATTAATAGGGCATGTAAACATGTAAATGTAAAACAAATCTGTTTGCGCTGTTTATCTTGTACCATCACTTAGTTGCTACTTGTGTAACACAATAAACATAAATGTCGCCATCAAAATTAATATAACAGTTAATGCGAGTTTGCTCATATCTAAATTGATGTCTGACAAATAAACAGAAAATACACATAACTAATACATAAGTTCAAACAATTTATGAGTTAAGGTATACAACAGGCTTTGTACATGCAGAAACCACACGCCCAAGAAGTGTGTCGGCACAGCTCTGTTGTAAAATCTAAAGACTTTTTAATTACGAGTTTTGAAACTGATAAGATTTCAGTGAGACCAACTGTCCAGCCAACTTATTGTAATGCTTAATGATGACACGAGACATATCGTACGAAATGGATAAAAGACACTGTCTGTGTGTTGACTGTGTAAACTTCCATGTTTTAGTAACATGGCCTTTAGTTTCTATCTGACTTAGGGGCAGATGGAAACGACAACAAACAAACAGACAAACAAACAAACGAACATACAAAAAACTTACAAACAAGCATCTAACATTGTCAAAATCTTTTTGAAATATCTGTTGTTTCCAATTTTATGATAAGAAGTTAGAAAGTATTTGGAAAAGTTTTTGAGGTAACTGAATTTACATTAAAATGCTAAGAAGACCTGGCTTCTTCTATTTGATATAAGCAAAAAAATCGAGAATTTGAATCTTTATAATTAATTCCATTCATTATTGATTTTTTAAATATTTTTATTTTTATGTGGTGTTTATACCTTGGTCAGTGTCGATAAAATTTCAAAGAATTGTTTCAGATTCAAATTGCAAAACATTTGATATAATCTTTGATTAAAGAATACATTCGACTTGTACTGATTAATACGAACAGGCAAGTATTGTAATTTTTCGCTAATTAAAAAAACTGTCCTTCAAAGCGTATTTAAATGGCAAATAATGCAGCAAAAATAAAAAAATAAAAAAAAAGATTAAAATAATTACACATTGTTTTGACTGACTCAAAGGCACGTGAAAACAATGCGTTTTTTCATTAAAAAAAAGAAACTGCATTTAACGAGTTTCTAAGTATATATTGGAAGAACATAATCCATTTCTCATTTCATTTCTCTTAACTTTAATCTTAATGCTTTCAATATCAGTGTTACGAGTTTCAAGAAAATGCATGACTATATCATTTTCTAATTTAATGATAAAATTTAATCTTTGTTTAACGTCTCTGTTATTTTTATCAAACCTAACATACTGAAACTGAATTAATCATGCTCGTTCTTACAATACCACCTACAGAGAAAACTTGAAACTGATCTCCGTATAAAATTGTTTCCCTAAGAATATAAAATTCCATTGTATTGAGAAAGACACTGAAAGGATTTACTCATCCAGTCTCTGACTAAGAGAGCTTTAAGAAGTCATAGCAAAAGATCCGACTTCTCAAAACTGTCCGACCTTTATACTGAATGAAATAGTACTCCCATTCTAGAATCTTTTTTGCGATGAATCACTCACATTAAAACCCACGACATTAGATGATTTTGCTAGCATTTCACGGCTGTAATATCAAACTGCTGTTTGAATTTTTTAGAAAAAAAGGTATGAACGATGAAACATTTTTTTAATCATAGCTATAATTTTTATTCCTCGAAAATCATACGAAAATAAAGTATAAATGTAATAAGAAAATGAGTATATCAAACCTAAAAATACAAACTTAAAATGTAGTATCTGCAAAAAAAGGGGGGGGGGGGGCGGGGGGAAATATAAGGTTGATTGACTTGAAGCCAATTTGCTAGACAGAGACTTTCAGGATTCAGTTTTGTTTCTCAAGTAACCATGATTTTTAGTAGACGTGAAATGTTTAGTCTTGTGAAAATAGCATCTTTGAAAGAGCACTTGCACATCTGTGCATAATTCGGTTCGTAACCTTTCTCTCAGTATTGTAATCTTCATCAATTAAACCAACCTTTTTATGATTCACTTACCATGATTCACGCCAAAAAATAAATTTCAAGGTGAGTTATGACGGGTATTTCCTTTTCATGCTATTACAGATGTAGTCGGAATTTTTGTCTGTGATGATTTTTTTCCCCATTTTTTTTCTAAATGACCCTAAACATCTACAGTGCAATCAGATGATGTCATGATGAATAGTTTGCATTATTAATGATTAATCAAAAATAAGTTTTCTTTTCGCTGGCAACGTGATTCATTTTTTCAGGATTCATGCTTCACAAAGCTTCTCACGCTGTGTTAGTTTTGACATCCAATTGGTTGCAACTTCATCTTGACTGGCTAAATGTTTTATTTATTGGGATATTTCAGGATATTTCCATTGTCGATCCTTCAACTGTTCGGTAAGTTTTGGTTGATCAGGATAGTGTAAGATACAGAAAACATCCATTCCAGAGACACTTCTGGTTATTTTTACAAGCTCAGTAACATATAGCACCGATAACGGGGACTCTGGTTTATCGTCTTATACCAAATAAAATAAGTAGAATAAATTGACAAGCAGAGGATCGAACTTGAGATCCCTCGATTAACAGTCCAGTGCATGACCACTTGTCTACAGACTAAGTTATAGTAATTCTTTGGCATTAAATACATATTTATAGCCACACAATCACAATTCAGTGGTGCATTTATAGTTTGCTATGGGAGAAAAACAACATCAAATCAGGTTACATACAGTAATTTCTCAATATACAAATATTAAATATCGTGATATAAATCAAACTGAATGACGAAGGAAGAAAATGGCATTCTTGTTTTGTAAATAATAAAAAATATTTTTACATGCTTCGTGTCGTTATAACCTTCTAGAAATGTCCTATTAATGATGTGCATTATCTTGCATTTTCTTACAATCCTGTTTTCCAGCTGTGTATTTCATGTGCCAAGTTTATTATATTGTTCTGAGATAATGAGGTAGATGCTTGTAATATATTATTGTGAAATTCTAAACTACGATTTTCATGTAATTTGAAATTATACATTTATCAAATTATTTTTGTATGCTGCGAGAATAACCATGCTATTAATTATGAAGTGTCTGTTTTAAATTTTTGGATTAGAAAATACAATAAAAGCGAAGAAAGGAGATAAACATATCATTTTAGAGACCAATTCGAAAACATAATCACTGTGATCATCGAGAAAACGTTCCTTCACAAAACGTTTGTGTCTAAATAATTTTTTTTCTAGATACTATTCTTAATACAAGTTCGTCATGAAAACGCAAACAGAACATCTTAGACGTACTGTTTTGAAAGGTATAAACACTAAACCAAAGGGCAGAGGAATTTAAAAAAAAAGTAGAGAGAAAGATAAAATGTACTAAACAATTTACTTTTGTGCTAGCCTGCACAAACTGTGCAATTTATGATAAACATCTTTTTTGGTACATCTAAGATAATTCATGTTAAAATGCTACTGGATATGAAAGAACGCCCTACTTGACTTGTGATCTTAATAATTTTGCAACACAATTTATTGTGACATTTAACGTGCAATTGTGAACAGACTCGATGAGATTATAACAATAATCTTTTGTATTCGCACATACATAAACACATTTTACATCCCCAGGAGGTTAGGTTTATCTACAAATGTATGTGTGAAGAACGCAGTAGTTATCCGCAATGCTTCTTTTTATTTTTTTTTTTAATTTGATACGACTGACTCATCGTAACTTGAATAAATATGCGCAAGTAAAGAAAAGATGGAAACACCGAAAACCCTTAAGCCTACATATTTGCATTGTATTTGTTAAAACATTTCTTTTCTGTGTCAAAAGCACAGTATCTGATATCTCTTCCCAAAGGCAATTTAAACAGATACTGGAATCAGTTTGTAGTCTAAGCAGGGACGGAGAGAAACCGAATAGCGATTAACAGACGTATTTTTATATAAGTTTTACTGCAGCACCCTTTTGTCAAATTTTTGTCATGCCTTACTAAAAAGATATTTATGAGTAGTAGTCATATATTTAGCGCTGTAAATATTTTATTATAGCAAGCATGTTTTATTGGGGTAGCGTCGTCTTAAAGGGGTAACGGCAGTATCATATTTCCTGTAAAAAATAGATATTAAATCTCGAAGTTTGTCACGTCTATAGAGCATATAAACATATAAATGTTATAAACAAATATGTATGTGACAGTTGTAACATATTTATTGTTAAATTAGACCATCATTTTCTTTATACGGGTGCAACAGAATGAAGTACAAGTTGCTTCATCAAACATTGCGTTATTGTGAACGTTAATTTTCACAATCTACGAAGTCAACTACAAACAGATAAATCTATCTGCTGTAAAAACAACGGTCAAATTGCTTTTATCTATTTCCAAGCTACTTTCATTACGAAACTGGTTACATAGAAAAAAACAACGAGGGTTAAATAACTACCCCGTATAACATTATAACTACACATAAAAAATGTAAAACGTTCTAAACACTACCATTTGTCACAGAAACTGAACACACAGGCGTAAGCAGGGTTATAAATAAATCTGTGTCTGGTTATTTTGGCATATTTTATAATAAATATCATACACTTTAGCCAGTGGCTTGTTAACACGTGTAAAGAAAGTTAAACTCTAAGGAAATGAGACGTCGTTTACACTTAATTATTAACCACTTAACCACTTAACATTGTAAACGTTTTAACCACTTAACATTGTAAAAGTTTTTTATGAAGAATACTTACGGTAAAGAAAGAACATAGACAGTTTCTAAATGTTATATTCGTTTAAAATACTTGAACTCAAATTTGCGATAAGTGGTTTTGGACTGATTCTAGTGGTAGACTGGGAAACAACGTGTTTACTTTTATTTCAATTTAATATTAAGCTTGCCAAGTTCTAGCGATTTAGATACTGTGATTCTTCTACGCGCCATTTTATACAATTATAAAGGAAGCAAGTTTGCTTAATTTTTAAAATTCTATCGTCTCTGACAACTTAATCAATCACCCTTACTGGATTTATAATTTCCTACATTTAATATATAACACGTTATTTCAGCCAGAAATAGGAACGATGTACTTTTCAAAACTGGGTTAATATTAACCTATAACTCTGTATGTGATAAAACCATCTAATCTCTTAATCATGTATAGCTCTTAAAATGTTTTATTTGTAAATTCTTAGGTTATTTTATTATCCAAGAATGCAATTAATTCCAGAAATATATTATAAGCATATCTTTGTCTAGTAAAGACTAAATTAATACATGGAAAATGTACTTAGAGATTCCAAGACTATGTAAAATGGTTACACATTGCCATTCACAATTCATGTTCTCCAAAAAAATGTCTTTGATCATAAGTTTGAATATTTTGAGCAAAGAATGAATTTATTTAGTGCCAGTGTCTGTTTTCCCTGTATCAAGTTCTTTGTAAAATTCAAAACGAGGCAACGAATTGTACCATTATTGGATTAAAATGAAAAATATAATTTCTCTCATGACATAAAGTCATTGAAATAATCAATGTTAAACAAAAGGAAAATATTGTAATATCAACTCGCACAATATTTCCACGGCATCACTTTGAACTGGAAACCTTCAGGCATTCCAGTTTACATACTTGCTGGTAACACTTTCAGTGTGTGTTTTATAACTAGACACAAATGTTAAGTTGCATGTCAAGACTCAAGGCAAATTTTAATACTTTTACAGGCGCCTGCCAGCAGCACTCGGAGGATTTACATCTGGTTTAATTGAAAAATTCCGTACATGCCAGTTTTTACAGCGGTGATGTGTTTATATGTCTTTTATCTTGAAATTTTAATTGTTTAATGACGTAATTTTCATGTTGTCATGAATATTTTATGGCCTAAGTATAATGTTTCAACCGAGTTTTAGTTAATGGTATACATTGTATTTTCAACTATGTTATCTCTCTTGATAAAATAAAATAAAGTTTAATCCTTGTAAATAATAATACTTTGGATGTGTTGTTCTGAACTGTTTTACTCTTGCTTTTAGTCTAGATGTTGGAATTCAGTAGTATTCAGTTGAATTATGTAACATTACCCGCAGTTTTGCAATGCTGTGTATAAATCTGATCAACAGTTACAGTGATGGAATTTCGAAGGATTATTGACAACTATCTGAAGTTGTGCAGATGAAGTTTTGTATGTCTGTGCGTCCGCCCGTCTGCCGTTTATAACAAACTTAATATGGTGTGTATCTCAAAAAGCATAAGCTACAACCATGAAACTAAATAGGAATGAAGACTATGAAAAGTTGTGTGCCTTGAATGTTGCTGTTTGATATATAAGCTGATTTATTGCCCATTATTAAGTTTCAAAAGGCATACATCTGAAAGTATATGGACAACAGCTATAAATGATAATATAACTTTGATATCTACTAATCAGCTAACAATTTAAGAAAAAAATACTGGTTCAATGATGAACACACATTTCACTTGTTTATTGAAACAAAACATAATAAATATTTCGTCACTGAAACGTAACTAAGAACAATTGTCTGCAAAGAAAAATAAGATATTAATTTCATATTTTATCGCTGTGAACACGAAGAAATGAAAGACCCCGAATAAGCATCATAAAGCTGTGGTCGACCTTAAGGTGCCAAATGGCATTCCTGGACCCTTCCTTTGTTTTCTTAGACCCTTCTACATATGTAACTCATGCTCTTCTGGGCAGAATGATACATCATGTAACTCTTCTATCAATGTAAGTCATTTTTACATTTTAATTTAAGAATTGGACTGTATAATGTTAGACAGCAAGTATGTATATGTGAAAGAAAACATACAAAAAGGACAGTTTACTTAACGTCTTCACATGTAAACGCTTCGCAACAAGACTCTATCTCACTGTCCAACTTACTCAAAAGATATATTAATTTCGGTAACAAAAAGACCTTGGTTGCCTCTTAAAACTTAACAGATGTACATTTTCTTGTCATATCTGACGTCTAACAGATTATAGAGACCTTTCTGTAAGTAATTCAGTTAATAAACTTAGCTTTTTTTTCAGACCGGGCGACACCAAAACACCGATTAATCGTCATTCTTTGCATCTCGGGGGTATCTTTCTTGCTACTTTTTTCGGGGATACCATATTATCAATAACATCCATTATAATATGGAATTGTTTTATTATATTAATTTTTAATATCTTTAATATAATATCAAGTGTTTTACTTGTTGAAACATCAGCCTGACTTCTTGATAGAGACAAGGTAACTGTAAAACTGGTGTGTATTCTTTATAAAAAAAACTATTGTCTTTGTGAATAAATATTTTGACACCATCAAAAATAAATTAGAGATAGCAAAAAGAAGTAAGAAGTAAACAACAACGACAACAACGACATGACACCTTGTGTTGTAAGATAGGAATAAGAAAACAACAACGACATGACACCTTGTGTTGTAAGATAGGAATAAGAAAACAACAACGACATGACACCTTGTGTTGTAAGATAGGAATAAGAAAACAGCAACGACATGACACCTTGTGTTGTAAGATAGGAATAAGAAAACAGCAACGACAACAACGACATGACACCTTGTGTTGTAAGATAGGAAGATGAAAACAACAACGACATGACACCTTGTGTTGTAAGATAGGAAGATGAAAACAACAACGACATGACACCTTGTGTTGTAAGATAGGAAGATGAAAACAACAACGACATGACACCTTGTGTTGTAAGATAGGAAGATGAAAACAACAACGATATGACACCTTGTGTTGTAAGATAGGAAGCTGAAAACAACAACGACATGACACCTTGTGTTGTAAGATAGGAAGATGAAAACAACAACGACAACAACGACATGACACCTTGTGTTGTAAGATAGGAAGATGAAAACAACAACGACATGACACCTTATGTTGTAAGATAGGAAGATGAAAACAACAACGACAACAACGACATGACACCTTGTGTTGTAAGATAGGAATAAGAAAACAACAACGACATGACACCTTGTGTTGTAAGATAGGAAGATGAAAACAACAACGACATGACACCTTGTGTTGTAAGATAGGAAGATGAAAACAACAACGACATGACACCTTGTGTTGTAAGATAGGAAGATGAAAACAACAACGACATGACACCTTGTGTTGTAAGATAGGAAGATGAAAACAACAACGACATGACACCTTGTGTTGTAAGATAGGAAGCTGAAAACAACAACGACATGACACCTTGTGTTGTAAGATAGGAAGATAAAAACAACAACGACATGACACCTTGTGTTGTAAGATAGGAAGATGAAAACAACAACGACAACAACGACATGACACCTTGTGTTGTAAGATAGGAAGATGAAAACAACAACGACATTACACCTTGTGTTGTAAGATAGGAAGATGAAAACAACAACGACAACAACGACATGACACCTTGTATTGTAAGATGTTATTAGTCGTATAGCTAGTATTGAAACGTACTCGGGGCTTCTAAGGATTTCACCATCCGTCCTGAGTTAGCAAAGACCTCAACTTTGGGAGTTTGCTTCTTAAGAAATAAAGACAAAATTCCTGATTTCCGGTCTCCATAAGTGCGGTTTTAAGCTGTATTCCTGGCACATCTTTTCGTAAGAGTGAACGTAGGATGAGAATGCGTGTATGAACTAGGTATTTGAATTTTTGCAACCCTTTCTTGTGGAGATATTAGTTAACATTAACATATTTCTTGATGTTTTTGTAAGTGACTTGGTGAGCTATTGTATGAGTAAGCACATCGGCCTGATACAAAGAAAATCATTCAATTTGAGTCTTTTGTTACTACATGTACAGATCCGATGCAACAGTGATCTCCAGCATCTTTCGTTCATGTGAAAATAAGGTGATATAATTAGCCTATGCCTTTACTTGTACAAGTATTTCTTTTTTGTGTGTGATAAAAATAGATTTACTTAATAATAGTGCGACACCTTTCAGCGGGTGTATCTTCATTAAATTCCCTTTCCAAAAATAATCTTATTTAGCCTTTTACTGTATGCCTTGATTGTATCATTACACTTATTTCTGTGCCAATATTAATCTTTTTTTTGCAAGACTCTAATTTATCCGCTAAATTAATTCAAGAGATGAAACTTTGCGCCAATTACAGCGTTGTTTGATCTTAATGACTAGATGCCTTAAGATTATCAAAATGCTCTTTCATCTTATATTTCGCCTGCTAGAAATTTTCAGAAACATCTAACAACACGTTATCTAGCATTACCTCTGAACTTGATTGATTGTGTTGACAAGAGATGGGTTTTATTTACTAAAATGTTTATGAACAGGTTACCCCTTACGAAATTGGGTTACATCCCGATATGAAATAATCCAATACAGCTGAACACGTCTACAAGCCCGTTTAATTACCTTCTCTATTTGTATTATTTTTAAGCATAATAGAAAGATTTTTTTTTTCTAACATGATAACGGAATTATAAAGGAACGGTTAAGACATCATCGTCATGCTTTTAACTCTTACAATGTTTTTTTTTATAGTCAGTTAATATCTAATTATATATAAAAGAAACCACCAAGAAGCTGGGAAGCGAAAATAGTTCGGATACGCATATTATATTAAGCATTTTCTACGATTTCTATGACCAGTCGAGTATCCAGTTCGCATTCACGGTTATTGAATGCTTACTGATTTATGTAAACAGTAAAACTAATTTGCAGGTCGATAAAGGGCGTCCCTGTGTTTTGTTTTAATAATTTTAAAATTATTTCGATTTCGAATGTGCTGTTTTACAGTTGAATATAAATTTTAAATATATTTGGATATTTTAAAGATCGAGTGAGTTAGGAATGTCCATTGTTTTCACATTTAATATTCAGTCTCCAATAAACGTGAAAAAAATGTTAAACAGCATGTGTAACATTCCATGTCAAAAATAAAAGCACTTACATTTCAGGTCTGGTTTTTATCAATATGAAACGATAAAACAAAACATCTGAATAACAATTACCTTCTAAACGTTTTAAATTTATCGTTTCCGTCCCGTTCAAGAACGGCCATGTTGAGTTAGCGTACACAGTTCTGTCCTGTTCTGTTACCCGCTATGACATAGACATAACGTCTACTAAAATGAATATTTTCATCAAAGATATTCCAGTCAGTAATCAACTAACCGGATTTTTAGGTCTTAGTATGTCAAAATCCATATGGTTTAGGTTAACTTTAAATCTAGAACTTTTTAACCAAAATAATCAATGGCAATTTTTGTGGTTTGAAAGTTTTATGTCATTTAGCTAGTGTTGTGATAATTATTAATGGTTCATTTGCAGTTTTAATGAAAATGCAACAAAAATAAAGGTGTTGATAAGGTATTTATCTGATCGTTTCGATAACATAATCATTGGATAATCACGATAAGCCAAAACATACCTGTAATTTATGTAATAGCAGAATTGTTGCAAAAATAGTCTGTGGTATTATAAAACTACCTAAAGGCGAAACGGAGAAAGCAATATATAATTTACTTTTTAAGTGATAAACTGAATGTGATTAAAATTGTTCCACACATGATAACATTGATGGTGATGATGATGATGATGATGATGATGATGATGATGTCAAAATGATGTCAAAATGATGATGTCAAGGATGATGATGACAATGATTATGATTATGATGGCAATTATTATTATTACTATTATTACTTTTATTACAATGATGATTATGATGACAACGATGACGTTATGATGAAGGTGATGTTAGTGATACTAATGAAGACGACCGATTGTGATGAGGATCATGATCATAATAACGATGTTATGCTTGCTGATGAAAGTTTGAAAATTCTGAACTTTGTAAGATGATTTACAAACTTAGCAGTGCCCTTATGGAAGTCCACATAAATATAGAAACGGATTTTTACCGAGAAATTGTGTCAAGAAATATGTTTTGTTTGTCTTTACTTTTTACATAAGCCTGGAACAGTGCATTACATTTCCATGGCATTTTCATTTATCTTGTTTTATTGCCTGCTGAAATCTTCCATCCCGCTATTTTAGCCCTGATAAAGATCTGCAAAGACCTAATATCGCAAATTTAGAACAGCTGAGTGGTCTTAACAGAAAATATATTAAATTATATATGATTATGCCATATCAATTCCTGACAAATGTTTAAAATTTTGCCTTGGTTTTAAATCACACTAGTTTTATAGTATAACAAAGTATGGCGTCGTCTATTTTCCAGAATTAAGAGGATTTGTACGATTTGATATGACTGAATTCGGAGGCTGCATAAATCCTTATGTTCTGGAACAATTTCAATAACTAAGATAATATTTGATAGCACAGGTAAAGGGGTTTGAACTTTAATGTGGTTAAAATTAACATATCTGTTGTGATAAAAAGTATTAAAGAAATTGTTATAAAGTACTTTAAAGTTTTGCTGAATATATTAAGATCATAAAGCCTCTAAGATCTAATATCTGAAATATATCATGTTTGATACATCATATTTTGAATTGAAATTCAGTAATTATGTTGGAAAGAGAGCACCGCATTAAAGGGTAAGAATATGTGAACAGAACAGAACAGAACGTTTATTAAGACTTATATATAGTACATCGTCTACAACACATAAATACATATACCAAAACGTAACATAATCCTAAAATATTCACAGAATTTTTGCGTATTATAAACTTATCGAGTGGTTGGAGGAGAATACAGTGAAGGTTTCACGTGAAAAACATTAAGATCAAATCATAGCTATAGTTTGACCAAACTAGTTGGCACAATTGTAATTATTCAACAATGAAATCTATTTAAACTTTCATATAAGGTCATATATCAGTTTTCAGGACATAGTTTTCTTGTTTTAATTAGACTGAGTTTGGCTGTATCATATTAGTTATATCTAAAGATGGCTTGCACTTTCAATTCAAGTTTATGAATAATGCCTTAAACGGAGATATCTAGATGAACAGTAAACTGCAACCGTCGTAAAGGCAACGCGGCCCATGTCATTTCTAATCAAATCCGGAGGTCGAAGCTTGAAATGAATTATCTATAGGTTGATATTTTATTGTTGTTTCCATATAGTTTTCAACTGTCTCCATGCTGGAATTAGTTTTATTTGATTTTTTGAAACAATAATTGACACTGACGATGATCTTGAAAGTAAAACAAAAATGTTACCAATTTCAGTCGGAGCTTTAAGGTTTATTTAAAGCCTATTTTTATCTACAGCATATTTTTTGAAACTGATTAAGCAGCTATGGCATTTTTATAAGACTGGCTTTAAGGTATGAAAAAGAAACTGTTGCAATTAGCCTTGAATACATAACGAGTGAAGATGTTACTCATAAAAGGCAACATGGCATGAACTTAGACAAGATAAGACATTTTTTCGATTGCGGGTGTTGGTGCGATTTTAGTTGCTCCTTGGCCATTAAAGAGACATCAGAAACAGTTCAGAAAAGGGTGTTTGGTGATAGAAAATGAACTGAGTTTACCTATGTTGAATGCGTGAAGATTAATAATCAGCCGAAAAATGTCCCTCTGACTACAAACAATAACCCAGTTGTTGCCTTTTAAATCATTTCATCTAACAGTTTAGCCTTAACTCAAATAGGGTAAAGTGAAGTGAAGTACCGAACAATATGGAGAAAATGTCTATTCTGTTGACTAAAAGTTACAAAAAACAATAGTTATTTCAAGAGGAGGTCTAAAAATCTTGCTGGTATCACATCTTACTAATCTTTCTAAAAAGTGTACTTCTATAGACAGAAAGCCTTGACGGCTGCTTATTTTCTGAAAGAGATATCCCGATTAGATTTGTATCAATCTAAGGTAAATAGTTTAGTTTCACAGCGTGAAAATTCATTATATAGGTTCAGTTTTTATACTTTTGTTTGTAATCATTTCTAGGCTTGGAAATTTAATTATTTGATCAGTCTGTTTGTTATCACTCTCAGCCCTACAAAAACACTTAAATAATAAGCATTTGTGTTGAAACTTTAGAAAGGAATAAACAGTACAAACACATGATTATAGACTTGCCGCTAAACCGATACCAACAAATTTCTACCACAAAATTTTTCAAACAAACGGGGAAATCTATTTTAAGCAAATCTCTGTTCTTAAAATAATCAGTTTCTAGGTATTGCGCGCAGCAACACAGAACAATGGCGTCTAATTGAATGTACCATTGCTCGTATGATGGTGGTCCTTCTCCTGTGACAGGCTTGTAAGGTTTTCGCTAGTCTGAGGACATCACGTCGCATGCAACGGTCCAGTATGTTCAATAAGAGACAAATCTTTGGGAAGAGCTGGCCACAGTAGCATTTCAGTTTTGGTAACCTGATACGCGTCTGTTGTGACAAAATATATTTTTTCCATTTCAAGTTACCTTGTAACACACCTAATTGTGTATAAACTGTAAAATATCCCGGCCTTAGCCATGGCGTTAGGACATTAAGCCCATGGCTGTAGTGGTGGCTGGCAAAATCGGTTTAGAAAGTGTGACGTCCTGATATAACTGTCTTGTGCCGGAGTCGTATTTCGCCGCCTGCCAGATCTAAAACGATTACAGATGGTGTTAAGGGCATGGTAGTGAGCTGTCAGACGTGGCAATGCTCTCACCACGAACAAAGCCGAACCGTCCAACGACATCATAATGCACCAGCTTTTAGCATACGGATTACCCGAAGTCACACATCTTTAGACAAACTTGACATAGCCATTCTGAAAGAATACGAGACGATAATGGGTTTCATTCATTACAAATCTTTCTTCAAGTGACAATAGACCTTACTTGTACCCGTACAGAATGTGGAAATTGAAAAAGGAGGTTGATATCTGAATGTGTCATACATTTCATTCAGCACTCTAGATTTAATGTGATCGATTACCCGTTCAAATAATATCAGTTTTATGGCCGACACATTTAAATATGTATGGGTGAATATTTTAAAATAAATTGGAAATAACTGCTCGAGCTGAAAATATGCAAGGCACTTAATTCATCGGTTTAATATTTTTCAACATTGTGGACTAAATCGTGCAACGAAAATTAAGGGATAATAATTATTGATTATTGATAATCATAATAATATTATTATTATGAAAATAAATTAAATTATTTATTAATAATTAAATTGAGGTACTTAAGTAAAAATTGAATTAAATAAAAAAAAGCTAGATTTTTACATAGCAATGATAACATTATCGTGCTTCCATAAATAAACCATCTTTATGAGGGTGAGAGGATATAGGTTACACAAGAGAAGAAACAAAAATGCTGTTTTCGACTGAGTTGATGGGAGGTATTTCAACGTGAGGCTTTGCAACATTCCCCGGCTATACTAGCAATGCCATACATTTCACGAATTACGGTTTATTTACTCGACCGTCAATGATTTGTTATTAGGTCACTAACTGTGTTTTTGTCTATTCTAAACATCATTTGCTTCTTATCTGTTTAGGCAGGTAACGAAAAAATAACTAAAGGTAGATAGTTCTACTTTTAACTTTTTATTAGGAAGGGAAGTAAGCGATAAATTTGGTTTACAAACTCTCTGGTCGTGAACTTTCTGGGGGCCTTATGTCTAGTGATCTAATCTCTTTATATCCTAGGAGTAGTTCTTTATGTAAATTCTATGTTGCAGAAGTCACGTTCGATTGCCAAATGACTCGAACAATTTGAACGGAATTTCTTCGTTACAGAGTGTTACTTCCATTCTATGTTCACACTATAAAAATAATTTACCACATGCGATTTCCATTATAAAAAGTTTTATTTACAATTGAGCATTTTGCGTGTTTTTCGAGTTTTATTGTATAATTGTAAAGCAGTATCTTCTGAGAAAAAAACGCTTACTAGTGCAAACCGATTAATCATTGCAAAACTTTTGCTAACATGTTATATTCTAAAAATAACTCAATTTATATATGCTAATTGAAAACTAATTATTTATTTGTCTAAAACGCGACAGACTCGAAATTAATGTTAAGAAACCATTAATGCTTAACAGAAGCACATTTTACACAATTTGATATAAGATATTTCACGATGAATAAGGTTAATGTAATATGCCACTCAAAAAGATTTGCTATGCAGAAAAAGTAGTGATAAATGGAAAAATGAAACATTATTTCGCGACCTCACACGCCGAAGGTTAAACAGCCTTTTTCAATATCTTCATTTTGGCATACAATTTTGTACAAATACTGAAAAAGTTCTCATTATCTGATTATTTCCAACTGATTTATTTTCGTACATGGAGTTATACTTGTCTTGTAATGGATCAATCATCGATTAATGATTTACAATGACCGTAACTGGAAACATTTTAAAATCCCCGAAAGGAGAAAATAGCTTTGAAATCCGAAAGGAGAAAAAGTGAAATTTAAAAAAAAATGGCTTACATTCAATTAGAAATGCATTAAATGTGGTACGCAATAGTTTTGCCTTTTAGAATAATGAAATAACGAAGTCAAAATATTTTACACAACAATTAAACAATTTTGTAACAATTTCCAAACAGTAAAAATAATCATACAGAAATGAACTGGCGTGACTGAAAGGCATTTAGTACTTGCAGTCTCAAGCATTTATATAATTGCTTCCATGAAATCTTGAGTAAGAGTTTATTACCAAACATAACAATTGTATTTCAACTTATTCAATTTAGGTTAATATATCAAACATGTACTAATGATTGTCATAAAACGTTGTTTTGGAAGTTACGATTTCATAGTGATATTTATGCTGAGCAAACATTTTCATGGCCCGGTTTTCATTTCAAGTGCAGATTAGTGAACGAATTTACGGATGCTTATTGAAATGCTGTACAATTGCCTAAGATATTTGAAGCATCATGAATATGAACATACATATCTTAAAATTGTTTTTTTATGTTAAAAGATTGTTTAAAAAACTACCGCTGTGATACTAGCATGCACATAATTTTCCAATTAAGCAAATATTCAAAAGCTCCGTGCCTCTAGCTTTTGCCTTAAGAAAGTTTTAAAATTTGATTTGAATCTTAACATTCACCGTAACATTTGTGGTTTGTTATTTAACACTTTAAACTCTTAAGTGTTTCCCTCGAGTGTTTCAAGTGCTATACAGCTGTGTTTCCAGCTAGTTTTTAATTATTTATAAGGGATGTTAAAAATATATTGTAAGTGTATACCAGTGTGAATTTAGTTATAACCAGTATCTTTTTTCGCTGTGCTTTTCAGAGACGTTAAAAGTCAGCGTGTCTAATCTTCAACCATTGAGGTCACGTGATAAATTCCTTAAAATAAAGGAGATAAATTTTGTTTTATGCTTAGGTTCAGTTAATCGGATTTTGTAATGAAAATGAAATAATATAAAATAAATAAATGAATAAATAAATATATAAATAAATAAATAAATTGTCGAATCGCAATTTATTATATTTTACATTTACAGCAAAAGACAAGAGCTGTATCTACAAGAAGGTATGCTTTGATCAAAGTTTTTTATGCAAAAGTTTGTAGCGTTCATTAATAATGCATCTCTGAATCAACCATGTAATATGTCTGTCTTTATACCCTGTAGTTTTATTTTCTCTGATGTCCCATAGTAAAATATATGAATCTTAAAATCTACATATATAGCTATAAAAAGTGAAAATATCTATACAGTTTTTCAAAAGCCACACTTCATCAGTATATCTGACGATAATGAAGGCAAACATGAAGAAGAAGAAAACCTTACATATCTTATATTTAGTCAGAGTTCATCTTTTGCAATCGTTCTGTAAGCATTTCATATGTTGTTAGAACAGTATTCACAGGTTCTGAACGTTCATTTAATTTGTTTTAAAGAAATGATGTAAAGTCTTACCTTCATTGTAAATTATGAGTTGAAAGAATTTTTTAGTTAACTGCATTTTTGGTGATAGAAATTTTGGAAAAAAAAACAAAACAAAAAAAACCTATGAAACTTGCAAACACTCAGCAATGAAACCATGGTTTTGGAAAGGTTGAAGTCCATACTACAGTAACTGAATATTCAACAATTTTAATGTGAAGAGCATATTTCGTTTCGGTTTTGAATTATTACTTCCATTTTAAGTATCCATCGTTCATGTTGCAGCATCAGTATTAAGAATTAGTTATAATTATAAAATCTTTGAATGAATTTATATATCTTCTCAATTTGTTTCATATAACCAGCTACTTTTTTTTTATATCATATATGCACGTCTCTTCATATATACATTTTCTCTCATGAAATTCCTGAATAATTCATGCATGCATATCTTGTCTACCTAAATTTTTAGATCATTTTTAGTGTGTTGAACATGTTTTAACTAACTGTGACTTCCAAGACCATTAGCATATGAATTAAAACTTAACAGTTGATACAGTAACCCGTTAAAAGGAAAATAAATGCTTAAAACATGTAGCTTTCCTAAACATAACTAGATGTATTCTAATTACGAGCTAAGTCATATTACAGCCAACGTTTATCTGTGAGCTACTTTTACACATAAAGTTTTGACATGGGCTTTAACATTGAAAAAGAGGAAGTTTAAGGTTGTTTTTTCCCCTCCAAATTATCTGTAATATCGCATACTTTATTTTACCATTCCTCAATGAAAACATTAATATGTTATCTAATTACTTGTTTCGGAATCATTTCGGACTCACATGCATATCGAAAAAATGCTTACTTAAAAAAAGGTGTCTAGCCTATTAAACCGTCTGTGGTATTGATATAATACATTTAAAATTATTATCTCGGTTATAATTAAACGTTTAATGCGGTAATTTGTATACATGCGAAGACAAGGGTCATCAATAAACCTCCGTTATCAAAGATGGTTTCAACTGATAGATTAAACGTACATGACTTCTGTAAACATGAAATCTGCATAAAATGAACCCCCGCATTGGACGAAAAGCAATTAGGCAAACAGACGCTGATGTCTGATATTTTTTACATGTTCTTAGGTTTCAAGAACCTTTTTATTGCTTCCATTAAAATATGTTTAGGATCCAAGCAGGCTCATAATAGTCCATTTATCTGTTAATTACTAAGTTCAATAGCCAGACAGCATTTATGAAGCTATAAGATAAGGTCAATGACCAGTAAGCAGCTTTCAAATTCAAACGGTATAAATAAAACTGGCATGAAGATATGTCAGGAATATTATCGTGAGTTTTATCTCCTTAGACGATGAGACGAACGAATAATCTGAAAATATATCTATAAGCAAAACATGTTGTTAAGCCATTCACCATTTAAATTCAAACACTTAACTGTAGAAGTTAAATCACTATGACGTATCGGCATTAATTACTACCGTTAGATGTGTGTCTTGAATATTTTAAGTGCCCAGGGCGTCCTGCATACGCAAACTTTACAATTTCCCCAGTGACTTTCCGTATTCCTCCTTCGGCGAGAGTACCGAATACAAACAAAAGGAGTCATCAAGGGGGTGGGGGCGGGCGGGTGAAATTTAAAGAACTTGTGTCCCAATCGTTATAAAATAAATAAATATAGACTAACAAGAGGGCCATGATGGCCCTGAATCGCTCACCTGATAGACCATGAAACGATATTGTAGACATAATGAGGAGAGAATTGGTGAAAGAAGGGCATGTGTCCACACTTGCTGATTGGTGAAGTTTTAACTTTACATGAACTGTTTTAATAATTTCCAGTTTACCTCATTTCGTCTAGATGATAAATACATGGAAAATGTTAACATTTCAAAGTCATTAGACTTTCGATACATTTTTTTTTCTTTGTAAGTTAACATGAAACTATTGTATGAAGTACAAATTGAAATATGGATATCTGAAACAGGTGTAATGTTTTCATTTTGGCTGAAGGTAGTTTCCTTCAGAAATGTACAGTCTAGAAGTGACTTTTGTGTTAGGGTATATGCTATTTTGAGACAGTATTTAAGTTACATAATGGTATGCAGTTAACCTGTGTTGGTAAATTCTGTACCAGTACAGAATTTGAGAGCACGTTATGACACACAAGATAGGTGATCCACAGACCATGGACTGTACGTACTGAACTCAGCAGTTGGGAAGACCGAAGCAAACTTTGCAGACTAAGATCAGATGGCTATATAAACTATATATAAAATGAATTGACTATGGGGCGGGGTCAATTTGACCCCGGGGATCATGATTTGAGCAAACTTGGTTAAGGTCTACTAGGTCATGCTACATGCAAAATTTCTAAGCTCTAGGCTTTCTGGTTCTGGAGTAGAAGATTTTTTGAAGTTTTTCCTATATAAACTCTATATAAAATCAACTGACCCCCAGGCGGGGTCAATTTGACCCCGGGGATCATGATTTGAGCAAACTTGGTAGAAGTCTACTAGTTAATGCTACATGCAAAATATCTAAGCTCCAGGCCTGCAGTTCTGGAGAAGAAGATTTTTGAAGTTTTTCCTATATAAACTATATATAAAATGAATTGACTATGGGGCGGGGTCAATTTGACCCCGGGGATCATGATTTAAGCAAACTTGGTAAAGGTCTACTAGGTAATGCTACATGCAAAATATCTAAGCTCCAGGCTTTGTGGTTCTGGAGAAGAAGATTTTTGAAGTTTTTCCTATATAAACTCTATATAAAATCAATTGACCCCCGGGCGGGGTCAACTTGACCCCGGGGATCATGATTTGAGCAAACTTGGTAGAAGTCTACTAGGTAATGCTACATGCAAAATATCTAAGCTCCAGGCTTTGTGGTTCTGGAGAAAAAGATTTTTGAAGTTTTTCCTATATAAACTCTATATAAAATCAATTGACCCCCGGGGCGGGGTCAATCTGACCCCGGGGATCATGATTTGAGCAAACTTGGTTAAGGTCTACTTGGTTATGCTACATGCAAAATATCTAAGCTCTAGCCTTTGTGGTTCTGGAGAAGAAGATTTTTGAAGTTTTTCCTATATAAACTCTATATAAAATTAACTGACCCCCGGGCGGGATCAACTTGACCCCGGGGATCATGATTTGAGCAAACTTGGTAGAAGTCTACTAGTTAATGCTACATGCAAAATATCTAAGCGCCAGGCTTTGTGGTTCTGGAGAAGAAGATTTTTGAAGTTTTTCCTATATAAATTCTAAGTAAAATCTATTTACCCCCGGGGCTGAACCAGTTTGACCCCGGAAGTCATGATTTGAGCAAACTTGACAGAGGTCCCCTAGATGATGCTTCATACCAAATATGAAAGCTCTGGGCCTTGTTATTTCAGACAAGAAGATTTTTGAAATTTCCATTTTAAAAACACCTTTTAGGGCCTCACAGCCATATTGTGCATTGGACCGGAACCATTTGAGCAAACTTGGTAAAGGGACATCTAAGGACCATTAGTATGAAGTTATTTTAAAATTGGGCCAGGGGTTTAGGAGGAGATGTCATTTAAAGAAAATGTTGACGACGGACGACGGACGACGGACGGACGACGGACGCCGGACACAAGGGTATCCTAATAGCTCACTCTGTCACTGCGTGACAGGTGAGCTAAAAATACGCACAACTATAGACTTAAGTAGATTAAACATTTACGTAACCACGTGGACACGTTCACTTATCGATACACAATACCAGGATAACTTAAAACTTCGTTTGATTATTAGTATTCAGTCAGAGATAACTTTCTATTTGCATATAAATGAGTATTTCAATACAGTTTCTTAGAAACTGAACATTTTAAAAAAGAAGAAAAAGAAAACTTTAAGAGTGCAATCATGATAAATAATGCAATAAAGATAAACAAAGAGGCAGAAAATGTTGCCTTACCTTCGAATGATATTATAACAAGTAAATCTAAACAATAGATTATGAACACATTTCAGTATAATGAAATAAAAAGTCATTCTTTCCTTTTGGTTTGATAAAATCGAAGCAGAATATGTCTTTCAGATCGAAAGAAAATCCTCTTTCTTGACAAAAACTGTTTCAAAGCCTTTCAAGAGGGATACATTTCTCTAGAAAATGTAAAAGAACAGTGAGTAGATTAAGCAACCATCTTTTAATTTAACGCCCATTAAGATTAGAATAGCGTCATAATATATTTGCAGATGCTTCATAAAGGTATATGCACAAGTATATATCCAGGAGGAAGTTGCCAACTATTTTTGATATTATCTTTTTTATTTTGATCGTGTCCAAGATCAGGTGGTCTGGCAAATAGTTTTATAATGCAAAAATTTAAATATATATAAATTTATACACACATATATATAAATTATATACACAAATGTTACGGTGAATGTTAAGATTCAAATCAAATTTTAAAACTTTCTTAAGGCAAAAGCTAGAGGCACGGAGCTTTTGAATATTTGCTTAACTGGAAAATTATGTGCATGCTAGTATCACAGCGGTTGTTCTTTTAAACAACATTTTAACATAATAGACAATTGTAACATATGCATGTTCATATTCATGATGCTTCAAATATCTTAGGCAATTGTATAGCATTTCAATAAGCATCCGTAAATTCGTTCACTAATCTGCACTTGAAATGAAAACCGGGCCATGAAAATGTTTGCTCAGCATTAATATCACTATGAAATCGTAACTTCCAAAACAACGTTTTATGACAATCATTAGTACATAATTGATATAACCTAAATTGAATAGTTGAAATACAATTGTTACGTTTAGTAATAAACTCATACTCAGGATTTCATGGAAGCAATTATATATAAGCTTGAGTCTGCAAATACCTAATGCCTTTCAGTCGCGCCAGTTCATTGCTGTATGATTATTTTTACTGTTAAGAAATTGTTACAAAATTGATTAATTGTATTGTAACATAACTTCGTTATTTCATTATTCTAAAAGGCAAAACTATTGCGTACCACATTTAATGCGTTTCTAATTGAAATGTAAGCCATTTTTTATAAGTTCTCATTTTCTCCTTTCGGATTTTAGAGCCAGTTTCTCCTTTCGGATTTTAAAGCCATTTTCTCTTTTCGGATTTTAAAATGTTTCCAGTCTCAGTCATTGCAAATTTGAAAGTTAATGCCATTAATCGATAACTGATCCATTACAAGTATAACTCCATGTACGAAAATAAATCAGTTTGAAATAATCAGATAATGAGAACTTGTTCAGTATTTGTACAAAATTGTATGCCAAATGTAGATATTGAAAAGGCTGTTTAACCTTCGGCGTGTGAGGTCGCGAAATAATGTTTCATTTTTCCATTTATCACTAATTTTTTGCATAGCAAATAGCAAATAGCATATATATATATATATCTCAAACATTTTTCTCATGTTCTTCGTGTTTCGTGTTAACTTAGACGTTTTATTTTTTATCGCTGTTACAAAACCTAAGCCTTTCTTTTCTGAAAAAAAATCCAGTAATATCATAAATTTTATCACGTTTTAGTTCATATTGTACCGAAATTATGGGGTCATAATTGTGATAATCAGCCCCACGATTGCATGGTAATATCTTTATGGATATCAAACGCAGTTTAAATTAATAGAATAATGGGGGAAATTGTCCTTTTTCATTGCAAATAGACGGTGAAAATGTCTCATTATTAGGTTCATTGTCCATATATTTTAAGAAACCTTTGAAATGACTGACGACCCTTATATCTCGTAGGATATGTACTTAACTTTCAAGAAAATCAGCATATTCAGTTAGACTGAAAAAGGTTCGAAAATCTTCCAAGTATTCAGACTCAAATTTTGCTCCGAACAATTGTCATGTGTGGGCTTTAGAAAAGAAAGCGAATAAACAAAATACTGACAAAATAAACTTCTAGTGTGCATTTAAACGTTATTTCATTTTGACAGTGTATTTAACTGTTTCTATATGTTTATGACATTCATAGACTGCAAAATGTCAACAATCAAGATTAAATAATTAATGCTGAAAATTTCTTAAACTGAAAAATAATAAGATCGTGTGTTACATACGCCATTGACCAGTTGTAATATTCAAAATTGTATTTTTTATTCACTTAATCTATCAGTCAAGCCGTAAGGAGCGTAATATTCAGATAATTTATTTTTTCGTAGTCTTTTATTCCCATTAATCACCAGACATTTGACTGTGAAGGCGGATCGATAGTGATGGTTATAACAGCAATGTTTTGAGAAAGTCATTTACATAACTCATTGGGAGACTATTTTGTTAGGACAAATTTTCATTCATTATCTCAAAACATGTATGTATCATCGCACATATGACATTTGTTAACACGGGGTTAATCAGTAATGCATCCATTTTAATTAAACTTGAAAGAAAAATCATAAATATAGCATAAGAGAAACATCATCAAGAAACTCCCTCAAAAGTTATTCCCAGAGAGCAAACAAATGACTGAATTATGAAAAGCTTTAGGCTAATTAAAAGAGTCCCTGCAAATGTGAGAATCGTGAACTTTTAAGCCATAATCCTGATAAAAATAACTTTTTTTATAATGAAAATCACCTTAGATAATTCGCTTTTTATACATTGTGAAAACGATGTACATTCCGTTACCACTCACTTCGTGCAAATTACTTAAGATTTTAAACGTGACGTCTGCAGCCATAAAATGTGAAATAAAATGAGACCCCTGGGTGGTTTGAAAAAAGGTTAGAATCAAAATGTTTTACTTTCCAGTTGCTCTGTTTTCCTTTCTTTTATTGTTTTTTCGAGCTTGTTCTTGTAATTTATATTGCCGTTGATATCCATATCAAATGATAGGTAAGCAGCAAGACCAATGCCAGGTTGAAACAGAAACATTGGTTCTTTGACACCTTTCATGCTGCATTTGAATTAATGTTGCTCATATGATAGCGTAGAACGAAACAATTATGTATTAATTTTCAGCTGTTAATGTAATATGTTATAAGTTGAAATAATTTGAAGTTTCTTATTAATTTTAAAAGTGTTATAATCATGTACGTGGACCAAGAAGACGTTGCATAAAAATGAGTAATTTGAAGAGAAGTTTTGTTCTATAGCAATATGTGTGGTATCTAAAACCGAGACGAAGTAGTTAAAGACCTTTTATAGACTATATACAATATCATTCTGATATTTCATTTCCACTTTGCCAGCTATTTCAGCTTATAAATTCTGTCTTGAATGCAGCATAATATTTAAATTAAAATCTTTTTTGCCGAGGAAAATAAAAGAAAAGCAAACAAACAGTAAAAATGGTTTGATAATATTTATTGCATGCTTGTAAAATAAACGTTGTAAAAAAGTTCCATTCAGTATTTTATAACATTTATTTTCATGCATTCTAAAATATGCGCATTTTAAAATCAACGGTTTGAATTTACAAACGGAATATATGTTTACCTTCTTAACAACTACTCAAACAAAATGAGTACATTTAAATGTTTTTTTCCGATACAGTTCGACGTCATTTAGCTGCAGGAAATTTATTCTGAAAATATCCTGTAGAGCTTTATTCATTAAGTTCTATCTTGATTTCAGTTCATGCCTACTTATATTTTTTATAATCACACCGATACTGGTGTTAAGGCATCAAAGTGATAAACACTGCTCAACAGTCTATACTTAAGACATTTCAAAATGCTTAAAACAATTATAGGCGCTTCTAAAGCGACTGACTCAAGGATATAGCTTAACATGTTTTTTTTTTATTTAGAGAGATACTATGTAATTTTAAAAACACAATTTTATGCACCTATACACCATGGAAACTAAAAAAAATAAATAACAGGATTCGAAGCCATGCCCTTGGTCATTTTCGTTTTTTATTCATTGTTGACCAATCTGTGAGTAAGTCGCTTTTAAGCCAAAAATACTAATCAAACAAACGTTCATTAAATATTTATCATTCCTACTGTTATCCTAGAGTGTTTAGAGGGCTTACACTGAATCAAAATCTGCGGTACTGTCAATCATTGCAGATATTTTTCTCTGATAAATCACTTATTCTTCCATTATTGATAAATAGATCAAGAAATCATAGGATAACTGTACGGGTGTGGTTTAATTCAAACTGTAGATAACAATCCATGGTGATTCTTTTAAATATTCGAGACGCCATAATTGAAATAATTGAGACATCAAGACAATCTGGAAGTTATTGCATCAGTATATCGATAAAAAGAAGTAAATTGTGTGCAGCTGTTCAAATGCATGCTATAAACTGCAGGAATCGGACATTGTATTATAAGTATGCTTTAATTTGCAACAAGTTATTTTCGATTTTCATAGAGAACATTTGAGCTTTTAGGATGGACATTAAAATTGACAAGTCATCCTACTGAGCTTTAAAAGCATTTATCTGAAAGTAAAATTCGAATTTGTAAACACAATTAAGCATGCTCTCAAATTTACTAAAAGCCAGTTAAGGTGCTTATGGCTTATATAAGCCGAAAATAATTTTACAATGTTCTAAAAGTTCAGTTTATACCTTTTATGCTTTTGCTTGTACGGTCTAAATATTTCAGGCAGTTTTAAAATAAGCAGAAAGTATAACGAATTTAGAACAAATGCACTGATATTTAATTTTCCCACAAGCTATCTGTGAATATTTAAGGATAATTTAATGGGTTGGGCAAATGTTAGCAAATGTCTTGTTATTCTGTTGCGTTTTTGTTCATAAAATGTCATTTTGGCAATTGCTAAAAAAATATTATTTTAACAGAGTTAATTCACATAATATAGTATGTAACTGGATAGCATTGCAATTTAAGTGTTACCTCCATAATCATTCATTTGAAATTCAGGGAAAAAATCAAGCTCGTTAAATATCTCGAAAAATGAAAGTTAAACAAGAGCTGTCAGAATGACGCTAATGACCCAGATCTCATAATACACAACAGAAATTCCCAAGATTGTAGGGGATGTGTACTCAACAATTTTTTTTATATCCTAACTGTTTTACGTGCCCATTTTTGTTTCATTTGTATCCCCAAAATCATTTTCTATTAAGTGGTCACTCTATAACGCAACGTTGTTGAGTAACAGATCAGAAAATGTGTTCAGGCCCCTGTAAGCTGTTGTCTAAATTAACCCCAAATAATTAGGTTTCATATATTTATCATGAACAACTGCAAAAATGAAATGGTAAGCTAAAAATATAAGAGTATTCCTTAAATACAATGCGCATAAATTTGAAGACTGTGTGTAGTTGTTCTTAAGTTATTGATCAGACAAAAGGCTCTTGTGAGCTTGACCTTAGAACAAAATTAAATAAATTACTCTTCATGCCCACCCATCATATTTAGTGTGACCGCCCTAGCACAAGCTGTTTCCTTTAGTTACTAATCTGAAACACATGTTAATTGGCAACTACTTGGTCTACTAACGGACGGACAGACAGACGGACTGATAAAAAATTGTGATATATTATCACTTCTTCAAAGAGGTGCGAAACAATTATGTCTATTCAGTTATGTCTTTAATATCTAACAGCTGCATAAAAGTCATAAAATAATCGAGATAGGGCACTGCAACACCTGAAAATAATAAAAGGCACAAACACGATAAAGAACTGGGGAAAAACATTCATTATAACTTTTGACACTTCTTCATTTGATCAATATGAAACTTTATGATTTGACGTTTTATGTTCAAGACATCATTTTCATTTGACCATAACCAAACGGATAAGTAGGCATTCGCGGTTAGCAATGCAGATACATTTGGCAATATTTAATCACTGTCTATAATAATTGTAGTTTTTCTTAAGTTATTACATTGCCTATTCATTTGTCTTTCTATTTCTCAAAACAAACTCAATCTGAAAGAAGAAAGTTCCTTCTACTACCGCTTGCAAAACTGATTAGAGTAAAGAACGAGACTCACCTGCTGTCAAAAAATCAATTAAAGCGCCGCCCATTGTGTTTCTTTCAAACTCCGCCTTTTACCTGTCAATAGTATCATTCTAGTGTCATTCTGTGTACGAAATGGAAAAGCGGTTAAGGAAAAAACTGAGTGAAGATATCCGGTAGCAACGCAGCGACAATTATGACAAAGCAGCTTAGGCGCCGCCCAGGCACATTTTTCTGGCTGCGGGTAGATTGCAAGATGCAGTTTTATTGACAGGTATACCTGAGAAAACTGCGTCGTCGCTGTGATTGGATGATCAGTAAAGTGACAGTTTAAGCTACTTAAATAAACATCGTAACGTCAATTTTTACTGCGTTCCGAAAACGTGAAACTCCAATCAGTCTTACAAGCGGAAGTAAAACTTGCTAAACTACAAAAAATTTCGTGCCCTTCATTTCATTGATATTTCATTTAATCCATATCTTTCGGTTTGATAATACGAAATGCAAAATAACATACAGCCAATCCGGTTGTCCATGCGGGGAGGCAAAACAAGATAATAATTTTGCATAATATTGTTAAGATATCTAGATAGGAAAACGTTTATAAATTATATTCAAGCTTCTTGTCATTTAGATCAAAGACAATCTAACATCTCTGTGCTGGTTTTATCTCGGAAACTGATATAGCGAAGATATTTGAGCAGTACTGGTGGATTAATTTTGGCACAAAAATAAAAGAACCGACTTTTGTCGAAGACAAGACTTGCAAAAACACTGGCAGAAACAAATGAATAATGTGATAGATTCTGGAAACGAAATGAGATCACCTTTAAAAAGGTATACAGCCTGTATGTTAAAAAAATAAATGGAATTGTATGTACTCCTATGCTTTCATGGCCGTACCAAAGAGGTCTTATTTCTTTCCAGAACACAGGCAAGGTAATTCGTACATTTGTAAGATAATTACATATTTTTTATTACAATGCTCTTATACCAACCATATAAATTTCGGAAAATTACAAAAAATGTGAAGATATGAATTCAGGGGGCAAAACGCCATGCCCCTTTAAACATGTAAATGTGTCGACTGATGGATTTTTATTGTCAGTCAGTTAAGTGTGTAAAGATCTAATTAACGGTATTCTTTAAAACTTCAGACAAAGCTTGCCATTATCCACCAAAAAGAAAGCATTATTTTAACCACTGAAACTTGTTACAGTGTAAACTATTCTGTTAATCTTATATATGAAAGCTGAGATTTAAGAAAGAAAAAATAGACCAAACCAAACACATTGACTTCACCCGGAATAGTACGCTTAGTAATAATAATAATAGAACACTAACACTAAGATTATGGTTCAAACACCACTCGAGCCCATTTGTATTCCTTAGAGCTTTAAAAAATGGTTATCAATTTCAGTCTTTTTTTTCCAGACCAACAAACCATTTCCCTAGATATTCAAAACGATATAAGAATGAAAATTATATAAGCTAATTTGAGCCCGATTGATATATAGTGAAGACTTAGAGAATGGTTTAAAATCTTTCCCTCTTCATGAAATGAGTGGGATATATATAAATGTGGAATCAATTATTACTATTGGATGTACTTTTTGTAATGTTTTTCATTGATCAATATATTTATATAAATGTTTATTAACTGTATTACTTGGGGTTTTTTCAATTATTTTCAATTGTTTACCTAGACCATTTACGTGTGAAGATAATATTTGTCACATCTTTAAACACGATACATGAAAATGTCTTTTTGACCACATTTTGTTACAGGACTGTGACAAGAGTGTATGTTTCTCAAAACAGTTCATCAATTTGATAGGGATTTTATATCTCACGATTTGGCTTACATGTACGGTTGTTTTAACGTCTGTTATGTCAACATCGTTCATGTTTGGTATTATTGTGTAAGTTGAAACATATCAGTTTAATCGACATAACATAATTATCTTTAAAATACGTAATAATAGGTTTTGCACTTTAATATCTTTAAGTGTAGAATAAATGTCAAATCTTCACTATATAATATTCTATATGATTCGTTATACGGATAATTTATATCTGATGAAAATGAAATATAAATTATAAACAAGTGACATCGCCTATTTCCTGTAAAGCTAACTTTAGTCATGAATCACTTTAATATTGTAATGTCAGTTCTTTTATTTATCTAAATAATTTTTTTTTGCGGGGGGGATTTAAACAACCTATGAACCAATAAATAAAGTATATGAATTCAAATATCTTATGCAAGTAATTATTCTATCATATCTTGCATAACTGGCATATTACATATGCCTGAAAATATATGTTGCTTATCAACTCTATGCTTATCAACTAAATTAATTAAGATGCCATACAAATAACTGAATAACTGTTGCAATGAAAATGCCAACGCATCGCCATTCAGTGAATATCGTTTTATCACAACTGCTTTTCGCCAAACTGTTAAACTTGATTTTTACGAAATTAAAAACTTTTATTGCATCATTAAGATCTCAGTGTCAAAGAATAATAGGAGGTCTAACTACTGCTTGAATGTTTGTGTTTTAATGAGGTTCTGGGTTTCTTTAACTGATGTGGTATCGATTACAACCGACGTTTTAATTGAGTTGCAATTATCTATACAGTGAGGCATGAATTTGCTTAAATCGGTTGCAGCAAAAGCCTACTAATATAACCGACCTGCGCTTGGTCATGTTGATAACGACTTTTGAGGTAAATGTCTTATTTGTCAATCATCTTTAAGCTGATTCACAGTTTACTGGAGGAAAAATAACAGTTCCTTAACTCGAGTAATCTTATCGGATCAGTTGACAACACATTTTAAAAGTAACTTTTCAACTTTTGTTAAAACATATGAAAGAGACTTTTGTAATTTATTTCCTTACGCTTATTTTGTCTAATTGATGTAAGGTCCTTGTTATCTTATCCGTTTTGTTGATAATTTATATGTGGCGTGTTGCTCTAATTTCAGCCAACGCACTTTTCATTTTCATTTTAATTGCAATGGTTAAACAAGAATGAAATAGGTTACTTTGAAATAACTTGAATAATTGTTCTTTTATATTGTTGGTTCAATAATGTTCAATAAACATATACTCGTCTGTAGCTTTTCATGCTAAGTAGTTACAGATTCCGTCAAAAGAATTAAGATCAAATTGTAGCATGAGAAGTATGCGCATTTTTCGAAAGCACAGACGCATGTACCTATTGAATAAATAGTTTTTTTCCCAGTTACAAAAGCGAGTCAAAAGCTAAGGTTGCAACACAACAGATCATCTAGTTATCATCACGGGGCTGACATGTTTACAAACATTACAAAATGCTTACATCGTTGTCTTACATTACCACATATTAGCAAGTTAAAACTTTACATTTTTCTACTTTGTTTTTACAACATGATGATCGAAGTGTGTAAGAGGTTTACCTGATTACTAGACAAGAGATATCTTGTAAAGTGGATTAAATAGACAGTATTTTTATTCCACAAAATGGTGTTTGTTAAATAAGTTCGAAAAATACAAAAACAGTACATGACCTTAAAGTTTCCAATTTATTAAATATAACTTTAAATTAAGTAGTAAATTTGACATTTTCATAGATTCACCTTAAATATGTATAATTAAAAGTAAATGAAATTTTGCTGTTTCCTCAAGAATGGTTCTAAGGACTCATTATAATGTGTAACGCCTCGTAAGCTAATCTTTGTTTTGTAGTAGTATTAATATAAATAACATAAATATCATGTGAAAAATGCAGTATGTTTACATCCCCATTACCACAGAGAATTAGAAATATCATGTATAAAGTTATTTTTTACTGGTATGTTTATTTACTGGTAACAATTTTGCCAGATATTTGAACAATGGCAATCTTCAACACATCAGTAACAAGTCTGGGTTTATGACATGTTCCCAGAGATTTCTTTAAAAAATGCATTTTCTGTCAAAAGTGCGCTCCATCATTGTTACGCCGCCTGCTAAATCATTACAAACATTTCACATTACATTACATTTCACGTCTGAATACTTGTTATATTATATCTATTTCTTCTGGAGATGTTATGATCAGTACAAGCACTTGCGTAAATATTCCGTTTCTTTTACAAAAAAAAACGCTCTGTTAAGTCTTGTCTAGTACTGGGTCACAAGTCATCATATTTACACACTGAATTGAGGAACTGGCAATTAGCCCATAAATATTATATTCTTTCAAAATAATGTATAAAACACAAAATATGAAATGAAAGGAAAATTACACCCTTAATAGAAAAACCGAGATGCTTTAAAACAGGGGGATTATGATACAGTTGTTTTGACTATTTATAATTTGAAACTATGAATGTCAGATATTTTGAACGTTTCAGAAATGAAAGTTGTGGAAAAAAGGTAAAGTAATGCTTAGAGAAGACCACCGAAGGAGTAATCGTGTAATAAGAAAATGCTTTAATAGTTGCTAATTACGACAAAGTAGTTTGTTTTTTGAAGAGAAACTATATTTAACCAAAGTAAATTACTTGACTAACAAGCCCAGTGCGTATATAATTCTCTCATGCCATTATTACTAACGCCGAAAATCTGGTTTTAAATGTGTTTCCTCTTAGTCATATCGTCATGTGTTTACGTCACAATTTGTCGCGATAATGAGGTCAAAAAGCAATATGTAGCAAGGACAATAAAAGGGTTCTCTTCAAAGAGTATTTCACGTCATACGCCGGTGTAATACCGCTTTCTGATATTATTTTTTAATCAATTAATATCATTGGGACTTAGACACTCTATGATCTGCCTGCTAAGGTACAGAATCCATCAAATATTTAACATTTGATTGTAAACAGCACTTACAAGGGTTACTCAGAGGCTAATGCAGCACAACAGACCATCTGGTTGTTATCGCAGGTCTGACATGTTTACAAACATTACACAATTTTTGCATCGCTATTTTGCATTACAGACTTTCGAGGAACTGTCTGATATATTTGTTAGTTTTTTACCGTAATTTATGAGCAAATATTCAATTTACTTACATTCTTTGCTACGAGTTAGCAGGCAACATTCAGCAAATACCAACATTTCTGTACTTGTTATCCTTTGTTAGATAACTTCGGTACGCTGTGTTGTAAAATTGATTTCACTTTTATGCAAATACGAATGCCAGACAAAATTAAAGTTTTAAAATGTTTGCTTTTTATCTATAGACTGAAATCTGTAAGAGACGGGAAAGAAACCTTGTTTGTTGATATTAATCTATATTCCGACGAATCTTTTGCATTTACAGTTAATATTTAAAAGTAACTTTTTACAATAAAGTGTTCTTTCTACTTTACTGTCTCACTCTAAAGGACCATACTTAGAAATGTTGAAATATATTCTCTAAAGACTTCATATTATATTTAAGAGGATTTTTGTATTATAAAGTATGAAATTTACAAAATAAGTCATACGGTGCAAGTAAAATAGTTTCGAAATTTTTTAAGAGAACTTTGCAAAGAGTACTTTTAAAAGCAAAATGAAAGGTGAATTGACTAAACAAGTATCAAAGATTAATAATTTGTTATTGCTTGCTTTGAAAGCTTCTATAACACTTTAAGGTACAGCATGTTTACAATGACTGCGTTAATTAAAAAAAAAAGAGAAGAAAACAAGAAAACCGCCGTAGGATAATACATTGTCATAGAAGTGTTAAAACGTTCATTTGGACTTGATATCTATGATTGAAATTTGTACGAAAACAAAGTTTACATCACGTAAGTATTTATAAATGAAAGAACTGGATTAGAATACATGTTTATGACATGCTGCCAAATTTGTTTTACAGACGAGAATATTCATTGCCTGTCATAGCAGAAGTTAATCATTGTTAAGCCGTCTTGTAAATCATGTGAAAAATGTGCCCAACGTGACTTTCCGAAACATGTAATATGTCATTACTTCCTTTACTTCTTCCTCAGACACATGGATAAGGATTTCGGTACAAATATTTAACAACGAAGAAATTTTCGCAAGACCCCCCATTTTCTACTAGCCTTGTCTGTTATTAGGACACAATACAGGATAGTGTGTTTACCCTACTGACACACTTTATATATCCAAGAATATAACTGAATTATATGCAAGAAAAAATACACACTGGCAAAAGCATATCAGTTTATGGATCTGTTTATTAAAAGAAAGGTATGAAAAGAATTAAATAATCTCGTTTTGAAACAGGACGAGTATAACACAATCGTTCCGGATAAAAAAATATGCTTTTCAATCAAAAATGTTTTCAACAAGTAAACATGCATCGAATGTTATTATTTGAATATCTAAAATCAGAAATGTTTCTCAAAATTTATGCAAAGCAAAATATCATGAAGCATTGAATACGAACTCACTTCCTTACTAAAACATTGTCAAAATGGCTGATTTTGAAGGTAACTTTATATAATAAACCAAACATTTGTTCAATGATAAAAAGAAGAAATTTGAGAAGTACCACAGGAACAAATACAGTTCATGATGCAAAAAATAACCTTTTCTTATTTGTTCTCAGTTTCGAATTTCCTAAAAATCAATTGATAATCTGTTTCTGATTTAAATGTTATGACATTTAAGATAATATTAAATTTCACAAAACTTCTTCTGTGTTTTTCTTATACAACATATATTTTCTGTGATGAATATATACTTTAACATTTATTGCAGTAGAAGGTAATAAAAGTCAAAAAGTTATGGGAGAGCTAATTGCATACGCAATATTTTGAGTTCTTTCAGAGAATCTGCTTTGCTTTAACTGTTAGAGTGCAAGATGTATATCAGACATTTTAATTCCGTGGAAATTATCAATACATTAGGTACTAATTTGCTACAAATGACTGCAGAAAAAGTCGAACGACAGCTGAATGTTTTCAACTTCCAGTTTTTCATTAGAGTTAAATATATTACAGTTATACAAATTTCAATCAAATTCCTTGCCACTATGATGGTGATAGTCAACTCCACATGTTAGCTGACTGACTTAGATATGCCGGGAAAAACGGTGACATCAAGACAAATGCTATAACCAGTCATACCGAGTTTACAAGACATCTTAATCACTTTAACTTCCTTAATGTGTACCGTATATTGTAATCGTCTGTGGTAATCATAGTTGACTTCATTTAATGTTACAGAATTTTATTGTATTGTCGAAGTCATCTCAGATTATAGGAATAGAGTCGGTTTGGTAATCCAAACTTTACAGGAGTGTCAGCCATTTAATTTTTAATATTTAAAATATTAAATTTACAGTTATATCTACTGAATTAATTTAATTTTATCAATTTCATTCTCTATTCTGAGTGATTGTACTTGATATTTGTCAGTAGAATTGATCTTAAAAACAGTTAAGACAGTCAGGTATATATTTTTCGTACTCATTTACATAAAATACGAAACATGAATGCATGAACTTTCCTCTGGTTAAATGAAAGTATAGTTAGACTAGTTACACATACCAGTTTGAGGTAATGCAGAAACACAAGAGGACATGCAACTTTCAACAGTCGACTGACATGATTACAAATATTACAAATGCTTCTTTGACCTTTCTAATTTACAATAGGGAGAGGTTTTTGTGTAAACGACTGATTTTTTTTTCTACTTCTGCAAATCAAAATACAGTTAGGTACTTAATCTTTAATTATTTTAATTTCTAAACCCCATCATAATTTCATTCCACCGATATATCTCATTTAGATTTGTTAATATTAAATACTGTTTGACATTGTACAAATGAAATATAATCAGCTTCGTTAAACAGTGTTATTTTATATATTTCACATTAAAGATATCAAGGATTTCGTCAATGTGTTTTGACGTATTTTGTTATTTTATAGAAGTTCTATTTACCGTTTGTAGTTTTTATAGCAATTTCCATAGATATTGCTATATAAAAGAACAGGATTGTATAATAAGTGTGTTTCTTGTATCTATATGTAGGGTGACGTGTCAGTATACAGATGCTTTCTATAGATATAGAGAACTATTTTTGCATTAAACTCATTTATCGCTGAGACTGTTGATAGTTTTTTTCTATGGTTAACGTGTTTGCAACACACAACATATATTTTTTCTGCCAGAATGGAGACAGTTATCTATTTATAGACACAACAACAGATTTTTACACGATCGTAATCATTTTGTATGAGATATTTGCATTTTTGTCTGAGAACACCTATTACCTGTCAAAACAAACCTTAATCATTTTATGACGCCTACTAAATATTGTGAAAAGTTCTTACATAACCTGTCGAATGTCTAATACTTGTTATATGTCGATTAGATTGTTGATGTTTGGAACCTAATAAACCAAAACATTTACTGCATTTATCGAAAGTTTTGTTTTTTGTCTTGAACACTAAGCATTTTCTTTGTTTATTTTTGCCTCCCGTGCTATGGAACATCTTATGTGAACATGAATTTAGAACAAAGAAGACACTGAAACGCTTTTCCAGATGTTTCTTATCATATCAGACAAATACAAATTTACTGATTTATTTGTTCATATTCTTTCGCCAAAATAAATTCGTTACGCCAAATGGCGTGCATAATTATTGGCTATGCTAGAAATATATATATGGATTCTAAATGTAGATAGTACGGCTTTTTTCATAAAATCATATCTTACATGCTAGTATGTTTTCAGTAGAAAAAGAGAAGAGTAAATACACAAGCAAAATTTAGATTGCACATCTCAAGTTGCGAATGTATTAAGTTTTACACACCTTTTTTTCGAAAAAGATTTAGCCCGTTAGCCACGGGGTAGAAACTTAATTTTGTAAATTTTGACTCTTTTTAGAAACAAGTAGTGGCTCAGCGGTATAGATCACCGCTGTAAATTTTATTAAGTGTAACGGTATAGGTTCGAATCCGTTTGAAATTTTGTTGTTGTTCAGAATTCATGGTGTATGGCAGCATAAAATTATAATTTTACATAGTATATTAACATCTCTTTAATTTTAAAGTAGAGCATGTTGAAGCTAAATTCTGTTTGTCGGTCGCTTTAAATCAGAAATTACTGTAATTTAAGAATCTTTGTTTTTTCACTACAATCTGCAACCAGATATTTTACATGTACAACAAACAGCTGGGTTCACAATAGAAACTGAAGATTAATAGACATTAATATTTATCAAATATAACAAATATTCGAAGTACACTTACACAGTATATTTTAATTTTACTAAAGAACTGTAACTGTGTTAATGTCCTGCATATCAGTGCAGTCAGCAGCTGGATAGTTTTATCGTAAATATTACATATTTTTTGGCCTTACTGAAATTTAGGTTTGTTTCCGTTTGAGAATTATTTAATAAGAACCATAAAAAATAACGAATGTAAACGTAAACAGGAGAAATTGTACAGAGTTAGAACCTTTATGACTGTATAAGTTACATTGTTATGACTAAGCTTGCAGGAGCACAAGCTAAATGAAGGACTTTTTATCAAAATAGATTATTTGTATGACCATGTTCAGTCTTTCAGGTGGTAGCTTAGGTATTCATTTTAAAATTAAAACCTGGTGATAGCTCTAAAATGTTTTTGTTTTACAGTAAGATATTTTCAATATAAAGATTAGTCCTTCTGTTCACAGGTTTATTCCCAGGCACCAATTATAACAGTACAGTTTACAGTAAATGATGCATTGACAATAGCATTTACAATAGTGCCCTTTAGTGATAGCCAATGTCCCGTAAGTGATATAAATACATTACTATTGTATGCAAATATACAGAAAAAATACCGATGAATTTAGAGATTTAATTTGTTTGTGATTTTGATGATTTTTAAAAAGTAATTTTCATAGTGGCTTGAAAAAAAGTTTTCCCTGCATTAAAAAAAACAAAACAAAACAGTACTCGTACGTAAAAGTAAATTGATTTGGTTTTAAACGATAATATTGCAAAGGTGATTAAAAGCAAAAAATTCAAATGGGTAAACCAATGTCTCGGTGCTTGTTTTCAGTTCAAGTTGTTTGCACACGGTTTATCATACAGAAATGATTACCTTTGTCATTGTTAAATAAAGAGAGACGTTTTTTTTTTCTTTTCCTTTGAAGAAATATGCATATAAATACGAAGATTGATCCAGAAATTTGTACATGGACATGTAACTTCAATCAGAATCATTCATTCAGCCTATAATTCACTAGTAATGTAGTTTTGTTCCTTTTGAGCATATAATAGTTATAAGGTTTACCATATATATCCAACGACTTGAAATGACGTTACCATAGCGACCTATGAACGCTGACCTGGGGAGTGTTTATAAATTCTGAAGTGTCTGGTAAACAAATGAAGTTTTCTTCAATTTCTGTTTGACAGAATATTGCAACATCTTTCGTAAATGTTATAATAATTCAGTTAAACAAATTGCATCGCAAGCATTTTTAGATAAACATGTCTTAATAACGTTCATGTGAGACTAGCTGCAAAATGACGTAATTAAACCTGCATGTTTGTCAGTAGAGAACAACATTTTTAATTGCCAGATAAGCAGCTGCTTTTTAAAAATTGTTTTATATTTTAAAAGGATTTAAAGTATTATCTAAATCTGAGTGTTTATATTCTATACAATTTTCAGTCGTAGCTTATATCGTTGCGTGCTTATCTAGCACACAAAAATTCAAACTTTATCAGGTACACAATTAAATTGTATATTTTATAAATTGAGCTGGAACAGCAATAAAGTTACATAATGCATCTAGTGAACATTCGTCTTTGGTTGACTTTAGATTTGTTTCCAGGCAAAGAGCTTAATTGATGCATCAGACTGAGTATGGATTAGAGGTCGAAATTATATTTTGTCGAATCGCATTGCGTTTTCTTTTTCAAAGTCGTTGGGAGTTTATACAGATAAGTCAGTGTCGATGACTCAGTTTAACAATCAATTTTAATAAGTAGACAAAATCCACCCTTTAATACACTTAAATAGAATTATATAGGCCACACGACTGTACCTTGCCTGACTAATTTGACTTTATCAAACTGTACATCTAACCATTAACCACTACTATGACTGCAGCTTTGACTCCAGTAAACTTATTGTAAAGCTGCTCTTTATTTTGATGGCAAACAGTGGTTGGAATATATTTTTCTCTTATTTTTACATTGTTGAAATAAAATCAAAGACTGTTGTGTAGATTATTAAATTATTACAAGTTACAAATATTAAGATAATACATTGTATCCAGGTATGGTATGCAGTAAGATATATAACCAAAGCAACATCATCATTATCATCATCATCATCAACAACAACGTAATAATAATGAAAGTAAAAATCCTTTGTTGGTATGTAGACTGAAAGGAAAGGAAAATTGTTAATCAATCTTCCATTCGCAGGTCTTACCAGGTATAAGTTTTTAACAAGTTCGAACGTCTGGTCGATAAGAGGTTATAACTTGCATTATTTTAAACAGAAGCACGTGTTAACATTTGTGTATATTTTTAAATTCAACAAATAGTTGAAAGCACAGTTCCAAGTCAAGTAAAATCTTTTTGCAATATAGACTAAGCTAGACTTAGTCTATATTTTAGACACTTTACCGACATATTTACATACAATGGGAATTTTTTCAGCTCATTTGAACTGGTTCTGTATGTCTTAGCGGAAACTATGTAGCAATACTTTATCATTTTCTGTGTAGAAAAAGAAACTAGGTCACAGGTTTTTTCGAAAAGAAATTTGTCTGAAATACACATTACTGTCTGTCAGAGCAGACGTTAATTATTTTTCCACCGCCCAAAAATGCTTGCATTATTTTTCTTACATCATATGTCAAGATTATGTAATTTGTTTATTCACATCAAGTAAGCATTTCCTTTTGTTAATGATGAACCACGACTTCAAGTTTGGGGGTGCATAGATTCCATCTGTCCGCCCGCTCATTCCCCATTCTTGTCCGAGCTATTTTTCAGTAATCTCAGACTTAAATCAAATGTTATTTTATTAAGAGCTTCAGCATCAGCAGGAGCTGCATCATCCTTATTGACTATTTTTTTAGCCAAATCATTTCTCCTTTAGGACTATTCGTGTCCGGGATATTTCTCAGCAACAACTTCCTGCAACTAAATGAAACTGGAAAATATTCTTTCAAGACATCTTTAAAAATTTTGGAGATTCTCTTTTATTTGAAAGTAATCTCAATCAAAAAGATATAGAAAAAATTGCAAAGAAAGGAACTTTTATACATGATGTGATGAAATCTTGGTTTTTAGTAAGCAATAAATTTACAGGTGAAATTGATAAAGTTGGAAAACAAATAATCTGGAATAATTCAGATATAAAAATACAAAATACAACAGTATTTTATAAAACTTGGTTTCAAAAAGGAATAAAATATATTGAACATCTATTCGATTATCGAACAAAAAGATTCTACAACTTTAATCAATTTAGATATCTTTATAACATTCAGCAAACAGACTTTCTTAAATATCATAGTCTTATTAAAAGCATACCACCTCAATATAAACAAAAGCTTATGCAGGAAGAAATAAATACAATGGGTAAAAGCACACTTTTAAACAAAATTAACACATTAAAGAAGATAACAAAATATATATACAATATTCAGATGGAAAATTATGAAAATAAAAAATTAAAAGAGAAATGGGTAAATAGCATAGATATAAATGAAAATGATTTAAAGTGGAAAGACATGTTTTCAAATATTTACACATCTACTATTGATACCAGCTTACGTAATTTTCAATATAAATTCTTAATGCGCTTAATACCAACAAATAAATATTTATACAAATGTAAATTGTCCTCTTCAAATATATGTGACTTTTGCAGTAGTTATATAGAAACAATAGAACATTTATTCTGGGAATGTTCTGCTACACAAGAGTTATGGAGTAATTTGAGTAGATATTTGAAATCAAAATCATTTAACATTAATATTAGTAAACAAGATGCTTTATTTGGTAATGGTCAACAAGATAAATCATTAAACTTCATTTTCATTTTAATGAAATTCTTTATAGTTAAAATGAAATTAAGACATGAAATTCCTACTTTTAAAATATTCATCAACTACCTCAAACTAAAAATAGAAACAGAAAAAGAAATAGCTTTATCAAAAGATAAACTTGAAACCCACCTACAGAAATGGAGTAAATTTATCATTTAAGAAATTTAAAATTTAAAAAAAAAAAGAAAAAGAAATGACATCTGACAAATGATTTTTTTTTTGTTTTTGTTTTTTTTGGAATTTAACATTTACATATACTTATTTTTTTAAATCAAGGACACTAGATATTATTATTTATTTATATATGTGAAAGGAGATGAAAGAAAATGTTCACATTGTATGCAAAAATAGTGTGTAAATATATGTCTATGTATGCATGCATGTGTGTGTGTGCGTGTGTGTGTGTGCGTGTGTGTGCATGTGCGAGTGTGCATAAATTGTGTGTATAGAGTGTATATATATGTCAGAGTGATGTCGGATATTATACATGCAATCAATGAGTAAAATGATTGTGAAAATAAAAGAGAAAAAAAAAAAAAAAAAAAAAAAAAAAACTAAATGAAACTTTAAGGGGACCATCAGCTCTACAAGAAAATACAGACCGTACTAGCGTGACAAGGGCCGATCATTGCTACAGAGTATCGACCCTTTATTTAATTACATGTGGTATACTAAAGAACTATTTGTGTCTAGTATTTTGAATTTGAATTTCTATTTACTGAAATTAAATTAATAAATGGGAAGCTTCAGAATCTAGGGGAGACATGCACATTACAATCATTATCAGGTTCAATTATTTTTTACCATGATATGGACCTCTTGCATTTTTTGCTTCCTTGACTTTTCTTAGCAACCATAACGTAGATTCAGATGAAATTTTATAGGGATCTTTGGCACAAGGTAAAGCTGCAAATTTTGAAAGCATGGTAAAGTTCAATTATGTTTCACAGAGTGATTGGACAGTTTAATTGGCTACATAGAATATACTATAGGATCATTCATGTTAAAGATATTTCTCAGTTAACTCAGTCAAGTTGAATTCCTTGAATAAGAAGTTTCAGCTTGATTGAGGTCAATATCACGAAACAAAATTTGTTCGTTTATCTTTTTTTTTCTGTAAAACTTTACATGCAGAATTGATTCAACATTTTAAAGAATCGTCAAATTCCTTATACAATATCTTTGTTCTTTATTAGCTGAAAAGGCCATGTATAGACCAGCATATGGTTTGTGAAGCATCCGTTGTTTTCTTCTTTCCTTTTCTTTCTCTTTCCGATAATTTCTTGATACCCCCTTTCAACATAATTATGAGGTTTCTAAAAAGGATATGCATTTCTTAAATAAAAACGGTTTGACAAAGTTAAGCTTTTGTTTATTTGTTTGTTTTTATGGAAAAATGTTGAATAGGACATGTATCAGTTTTTTTCTTATACATTCCCATCGAATATATCATTTTATTGTTTTCACAATTCTTGCCATGAAACGTGTATATTTAAAGATAAGGCATTTCTCTGATTCTCTGATTATTGAATATATAACCAGTACAAGATATGAAAGGGGCACAAGAGTAAATACGACGTTGAGTTTAAGACGTATTTCAATGTTTATTACAGCAGACAGTAACACAGTAACCATGTGAATATCTAGGTTACATTCAAATTACGTTGTATATAATTGTCAATGAATATAATATCACAAAAGCAGGAAAGGAAATATTTAAATGTAAACAAATCTCTTCAGTGGTATCTACCACCAAAAATATAATTTTCATAATCACACTTTCTTAAACATTAGCAAGAGGAAGAGGAAGAAAACAAACAATGTGCTGACAGAACTATTTCTGAAATATCTAAAACTTATCAACATTAAAATTTGGTAAAATAACAAAATAGCTGTAATGTAATAAATTCCTTAACCAGGATATAAGATAGCGTTTATTCCTTCAAGAACCATGCAAGGAGTAGATTGCGTTTCATATCAGTGTGTAATTTGTTTCCCTGCAATAATGGTATGTATTATGTAAATTCAAAAGGCGTCTACTAAACGCTGAAATTTTGGAAACATATAAAAGTTTTGCTTTGATAATTGATAAAATGTTCATTTGGCTCGTTGGTAGAAATTTCTTCGGAAATGTTGACCTCAACACCACAATAATTATTACGTAACATTGAAACTGGGTCAGAATAAACATTTGTCTGTCAATATATACAGTCTAAACCTTATGGCTCATTTACAGATCTATTGCCAGAAATGCAAGTGTTTTCTATTTATATATAATGCAACACAAGCAGTTGCGTTTTCATTGTCTGACATACTCTAGTTTTTTTTTCTGAAGAATATTGTTGCATTTCGAAACAGAGGTTAATTATTACTATGACGGCTGATAAATCATATGGAAAGATTTTTACATAGTCGAACACTGGGATTAGTTTTTCATTGTTTCTTAGAATGTATAATCATTCGAACAAATGCCACAAAAGTTTACCAACTGTTTGTTTATTAAAGCTTGTGCACCTTGATTTTGGGAATTATAAACACTATTTCGAAGCACAACATTGCATTTCCAGATGTTTCTTATCATCTCAAACAAAAAACAAACACACCTGATTTGTTTGTTTATACAGGTCTGCTGTAATGCATCATTATTAGCAACATCAAATTCTTGGCATGCAATGTGCATATTGGTACATGTGTATGTGGCGCTGGTATGATGTCAGCGGAATGATCAGCATCGCAGTCTGAAAGTGTTAAATAGAAACAAGTATTAACTTAAGATTAGAAATGATTATTGCTCCTTATGACATAATTATAAACAGCAGTTATAAATTGCACATAAAAATAATATTTCATGCCAAATTATGGCAAAAAGTTATGAACCATTTTGTAAATAACTATGTCTATGTAATGTCCAGATGAAAAATAGGAAAGTGATGTATGTTTGTTAGAAGTATAAGAAGTATGAAGAATGCAAAAAAAATGTCATAGTTTCGACATGCACTGTGAAAAACTAGAGAAAAAAGGTCGTAAATGTCATAATCTCTGACATGCAATTTAGAAAAAAATAACTAAAATAAACAGCAGACATTTATTCGCAACAAATGAATATATAACGTACTTTTAACAGCGCCTGTCGGCTTCATTCTAGGACAGTACACATAGTATTAAAACTTTGTGTTGGAACACTGTAGTAATGGTGTATTAACTGTAAAAGTATTTAGAAATTTTGTGTGTCTATTTGAAGATTAAGTGGCATTATATGTGACATTTACTATAAAGATACATTAAAAATTATTGAATCACCAAACCACTTTTTACAAAATAACTGTTTTTCCCTCAAAGTCTGTTTAAACCATCAAATTTTGAAAATAAATAAATATGTACTCTGTTTCGTAACAGATCTGTCTAACATGGATAGTGTGTCGTCTTTTCATTTATCTATTTTTTTCTAAGCTTATAGTATCATTTTTGTTACACGTGACACGATGACACGAGTTGTTTTGTCATTTTCTGCATTTGGCCCAAGCACTTCATGGACATGTAAAATTCCTCCCGCGTTAGCCTATAAGCGTAGCATTGCATTCCCAATAGTATCGCAACATTTTATATGCCAAATGTTTATTGATAAATTTCGCCTAAATGCGTCATTTATTGTAACATCAAAATTGGCATATAGTTTGCATTTTCCTTAAGACAGGTACAAGGGTACAATTAATACATTTTCAGGCATTTATACCCAATGACTTTCAGTGAGTAAAATTTGAGCGGAGTATCGTGATGGAATATAATAGACACAGCACAGTATTCGGATACAAGGTGTAATCATGCCACTTACAACTTAAGAAAAATTTCTCACAAACGACAATAATTCCATTCGTTTAGTCTTAAGCGGGAGGTCTTGATCTTTCCGATTATAAAATAAACTTTGTTAAGGAGGCATTGACTTCTAAAAAGTTTCTTATCATTTCAAACAAATGCAAGATGTCCGAACACGTTTTGCTAACGCATTCTCTAAAAATACATCAGTGATTTTTACGTTAATACCTTGACATGAAATGCACATCATTTTATGTAACTGTAAATATCAGGTTGCACATGGTTCCAGTTAAATTTCGACTTGAGTGTATAGTAGATAAAATTAAGTCTAAAATATGCGACCATTTCTCTATAAAATTATGCACAGAAATATACAGATACGCAGTATAAAGTAAGCTATTTTTATTTTTAGATATTTCAGGTGAAACAATAATATACGTGCAAAAATGTCGTAAATGTCAGTTTACAATTTTTACTGTAGGAAAAAATGTAGGACATCTTTTTTGTTTTGCAAATCATTACACAATGTGGTAAACAATAAAGGATATCGCATTTTATAATATAACAGCATGTTGGATTTCTGAAGCAGCGTGTTCTTCCAGCTATTAGATGAAAATGTACAGAATGTCGATTTTTGTCTATAATATAGATTAAGTTTTATCTAATTACAAAAATTACTAGCAGCGAAGCAGACATTGATGCAAACTTATAAGCTGAAAAGATTATCTGATAATGCTACGAAACTTCTAATATGAAAAACAGTCACAAGTTCCAAATATATAATCGCAGTCAGCAAAACATCGGCTTTAGCTCCTATAACTTATGTCAAAGACAAGATACACTTAAACGTGGATGAAAAACAACACAAACAGACATTCAAATAACAGAATTGTACATGCTATGTGTAAATGTAGATGCTAATTATTTTCGCAGAGGTAAATGATTATGATCACCCGTTAAAACAATACCCCGTAGTTAATACAGAACAAAACTTTAATCTTTATATGACAGGAGCCTAAGCTCAAATAGATATTTCCTTGAAAATGAAGTCTGGTAAGAGTAGAGCATTAATATCACAGAAATCGATGAATGCAGTTGGAAATATGACTTACAATATCACAACATATTTGAAAATTTGCTAATAACATATAAAGTTACATTGGTGCTCAAAATGACCTGCGTGCAAGAGAGTCAAGATAAATGCTGAAAACATTCGGAATGGTCTGAAATCAAGTTATGTGTTCAGTGCTAAGAGATATAAGTGAAAAGAAACCTTACAGTTGTTTTGGGGTTTAACGCCGATTTCAACATATGCTATATCTCGGCGGTCAGTCCACCTCACCGGTTTTCCTGGATAACTAACCAGTAATTGCCAATTTCTACACAAGTGACTGACTACTGTTCCCACATGATCTACTCAGCGGTGAGAGACAAATGAAGATAAGACACAATGTCTGAGAACAATTGTCACGGAGAAATTTTGCCCTGCCCAGAGGTCGAACCAACGACCGATGGATAACTAATCCAGTGCTCTACCTATTGAGCTAAGCGGGCTGGCAACCTAACAGTATAGTACTAAATTTAATTTATTATTGGGCCAGTTTTGACGAGTTTTACCATGTTCAACGAGCAAGATTGTTTTATCGTGATTGCTTTAAATTTAAATGAAAATGTTAGAAATGATTCTTAGTTTTTGTTTGTTTATTTGTTTGCGGTTGATCAGTGTATATCCATTGATTGTTTTTATTATTTGATGTCAAGTTGACCATTGATCGATAACATACCGCAACACGTACATTTGAATTCCCCGAGGGAGGTCTTTCCACAGCTCCAACAAGTCTTGTAAAAAGGAAAGGTTTAGATAAGCTTTTATAGTCTTTGCATATTTTCGAACTATCTCAAATATTTTGAAAAGAAATCAAGATTGAGGAAAACTGTGGTGAGATTAATTTGAAGCATTTTATTATGTTATTTTGTCATCTTTAAGTCATTTTAGAATATTACAAACTAGGAACAGGTATCCGTCAATGTTGTTGGCGTTGTGTTCTAGTTGGTTGAAAAAGAACAATTTACGTTGCCACACCTGTTCATTTTATTGCATATGTCTTACCTGAAAAATGTCATAAGAGATAAAACTGCATTAATTTTATAAAACAGATGCCTTGAAGATTTTGTAACTGAAGATTTTACAAATTCTGAAATTGGCCCGTTGTGGACCTTTAGTGAACCTACCCCTTTCAAACTTACAAGATTGATATGGAAACTCTACAAAGGTTATGGTATGACCGTTCTATATTTACGATTTTTAAGTAAATAATATGGCGTGTATTGAAAATAAGGAAGGAGACAAAACATATTTGCGAAGTCTATGTTGTCATCTAAGAATAATGCCTTAAAAAAAAAGATCATACGTAAAGTTAAAGCATGGCCTAAGCATGCCCTTTTTCTACACTTTACTGATTACGCAAGAAATATTTTACAACATCTGAAACTATCTAGAGTTTACCTCGGATGTCAGGAAACATTAAGGTGATATAGCACCAGCACAAAATTCAGGGACCAGTTTTGTTTCAAATAAACTGTGCCTGCCAATCTAGCGATAAATAGTTAATTTGTTTTTTGTAAACTGAAGTAAATGTTTTGTGAATACGATAGAAAAGAAAACAGCTTTTCTTCTTTTTTTACAAAAGAGTTTGCAATACCTGACAATATGTCCACTGTAAGTTTTTCTCGTTGGAAACTAGAAGGACAGTAAAATCGAAACTACAGCTATAACAACAACAAAACAAGAGCAAACACTTCAAAAATTACCTTTAAAGATCCACATGTTGCATGTAAATAATATTCAATTAGATGTGTTAAAGAGTTTTCTTTAAAAATTGAAGTTTGTTTATCAATATTCATTTCACACCTTAAAGGTTTTCTTGTGCATTTCTGTGTGAAGATTATAAGCAGTACTTTATTGCCAAAGGGGAAATAAAGACAATTTTTATTTTTGTATTTTGTTTGGTCCAAGAAACGCTTGTCAACAAAGTTTTCTTTCAAACCTCGTAGCAACGGACATATTCAATTCAAAATGTGAAAAAATTATATACCAGCTATTTCATCTGCTCAAGGTCATATTACGCGTATATCATTCTGAACATCTACTTGTTTCAGCCAATTCTATTTCGCTCGCTTTCTTTTGCTACAGAGGGAATAATACTGTTCTCATTTTTTGACAGATGGCATGTCAATTGTCTGAAAAAAAGAGAAAAAAGAACAACATTTTCTGCAAAAAATAGAAGCTAATAATTGGTTTGCCATTAAGCAAAGTATGAGAAAATATTTTTCTTACGTAACAGTGATAATAAGTTATACGTTCTAAACACACAGAAGACGGTTTGTTTATTTTTTAATGAATCGTTTTCTACGTTCAAACGCTTTTTTTCCATTTTCAGCAAAAATCTTCTCTTTGAAAACATTGTTCCTGGACTCACTGTATCAGACAAAACTTCTTGGTAGGCATCTTATTGCTTTCACAGACATTTCATTTGAAACAGCAAAAACAAAAAAAGTCGTATCTGATTTACCTGCATATATTACTCTCCCTTAACGCATCATTAATAATTACATTAATGATTGGCATGATATGTGCATTTCAGAGGAGGTATTCGTCTGCTCACTAGCTAGCAGCATTTAAATGAAAACCAAACAATTCACTTAGGGTTGCCACAGAACAAATTACGTCGAATTTTAGAAATCTGCATAGAAAATAATTCAATCAGACAAGCAGTGTCATATTTTAGGAATCTGTACCTACATTGTTTCAGAAACAAACTAGTTACTAATTGTAAGGTGTCCGTAAATACATTTTCCAGTGTGTTTTATTGCACTGAATATTGGGAACCGACGTTCGAATAGGTATTATTATTATCTTTGTTATTATTAGTTTATGAAAAAATATTTTACTATCCTTAGTGCTAAAACCGCTACTGACACTTGCTGTAAGACTATACCTGACTCATCATAATGCTCTAAAATTGAAGACGAGAATCTGTAGTCCATTGGTAACAAGATGGACTAGTAATCCAGGGGTTGCGAGTTCGATTCTCTGCTCATCCACGCTTCTTTCGGATAAAACGTTTAACCGAGGTTCCTTATATTAGTGATATATATTTAGCATAGGAAAAACTAGGGGTCTCTTTAGAATGGGATAATTGATTTCTGTATCTTGGTAATTAAACTCTGCAGGAAGCGTCTCCGGTACCGACGATAAAATAACTGAAATAAATACTTGATAGATCAAAATGAATTTAAGAAGTACAGTCTTATATTGATGCTAAAAAACTAATTAAAGAATTTTGCAACATAAACTGTAAAAATATGACTGCTTAAAAACTCATTAAAGAATTTTGTTAGATTCACTGTATTAATATGACTGACTTATCTTGATGCATAAATACGAATTTCAGAGATTTGCGAATTGTCAGATGTTTCAGGTTTGTTAGTTTTTTCTTAAATTTAAATTGAAAATGTTTGCCAACACCGTGTGTACATTTTGTCCTCATAAAATGAAGATTACAGCAGTATTTAAATATTTAGATATTTTCTATTCAATAGTAGATTGGTGGCTGATAACGATATTTTAGATTAACCGCAGCACTAAGTTAAAGTGCGTACGTTTTTATTATTGTGACACTTGGTTATAGAGTCTAGCACACACTTTAGTTATACAGTAAAATACTGTTTCCAAAACAAACAAAAAAAACATTATTTATTTTATTTTAAAAAATGACAACTTCTTATTTCGAAAATGAGTTTGATTGATATCACCTATAGAATTCACAACATATTTTTAAACAAATACTGAGAAAATGGAACTTTATTATACTCCGTGCTAATAATTGTTTGTATTTGACATACGACTAGTGCAAACTACCGTACATTCCAGCAGAGTGTTAAGAAGACCTGAGACGCAGTATGTTTAGTGAATACACTATTGGCTGTCAAAAAGCTAAGACGCAGTATGTTTAGTGAATACACTATTGGTTGTCAAAAAGCTGAGACGCAGTATGTTTAGTGAATACACTATTGGTTGTCAAAAAGCTGAGACGCAGTATGTTTAGTGAATACACTATTGGTTGTCAAAAAGCTGAGACGCAGTATGTTTAGTGAATACACTATTGGCTGTCAAAAAGCTGAGACGCAGTATGTTTAGTGAATACACTATTGGTTGTCAAAAAGCTGAGACGCAGTATGTTTAGTGAATACACTATTGGTTGTCAAAAAGCTGAGACGCAGTATGTTTAGTGAATACACTATTGGCTGTCAAAAAGCGGTTCTTATTGCTAGTACGTCAAACAAATCATGTACACAGATTTTTGTGCATTCTCTTATATCTAACGCATTTACCGTTCGAGTAAACGATTTCGTATTATTATCATCAAGACATAGTGTCACTGTCATATACGTTTACGAACGTTGTTTACGTTTTGCGAGAGTGTTACCATGAATGACATATATTCCAAAACATAGTTTGCTATAACAAGAGCAACCTGGTAATACGTCATTGTTTTAACAGACGCTTCTTGATATCCCCCCCCCAAAAAAAAAAACAAAACAAAACCTAACAGATTTATTTTTTAAGCAATTCATCTAGTAATGAATAATTAATTGTAACAGTGAATACAGGAATTGTGCAAGAGAGTAAAGGTTCGTTTCTTTTTGAGTTTAATCTCATATGCATAGATTCTGACTTTGTATATTGAATATATATATTCTCAAACAGACACCGAAACGTAAAAACAGCTAATTACATTTTTATTCTAACTGATAACAATTAACATATATCACTGAAATAGCTTAATAAATTATATATATTCTTTTCCACTTTGTACTTCCAAACAGTGCGAAAATAATAAAAATAAATAAAAAAAACATAAAAGCGAAAAGGTAGTAAACGACGTAGTCTCTGACATTTATTGTTGGAAAAATACGGAAGCAATAACCATTAAATGAAACAAAGCCTGCCTGGCCGAATCTTGGTTGCATGTGTTGTAATAAAACGTTGCATCACTAGGTCTTTCTCACTACCAAGTTGTTTACAGTACAGATTGCAAATCAAGATTTTTGAGGACACTGAACAGAGAATGGTGGCCATGTGGAGTATTATATTCTTATTTAGATATGTACACCGAAAATCTAAGAAGACACCCAGTCATATATTCCATTTCAATGTAAAACATTGCTTATGATGACGAAGAAATAATCTTTGTATAAGAAAACTATAATGAACATTTTAACAAATAAAAAATGTTCTTGTCAATTTCTACTTCACTACTTTATTTTTATCTACCACTTAACTCATATCGGAACGAGGGATTAGCGGTCCGCTAAAAATATGTGTAAAGTACAAACATTTTCGAAGTTATACTTTATACAATCCATATGTAATTTTTAAAAGCAATTACATTAAGTAATAATGAAGCAATGATAGGAGTGTATTCTGGATATAAAATTAGAAGTAGCAACTCATATTTAAAGTGAACTATGTGTTCAAAATGACCATCATTGTTTTGAAATATACATTAACCATTTGCTTCTAATCACAGAAAAACAAAAATTGTTTAGGTTATAGCTAAATTAAATGATTGCATATAACAGTTTCATTCCTATTGAACATAGTTGCAAAATTATAAAATCTTTTTTGACTAGCCCAGTCTTTTATAAATTTTCAGTTAAACTTTGTATGACAATGTTTTGTATACTTTGAAGAAAACAATAGTATATTACAATTTGGTGAAAGTTTCAATATTTCTAAACATATATAATGTTTCAAACATTTTTCATGACCATAAAATCTCTGTTCTTTTTTGACACATATGTCACTTTAAAGTATAATATCGTTTTTTAATTGACTAACAGTATGTTGCAGATAATTGCAGAAACTTCCAAAAAGAAATATTGCTAAACGTGCCTGTAAATAACTTGTTAAAAGTATTATCAAACAATGTGCTTTAAAACAAAAGCTATAACACATTATTCTTCGTTAAAAGCAGATATATATTTCAATGTAAGCAAATGCATAAAATTCTGGCAACGTAATAAGAAAGTGATAATTAACGCACGCCTGCCTATATAATGAGGGTAAAGCATTTTTAAATTAATATGAAAACTAACGTAAGTACTATATTAACTTCAGTTTATATTCTGGGGCTTGTTTTAATGAAATAGATATTCAGGTTTATCATGACAATGCAATTTTCAACATGTGGTAGAAAATATCGAATAAACACAACAGTTACTATGTACTATGGTTGTTCTGAAAATGCAATTACGTTAGTCGTCAGTTTGCTCGACTTGAGAGATAAATATTTTTTTTGTATTATTTCTTTCAAGTTAGACAGATAATTCGTGGTCAGTTTGACCATTGGTATAAATTAGAGTGAACAATTATAAGAGAAAGATGTAAAATCAACGTCTAACAAAGATAAACTGCATCACGTATATTTGACTTCCCTGAGGAAATGTTCAGAGAAGCTTTTAAATTCCTTGCATAATTTTGATTTATTTTGCCTATTTTGTTGAGAAAAACTAAAAATATCAAACTTATAAGGTAAATATGTAAACTCTACAAAGGTTGTGGTTTGACCGTTCTATATTTATTTTAAATTAAAGGCGATAGAAATGATTTCTTTTCTCTTTCTAAGTTATTGTCTTCTGTATCTGAAGCAGCGCATAGTGCATATTGATTTAGTTAATGACATTATTCACTTCCAATATAATATATACAAAGGTTGTGGTATGACTTTTCTATATTTATTTTAAATTAAAGGCAATAGAAATGATTTTCAGCTCACCTGAGCACTTTGTGCTCAAGGTGAGCTTTTAGGATCGCCCTGTGTCCGTCGTGCGTCGTCAACTTTTGCTTTAAACAACATCTCCTCCTAAACTACTGGGCCAAAGTTGATGAAACTTGCCATGGATGTTCATTGGATGAAGCTCTTCCAAAGTTGTTCAAGAAATCAATTCCATGCAGAACTCTGGTTGCCATTGCAACCTAAAGGAAAAACTTTAAAAATTTTGTCTGAAACCACAAGGCCTAGAGCTTAGATAATTGGCATTTAGCACCCTCTAATGGAACTCTACAAAAATTATTCAAATTATTTCACTGGGGTCTAAATTGGCCCCGCCCCAGGGGTCACTTAATTTTACATAGACTTATAAAGGAAATCTTTAAATATCTTTTTCTCAGAAACCACAATGCCTACAGCTTAGATATTTGGTATGTAGCATTGTCTAGTGGATGTCTACCAAGTTTGTTTAAATAATGTCCTCTGGGTCAAAATTGGCCACGCCCCAGGGTTCTCTTGGTTAACATTTAGTTTTATAAGAAAAACATGAAAAATCGTTTTTCTCCGAAACTAATAGGACTAAATATTAGATATTTGGTATGGAGTATTGTGTAGACAACATTTACTAGTATTGTTTATATGTTGGCCCTGGGATCAAAATTGGCCCCGCCCCGGGGGCCCTTAATATGTAAAAAATGCAATCTTATAAAATCTTCTTACTGGAAACCTCAATGCCTACAACTTAGATATTTGGTATGTAGCATTGTCTAGTAGATGTCTACCAAGTTTGTTCAAATCATGTTCCCTGGATCAAAATTGGCCACGCCTCAAGGTTCTCTTGTTTTACATAGATTTATACAAGAAAAACATGAAAAATAATTTTCTCCAAAACATATAGGTTTAGACCTTAGATATTTGGTGTTGAGTTTTGTGTAAAGAACCTTTACCAATTTTGTTTAAATGTTGGCCCTGGGGTCAAAATTGGCCCCGCCCCGGGGACCCTTAATATGTAAAAAAAGAAATCTTTAAAAATCTTCTTGTCTGAAACCACAAGGCCTAGAATTTTAAAATTTGGCAAGAGCAAGCTTTATCAAGCTTTTTCAAAATATTAGATTAGGTTAAAGGTCACGGAGGCTAAAAATAGATTTATCTACTGTACCTCATAGAGCCTTCATTTATAGACCAATATCTTTGATATTCAATATATAGGTTCCTTGCATTGACCTCTACCCATGGGTAGGGTTTGAGGTCACTGTGTCAAGGTCAAGGTCACCATAACTTATAATAGATATTTCTACTTTCTGTCATAGAGCCTTTATTTATTGACTGATATTTTACATATTTGGTTTGTAGGCACTTATATATTTTTTAATTAAAAAATGAAATGCTGCTTAACAGCAAACCTACAGCCAAAGTACTCAGGTGAGCGATCCAGGGCCATCATGACCCTCTTGTTTTCTTTTTCTAAGTTATTGTCTTTTGTATCTGAAGCAGCGTATTGTGCATATTGATTTAGTTAATGACATTATTCACTTCCAATATAATATATTCATCTTGCACTACTAGTAAAAACTTTGTCCTGATATAAATATGTATATGGTGGTTCTTAGTGATACTTAGGGTTTTTTTTAAAGATCTGTAGTAAATAAATGTGTAGCTTGAAAATAAGGAAGGAGAAGGAACATATTTGCGAAATCTATGTTGTCATCTTAGAATAATGCCATAATACATATCAATACATGAATTTTGAAACATTGCCATAAGCATGCCCTTTTCCACGTTGTTTACGAATTCACAGGTTATGTTTTGCAACATCAGAAACTAAAGTTTGCCTCAGATGTCAGGAAACATTAAGAAGATAAAGCATCAACACAAAATTCAGGAATCATTTTTGTTTCAAATAATCTGTGCCTGCCAATCTAGCGATAAATAATTAGTTTGTTTAGTAAAGAATTGAAATGAATGCTTTATTTAATTAGGCAGAGAAAGAAAACTTAAAGTCTTTTTTTTTACAAAAGATTTTGCAATACTTGTCAATATGTCCACAGTAAGTTTTTTCTCGAGTTTGAAATATAGAATTGTTTCATGCAAAAACTGCTCCCATGATGCAGAAGAGAACATGAAATACATTGACGCTGGAAACTAGAAGGACAGTAAAATCGAAACAACAACTAACAGCGACAAAACTGCGCTAACACTTTAAAAGCACCTTAAAGATTCACATGTTTTGAACAGGTTGCATATGAATGATATTCAATTGAAAACATTAGATGTATAAAAGTTTTTTTCTCTTAAAAAATGAGGGCTTGTTTCACAATATTCATTTCACACCTTTAAGGTTTTCCATTTCATTTTTTTGACTGGGTAAAGATTATTAGTATAACTTTTTTGCCTAAAGTCAGATGAATTCAAGGCAACTTTAATATGTTCGTTCCTTGGTCCAACAGACGCTTGTAAACAAAAACACGAACTTTTCACTCCGTTCTTTTTTATCCGAAAGCTTCAGTCCAGAATTCTCATCTAATATTTACATGTCTGAGCAACGGACATGTTCAGTTTAGAATTTGAATTAAATAATATTTGAGCCGGTCAAGGTCATATTATGCATACAATGTATATCATTCTGAACTCCCCCTTTTTTAATGCTATTTCGTATTCAGTTGCAACAGAGGGAATAATACTGTTCTCATTTTTTGACAGATGTCATGTCTGTTTTCTGAAAAAAGAGAGAAAAGAACAACATTGTCTGCCAAAAGAGAAGCTGATAATTGGTTTGCCATCAAGAAAACTATGAGAAAATATTTTTCTTACGTAACACTTATTATTAGTTATAGGTTCAAACTCTTACAGAAGACGGTTTTGTTTATTTTTGAATGAATCATTTTCTTCGTACAAACGCTTTTTCCATTTTTCAACAAAACACTTAGAAAACAAATTTTTCCTGGATTCAACTCTATCAGACAAAAACTATTTAGACTTTTCATTTGAAGCAGAAAGAAAATCAGTCGTTTCTAATATAACTGCTTATATTCTCCCCAAACGCATCTTTAATAATTACATTAATGACTGGCATGATATGTATATTTCAGAGGAGGTATTCTTCTGCTCACTGGTTGACGGCATTTAAATCAAAAAATATTCGCTTACCATTGCAACAGAACAAATTACGTCGCATTTTAGAAATCTACATAGAAGATGATTCAATCAGACATGCTGTGTTATATTTTAAGAATCTGTACCCACAGTATTTCAGATACAATCTAGCTACTAATTGTTAGATGTCCGTAAACATATTTGCTAATGTATTTCATTGTTCTGAATACTGGGAACCGACATTCGAATACTCATTAGTGTTATCTTTGTTATTATTAGTTAATCAAAAAATACTTTACTCTCCTTTATACCAAAACCCCATTAAGAACAAATTGAGACAATAATAGATGATGCCACTCACTGACTATATTCTATCATACTGCTAAAAATGAAGAAGAGAAATTGTAGTGCAGTGTTTAAACGATGGCCTACTAATCCAGGGGTCTAGAGTTCTATTCTCCGCTCCTCCACAAAGATTGTCTTCCGAATTAAACGTTAAACAGAATCTGCATGTAACAGTGCTATGCAAAAGGGGTGGAAAAGAACCAGGGATATATCTGGATTGGGATGCTTTCGGTATCTTGTATTAGCCACACAACCTTAAATAACTAAACTATGTAGGAAGCGTCTCCTGTACCGACGAAAAGTAACTCAAGTACATACTAGATAGACCAAAAACGAATTTAAGAAGTATAGATTCATCTTCATGCTAAAAAATGTTATAAACGAATTTTGCAGCACTCACTGTAAGGCTATAGTTGACTTATCTTAATTCCCTAAAAAACTTATTAAAGACTTTTTTTTCATTGTAAAACGATGACGAACTTCTCTTGATGCATGATAATAATAATACGAATTTATGACATTTTGGATTTTTCAGATTGGTCAGAGTTGATTTTCTTGAATTTTAATTGAAAATGTTTGCTCAGCATCGTATGTCCATTTTATCTTCATTAAATGGAGATTCAAGCAATATTTGAATATATAGAACATTTATTTTCTATTAAATGGCAGTACGATATTTTAGATTTACGCATCACAATGTTAAAGCACGTATATTTTTGATATTGTGACACTGGGTTATAGAGACTGGAACACACCTCAAATATTCCAGTTAAATACTGTTTTTCAAGAAAAGCGTTATTTATTTTATTTGAAGAATGACAACTTCTTCTTACGAAAATAATTGTGTTTTACTGATCACTTATAGAATTCACAACATATCTTTTAACAAATACTTTATTTTACTCAGTGCAAATATTTGTTTGTATTTGACACCTGACTCTAATGTAAAATGCCGTACATTCCGAAAGGTTGTTAAGAGGACCTGAGACATAGTGTTCTATCATTGTCTTGTCTGATATATATAAAAGCGGCTCCTATTGCCAGTACCTCAAACAATCATGTACAAATATTTTTTTGCATAATTTTTCTTATAGCTTATATTTCTTTACCGTTCGAGTAAACGATTTCGTATTATCATCAGGGCAAAGTATCACTGTCATATACGTTTATATTAACGTTGTTTACATTTTGCGAGAGTGTTACCATGAATGACATTTATTCCAAAACATAGCTTGTTATAACAAGAGCAACCTGATAAAACGTTATTGTTTTACCAGACGTTTCATATCATTCAACAAAAACAAACGTAGCAGATTTTGTTGTTTAAGCAATTCACCTCGTAATGAATTATGAATTGTAACAGTACATACAAGAATTGTGCAAAAAATTGTGCATGAAAGATTCATTTCTTTTTTAATTTAATCTCATCTGCATATATTCTGACTATCCTGAATCAAGTTGAATAGAAGTATGGAATACATTCACGAACAGATGGCGATACATAAGACAAACTAAAAACAGCTCATTACATTTTTATTCAAACTGATAAAATGTATTGAACAGTTAAACAAATATTACTAAAATAGTTTAATAAACTTTTTTTTTTTCAAATTGTACTTCCAAAAAGTGTGAAAATAATAATAATAAATAAATAAACCAAAAAACACATAAAATGTGGAACGGTAGTAAACAACGTATTCCCTGGCATTTGTTGATGGAAAAATTCGGAAGCAAAAACCATAAAATAAAAACAAAGCCTGTCTGGTTGAATCTTAGTGGCATGTGTTGTAATAAAACGCGATATCAATAGGTCGTTCTCACTACCAAGATATTAATATACAGATTGCAAATCAAGATTTTTGAAGATAGTGAAAGGAAAATTGTAGTCATGTGAAGCAAAATGTTCTTATTTGAATCTTAACATTGAAAATATAAAGAAGACACCCAGTCAAATATGCCATTTCATTGTAATGGATTGTTTATGATGGCGAAGAAAAGCTTTGTCTTTGTATGAAAGTTACAATGAACATTTTAACAAAAATAATGTTCCTGCCATAGTATCCAAAATCAATTTCTACTTCACTTCTTAAAAAGCTACACTTTATTCTTTATCTACTTCTATGCTCAGTTAGGGACCTTGAACTACCGGTTCTCTAAAAGAATAATTCACAACAATAATTGAAGGTCCATTTTTTCATCTGCAAAGGGGCACCTCATTTTGTTTTATTCATTTTTAAATAATATTGAAAATATGTGTACAGTACAAACATTTTAGAAGTTATTCTTTATATAACCCATATGTGATTTTAAAAAGCAATTACATAAGCTTATAGTGAATTAATGATTGTATTGTAAATGTAGAAATAGCAAATCATATTAAAACTATACGTAATAGCGTTTGTTGATTAACTTTTCTATAACAGTATGTTGCAGAAAATTTGAAACTTGCTAAAACAAATTTTGCTCAAAGTGCCTGTAGATAAAAGTATTATCAAACAACGTGGCTAAAGATGCTTAAACACATTTTTTCAAGGTAAGCAAATGCATAACATTTTGGCAATAAAAATAATATAATAAGTGTTAATTAACGCATACCTGCCATATGAGAACGATATATATAATGACTGCAAGGCATTTCTAAATTAATATGAGAAACGAGTATTTCTAAGCACTATATCAACTTCAGCTTATATTCTGAGGCTCGTTTTAATGAAATAGATGTTTAGGTTTATCATAACAATGCGATTTCCAACATGTGGACGACTTCGAACAAGAAACATTGACGTTGGTTGTGCTGAAAATGCATTTAAGTTCATCTACACTTTGCTCACATTTAAAGACGAAGGCGCAAAGCTCCTACTGAATATAAAGTGGAATACAAACCATCCTGAATTAGTCGTCTATTAATAGTTGCCATGAGAAAATCTGTATACAGATTTCTCTCCTCCTTACGAATGTTTTAGTGCAATGGTAGTCACTACATTATTTTCGCTCATTGTATCTTTAATTTTGTATTCTTTTCTGTTGGAAGCAAAGGTCTCGGCAGAGCAAACACACTGTCTACCTTTTCTGTTGGAAGCAAAGGTCTCGGCAGAGCAAACACACTGTCTACCTTTTCTGTTGGAAGCAAAGGTCTCGGCAGAGCAAACACACTGTCTACCTTTTTCTGTTGGAAGCAAAGGTCTCGGCAGAGCAAACACACTGTCTACCTTTTCTGTTGGAAGCAAAGTTCTCGGCATAGTAAACACACTGTCTACCTTTACTGAACACTTAAGATGATAATGAGGACTCTACTGTTCATACCAGCTAACTGGACAAAACATGTAACAAATTAAAATCTAGACTGAATTTAGATTGAATTTAAACAGGGAGTCGCAACAGTCGTAAACCAAACGGTTCAGTCATGAAATTAACCAGAGTAACCGCATGGCTGCAAGAAAAACAAACCAGCATTTCTTTTTATCTCATGTTCCGATGTAGAAGCTTTTGTGTATTATCTAACAAATTAGGTGCGAAGTGAAAATGAGCCTATGGAAGTACTGAAGTTCTTGAAAGCAGTAGAAAAATAGTAAAGAAAAAATGAGACATCGATTCTACTCAGAGATGATGGCGCTGTATATGTTTAACACAAACTTACAGTATGGCATATATTATAAATTGAATCTTTGATAATAGGTATAGAACATACCTTTTCGTAGAAAATCGAACAGCATCAGATATTACATAAATGAAATTCGAAAGAGTCGTGCTAAGAATCTATTAAATGCCGCAAAAGAACTTACGAGTAATTATTTAGAACAACGATTAACAGAACCTTAAACTTTAAGATGGAATGGAATTAATTTATGTGACTTTGGGAAAAAACAAATTATAAATAAATAAATAAATAAATTTGTCTAAAAAATACTTTATTTCCATCATTTATTTTAATTATTATTTTAATTATCTTTTTCTAGGGAATAGACTGCACGTATTATAATGTAGTACAGAATCTGAAAAAAAAATCCACATTTAGAGAATTTTGAGTAATACACAATTTTCAGTCCTTGCCTGTATTCAAAGTAATCCATCGCAGATTTCATATTGTAGATCAAACAGTTTAAAACGTACATTGACGTGTAAAATAATTTTTTGAATACACACAACTATTGAAAGCAAACACATGCATCCCTGTCTACAGACAGCAAATCTTTGTCCGAAATAATTGATTTGTTTAGCACTTGAAGCATATGTCGTTGCAAGCTAGAAAACGTTTTCATTTGGCATGTAAAGTTCTAACCGATAAGATTTTGGCATTTCATTGACTTCCTCCTTAAGACATCGAAATGACATGTTTAATAAAACTTTTTATGGTAAACAAACATGCTTGCAGCTTTTACTAAAAGAGAAAACAGAAGTAGTCGAATTGCATCAACGCCAACCGTATCTGAAATAAGAAGCAGGTGTAATTGCTTCCATTGACGCACAAAATTAGTTTTACTTGCCCCAAAGTTCCTTTAGCATTTATTGTGTGTACACTGTCTTCAGATGTAAGGTATTTTCTCTTTCTTCTTATTAAAAGATGTTTTTTGCATTGAAGTAATTAAGTGTCATGTAGTGCTTAGCTTAAAATGAGTGGATGAAAAAGCAGATACAAGTAGTCTTAAAAGCATAATGGCTTATTATAACAACGCGTCGTTCGTAGTAGGCTAAAGATCTAGATTGAAATGTAGTGGAAACAGCTGTTATACAGGAAAGGACCTATTAAAAATGAAATGATTTGGAAGTATTGTAGCCGCAAAAAAAAAAACATTTGAATATAATTAATATTTGTTTCATCCAACAAGCAAAGACATGAGAATGGAGATCTGTTTTAAATTAAAAAATATTTTTCTTTCTCCGAGGATAACTACATATTTAATATTATTTTATCGAGGGTCATAAATGGTAGGTAATGATAAAGTATGTAAAATGTAAAGGTACATTTTAAAATAATAAGCCTTAATTATTTAGATCAACTGTCTAGCATAGGCAGAAATTCCTTCACATAAAATCGAATGATTTTATTTATATGCGTGTGTTTTGCAATAGTCCAAAAATAAGGGTATTTTCTGTAACATTTTGTTCACATTTAAAGAAATGCAAATGTCTCACCAAAAAAACGTTTAATATAATTTTATGGTTTAGATGTTTTGCACGATGTCTAAATATCGTAATTTGCACCAAAGTCTGCTAAATTTCAGTCCGTAAATTGTTGTTTCAAGCGTCCGTCAAAAATGATTAATTAGCCTGACAAAATTCAAAGAATGTTTTCTTGATATACTGCGCATCAAAGATTAGAATTACAGAATGCACTTATCAGTTTCATATAATTAGATTGTATGTTTTGTAATTTAGATGAAGGAAGGTATTTATTTTTCTTAATGTTTTGCAGTTACTTTACCCAATTAGCTTCTGCAATAAACGCGTCTGAAGAGGATTTCAGATTTATATCTGCAGTTAACGTGTACTTGACTGATGCATCATTCAATTAACGACGAAGAATTTGGACATTTCTACAGTATGTAGTGTTAAGAATTAGTATTTTATAGCTTTGTTAAGAATATCCGTAATTTCCTTCTGAAAAAAAACAACCATTTCCTCCCATGCCTTGCAGTTTTAATCAAGCACACAGGTTGCATACATCGAAAAAGATTTGCATAATTAAAACTGTGAATTGCATAATTCAAATCCTCACATAAAAAAAACTTCTTTTTCATAAAAATAACGCAACCGATTGATAGAAAGATACACCTGTCTGGAGGCTTTGATAATGGTTTACGAGGTTTTAATCACCACGGAAATTGGTATAAAGATAGTTATCTAACGTTTATCCTTTCAAATGTATTACAAGCTAACTTGCTTTAATTGAATCGTAATCAAATGCAAATCGGAATTATCTTTTAATGTTTGTTATTGTTTGTTATCCTTCTGTTTACCATTGAGTTTAATCATGCCGAAACAGATGTTCGTCCAGCTTCATTTGCAAAAAATAAAATGTACCAAAACATAATTAATATAGTGCAACAACCATTCTTCGAACTAGCATATCAATTTATAAAGACATTGGACATTCGTCAATTTTGTAAAATAATATATATTATAAAGAACATACTTAATTTTCACATTACAATCGACGTACAACTTCAAGCCATGTTCCGCATACATAAAGACACCGATCTACATTTTCCCAGCGCGATTATGAAACTAGCATTTTTTAATTACAACTTCACTATTAGTTATCAATTTAAGGTCAAATATTTGTGCTAAATTAAAATCATGGTCAAGGCAAAGATCAGAAGAGAAAGTTTTTCCAGTTTTGTACATGGTACATCGTCTTCTGAACAATGAATATGAAATGCAAGCACAGGTAGGTGGTCGTTGGAGGTAATAATAAAGCAAGCACAGGTAGGTTGTCATTTGAGGTAATAATAAAGCAAGCCCAGGTAGGTGGTCATTAGAGGTAATAATAAAGCCAAGTCGTATGTTAATTTTATACACTTGCGAGATCGACGATTACATTGAAAGGCATGAACCAGACTCAAATAGCGAAAAAAACCCAAAAGACGAGTGAATCTATGCAGGTTCAGAAATGTTACGAAGAGGTCAAGAGTTTATCAAAATGTACCAGTCAAACACAGTACATAAACAAAAGATCGTAATTTCATATTCAAAATGTTTCAGCATTAAATAGTCACATCAGTTCGACTAAGTATACTTTCTTCACAATAAGATGTGTCTTAGTCAGAATTAAGTTTGCATAGGAGCGCTGCTATCGGAGTTTATCGTCGGTACGGGTTCCCCTATGGCCGACGCCCCCTGCAGAGATTAGTAATTTTATGTCGTTGGGCATAGTGTAAGATACAGATAGCATCCCATTCCAGAGACACCCCAGGTTCTTTTGCATGCTCAGTGCACAGCACTGATAAATGGGACCTGGGTTTAACGACTCATCCAAAAGACAATTAGTAATGTTATTGGAGGAGCGGGAGATCGATCTCGCAACCCCTAGGTTACCAGTCCAGCGCGTTACCACTGGACCACTGATCCGCTCCTCATGAGCGCTGCTCAAAGTCTTTTTTTCTTTTATAAAATTGATGCAAGGACAGTATAAAGAAGTATGTATATTCTGTGACGTGGGAAAACGTGCCATCTAATAAACCAATAAAATGTCATAACGTGCTCTGGCTTGAACTGATAAAAATGCAGATACAGCAATAATTTGGCAAACATATTGCATATAACTACATAGCTTTAAGCTCAATAGCTGCCAGAGGGCGAACGTTCTTGTGTTAACAGCTGTTGAAAAAGCTTTAAAAACTTTTACATATGAAATAAGAAGAAATTAGTTTACTCTGTTGAACTATTTAACATATAATTCAGGGGTTAAAAATAGCGGAAAACGCAAAGCAAATAGGTTAAAATGAGTTTCTGTCTTTCATTTGATCGGACGATAGGTTTTTTAGTCTTTTTTTTCTTTTCATACCTTCAATCTATATTTTTTTTTCAAAAGTGCAAGATTCAAACCTTATTCATAACCTAATCACTTAAACGTTTAGTTTTCTAGTCGACTGCTGAGTTTTTATCCGAGCAGCGCTTTCCAAAAAAATAGTTATGAAACCAAGTTAGGAATCCCTGTAAAAAATCTCATTTAAAACTATTCCATTTCAATAACAGGTTACGTTGATGGATGTATGTCTTAGAATTTTTATGTATTTCAAAACCTTAAGTATTATCAGAGAACTTTCTGACTAAAATATTTTATCTTTACATATTCATCTGAGTGTTTTGCAATTTTGCTATGTGTCCTTAATTGATTTGCACCGATATCTTCAAGTCTTTTTGGTATTTACATTAATCTTTCAAGCGTTCGTCAACAAGAATACTGATAATCAGTCTAGAATAACTGCAGAAAACACTTTTAAATTAATAATATGCTGTGCATGTCAGTCCAGTGTAACAAAATCTGCTTATCACCTTCAGGTAATTAGACAGTATGTTTTGCAAATCAAGCTGAAATAATTTCTTTTTCAATGAGAACTGCAAGTTTTGACACGAAATGCGTCTAACACTTGAAGTGAGGAATTCAGATTTGTATCAATCTATTCCATGGTTGAAATTAAAAAAAACGTAATAAAACAAAAAATAACTAAAGAGAAGCATTGTATAGGATTTGTAGAAAAACAAGAAAAAAGAAAAAATGAGCTATAAGATATATGATACAAAAAACAGACCTCTACCCAAGCATGTCTGCTCCTTTTGCATGACTGACAAAAGTGTAATAAGCAACTGTAGTGTAGGTAAAGCCGACTGCATAATCAAATTACCCTTAGTTATTTTCTTTCTTTCTAACAGATGTCGAGCCAGGATTTATAATGTGGATTTCGAAAGTTTCTATTTAACAAAGAGACCCTCTGTAAGAAGTGATGTACTATGGAACCCTTATCAAAGATATTAACATAATGTTTCAAAGAGGGCCTAGCATGAAGTTGTCCCCTCTGCAAGATGTAATTTGCCAAAGAGCCCCTATGTAACAAGCAATGTATATTCCCCTATGCAACATAAAATGTATCAAAAGTCCTCTAAGAAAGAACTGCATCTTTACTTATTTTCAAGTTGAAAAACGTTCTTGCGTTAATGCAAAATTACTTGTAACGAATTAACTTTTTCTTACTTCTTATCTTCGCCATATTCGTGGTAGCAAGTTCTTGTAATGTTTGTTTAACACAAAAACAAAACAGAGCAAATCTGAGCATACATTACGATCACATCTTCACCACATACACAAAAACAAAACAGAACAAATCTGAGCATACATTACGATCACATCTTCACCACATACACAAAAACAAAACAGAACAAATGTGAGCATACATTACGATCACATTTTCACCACAAACACAAAAACAGTCAATCGATGTCCTTTACAAAATGTTCAGAACAGAACAGAATATACACTTAACTCACTTAAACCATTATTACAGATACACGAGCGTACAGTAAATCATGCCGTTCATGTGATATATAAGTTGGTCCTTGCATATAAAGACGTATTCTTGTACAGTGCCTACTTCTTAAAAATAATCAACATATACAGAAGTAAACGATCATATCAACTGCTGACTCAGAATAACAGTATTGTATTTCAAGTCACAACAAATTAATAAATACTGTATCGTAATGTAAATTCTCGCGCCTGAATGTCACGCACATACCATAAAACTGTCGCCATTGACAAATACAGAATGTTCTTTTAACACCTTGTCGATAGAGGGCCGTGAATGCTCTTGCAACACAAACACATACAAAATGTAAATTTGAAGACAACTTGAAATAAAAAGCAAACGTCTCGAGTATATCGTTATAACTAAGTAACTTACCTTGTGAACGCTGCTTACCTTGTGAAAACTGGCATTCTGCTACTTGTTCGTAGCTTTTTGTTCTGGAAAAGACCTCGTTTCTCCCGTCCCTCGACCGTTTTATGAGTAACATTAATATTTGTTTTGGATATTTTTTGGCTTATTCTCTTGGAATAAGAAGCTGATAGGTAATAATTATAAAGAACGTATGTTTTAAAATTCTTTCCATAAGACATATAGACTCTCAGAAAGTGCTCACGTGATAAATCGCTATCCACCCAAAACATTTGCCACTTGCACAAGACCAATTTTTCAGAAATAAGTACGTCTGCTCCGCTTTAAAGAGGTTACTGATACATTTTTATCAGCTAATAAATCTCCAATACCATTCATAAGGAAAAGGGATAATACTATTAATATTAGGTGGTAATCATTTTACTTAGCAAGAACAGGGCTTTCCTAAATAAAAAGTGTAAAAACAACAGCACAAGAACAGTACGTAAAACATTAGACGACATAAGCACAAGAACAGTACGTAAAAAATTAGACGACATAAAGGTAGGTGCGAAATATTTCCCCTTGTCAGCTGCATTTTGTAAAGTGTATTAACCATGACAAATATACAAGCACAGTACACTTACACGAGGCTCAAATGTGAGATTTTTGATAAGTGTTACGATTGCTGCATAAACTTAGAAATAACTTGCCATGCACGATAAATAACATTGATTTTATATCAAGACGTGTCAATGAATATGGTAGAATATCTCAAATGTGATGATACAAGAAATATGTGACACAATCCCCTACATTCAATGAACATAATGTTGAAATTTCCACTATTCTCTGCAGTCGGTTTTTCTAATTCCATATAATCATCTTTTCTTCAAGCTTCTGTTTATATAAGCTATACATATGTATTACTTAAATCCAAAATTTTTACAAACTCATGATATTAGGTTGTAGCAACATGACGCTGGGTTTGCCTTTTGTTTTAGCAATGTTTCATGTAAACCAACTGATGCTTGTTAGCTTTAAGTACGCTCTTTTGTCCGTTGTTCGTCCGTAGTTCAATTACCTTGAACAACATCTCCTCCTATACCACTAGGCAAACTACAACAAAACTTAACATGATCCTTGTATAGTAACTTCCCTTTCAAAATTACATTTAAAAAATGAATTCCATGCAGAAATCTGGTTGCCTTGGCAACCGAAAGTTAAAATACTTAGAAATTTTCTTGTCTAAAACAAAAAGGCCAAGAGCTTAGATATTTAATCTGTAGTATCATCTGGTGGATCGTTACTAAAATCTTATAAGTCACGGGGTCAGAGTTGATCAAACCGAGGTTGTCACTTCATTTTGCATACAATTTTATAGGAAAAATTTCAGTATCTTCTTGTCTAAAGCCGCAAGGCCTAGATCTTAGATATTTAGTTTGTGGTATTATCTAGTTGACCTCTTCCAAAATCTTGTAAATTATGGCTCCAAGGTTAAAATCGGTCCCACCTAAAGGGTACTTCATTTTGCATATAAATTTTAAGGGAAAATTTTCAAAATCTTCTCCTCAAAAGCCAATAAGCCAATCGCTATTCAACTGTTAAGGAATGATCCGTTGATGGTCTCTTTCTAAAATTTTATAAAACATGGAATTCCATTCAATACTCTGTGAACCACTATATAAATCTGAAATGTATTTCAATCCGTGAAAAACTGGCCGCCGGGATGGGGGTTGGTGGGGGGCTTATTTTGCCTTATATCTATATGGGAAACTTTCAAAATCTTATTCTTAGGATCTTTAAGTCTAATTTGATTTTTTTTTTGGAATAAATACTCCTTATATGACCCTCTATATAAATTATGAAGTTTATCTGTGACTTGGCCGCAAGGGATAATATTTATTTGTCTTGTGTGTCTATATAGGAAACTTTAAAAATCCTGTTCTTTGAAACTGCAAATCTTATATGTGACTCGAGCAAGCTTCCCCGCCCCCTTCCGATCCCACTTTTCCCTATTGTTTGATAGCCCATTTTCAGGTGAACATTTGGTCTCTTGTTTTCTTTATACAATTTCCTCTGGTATTGACTGCGCAAACTTGATCAACAGAGGTTAATTCCTATGTATAGTTCAGTCTGATTTGTATCACATCGACCAGGTCACAAGTTCTTGGAATTTATGTTAATACAGCTCAAAGGCTGCTTCCTTGGTTATGGCCACCTTTACCTTCACAAGTGGACTGTTGAGAGTCTCTAGAAACTCTCACTTCTGGTGTGGTTCGAACTGGCGACCTCTTGATCGAGTGTCTAGTGTTCCAAATCACGACACTGCTCTCCATTTAGTCCATGAACAAAAATTCTAACCGCCTTCAAATACTTTAAATATCATTTAGTAATACTATGAATGGTCGACTGTCAGCAAATGTTTGTTGCAATAAAACGCGTATCTGATGTATGAGATCAAATCACATTTCCTTAAATGAGTATTTAAATCAAATTTCCACGTAAATTAGTTGAATACGCCTATCTTGTTTCCACAATGAATTTTCTTTTTACAGACGAGCAAATTTCAATAATGAACAATCAAATTTGACTTTTCTGATGTATTTATATCTTTTAATATCATCTTATTTATTTGAACGAAATTAATCTTTAACTGTGAGGTCTTGTCTGGATTTTATAAGGCGTAAAGTCTGAGCGTGCAATGAATGTCGAATTTCACTTGCGTAGTTTTGATTTAAAAATGCAGTATTGATTTTCAAAATTGTCCACAGAAGCTTATAACTGCAAAGGAGCTGCTAAACGCAATAATGTTAAGAAAAAGAACGAAATCTGTATAAAATATGGTCATGTCATTATGAATGAAAAAAATCAAATTATTTCGTTAACAAGTGGCTTCAAAATTAACTAACTGAATCAAAGCGAATCTTCCTTATCTGCAGGCCAAGAAATGTGGCAGGCAGTTTAAAAAACTAAACAGAAGATAACTAGAGTTTGAGAGATAATCTACAATTTAGTTTTCATATCTTGCCATATTTCCTAAGTCCTCGAAAACATTTTAACCTCCTCTGCAGTGACTTAAGTTTCTTACATAATCATAGCATACTAAATTTTGTATTTTCAAAGCGTTGTTATCATTCCTATGCATCATTTGATGATATGGCTCTTGAAGCATAGCAAATAAGCAAAACCAACAGTGCGGAATTAATAAAAACATTTGTTATTCAACCGACAATAGAGCGCCAGAAATAAATCAGTTAAAAATGGAAGGTATTTTGCATTATCTTTTTTGTTCAAGATACAATTAGGAATACACGCCTACAGTAAAACACCTACAAATAGCGTTGAAAAGAAAGCATGCGATCAGTCACAGTCTCAAATGATGAATGTGTAGAAGAATTTTTTAAGTGACCCTTTTTCTTTCCCCCCCCCCGAATACAAATCGTTTTCTCTTTCATATAAATAGAATGTATATTACCACTTCGACAAAATCATATATATTGTCTCTACAGTCCGTTTACAATAACATGTAGAATAGAACATATTATCTCAAAGGCTTTGTACTTCTAGTCAATTTCTTATATACTCTGTTTCATGTTTTGAGGAAGACCCCTTGACTGACCTTTTAATCAATCAATAAGAAGAAGAAGCTGTATTACACCAGCGGATCCAGGGGTGCGACCCCTCCCCCCAAAAATTCCCGGACCATAGGTGTTATTGTAGGTCTATTTTTGAATATGTCTTGAGTAATGTATAATTTATTGTTCAACATTGAATTGAATAATCAGAGGCCCTTGTGATATTGCCAAATGAGTATACTCTAGCATAAACACAACCATTGAAATGAGGTAAAAACGGACACAAATTGGACCGAACATTTTGCCCCCCGCCCCCAACCTGAAATCCTGGATCCGCCCCTTTATTATGCAATCAAACAAGATCCATCAGCACTACATAAAAATCATGTGACCAATTTAACATACATTGCATAGCAAGATGCAAATTTTGAAAATACAACTTTATAATTTATTTCAGTAAAAAGGCATAATAATAATTAAGTATTTTAAACAATTTTAGCATTTTGGAAGAGACAATATAGATATCCGAATATGTTTTAATTACATATGGTATAAGTTTATGATGCTGACCAAATATATTTTAATTTTATGTGTTTTGATGTTTTATTTTTTCAAAAGGCTTTGAATTAAAATGTTGTAAAATTTCGAGCATCTTTATTGTTTCCGCTTGTAAATAATTTCAAAAATTTAAAATAACTTGTGTGCCGATAAAAATATTTTCTGATATTTTGTTTCCTTAGTTCCAAACAATCTAGACATTCAATAGCAAAGTGATATTCATCCTCTAACTTGTGACAGCTAGGACATTTTCTGTCTTCCTGTGGAATACTATTTGGACGACCCAATCTACCAGTCTCAACAGCTAATCTATGCAATGATAATCTCAAACGTGATTATGCTAATCTGATTTTTTTTATATTTATGGCTGTTAATTTCTGAAACTGAAATCAAATATATGTTTATAACAACACATATAAAAACTTACTTATTTCTTGTTTTAATATGCTTTTGTAAGAGAGCAAGATCTGAATTCGTTTTTGACTGTTTAAGCGTTGGTAAAATCAAACTATTTCAATAACTTCAGGTTCCCATGCGTCTAATTTTCGTAATTTATTTATTTATTTCAACGAAATTGATTTCGAACTGTGCATTCTTGTCTGGATTTTATTAGGCGTGAAGTCTGTACGTGCATGAACTGATCAGTTTGACTTGCGTCTTTTTTACACAAGAATTAAATTTTATTTTATTATAAAACAATGGTTAATAAAGCAAAGTCAAAAGGCTGTGAAATTGAACAGATAAACGTGTTTTCTGTGAGTGAACTTGTTGCTGTGGTAATGTTAGTGTTAAATGACAAGTCAACATTTTTATCCATCTGTGTACAAACTTTAAGAAATTTCATATCAAGTTAAGAAATTTCATATCAACCCATTCTTTCAGTTCATAGTGTGTTTTAATTCGTATACGCGTATTATAGTACATCAACGTCACAGTTAAACTTTATTCCTTTTAGATAAATATATCTATATATTGGTTGAAATATTTTAAATGACATAACAAAAATAAAATATGTGAATTAGCAGATCTAAGCATCAATTGATGTGACACACCAAAAACATTTAAGCCTTCGATTATTTTTGTTTAAAAATATGAGATTTAAGTATGGTAAATAGATATGGCTCGAAATATATAGACACACATATTATTTATATTATACAAACTGCGTTGAATGTTGAAAGCGTTTGCATTCCTACATAACTTAGACATGCCTCTCAAGGCATGGCAAAAAGATAACAAAAAGAAACACAAAAGCAGCTGCAAAATCAACAAACACACACGAAATATGATCGTTGTATATTCAGCTGACAATAGAGTGCGAAAAGTAAATCGGTTAAATGTAACTCTAAATAATGGGAATTTGTTACAACAAATCACCAGGATACAGGTGAAAATATGTGCCCACAAAACACCTACATGCTGTAAGTTTTATTGCAGTGTTTGTTTACTTGCAGCTCTTAAAAATCTCGATAAATATGGTAAGAATGCCCTAATTTATTCCCCCCATCCCCCCCCCCCCAAAAAAAAAAACAAAAAAAACAAAAAAAAAAAAAAAAGATGAGATTTATTTCAAAGCGCTACCGTTTGTCATTTTGATTTAGGAATTGAAAACAAAATACATGGGTTGATTATAGTAAGCAGGGAGGTTTTGTAAAAACAAATAAATACAATCTTTCTTAATATGCAAACATTTCGTGAGTTTATTTTTAATCGGAAAGTGAACAACCCAAACACGGCACATGGTTGTGTATATAAAAAAAAAATGAAAAAAAAAAAAAACTACACAAAATTCTGATTAAGTAAGAGGCGTTATGCTGAAAGCTGTTGGTATAAATAGTTCGTGTCAATTGTTATTAAACTAATGAAAAATATGTAAAAAATTAACATGAACCTGTTAGAAAGGAAATCTCTTAGAAATATAAAATGCTGCATGTCAGTTACACGGAGTTTAAACAGTAAGTGTAACTAATCTGATTTTGAATCACTCTAGCCCAAAGTTATATATTCTATTGCGTAATTTAGAGAGATATTGCTGGGAAAATTAAAATCAGGCTTGTTCATGAACTTAATTTTGAGTATAATAACCACAAATGACATTAAATGAAACTAAAGTCAACGTGACATTCTGTGAAAAATGTTTTTTTATTGCATTCCCATTTATCATTATTTGCATTTTATATTCAACACTTACAGTGACATGTTTCTCACTGCCTACCACCTGTTTCTATTTAAATGTACGTATTTATCTGAAACGATCATTTCTACTTCATAATTAAATCTTCAAACAGTATTGTATTTCATTGCACCGCGTGTAAGAAAATATAAAACAATTTCGTAATGCTCCACATGCTTTAATTTCATTTTGCCACCACATACGAGCAACTAATGTCTTTTGTTGATAAGTTGTTAAATATCTTTCTTTCAAGGAAAACAATCAGTATATTTATGCCCCAAAGTTTACAGTGTAGCCATACCACGTGGTTTATGTCATCATTTAGGCTGTCGCAAATAGCATGTTTTGCCTACATTTGCATAATTTTCTGCTTCGCATGCGCTATATACCATTATAATTGATAAAGAATAAAAGATACAACATGACATCATTTACTTCTTGGTATGAACAAACTGTTTTAAGCTAACAGCATAGTTCAAGATTCGGACTTTTCATCATTGATAAAACAATGTCAAACGTGTTCGAATTTTGTGTCTGTGAAGTGCATAATACATCAAATACGTTTGGTGGCGTCCATGTTCGTGTTTGTGCCAGCGCCCGGACTATAACTTGAAAAGCTTTTATTTCATGGTAAAGAATTTAATTTGATTAGTTTTATAGCAATAATCTCACGGTCATATTCGATTGTCAGATGCACTAACAACTAGTATTATAACCTATTGTTTTATTTGTTATGCTAATTTATTGCTTTTCCAGATATATATATATATATATATATATATATATATCATTACATCATCTTTAAAATTGCGGGCAGTGACCACATGCAGAGTTTTATATTTCTTGACCAGTTTAAAGGGTTTTACCAATTCATGTTATTCCCTTCAAACAATTAGGTCTTTCAACTGGTTTGTTTTGTTTTGTTCTTTTTTTTGGTCACGCACCTTTTTGTTTCGATGTACTTCGCCTATTCTATCGTAAACGAAAAACACCGGTTTGAAGCCATAGGTTGCGTGCTGGAGATGAAACAAATATTTTATGTTGTGTGTACGGCGCGGGAATGATACACTTATGACTAGTTATGAGGAGAAACAAGCTGAATAAAATAATTTAATGTAGGAAGCTTTCATGGTGCAGCTTAAGACATTATTTGCTTTGATCTTGATTTACGAGGTTTTAATCACCATGAAATGAATATTAAGACACTCGTCTAACTAGCTTTTAATGAAATTACTTCCTATAATCAGCCTTTAATTAAGCATTAAATAACTCGTAAAAGGGATAAGAAAAAAAGATTACTTCTATAATTATAGCCTTATATTCAAACCTGCACATATCTCTCTTCGAGGCAAGAATTTTGAATTTCTACTTTAAGGCTGATTATAACACTAGTCTTTTAATGGCACTGCAATGTAACCCATATTTTCACAGGACTTTGTCTTTGTCGCATTCACACAAACTAGGCATTTTTGCATAGTTGAAACAGTTACAAATACCAAATTGTATATAAAAATCTTTTTCTGAAATTAGCCATTTCCTATTCCACTTGAATGAACAGATGTTGGAGTATTTAATTTGCAGATGATTTATTACCTGTTTAAACGACATTGATAACTGTAAACTTTAATGTAATTTGCTTGTTTTTTTACATAAATATTAATGTATAATTTTACACGAAAAATTTTACTTTTTTCGTCATATATCTTACTGCGGGTTTCTACATCAACTGATTTGCTTGTTTACTGACTAACAAATATTGCACATCAGAAACCATTTCAATCTACACCTAATGTCCGAGGTTATTGTCCTTTGTTATATCAAAATATTTAACGGAAATAATAATGCCAACAGAGGAATGAACAGCTCTCCAAAAAGTAAAAAACAAATCCTGGGTATTGTTTGCCAACAGAAGTCAAGGCCTTGAGTTTAACACTTAGATTTTAGAACTCAGTAACTGAGGCTGTGAATATCTGTACATTTTCATCTGCAGGTGTACAACACACGCCGCCAGCATTCTCAGTTCAAAGTTTCATTGACAGGTTACAACACTACTTAAAATATATAGATTCTGACCATCCTTGGGCACTCAAACTGGAAATGCTGAGTTTTTAACTTTTTTATACAAAATAATCACGTGTATCTGCACTCCCATCGCACACTTTGAGAGATACATGACCTCATAATAAGTCCTTAGCCAGACACAAAGACATTGATAATTTTTTTACCATTTTACCAATCTAAGATCACCATATGATAGATGTGACACTGAAAAACTCGGAGAGACTCTTACCCAGTCAGCAACACCAATAACGTATAAATATTTGGTACTTGAAAATAGTTTATTTTACACCCAATGGGCTATATGGCTAACAGATGCAGTCAAATAATATAACGTCACATATGTTTCCATTTGGATTAGTCTACCCCTCCAACCACAAAATTTAAGCTTCTGTGTTTTCTTCTTCTTTTTGTCATTGAATTACTGCAAATCTTCGCAAATCTGCTTGTTTGCACCAGTGATAACAACTAAAATTATGGTAAATATTAAAAGATAAATTAAACTATTAACCATTAACAGAAAGCATTCGCAGATGAGATGAAAGTTTCTATTAAAAAGCTAGATTTCTTTCTCTTGATGATCCGTATAACACTTTTATTACAACTGCAGACGCCGTTTCTCTTTAGGTTGTACATTTAAATGTATACTTTTGTACAAAGAACTGAAACTTCACGAAAAGCATTATTTTCGGCGACGCTGTATTAAAATCGATTTTGACCTACATTTATAATGAATAAAATTGTTTGATACAAAATCTTAGCTGAAGAAGGAAGTTTCCCATTGGTTAAAAAGTATTTCTGTTTTGAAATTTTAGGGCAGAATTTGTTATTGTTACTTTAATTGCGTCTGAAAAAAAAATGAAATAATAATAGCATCAATACAGCTGTAAAATAAATATCAAAACGTTTTGACCATGAAAAAAATATTCTATGTATATGACTAAATATTTAATTTATTTCATTGAAAATAATACTGACACTTTTAGCAATATACTCAACATTTTTGTCCATAGCCTAAACTGTTATGATTACCTTTGCCAATGTCCGAAAAACTGTACACTTAAGGAACATTTATTTTGTACTGTATCTACTCAGATCATCTTTTCTGAAGATAGTTCTTGTTTATAAGGAAATTAATAATAACGCACAGTAACAGCAAAAAGGTTCTCTGGAAGTATCATAGTAATTACGCCTTATATTCCAGTGCAAAAATGTCATAGCACTTACGGTTTTAAAGCCCAAACAATCTACGAAGCATTTAACTTTTGAGGATATGGTACGTTTGAATAGAAAAAAAAACTGAACAACTGTTACAAGGCTTTCCTCATTTGTTCACGTTATCTGCGTGAAATAATAAATAGCCATAAGAAACATGATAAAGATAATCTGTTTGTACTTAAGAAACTCTCAGTAGCAGATGTTGCCCCTTTAATATTTTATCTGATTGCCTTGCAGACTTTAACGATCATTGAAACTTTGGAATTGACATTTTAAGAGCATCAAATTTCATGTCAGTGCATGTAAAAGAAACCTATGCACTCACTAGAATTTTTTTCTAAAACAGGGTTAAGTGGTAGCAGATGGTTCAACAATTAAAATTCACCTACTTTTGGTAACTGATGTTTATTCACAATTGTAGCTTTTATGTCATGCATTCTCATTTACTTCTTTGTACCGATTCTTTATTTTGACTCTTCATATATTATCTTCTAAAGAGATATTCTTTTAATATCCAAGCCTAAAGAAGCCTCAACGAGGGATTTAATGCCGTCTTAATGTTGGCAACACGGAATACAACTTGAAAGAATGCAACGTTCTTGCTGCAAGGGAAAAATGATCTTCTCCGATTACAGTCATCGAAAGTGCAAGAGCCTGCTTCCCAATCAATGTAACAAAAAGGTTTAAACTAACTATGTGGCAAGCGAAGAAAAGAATATTTCCGTCACCAAACATTTTTGTCCTACTGGGTTGTCTGTAATTTCGAAGAACAGGTAAAACGACTTGCATATTGTGAGTTGGGTTATCTCTTATAACACAGCCAACTAACCTCTGTTGTATTTCATATGAAAGCCCTAACGAACAGAAGTAGTAAAAACATGGGTCTGAGTAAGAAAAAATGAGTTTTACACGGAGCCATTTCAAATGTCCTTATATTCGTTTTATCAAGTATCTTTTAAGAATATGAACAGACTGAAATAACGAAAAGAAAAGGGGGTTACTTTAAGGGGTTACTGTACAAAAACCTGTTTCTGGTTTCTTGAAACTATAATTACACCGATTGTAACCTGTACGCTTTAGATTTTCAATTTTCCAAACTTTAAGCAGAATACCTCAAACTGAAGGCGTTTGATATCGTGCCAGTTATATGATGGTTTCTTTAAATGATAATTGATGTTGACTGGCATCATCATTTTTTCTATCTGTCAATTTTTATTTCAGATTTCAGCTATTTTTACAAGAAACTAACTAACTAGGCGGTTGGTGCTTATATGATTTGCATTCCAAAAGGTTTTTTTTGTAAAACTATAATTTTCATACAGAATATGTTACGTGTTTAGACTTGATTTACTCCTGAGACAGGCTGACAGTGAATAGGTCGTTCGATTTCTTACAGAAAGTATGCGGTTTTATCTGCAAAGCATTTGAAAAGCGTCTTAATTCTTGAGTCAAACAAGAACATGTTGAAAAGATTTCTTAGCTTAGAGGTTCTTGTTACATAAGAAAGAGGTTCATTTTACATTAGATAGGGAAAGAGGTTCTCTTTACATTAGATAGGTAACGTGTCTGTACTTGCTATACACACATTTATAATCAAATATTTCTTAAAATAATTCTAAGGGCAGTTGGCAAATAACAGTATGTTGCTTATAATCTGTTATTTCTCTGACTGCACTTACAAAAAATGTGCTTTTCAGATTTCGTTTTATTTGAAATAAGTGTTTGCAAATAGCTTCATTTTAAAATAAAAACCATTATATTGTATTGCATATTAAAAAGTAAGTCCCGGTTTTATTATTCGAAACCTGGCAGCATATAGCGATTTTGCGATTTTACAAAGTCTTAATAGAGTAAAAATTGATGTAATTGCAAAAACTCTTGAATGCTTTTTGCTACGTCGCGATGACACTGGTGTGAACGACTGTGTTTAGCAACAATTGGGTAATCGAGCATTCATCTATACCTTGTTTTTGTGTTTGAACGACATTATTCTAAATTATATATATTTGTCTTTCAGTAAGCCTAATTATGTGTGAAGTGTGTACGTGAATAAAATGTTGAAATCAGAAAGCGCATTTAAATCTAGAGACAAAACAATTCTCGAATGATTGTTGACTGAAGAAAAGTTATCAAAAACTGTCGATATCACTACGAACTATATGAAAATTATATCAACCTGATCGTTGACTACCCTGACGTTAAAACTTAAATTGGTATCTACGGTTAAAACTTGAGTCTACTAATTGCGACCTCCATTAATGGCTAGATGGCTTCTTAATGCCTTTCCTTGATTTCTGTTTTCTCAGACTAGTGAAAATTATAAATTAGTTTTTCATTCTGAAAGAATGTGTTCCTCAGCTTTCTTCCGCATCCCGGAGTGACAGTAAATCTTATATCTATATAGGATATATCAAAGATAATTTATAAATGAAAGACAAGGGTATTCATCTAACTGACAAGAGGGTGAGATATGAATCAGCGACAGGTTTAACTAGGATGTGTTTTAAATGATACGCCTTTAACCAGACAAGAAACATTAGTATGTTTTGTCATGCATACTTATCACTTGCACGCATAGTCTAGAAAGAACTTTAAAAATGAAGATGGCCTTTTATCTTTTCACATTCCATTCAGAAGGCTTTTCCGTTTTAATTAATCTCAGGCAAAAGCATTTTTCAATAAGATTAAATTGCAACTTATCTAATGCAAAAGCCGAACAAAGATGCGCTTTTCGAAGCGTTTGGCTTTTTTTTTACTTTCCTTGTCTGAGTCATTTCTTATTGTGTATTCATCCTTTTGGAATGTCTTGGTAGGCGTAATTTTTAATGATGCATCAGAAGTGCGAATTATGAAGAATTTGGGTTTCTTTATTATCAGAGAATATGACCAGAATATGCCTAAATATATTGTTACGGTGTACTTTATATGCCTGAATATATTGTTACGGTGTACTGTATATGCCTAAATATATTGTAATGGTGTACATTATATGTCTAAATATATTGTTACGGTGTACTTTATATGCCTAATCATATTGTTACGGAGTACTTTATATGCCTAATCATATTGTTACGGAGTACTTTATATGCCTAAATATATTGTTACGGTGTATTTTATCTGCCGAAATATATTGTTACGGTGTATTTTATCTGCCGAAATATATTGTTACGGTGTACTTTATATATGCCTAAATATATTGTTACGGTGTAATTTTACACAATATATCCTTGCATTTGGTAGCAAAATGAAATTTAATTTGGTCTTTGGTAAATAAAGTGGACCATTTGAACCTTTTTTAAAGCCTCTTAAACAGTCTTTTAGCTTGGAATCGACTCAGTTTTTAGCTTAAAGAAAATAATTAGACCTGTTCCTTCTGATGTCGGAATTATTTTATCATTCAAAGACAGAACTATTTCTCCAGAAATGAAATCGGTGTGAAGATCAGAACGGAAATAATACAACCGCAACACCTTTATCAGTATGTATCTAATCTGTCAAATGAGCGAAATGCTGACAAACATGTGCCAGATACAAAAAAAACAACAAAAAACAACAACAATAACAACAAAAACAGTGATGATTAATCTGCAGAGATGACGTCTGGCATTTTCAAACGCATTTTGTTGTGTTAACATTCATTTCATTGACCACACAGAACATTTTTTAAATTAAATTTATAATGATAATAATAATAATAATTACAACAACAATAACAATAATAATAATAATGTTTCATAAATGATATAAAGGAAATAAAAGTATTTTTCTTTGTTTCGGACGAACTTTATTGCTGCATGACTTTATGAAAAAAAAAACAAATGCTGATTTCTACTTCGTTTAAACTGGGTAAGGAGTTTATTTTATGTGATTAGTTGCATAGAGTTTTACTGACATCAGACAGGACCGATGCTTAAATGTTGCTTTCCAAGTTGAAAACTGCGAATTTATTATTCACCATATGATCAAAATTGGACTAAATTTATAAAGATGAAAGTTTTGTTATTTGCCGAGTGGTCATGGAAACAGCGACAAAGCGCTTGACACCGATGTGTACTTCTAAAAGTCTTAACTATAATTTCTTATTTCTATACTTTGATAAATACGTGTATGAAATTTCGACTTACAATACTGTATCCTGATCTACCATTGTTGATTTTTCAATATAACACGAATATGAGTTTTACTTGATAAAAGGTAGGAGGAATACATCAATTAAACACGCAAAAATACCCGATTCTCTGGGTATAGTTATCTGAATTCTTTTTAACAAGATATTCTGTTTTAGAAGGGATGATTTATAGACGGTAATTGCACATTTCCATTTTAAGACGAACATTTTCGTTCCAAAAAGATACAGATAAAAAGGCTGGAATCACTGAGAGCCTATTAATAAAGGCACTCACTGAACATAACCAGTTTGAAAATTATTAAGAATTTTGATATTGCTTACACGTTTCTGATACCTGTTTATGTTCCCCGAACAACAGTTTATGGGAGCATTTAGTTGGCAACTCGTCCTTCCTCGATATCATTCGTCCGAGCGTTAAACATTCTTTACAATACTGTCGCAGCAACCAAAAGGATATAGTGATTTTTTACAAAAACTTCTGTAATAAGAGGTGTGCATATCAGCATGTTCCGTATTATGTTTCATGCAGTTATGGGCCCTTTGATTTGCTACAGTAAGTACGCTATAGCTCTTGATTAAGGTCAAGGTCTCGCTAAGAAATTATTTCAATTCTACTTGGAATGTAGATTCGATGACAATAAAAAGAAACGTTAAAAGGTATACACAATCTTTCTGTTCTTTATTTATTGAAGGGGTCATATCATAGGCCAGTATTTACTTTTGGGAGTATCCAGCGTTCCCAAATTTTACTTTTTACGCCCCCGAAGGAGGTCATATAGTTTTTGACCTGTCCGTCATTCACTCCGTCATTCCGTCCAAAAATGTTAACATTGCCCAAAACTTCTTTATTAGTAAATGTATTTACTTCATACTTGAACACAATACCCAACTGGACAATACCTTCCTATTGACTTGTATTTATTTAACATTGACCTCTGAATGACCCATTGTAGTAAAAGATCCAGCTGTAAAAAACTTTGACATTGCTTTTAACTTCCTTATCAGTGAATGGATTTACTTCATTGACCTTGACCCTGAATGACCTTTATCTCAAAGGTCCAATTGTCGAAGACTTAAATATTGCCCACAACTTCATTATTAGTGAACCTTTTAGCTTCATACTTGAACACAACACTCCTTTGGAAAAAAAAACCTTCCCACTAACATATATTTAAATGACCTTTACCTCGAACGCCAAAAATCCTTCATATTGTCCATAACTCCCTTAAGTTACTACTAAACACATTTAGGTCATGTTTGCAAGCAACCAGTCTTCAGGAAAATATTTCAAATGCATATAATGTTTGATCTCGACCCCTACTAGACCTTGACCTTCTTGAGGTTAAACCGTAAAAAATCCAACTTCTTTTGAAGTATCTACAATTTATCTTCATCTGGTAACATATATCTTTTTTTTAAAACTTGACTCCTAAATGACCTTCCTCTTGTGGTCAAATTGTCAAAAAAACGACTTATATTGAAAGAACTACAATTTATTTTCATATGGTTAGTAGCTCAAAAGTCAAAGCACCACTTCGGGGGCATTGTCATCTTTCAGTGACAGATCTTGTTGCTTTAGCTTAAACAGTCTTTATACTGATGTTAGAATTATATGTTTTAACAAGGTACATGAAGAATAAGAACTGGATTTAACCCAAGTAGCTTATGATGACTTTAAAGAAACCACTAACTGCATGGTATTTTCAAGTTTCTGGTCTAATGGTATATTGTTGGTGCACGTTAAACAAATTCTCTGCTTCGTGTAATTATCAGTTTGAATGTTAAAATATTTGAATATATAAAGGATATATAAAATAGTGCAGTCAGCCACTTTCGACGACGGATAGTCTGTAATAATTTAACGATAAAAAAGAAAAAAAGTTAAGAGTTCAACTTGGAGCATACCTTTTAGATATTAACATAAAAGTATTTAAAACGAAGTTTCCTGGATCGTATTTGAATTTTTGCAGTGTGCTCTCGTGTATCCCCGTTGCAGACAAACACATTTCAACAACAGACAGTCAGTTTTTGTTTCCATATTAAATGTTTTCCTTTTTTATTTGAACGAAATTAGCTTTAAACTATGGGGTTTTGTCTGGGTTAAACAAGGCGTGAAATCCGTGCTAGCGTTAAATGTTCAATGTGACTTGCATGTTTTTGACTAATAAAAGACACTGGTTTATTGTCAACGTTATGCATTGAATGAAATGTTTAAACCGTTACTTGCATATATTACAGGTATATATAGTTAATTTACAAACAGGTGACCATAACAAATGAAAGGTCGTAAGAAAGAACCTTTGAAGGACTTAAATCTTGATCGTATTCTTTGGTTTTTTTCCATTCTACTTAGAATTTAGTAATTATACAGAGAAATAAATAAAACAGAAATGATAAAAAAGAGAAATGAAAATAAGAAAAAGGAAAACTTACAATTGCGTAAAACCTTCCTAAAGGGAAGTTGGTAATAATTCTATGTAAAATTCACTCTTTTATTCAAATTTTCGGACACATGTCCTTTTTCAAGAATAAAACCAGAATTATGTAGAAACTAAGTTACATTGATTAAATGAAAATGGGTGTAACTTAGTTTCGACATAATTCTGGTTTTATTCTTGGAAAAGGACATGTGTCCGAAAATTTGAATAAAAGAGTGAATTTAACATAGGAAAACTTACAGATGCTGACAAAAGACTGTGGAAAAATAATTCAGCAAGCTGGTTTAATTTGCATCTAGTGCATCTTGTTTCATGACGTAATGATCTAAGAGTATTGTGATTGGCCAAATCTGATTAACCTCACAGCTTCAGCTGCTGTTGTTTTTTTCTCGAATTCATTGTATCAATGAATATAATCATGTGTGTAAGTATTTTATAAATGCTAGCATTTTTATCAAAATACTGCGTTCGATGTTTTAAAAACCTACCTTGCACGACTCAGTTTCGAATTGTTTATTCCGTTTCTGTGGAATTTACGAAAAGCCGCCATTAAAATGTTGAACAGGAAATGAAGATGGGAAGAAACAAAAAATATTTTTTATTCGCCGTACAATTGATACGAGCAGATATTGTACCTAAAAATAGTTCATTTAATTGTACTTTTGGTTTAACAGATGTCTATGTGAAGATACAGGATACAAAATGTCTTCAAAAATAAAGAATTTACGGCTGGGGAAATCATTAAAGTTTATTATTAGTTTACCTGCAAACCAGATCGATACATACAGTGCTCGGCTTACAACACTCGAGAAATATATGAAATCTGCGAAGTTTTGAGGAAATGGGAAAAGAATAACATTGCCAGAAAAAAGACGGTTTCTCAAGAGTTATGAAGTGACCGCGGAAAATTTTAAAATGAAAACAGCTTCTTTGGGATCCCGCAATTCTTAAAGAATGAAGTGACTTTGCGTTAAGGGTAACCACACTTGTATAAAATTGTGTCAGTGATTATATCTTAGTCAGCAAAATTACAGAATACAAATTGATGGATCCCTGACCCTTCTCATTTGCATGATTTAAAAAAGAAGTGCAGTTATATTTTCTCCACAAACAAGTATATAACAAAAAACCACATGGTAATGTTTGTAGGTAAAACCTATTGTTATAAGATTTAAGAGGAAGAAGATTTTCTTCGTTCACTTTGCAGTCGTTTAAGACAGTCTGACCGTGGATTGTGTCTGGCAGCTGTACTGAAACACATGTTTTGAAGATATACTAGTTGTGAATTCATGATTACTCATATTATCACATGCGATCCAGGTGATTGTATCAAATCAACGCAAAAAATAGCATATACACCTTTGTATCACCCTAATGATCAGTAACATCAACAGACAAACATCCGCACAGGTTTGTGTGATTTCGTTTTTTTGTAATAAAGTATATACTTGTGTTTGAAAACAGAAAAGAAAATTAATGAAAGATAACTTGACTTGAAATATGAATGTCGAAAAGGAGGATCGCTGTATTTTAACTTTGGCTATATATTATTTTTATTTTTATTTTTTATTTTTCTTTCAATTCTGAGACTGTTTTGTTAACGTTATGCATGCATTGTACCAGTTTTTGTCATCTGTATATATATTCGCGACTTGCATCGACCTGGCGTTATCACCCGATATTATCCCGAACTCGAAGTTTCTTCAGTCACTCTTATTCCACGTGAAGTCGCTTCTTTTTACAAGGAAATACTCCCACAAAGTATTGAGAAAATTCCTCCTAATTTCATGTTTTTTGTGTATTCCACCAGAGCTGTTCTGTAGGTTTCACAGCCGTACTATAGGTTACAGACAATTGAAGTAACTGGTAAAAGTAAAAGTACAGTAAGTAAAAGTAAGGTAATTTTTACAGTCAACCACTATAGCTTTGTCAGATTCGCGTATGTTACTTGTCAATCTAATTAACAATTTACTAGGAAGGCTTGCCAGGAAACTAATGAAAAGCATTATGATGTAACAAACTATGCACCCACTATACAAGATATATGGCATTTCTCACTTTTTATGTCTTATGACGTACATTTCAGTGACTACAAAGAACTTATGTTTATTTTAGTGCCTAAAATATCCACGAACGTTGTTCATAGATGTATTTTGAGAAACATAACGTGAAGAGATAAAGTAGTTGGGTGGCAATATAAGGAAAAATGTCGCACCGCCTGCGTCCCAACCCACCCTCCTCCCATTCTTTAAACAGATTATACATTGAAACTTGCTTTGGTTTTAGAAACTGTGTTCAAATCGTTTGTAAGATATTTTCTGAAACTAATAACAGACAGATTAATTCCAGCGTATGCTTGAAATTAAAATAAGTCAAATATGATGCTGATATTTGATTTAATTGGTTCTGAATTCATATGAAAACTGGTTCATTTTTCAGAAGGTCAGTAGGTAAGCTTATTTTTCATACATTTTAGTGGTTTCAGAAAGTTTTAGGTCTTGCATTTCTTGATTCTTCCAGTTATGATAAAGCAGTTTCATAGAATGATGAATAACTGACAACGTTCATTTTGAACATTTGAACAGTTATCCTATTGTAGTTATACAAATATACAATGTGCAAATCTTAAAACATTTTGTGATTTTTAAACCAAGCAGGAAGAAGCGGAATTTGTACAAAAAATCCTCCTCAGACACTCTCGAAAACTGTTAAAGGCACTTAATTCCACTTGACCAAATTGTGACCGTCTTGTCTCGTAAACAGGTCGATTATTGTACATAAGTTCTGCATCTCACTCTACAGATGTTGATGCTTTGTTGTTCGCAATAGACGAACACATTTCAAATGACTAAAGTTAAAGTTTAATTTTTCAAAATTGATTTATTTGAAATAGATCATTTTCGAACTGTGCGTTTTTGTCCGGGTTTTATTGGGCGTCAAATTCGTGCGTGCTTAAACTGTTAAATTTGATGCGGTATTTAAACGCCAAATTTTCAATTTTAAAATTCAGTTTTCTGAAGAAGAAAGAGGATGACTAAGTGTAAACTGTATCAGACTTGTTGTGAACGTTATCCAAATCTTAAGGAGAGACTTGTAAAAAAATTCCAATCAAGTGGTATGAATAACATTTTACAATAGCGGCCCAATGGTGACTTCAGGAAATACAAAATTAGAGAGGATTTTCTACCTAGAACTTAGATTTGTGCTGGTCCAATTTTTGCGTCAAGACCATTTGTCATCCAGACACACATAGTTAAAGTTTGAAATATTATAAGTATATAGGCTTTTTTTTAATAGTTTCATTTTTCCACGTCAGTTTCAAGGAAACCTTAATTCTTATAAATTGATCCAGGCCTATAATATTGATTGACTACAGGTGCTTGTAAATTCGGAAGCTGAAGACTTAAGCTTCTGTCTGAAATTATTTCAGCATTGCTTAAAATCCGGATGAAAAACATAGAAGTATTTGTGCTCGCATTTGTTTGCAGCAATAGAACGATTTTCGATTCATTTCCGTTAGAAAAACCGATTGTGATGGATAAAGAAATGCAAGCAGACTGATTAAAATCTATCTAACTGACAATAGGGCGCGAGATGTAAATCAGTTTGAACGCTTAATTTGCATTAAAAGGCGTCCTGTTACATTTAATCTAAGGGATAAAAGATAGATTGCGCGCCCACATCTAAATAACCAAAGAGAACTAGATGATTGTTGTTTTTGCTGAATTTATCACAAGGAGCATTTTGCATGAAGCCTTGTCTAAGAATGTACTTTAAACTTAAAAAAAAATAAAACAGCGCATCTTCTTTTTCACTTTCCTTGCCAAGATCAGTTTTAGGATTACAAATTTATCTATATGGCATTTGAAGAAAGGTCGAAACGGACAATGCCTTATTGGAGATGCCAAGGTTGTTATGAAAGCAGCTGCTAGACATAACCACAATTTACCTTGAAACGTAAAGAATGGCCGTTTAACTTTAAATTTTCATTTTTATTTTACATTCTTATAGATACCCGAAGATACATACTTCATATTTCAGTGGATATATAAACATTAGATAATAAAGTAGAAGGAGTGCGTGGTACATTAAAATATTAAGTGAAATGATTTTGCCGACACATAATCTTGCTACTACGTTCTCTTTTCTTTTACTTGCAAGCAACGTGGCATTTTACTCGTAAATAAATGTTGTTCTGAATAGCGGTTTCCAACATCGGTGCCATTACCTCCTATTTTAATCACATGCAGAATGGATTTACTACAAATGAATTCATGAAAAAATAAATGGAATGCAAATACACCTTGTCAACCGCCACGCCTTTGTCAGGTTGATGTGTGTAGACCGTCCATCTTACCAGCAAATGGCAGCGACTGGTTGCCAGCAAACTAATAAAAATCAGTATGATTTAAGAAACTATGCACTGATATATGGCATTTTCTCGTTGTTTTGTCTTTTGACATGAATTACGTGATTTAGGGAAAATTGTTATATTCTGTTTAAGCCTCAGAAAAAAAACAATTGATCTGAAATTCTGACAACTTAGGTGTCATGGAGTAAATCAAAATGTTTTTTGGAGTTCTTTTTTACTTTTTTTTGGTTCTTTTTATTTTTTTCATGTAACTTGCAATGTTTTTCCATTACAGTAGCATACTTATACCATTCAAAGTCATATAAATATAAATGATATTTAAAGAATCATCGCCCATTGTCAAGCTGTCAGTCAAAATATCTTAGTACAACAGGTACAACGGTTCCATTGAAAGCATTATTATTATCATTATAACTATTATTTTTATTTTTATTATAGAAATGCCATATATCATGTATTAGACTGGCTCCAGTCCTTATGTTCTGATTTCAATTTATGATCTCCCTTGTTTGTAGACTTTTCTATTTTCTTACACCTGAACATAAGATTTTTGCGCTATCAGTATGAAGTGAGAAGTAAGTGTAGTAGCAGAAGTATATGAATATATAATTTAAACAATCTAGCCTAGTGCCAGGCTAATCATGTATATATAACCCGCATCCCCAGTGTTTGTTTCCGGTATCATTTTGTGAAAGAATAAATAGGTTAGACCAGTCAGCACAACTGGGTTTCATCTTTATTCTTAAATATTTTTATGTCCATTCAAACTTAACGATTTTTAAATACGTGAAAGAAAGAAAACTGTAGGAAAGGAACTAGAGCAAAATTTACACAAGATTAGTTTTACCTAAAGTACTTGCATTTATCATTTCTATGACTGACACCACATACACTATTTTGGTGAAAGTGAATCCTGACTACTGACTTTTCGATTGTCGGGATATTCGAAAACTGTAATCTTCCTGTCAAATGGGAGGATCGATGCATGTACTTTACCACTGCATGTGACAGTTTTATAGGAAGGTTTATACAACCCATGCGAAATGAAAATACTATACACGGGAGCGTTTTAAAAACAGCGTAAGCTTCACGTGCAAAGTTAAGTAGTCAACACGAAGCAGTGTGAATTCCAAAAGGGCGTTGCAAAATGATAATGGTGAATTGAAAGTGTAGTAGATTTAAGATGTTTAGACTATGCCCTAAGAAAGCACTTCATTTACTTTAAATTTGCAATTTCATTAATGATATGTAAACATTTAAATGTGGTTTAAGCTGGTTAAATTTACAACATACGTTCCTAGAATGTACGTTTGACTGCTCAAAACTTATGCAGACTTGGGTAATGTTTTCTATAAATAAAACTTGAATTACGATAAAAAAGAACAATGTGCAAAAAGTCGATTATTATTCACTAGGCAGCTCAAATTCGACTATAAATTAGCCGAAAGTAAAACTGTCCGAACTGATTACAACACTTAACTTAACTTCATATTACACTACAGTATAATATTACTTTACAAACGAAACGCAATCTAATGTAACGTTTTAAGCGGTTGGGTTTAAAAAATATCCACGCTGCATGTAAACTCTGCCTCTGTTGTAAATCGAGCAGTTAGACTGTATACTTGAGATACTGCTGTATCTGAGAGTGGTGAAAACAAGTCTGGAGTTAGTGTTTTGACAATCTAACTTGAAATTTAACATTTAACACTGTAGTACTCTGAATGGATTCTATACGGATATAAATTTAGATTTTACACTATTTGGAGATAAGGTAATTTTTAAACACATTTATTTTATAATTTTGTTGTGTTTTTGTGATGCGCTTGTTTGTTTATTCACTAAAAGGTTTTTAACTAATGTGATGATTCGGCGATATAATTTTTGAAATTATGACAAGAAAACATTTCCCATTGTCAGTCTTCAGGGCCCAAGGTCGCATATGATTAATCTTAAATATATATTTCTCAACATCTTCCTTTTACTTATGGAATATTATAAAAGTGTTTAATTTTCTTGCAGTATTTATAAAATAATTTTTTTTCATTTTTATTCCCACGAAGTGCTTAGTTATGTGATCATAGAAAGGAGCACTCTATATGATATGCTTATGTTTATTTTATTATATTTTTGTTTTCAACATAATTTAGTGAACAGGATACAGGTTCACGGCTGAATTGGTTATTATATAATAGTTATTAACGCTACTTAACAGCTCATTGCTAAACGAAAAACGAAGCAAAAAATAATAAGATTAAATACTATAAAACGAAAAATAAAGCAATAGAGAATTTAACAAAAGATACTTTAAAACGAAACATTAAACATCAATAAAATTTAAGATTTCAACAATGTTAAACGAAAAATGAAGCAACAAGATAATTTAAGTTTAAACACTATAAAACGAAAAATGAAGCAACAAGATGATTTAAGGTTAAACACTATAAAACGAAAAATGAAACTACAAGAAAATTTAAGGTCAAACACATAATGTTTGTGAGGTTTTTGTTAGATTTTCAGTTTTGTGGACAACTTTTTTTTTCAAATTGAAATTTACACTTTTGAATGAAATGAGTCAATCAATGTTTTTCTCATTACATAGCATTTCGTTTTAGCCCTTTATGTATAAAAAAGAAAGATCTCTGTTTGATAACATATTCTTTAAAAATAACCTAAACATCTATCCTAACAATTTAGAATAAAGTGAATTGTAATGAAGTTTTACCCCCATTTGATGACTATCATAACAGACGCTTAAATTATATTCTTTGGTCCATCAGAAGTCATTCAACTTTTACAAGTTTTCAGTATATAAGGACTTAATAATGATAGAAATAATAAACCACAGAACAACTGCTCTAGTGTAAACATTGCAGCAAGGACAAATGCAAATTTAAAGAAAGCATGCAGTAATGGGTGGGTTGTTTGCAAGGAAATGATGAACTGAAGAGGTTTAAACTGCAACTTGGGCCTACAAACGTGAAAGCTATTATTCCGTTTAACAAAAAGTTGGATTTTTACATATTAATAATAACAATAGAATACTGTCAAAACACATGTACTTATTATGAGTAGTGTAACAATAAAAAAAATCAAACTGCGTAAAAAACGTCAGAAGAGTCACTACCTAGCAGATAAACCAGTAAGTGATTTTGAGCGGCGCCATCCGAAAACCAGACAAGAGGCTTGCGGTCGTAAAACGTTCGAAAACTTAACAGATTTGGAAATGCTTGTTTTATTTCTTTAATAGCTTTAGGGTCACCCCATAAATATTCGTTTTTATCCTGTTTTCTGCTTATTTCAGCTTTTTAAGTGGTACTCGGAAAAGCCTCAAGTGGGTCGATTTTACAACAGGAAAAGTTATTTTCATTGTCTGAAATGAATTTAATTTCTTAAAAACGTTATAAGAACAGAACAGACATATTATTTTGAAAGAAACGTGTACAGCTCAAAGGTAATATGATAATGGCTTATCATTCAAACGATTGCTTAAAACTATACATGCAATACACAATAAATCGAAAACATTCGAACGTTACACTTTCAGTTACATGTATGCCGAAAGTGCATATACCGTTTAAAGCAATTGAAACAGGTTTAACAAAAAAGAACATTATTTTAGCTACAAATTATAGAGAGATTGTAAACAAGACAGTTGCATCCTGAGAAATATATTTTATGAACTCGTGATAAACAGCTGACGATAACAATATATATATTAAGTAAAGTCCCCTTTTAATCACTAAAGTGAATAGTCCACCTGCATATCGAAATGCATTAAACCTAAATCATCGCCTGGGGAGTAGGCATTCGTTCAACATCCGTTGTATAGATTAAAGTAAAAAATAAAAGTACAGTGTTTGTTTTTTGCTTGCTGCAGGTTTTTTATGTTAAATGTCTGAACGTAAAACTTATTAATCTTGAACCACTGTCGTCTGCTTTGCTGACGGGCCTTACACAGACGTCTCATTGGACGCTTGTGACGTTTTTTTTTCTCGCTGTAGTCACAATCTGTTGCTTTTAGCATTTTTTATACTTTCCTTTTTTTAAAGTTAATATATAAAAAATGAACAATACCAAATTGGTTTTAACGTCAGTATCACTTTAAGTTTATTAATAAGATAAAATTTAAATTTTATGTATGCCATCTGGATTATATGTGGTACCATCTGTAAGCCCACAAAATCTAAACTATTTTCAAGTACCTCTGTACTACTATAATGCTTGAATCAAATGTTAAGGCTGTATTAGTATAAGTCTTCTGTTCACGGGAGGAAAAAAAGGTTTGATCCTTCACAAAACGACAGTTCTGTTTTTTTTTTTTCAAAATGCCTTTTTGTTTGTTTGTTTTGTTTTTGTTTTCTACTGGTGTAGTTTTCGATATTTAAATAAAAAGTATGCAGCTAGTACAGATACGGATGCAGATGAAAACATACAGACCTTGAAGCTTTTGTTAAACATGATAAACATAGAGCATTTCCATACATTATATAAAATTAAAGATGTAGCATGAAGGAGAAAAAACTAACAGTATCCGAAAATAGTTCTCATACATTCCATTCGGAACACCTCGGGCGACTTCAATAAGTCACCTCGGAAATAATGTGGTAGGCGCCATATTTGACTATTTATAATACAAGTGGTCTCTGCAAAATTGAAAACATTTCTTAAAGCCTCTTCCTGTTTTATACTTTAAATTAACATTTATTTTCTCTTTTTTTTCTAATGCATACTTGAGTTCTGCTAAGTTTGTTTATATTTTTATTAAAGTCAGGGCGAATTACCATTTGGTGTATTCATACACTTACATACGAGGTCTTTATACGAAGTTGTCGGAAAAGGCCGAGTTGTTACGATTGCATACATTACTCAGAGCGGCAGTAAAACCTAATAATTTAAATGCCTTTTCTGTTAATCCGCTTCAAAGTTTTTCTTAACATATCTAAAATCCAGTGAAAACGCTTGTCTATCTTAACTTAATGCTAACATCTACTGTGCGTCATGAATTACGGTTTAAGTACACATTTATGCTAGTGTAACCATTATACAGTATCAAAAAACAGGGAAGCTGACCCCAGCTACATTAATGACAATCCACATAATATGAGGGTAATTAAAACGAAAGAACACTTTGATTTATACCGCCGTATCAGTTACTTAGTCTTGGGGGTCATAATTTATAGCTTTTATTACTAAAAAGGTTGTAAAATAAGATCACTTCACACCACTGTGATAACATCTTTGTCAAAAATTGAGCTTTTTATCAAATAAAACATACAAATTTATCATTTTTTAATAAATTTCCTAGTGTCACAAAAAAACCTGTTTGAATTATTTACATTTTTTTGCTTCAAATATAAACAGAGATCAAACGTTTGATAAATGAGTGAGTAGATACCGTGTGATTTTCAAAAGCATTTCGATTAAAAAAATGTGTCATCCAAAAATAATACTGACATTGCTTGTTTAATATACACCATTCATGGACTTAAAATCAAAGTCTCAAATCTGTAATTCGCCCCACCGTTTGAATATTTCGCTTAAATAGTCGTTTTGTCTATGCTGCATATTAGAAATAAATGTTTGAGATTCTGAGATTAAACGAAATTCAGTAATGTCTGTCATTATATCAAACATCCGAATCAAAACCTTAATTGTTTGATCTAGCTACATCGTAATAAGTTTTACATCCGCCACCCACATCATTTTTCACAGTGAATCATGAATATTTAGATTTACGAAAAACCAGCTTCAGACATTCAAAACCAAATGCAATAAAGTGACATTCTGTTAAGCAGTTTATACAATTTACGATTTTATGCTGCAATTATTAAATTTTTTGCTGACGTATGCGTACACATCATTTATGTGCTCATTTTGTCAATTTCACATCGTCATGCACGAAATGTGTAACAAAGCACGGGGAAAAAACACTTGACAATTTATGCCAGGTTAAGCCAACACGGTAGGTAAATTGTGTTATTTATTGAATGTTAAAAGGCACTATATACAAAACTTTAAGTATATACAATATCTAAGACGGGTTTTACTTTACGATTCTTTTTTTTTACTTTTTTAAGTGAACAGCACACGATTAGTTTAAATCTAATTTTTAAATGATCTTATTTTTGACCGACGCTTCTTTAAATATTATTCGGTTGAACTGTGAAAGTTTAAAACTAACAAAAACATAGGAATACCTTTCAGTGAGTTATTGTTAGGTGTATTCCTGCCAAAAAATAACTCGGAGAATGTTCAGTACTGCATCATTCACTATATATGTATGTGTATGTTGGCCTCACAGACATGACTGTAGCAAATGTTGAAGACTTTGCTTGACTGTATCTGCCCAAAATGCGTTTGTATATTTGAAATTTAAATGGTGGTGATATTTAACATTAACGAAGATTATTTAACATTAACACAAAGGCACATGTTTGCAAAAATGTTTGTTTATAGAAAGACTAAGTAAACATTTACTTTACGTCGCTTCAAAATCGTTTCTACCAAATAGAAGTTCTTGGCTTGGGTTTTCAAAGCGCATTAGGCTGCATAGCTGTTAATTCTGGAATATCTTAGGAATCGGTATACTGTTGGCTGTTGTAAACAACTTTAATTTCGCGCTGTGATTATTTCGTAAAATTGCAGCCAAAAGTTTTATATACGCTAGCAGGACCTCAAGCACGTAAATACTTGACCTTAGTTATAATAGGAAATTGTCGGTAACTCATTCCCAAATCGTGAAAATTATGAATCACAAAAATAGAATGCTTGCACATTCAACAGTGTTTACATTAATAATTCTTGTAGGCAGTAACGCAAAAGAATTCAGCCAAACATTCTATGGCGGATTTTCCTGCAATAAAAAGAAATGCCTGTCTCGTACGCGCACCTGTTTGTATTTAATTGGCTTTTAAAAAGACAATAAAAACAACGCTTACTTAATTTTAGACGAACGTAACGATAATAAGGGAAGTCGTCTTAATAAGATATGCATTTCCCGAATATTTATTAGCAAATTTATGTGTCGAAAATGTACCGTGCGTTTGGTGATTTTGGCTTCTCTCCCTCGTTGCACTCTGATCGCATTATGCTTTGATCTTATTTACTGAACGATTGCTTTATGTTGCAGTGATTTTTTTAAAAGCTGTAACTCTATTCTTGTTAAGAAGCTTGGATGCAGTGTATCAGTGCATCTGCTAATTCTTTTAAGGAAAAATACTGATATGGTAGGACAACTATATAATAAAACAACTTAAAATTTCTTAGCTGTGGTATTTGACATTGGAAGTCATAAATTACGTGTTTATAAACTTTATATACATAGATTTGAAGGCAATTGCATACGCTGGTTATCTTTGAAGCTACTTGTTGACAATAACATTTTGGCACCATAAATGTTGACAGTTACGTCACCAGTATTTTTGAAATAATTGATTTAAAGGGGCTGTGCTCCAGATGACACAAAAAAGAAAGTTTTCTTGTATTCTAAATTTCTTGTGATATTTATGATTAATGCTTAAAAACTGACTAACTGACAAAAAATAAGTCAGGTAATCACATTATAAATTGATTTTTTTCCTTTCATAGTGCTATACCGTAACGCGACGGTATAACTATATTGTATAAGACTTAAAGTAAATAGTAGTTATTTCACATTCCGCGATAGTGGTGACAGTTAAAGCGTTGTTAACATTTTGTTAACATGAGGGTCCAGAGTTCAAATCCGGCTGAAGCGAATATATTTTTTTTTGTTCTATTTTAAATTTTATAATCAGTTTTGAAGTAAAATATCATGTTGTTATAATCTCACGGCATCTAGATATTTAATTTAAGTATAATTTTTTTTTATATCAAATCTGGAGTTCAGCCTCTTTAAATCCGTCGATAACGAGCATGTAATGTACAGTCTTTGAAATATTGGAGCAACTGTCAAGGATGTGAACAAAAGATAATCTCTGACATAAATCGCAAACAAAAATCCACCATAGGCATAACTAGAAGTTTAATATGCAGCAGGAAAATTATTGTAGTTCCGCCTTAGATGAGCTCAAAATCTAGTGTTCGACCTACAAATTGATCCCTTAAAGCTATATAAAGGTTATTTTTTTACAGCTGTAATCTATAGATGCACTAAGCGTAGTTTAGTATTAAATGTATGCCCGTCAACTATTGCAATTTTCATCTAAATGCTAAGAGCAATAATACCATTTGTTGCAGAAAAACATTTGGTGATAAAAAGTAACTAAAGATGATGAAGCATTTAAAAAGATTCTGTGACGTTTGCAGTCACCTGTAATTAGCGAATCTCTTTCTCGTAAAATCGAAACTACTATATAAGTATTAAAGTCTTCTACCGAAAGTCAGCTCTAGTCATTTAAATGGCGATGAAATATATACTGTTACTGTAAACCTTTAGCCCAATATGTTTATGAAGAGTTGTCATGATGTTTAATGGCTGTAATTATTTAGGGTCCAACACATTGCATTGGTCCTGCCAATGATTTAGTTTGATTCAAACGCTAAAAAAAATTCCCCATAACGTGATAAAAGCAATCACAAATGTGATATGAATCTACAATATTTCTCAGTCTGTCACCCGACGGCATCTACAGCAATAAGGATAATCTTTGATTTGATATAAAAACACAAAAGGCCACAAGTTGTTAATTGCTTATCAAGTTGTTCAATATATTGCAACGCTCTTTCAGCTGATGGATGGCTGATGCAATTTTTTTTTGCATGATGAAGATCCTACGAAAACTTAACCATTTCAGCCAACACCTCACCCAATTTACCAGTCCATCTGATATACATGGAATGAGATTTTAATTATATATAAGGCAAGCAGTGCTCTGACCATGTTTTCTTTCTTTACATATGTACGCAGGTTTTATTGCTTTTAATATATTGAACTGTTTTCAACATACAACTTTTATGACTCTGAAATAAATCGAGTGAGGCAAACACTCAACTGTGTAGACGGACAAGTATTTTTTGCATTTGTTGTAAGTTAAACAAACAAGAAAGCAATATATTGTCTTGCGCCTGTGCATGTTTGCGTCCGAAAATACACAACAGTTGATTGATTATTTCTTTGCCGTTTTAATGGATGTTCGGTTCTTAAAAGTTTACACGTCTTATGTTATAGCCTGCAGTCTTCTGTGTAATGTTGGTCGTAGTGCAACTGTCTTATATACATATATAAATAGTGTATAGAAAACAAAGATAATTTAAATGTTAGACGTTTGTTTTCGTAGTTAAACAAAGTTATTGCGAGACTGCACCTGCACGTTTGTGAACCTTCAAATTGTAAACTGTTCTAAAATTCTAAGAATTGTTTCCAACGTATGATTGAGTGCAACACGTACACTATCTGCTTCTGAAGTTGGTATATAACTCACTGGAATCAACTTATTTTCAACGATAACAAATTATAGCGTACAACTTTGAATAAAAGTCATTAAGATCGTTAGAAAACATTTCATAGCATTATGCCTTTAATTTAGAAGCAAAATTTTCCTTCAAGTGGTGAAATCATTTCCATTTTGACCCAAATAACCAAGAATTTTAAATTAACTCTTAGACTGAATATATTAAAACTGACCAACCAGGTTTAAGCTACTTTTGACAAAACTTAAATTATTGAAGAAAAACCACGTGATATAGATTGGAATGAGATGGGCTGTTAAATCAGGCAAACGATACATGATAAATCAACAGGCTAAAATGAATGTATTTTTACTTCTGTAATCTAATCAGATATTAAGCATTTAAAGTGCTTGGTGAACCACATCATTGAATTAATTGCTTCAGACACAGCTATAACAAGCAGGGTAACTTTTGGACGAAATATCACAGAATTAATGTAGAGGTACAAAGTCAAACTATTTTCTTCTTTGATTGACATGTCACTGATGGCGTCAGAAGTAAAAAAAAAACATTTAAAAATACGATGACGATATAATTTTTCAATTACATCAATAAACAAATATCTGATGTCTGGCAGGGGTACTAACGCCAGCAACGAAAGACAGGTGTTACTTAAAATACATTTAACCTTTTTTGTTATCAGGTTTTTTTCTCCCGATCTCCTCCCACTATGACGTCATCATGGTATGTAAATTATGATAAGGTGTTGTCACCTTGAAAGTTCCAGCTGGTTTCGTAATAGCAGAGTATCTTATACCCCACCTGTGATAACATTTGTTATGCATGTAAATGTTTAATCATCATTATAACAATCACAATGATTAATTATCATTAAAATAGTAATGCTAGTGTTCTTAACAGAAATTGTTGATTACAAACATGATGATGCTAATTAAATGACTGTAAAAATGATAGAGATGATGAAGATAATGGTCTAACAATGAAAGTAGTGAAAGAAGAAAAAACAGAAAGAGAGAAATAAAGAAATACTCAATGTACTTTTACATTGCCAGAGTGTCTGTTGTTATAAATCTGATGATAAAACATTTGATATGAATAACAAAAACTTTTTATGCCCGAACAAATATACTGACAGTGTGTTCATGTCCGCCCTACAGAGCGATTATTTGCTGTATATGACCTAAGGTTTTTCTTTTGTATTGTGCCTAATACATATTGAGATTTTGACAGACATATTTGTAGCTGCCATTTTATATATTTAGATAATACGTAATTATGGCTCGATGCAGCAGCTTTTGCAGTCCGAAATTTCACTAGAACTTTTTTTTATTTATATAGGGCCTCTTATTACATTTTTGTTGTAGAACATGTATATACCAATGAGTTTATGAATTCACAGATTAAGTTATCAGTATTGTGTACGTGATTTAAAATAATATTATTACATATCAACCGTTGCTTTTTCGGTAGTTAATCAACATATGTCTCTTTTTCTATTTTCATATTGATGTCTTTGCAATGATGGTGACTTTAGGTAAGAGAGTTTCTATACTATAATCATTACAACAAGTACCTGCGTTTTAGTGCAGGATAAATGCACCATAACTTCAGTCACAGGTTAATTGTATAATTTCAAAAGCCTAGTTGTTCTTTGTTTCGTAAGCAGTCTTTAAAATGAAAAACCATATTAATTTGAAATCCTGATAATGACCCGTTACCAACCGTCATCTACTCAAGTGTCTCTGTAATGGCGTCAGTTAAATTATTAGTCAATTACTGCATAATAATTATAGAGCGAAACGTGTCTTCAATTTGTATTTCCTCTGTGCATTCACGGGTGTATCAATACTTTTATCAAAGGAGCTATGTATCGTTTTAAACAGTATGGCGAGTTACCGCTGAAATTACTTTTTCCTATACAAAATGGTTACAGACAAAAAAAGCGAAAATTAGTGGATTCGCAGTTAAAGTTATATGCTTAACTCTTTTAATAATCTTCGGTTTACCTTAAACTGAGTGACGACGAAATTACATTAACAATAATTGACTAATGCACTTAGCAGTCATAATTTAGTAATGTTACTAAATAGTTGAGTTGATTCCAAATGAATGATAAATACCAAGAAATATTTTACAATTTGTCTGTCTAAGAGTCTACACATTTTGTAAGAATGCATATTTGACATTTCTAGCATTTTCATCACTGGATCACTATTAAAGCGGGAAATATTAAAATGGGGTATAAGCAATTAAAACACAAACAACAACAACAAAAACAAACAAACTTAAAACTGTCATGAAAAGTGAAGAATACATCTGTTAAAAGTACGAAATATTAGTATGAAAATGAAGGCAGTCGTCATTGCGTTACCATAGAAAGTGTTATAGCATCAGTATATCACTGAAAAGGTGGGATATTCAGCGCATACGATGACGCTTTTCTTATTTCATTGTATTTATTGTTGCACTTTTTAAAGTTTCTCTTATTTAGAAAAAAAAAAAAAAGAAAAAAAATCTTGTCTTCGCCAGAGTCATACATTGAAAAATAATGAAACCGAAACTGTTCTCTCATCAAAGTATTTGCCATAAAAAACGTCTTGAAATGAAAAGAAAACATGAAATCGAGGTAGCGTTACTAAAGAGATAGCAAATGCATTCATCATTACAGCATTTATCAGATGTATCTATTTCGAACAGCCTTTTCTTGTTTTTGTTCAAGATTATTTAGGTTTTATCTTATTTCTAAACAGCACAAGAACTGAAACCGTTTTTGTACCAGATATGTGTTTTTTTTATCCTTTTGCTTGAGCAAAGATATGTTTATGTGTTTTGTTATCAAGAAATTGTTGTATTTAGGAGATGATATTTTTTTACAAATCGCCCTCTTTAAAAAAAGAACAAAATAAGCTTTACTTTGAATAAGTATAAACGTTCTTTTTGCTGTCAGGCTTATCACGCTAACAAAAGTAACGGAGACACATTTTTATTTGTCTCTCATTGATTGATTGATGTACATGTTTTGTAATATAGCAAATTGTAAGCTGTGTAATTAGCCAATGAAGCCAGCAGTCTAAAGAACAATAGTTTATTTACTAATTTGGAGTCATATTTTCAGACATGATAAGACTTTGTCTAAAAATCAGTTTCAATGATTCTAACATCAACATTGCACTGTGATTGTTTACTGGTCTCGGACTGTGACATAAGCAACGCATATATTTCTTTTTTGTGCAATTTATTAAAATGATCCAGTTCAGACGATCCGATCAAATGGTGACGGGAGATTTCATGTGATACATCAAAATGTTAACTTAGCCCTACGGTTAGATGAAGATAGTGTTCATTCATGCTTAAGTAAAAGTTGATGAATATTTTTTTTACGAAAACCTTTCGAACAAACACAAATTCTCATTTAAATCTTTAAATTGCAGCTTAAGGAATCAGACAGGGGTCGTTTCTGGCTGGTCTGATATTTATGGATGTAGACGGTTAGATGATAGAATAGTTTTTAATGTGTATTATATAAATTATAAAGATGTAGATAATAAAACGATTTGAAGATGCTGATAATAATTTTATTGATGCAACAATTTTCTCTTTAAGTAATTATGTCCCTTATTGGATGAATTAAGTTTTTGAGTTACGTTAAATGCACGTCCAAACTTTTAAGTTTATTGACGAGAAAAAGATTGATAACATACGTTCATACTGCTTGATTACAACCATCAGCACATATAGGTAGGGTTCTTTATAATACGAATTCATGGGTTTTACCAGATTCGAGGGAATTCTGCTTCAAAATGATAAAATACATTGACACCTTAAGTATTTCTGACATATAATGTATTTCTGACATCTTATGTATTTCTGACATCTAATGTATTTCTGACATTTAATGTATTTCTGAAACAGTCAGAAGAGTATGGATTTGATCAAAGATGGTGCACTTAAAATCTGAAATAAAGAAATAACAGAACATAACAGTGATTTTATTGATATAACTTAAGTTCACCGTTATAGTTAAAAATACATACAATATACGTTGCGTTGCTAGAATAAACATTATGCAATACAGTTTAGTAGGTTTCATAATCTACTGGATATTTGCCAAGAAATGATATTCTGTGAGGTACAAGTGCGCGGAAACATTTGCTGTACATTGCACTTACCTTAAATCATCTGTGTTATATTTGTCTATAAAAATATGTCTAGATTTCTTAATCAATTCATACAATATCTTTAAGCAGGTGGGTAATCGTTGTACTTTTGAAATCCTATGATAACAGTTTCTGTCCGTTACGTTACCGATCGGTGGGGCTTTGATTACTTTTAAAATGATTCGTAGCAAATTAGAATCTAACAATAATAGTAGCTTTTTAAAGAAAGCTTGGATGAAAAGCTTTGAGTCTCATGATTCTAAAGGATATCAACAACAAATGTACTTTCAAAATTTTCGATGTTTTCAGATCAATTATTTCTCATTACTTTCCGTGTGCAGTTAATAAATTTTAACCAAATGTCGAGTGTGAAAATAGCTGTATTCATTTAGTCAAAAACGATGTATTTGGATTTATTATAACTGAGGTCAATTATTAACTGTGCTCGGTATGTACATTATATAGATATGTAGCCCAATTAACAAAAATTACCATTATTAAACAACATTAAATGATATTGTCGGAAATTAGAACATCGGAAATCAGATTGCGTGATAAACACTCATTATATGGGTAACAATGTGCATCCGTGTGTGGTAATCTGGTATTTATTTCACGTTAAATTACCACAATGATTTTTTGTCAATGTTCTACAATAGCTACTTGGTATGTGCAAGTTGATTAACAAAGCTTTTAAAATATATCTCATTTCAAGCAATGTAAGATGTTATATAGGGCAAGTTTTCATTTAACACTTGTAATTTTTCATTCATAAAATAGGGCGACATATCAAATTTACAGAAAGAATTAGGTCTGTGTCAAATAGAGACCACCTGTTGTTACTTCATCAAGAAACGATTATATACCCTTTATATGTTTGCCTGTTTGTAATGGTGAATCTGAAAAGATTAGCAGCATTTGATATGCATTTGTAAAGCACACGTTCTGCCATTGCTTAAATGCAAATTCAGCATTTTCTGTTTTGATTGTTTTTCTTTCTTAAGGAGCGGACATTCGACTTTCTTGATGTAAGAGTTTACACATTAATACATTGTAGCAATAACATATATGTTCATGTGCTTTTATTTCAACTACAAGCTTAATAATGATCTAGGTGTGTGTTTTATGAACACTTACCCTGCTAGAGGCAATTGACTTGGCCTTTGGGGCCAGTGCAGAACAAGATCAACCTGCACTTCCGTGCAGTCTGATCATGGTCTGCACTATTTGCCATCCAGTCAAATGGATTTTCAATAAGCACCCGTCAAAAATGAATGGATTTGCCGAAATTGAAAGATGGAAAAGTGAATTTCAGATATTTAACATGGTAAGGTCAAGACCTTTTAGGCTGCTACAGCTCAACTCGAAACTCGAAAAGCGAAATGAAACTACTCAAGGACAGCAGACACAAACCAGTAAAATGATTTAAAACTCTAAATTTCGTTTTTGAAAAAAACGGCATCTATATAATCTAAAATCTTATCGCATGGGATTTAGGCGCGACATGTGATTAACTGCTAAAAGTGAATTGAAAGTTATAACATTTTATACGGATTATCTGGCAGACACGAACGTTTTGAATCATTAGCTTCTTATTATAGAGATTGTCTGTATTTTCATTTTACTGCTGCTTAACCACAGGAAATAGGTATTTGACGATGAATTACTATTTTATTTAAAATGGAATAAAATTCAGCATTCCGTAAGATTCTCTTATTTTTTATGTGTTAAATATTTATAAATAATACTAGAAATTAGGACATAATGTTGCAATAATAAAAGCCGGCTTGTTGTAATTTACAGTACGATTATAAAAGATTTTAATAATATTATTTTAATTGTAATCAACAAATTTAGGACGAAGGAAAAACATAAAAAATGAATTACAGCAATTTAGTGAAATGCATTTATGAAAATATCGTGCTGATGATTAAATTACGAATTACGTCTTGGAACTGAGCCATCAGTAGAGTGCCCCCACGCACCTGCGTAAAGAGGATATATAATATATCGTTATTATTATTAAGATTGAATTAATTGAATTTAAGAAAACGTTCTTTTTAAAGTTCAAGTCCAGGTAGCAAATAATTCAAACAGGTTCTTATCAATTGTTCCAAAAGCTCTGCAAATTCAACACTAAATCCAAATGAGAATACTGATTGAAACAATTTACCCATTGGCATTCTTCATTGTTTAGTAGGAAGCATGATGAAAGATACTATAAAAATGCTGTTTTCATTCACATTATATATAGATCTCTTATGGTCACAGGAAACATTCCATTTCGCATCATTCCACGTTACCTAAGAGAATTGAAATTGGGTATACGAAACATTAAAACAAACATTTTGGTCTTCTTTTTTGTTGAACAAAACCACCAGTGTATGTTAGGAAAATGTTAATACGCGGTTAGTCAGACACTTTTTCGCCTGTACCAGCCACACTATTTGTTAAATTAAAGGTTTTTTTTCTTGCAATGCCCTCTATTCATGTTTTTAATGTAGCCTCTTTATTTATAACGTGACTTGAAATTCAGTGTCTATCATGATAGAGCTAAACGCACTGAAAATGTTAAACATTTATAAAAAAAGGTAATCATTGTTCATGAAATGATAAATATTTTTCTTTCAATTCGAATTAGTTGAATACACATAGTAGCAACATGTTTACGTCAGTACGTGCAATTTACAAGCCTCGAACGAACTTCTGTCATAAAAGTAATTTAAATTAGGCAAGTGTTTGTTTGCGGTATATGACATGAAATCTGACAGAAATGCTGAAATGTGACACGACCCATTTTCCTCCTCACTTGGTGACAAATAGTGCAAGGCTAGGGAAAGAAACGTGTAATTTGTTCAGCCTAAATCTTCTAGTATAAGATATTACATTAAGCTGTTGTGTGTCTGTGCTAAAAGGGCTATTCATTTTTAGCACCTGTGATAAAGTTGAATTGCTGATAACACGTAATCAAATCCAAAACACGGTGAAAACTTTCAGGTAAGACCAAGAATGCTGACCTTAGACAAATAAAGCCAATTTCACACCACTTAATAATATCAAAATATTAAAATCGCAGTCCTGGTGGTGAATTTACACATTATATCTGATATCGTATGTCAATCCTCCTTTAAAAAGAGCCTTTTATTTACATCATCCGTGAGTTCATTTATATTCTATACATACGATCTTTGTAAAAGAATCTTGGCCTCAAAGATATGGCGGGATCCAGAAATTTGATGTTACGCACATACATACAGATTGACGGATACCGGACAGAAACACCAACATGCATTGTCTACACATTTATATCTATCAACATGGAAATATGTATGAACCTAGTTTCCATATTTTATCCCAAAGTCACATCATCCAAATTTTGAGGCCGGACTGACTAACCGACGGACTCCGGGTAAGACTGTTATAGACATATCCGGTGAGGTATCAGTAGGGAACTAAAGTAACATTTATATTTTTCTCATATTTTAGTCTAAAATGCTGATCGTTTAACTGCTCGAAATACGTCACATCTTGTAGCAGGTGTTTTGGGAGTAACAAAGTTTATCAGAAACTAACAATCGCAAAAAACCATCTTCGTTGGCGGCGTAACAAAAAGTTTAAAACTTCGCCCTGGAAAAGAATTAATTTGTTGCCCCGCTCTGTATACACTTATCCATGCATTAATTATCCCCTTAAGTCTAATTTAAGTTAGTATATTTTAAGGAGATGTTATACCATTAAATAAAAAAATCATATAATTATTTAAATGATTGCCAATCGCCCCATTTTTATGAACCATATTGCTGAATTGCGATGGATTCAAACAATTACTGTCCTAAGAACTGACTCAAGATACTGATTAGACTTCAACAGGATAAACTTGCACGTTGTGCATGACGTTTTACACTTTTTTTGAAAGTTTATAAGCCCAACATCGTAAGTCCTTTAAACCTTGCAGAATCGAGTCCAAGTATATATCTGATATTATTTAGTAATCCTAGTGAAACACAGGAGTTGTTTACATCAAAACAGTAGGCAAATGTATAACGCTCAAACGATTTTATTTTATCATTTTTAGTCAATTTGCTTATGTCGAGGGCAATAAATTTAAACAAAATCAGACGGTACAGTAAATTGCTTTCCAATTAATAAAGTCAGTCACCGTCACGGTTCAATGCTCTTGTTTTTCTCTCTTCGTATTCAGTAAGTTTGTTAAACTGAGTGAAACGAAACAGCAAATTACATATTGCATTGCGTTTGCAAGAATGATCAACTTTTTAAATCACAGTTTTATGTTACTGCAGCGAAGGTCCTACAAGGAATGGAGAAATTGCCAAATAAATGCAAATGTCTAGCTTCTTTGCGCTAAAAACAAATAGTTTAAATGTATGTTTGGTGGCAATATTTTGTTAAGAATATGAAACACTTTGGATGTTACACTGAAAATCGGTCCGCTCTTATTTATAACAGGACAAACATTTGTCGAAGAATTTCTTACACATAAAAAGCATAAATCAAGTCATTACATAGCGATTGAATCTCGTGTGATGAATGTTTGGTCAGGGACTTGGTCAGTAGTAACGTATAAACTTGTAATCCAGTATCATGTTGGTGGTAGTTGATAATGATACGAATGCCTGAAGTACGATTGCCTTTTGCTTATATAGAGAATGTGTACCAAATAAGGTTTTAAGATATAGTTTTTCATTTCAAGTTTAAATACAGTAAGCAAAACATTCAGGTTCAAGGTAAAAAAATCAGCGTTTCATATCAAGTATTACTGAAGAAAAATAAAAATAATTCCATTCAACCATATGGTTACAGACATAGATAAGATAAAATGAAAAGTATGAGACTTGTGACAAGAAAAACCACTGTTCACAAGTTTGTTGAGTCTCGAAATCGATTACAAAATAGCTGTCAGATAACACTTCGTGTAAACTTTTCAACTCCGAATCCTATCATATCTACACAATAGTTTGTGGCGCGATTCTCGCAAGACTTCTACAGCAATCGCAACATCAGCACCTTCCGTGCTTTGATTCAAGTCTCGATTGATGCTGTCTGTGACCCAGGTGCACATCTTCAACCTCAGATGCTGCTTTCATACAAGTTTGGTCACTGGAATCATTTCCTTCACAAACAGTGTGATCCGTGACCGTTTCTTTATCATTACAGTAAATGCATTTTTGATGACAACATTTTACCGAAAGATGTAAAAACAAGCTTTAAAATGTAGGTGTTCAGGTAATGCATCGATTAATATGTAAAGGGTTCCAAAAGTAAAAGAACAGTAAAATCAGATTATAGATGTTTTAAAATTTAATAAAAATGCCACCATTTACATCGCAGTATCTTGGTTTATCGACTTGAAAATGTGAAATATTCTGCCCTTGCTGCCTAAATACCTTCTTTTGTGTACGACTTTGACACGCCTCTTTCAACAAACAACACCACTGCTTTGCTGTTACGTTGAAAAAAATACATGTTCTTGTGTATGAACCCATTCTGGTTACTTATATCACTGCCCGTTTAACTGACACAGATGGTCTTTTTTCAAACCCGACAGTTACACAGTGGAAGCTGTTCACGCATGTTTATTCTTTCAACAGAATTTCTGGAGCTTTTGACAAAGATACTACAAAATCTCGCGTGTTTCGCTGTACAAGCTACCCTTGAACATTGTATCTGTTTTTATCTATTTACTGATGTTTGACACTTCTCAAATTTTCACTTTGTTTTCGACAAAGATAAAATGGGTGGCATATTAAATTAGAAAGAGAAAAATCAGATCTATTTAAACAAATTCTGGTTCACCTGATGTTATCAAAGTCTGCATACCGTAATCTAACCTTTTAATGTTACGTGTCAAAATTTGATATGTCATGATGAACCATTAAATCAAGGTTTAATCAAATTTGTAATTCAATTTCCTTTAAAAGCGCACAACAGTTGAAGAAAATCTGCACATTTTGCATTTTTCGGCGGTTAAGAAAGTTAAGTTTGGCTTTTATTCGCGCATTTTGGTATTGTAAAGCACTTGTCGCTTCTCAATTTCAAAAGATGTAAATGGAAAATGCCTTTAAACAAGAATATAATTATTATTTATTTTGACAAGAATAAATTGTTACATGAGCGAATGAAAATGGCATATCAGAGCAACGGTTTGATTTGGATGATTTAACTGATTTAAAAATAATAAAAAAATTAATAAAGGCACATCGGTAATATTTCTACAGAATGTCAATATTTGCTCCTATATTGAGAATGATTTCCTGACAAAATTACTCTTTGAACCAATTATGATGATGATTTGAGAGAATAACGTTTTTTTATTTTTTTTTATCTTTGTTTTCTAAAATTGATCCGTCCTTCGTTGGGACTGGCGTTTTAGTGTTCTTAAATAAACTGTACGCCACTACAGAATAATAAACGCAGATTTATTGATGGGGACATTTGCGAAAACCAGGTATAATCTTGCAAGTAAGAGTTTCTTCATGAATGACTTTGGTTTCCATGGAAAACAGGCATGTGATTAAATAGGATTTAAACGAGGTGAACAATATAGTTTAATTTTACGTAGTTTTAATCTTTTGTAAATCCACAGGAAATAGATGCATTCTTGCGCGATCTTTCTTTTTGAACCCAACATTTTGCTGTAATAAAAATAAATAAACCTGTTTCACTGGGATGAAACAAAACCCCAGGTGTCGCATTACTGAATTCATGGAAGCGTCTTGTTATAAGTTTTTACTACACAACAACTTCATTTAAAAGTTAATTTTAAGGTATCCCTATAATGTTCAAGGTTGTGTAAATTAAAGTGTTCCTAAATATTTTCTCAGTTCGGTATAAAACAGTCAAATACACTGTCAGTAGTCATTTATGTGCTTCATAATGTTAAAGTATATAAAGTGTTAAAAATCGCCATTTCTTTTGGTTTTACTTTATCCATCAGCTGTTCTTGTGTGTGTGTGTGTGTGGGGGGGGGGGGGGGGGGGAGGGGCGGGGTGGGGAGTGGGGAAAGGGAAATGTCTAATTCAAGACTGTAGAGTCAGCGCTTCATCTGTGTGATACATTATTTACCATCTAAATTAAATAATAATAATGATATGTAACAATTCTGTTTATAAATTCATTAAATGCTGACAATTATATGAAGAATATCCTACAAAAAATATTAAATTGCCTTAAAAAAGAATAAAGAAAAAAACCCATTGTAAACGAAATGTTGTGTCCGATTAAGCCATCACTTTCGTAAATGTAAGTTAACGTCTGACAGGCGTTAGTTGGCGGTATGTGACACGAAATCTGTCACAGATGCTGAAATGTGACACGACCTGTTTTCTCCTTACACGGTAACAAATAGTGTACGGTAAGCGAACAAAAGATGGTATTTGATTCGGCTTTATTTTTCAGTTATAGTAATGTGGGAGATTGCTATTTTCCATCCTTTTTGCGTGCTTGTATCAAAAGCCCATTTATTTTCCTCTCTCGAGACAAAAGTAAATAATTTTACCACGAACGATATTTTTAATCAGGCAATCTGTGTGTGCGTGTCCTTTTTTAAAATTTGATTCCATTAAAAAACGTCAATTTAAAACCGACCCCTATAGCATAAAACCACAGTTAAATGCTAATTTGTTCTAAATAAAACATTTGAACAATTTTTGAAGCAGACACAAAGAAATATATATAGAATATTTTAAGTACATGCACTTATTTTTACAACAACAGCATATAAGCTGAGCCCATTTGTGCCGATTTATTTCTTCATAAATTCATTTTTGACATGTTAATATGATGGTTATTTTAACCTTTCTTAAATCTAAACATATTTTGTTGCTGCCAGTTCCCTGTTAATAAAATTGACAGGAATCTTTAAAGATATTAGTATTAACCATATTTATTTGCAAACAGTAACTAACTTCGTATTGGCGTTCTGTATAGCCAAAAGTGTGTTAATAGGTAACACTGTGTGAAGCACATGCAAAGGTTGAAGGTAATAATAACTTGGCGATACATTTACATTAGTAAATATTTATGTAAATTAAGTGTTCTAATGACACATTTTAATGACAAGTAATTAGGCAGCATACTGTATTATTCAGGCTATTTCCGGATTTACATGCAACTTCATGAATATATTTGTTTCTGCTGTGTAATGTTGTGAACATTATTATTATTATCATCATCATCATCATTATTTTTATCATTATTATTATTATTATTATTATTATTATTATAGACAGTCGAATGTCACTGAGATGAAATCACCAAATATAGAAACATGATGTAAAAAATGTCGACATTTGCAACTGAAATATTACTAAATGTGTACATTGTCAAGCAACGGTAGAACCGATGTTTTTATTCCTAGCGAATATGTAAGTTTTCTTTTCTTGATTATTTCAAGAGGTATACCCAAATATCAAGAGTTTTCCATTTCTTTAAAATCATTTAAATGTAAATTATGTTGGATGAATAATTACCCGATGTCAAAGCGTGTGTCAACAATTCTACGTATAAAAGGTAAACGTGAAACGTCATTATCAGCCTTTATAGATTTCTTTTACCTTTTTTGGGTGGATAGGCAATAATTTTAAATGAACACTTTCTTAGTATTTAAATGATTATGGAAAAGAACTTAGCATATGTTTTATTACTTTTCATTTAATAGTTGACGGGCTAATGGTGAAAGATATTAATTAACTTAACAAATTTTCTAATTGGCCACTTTTAAGTTTAAAACTAGCGCGCAGGAGTTTCATGTGCGGAAAGGCGGCAATATTCACCCCGGTCCGAATAAGGACTCTTGATAGCGATACATACGCCATAGCTATTGTAAACAATGGAGAAGATAGGAAAACAAAATACTGCAAAATTTCAAATCGTTCCCATTTTTAGTTTTGGTAAATAAGAGTTTTATTGGCCGGCCAATTAGAACATTTGTTAAGCGTATATGATTGATTGTAAATTTCAGTTGTTATCTTCCTTGAACGTTCATTGATAATCCTGTGATGTTCATTGACGATTTACTTAGTGCAGAATAAAGCATACTCCCTTCTTACATAGTTTCGCTTTTGTTTTGAAAGCTCCAAGCGTTGACCTATTTTTAGATCCAAACCGTTTATATAAAAAGTACAATGAATCTACATCAATCTAGGACGATTAAGCATTTTACACATAATAAATGAAATATAATTATATTAATTGAACATAGACATGAGGCTGATATTTTCCTTTTATTGTTTCTAAATGAAGGCACGCACAAATCTCATAAATCGTGATAGCGGAAATAATCTACCATTTAAACATATCGGTGACAAATTATTTTTGGGTTAAAGGAAGTGATGTTGGAGCAACTGAAGTGCAGTGTCTGCACTTTTTGAAAACAATCGAAAAAAAATGTTATCACAACCTTAAGGTAAACAGATGGAAACAATGAGTATTTGTGATACTGTTACTTAACCTCTTTTATTTTTAAAAAAAATATGAGTTAAGACACCCGAAGTTTATATTTAAGAAAACAAAGTAACGCTAGTAAAAACTAAAACGTTTGAATGTCAGCAATACTGATCTGTTTGAATGTATGCAATACTGAAAAGTTTGAATGTCAGAAAAACTGAACTAGTTGAATTCATAAATACTGCAACGTTTGAATGACACGATCACAAAGCGTTTGGATGTCAGCAATACTGACATTTGAATGTCAGCAATACTGACACGTTTGAATGTCAGCAATACTGACAAGTTTGAATGTCAGCAATACTGACAATTTGAATGTCAGCAATACTGTCACGTTTGAATGTCAGCAATGCTGACACGTTTGAATGTCAGCAATACTGACACGTTTGAATGTCAGCAATACTGACACGTTTGAATGTCAGCAATACTGACACGTTTAAATATCAGCAATACTGACACGTTTGAATGTCAGCAATACTGACACATTTGAATGTAAGCAATACTGACAATTTTGAATGTCAGCAATACTGACAAGTTTGAATGTCAGAAAATCTGAACTAGTTGAATTCATAAATACTGCAACGTTTGAATGTCACCATTACAAAGCGTTTGAATGTCAGCAATACTGACAAGTTTGAATGTCAGAAAAACTGAACTAGTTAAATTCATAAATACTGCAACGTTTGAATGTCACCTATACAAAGCGTTTGAATGTCAGCAATACTAACAAGCAATACTGATAAGTTTGAATGTCAGCAATACTGACACGGTTGAATGTCAGAAATACTGACAAGTTTGAATGTCAGCAATACTGAATAGTTTGAATGTCAGCAATACTGACACATTTGAATGTCAGCAACACTGACACATTTGAATGTCAGCAATACTGACAAGTATGAATGTCAGCTATACTGAATCATTTGAATGTCAGCAATACTGACAAGTTTGAATGTCAGCAATGCTGACAAGTTTGAATGTCAGCAAGACTGACACGTTTGAATGTCAGCACTACTGACACGGTTGAATGTCAACAATACTGACAAGTTTGAATGTTAGCAATACTGAATCGTGTGAATGTCAACAATACCGCAACATTTTATTTTGAAAATTTCCGAAACGTTTGAATGTCAAAAATTCCAAAACGTTTGAAAGTTAGCAGTGCTGAAACTTTTGAATGTCAGCATTACTGGAACTTTTGATTGTCAGCATTATAGAAACGTTTGAATGTCATCATTACTGAAACGTGTAAATGTCAGCAATACTGACAATTTGAATGTAAGCATTACTGAAACGTTTGAATGTCAGCATTACTGAAATGTGTTAATGTCAGCAATACTGAAAATTTGAATATAAGCATTACTGAAACGTTTGAATGTCAGCATTACTAACTTTTTTGAATTTCAGCATTACTGAAATGTTTGAATGTCAGCATCACTGAAATGTTTGAATGTCAATAATACTGTAACGTTTAAATGTCAGTGTAAATCGTCATGTAGGGTTTTAAAACAAACATGATTTTATTCAATCATCGAAGTATATTTTTAATAGAGGGTGTATATCGCTACATTAATAGCGGTGAATTTAATTAAATGTATTATCCACATCTTGATTATATCGTATTTTGCTGTTAAAGAGAATCTTGGGGTGATTTCCAAGTTTCAAAGATTTCCCCTTTTTTTGAAAATGCTAAAGCACTTATTGATTGGATAAAGCAGAAGAGATATAAAGATATTGAAGAAGTCATCGGCATTCTTGTTCTAGAGAAACATGTGGTGTTTTTATAGACAAGGTTTGATTCGTAGGGTTTTATCATATGGTAGATATCTTTAAACTATATTTATGACCGAGATAAATCCAAAATGGAGACTTTACATTGAAACGACTAAAACAATTATGTGAAAAGTTCATGGCCATTTTTGTAACATTTGTAGCACGTGCTAAATAGAAAATATACAAAAAATCTTTTCAGTCAGTTCTTGTTTACCAAAGGCAATTATTCTCTAAAACTTGTTTGTATGAACATACAATTATTGTTCCATACACAATAAACAATTAATTGAAATTACAAAAAAAGAAACGGACTTTTCAAGTCACTTTTTAAATTGTCATTAATAAATGCAGTCATATATTTAACAGCCGACTAGTTTTCTGTTTGCTTCTAATGATATATTTGTTAGCACGTAAAAATTCTGTTCTTCCTCGTAAATTCTACACTTTGTATTACATTGTAGAGATGTTCTAAAGGCAGTCATCTTGTATAGCAGTTGTTATAAATTCTCTCATGTTAGTTTATATCTTGCATATAGCAAGAAACACGTGCATGAAGATATAACAAACGCCCCACATTACAATTCACTTCGTGGCGTAAAAGATGTATGGAAGTATGCGCAATATTTTGCACACGCATTTGATTGAGTACAGGGATGCAGTGTTTAATAGAAGACGAGTGATGCACTGGAAAAGTAGACGCCTTTGTGATTACAACAGATGAAAAAAAGACAATTTTATAATAGTACCTTGCTGTTTAATGTTCTTTGTAAGCTGTATAAATTTATTCCAGTTCATTGTGCTAGTAGAGAGAACTCTTGGCTTTTGGATTCTAGGCTTTTGGACTCTTGGCTTTTGGACTCTTAGCTTTTGGACTCTAGGCTGTGGTACTTAAGATCTTGAAACACCTTTTGTGTAAGAATACAAGTGTACTATATGTAAACTATTATTCTGGTGAATGATTTGCCGAGTAAGAAAAAATTGAAATGGACAGTTTTAATATTTGGCAAGCCATTACTGGACAATAAATGCAATATAAAGATATGAAATTTAAGGAATTGATATAACCTTTGACTCTGAATAAATAAAATTCCAAAAACATTGTTTTGTTTTCTGGTAATGGGACTACAGGTATTAGAAACATGTTACGTATTTGCACTAAACGAGAAAAAAAATCTTTGAATCTCTTCTGACCTGAAATCAGAAACAGTTATCAGCTGTCGGCAAAACAATGATTGCAAAATAGTAAAAAACTCTTAAATGTACAAACAAAATGACACGTCGTTTGAATGTACTTTAAGTAACATTTGTCTAACTGCAAACGCTTTAGGGGATGAGACAGTTACGTATCATTTACAGTTTTTGTAGATGATATCGCTATAACAACAAATAAAAATATGTGTCAAGACTTAATGACATGGCGCGTATATTGTTGGTTACAGTTCAGTTCTCAATGTTAGATAAGATCACTGTGACCCTACACCCACACGGGCTTGAAATATTTTGTTGATCTAAAAAAATGTGACTTTTTTATGTAAAGATTAAAGATTTCAAGATTTATTCAATCATGACATAAACATTTTGTATGTCCATCGCCACTAAATATAATGATGTTGTTACTTCACTACAGAAACTACTTTTATAATGCTTCACTTTTGAAATAAATGCTATTGTATTTATTAGTTTATCATTTTCACAATTATCATAGTTCGTGTATTATTAAATAAGTGATGATGATGATGATGATGATGAATAACTATTATCAACATATTATCATCACTTTTAACAATCGAAATTATTATTATTATTATTATTAGTAGTAGTAGTAGTAGTAGTAGTATTGAGATTAAAAGTAAAACCAATGATAAGTCACATTTATCATCAGTTTTTCCTTTTATAACTAACCAGAGCAAACCATATGTGTCCACATTGAAACTCAACTTAGGAAACAGACTGAATTGCTCAAAGTGAAAACTCCTCCTGTCAAAAGATATGTAATAAGTATCTGTAACACTAACAATGGTGAACGTGACAAGTAGAACAGGAAAAAAGCACCTGGTAAAAAGTGAGTTTATATGTTAGCTTGAAGTGTGTTAAGTGTCAGCAGGTTGTCTGTTGAGTGCCCCCCGCCCAACCTCAGCTGTTGGCTCAATAAAAATTATTGTGAATAAGTATACTTTCTAATAATTTGCAAGAGTTAATCTTTGGTATTTATTGGAAAAAAAATGTATTTGGTTCATAACTAATTATGAGTTTTTTTTTTCTAAATCTTATTTTTGTTGCGTGTATCAAATATGCGTTTATATGTTTTTTTACATGTTACAGATGGATTTATTTCTAGTACATGTAGTTGTGTGTAACACATAGACCATTATATGATTTAAAGTGTATTATTTACACTGCTTTGTTATTTTGAAAAAAAGGCCAAATTTGCCTTAATGTCAACAATAACTGAACCTTCGCCAAGTCATTTGGCTACATGATTTTAACAGGTCAATGCCAGAATACTTATTGTCATTAAGTTCTGTCAAGAAAAAGGTGGTGTGTATTTTGTATAATCCAGGAACAAGTTCAAACTCTGATTTTGTCAAAACTTAAAACACATATCACCTTTATCAGTGGTTATGTCGTTAAATTATTTCCTTTTCAATCCATAAATGTTGTAGTCCTGTGCGAGAAAGATTAACATGGCGAATTTATTGTTCTGTGCAGACAAAGACCTGATTAACAAAAAATCCTATTCAGAACGTAAAAAAAAATCTAACGTCAAAACGAGAATACAGACTCATGAATGAGAAATGTAAAATGGTAGTGTCTTTGAATGTGATTATCTACGTGTGTACTTTTTGCCAAGAAAATTTTCACATACTGTAGTTAGAATTAATTCCTTTAGTTCTCATGAATGACTTTTGAGGAGATCTATAGTTTCCGTGGATCAAAACAGAATTTCAAATGAGCAACAGGAAGTCAGTGTTTAACTTGCCCTTATTCCTAGTATTTCTGTGGATGTTAGATAGCTGCCTTGTTTAAGCATCTCCTACGCCCACTACAAAAATAATGCAGCACTTTAAATCATCAGAAATGTGAACGTAAAAGCATCACACATTACAAGAAGATAATGCAGCGCATTTATTAATCAGCTGATCAAGTTCCCAACGCATCCATTGCACAGGCGCATCAAGATAAATGGCTTCGCAAAGCAAAGTCAAATATTTCAAGCAAAACTTCAAACGAACATTTGAAGATAAAAATCTGATTTATTCATTATTGCATTATTCCTTTAGAAACATGTGATCTCATTCATCACGTTTGTGGTAAATATGCATAAAAAAACAAACACTAAGTTTACCCCACCGGAGCAGCAACAGCACTTGAGACTTGACTTCGTGTTGTAGACATGGTATTCAATGTTCCGTATAAGATGAAACAGAATAAATGCTTACTTCACTAAGAAAAATTACCGTAGCAAAATGACAAAGGAGAATGGAGTAATTAAAAAGCACCTGAACACTTACATTTTAAAGTGTGCAGAACAAACACAAAGACTATCAGATATTAGCTGATACATATCAAAAGCAGGAATTAATTTATAACACCGGATGTTTTTTTTTGTAAGCAGTACAGTTACTCTTAGCAAGGATGTGCTTTTTGATTTTCCAGTCTGATAGACAAGCACTAAATTTACTTTGTTAATGTTTTATGCATCTACAACAACAACAACAACAACAACAAAACTGTTTTACACTTATTTACCTTTTATAGGCATAGGAACCCTGCATCTTTACATTATTATAGAAAATATTGAACTTAACTAATCTAGAGAGGTTTTAGTTGCAACAAGGTTGCAATGCAGGACCGTTGTACACAAATAATACAATTTTGTTAATACAAACTTTTAGAATTAGCAATATTTCATTTCTCAATTTCTTATCTGTTTCCTTTTTTTCTATTTTCATGTTTGGTGTCTGTTTGATGATGGTGAATAAAGGTGAGTAAATTCGGAAAAAATACTGTACATTTCATTTACTTACCTTATATTTATGCTGGCCTATACCAACTCCAGTCCGTATCATGCATCATGCTTAATTGTATGTCATCGTGAATTTACAAAGTAATGATATACAAATTCGTTTAAAAGTACAGTTTTCGAATCTTTATCTGCATTTTACAATTTATTTATTTCGGTTATCAGTTTGTTAGGCATTGGATTAATTTTTCATAATCGTGATACTATTGGTGTTAAACAGTTTGCAATAATTCTATATCAATCTCTACTGTTTATGTCATTCGTTTATGCCATTCTCTACTGTTTATACCATTTTCTATGGTTTATGTCATTCTCTATTGTTATGGGATTCGTTGTCATAAACAGTAGAGAATGAAATAAAATCCCGTTTACCAAATTGTACCCGTCGTGTTTTATTTTGTTGATGTCAACCATCACATATTCAGTACATGCATTAGCTTGATTAATTATTTTGTCAAAAGGAAACAGGCTGAAGGTGTTTCACGTCAGGACCAGTGCAGTCAAACATTAATTTAATTTATACTTAATTATGTATTTTTATTAAGATAATACATCTAATTCAATTATTATCCTACTCCTACGAAATCAAAGTGATCAGAAATTTTTGTAATGTACATATGATTAGAAAAAAGGACAATTATCGCTCGTTTGTAACGATGATAACATCCAATGAATTTTGCGGTAATTAGTAAAATGGTCGAATGATAGCTTATGTATACATATATTGGTATTTTGCTAGTTAAATGATTGAGCAACGTTTTTGAATTACAGACGTTTACTTCTTATACGTGAGATCTTACAAGAATGAATTTATAGGTGATCCATACATATGTGTCTGCTTTACCAAGTAATGATCCAGAAACTGTTTGTTTTTTCTTCATTTATCTTATTGCCAAGAAAAATCCCCTGAAAATAAAGGAACATAAAGACGAATGAGTATGCATTTATCGTTTCAGGTCTATTTCAAACATACCTGTTCTCATTTTTATGAGAGATTCTAATTTCATTGCAAGAAAAATATCTGAATAATTTTGCTGTAGTCAAAGCAGTTTTATTACAATAATTATTATTATTACTATTATTATTAAAACATGTTTTCGCCAGGACTAAACTGATTTTTGTTTTCAGGAAATAGTTATGGAGATATATTTTTACCAAATTTCTTATTTTGAAAGGAGACTTCGGCCTATGTTTGCAATGTTGCATTGCTAGCATGTTTAAACAAGACACGAGAGATATTATATAATGTAGTGATCACTTTAAAGTATGTACATCACTTTCAAAGCTACAGGCAACAGTTATGTCTAATTTAAATATTATTTACTGAATTGGAATTTTTATTGTTTTCAATTCATTTTTGCTCGATTTATTTGTTATTAAACCGTATAAATTCCTTACTACTTTCAAATATATTTCGTATTTACATGTTTTCATTTTTTTATTTTGGTTAACATATGTATGTACCAGTTAAATGAAGGAATGAATTAAATGAATTTAAAGTCATTTTCTTCTACACATTTAGAATAGAATGGGATGAAAATAAAACATGGCCTTACAAAGATACTTGGAATGAATAATTGAGACAAAATGTATCACTCGTCGATTAAAGTATGTAAACATATCAAAAATGAATCAAGTTGTTATCTGACGATTGTATTGCAAGTGATAAATGTTTTACCGCGGCCTGTGACATCAGCAACAAACAAATTTGTAATTCAGTAACAAGATCAAGGCAGACGATAAAACTATCAGTTAACATCATTTACCAAAATAATGACTCCCGATTTCATAATTATGCAAGGAATGCATATCAGATAGAAAGCTTTTAAGACGCGTGGAAAATTGTAATTTTTCATACATTATGAACAAAAAATTAAAAGGAAATTTTGGGATCCATTTCATTATCAGAACTTATTAATAAAAAGGACCAAATGAAAAGTAGGGCACCAAAAGATGTAGTTGCAATACAGAAAGCAGGATATAATTTTCGGACCGTAAGCAGAACATGTCAACTACTTAAATTTTGTAAATCCTCTTAAGTTTGACAAAGAGATTTTTTTTCGTTTTAAAACAAACATTTTTTTCTGTAACCACATGTGAATTCATATAGGTATGAAGTGTAGCAAAGAATAACTGATAGATTTTTCCAGATCGATTTACACTGTAGAACGATGTCTCATAAAATGAGTCCATTCAAATTGTATTTTGAATTACATTACAAGAGAAAAGTATGAAGGTTTTAAGCATATCGATTATCGAGACATAAAATTACAAGAGAATAGTATTAAGGATTCCAAGTATATCGATATTCGAGATATGTCATTACCAGAGAAAAGTTTTGAAGTTATTAGCATACCGATTATTGAGACATTAGATACAAGAACAAAAAATAATAAGGATTCCGAGTGTATCGATTATGGAGATATTACATTACCAGAGAAAAGTTTTGGAGTTATTAGCATATCGATGATCGAGACATTAAATTACAAAGTATTGAAGCTACTTAGTATATCGATTATCTAGACATTACATTACAAGAGAAAATATGGAACGTTCTGATCATATCGATTATCGAGACATTACATTACAAGAGAAAATATGGAACGTTCTGATCATATCGATTATTTAGACATTACATCACAATAGAAAGCATTGAAGGTTCTTAGCATATCCATTGTCGAGACATTACATAAATTTCTTACAGGTTACTGGTAAATAACTTTTTATGACGGATAAAAGCTCTCAGACTTACTTTTTACATGGTTTTTAAAGACTTAACAAACAGTCGTTACTATTATTACAAACGTGAAACACAAACCCATAGGAAGTCAGTTTGCCTGCTTCAGTCATTCAAATCATTTAAGATATTCAAACTTGTGTGGTTATGGGTAATTTTGATTGCACGCCTAATTAGATGCCAATGGTGTTTAGTAGTTCATTCGTTGTGTGCAACTTGATTATAAAACCATTAAACGTATCTTCTTTCATCTATTGTAAGATGCAAGAACGAGACAAATTTCAGTTTTCCACTTTTATTTTAACTTCAAATTGGAGTATATCAAATTAAGTAGAGTAATCGCATCAGTGGCAAAATATCGATAATCTGCAGTCATCGAAGAAAGCAGACGGCAATTTAGTCTTCGTTTGATCTTTGATAAGTCATTGTGAACGAATATATCCGCATAAACCACGTTTTCTGAGACATGGTAGTTAAAACACAAAGAAGGCATTAAACAAAACATATGAACAAAAACATATGAACAATTGCCTGTGATGCAAAATTATTGTCATTAAATTGATTTACGAAACCTAGTTTCGACTTGTAAATCATTTTTTAACAATGTTGCTTGCTCATTATAATCAGAAACTAAATATAACTATTCACTTGGGACATTATTTCTCTATTGTGTCTTCTCTGTTTTATTCCAAAACCTATGGTTTAGCCCAAAAATAGATTTTTGACGACAGGTTTAAAATAAAAACACCTTCGTTTTTTCATTTATCTGTTTATTACTTACTACCTTTCTCATTTCATTTGTTTTGCCTTCAGAACAACGCATTTTTGAATGAATGACAGTTCAGTTCAGACACAAATATCTCATATTGTCTTTCCTTTTGCCATAGCTTGTACGAGTAGTTTTGTATTGAAATGAAAAAAGTAAATTGTTTGATAGAGAGCAAAATCAAGTAAAATTTTGAACAGGATTGACGTTGTAAATGTAGTTTATTTCATTACGTTCAAACACAATGTCACATCTCCATTACGTCTCGGCTACATTTTTGCCACATGTAATATAAATTTGACATGTGTTTATTTGCAGTATGTTACATAAAGTCCGTCGGGGAAGCTGTAATTTGACACAACCTATTTTCGTCCTAACGCGGTGACAAATAGGGCAATTTAGAGAGATAAAAACATGTCATCTGTACCGGCAAAGTCTTCTTGTTTCAGATTCAAGTTAGGTTTGTTTGACATAACTGGATGCGTGCTCGTATGAAAAGGCCAATTTATTTCGTCGCCACTAAAAAGAATAATTTTACCTCGTGTGAAAACTAAAAGAAAGATCAAGGAATTTTATAAGGCTGGTTTAAAATATGTAAGTCTTGACTTTTGCAATGATGATTAAACATAAACATTTTAGTGTTACGCAAAAAGGCAATTAAAAATACCATAGACGTCTTTCATGAAGTACTAAAATCCAGAACATACCAGGCATTCAATTGTCAAATACCTAAGAATTGTTGAGTCCACGGTAAAAATAAAGAATGATAAATTGGAATGTGTCCATTGAAAGACTAACATACAAAAAACTTTCTGTGATAATAGAGCTTTGGAATTTTCATCATCATCATCATCGTCGTCGTCGTCATCATCGTCATCATTATCATCATCATTATTATTATTTGCATATACAGCTTTCGAGACTGCATAATTAAGAAAATACTTTTTTTTCATTACTAAAACTGCACTGTATGGTATAGCTAACAAAACTCACCTTGGGAAGAAAAAGTTTGTTTCGCATGCTAGTCGAAAAAAATGTTGAAATCAAAATGAATGATTAGATGATTGGATTGTGTAACATGCGTGAATCTCCTTTAATCAAATGATGATAGTGCAGATTTTTCAATGAAATTTCTGAATCTCGTTATCAATGCATTTTCGTTGTCGGAGAGAAGATGGTAAAGTCATCAAATAGCTATGATTAAAATTGCAGCGTATGCACTTTCTAAGAACTGCTAAGATGTTATTTTAATTCTATATCTTATGTAAGCAATCATTATTTTCAAGGTATAGACTATTATTACAATGAGTTTTTGTAATAAATCAGAAAGTATTATATTTATTCATGATAGGATCGCTAAAATGAAAACCAGACATTACTCAAAAGTTACGTTGCACCGATCACTTGTTCTAGTTGGATGTAAAAATGTTGATTTTGAACATATTTACATATATGTGAATGATGTAAATGAAATTGAGCTCCTTTTGCAAACGGCAGTAATTTAATGAGACTTTAGTTTTTGTCTGTTTATATTATTTGCTGTTGCCTTTAGTAAAAACTTACATCTATAGTGTATCTAGATTATGCAAAATAGTTAACTATACGTCCTTTTTTGTTAATTAAATATTTGCTGGGCTAGAGTCAGACGTAACATTCAAATAATGTTTCCAAGGGAAGAAATCCTATTTGTACATACACCAATTAAAACCTTCCGTCTCATTTTGAAGATGTTTTCAGCATGTTGGTGCCAGAAAAAACAAATGATGCTTCTCAGACAAGATCTGATAAATATATTTAGAAATTGTTTAACATATCATAAGTTAGACATCATGACTAAAAGCAAATAAAATAACCACTTGAATTCCGAACGTAGACAAGATAACATGTTGTTTTAACGTGTATCAGTGTTGTGGGTGGATGAATCATGAATAGATATAATGTTATATTGTTTGTAAGCAAAATGAAGATATATTCTGACTATATGTTTACGTTGTGAATGCATCTTTCGAGAGAAAGATCGCAAAGAAAGTTTTAAAACAATAATCAATCAACTCATGAAATACATCTTTAAGTGTTATAACTTTTGAAACAAGTTCGATAAAATGATGTTTTTTGCAAGCAGTCACACTTGATCAACTTAAGGAAATTTATTTGTAAAAATACTAAAGTTAATAAGAGACAGAATTTATTTAAACCTATTTATGCCTAATAAATTATGCCGTCCTTGTCACTTGGAGAAGTCCATTTTCAATTTGAAGGGATTCTGATATAAGTATTCAGTATCATTCTATTTAGGGAAGAAACACATTTATACAAACAGTATAGACACTGATATTATGATCATGGTCTGCACTGTTTGCCTATGTCTACTTTCATAGACGTTGCTCAGTTTATGGTTAATCATTTTTAAAGAGTGTTTCATATGTAAAAAAAACAAAAAAGCTTCGGAGCAGTTTTAACGTTTTCAAAAGAACCAAATCGTTTATTTTTAGGGTTGTGAAAATTAAATAGTTTCACCTTTCCTATTATTTTCACATTAATTTCAGAAAAAAAAGAGAGCCGGTATGTGGGTTTTCAAAAAATATGTGTTTTTATCATTTAGGCCTACCTGATTTCTGGGATTGAAATGTATACAGCTGTCATAATTATAATGCTTAAGATTGTAAAAATGCGTTCTGGAGCACATACTTTATGAGAAAATGGAATAGTTAGTTGAAACAAAATTGTCTTGTCTATCAGGTTATGTTCAGCAGGCATCTGTGTGTTTGTTTCAAGGCTAAAGCACCCTTTCATCTATCAGTCTCAGTTAACCAGCTCTAACAGACTGCCCTTTTCTTGATGGTAATTTTCTTCGGCAAGTCTTTAAAAAAGAAGATCTGATTTTTTTCCTCTTCAGTGATGAGTCGACAGTAATACATCAACAACATTACATAAACTATTTAATTTTGGATGGTATGAAAGACAATACGATAGGCTATTTCCCCCCGAATTATTTGTTCCATGGTTTAACAACAACAACTGTATGTAAGATGCTTTAGGTAGTCAGATGATGTTTCCTTAACAAACTTGTGTGATAACAGTCAGATAGTTTTCATTTAACTGTATTTGTAGCTTATCTGAAATTTTAAGTCTAGTAAAAGCAAGACTTGGAACTCGTACACTGTGGAATTTACGATCTTTAACAAAAAAAGAATCCTTTATCAACAAAAAGGCTTAAACGTTGAAAGAAGTAGCTATTTGTTCAGATAAAGCTAAACACATCGGAAAAATAATGCATTCTAGCTTTATTGTATTAGATTTTGTTTGTTCTATTCCACCTGTAGAGCTAATAAAGGTTAAATGAACTCGTTTAAACTTAATTATTCTTACAATGCCCTGTAAACCTAATGAGTTGGCGTGATTCTGTCTCAAGTTTTCATAATATCAATGTGATTCAGTTTACTTCAAAAGAAAGTCGGTTAAGGAATTCGAAGCTTATAGCCAATGTTAATGATACAATTTGAATCAACATTAATTAGTCTTTGCTAGGTCTATTTTTAGAAGTACTGAATGAATAGATGGGTTTTGATGTGGTTCAAGCATGATTTCACTTTGCTTCAGACAAGAACTATCATTCCAGTCGCAAACCTTTATGATTCACACAATGAAACAAAGATACGGAAGGAAAGTATTTCAGTGTATGAAAGTGTAATTCATTATCCGTTACATCATTGTGCGAACAGCTGACATCGGGCGTTTTCCGTCAGGCAACCTACATACACTTGTGACACTTGAATATAATTAATATTTATCAAATGACAAATGTTGTTTGTAATTCAATATAACCATGACACACTGTTTTATACTGCAGGCGTGTAATATAACGGCTAACAAAACACTTGCTTCAATTTGATCATTTTACTTTATTGTCATTTATTTTTAAAATTCGTATTCATATAAGAATATATCTGCTTCTGTGTTCAGTATTTCCGACATAGTTTGGTATTTCTTTGGAACTATTTTCTTTGCGAATGTTTGTAAGAGTTCTTTTTTCCTAGTATGTTTTAAGTACATGTAGTTACAGTTGGACCCATTAAGGGTTGTTTTAGTTATGTGATAAATAGAATCTGACACTAGTTCACATTTCAGATAAACTTTTGTCCAAATGGTCCAGGAATAATGTTATTAAGCAAAAGGCTCTTTTCATAACAATTTCTTGTACTCGTTGACTGAAAGTTTATATGAAATGGAAATTCTATCCTATTTATATATTAAATAACTTTGGCGAAGAAGGATTTTCTGGTTTACTCGAATGATCAACATATACGATGGAGCAGGTTTTGTTTCTAGTAATGGGAAAAGAGTGGTTGTCATAAAATGTCTAAGTTTGGTTCGGTAAATTTCGTATTCAACTTGCAATTTCCCTGATTTTGTTTCTTTTTTTCTGTTACAGTACTGAAAACATCAAACAAAAACTGATTATGTTAATGCTTTTTATAAAAACTAACAGAAAACTGACAGTCGTTCAGGCCATAGACGCTCAAATAGAGCGTCCCTGTGTGTCTTCTTGACACTATTACCTCTTACTATTCTTAGGTATTTATGTCACATTTTCCGCAGTAACTTTTAGTTCTCGATTTTAAGTTTTTGAATATGCCATGTATTTATCAAACTTATCATATGATACTGAAAAAACATTTCAAGACTTAAGTACTTTGATTTCCAGACATTTAGGTCATTGTGCATTATTCTGAATGCGAGATCCTTTTCAGTATTTCAATGTAATGGATCTCTCTCCGTTAAAGTGTCTTTCTGATAATGGTAGCTATACTTTACAAGAGATAGCTAATGTTTCAAGATTGATTTAAACGCAACAACTTCTGAAACTTGTTTAAACACACAATGTGATGACTTTTGTTCTTTTTAGAAGTACATTTAAAACTTACTTATTGTCGACTTCACCATTGACTGAGTCATTTAGACGAGGTCATATCAACGCATATTTAACCTAATCTATCTTACTAGAAAACTAAAGTAAAAAAATAACGATATAATATTTATTATGATTTCAAAATAAAAATAAGATCTGTTTCAAAGTGTATGATTTCAAAAGATTTGGATGCAATAAATCACTTGAACGTCGAATAGCGTTTCATTGAAATCGTTTTGGGGACGTATTTATGAATGTTACCTTTTAATCTGTTTCAATTTTGTCAAACCGACATATTATATTTACCTAAAATGATGTGTTTTATTAATCAAATTTCAATGCATTAAGGTTACCTACATTTCAAAGTAAAGTATGAAGTATATTTAGATACGTCACTGATAACGCTGATGACGAGTTATGTGATGACAACATTAAAATGGTGAAGGCGAAAATCCATTAATTTAGAACCCAAAAAGATAACAAGGCATAAAATACTGAAAAATTTGTGTCCCTTGATTTCTGTCTTTTAAAATACACAAAAAAAGATTATCTTGACTGAAATTTTCTTCAGCTACATAGAAAATACGCGTTAGTTCAAAATATTCTAGATGGCTTCGTAAACAAACACAAAAAGTGTATTTTAAAGCATTGAGATAATCCTCAAAAACTATAACAGTTCTGATTTAAGGTATATACAGGGGTCTTGTACATCTTAATATACATAGAAATCAGCTCAGAGAGTACGAAGATAATGATGATGATGATGATGATAATCTTGATAATCTTAATTCAGTAGCAAAGTATTCAAACCTAGGATAGATACTTTTAGAATTAAATATATCACAATATGTTTTTGCTTTTGAGTTTAAATCAGTAATCTATCTTGGCCCATGCTGCTTTATTCCGGAATCCGAAAATACAGATAGAGTTCTAGATATAACTAAAGCATGTTATTTTACAAGAATCCTGAGATTTCTTTTTAAAATCAGAAACATCGTTACATTATTACCTAGGATAAGTCTTAACGGTCACTGGAACCAAATATTGTGCACAGAAAAGAGTTCACGTAAGTGTTATTAACAATTCTTCTCTAATCCTGTCACGATGATTTCTTTAATACTGTCTGTAATATAACAATGTGCTTGTAGTGAATAAATATTGTTAAAGCCAAATCAGATAAAATGTACAGTGGCATTTTTATTATATTGTTTTCGTTCTGCTAAAAGATGTTATTTATTCAGAAAAATGCAAAAGAAGCAAAAACAATCCTTTTTTTAAAAAGAATTAGTACAAAAATTCATCATCATCATCAAAGGTTGTCATGCTAATCAATATTACCAATCAAATATGTTTAGGGTCTTTTTTTTTTGGTACTGCAGTATATCTCATGCTTATGTATTTATGGAAACTTTCTTGTAAAACATTGTATGTTTTAGCCAGTTTCTCTAATGAATTTGAATAGATTCAGTGACCTATAAATTTGTTGGACTTAAATAAAAAAAAAGAATATAAGACTTGACTTTGAGTTTAGTGCCTCACTTAAAGCACTTTGTTTTAGATTTAAGTCACTTTTAGAAAAAAAAATGATGCAGGCCAATATATTAAATGCTCAACAGGCAGCAAACGAACGAAAATAAATATTTACTGATGCAAATAAGATATCAGAAACTGTTCTGTGCTTATCACATTTATTGCATTTATAATAAACAGTCGTGCATATGTACAAGGCATTTGATGCTCCATTACCCTGGGAAATTTTGTCCTTGTTACATAGAAGCATCCTGTTGCGTGCAAGCTTTCTTACAAAATACGTTTAAATATGTACTCTTTCATTTGTTCGAACAAGACAAGCCTCCATTTAAAGCTTTTTTTTGACATTAAACTTGGAGATATATCAAGATTTGCAGCACAATGAGATCTGTGTCACATTTCAGACCACCTAGAGTAGTAAAAGTCAGCAGACGACAATCTATCATTTGTTTGGTTAATGAGGCCTTTTGATGTTTCATGCTACACCTATATATCAAGTTGTAACCACATTACTTGCACAATTGCATTTAAGAATGGGCAATATTCATGACTATTTGCATTATCGGCAATTTTTGCTGTGAAAAAAAGTCGTGTAAGAAAACCTATTTTACTAATTTAATCATGCCTGATTTTGTATTGTTATTAATTTGTGTGCTTCGTTTTGTTGTTTTTGTTGTTTGTGTGTGTGTGTGTGTGTTTGTTTGTTTGTTTTTGCTTTATCGACCTGGCTGTTTTACCTTAACAGAAACAAATAAACAGTAAATAAAATGGACACAAAAAACTAGTGCCAGGGTATACCTGCTGTTGAATGACTAAATGAGAACTAACCAAGACTAGCGCTTCTGTCTTTGTCTGAAACTTTCTTTTGAGTATGGATTTCCCGAATATTAAAGGATGTTAATGCTTGAGTTTTTCACATAATCTACTGGGTATAATTTCAACGTTCCGTCGTGTTTGGTCCAGTTTGAAGCAAGAATCATTGTTGCAGTTAAACTTAAAACCTTTCAGTGAGACTTATTTTTGCTTTGAGTTTTTTTGCATGTAACAGAAAACGATTTGCCTCCTTAGTTACCATGGATAACAAAACCATGAATATAGGCATGCAGACAAATTGTTCTAAGTAGCCAAACGCGAAAACAAGATCACTTACCAGGATAAATTATATATCCTTTAACAAAGTTTCTGTATTCGCAAAGATATAAAACATACATTTCACGGCAATGTCTTGTGTATTTGAAGGCGCGTCATGGGCTAAATAAAGAAGTGATAAAATCTGTCTTAAAATGATAGATTATAAGGAAAAATAAAATGATAACAAACTAAGTCGTAACTTTAGCATGGAGATTAAAGGGATTTGCTAAAGCCAGCATGAATGTATGGTTACAAAACTTGTTATTATGTCAGTGAATAAGATTGCCAAAATAGTGATATTCAAATCTGGCTTATTTTATTTTTTAAAAGTCGGCAAACAATAGTTTATGAAAATTCTTAAAACAGATATATACATACAAAAAAAAATAGATTAGCCTTTCTTTGGATGAAGGACAACATATAAAAATAAATGGACTTTTTATTATGCGAATGCCGTGACAGGCTATTTTTATCTTGGAGTAGACTGGATCTGAACTTAAGTTCTGACAGAAATTTGTTTGCGGTATGTGACATATACTCTTTTGAAGATGTTAGTGTGCGAACTCCGCCAGAGAAGCCAAAATATTACACAACCTATAACTCTTCTTTCGCGGTAAAAGAAGTGTAAAGGACCATGATTTCCCTAAAGCGCTCACCTAAGTAAATTCAAGTGTCATGTAATGCATTAATCATCAAAATAAGAAAGAAAGAACTTATCAAAGGGTTTGATTTGAACAATATCGAAAGAAGCTCACTCGGCAATACATTGTTTGGGCTTACTTTTAATTTTCAGGTATAAATACTGAAAGGTTTAGCAGCTTACATCGCATTTGACTATCTATATCATCAACTAATTCAATTCGTTGCCGATGATTAAATTAAAGGACTTTTATTAATGAAAAGTAAATCAAAACACGTATAAAAGTATCTTTTAAATGTAAAACAACACTAAAGTTGCCACATGTAAAAGGATATAAGATTTTTCGAGAAATATAGAAGCATTGTTAGGAGTAAATACCAGGCTCCATTTTTCATATTTCTTTTAGAAATGATAAATCCTAATAACGAATCAAGAAAAGGCTTTATTTTTTATGTTATACAATTCATTTGGACACACATCTGAAAACAATCGTTATCTTCTATTGATTTAAGTTTTATTTGTAGGCCTATAATTAATTGAGAATCACTAATTCTAGAAATATTTCTAAAGTAACTTTTTCCGCGTTTGCAACTCAACCAATTGCTTTGGATACAAATACATAAAGAAGTATTAACATAAACTAAATCTCACTTTTAAGATACATACGAGTACATGTTTCTACGTTTAAATTGGATAATTCAGTTGAGTAAATATTTCTTTAAAATTCGAATTTGCCCAAGTTAATACTAGTGACCTTTTCAGTCGAGCCAATGAGAAAAAAAAAAATTATGTCTAAAAAATTAAGAAAGAGCATTTTAAGGAGACATTAGCGTTGATCACATCTATCATAAAATAATTTCAGACACAAACGATTACATTGATTCACCGATTTGTAAAACGAACTGGACAAAAAAATATCAAAACAATAATTCTTACGTCCAAGGATGATCACTGAATAAGCTACTAACCAAAAGTATGCTTTTCGCTAAAGTAACACTTGAAATGTATGTTCGAATGATGCACGTTCTGCATTCCTGCGGTAATACTGCGTGTATCATTATATCATTATTGTATAATTCCCTTTTATCAAATCTATCAAATAAATCATTTGATGAAGTACTGTAGTGAATGAAAACGAATGGAAATAATTGGCGTCATAGTCATGACTTTAAAATAAGAATCTCTAGTTTCTTCTCAATTCGATCGCATTCCAGCAGTCATTAGTTATGTTTCCAAATACTCTATCAGATTAACAAAATGTCATTTTTTTTAAATTTCAGTAAAAACTTACTGCATTTAGCTCACCTGAGCACATTGTGTTCAGTATTATTTTGTCGTTTGTTGTCCGGAATGAGTCATACGTCGTGAATGAAAACGAAGGGCATTTCTGGCATCACATTTATATATTACTGGACTGAAAGTAATAAAATTGACCGGGGATGTTTACTGGATATCATTTTGTAAAATCTTACAAAGTATTTTATTGAATGCATAAATCTGGTTGCTATGACAACAAAATGGCACAAGTTTTGATATAATGCTGTTTTCTGAAACATTAAGACACGGAGCTCCGGATTTTCGTATTCAGCATTATCAAATGATTCTCTACAAAACTATTCAAGTTAAGCCCCCATTGATATATTTTTTCCCATCCGATGTGTCACGTGTTTCAAACAGGACTATACATGAACATCTTTGAATCATTATCCTCTGGTCTGAAACCAGATGTCTAAGATCACAACTGTTGAAAATATTCAGCATTGTTCTTTTGGAACAATACCTTGATAGGTGTAAATATTTAAGTAGTTTTTTATGCTCCCGAAGGAAGGCATATAGTTTTTGAACTGTCCGTCCGTCAGTCCGTCCGAAAACTTTAACATTGGCCATAACTTCCTTATTAGTAAGTGGATTTACTCCATTTATATTTGTTTGACCTTGACGCCTGACTTACCTTCACCTTGGACATCCAGTTGTCTGAAAACTTTAACATTGGCCATAACTTCCACATTAGTAAGTGGATATACTTCATACTTGAACACATTGGACAAGACCTTCCCACTGACTAATATTTGTTTGACCTTGACCTCTGAATGACCTTCACCTTGAAGATCCACTTGTCTAAAAATTTTAACATTTGGTCATAACTTCCACATTAGTGAGTGGATATTCTTCATACTTGGACACAACACCCCTAAGGACAAGACCTTCCCACTGACCTATATTTGTTTGACCTTGACCCCTGAATGACTGGTTCTCGGCTCAAAATTCAAAGCACCACTTTGGGGGCAAAGTCATCTTACAGTGACAATTCTTGTTTATATTTTTTTCTGAGTTTGTATCTGACGTCTTTGCCATACCTTAATCAATTTAAATGACCAAAGGTAATTGATTTGCTTATAAGCCATAACAATTAAAACTTATTCTTGTCTGTTATGAGCAGATTAGCGATGAGGACCGTTTTGTCTGTCTTGTTATTCCTGTTTTTTTAAAGCATTCCAACAACATCGATCCACTTCTCTTTCCCAATGAATTAAAAGAAAAAAACGATATATTTAATGATCGAACTATGAGTGGTACAGTGCTCGACAGAATATATCGAAAGACAACTGGAGGCAAATCAATTAGCAATACGTCGGAACTCCTTACAGTGTGCATTTGGGAAAACAGTTTAAAATCGAAACATTAAGAATATTAGCCGAAAGCACGACTTGATGAATTCTAAGTTTTACAAATGATTTTTTTTGTAATAGTTGCTTGAGAGCAGTCTTTTAGCAATCCACTTTGTAATATAAATATATCAATCTTTTTTTTCGCATTTGTTTCTTTAACATGGATTGCAGTTGACGTTGGGTATATGCAATCTTGTCTGAAGTTTGTTTATAAACTTGCAATACGTGTTTATCGTAAGCTAGGAAGTTTGTAAAAAAGAAACAAGCTGGTCTTTTAAACAAATAAATTTGATACAAAGCGAAAACTACATACCATGATATTTTAGAACGTTTTAAAATCTCGGATAAAAAGTTTTAAAACAAGAATTATTATCTTTTTTATCATTGGTTTATGTTGTTGTTTGTTGTTATTGTTTTTTTGTTTTTCTCTTTTTTTTTAAGATAAAGCAAAATGTTTAGAACTCGAGTATTTTTATTTTGTGTTGTTTGTTTTTTGTTGTTTTTTTTAAAGAAGAGTGAAGCTTGAATATTATACGAACAACATTAAATAGATAAATGGGCCTGCTGGTGTTAAACCAAAGCTTACATTGACATTCACAAAATATCGACAGTTTACATCACTAATAGTTTACATCACTAATAGTTTACATCACTAAAAGCTTACACAACTAATAGTTTACATCGCTAATAGTTTACATCACTAATAGTTTACATCACTAATAGTTTACCATCACTAATAGTTTACAATCACTAATAGTTTACTATCACTAATAGATTACTATCACAAATAGTTAACATTACTAATAGTTTAGCATCACTAATAGTTTACATCGCTAATAGTTTACATCGCTAATGGTTTACATCACTGATAGTTTACATCACTAATAGTTAACATCTCTTATAGTTAACCATCACTTATAGTTTACAATCACTAATAATTTACAATCACTAATAGTTTACTATCACTAATATGTTACTATCGCTGAAAGTTTACATCGTTAATAGTTTACAATCACTAAAAGTTTATATCACTAATAGTTTACCATCACTAATAGTTTACAATCGCTAATAGTTTACATCACTAATAGTTTACAATCACTAATAGTTTACTATCGCTAATAGTTTACATTACTAATAGTTTACTTTCGCTAATAGTTTACATCACTAAAAGTTTACATCGCTAATAGTTTACATCAGTAATAGTTTACTATCGCTAATAGTTTACATCACTAATAGTTTACTATCGCTAATAGTTTACATCACTTATAGTTTACAATCACTAATAATTTACTATCGCTAATAGTTTACATCACTAATAGTTTACATCACTAACAGTTTACTATCGCTAATAGTTTACATCACTGATAGTTTACCATCACTAATAGTTTACCATCACTAATAGTTTACATTACTAATAGTTTACATCACTAATAGTTTACTATCACTAATAGTTAACTATCACTAATAGTTTACATCACTAATAGTTTACCATCACTAATAGTTAACATCACTTATTTTATTGTCATACTTATTTATCAGCGCATCATTGGTGTTTGAGGGACTTTTCTTAAACAACCAAAACCGTCACACTTCAAGTTCAGCGTATGCACCTGGTTAATAGAATATACTTCGTATCCAATTTAAGCAGTCTTTTTTATAAGAGGCAGGTAAACTGTTAATGAAATTGCGTTTTGAAGTTTTGTTTTATGATTAATTTAACACATACGTAATATGCTATAGCTGCCAAATGCATAACCTCTTTCATTGAAACAAATGGCATGCTTTGAGTTTCATTTGTTTATCTAAGAACTGTTTAAGAGATAATCTAATTTTAGCACACATGGGGGGTTACGGTTATCTTAGAACTGTTCAGTGGATGATTTAAAACGTGGGGTTTCGTTTTCATTACGTCATTTCTCTGCCTCCAGAAAGCATATTTGTTCAGATTTATTTATCAGAATTAAATGCAAGCTATGCCGTATTATTTACCAATAGCAACTTGTTATTTTATTGAAGTCTGATAGTTTTGGCGAAATAGCCTTAAATGCAGATTTTTCTTTATAATTGTGAAACACCTCTAGTAGTCAGCTGAGCACATCCATCAGCCAATTAACGTCTGTCTATATGTGTGAGCTCCGGTTATCTAAAGAGAGATTGTTAACTTTAGAATAAGAAACATGGTTATTCAGCATCATAATAAAATCATAATAAATCAGTTATGATAATATCTAATATTATTTTCATTATTTCGTTTAGTCAGACCTTTCCAATGTTACAGATTAATGCTTTTTCATAGAAGTAAATACCATTAGCGATTATATTGATCAAGTAATACGAAAATTCAGGTAACACGAATAGAAATTTAAAAAAAAAAACAATTTTCTAAGATTTTGGCAAAATTTTTAAACATATTTATATCATTTTCAAATAAATGTTTGCTCGTAGTTGAAGTAAGATTTCTTGCATTGTTTGATTTTTGAAAATTGTACCAATGAGGAAGTTTAACCTTTAGAAAATAGCTAATCAGAACGGATGTTATGTTTATGACCTGTGACAAGAGATGAAAATATTGTCTGTTTGTGACGAGGTAGATTTTTACGAGAATGTGGATTTTGCTTACCTCCGACAATGTACCTTCCGATAGGCACCGTCAAAACATAGTCTACTCGAATGTGCATAATCCTTGCTTTTTGGTGCAATATTTTACAAGCAAGAATGCACACTCTTTGTACAAAGGGATCATGTAGTGCAAAAACACAGTATTTAAAAACAAGTGATTTAATTGGTTTAAAGACGCCTTCTGTAATGAAGCAAATGAAATCATTTAAGTTTATGGCTGCACTTCTTAGAATCAAGTGCTAAATAAGAGTCTTTGATTTGTTCAGCATGGCGGTGCTGGCCCAGCTTCAAAGAAATACATCTTTAGAGATGCTAAGATTTGTTTTTGTCCAAACGCATAAAACTCAAATGTTGCAAGAGTTAAATGTCAAAACACTAACTACTGCTGAAAAAAGTAAGTTTGCATTACATATCAGTTTGAAAAGTATCTGATTTGGTGCAGGTGAACCTAAGGAATCCAGAAGTCAGTATTTATGTAATTCAAGACACGAGTGTTTAATGAATTGCCTTGTGAAAAGAAATGAAACGGAAAATTTTAAGCCGACGTTCGATAAATCTGTGCCAAAAACATATTTTTGTTTTTGTTTTGTTTTTACCCCACTCACCTGTTTGTAGATAATTAACTTTTCAAAAGACAGAAAAATGGCATTGCCTTAATTGTAATAGAAAATAACGATACTTTACCCAAGAATGCATTAGAAAAAATACGTTTTTAACCTTGTATGGTTTCGCTTCTTTGTGCCCATTGAGTGCAAATAACTAGGATCAATCAATATAATTTTACTCTATTTATTTGTTTAAAAATCCTCAAACTGTCCCTTGAGATAATATTTACATACATTTTGTGGTTAATTCTTTTAAACGAACAGTTTTAAATGGTATATATTTCTTTATATATTTTGCAAGTTCGTCAGAAGGTGCCTTAACAAGAGCAACTCGATTTCATTTTAATTGTATTTTGATTGTTTGTTAGCTCGCAACAAAATTTCACAATTTTATCATTATTATAACTGGTACGGGAAAGAATGGTATTACAACAACCTTTTCTTTTATTCAGCATGTTATAAATATGCCACAAAAAACAACAACAACAATAATTAAAAAAAACAACAAAAAAACAAAAAACAATGAAAAAGTTTATGTTGATTTACACGTGTTGTTGCCTGTTGATATATATACCGGATGTAAGGTCCGGGTACCTTTTCAGTTCTTGAGCAAGCAGTTTGAATGTTCAAGCCATACTTGTTGCATTAGACCTATATGAATAAATCATACAAGCTTATATGAACAAATAAACAAAACTTAACCGCAACTTTATGCCTCCTTTCGGAGTATCTTTTATCACCATAAGCATAATTAAACATAATACAAAACAGACATATCTATCAATTCGATACTCGAGTAAGATGAACAAGCTCCTTCCTTACAATTTCACATCAGTATTTGGTTATTGCCTAGCGCTCAAAGACACAAAGCTGTTTTGTAATAAATAAATGTCTGTACCTATTTGAACAATTGCACACTATTGTAACAATATATTGCATGCACAGTTACATGCTCACGCATATTTCCTAGCTGAACTGTAGATGAAAATCTTTCCTTCAAAAATATTTACACCTGCTCGCAATTTTGTGTGAGACGTTGGACGAGTCATACATATGCGAGTATTAATTACGTCGTGTATATCCAACAGGTAATGAATTGTTAGACTGCATAAAAATATTTCTATTACATATAAGATTCTTTTAAGTTTGTACACTACATCAAAGATCTAGCACAGGGAGTAGCAGATACATGGCATAATGCATGTAAACTGTAATATTAACTGTCGGACAAATAAATGTGCTTTATTTAATGATGCATTGTTACACCGCATAGGTGGTACAACGCATAGACGGGTTGAGATTCCGTTTATGCGGCGATTTGCAACGCGTTAAAGGATTCTCTTTTTGCGGCAAAAAGGCACCTGTCGCCGCATAAAAGGAACGATAACATATATCCGTACGGGCTGCTACAGTAGGAACATGTATTGATTTGAATTTTGTATGTCACCATGACCTTATTTGATCAAAATACGTGCTAAACAAAGAGGTTGGATATCCGCATAGAAAAAAGTAGTCAAGTTTACTGCCTTGGGTAGTAAATTGATGTTGCCTCGAATAGTAAACATTATTAAACCAAATAGTTAATTTGGTTTGACCGCAAATTTATATAATACTTTCTTAATTTGTTGCTTACAACAAAATTCAAAAATACATTGATTTATTTGTAAAAATGAATAAGCAGTTTGATATAAGTCCCTACCCGATATTTAACCTATGCTACAATATATAGTAAAGTTTACTAGGTTTAATAGTACGTTTACTTTAAGTTATATTACTACTTTTAGTAAACTTTATATTTTCTGTAGTGGATGAATATAAATAATACTATTCACAAATAATAAACTTACTAATTTACATAGTAATTCTAAGCAATAGTAAACAATTATTACCCGATGGTGTGGTCAATGGAATTAAAGTTATTGAGCTGCCTAATGTGATAATCGCTGAGGCGAAACCGATGGTCATTTTAAGACAGTTGTCCCATTTTGAGCTAAGTAACCAGAATCAAAGGTCATATACATATGCCTAACAACTCCCCAGTTACATAAACCGTTTTGTAACTGTCACGTACCTTGGGGAATTTTAGAGCAATCCATGTATGCGGCAAAAAGGCACAGTTGCGCCGAATAAACGGCTTCATTCCCTTTATGCGTTGAGCACCGCCGCATAAACGTTTTCATTCCTTTTATGCGTTGCAAATCACCGCATAAACGGAATCTCAACCCGTCTATGCGTTGTGCCCGCTATGCGGTGTAACAATGCATCAAAGCTACGATGCGCACTTTCAAAACAAAATTTGTCAGTGAGATAGCATCAACACTACAGATATGGAAGCTCTCTGACAACTAATGATTTTTGCGAGATAAACTATACATTGTTTTTTCGTCTTGGTAACGAATTACATTAATATACCTCATTTATATACAGACATTTGTTCTGATGTAATCTCTCTCAAATCAGAATGCTTTTGGCACGTGTATAAAATATCATTCTTATTTTAGATATGATATCTTTTATTTAGTGTTTCCAAAACAGTTTAGAACTTAAGCCCTCATTCAGTTACTTAACTTTTTTTTTGAAGAGTTACGTAGATGATTTGACATTAATACTTAGATTTTTAGAGCCTGTATACGGGCTTAAACATGTCTTTAGTTGTGAAGAAATAAAGCAAGTTATAAGAAAACAAGAAAGAAGAAAAAATACACATCGTTAAGACACGAACAAAGAAAATTCAAAATTTATGCAAACAGTATCTAAAAAGACGTTTTCCAGTGCAAAATAACAACTTACATCATATAAATGAACAGCTGATGTTGGGCGGCGGTCATTAGGCGACCTATGTACACTTATGACTTAATTCTTGTCAAGTAGCGTTTCCTAAACTACTTACAGGTTCGACATGATAGGTGTCTTAGATGCCTATTATGTCAGTAATGACAAACGGGACTGTCTCTTTGAAAATACTGTCTTGCTTATACACATATATCTATACGTATTTGATTTCCACTTGTGTTTCTTCGTCTTATTAATTTATAACAGAAGTAATGCAGTTAAACTAGCTATGGAACGTGACTTTAGTTCTTTGAATATAATCATTATTATTTATTGCTATAACAATAAAAACTACACTCGTTACCCCTGTTATATTTGCAGGTCATTTGGTCTGTCGTTAAATACAGTACAGATTAACAAATTCCCACCTTGTTAACATGGATGTTGTGTTTTGTTTCTTGATTTTTTTACAGCTGGGCACATACTGGATCCGCAAAGAGTCAGTAACTTACATACTTTTTCCGTACATGATAGAAATTTCTTTTTCTTTGTGACCTGCTACTCGTTTTTTTTCAGTATTTCATTTTAATATTTCTTTTTTTATATTTTCATATTGGTTGTGTCAACTCGATGACCCTGATTGTAGGTAAGTGATTTACAGAAACTAATACAAAACCAAATTGCTGTTTTTAGAGCTACACTCTGACTCATCTATCTATCATAAATTCATACCATCTTAAATGTTTATAGTTTGTTCTTCAAGTAATGTTTAAGGTAATTTTCTTTAAATTTCATTCATATTTTATCATCACCACATCCGCAATAGTTTCCGTATGTACTCGTTAGCCTTCACGGTGCACAGGTTTGCAGGTGCATTTCCGGTTTTGAAAGAACTAAAGCAATCTGTTTCCTGTGAAAAATGTGCAGAAACAGAACTATGCCAGGAACCAGGACGTATTCCATGTGTATATAGCGGATTTCTTCAATATCATCCATTTAAAATAGGCGACATAAGATATTTTAATAATCGCAGAAATAAAAAAAGGGATGAAAATGCGTATTTCAAACACGAAAAAATTATAGATCTTTACAATATCTGGTTGCGATGGTATAAATGCATAAAAAGTGAATGTGTTTATGTGTATTATGTAGTCTAGTTTTGGTGCTTCGTTTTACCACAGGGATATTCATTAGATATAGTGCTCTTTTTAACAGTTTTCTTTGAATAGCCGGCGCCCTTATTCTCAGGTAATGTTTAGATTATTTTTGTGATGGTATAAAGGGAGATAACTTGATAAAGTAAGAATTTCATTTGAAATGTAAAAGAACCTTCGTTGCTGGAGACCTTTAAGATGGATTGATGTTAACACATACGTCTGAAGTTTTCAAGGTTTATAGACCAGAGAAGTCTTGCGATAACTTGAACCCATGCTGCTTTAGTTTTGATAACAATCTAGTAAAGCACTTAGTGAAACAAATAAAAACAATTTACGACTATAGAAATCTTCTTCATCAAGTAGATATATATTTGTGTATATTTTAAAATGTAAATTGAATTTTCCAATACCTCCAATAATTGGATTAAGAAAATGCAATATTGCATCACTTTATGTTCGGTATGCTGCAACAGCCTTGGCATTATGGCAGATTTCAGGAATGTGCTTTGGGTCTTGTCAAGTTATTACAAGTATGTTATGCTATTGAAATAGTAAGTCTAAACTCGCTGCCAAGTCATTTATAGAGCCTAACAGGCTAAATGAGTTGCTTTGAAACCCAAATCTCATGGTTTTGAATAATTATAAAGGTATTCAGTTGACTGAGCTTCGATAGACCTTGTTCATGTGTTCTTTATTAAGTAACATATGGACGTATAAAAGAAACTATACCCAACATTTTCTCGGAAAGACTGTACAAATCTAATATTGACTGCTTTTTGAGATCTGATCAATACACAACTGCAAAGAAAATTCTGAAATCAATGTCAAATTCCGCTGATGATTTGTATCAATATCCGCTGATAATCTGAGCTTCGGGTACATACCTATAGGTATAAAACCTGTAGGAAATACTAATTACTAGTATAACGTGTTGATAGCCATTCACAATATACCCAGTGATCAGTTTAATTCATAATTTTATTTGGTTAAAACTTATTTATTTTACGTCGATTGGGAAGCAAGTTCTTGCAACTTATATCAATCCCTCTTGATGGCTGCTTCCTGGGTTCAAACCAGTACTCGCACCAAAAGTGAGAAATGTGGAAAGTCACTGAGAATTTATATATAAACTTATATAACAACCTAAACAGAATAAGTTGCGTGCATGGCCCTTAAGTTGGATTAACACGTGCAGTTACGCGTAATTACTGCCAAATAATGAAAATCAAAATTTACGTTTGAGTAACTTGTGACGTATCAACGTTATTTAGTGTTGCGTTACCTATATACATTGTACTAGATTGCCACAAATATCTTTCACTTTTATCATTTACCAGAAAAAAATAGATGCTTGGGCATATTGCGTTGAGCAAATGTCCGTTAAAGAAATAATTATATATTCTATTTACATATTTATTGTTCTTATAATATATAATTTGATAACATTTTAACCATTTTTGTTATGAACGAATTACTACACTTGATTGGTAAAAATTCGCTTCCGAGTAAAATAGAAATAATAGCGATGATTTCTTTGAAACATGCATGTTTCTTTACTTATAATAATTAATAATCAGTTACCGAGGTGATCATTTTCATTTTTTCCAGTGGAATTAATGCCAAAAACGGGCTTTTATTTCCTTGCCCTTTAGCTGGAAACATTCTCTCAGATGGACAAACACTCCTTTCCCACTCAAAAATTAATGCATCCTTACGCCTTACGCAATTTTGTTAAGCATTCAAAGTACGTATCTACAAATAGATTGAATTCGCACTTTTATTTCTAAGTACTTACGGCCTAGTTAAGCCATTATTATAACTGTTTAGAGTAAATAACTTGCTAAAATTGTTATAACACAACCTCTTAAATCAAAGGTTTGACTCTTAACTAGTGGTATAAAATAGTGTTTTCTTAAGAAACACTTCAGAATGCCTGAAGTTGTGATGAGTCTTCAGCATTCTTGTGGTCGGAGCACGTGCATTTTTATGTGTAATTCTTGCGACATTTTTAGCATAATAGAACATTTTGGAATACATATACCATGATATTACAGGCAGTCGTTGAATAAAAAGTGCTAAAGAATATATTCCTTTATTTGGATGACTAGGAATCAAGGTACCGTTTTTCTTTTTCTGACATTGTTTTTGTCACAATACTGATATTTAGTTTCGGAAATTATAAATAGATTCGATGAATTTATCTCATTTATTTTAACAAAATCCATTTCTGAAGCAATTGAGAAGGATTTTAAAATCAAATTGTCTTGAAAATACGGAATGCAGGGCGGTAAATCACTTGAATGCGTGAGAAGTAGTTTGTACATAACGATATGTTGGTGTTTTTTTCTTTTTTTTTAATTACATTTTACAAAAAGTTCAAGTCAGTCATACTTTCCTCTTTGCCTTATATAATATCAGAATTTGTAGTGAGCTGACAGTATGTTAATTAATATAGTACATTTATACCAGAAATGGCTGACCGGATGCAAACTTTTGAAATTTAAAGGTACAAAAACAGTCCAATAACCTCTTACACATTTTTAGATGATATATAAGTTGTTATGAATCACAAGCATTTTTATTATTGTATGCTGAAATGTTATTATAAATACTAAAACTCGAATGAAACTACTGTGCAACAGACATATTGAGTTAATACAAAGTCAGTTAAATAGCAAATCGTCATGTTTTAGTGGTTTCTGTTAAATAAATTCTGTAACACGTCTGACTCAATTTATTTAGTCTATTTATCATTTCCTCTGACCACAAACAGGACGATTATTATGTCACATGTAACGAAACTTATGTCATTTTTAGCTCCACTTTTCGAAGAAAAAAGGTGGAACTATTGTCATGACCCCTCGTCGGCGTCGGCGTTGGTTAACCTTTTTGTTAAGGTCCATTTGTCAGAGACTATCAAAGTCATTTACTTCAAATTAGGAATACATGTTCACTATCAACATGCAACACCATTTCTCAAGGGCAGATAACCCTCAATTTGCAAAGTTATGCCCCTTTTTCAACTTAAAATTTCTTGGTTAAACTTTTTGTTAAGGTCCAATTCTCAAAACATTTCAAAGATATTCCATTCAAACTTGGAATACTTGATCACCAGCAAAACCCCTGCAAAGATTGTTGGTACCCATGTACCTTGGGTCAAAGTTAGCCCCACCCCAAGAATCACTTGATTTTGCTTATACTTATATATTGGGAAAAAACTTCTTAAGCCTAGAAATAAACTGTTAACTTACATAGGATGGGTAAGTACTTCCCCCCTCCTCCCATTCCCCTTTGCAAGGGGACCCTCCTTCCCCTCCCTCAGGCGTTACCTCACATAATATTTTTTTCATTATAATTATTTTTTTTAAGTATGTAGGTACTTGACTCCCCCAACCCTGTCAATTTTTTAAATATGTAGGTATGAAGTTACTTGACTCCTCTCCCCCACCCCCTCACCCATACAAAAAAATATTTTTTTTCTTTTATGTTGGAAAAAAACTTCTTAAGCTTTTGAATAAACTTTTAACTTACGTGAGACATGCGATGGGTCAGTACTCCCCTCCATTTCCCCCACCCAATGTTTTCCATTATTTTTTTAAATACTTAGGTAATAGACTTCCCTCCCCTGCATGAGACCCCTCTCCTGCCTCATCACCCCACGTTACCCCCCCCCCCCCCCCCCCCCCCACACACACACCCATTTTTTCCATTATTTTTTTTAAATATGTAGGTACTTGACCTCCTCCCCACCCTCATATTTCTTTTTCTCACATAAGTAACCCACACCCTATCCCTAGCCTAGACCTAAACTATTTATTTACATGGGATGGGTTTGTACTTCCTCCTCCCCCTGCATTGGATACATCCCTCCTCCCCCCTCGGCCCAACTTTTTTTAATACATAGGTGCTTGATTCTCCATCCACCCTCCCCCTACCCAGTCACCAGACACCTCCACACCCACCCCAAGAAATAAAATCTGTACTAAGTACTTGCCCTCTCCTACACAATTTTTTTTCACTTGGGACTCTTGTTTGACTTGGCTTATGATCTATTATCCAGCACTGAAAGAAGTAGAGCGTGCTGTCTGCGGACAGGTCTTGTTTCTAGAAGTTACGAAGCAAAATAAAACATTTTGCCGTAAGAAAAAATCTTGTCGTCTTATGCCTTCTTTACCCTGTCTGTGAATCGCAACAGACGGTGATCAGAAGTAATCGTGTCTCTACCCTTTTAAAAGATTGGCATGATCTGTTCTGGGGCTAACAACGCTGTCTTAGAAACAAAATGAGCTGCAAAAAACAAAAGGAGCTGCAAACTTGCAACAGACATGCTCAATATCTAAAACTTTACTATTATTACGTTAGTGTAGTGAATACTCAGGTATATTGAATCCGCTATTATATCCAACATTTCTAGCATAACAAATGTAATGACATGATGGATTTCTTCTGACGCGTATAAAAACGTGTAAGGCGTTGTTTTTTTTTCTCTACAAAACTATGCTTTCATTAATTCACACCATTACTTGCATTTTCTACTAAGTCTTCACCATTTGCAATCAGATTTTCTGTTAAGTGGTTTCATTTCATTATCTGCATGCAAGATAAAGTTGAAAGTGGTGTTCTGATGTTTGCTTACTGCTCTCTTATATAGTCTGCTGCACCAGACGACTTTTTTAATTTCCCAGTGTCAGAATTAACAAATCAAAAAAAAAATATTCTGACAACTGGAGACTGATATTCTGCTTATGTTTTCCGAAAACCATGCGATAACATTGAAAACTAGACAAGTCTGTTGTATATTTATCAAAGATCTTGCTCGAAATATCATCAATTTTGAAAAGCGGAAATTATCAGTCGAGAAAAATCTTATTTGTGATTTTATCGGCCTATCTTTAGTGTAGGAGGGTGTCTGTTTAAATAATCAAAAAATATTATAGAAGTGCGGCGTGTGCACTTTGGTAAAAAAGTGTTTTATCTCTTGCAAGCTTCTGTTTTTATATACTAGCATCTTATGAAAGGTAATTTTTTAAACATAGTTGGCTCGCAGCAAAAGTTAACACATATTTCAATTGCGATAATTCAAAGTTGAAGTTAAAAACGTCAGTTTAACGTAAAATCCTACTGAAATGACGAAATTTAGTGTTTAGTGATCCAGTCTTTGTAGAATAATAAATTGTCGTATCTGCTTCAGTTTGATATTTTCAACCAGATATATCGGTTTGTTCAAATAAAAAATGGAGAAATTTTTGCTAATGTTTTTTTGTTCGAGTTACAATTTCATGTAACAATAAAACATTTACATGACCATCCGGGCGACAGTCGAAAATGTTGCTGTGGCATTTTGAACTATTGCACGAGGCCAGTTAGGCTTCTAACAGCTTTTGACTTATTGATTCTTCATTCACCTTTCATATGTTAGATAATTCATATTTGATATGATTCATATAATATTCCTTAGTTTTCTTTAACCCCTCCCCCCCCCCCTTAAAAAAATAAATAAATAAAAATAAAAGCTTACATAGATATTCTAGAGGAAACATATAGTCTAGGGATTTGTATAAAACATTCAATATTTTGATTTTGAAGAAAGACAAAAATACAGCAAAAATTAATTGGGCTATCCTTAACAGCAAAACTAAAATATGTTATACTAGGTGACGTCAACTATTTTAAAGGTATATAAAGGTATATAATCGATGTGAATTTTTTATGTTAACAGTAAGTGCTATGTCAGGAATAATGATTTTGTCGAGAAACATGAGCCACGTAATGTCTGCCTGATGTACAGACACATATTCTTTCTCGTGCGGTAAATGCATTATATTTGTAACAGTGTAAGTGTTTAAAGGTATGGAAGTGATAATGTGCTGCTATTCAATGCCATAAATATTTTTAACATACGTGTAAAGAAAACCTTCTAAAGAGATGAATCGGCAGAAATGAGTACTTTTCCTTGTGATCCAAATGTTTACGACACGTCTCTGTTTCATAAAAAGTTCATTTCAAGGTGGCCCACGCAAGAAATCAATAAGAAAATGGTATTCGAGAGTGTCAAGTTTCAAGTGCCAAAGCCATTGGCATATCAGCAAGTCAAATTCCTTTGACCATTTCTTTTGTTGAAAAATATAACAAAGGCATCAAGAAGTTTAAAGAAATTATTTAACCATGTGAAAAAAGCACTGCATGACATTTTCTAGTTTTGCATCACCTTTTTTCTTGGTGCAAAGTCTCCAGGGAAAGAATGCAATTATCCTAAAAGTATGTTTTGCAGAAGAAGCGCTTAATTTGTAGAAATATGTAAAATATAAAATAAATACAAGTGATAAATGGGAAACAAGACGCCTCTTATGATTGTAACAGATGTTAACAATTTTAGTTTATGGCATTAACTCTTTATAATAATTGCCGAGTAAGCAGCATTCATTTGTTAAACATAATTCTGCTGGCCTGGCATAGGAAGCAGGTTTCTAGCACTGTGGCGTGTGTGTGTTGTATGAATGCGATTTTGTAAATGTTATTGTATAAGTATTGAGAGAAGTTTTAAAGAACTATTATATTCCTTTAATAGTTACAAACAAATCGACAGCCAAAAAAATAAATTGATTTCACTGTTTTTAACATTTGGTAGTGAGCTAAATTTATTATGTTTGTCCTGTTGATTGAGATAACAGATGGTTCGAAATAGTCATAGTTTAAATGCAATTGAAACGTTAACGTCGAAACCGTAAACAAAATAATGAAATACACCGGTAAGTCCACACTTGTGTAGTATTGCATTTCATGTTTTCCATCAAATAATGATAAAATGTTTTCTTGTCAAGACTAGACAGATACTAAAGCATTGGATGTTTGATGTCACACGTCCAATTTTGTGTTTATAAAGACAAAACTATTCAATCAATTGCCTGTTAAAATAAGAAATACTCAGATTTGTTTGTTAGTTTGTTTCGTTTTGTTCGATTTGTTCGTTAAATGAAATTATAAGATTATGAAATCTCGAGCAATTTCACGAGTCTGGGTCATGCTCTGTGATCGCATAAATAGTTACTCTACAATAACCCGTTTATGCCTAATAAATTATGCCAGCTGTTTCAGTCCAATTTCAGTTAAAAGGGTTTCTGGTATAGATTTTCAATTTTATTCTGTTTAGGGAAGAAAGTCCTTTATGCAGACGTTGTAGACCCTGTTCAGGCGCCGCATATATAGGTCTACACTGTTCGCCTGTGTCTTATTTTGTAGACGCTAGACATTAATGGGTGAAAAGGTATAAAAATTTTACTTCGATACAAGTGACATTGTTACTAGAATATGCAGCTTAACGAAACATATTTATGTATCATTATTTTCATTGATTTAAAACATTTAAAATTAGTTTGGCTCGAAGTTTAGACAGAAAATCAGACCAGTGCGAAAAAAGACAAAATCTAATTTAATTTATGTCTTCTTTTCTTTTTTATTTTCTGAACATAATTCATTTTCTGGATTGCCAGAGCATTCAATTTGGATAAATGATTTATAAAAGTTTGGTCCGCTTAAAAAAAGCTTTATAATACATCACTGTGTAAAAGCAATTGTTTAGAATCATAAGTAGGAAAATGTGAGCTATAGGTTTACTTTCTTTAACCTTCAGTTACAAATGACCTTGAAATCAGAACAGCTTGCTTGAATACCACAGATTGTTTCTTCAACCAATCAATGGATGTATATCCTCATCAGTAGAAAGAAAATAGTTTTTTTTACATTTTTTTCAACATTCGTAGGCATGGAACTGGTAGATGAAGAAAACAAAACTATTGAAGTGTAACAAAGGTAATTAGCTTTATGCTTTAAAGACCACTTTATCATTTTGAGCATTCTTAAGGCAACAATCTATTAAGTGACCTACACGAAATGTTGCAAAGAAAGGTGTAGGGAAGTAACCGTTTCTTATATATTTTCAAATAAAGCACCCAGGAAACAACTGTTTTTTTTTTAAATATCCCTTCCTTCTTATAAGGTCAAGGTCGCGGTGCAAAATGACACTTATGATGGCCATCACATGGTGACTTCTGTATTGTTCTGGGGGAGTTTTTTGTAAAATCATTCAAGGCTTTTAAGCTCAGTATCTCCTATCGTCTTCTCGTTTCCATTATTAATACATGGCATAGTATAATGGGATAATAAAGCAAATCAACTTATAAATGAAATCAGGCAGAATGAAATCTTTTCCCTTTAACTGTTCTGTTTTACAGTAGTGGTTGCGTGTAGTTAAAGAATGTTCGAAACTCTTTTCCCAAAACTTATTTTAATGTAATATAGCAGTAAAAGAACAGAAACTATTTCATAGTGTATTTTTATCAAAGAAAATTAAAATGTTTTGTTCTAAAGTGTCATGGCTTTGTCATATTCCGACTAGGTTTACTTGCATGTCAATGTCAGTTTTCGATATTTCTGTTATACCCTAGGCGCAGTATGTGTTTTCACCCAAAAGAAATAAATTTCATTTTAAGCAGATGCATTAAATTGTTTAAACCTTTAATAAATTAAACTGTGTTTGTGATATTCATTGGCACGCCTTTCTAGTACGTCTGGTAGCTCAGCGAACCCGAAACAACAAAAGTTAAGATGGTCTGATAAAATTTGGTTATAGAGCAGAACGGATATTGAACTAAGATATACTCAGATAAATCCAATCGTCATAAGACATATTTTTTTAATCTTCATGCTTCTATAAAGCCTAGGTAATGCAAAAATAAATCTGTTTGTACTTTCTTTTGACTGTTTTCGACCCCGTAATATCTGGATACTTAGACATATCTATGAATTTTTACATTATGTAATCTTGTTAAATTGTTCAAACAAATTATTCACACAGTAGCCGACTGTAGATACAATAATTTTATCTACCGGTACTGTTTAATTAAGAAGAGAGATATTTTAGAACCAGCAGTCAAGCAGCCTTATTTCCATGATCTGAAAATTAATGAATGGATCTTAAATGTTAAACAACTCATGTAGTTAGCTTGGTTATGCATTTTACACAAAAAAATCAGTTTAATTTATGTCTCAGCCTATATATATAATTTATGTCATTATTTCATAAATATCTTAAAAGATGTGGCCTCTGTCTCGGATGTATGATAAAAAACTAACTAACTTAATGATTTTGTAAACAGTTAATTCATTATGTAATTATATATACATCAATAAAGTAACAGTTGTAGTTGTGGGTGGGACTGATTTACTTTCCAGTTAATTATCGTTAAGATGTTTCTCATAAATGTTTGCAATACTTGAAAAAATAAACTTACTAGACAATTTAGAATAATTATGCATTACTACAGCATGTTATTAATAAATTCCATGATGAAAAATGAACAAATGACGTATAGCAAGGTGGTGTTAATTTAGACTGAACATAACCGTATAGACTTGCTAAATCCATGTTATGTTGCTATATAGTGAAATCTAGCAATAGAACATAACCGTATGGCCTTGCTAAATCCATGTTATGTTGCTATTTAGTTAAGTCTAACAATAGAACATAACCGTATGGCCTTGCTAAATCCATGTTATGTTGCTATTTAGTTAAGTCTAACAATAGAACATAACCGTATGGCCTTGCTAAATTCATGTTATGTTGCTATATAGTTAAGTCTAACAATAGAACATAACCGTATGGCCTTGCTAAATTCATGTTATGTTGCTATATAGTTAAGTCTAACAATGGTGCAGCTAAGTTGTTCATGTGTCTTCAGTATTTGCTGAAGTATAAAATACCTCTCGTAAACTCTAGTTCTGGTGCAAAGCTTTCATGAAAGAATGCACACATTTTCAACTTTACCAAGAAACATGTGAAGTGCAGGTATGCAGTGTTTAAAGAAACACATTCCCCGTCAAGTGATAAAATGGGTATCAAGACGCCTTTTATAATTGTAACAGATACAGACAATTTTAGTTTATGGCAGTAAGTTTTAGTATCTAGTGCATTTATTATGTTTGCTTAGCATCCGAAACTTGTACCAAAAACACTGCAAGAGCTTTTTGAAGCTTATATTTTTATTGCATATGCTAAGCACTAACCAGTTTTCAGTTCATCGGCTTATCAGCACAGCACTAGAAAAGAAAAAAAATCCGAAAAAATTACAGCGAAAGTTCCATATGCAATATTCATCATTCGGTAAATAAAAAAAACAACAACACGCAGTTCTCAAAACCAGACCAAGAACAAATGTACGAAACTTGTCATATCCTGTAATAAATTGTTTTAATATTAACTGATTTTGTTTATCTTTAAAAGACATATGAACTCTACTTTAAAGAGATACGGACAAAAGCAAAACCTCTCAAGGAAGGAACTGTTTCCTCATGCAGGTAAACCGCAATTCAATGAACACTTTATATTGTAAAAAATGTCTTGTTTTTTTTTCTTCGAGTAATAATGAAAATAGATATAGACTTATTTGTGTGTGGCATTTAAAAAATAATGAATATTTCGAGATGCAGACAGCACAGTGACTTTTGTTTTTAAGAACATTTAAAAAATAATTTTGCTGGTAAAATTGTTGAAGCAAAGGCAATCACTGTTTGTACAAACGTTTCCAGAAATAAACTAAAAGCGACAAAAAACATTGACAAAGTTATTAGTTTTTGTTAATTTCTGCAACCATACCCAATGTCCTACGTATTTACTTGAAAGATGTGCTTGACGCACAATGTAGACCACAGCAATATAAAAGACCTGTTTTGAATATCTTTAAAATGCCTTTTTAAAAGTGCTTTATTTTAAAATGGTTTTAATTAGCAGCTGTGTTTTCGATTACATTCGTACATGATACAACACAATTGCGGCGCTAAAACATTCAAGTATAAATAGTATTTGGTTATATTTTACGGCGGCTTAAAAACAGATCGCTTGTATTGCATGGCGAATTATTCTTTTTTATCAGTGTAGAATGAACTCACGTATTCATCTTCCAGTTGCGTGTAATTCAAGGCACAAGTGTTCAACATGCTGCCTAATAAAAAAGAAATGTAACGAATAATTTAACTATATGTTTTGTCGTTGACTGGTGCATCTTCGCCAGAAAATGGTAAGTAGGAACAAATGAAGGTATACTTATAGTATACTTTAAATATGTTTCAACTTAAGGTTTTTAAGTGAACAGCATTTAAAACTCTTAACTTATAGACGATAAATAGTGACTTCACTTATCAGGTTTAAGAAAAGAATTTTACAAGAAAGAACAAGGGATGAAATTAATATTAAATCTGATAGATAAAACTCCATATCTCATCATTACTCTTTCAGTGCCTCAAAACGCTTCTTGCCCTGAAAGTCAGTTAGTTCATTCCTTGACCTTGACCTCACTTCAAGAAAAAGTCGTTTATCTGATTTTTATGTCTCCCAAACCTCTGCATAAGCATTGCTATTTGGCTTTTTCTCAAAACGCAGCAGCCTGTAAAATACATTGCCTCAAAACTTGGCAGTGCAGATAAAAAAACTGAGGAATATTCAGACAATTTATAACCTTCAGTTTTCAATGACCTTGAAAATACAGAAAGGATCAGTTGTCATTTCGGTGAAAAAAAGACGTTTCTTAAACTTTCAGAGATAAATACATTTTCAAAAAGGAAGTTGCTTTTTTTTGTTAAACCTATAGCTGTTTTTACTTAATGATTTTGAACTTGCCTAAATCTAAACGGAAGAGTACAACCTTCGTGCAGGAATGCGTCGACTTGGAAAGAAAGCAAAAAACAATTCGTATCTTTGACATTCCAATCGATCTATTTTAGACAAAACCCCTTTTGAAAGAGTATAAGTTCTATGGTACGCTGGAAAACGGGAATGGATTATATTTTCAAATATCATGCGTTATTTAAAACTACTTCGATACACTTTCTTGTGCCCTAGCTTTAAAGATCCCTATTTAGATAAAATACTTTGTTTTAATTAATGACAATTGTGTAAAACCGTCCAAAAAGGGAAGCTAGTAATAATTCTATGTTAAATTCACTCTTTTATTCAAATTTTTGGACACATGTCTTTTTCAAGAATAAAACCAAAATTATGTAGAAACTGAATTACTAACTAGTTTCTGCATAATTCTGGTTTTATTCTTGAAAAAGGACATGTGTCCGAAAATTTGAATAAAAGAGTGAATTTAACATAGAATTATTTTTTTTAATTGTTGATGTAAAAAACAACCTTTAAATAGAAAACAACAAATAAATGCAGTTTGATACGGCTTGTTACCAAATGCTCCTTTATCATATAGGCGGTCTCTAATTTTTAAATATTTGAAATGAATACTTCCTGCAATAGAGCACTGCAGAACAAATGCCGATGAATGTAAAGCGCGTTCAAAGTTATCATAAAATCGCTTGAAAACATCCTGTTTGAGGAAATGTTATAGTTATTTACGGCAGCACAAGCAATGATAATGGTGTAATCCTTACCCTGCTTGAGGCAAATGACTCTGCCTTTGCTACCAGTACTAACCAAAATCAGCCTACACATCCGTGAAGTCTGGTCATGCTGAACACGGTCTGCACTTTTCGCCATTCTGTCAGTAAATGTTCAGTAAGTACCCCCATAAACAATTAATAATTCTCGCCAAATTGGACAAGTCAATTTTAGATATTTAGATATTTAGCGTATTAAGGATTAAGTATCTCCAGACGCGTTTTATGTAAAGGGATACTGTATGCCCTTTCATTGAGTGACAAGGAAGAATGAGGGAAATGAGGGAAAATACCTTTAAGTGGACGAAATATTTTGTGTAAGGATTTCCTATTTGTAAGTTTATGTTAGTTAACTGTTCAGGAAGATATTTCTCGTCTGGAATTTAAGCTGTTGAACTTTAAATGTTTTTGTGTGACCCCATGGTGATACTATACATTTCTAACAGCAAAACAAATGACCTAAATAAAGGTACTTTATTTTACTCTCAGATCATGGTAGGGCCCAATCGTGATCATCTTTTCATATTTCTCTGTAAATTTATGTCGCGTTCTTTCTGACTTAAAAAATAAAATCTATTTCGCGTAAAGTAAAATTTATGTCGCGATCTCTCTAACTTAAAAAAAAAAATTATGTCGTCATTGACCTTTATAATTGCAAATGTTTGGAAATTAAAATAATTTCTTTACTCACGGTCTTATGAAAACATTACATTTGTTTAGAAATGAATGCAAATTGATATTCAGTTTTGTTCGAATTAAAAATGTGCTTTAACTAAATGAGGTTAATTAAAGATTTGACTTTCATATTAACCTTGATCTCAAGAGCGTGAAACGATTTCATCATAACTCAAATAAGAATTTTTTTATATTAAATTGTTAATAATGGCCTCGTTTCATTTCATTGCCTATTTATAACAGATAATTTAATAATAATAACTGTTTATCATAAAAACATTTTTTGAAAGCTGTATGACTTCACTTTTCTTTTTGGTAAAATGTAAAATCTTCAAGGCTTCTTAAACATCAAGCATTTTTAATATGTATGTAAGGTCGTTTACTTCTTTGCACTGATAAAGTAATATTCTTCTATACACATGCAATCATGACTCTCAGTAGTTAATTCATTCAGTAATATTCCAGCGTACCACCTACCTGATAATTTAGGTCAAGAGAGTTGGAAACAACCTATTGCATAATAATGGCCTAATTATATATCGTTTTATTCTGGCATTATACTAAAAAATGAATATAAAAAGTAACAGCTCAATTAGGCAGCTGGTTTCATGCATTTTCTATAAGGAGGTACTTTACAAGCATCTATTCTATAATTAAATACACCTGTACTAAATGACTTACCTTCTTGAAAGGGTTTTATGTATATGTCAAGTATAAGATATGTCATTTACCCTAACATCATATAAAACAGAGAAAAATGTTTTTTTTTAACTGTTAAATTCAGAAGTTTTGCAGTTTGCCATAGAAATGTAAATAATATGATATTTACTTACTGGGTATTAACAGTGGGGTTATACCACGTGGTAAATGATGTCATTTCGGTTGTCGAAAGCAGCATTTTTTGGTCACGATTCGGAGGAAAAACTGCTGTAGGTTTTTTTCATCAATTTTAATCGTGTATAGCGAAGTGGAAAATTATGCCCTACACATTGGTCCTGATAATTGAAAAAATGCTGCTTGCGACAGCCTAAATGACATCATATACCACGTGGTATGGCTGCACTGACTAAATCAGATGTTAAATTACTTCATTACTGAGAAGCGTGGTAGTGTTCTATTAGTTTGTGTAAATACTAATTATTAATATTTCGATTATTTCACTGCGTTTAGTTGCTGAAACACTTCTTTCATATATTGTGAGAATGTTGAAAGTAAATGAGGTTATACGCAACTAAATAATTAAAACATGAGATTAAAAAAATGATAGTGTATGGTAAATGGTCTCTTTTTTGTACTGACCTCACTCGAAACTTATATAACAGTTCAAAGCTGATTCTCTTGGGGAAAAAACGGTCACAGTTTAAAGAACAAAATCAACAAACGTTTCCACTTGAATTGCAAGTCAAAATGTAATGGCGTGTACACAGAGGTTGTTAAAAAGATTTCTGTTTCTCATCAAGTGAAGATTTGAAAAAAGGTATTTCCTTGACATAATGAGATACAGTATGAGTTTTTGAGAGATTTAGATAGTGTTTTTTTTTTGTTTTTGTAAAAATGCTGAAGTGGAAAAAAATGTGTTCATCATTATTGAGTTTACAGGAAAGTTTTATGATCGGAATTGTTTTTTAATGCTATAAGAAAATGAAAAAAAGAGAAAAGAAACGTATATTTTTGTGTTAATTTGAATTGCCATATTACTGACATAACTTCATTTACCCTCTAATGCCTTTAAAATCTTTTCATAGAGCTCCGAGTGTCTAAACTCGAGAACAAGGCTTCAAAAATGCTCTCGTTTATTGCTTAGGAGATCGTTATTTTTTCTCTCATTTTTTATTTTTATTTTTTTTTGTTACAGAGTCGACTGTTGTTTTCCATTATTCCAATTTTTGCATTATTAAAGATTTCGTTTTACAATTTCTGAGGCTTGAAATTTATAAGCATTTGAGAAACCATCTTCCAGAAAAGGTTAAAGCGTGATTTATACCTAGGCAGACATTTGTAAAGTATATGTACTTGTCATTAAGGTTGATAGCTATGTGGTTTCGTCGACTGTAATAGCCGCCCACTTCGTTCTATGCAAACGTTTTAAAGCAGCAAAAGAACTTTTGAATTTGACAGAATGTGGGTTTATTTAATTTTTGTCTGTGTGTTTATGATTGGTTTCAAATGTTGGATATTTTGTGTCTTCTTTAATCAAACTGTGCAGCACCTCGCCACTGGTATTTTTTTATATTTCTATATGTCTTTTGAGATATCGTCGGTACCGATCACCTATATGACCGACGTCCTCATTAAGAGTTTAATTTATTTCGGTTGTTTTGGATAGTGCAATGTCAGAAAGTTTTCCGTTTTAGAGACACACCTTGTTCCTTATCATGTGCAGTCTGAGGCACCAATGGAACTTGGTTCATCCCATAGACAATATTTGGTGTCAGTACTCGAACAAGTCATGTGCGTTATCACTAGATGTCAAATGCGATCAGATTTGTAATGATACGATACTGTCTGACAGAACATTTTCCCTGGTAAATTTTCCTCTCGCGGCCTAAAGATTGCTCAAGGGTCTTCATCATGTCTAATGTTGAAACATTTGCGCTTCACAGATTCTAGTGTACCTTATGTAAACATTTTTTTTTACCCAACATTCTTCATCTGATATAAATAGGTCATAACACAATGTCAATATAAAATATTTTTGTTCCAATAACAAATTTATTGATGAGTCGCCTTATAGCTATCAAATATTGAAGCTATTTAATTTTTTACCGATTTTACTGACATACCATCAGATCGAAAATTTTACACTGTCATTTCTTTAATATAAAAATACTTTTATGAGCGAAAAGGGTACAGGGCGACATTTATCACAGATTTCTGATCAGTTACTTTCTCATCTATAAACACATTAATAAAATACTCAAAACACCATCATAAATGACGTCATTATTATATTATTTGATCAGATATGTTAAGACAGTTCAGAGTGATATGAAAAAAAGTGAAATAAATAAAAAAAATACATGACATGCATCATTTGAAAAATGATTAGAGTAACATAAACGTCGACAGCTAGGAGCCATACCAGATCATATATTTGTTGTTGTTTTTTTGCGGGCTAGTAGGTTGAAACGAGAAAAAATTCCCCCAATGTTCAGAGGCTAGATTTTCAATTGTCTGGTAAATTTTGACATCATTTAAAATGAAAATAAACCCACCCTACTTCTTCAAAATCTGCTGTTTTGATTATTTTGGACAGAAACATTGTACTTTTTAACATTAAACTGCTGAAACATGTCAAAAATCTACGTCTTTACCATGAAAATAGTAGCAGATACATTAGAAAACTTTTAACTTTTCTGTAATGGTAACTCAGATTTCGAAAACAACAACAAAAAACACGTGAACCCGTAGATGCGCTGAGTCAAAGTGTGATTTTAGCATTTAACGTAACTCGGGATTCATTGATCGAGTTGATATCTAGTAAATTCTAACAAATGACACCAACGTAGTACATGATACAAACAAGTCCCTTCGTCTAAGGAAGGAATACCTTTTTCCCCTTCGGTACTGTTTCATAAACTGTAAAACTTTCAACACGTTAGATATGTAATGAACGAAGTAGGATTTTATTTAGCAGAAAAATTCATTGAGGGTTTAACCATTTGATAGAAGGATGCTCTAATTACCGCATCATCTAGACAATCCGACTGACTTGATGCGGTCTCGTATAATTTGGGTTGTAAAGTAAACCGGACATTAAACCAATAAAACCGATATACATGAAGAATTTTGAGACTGTAGGACTAGTTATTCAGAAAAAACTTTAATGAACAAATATACCTAGGTAACTCTTTTTACCCTTTTATTCGCATTTTCGGACACTTGTCCTTTTAAAAATAAAACATAAGACACCCACATGACCATTGAAGTGATCAAATAAACACCCTACAGTTAACTTGACGTAATGTCTGATAATTATCAAGGCCTGTTTATAATACTGTAGTTGATTTTAGGTTGACGTATAATTCTTACGTATATTTAATGAAGAATCAGAAGTGTCCGAAAATTTGAACAAAAGGGCTGAAAAATAACTCAGTTTTTCTACTGACTCCCCTTTGAAGAGTTTTAGTATTAAGTATATAAGAAAATATACTGTACTAGTTATTTCAAAATTAGAACAATACTCAAGGTTCAAATGTGACAGTTTTTTATACATGTTTATATATGTCATAGCGTTATTTTTGTTTTTTGTTTTTATTCGTACGAATAACTTTTTTTTTTTGTTCGGGTCCCTTTTTATCGGTAAACCCCATTTATTTTCCCCGTCATAGGTACAGAGAAGGTCGGGGTTCCCTCTCTGCCCTTACAATATTTTCAACTGCATAAGTCAGAGGTAAAGTGAACATTTAAACATATAGATAGATATAAATACATCAACACTGTAAATAAGGAAAATCAAAATAATTTAAGTTTTAAATTCTATAACAAGGGACTCGATTTTTTTATGTGTGTGTGTATTACATTTTTCTGTTAGAATTTAGTCACAGAAATCATTAAAAATATCATCAAATCTTAAAAAAGTTTGTCAAAGTACAATGATGTTAAAATTACAGAATTGTCAAGAGGGTATCAAATTCAATACACCGCCAAGAACATTTTGAAGTTTTTTATTGTGCCGGCTTCACTGTAAAATATAACAGCGGCTTTTAAGTTTTTTGTTTTATATAGTTTTTAAAATGATGTATAGTAAGATAATTTAAGCAATGGTCGGAAAATTTGGATTTATAGATAAAATATTTTAACAGAACAAGCAGAAAAAGCGTAACTTTATTTAATCTGTTTGCGTTAAGCAAAAATTCCTTTTGATTGTTCGGAAGAATACTATTTAGTGTCTCGTTCATCCAGTTTCTTACAGAAATTGTAAAAGTGGTTACTTGAGGACATTCACAAAATAAATGAAAGGTAGTTTCTGCAACATTATTACAATGTGAGCATCTATCATTCTGTTGTTTATTTATTTTAAAAAATAAAGAGTTCGTTGTAAGAATATTGTGATTTATTTTAAATTGAAAATTTCGTAATTTAACTTCGTCTATCATTGTAACATTTTTATATGTTGCTATATTCTTGTTCCGTTATATTACCTAATTTGTTTGTCCATTTTTCATGTTGAACCAAGGTGCCTGTCTCGGCTATTACATCGTAAAAAACTCTTGTACCTTTAGTTGATTTCAATACGTACTTTAAATATGGGTTTAAACACATGCTGTTTTTTTACTCTCTAACTTTTGTTTTTAATTGCAACTTATAAGGTTTTTCCATGTTCGTGGAATATTTAAAAGAAGTCTCGTATAGTCTAAGTACGTCCCTTTCATATTGTATATGTTCTTGAGCTGATTAAAAGTGTAAAAGTTTCCATTTTCGTCAACCAAATCAACAACCTGAATATTTTTTTTTTCATACCATTCTTTAAAAAATAATAAATTATCATTAAAGTGTCCGTTATACCACAAGGGTGAGAATAGTACATCCTGAAAATCTCTTATTTCAACTTTATCGCAAAACGTAAATAAACTAGCTAAAGTATCTCTCCAAAATGGATTTTTAAGTTCGAGGGTAAGTTGTTTGGAATACAAATGACCAAGACACAATACATCTATATATCTGAATTTTATCAAACTGATCCAGCTTGAAGAAATGTTATGCTCAAATAGCAACATTCGCTTGAACCATGATAATTTCAGACTAAATATGAATGACTTAAGATCAGTCATACCTAATCCTCCTGCATCGACTCTTTTAACCGAGAAAACTCTTTTGATTTTATCAGGTCCATTATTCCAAATAAATTTGTACATTTTCTTTTCAAGGTCCATGAGTAAGTTCTGTGGTGTGTTTGGTAAAGCAATGAATAAATGTATAAATTGGGCTAATATCAAAGACTTTACAATAGTAACTTTTCCGAAATATGTCAAGGATCTTTTTGACCAAATTCGAATAATATTTTTTGCATTTTTGAAGGACTGGTAAATAATTCAAATTCCATATATCAGATACATCTGCATTAAAAAGTACGCCTAAAATTTTTACAGGTTCTCTTGTCCAATCTAAAGAGATGTCTTCACATAACTTTTCGGCTGAACCACATTTATCTCCGAACCAAATAGCTTTCGTTTTTTCGACATTTATTTTCAAACCAGACATTTTATAGAACTGATCAAGAATTCTTAGACATGCTCGAAGAGATTATTCAGTTCCATTTAGAAATATTTGTGTATCATCAGCATATTGGCTTAACTTATAATGATTTGTTCCTATCATAATACCTTTAATATCATTATTATTTCTTATCATATAACCTAAAACTTCACAGCAAAGAATAAATATATAAGGAGAGATTGGATCACCTTGTCTGCATCCTCGTGATATTTTACAGAAGTTTGATAAGTATCCATTTTGCAAAATGCAAGTTTCGGCACCATTTTGAAATAATTTTTTTTTTTTTTTTTTTTTTTTTTTGAGGCCCCTTTTTGGGTAACCCCCGTCATTTGGTTATGTATGGGTCGGAACCATCCCATACTAACCTTACAATCATAATACAATAATACATAGAATAGAATATATAAATCATAATATCTTTAAAGTTTTCACTTACTATTATAATATTAACACATAATAAGTTATAATCGACGGATACTTATCCAATATTTTATTCAGGAACCTCGTTTCATTTTACCAAAAAAAAAAAAAGGAAAAAGGAAAAGTCAAAATTAAGTACATAGAACAGAATATTAACTTAGTCACCATATAAAATGTAACACATACAATGTAAGTTCATGAAAAGATAATTAATGGATAAATAATTTTTCTACTAGAGACCAATATTCTTTCTTTTTTCCAGTTTTATGGGTTTCTTTATTTATTGAAGAGGCAAGCTTTAAGCTTTTTTTAAGTCCCTGCAAAGACGGCTTAAAATCATGTCTTTTACACAAAAATATGTATTTTTTGATTTCTAAACATAATATATTAAAATGCATTGAACTTCGATTTGTATATCCAAGTATGAAAGATTTAGCATTTATGTAAAAATCTGCGTCTAATAATTCTACAGCGGTTTGGATTTCTGTAATTAAAGACTGTGTATATGTACATTCCCAAAACAAGTGGAGTAAAGTTTCCTTATCATTTTTACAAAAAGAGCATTGATCTGTTTTGCTTATCCGCATTTTTGATAATAATACATTTGTTCCCAATATTCGATGAATTATTCTTGTTTGAAACCACTGTAAATAAGTATCTTGACTAATTTCGAAAACCAATTTATTTATGTTTTTCCATTCTGAATTTTCAATTTGAAAAACTTGTGACCATTTTTCGATACATACGGGAATATCCTTGTTTTCTATAAAAATATTGTACATATGACGTATACCCTTTCTTTCACTTATTATGGGCTTTAGATACAAAGGCATTACAGGACATAAATCATCATACACTAGAGCATTTTCATCCTTTTCTGTCTTTATCAAAATCTTTTTAATAGCCCTTTTAATTCCTGCAAATGTGAGAAAATTGATTTTTAAATCTAATTTTCTTTCCAGTTCTTCTCTGTCTATAAAAACACCATGTTTATTAACAACATCTTTTATAAATCTTATTCCCTTGTCATAAAAAGCTCTTAAGTATATTGACTTTTTATCTATCGTTATCATATGATTATAAAAAAGTGGCAATTCTACAAAATTATTCATAGTTTTAACTGATATACAGTCTATTAACTGATAATAAGCATACAACACATCCTTCCAGAAGTAATTCTTTAACTGCTTCTGTAAAATTTCTATATAATCTTTACCAAAGCTGAATAATTTTTCGAAATCTAAAATCTTATCTATAAAATCAAAGCATTTACTATTTTCAGAAATAACTAATCTTCGTAACCATGTAAGTTTCAAACTTTTCATATAGGCAACAATATCAACCATTTTAAGACCACCCTCTGAATATTTTTTAATAAAGATAGAACGTTTAATTTTTGAAGGTCCCTGCCAAACAAATTCAAAAAATAAGGTATCTATTTGTTGTAAAATGTGTGTTGACGGATTAGGTAAAGATATGAAAAGGTGTGTTAAAATTGGTAAAAGTAGGGATTTTATAACTGTTATTCTACCAATAGGAGTAAGCTGTCTTTTCTTCCAATATGTAATAACATTTTTTATTTTTTCGATTTTGTCTAAAAAGTTTAGTTCTATCATTTTTTCTAAGTCTATATGAAAATCCAGTCCAAGAAGCTTAAACATTGTAGTATCCCAATTTAATTTCCACTTAGTTTTTATTGCTCTAGTGGTATATTTCAGTGATCCTATCCAAACCACATGTGTTTTTTCAAAGTTCACCTTTAAACCTGAGAACATTCCGAATTCGTTTAAAGTATTTAGAGCACAGTTCAGTGATTTTTCTGTTCCATCTAATAATAAGGAAGTATCATCAGCGAATTGATTGATCTTATATTCAGTACCATGTATTGTGATGCCCTTTATATCTGTATTACTTCGAATCTTGTGAGCTAATACTTCTGCACAGAGAATAAAAATATAAGGGCTAATTGGATCACCTTGACGACAACCACGCCCAACAATAAAAAAATCTGAAAGATAACCATTCCATTGAATGGATGCTTTTATATCAGTATAAAAAAGTGAAATCCATCTCTTAAACATAGGACCAAATTTTAAAAAATCTAAAGTTTTGTTAATAAAGTCATGGGATAAAGTATCAAAGGCCTTTTCAAAATCAATCATCAACAGTAGACCAGGTATATTATTAGTTTCTGTAAATTGCATAATATCATACAATAAGCGTGTGTTTTCACCGATATATCTACCTTTAATAAAACCTGTTTGATCTGTGCTAATAATAATGTCTAATACTGATTTTAACCTCTTTGCTATCGATCCAGACGCTAATTTATATACAGTGTTTAACAAAGTTATGGGACGCCAATTTTTTAAAAATTGTCTTGGTTTGTTACCCTTAGGTATACATATTATAATACCTTCTTTTTGTGTTACAGATAATTCTCCTTTCACGAAGGCATAATTAATTGCTCTCACAACAAAATGACCAATCTGCTTCCAAAATACTTTAAAAAAATTAGTAGAGAAACCATCTGACCCAGGACTTTTGTCGTTTTTCATACTTTTTAAAGTATCATTGACCTCGGAAAAAGAGAGTAATCCTTCTAGACTATTTGCTTGATTTTCATTCAACTTTGGTACATTGACCTTATCTAGGTAGTCATCTATGTTAATATCTTGTAAAGAGCCAGACTTATATAGTTCTTGATAAAAATGTTTTGCTTCGTTCAGAATTTCATTTTGATCGTAAGTAACTGTTTTATCATCTTTTTCCAGAAATGGAATAGTTTTACTTGTATAGTGACTTCTCTCTAAATTACAGAAATATTTTGATGGTTTTTCTCCATCGTCAATCCAGTTAGCCCTTGATCGAATAAAATGACCTCTCATTTTATCCTGTCTTATATTTTGTAGTTCAGTTTGTAATAGGAACAGATTTTCTTTATTATTTTCACAGAAGTTATCTTCAAGCTCTTGAATTTTCATCAATAAATAATCCTCTCTAGTTTTCCTACTTTTATTTTTATAACTAGAGTACGAAATAGTTTTCCCCCTGATTTCCATTAAAAGAGTTTCTAAGAAAAGTTGGTCATTAACCGTAAAACATAAATTGTCATTGCTAATTTCAGAAATATTCGTGAAGTTGTATACAGGTACACTGTATTGTATTTTGATTTCTTCGATTTTCTTATTAATACATTCTATGTAATCACTGTCATATAGCAGTGAGTTATTAAATTTCCAAAGTCCCTTTCCATGTATGATATCATTGAAATTTAGGGAAAGTATAACTACAGAATGATCTGATCGATAACTAATAGATATGTTACAACTTCTAGTGTGTGGTAGAAGATCTTCAGTTATTAGAAAGAAATCAAGCCTAGCCTGCTGTATAGGATTTCTTCTTCTCCAGGAATATTTCCTTAAGTCACCATTTAATTCTCGAAATGGATCATAAAGATTTCTATCTTTTACAATATTGCATAGAAATTCCCTAGCTTTTCTATTGTTATTTAATGACATATAATTATCATAATCTAATTCTGTATTTAGTACAAGATTGAAATCACCACAGCAGATATATGTATCATTCCCAGCTTTATCTATTAGTTGAAAAATATGTTCATAAAAAGATGGATTATCGGCATTTGGCCCGTATATGTTTATCAAAGTAAAGCGTTTTGTATTAACAGTCAAATCAACAACTATAGAATTCCCTACAGTATCTGTCCATGAATTGTGAATTTTAGAATCCAAATTATGTTTAAACAATATGCCTACCCCCCTTGAATTCGATTTTCCAAAACTAAAACAACAATTTCCATTCCATTCAGTGTATAATGTGTTTTGCATACTTGATATAAAATGTAAGTCTTGTAAACAATAAATATCTGCATCTTTCTCTTTCAGAAACTGAAAAATATCTGCTCTTTTTTTAACATCATGCAAGCCTCTACAATTATACGAAATTAGTTTAACATTATCCATTATCAAGAAAGAAAAAAAGATGATTCATTTTTAATACGCAACAAAGTTGTACAGCCTTTACAAACATTAGTTCTATGTACATAAACATGACTCGAGGTGAATTAGGAGTGACAAAAAAAAATTAAAAAAAAGTTGTAATATAAAAAAAGAACAAAAACACACACACAAAACACAGACAAACAAAACAAAACGTAAGAAAAAGGGGAAAAAACAAATATAAGCGGTGACAGAATCAAAGTGTCTCTTGCTCTTACTAACATCTTTTATTGTTCACTGTATTCATAACAGAACGAAAAACATATTTTTTTTACGTTTCTATATATCATGAAAACAAAGAAAAAAGATTTTGATTTCAACAAGATTCAAACCCACGCCCTTTCGACCAGTAAACTAAACTGAACTATAGCAACTTAGTAATACCAATCGTCATATTTGGCAATATAAACAAGGTAACTAACCCGTGACTTCTATCAAAGAAAGCAAGTATTTTTTAACTATATATTGTGTTTTTATGCAACAGAGGAAGATACAGTTACTTTGTTTAGGTATGTTCTTTAAACAGTTACAACCAGAATTTCTTTATGTATAAACATTTTCTTTTTATACATTTTCAACCCATCTGTGAGTCAGTCACTTGTATGAAATTTAACTCCATACATGATAAACAGAAAGGAAAATTTTATACCTAGGTAATTATGGCTTATTTGACTTATAAATGCATTCATACCCAAGATATATGTTAAAAAGTTTATGACTTGAATACAGTAAAAACTGTCAGATTAAGAAAGCGACTGTCAGTGGGTCACCCTTGAATGCGTATGTGCTGACCGGTTAAATTTGTGTCAGTTGGCCATGTGTATTTTATTGTGTAATCAACTATTTGATAAAAATAGAACTTGTCAGTGAGTCATCAAAGTTCCGATAAAGTTAGGTGTCAGTTAGTCACGTGTGCTATATGTTTGTAAACAGAAATAAAAAGAAGTATTGAACAAGAGTGTTTTTATCATTCAGTGATCATTCAAAGTATTTTCATATGTTGGAATTAAAAAATGCATACAGTATTACACGTAGAAGATACAAGACAGCAAAAATGAAAAGAGGTATGTTTTTGTTTTACTCCAGTTCGCATTATAAATACAATTGAAGTATGGCCCTATCTTTTACAACATTTTTATCTTTACTATATATGTATTTTCACTCAGTTATGTTTCACTGAAAATAACTGCTGTAAAAAATAACAGAGTTGGTAACTGATATAAAAATGCTGTTTTCATTATTACCTTCAGTATTTCACCAACAAAACTGTGCCAGTTATTTACAGACAATCAAGGACATATAAATATAACTTGCACCGTGACTATATGTATAGTAACTACACACTTTATCAAGTGTTTTTCCTCCTAAATTCAGGTGCACATGCGAAAATACAGCTTTTGTTACTTACTTAAGTAATATATCTGTTTCTTATTCAAAAAAGAGAACTAATTACTAGTTTTAGAGACATAACATTTTACCTGTAGAATACACTAAAAATAGAGTTTTAACCGTAAAAAGAACAGCAAAAATTACAATAATTTAAATCTGCTACATGTTATATTAATTATACAGTAACATATCTGATTTATCTAAGACTACTAGTTTTGTTGGATATACATTGTCAATAGTATAGCTTTTTGGTTTCATATACATTATTCAAAGGGTTATCTCTCTTCTCCTCCATGGCTCAGTTTTTGATTTTCTAACTTCCAAGAAGACAGATGTTCCTATTTCCACTATTCTTGTTTTCAGGTTTTCTTTCTGTCTGATTTTGTAGGCTTCTTTTGCTAGGCTTGCTCTGATTTTCTTCATTTCAAGAGGCAAGTCTGTAAGAATTCTTTTCTTCTCCTCCCTCAACACTGGGCTCAGAAATTTTGAGTAAATCAAGTCTCTGTCTTCAAAAGTAGCAAATCTAATTATGACAGGCTTTGGTCCATTTGCTTCTGATGGGATTCTGTGACAACTGCTGAAGAGCATTTTGTTTACTTTTTCCTCATTTATTTTCAGTTTCTCAATAAAGAAAGTTTTCATTTTACCCTGTAGATTATCTTCCTCATCCTCTTGAAAACCATAGAACAGGAGATTATACTTTCTCTCCTGTTTCTCAAGAAGCAGTAGTTTATTTTTCATCTCATCCATCTCAAATTTAATTTTTTCCACTTTTGAATTTTGAACATCTACAGATTCTTCAAGACTCTCAGCCTGAAAAGCTACACTGCTCTCTATTTCATTGACTTTTTTCTTAATCTCTGCCATTTCTTCTCTAGTACTGACAACTTCATCCTTCATGACATTTACCTCTTTCTTCAGTTCATCAAAAACACAACTGAATTTCTCTTCAATTTTGTTTAGTTTTTTGTCAATTTTCTCTTCAAATGTTTGAAATAGTGCCCTTATTTCATTTTTAAACCTGTCAAAGTCTTTGTCAAAATTGCCTGTGTTTCTCTCCTCTCTTCTCTCCATTTCCTTATCACTCTTTTTTTGCTTTTCTTCCAAAGCTCTATTCACTGACTCTCTCCTTCCAGGTCCTCTCTGTGACATTTTTAAAAGTTTATTCTGATCTGATATATTTTTTGTAATTCTACAAAAGATATTGTTCGATGTATTTGTTTAAACTTTGTCTACAAAAGATATTGTTCGATGTATTTGTTTAAACTTTGTCTTTTGTATATGCTTTTAATATCTTTGAAGAAGCCATTTATTCCAATTTATACATGATCAGATGGGTGGGGTAAAGTCAGATACAAATGACATACAAATGACATACAAATGTTCTTCAGTAACTTATGTTTACTTCTTTCTTCCTGTGCACTATTAAAAAACAACAAACTTTAACACCTTTTAACATCTCCCCTGATAGTTTGGATGGGTAATACGTGAACAAAAAGACATTTTTTCCGTCCCGCCTATTTTTTCCTTATTTCGCCATGGATGCGCTCGATTGAAAATAAAATAATTTGATCCAGTTAGTAAAAGAAGGTCCAAAATAATAGAATTTTAGAACATTATGGATGAATTTCCAGGATAAGGAGTCAAAAGCTTGTTGAAAGTCTATTGACAGCATTAAACCATCCTGTTGTTGTTTCAAATAGAATGTCATAAATAATTCGAATATTTTCCCCAGTATATCTCCCTGCAATAAAACCTTTCTGATCTGCATGTATTATGTCATTAAGCACTTTCTTAAGACGATTTGCAATTGCGGACGATGCCAATTTATAAATAACATTTAAAAGTGAAATAGGTCTCCAGTTTTTTAAAAGAAGTTTATTTTTATTGAGTTTAGGTAAACAGGTTATCACTCCTTGAACTTGAGTAACTGACAATTGACCAATTCTTTATGAATAATTTAGTGAATCCAAAATAAAAATTCCCAACTCTTTCCAAAAGTATTAGAAAAATTCTACTGTATATCCATCAAGACCTGGGCTTTTATCGTTTTTCATTTTTTGAAATTACCGTAGTCAGCTCGTCTAAAGTTAATTCACCTTCCAGATTTTGTTGTTGCCTATTAGATAATCGTTTGGGATTTTGACCAATTACATTTTCTAAGGAAGTGTTTACAACCCGAAATTCATCTCTATAAAGCTTTTCGTAGTAATTTTTTTGGTAATTTTATATATTTTCTTCTGAAACATACTCGTTTCCAAAATCGTCTACAAGTTTATTTATTGTTTTATTCAAGTAGTGTCTCTTTTCTAAATTAAAAAAATAATTTGTTGGTTTTTCACCTAAACCCTCATACCTACATTTTGATCTCAGCATAACTCCTTCTAATTTTATCTTTTTTTCATATCAGACAATTCATTTATTACACTTATATCAACAGTTTGGTGATTTAACTCAATACAGTTTTCTAATTTTTCTATATTTTTTTCTAATTCCTCTTCCTCTTTAATTTGCTGCTTTTTCTTTTTTGAACTATATTTTATGGATTCTCCTCGTAAGACTACTAAAAATGTTTCCGAAAATAGTTGTTCATTTATATTCAACGGTAGTGATTGCCCCCTTTCTATATTAAAATTGTCGCTGCCGGTGTAATGCTGTCTAACTAGATTTTGTAGGGTGGTTCTTACAAGTTCTATATACACACCATCCTTTAAAAGTGAATTATTAAATTTCCAGTATCCTGGACCGCGTTTAATTTCATTCAGTTTCATTTTTAATAAAACGCCTTTATGATCAGTTCTCTATCCGGTAACTATTTTAGTATTTGTTACAAAGTTGTACATATCTTTTCTTATAACAAAAAAATCAAGACGCGATTGTTTCCTTATCGGATTATTTCTTTTCCATGTGAATTCTTTTTTATTTTCATGCATATTTCTCCATACATCTATATAATCATTGGTAGAAATAAAATTCAAAACATATTCTCTAGACGGTGGATTATTTACATGTGCTTAGTTTTCAGAGTCAATAGCAGGATTTAAAACCATATTCCAGTCTCCACACAGAATAACGTTATCGGAATTGAATTCTTCTATTTTTGAAAAAAGATTCTTATAAAAATCAGGGTTATCATTATTTGGCCCGTACAAATTTATCAGTGTAACTATTTTATCACAAACGATAAATTTAAGAATAATGAAATTCCCGATAAGTTCATCTATACACATTTGTTCAATTTTATATTCAAAGGAATTACGAAACAGTATAATGACCCCTCTACTATTACTTAAATGTGGACAAATTACTGCATCATTACCCCATTCAGCTACGAATAACTTTTGAGCCAACGCTTTACTGCATACAGAAATGGAGTGACCATGAATTTATTGTTCTAGATTCAGAAAAGTAGATATTATAATTAATACATATAAAGTTATCGAGGCGACCTTGATTTAAGACATTCCATCGCAATTTTACGCCATAAGAACTTGCTATATTTAGCCCAGAAGAAGCTTGTTAGAGTGAAAAAGACCAAATAAGCTAAGATGCATTAAGGTAAAATACTTTTCTACAAAAGTAAGCGCCAATTATTTAGTGGTTAGAGTGTCAAATATTTTTCATAAGTGTTACAGATAAACTCTAGAACAAGGTACTTATCCCGCCACTTTGCAGATTGCAAAATGTCGATTGTCTAGCAATTAAGTAGACGATAATTGCACTTTTACTGCCATTAATGACGTAAGTGAAATAGTTCTGCAGACATACTAGACTAAAGAAATTTAAAAAAAAAACCTTGACCTAAAATTTGTTGGTACTAAGTGATGTAAAAATATCAAACAAGAAAGGGTTCTATTCTAAGAAGCATATTGACAGTTTTAAGAGTTTGGCCTATATAACTAAAGTGCAGTTGGGGGAATTTTTACCCTTCAAGTAAGAGCAAGTGGCACTTCAACCTTAAAAGTATTATACTTACAGAGTCAGCATTAACAGAAAAAAGGCCACGTAGTAATTATTATTCGATTTATAAAGGCAATTTTGTTTTGCTTAGTTCGCGAACAAAAACTTATATTAATCGAACGAATAATGTCGATTTTAGCCTGGAAAGATAAATATAGATCTTTCTAAACGATTCTTCCATTCTTATACAGGTTCCATGTTTAGATCTTGATGTTGTCTCTGAAATGGATGGCGCTTAATCATCAGACTATTTTCTTTTGTTGTTATCTTGCACACTGAAATAAAGGAGTTTTAAATCTAAAAGCATATCAGAATTCTTTTTTTTGTCGAACTTCTTGATTTTTTAACTGACACAAACCTTAAAGTTTCTTGAAATACTTGTAAAATTGACTTGGCAGACAGTAACAAATGGTCCTTAGCCTATTATTTTCAGCACAAGATGTTTGTAAGCTTGTTCTTATGATAACAATCGGACACGTGTAGTACTTGGGTCTAATCTCAAATAAGAATCAAAATTTGATTTGTATCTTAAGTGGTGCTCAAAATTTTGTAAGACTCAAGTGGTTTCACTCAAGAAGAACAGCTTAAAGGTGTGATGATTTCAAGGCCAGACGATTTACATGACATTTTGCATTAACACATATTATTAACCAGACATATTCATTTTGTGTCACATGTCACAAAGAGTTAGCAAGAGTTTGCCAAAAATATCTGTTGTTAATACTATTGTTGATCATATGTTGTTAATACTATTGTTGATCAAAACTACTGTTAGATTTTACCTTTAACGTAAGTTACCAAACTAATTAAAACGACGGAAGTAGTTTGATTTTTAAAGGTTTCATGATCCGAAAAGGCGTTCGATTCTGTGTTTAAAAAATGGGACATCAAAATTCTAAACAAACATTTTTTCTCCGCTAAGGAAAGAAGTTTCGTACTAATCGCACGACATGGACGCACGGTACTTCTCAGCAAGACCTTAAGTCATGTAAATTGTTTACTCGAACTAGCTTCCTCTCTAATACAATTGTAGCGCTTTATTGACAAGTGATATTTAAAGAATAAATCGCCATCTGAACCCCGTACAACAATATTTAGATTTTACTCTAAGTAACCACACTATGTTATCAAATCCACGTGCAAGAAACGATTCATTCACGTAAAGAAATATATATTAATAGACATATGTTTTAAATTTTATAAGGTGATGAAAATGATGAAAACTCCACAGGGATGTTTCCAAAAGTCTTCGTAGATAATTAATCCCAGAAAATCCTGACGGTTAGAAATTCTATACATCAAAATGATAAATTTGTTTCTTACCGCAAAGGCGCGATAACCATTTCAAGTCAATGAGCTATGTTGAAAACTTTTTATTATACGATACCTTAAGTCTCAATTTGGATGCATCTACTGGCTAAGGGATTTTGAAAAGTTTTATTGCGCGGCCCATCAGGGCCGTGCATACTGTTATGGGTTTAGAAATGTGCTATGGGGGTATATGACATGATTTTTTTCCTTTCGATCAACTATTATTTGACGATTCTGAGCCCATTGCTTATGGGCTTCGCACAAAATGTATAAGCAGAAGTTGTGCTGTGAAAAAAGGAATGATAACAGGCAAAGTAGCAAAGCAATAGCTTTTTTAAGAGCTAAAGTATTATATTTTTCTCAACACTTCAAATCCGAAATGTCCTTTAGGACAACATATGGTTACTGGCAAGTACTGATATTGTCGGATATGAAACATTTTAGTCCTTTCCATTAAATGGCTAGCACAAACTTAAAAACAAAATGCAGAAAATGTCATGGTATCCGTATCAGTAGACAAATCGTATGAAAATACGAATAATAACGGCCAAAACACTAACAAAAGAGGTCTGTATAGAATTGTGTGTATTATTTTTTTTGCACTATTGGTCGGAAGAGAAAATTCCCTTCGGTCGACAATCCGGGAGCATTTTTTGACCGTGCTCGATTCGCTGTCTAGAACATGTTCCGCACATGTTCCAGAACACCTATGAATGGAATGACATGGAACAGGAAAAAGCATTTTTAATCTGGCGTATAAGTTGAATGGTTATCCAGTCGATTATGTATTAGAAAATAGCATAATGATGATAAACCTGTAAACTGACAATTGTGTCGCAAAGCTTAAGCATAAGTTTCATGTCGTGTTTATTGTAATATGTACTAAAGATTTATGCCAATTAAATCTACAGGGTCGAATTGGTGGAAAACCTTACTATTCTCTTGAGATCACATTTTTCACCCAAACTTAATGAAACTGGTCAGAATGTTTACTTTGATGAAATCGTTGAAGAGTTCATAACTCGGTCACATCAGATCAAAAACTAGGAAATGGGTCAAATGATAATAAAGCGATATTTACACCCTAAAGGCAACAATTCTGACCCAATCTTAATGAAACTTGATCAGAATTTTTGCCTTGATCAAATCTTTGTTGAATTCGTAACTGCCTCAAATGGGGTCAAAAACTAGGTCACATGGTCAGATCATAGGAAAACCTTAAACTCTTGAAGTCACATTTTTAACAATTCTCTATGAAACATGGTCAGCATCTTTGCCTTCATGAAATCTTTGATAATTTCATAATTGTCACATAGGTCATAGGTCACTACGTCAAATTAAAAAAAACAAACTCGTAGCATATGTTCAAGTGGGCCAACCAAGACCATTTGGTCCTCTTGTTTTGGTGTTGGTGTCAGTTTGAGACACATTTTGAAACAGGTCTTTTAATTTTAGCACATTTCCTGTCCTGCTCAAAACATATCCAAATGATTAAATCATCTCATGTGTAACACAGTCACATAACACCACCCATTCTGCAGGATGCTGTACATACATCAGTTTGCTAATGTTTTCTATCATGCGGTAAAGTTTCTGCTTTTCATGGTCCTCGATATAACTTTAACTTATCATGAAGGCTTTCTCGGCGTTTAGTATGTTCCGTTGCTTTCAAAATAGACAGCAGGAATGTCTTCCTCCTTAAAAAATAATGGGGGAAGTTTACTGTACTGTCGTGTTCGTCTTTTTATTTCATACCAAATACATGACCTGCATCATTTCCATCATGAATGCGCAAGAACATCCGTTCCAGCTCGTATTCTATGGTATTGTACGTTGAACCACTATTTCACTTAAACATTCGCATCTTTGCAATTTCATATAACAGCAGCTAACTGTCAGTGTGCTGCATTCAGGCTCAGCAATGCTTTCAGAGCTTTCTGTTATCTAAAACATTATGAAAATGATGCATCTGTATAATACATGCTGTTTACGTTGTTTCGGCAATAAAAAAATATTTTTTTCTCAGAGACTTCTTCGTATTTACATCTTTTGTCCCTACCACTCCTTTTTCGAGGGCCGCGCTCTCCCCTTTGCAGCATTCATGCAGCAATTTCGTACTTGTATTGTGTTAATGACAGGACTGTTAATTAAACAAGCAAATAAAACGAGTGATATATCACAACCAGAGTTGAACACAGTACAGAGAGCATCGGGAATTTCCACGCCTTGCAATAAGTCAAAACCTTTCATGTTCCTCGAAACTTGCTTGTTTTAACCATACTTATCTAATTCGGTGTCTATCGTTCTCAATAATTTAAAGTTTTCACTGGCTTTGCAAAAAGTGTAACAAATCTGAATTTGTATTTACGCTGGATACGTGTTTAAATGTCTGGCCGAAAGTTGAACTTTTAGAAAAAGAATCAATCTATCTTGCATCAAATCAATTCTGATCACCTGTGTTACCTTCGTAGTTCTTACTCTGCTGGAATCAATTGAGTCTGCCTTTGCGACTAGTGCAGACCAAGATCAGCCTGCACATCCACGCAGTCTGATAATGGTCTGCACTATTCGCCATTCAGTCAATAAATTTGTAATCGGCACCCCGATAAACAGTTAATGGATCTGTCCAAATTGAAAGATGGACTAGTCCATTTTAGATGGGTTATTCTGTGGAGAAGTAGTGCACGGGACCTATGTTAAACATCCTTTATCTTGTCAACAAAGTGCCACGGAAGAACCATATGTTAAATAATACAATCAAGTTTTCATGTGAGATTTTATTTTTTTTTTTCATGTCATATATTTTCCTAAAATGTTTTCGATAGATTTCAATGTAATGGCAGATATTTTTCATAAAACTTCTTAAAAGCAGAAAATAACTCAGATGGCATTTTTAGTTATTTTAAAATCTGCATGTGCAGTTTGTTCTTGAATAGTTTAAAGCCCAAGGCACGCGCTATATGTTCTGAACTCGTGTTTTCTATAAAATCTATGATATGTAATAAAACAACATAAATTTAATATCATAATTCTATATTTCTTTTAAATTTAACTACTTTAATTTGTTCTCATACCTTCACTAAATTCTTGCTACTTGATGCAAATAATTTGAAAATTGTAAAGATTTCATACGAGAACGGAGTTTTAATGGCGACTTTATGACTTTCACACAAAGATATCGTCTCACATAACGGGCGCAATTATTTAGTTGTTAAATGTTTTAAGTAGATTTAAGATCATTCACTATAAACTGGTAGATTTTATAACACTTTTAACGATTAGATTTCATCTAAATATCACTTAAATTAACCGCAAACTTTCTCTTGGCTTTTATATAACTCATAATTTCAGTTTTAAAAGTATACGAACGCTTTTTTCACCGTATTTTTTCTTTCAAGTTTCTGCATTCCCATTGTGATGAAAATTATATCCAGGGGATTCCTAAGGACTTTTAAATGGGGAAAATGTTTAGTATTTTTACAAGTGTACACGTGAAACATTAGAAAGGGGAACATGGTATAAACCTGCTTACTACCTCGATCCGGTTTTACAAATTAAATATACGAATGTATGGTTATTGAGAAAGGCCAGGATCGAGGTTTTACAAATTAAATATACGAATGTATGGTTATTGAGAAAGGCCAGGATCGAGGTTTTACAAATTAAATATACGAATGTATGGTTATTGAGAAAGGCCAGGATTGCGGTTTTACAAATTAAATATACGATTGCATTTTATTGAGAAAAGTCAAAGTTATAAATTCTACTCTGACCAACAAAGTAATTTTGCCTTTTAAACTTACTTCAATATCTTTAAAAGACACGAAACTAGGAGCTTACATACTGTAAGTACCTCGTACGATAAATAAGCTAGGAGTTCTTTTAGAAAACACAAATACAGTGGCCTGCTTTTTTTCCTCATCCATCTGACCCTCATCCGGCAGTAAATAATGGCTTGTTGATTATCAAATTTCCGGAATCCTGAAACAATTTGTTACTCTGCTCTTTTGTTTCATTTTTCTTCTTGCAGTGTTTTTACCATCTTTTACAATGCTGGTGTTGAGAAAAAATATGCTACTTCACCTAACAAACCAGTATGGAACTATCTCTTACAAGCGTTCAAACATAGTTATTTATCTAAATATGGATTCTTTATGTTTGCCAAGGTGATTTTACGACTGTGATTAAACGGGAGAAGAAAAATGTCCGTATTAAAGGCTGGTATCAATGGGTCAAAACTCACACCATGAGCTCTTCAATTTTTAAGAACTCTACCTGGTGAGTCGTCTACTAGATAAAGAATGGTTAACGATTTCCTGCCCGCCTGGCGTCTGGCAAATAAGATAAGGATAAATATGTACACAAAAAGAGGTGCATGATAAGCCTGTAAGGCTGACCCTGTACACACTTTACTTACTTTTAAATATACTAACGGAAAAATATAACTGTGCATACTTCAAGGTATAGAATTTTTTTTAATATTAGGAATAGTAACATAAAACTTTGCAAATTAGCCAATCAACGTTTTATTTCTAACAATCAATACAAACACTTCATGATGTAAAACAATTTTTACAGTAACAAGGCGCAGAAGTTGACAGGTATGAAATCTGATTTCACAAGGTCAGTATCGTGTGTGGCCTCCATTGGCGTTCAAGCAAGCACGGCAGCGACGAGGCATAGAGGCAACTAAGTTGGCGATAACTGCCTGTGGAATGGTGTTCCAGATGTTGACCAATGTCTGCGCTAGTTGGTCCAGCGTGAGAGGTTGGTTACGTCTTTGACGGAGGCGTCTCTTTATCTCATCCCAAACGTGCTCAATTGGTGAAAGATCTGGTGAAACAGCGGGCCAGGGTAAGACACTCACGTGTTGCTGAGCCAGAAACCCGGTAACTACACGTGCTACATGTGGCCGAGCGTTGTCTTGTTGAAACGTCATGTTACGCCCTTGACGTTGAAGAAATGGCAGCACGTGGGGTATGACAATCTCATCTCTGTAACGAACACCCGTTAAATTGCCACGGACAATTACAAGCTGGGTCCTGCCTTGAGATGAGATACCTCCCCAAACCAATATCGACCCACCACCACCAAAACGTTGACGTTGAAAAACACAGGGATCCAAGTAACGTTCTCCGCGACGCCTGTATACACGAACTCGTCCGTCCGAACTTTCTAAGTGAAACCGCGACTCGTCAGTAAACAGAACATTATTCCAATATGCTCTTGGAAGCCTTAGATACTGTCTGCACCACTGACGTCGAGGTTGTCGATGACGTAAGAGAAGAGTAGGACGTATCGCAGGACGTCGTGGAGTAATGCTGTGCTCTCTTAATCGGTTTTTAACAGTTCGTCCACTGATAGGTCTCAAGCCAGGAATTGTTCGTGCTGTTAATGTGGCCGGTTGAAATCGATTCCGTAGGTGTGTAAGCCGGATATAATTGTCTTGACGGATTGACGTCACACGTGGACGCCCTGGACGTGGTAGATCACGGACGTTGCCACGTTGCTGAAATCGTCGCCAAAGTGCTGATATGGTGTTTCGGTGAACACCAAAACGCTGCGCAACCGCATTTTGAGCAATGCCTGCTTGGAGCATACCGACGGCACGTAGGCGATCATTTTCTGAGATGCGTGGCATTGTCTTCAAAGACTTAAAATCCAAATTAAGGTGTTTTTCTGAACTGCTGGGTAGCTCACTATAATTTGACGGTTAAAATAACTCGAAACAGCATGTACGAGGATGTTAACATAAGGAAACACGTAAAAAGCGAGTCCGTTACGGGCTATACATTTTGCACGTGCAACTCGCGAAAAGCAGTATTATTGAAACAAGATTACCTTGTGAATTACACAACAGAAATCTGCTAAAATAATTTTATACCTAATAAAAGATATTAAGTATTTTAGTGTGCACAGTTATATTTTTCCGTCAGTATATATATGTGTGTAACAGAGGTTAACTCATAGTATACACAGATGGAAAGTAAGGCATACTAATAGATCCTCATCTAAGGGAAGCAACTCATGTACCTAAACAGATTAATTTCTGTAAGGGTTACGTACCTGCAAAATGTTAAAATATCGGTGGTTCGAATTAAAATGAAATCTCGTTATCATTCCAAAACAGTCAGTTGTGTTGTAAAATGAAAACAAAAACAAAAACAAAAAACAACAACATTGAAAACGGAATACCAGAACATGTTTTTTCAGTCAATAAATAAAAAATTTAGTTTTATTCAATTTTCTTCGCTCCCAGGATGACGATAATATAAATGGTGAAAGATGACAGAAAATGCTAAAATGCTCTTTTTCTATGCAATCAATTGAATTTCTTCATACAATACTGTTGGCCGCAATTGCAACTGCGCAGTTGATTCAGTTTTGCCTTGTGTGTTTATACGATTTGACACGATCACGTATTTCCGTATGACCAATGCCCTAATGCAGATTAAAAGGGGAATGGAGCAAAATGCAAATAGCAGCCCGTTCTGTAGACACGTGTGGTTCTTTCACATGATCTGTGTATAGCACCGCTACATGAGACTTCGGTTTCAAGCTCATTTGAGATCGAACTTAAGTTCCCTGTTGCAAATCCTATGTGTCTTTGCGTTACTACATGACACTGCTTTCCCACCGACAAACGTGTTATCAGCAATTTACAAGTCTAAAACTCACAGACTGATTTTCGCCTAAGTATTTTCAGTTTATCCTGTATAAAACTTTTGTTCTACTGTTCTTAAATATTCAAACTTCTATTTTCAGAATCGTTTAAGATGGGTGGGGTATTTCGGGGAGGAGTTTTATCGCTAGCAGTTTTGCTGTGCTTTCTGATTGGTCAAGCCCAGTCACAGGGCGGTGAGTTCTATGTTGTATTTACATCAACACTTTTGGGGCGAGAGCAAGTTTTGGACCATTTTGAATCTTTAAGTATTGTGTAGTTAGATATATGTAGTTTCATGCTTTTGGATTTAAAAAAGTTGTTAAATATTATGAACCATTCTTTCAAAGCTGAATATATTTTGTATTTCATAACTTTTTATTGTTTATAATTGTCATTTTCAAAAGGAATTTATTGTTCTTTACCTGAAAACATTTGTGGATAAAAGTAATAGTGACATTGTATAAATGATACTTTTTATTCTTTCTATACATATGTATTTGTTTTAAAAACTGTCAATTTGGTATGTAGTTGTTGTGACGACCCTTCTCTTTTACCAACACATAATTCAATTAACCAAATTAATTTTGATTTATTATGTAATATATATCTAAACTATTATTCTTAGTCAATGTTGTTATCCTATATGATTAACCTGATCTAATAATATATATATTTATATATGTCTTTTCTTTAGTTACTTTTTTCTTTATTTTTTTTTTTGTAAAATGTTAAATATAATTGTTAAAATGTTTTACTCGTCAGCTTTCGATGTATTTTTAGAATTATTTAGTACATCTGTAGCTTTTCATAGTAGATATTAGTAGTTAAATAGATAGACCTTACTGTAACTTGATAGCTATTGTAATCTTTAGTTTATAATTCATTTTCCGCACAATTTCATTTCATCTATTTCTGTCATTTACTGTATCGTCACTTCCTATCGCGCGTTCATTCGATCTCTTGAATCTTTTTCCTTTTCTGTACCCTTCAAATCTTTTTTTCGCTTCCTACGCTTTAAAGTTCATAACCTCGTGTCCAAGTTCCTCACATTATGTATAAGCAGTTTTATTTTCGCGAATTTTACGTGTTTTTTCTTTTTCTTCCCTATGGTATATTGTTCTTCAGTATGTTTGGACAATTTTCTTATCGGCTGTTTTCAAAATTTTGACGTCACATTGCAGAATATGACGATAATGGATCACTTACAGATATGGGTAAGATATTTCTATGGACTTCCTATGTATGTTTGCATGACCTCTTTTCGTTTAGTTACCATTTTCCTCTCAAAACATGAAACGTATTTATCATTATTAGTTGAATGTTATTAAAACTGGTACAGTTTTACACTAATTTTTTACACTATTTTCATGTCGCTAGGCATTATTGACGCTAGGAACCCGGAATTCGACAACTTCTGATATACATAATTGATGATTCCTCGATAAATTCCCGTGATTCTAAAATTAAAATCTGTTTCAGATAGATGAAAATTTCCACAAGCATTATATATTTGTTTCATGTTAACAGTATGATCATTTATCACATATTGCACAAAAATTAGAATAATAAAAATTTTTGTCAAGACCAAAAGTAAAAATAGATGAACATTTTACAAACAAGAAAATTAAACTTTTTGCGACAAAGAATACATAAAAAATAACTTGATGAAATAATTTCGGTAATTTACAAACACTTTATCACGGTTTGCTCCTACCATTCATTCACTGTAAACTCTCTGAACACGTTTGATCTATACAGCCAAGCTTAGCATGAACTTTAAAGACAGCAAAACAACATTACTGACGATTTTACAAATGAAGGTTTGAAACCGTTTGAACAGATAAGAAAAAAAAGTATTTGAGTCCATAAACTAGTCAGAAATCAGTTTGAATACTTGGAAAAAAACACTTGCAATTTCTCCTTAAACATGATATAAGGTAGTTATCCATTTGTCTCACCTCACATTAAGATCTCCGACTTTGATGCTACTTTGAACATATGTTTGGAAAAAGACGTAGACATAAGCTGACGAATATATCCTTCACCCTCGAACCTAGTCACTGTCAAACATTGCGTTTGTTTTTTGTTCTGTTAATGTAATGCATGGTTCGTTTTGTCAAACTCTTGTTTCGTTTTGTGATGTTTGACCATCGTATATTACAGCTTGTGTTGTCTTTATTTCAGTAGGTTTTTGTCAAAGTAGTTATTCTAGATTCCATTTACTTGATAGTTTGTATTTATTTATTTACACTATAATTTCATTTATTCATTTAATACTCGGTCTTAACATATATAAATTTTATCTTAACAACCATGAATGTGCTATTTCTCTCAACAATTTTTACGTTAATTTCCTTTAGCCGTTTTATTAAAAGATTCAGGAAATATTTGATTGTTTTTGTCTTTAGAGTTTATCATTAATTTTAAATCATTTTATTGCCAGATTTAACTGTTTGTTTCACTAAACACCAAGTTTAGAAGTGTTAATTATTAGGAAAAAACGACCAAGTTAACATCCCCAAATCCTCGTAGTTTCGACCTTTTAATTATGTTTTTTTTTTTACTTTTAGTTAAAAAGTCATATTTTTTATTATTTTGTTTTGATTTAATAAAAGACTAATACGTTTCAGTTTCATGTAAATACATAATTGATTATAAGGAAATTTCTTTATCAGTTTGGCTGCTTTAAATGTCTATACAAAATTGAATTATATAAATGATAAAATCGAACTGCAGTTGTAAAAGTCAATTGTAATTATAATGTTTCAATACAAAACCTTAATTTTGTAGAGTCTTGGACCTTTTTCTCAAAACAAGGCGGCATGCTTTAAAAGTGAAATTCAATTTGCGATGCAATATTCCCTTTTTTATGTTCTATCTTCATAACTTAGTGTTCCCCCAAAAAATATAAGCACTCGTTCAAATGTATGATGTATACAATTTTCAAATATAGAATATTAATTAATGAGTTATTTCCTTGATGCAAAATGAAATGGATAAAAAAATATTTCAATTAAATTGTCATCCCTCATTATGTTACAAAGATGTTTCTGTTGTTCACATTTATTTACAAGCACATAAAAGCTGATGTTAAAAGCTACAAAGAACTTAAAATACTTTTGAGAGGGAAAACTTATAGTGTTATAAAACTTCTTAATTTAAAACGAGTTTTATGTGACATAAAAACATTCTTTCATTCCAGGTATAGGTCCAACTCCAGTTGATCTTGTCTTTGTTGTGGACACCTCTCGGTTTTCAAACACAACTGAGTCGCTTGATCGTGAGGTCAGTGTTAAAACCTTCTTGACCTCATTTCTTGAGTCCGCTGATATCGACTCAGGTGCTGTTAAGATCGCCATGGTCACGTACAGTACTCATCCGGAAGTTGTCTTTGATTTAAATGCCTACTCTAGCACAGAAGATATGATGGCCGCAATTTTTTGGGCGAATTTTATTCCTGGCGAAAGAAATACCGCCGATGCTTTTGCACGAGTCCGATCACAGGTACTTGTTCGCGATAGAGCAGATGTTCCAAATGTTGTATTGTTACTCCAATCTGGCAAGTCTGACCGTAACGCACAACGGACATTACAGGAAGTGGATGCTTTGAAATACGCACGCACAAACGTATTTGTGGTTGGTTACGGATTAGATGAGGAAGCAGAAGAAGAGATTAATGAAATAGCGAGTAAACCAACGACAGAAAACACCTTCTTAGTATCAACAGTTTCTGAGCTAGACATAGTGAAAGAAATAGTGTTTGCTCAAATATTTATGAGTGAGTATTTTTCATGCGACTTGATTTATCTTTTACAGCACGCGGTTTAGTAAAAAATTTATGCTCAGCAAATCGATGGAATTTCTTTCGTTCTATATGATTTCCAATGGAATCGAACATTCTTTTTAACATAAAGCAGATTTCTATTTTTTTTTTGTTTTCGAATATTGTACATTCTTATTTTTGCAGGGGCGGAGCAGGCATACAATTCACCAGCAGCAGGTTAATATGTTATCATCTCTTATTTGTTGTTCGTCTTTGTTTATATTTTAAAGCCTACGATATAAAAAAAAGTTTTAAGTTCGTCGCAAGCTTCTTTAGTTATATAAGTTAAGACTGAAAATAGTTTCCCTTAGAGAAACCTGTTTCAACCATGAAAAAACCAAGAGACAATGTATTTTAGATGGCATATAAAGATCTAAATAACGTGTAAAAGATATTCTCAGATTAAACGTATCTATCGGTTAAATCAACAGGATATACAGCTTTGCTTTTATCTAGCTTCTTTCCACCTCTACATGTAAAACTATGTTTTCTTTTTTTATTTCCTTAGAATGGTCTTTTTTCTTATGTAAAAAGACTTCCTAGAACCCAAATATTATAACTTGTTCACTCAAAATTAGTACAGACATTTTATAGTATTAACGTGATTCATGTTTGTCTATTGTATGACTGATCAGTTAATCCCCTCCACCATTGCAGGCAGCGAAACCCTTGATGTTGCTTTTCTTATTCATTTCTCGCATACCATGAAGAGGGCAGACTTCGACAGGATAATTGAATACATGAAATCTGTAATTGAATATTCCGCAATTGATGACGACAAAGTCAGAGTAGGGGCAGTTATGTTCCGCAGACGTGGAATTATTCTGTTTGACTTCAACAGCTATTATTCCAAGGACGAAGTGAAAGAGGGGATTGATAAAATAAATTTTAACTACAGGTATAACGAATACGTTTCTCAAAGGGAGTTCTACGGATATAATTATTATTAATCTAACTTAGACACCTGCATTTTTGAATCTGAAAATATTAACTGTATCACTTTTCAATGAGATATATTCCATATATATACATATTCCCATACCACTCCTCTCCCCCCCCCCCCCCCAAAAAAAAAAAAATTAAAAAAATCCTGTATCCATTCTTACAGAGCAAGATTAATTTTCAAAGTGGCTTATATGTAAACTTCAGCAGATATATAAAAAACTAAGTACCACTACAACAATAGCAACACAGAAATTATGTATTATTACATGAATTATCTCCAATCTGATATCAATATTGAAATGAGTCGTATTGTTGTACTTTTTTCTGCTTCTTTTTCATGTTAATCTAGACATTAACTTTCACAGGGCAAAAACCGCAAGTATCACGGCAGGGTTAAATTCCGTCCGAGAGTCGTTGTTGGTGGATTCAGCCGGGGCAAGACGGGATGCTCCAGATCTTGTTGTTCTTATTACAGATGCTAACGCCGACACAGACATTGCTGATACAATCAAAGCTGCAGAACAGCTAAAAGGTAACATATTGGTTAATTAAATTTAAACATATTTTATTGCGAGTCTTTTTTTTAATTCGACAAAACAAAAACGCTCGCACACTTTTTTTAAATATGTATATGTATGCTAGAGATGCAGTGGTATAGGGTTTCTCTTTCCAATATATATATATTATTGTTTTATTTCCTGAAAATTATTGATTAATAATGCATTGCACTGGTAAAAGATTCTCATTTATATTCAACTTTTTTGTCATTACAGCTGAAGGAGCGGCCATTTACACAGTTGGTGTCAATGTGACTTACCCAGATGAACTTCTTAGCATTGCTTCATCACGAGACTATACCTTAATAGTGAATGATACTAAATACTTAGCGGGAGAACAATATAAAATCCAAGAAGCATTTGTTGCATGTAAGTAAAGGTACTTCACATGTAATTTTCAGAATGGCATTGCAATTTAAGTAGACACGTTATTTTTTATTTGCGTTTTTGAAAAAAAAGTCACGATTGAAATAAAAATGTCTATTTGAGCACTGCTCGGATAAAATGTGAACGATTTAGGCAGAGTGCAAACAATAGGAAGAACCGCTTGCCCAGCTAGTCAGCAAACTCATTGCTTGTACTTTATAACACAACACCTAAAAAGTCCAACAGTTAAACAAAAGGTTACACTCATGTACATATGTTTCATTCAGTTTTTTATCATTTGAAAGAAGAATTCTTGTTCTAGAAACAAACTTTAAAGTTTAAATTTTTCGTCCGCCCAACCTATTTATGATATGTGTTTATCGTTTAAGATTATTAAAAGTTTTCTGCAAATATTATTAGAGTAAATATAGAATTCACATAAAGTAAAATATACATTGACAAACAATATTGAGAATATTTTCTATTCATGTTATAGTGAGAACAGATGGGTTTCCATTGGTTATTCCAGCTTTTGAGACGACTACTACGACAACAACAACATCAACTTCAACAACAAGTAAGTTTTCAATATATGCGTGCGAAAATATAATGACTTAGTTTATTTTTATGAGTTTTTCTCCTTTTTAGGTAAAAACTGACATGTTAACTGAGTTTATCAATCAAAAAGATGGTTACAGTCTTTGCATCTTTGCATACATATAGATGCAATACAGACTGTTATAAAGATGCTTAGTGTCTGTTTGCAGCAGTTATAATTATATATATATAAAGTATTTGAGTAATAACACAATATTTTTAAGAAGAAAAAAAACCTCAAACATGACTACAGTTGTGTTCATGAATTTTCTTTAACGTTAAGTATTCTTGTTTCTCATATGATCACTTGCAAATGTACTTTCTTAATACATGTACTATAGTACTTGGCTTACAATAAGGCTTTCTGTACGTTTATTCTGAAGAAATTTCTAATAGTAGAAATTTCAGATTGTAAATGTTTATTTTCTGTTAATCTTTTTTTTTTCTTTTCGTTACTTTATTTCAGCACCTACGTCTACTACAGTTAAGAGTAAGTTAATGATGCATGTATAGTCACAGATATAAATATAATGTAAAATCTATATATTGTATTTTTTAACTTTTTTCAATTCTATCCTGCTGCATAACCAAAACAAAGCTTACTTGATAAATTAATACAACTTGTATGTTGTCAACGTTCGTTATAGAATTCCAGTTTAGCTAGATTAATAAGTGGCATTTTCTATTGATTTCAAGCTTTTATCAAAATATTTTTCGTTAACAGTTAGGTGTAGATAAGTAAATGAAAATAACATTATATTAAATATTTAAAATATATTTTGTTAACTATTTTTGATAATGACTTTCACGGGGAAGAAACCACTATAATGAGAATAGTCGAAAAAGTAAGAAGTGTGATAATTTCACATTTCTGAATACTGCTGACAAATTCATAATTGCTAAATATCTGATTACAGAAGCGAATCTTTTTTTATTTAAGAGTCAAGATATAGTTCCATCTGTTTCACTTCAACCCAGTACGAATCTGTCAATAAAATTTAACACAGTGACTTTTCTTTGGTAAACTAGAACTTGTTTACAGATGATGCTGCAAGCAACTCCTGGCCTTGATTTGATTGTTAGTCTCTCGTTGTACATTTGCTATTAAAATATGTGTTGTAATAAAATATGAAGAAAACAATAAAAGACACAATATTTAATAGCATGTTCCTTGCTTTAAGTAACACGACCAACCCGATTTTTTCTTGTCAAAACAGCTGACGGTTTCCCGTCGTTTTTTAATTTATTTTTAACTTTTTGCGCTTCAGATCCGTCAGTTTCCTACCCTTCTTAAATTTCAAAAAGTAAAAGTTAAAAGAATGCCTAAATTTATTTGCTCATGTAAAGTCAAACAGATTTTGAATAGACTTACGATTCATACCATTTTAAAAAAGTTAAATTTCATCCGCTTACTGTGATACTTGACTACTTTAGATTATTGTTAGAAGAAATGTAACTTTAACTTATTGTTAGAGGAAATGTAGCCGCTATATTTATTCATTATTTATCTATATTTTCTACGTGTAGAATTATTATTAATAAAGTGATTTTTTCTTATTGGTTCTACTATTATTTACTTTTAACTTTCTATATATATTTTTTAAAAAAAACTTTGAAGACACATTTCTTTCATGCATATAACACGTTTGGAACTGGGGCTGAAGTTTGTGGGTTCTAATTATTTTAAAGTCATTTTCTTTTATGTGTTGTAAAACGTGCATTTTTGCGATGTGCCTTTAACGTTTCTTCATTAACTTTTTATTCCAGATTATATTTAACTGTGTCTTTTTGTACTGCTTTTTTCAAATGTATGTGTAATAATTATTAAATGTATTTTATTTTGCAGAATGTAAACTTTACCTGCTTTTCATCACCGTGTCTGTCGTTGAAAGAGTGTTGTCTGTTCTGAATTTTACCGATTGCATGAAATTTACAGAATATGAATTTTCTTTACAGCAAAATTCACACATTTGATTCCCTTCAACACTTCATATTCGTATAACAAAGCATGCTATAAATAATTTATTCAGAGAAACAACCTTAATTTATTCAGTCCTTGTTCCAGGTCAGACTGGACTTACCTCTTTATGGGGTAACTATACCAGTACCTTCTTTATGGGGTAATTATACCAGTACCTTTAATATGGCGAAGCGTACTAATCTACGAAAATGGATGGTTGCGTCCTTGCTCTTTTTTCATACTTCCCTTTTTATTTTTATATGTTCATCCATGGCAAAGCTGATTATGACCAGAAATACGCCCGTTCTCTCCTTGGTTCAGCTAATAGTTTCTTTGGAAGAAAAACATATATTTCAGATAGTGATGCGGCGGATATCGTGTTCTTAATTCACGTGTCTAAGAAGACAAAAGCAAAACTGTTTAAGAAATATTTACTTAAGTATGTAACAAGTCTTGCAATGCGAGCAGACCACAGAAAAGTTAAGTTTGCTTTCGTTACGTATGGCAAGGACGCAGAGACAATGTTTGAGCTTCAGCACTTTCAGAAGAAGAAGATTATAAAGAAAACAATCAAGAAAATTCCAAAGACTAAACGTTATAAAATTGCTGATTTAACCAGTGCTTTGCAGTTTGTTGAGGATTCCGTCTTTACAGCGGAAAAGGGAGATGATCCTAATAACCCAAATGGTATAATCATTTTTACTGACCAACCGTCGAAGAGTTTAAAAAAGGACCGATTAGTTAAAGTTACAGAATCGTTAAAAAGTAGCGGCGTTGATGTGTTTGCTGTAGGCATTGGGAAGGACCAGGATTTAAAAAGGGAACTCTATACACTTACGGGAAAATCTAACAACACGAATAGCTTCATGGTTGGTGATTATGTGGAACTCGCAAAAAACAAACAGTTAACTGAAGCTATAGCAGCAGTCTTTCAGCCATTTTGTGAGTGAATTATGTTGGGCAAGTGTATGCATGACAAGAAAAATAAGGAAATGAAACGATAGCAATTTCATATTCAGAAATTACTAAAATCATGCACATGATGAAAGAATAATGCAAATCGTGTTTGAGTTTGTGTTTTTGTTTCTTAAAATATACTGCTCATTTCTCCTAGATCCTTTTTTTTAAAAAATGGCTCGATAAAAAACAGAAAGAGAAAAAGGATTGAAAGAAATTAACATAAATATATGTTTTAATGAAACGCGGCGCATACTTTCTCTTATTCTTCTTTATTTTCTCAATTTTCTCTCTACCTAACTAAAGTCATTTTGGTCATTAAAGCGCCTGCGTTCCCTGCGTATGCGAAAACCATGCAATTTTTAATAATGTTTCCTTTTTGAAGTATATATAAGACATCGTGGTATTTTTTTGCAGACCTCGAAGAATTGGACGTTGTCATAGCAGTACATGTGTCACATAACGTTAAAATAGCAGATGTTAAGAAAAAATTACTACCTTTTGTCAACGATATGGCTTCATTAATGGACATAGAATCAGGTGCGGTTCGTGTCTCATTCGTTGTCTTTGGGAAAGACGCAAATGTCCAGTTCGATTTAAAACAAATGAAAAAGTCTAAAAAGTTTCTTAAAGCAGTGAAGAAGGCACTCAAGCCGAAGACCGTCAGATCAAAAGGCGCCGATATTGTTAAAGTGCTCAACTTGATACAGACCGATGTCCTAGTTCAGGATAAGGGCGATAGACCTGACGTGCCCAACCTGTTGATAATACTTACTGATAGCGCATCTAATTCTCAGATAACGGACATAATTCAGGAATCAGCGGCTATGAAACGAGCAGGAACAACAATATTTGCCGCTGGTGTAAAAGATGCAGATACAAACGAAATTCAAGCACTTGCAAGTGACCCAGTATCAGATTATGCTTATGTTGGAAAGACTTATGACGACTATGCCAAATCCGTGGAATTAAGGGAAAGATTGTCAAAAATAAATATTTGTAAGTTAGTCTATTAGTTAAATGGTATGTTACCAATACATTCAAACCTTTTTGTGTGAATAGTTTGTTTAAACAAATGTAAGAGTTTAGAATTTTTGTTAAAATTAACATTATCAATCGACAGCAAGCCACAGCTACAACATTCGCAAATAAAGCTAGAAAAAAAAACAGCTGAAACTATAGTAGAGTTATTGTTAAAGGAAATCTATCAGACACATGTTAAGTGAACATACTGGTATAATACTTTTCGATAAATCTACCTTTCAGAATATAGAAATCATTGAATTTGTAGATCATTCAATAATCAAACAAAAACATCATTTTAAATGATTGCTTTTATAGTTGCAAACCTAAAGGCACCTAAGTCAGATAAATCAGATAAGACGCCTAAACCACCAAAATCTACAAAGAAACCTAAAACTACAAAGTTACCTGATATAACTACAAAGGCACCGTTGACAACTACCACATTACACCAGCGAACAACCCAAGAACCCTCCCCAACGACAACCGTACCTAGTGAAGTATCATCAACAACACAACAGAAAATTATAACACAACCAGCGACTACAACAGTTCAAACTGATACAGAAGACGCAGATTCCATTACGACAGAGCCTTTGAGAAGTGATACAACGATAACGACAATGAGTACGAGTCGTAAGTGCTGGGCACCTTGGTCATGAAAGTTTGAATACTTAACCATTCCAGTAGAGCTCTATATACGCACTTAATGTATTTTACGCAGTCATATGATCTAAATGCTCCATTGCACATACTCATTGCAGATAGAATGTGCATCTTGATTGCCTTGTGATTATGCAGATCATTGGTAAAATTCCCCATGACATATCTCGAGTGCACCGTAAAATCGAATGGGCATCTTGAATTTTTTGTATGACAAATCATACAATGAAAAAGATAAATATATGACAGGAATGCTCAGTTTAAGAAGAGTGAGCATCTTGATTTGCTTTTTAGCCTTACAGATGAAATATGATTTGTGTTTCATACCGTGCAATGAAACAGAAACATGAATTCACGAACTTCATTTCTACATCAGAATACAAACGAAAAACAAACAAGCAACATTATATGTATATGCAGAAACATTTCTGATATGTAACAAAATCCACAAACCTCTTTAATTTTAAGAAATCAGATATCCGGTGTGCAGAAGTTCATGTTATATGTTTTTATGTAGTCTGTGTTTGGTTGCACCTCAGCATGAGCCTAATCATTGTTGAGAAAAACGGTTTGACAAGACGTCTTTGTTCTTATGTAAATAAAGCATGATATATTATAAGCATGTGTTGTTACTTTTCCCATTTCTAGTGTGTGTTTGATAATATTCTGTAAATTTATTTTATTTGCAAATTTCATTCGATAAAGGAAAAATACTATTTTAAATAAAAAACTTCCTTAGCGGAAAAAGATAAATATAAAGTGTTTATTTGTAAAAACATTGCTATCCACTCAAAAATTATACAACAGCTAACTCAACAAAGACTTACATGAATGCTTAAGTTTAATGTTCTAATTAGAATTTCTGGCTGATACGATTTCATCTGGAAATAAGTTGTTCAATAGCATGCCCATTTATATGATTCCGAAATAAAGTTTTTAGTATGCTTCTAATATACAGAGTATCTATTAACTCAGAGTATATACATACTTTTATATTTCTTCAAATACCTTCTTTTGGCATTTTGTTTTTAGTTATTATTTTGCAGATGTGTTTTTGTCTGTTTTTTTCTGTAGCTAGGTATGTTTTTATCGTCTAAGTCTTAATTAAATATTTTAACATTCTTATCAACTTTTTTCTATTTATGTATTTGCGTACCTAGTAACATTAAAGAAAGCATTTAAGTTGCTAAATACGAATTTGAAGACGCGCCTTTTTTGACTTTTGGTAAGATTTTGAATTCAGTTTGTACTATTCTGTTATTTTAGCACTTAACTCTGATAAATACCATTATGTTTAATTTATATTGAAAATTAATCGTTTTGTTTTTGTAAACATAAACGGGAAATAATCAGAGTATACATTTCTTCTGAATAAAGATTATAGCATTCTATTTGCTTTTCAGCTACTCCATATGCTATCCCATTATCAGGTATATTTATTTTATTCCCTGTTTTTTGTTCGTTTTGCAGTTTCATTTAAATGGTCTCAATAAAATTAGCAGCTCTTGATTCGGCAACTTAGTTACTAATCACCAACCACTTTACACTTCTTGAAAACAATTTGTAATCCAGACTTATTTTGCAGATATTAGAAAAAATAATCATTTATAAACATCATTAACAGTTTTTGTTAATTTTAACATAGTTCAATACCGTTAACATATCATTTATTCTTATTTCTGCTAGGAGCTGAACAAGCAGATATCGTAATAGCAGTACATGTGAGTCCTGAAGCATCGCAGTTCGACTTTGGCTCTTTGCAACAATTCCTCAAAACTTTGATAGAAGATGCTAATGTAGAGAATGGCGATGTACAGTTAGGTTTACTGTTTTACGCGGCTGATCCTCAGGTTATATTCCATATAAATCAGTAAGTATTTATGTAAAATTTCACTATCCAGTCTATGTATACGGTAAAGATCTGGAGACCTTTTCACAAAAAATCTTACGATTTATGTTAAGATTTTGACTTATGATAATCGTACGGGAAATCTTAAGTCATTTTCATAAATCCAATCGTAAGTTAAATTTTTTATCGAATGATAATTTTTATTCAAAATAAAAACTTATGATACATTTTACTTGTAAATGTAACATTTTACACTTACGAACGGGTAACATCAGTCGTAAGGTTAAGACAGATTTTACTCTTAGATTTGTTTACGATTTTTGTGAAAAGGATATTTATCGTAAGATTTCTTTAATGAATAAAAATTGTTGTAAGATTTTTTGTGAAAAGGTCTGCAGGGCTTTTTCTGATTTATATTTTATATCAGGCTAGCTTAGTGGCTAATAGGAAAAACAGAGAAAAGTTTTTATTTTTTTTTGTATAAAAGTATTTTTTCGTTTCAAATGATTATTATGTCATGTGTTCTGTTTAAAATACCAGTTACGATGACATAGAGAAAATGAAAAAAGAAATTGACGGACTACGTCCACAAACGTCGAGTCGGACAGACGCTTCTGGTGCACTTAATCTTGGAAGGCAAATGTTAAGTGACTACTTTGATAGAAGAAACGATGTTCCAGCGGCGCTGATCTTTATCACGGACGCCCAGTCAAACGAGAATGTCAACTTATTGGTATGTTTCATTTACACGCTTTTTTCAAGTTATATTTTCTTATGAGTATGTGCTTGTTCGTTCATGAAAAAAAACTATTTCAGTTCTATAATATTTGCACTGACTAAAACATTTTCAAATCTTAGTTTGTTGGGATGGATGGTGCAATTCACAAAAAAGGATTCGGCTCCAGATACTCTCCTTTTTACTTTTATGGCATGTGACTAATGTGACCTCGGATAAGCGTTATTAGAGGCGTTAGTGGAAAGGAGTAGTATCTGGTTCACGATCCCTAGCTTAAAAGCCCAGTGCATCTCTGCTCATTCACTCATTTGCCATGTAGCAATTTCATTGACTTCAATGGTTAAATAATGCAAGATTTTAACTTACAGGCAGAGTCTAAAAAAAGAGTCGTTGATGAAGGGATTCAGATTTTTGCAGTAGGTGTTGAAATGAATGATACGAAGGAATTAGATGTTCTGGCTACATCTCCTTACAATGTGATGATGGTAAATAGATATGGTCAGCTGAGAAGTGCTGCAGTCCTTCTTCAAAACAAGATTTTGGCACGTACGTATATACATTGATTTACAGTGTCCACGGTGTAAGGAACTGACTTACTGGAAGCTTTAAACCATCGCCTATGAAATTTCCTTTTTATTGTATATTCAACGTTTGATTGTCATTGTCGTTAAATCCTTCTTAGTGTGCGGGGTCCAGACTTTGTCCGGACCATAACACTGTTGCTAATTGACTGGCTGACTTCAAACTTCCTGTGCAACTTTCTTGTAATAAGTGAAAATGCAGTGTACAAGAAGCATAACTCTACCTGGTTTCTTTTCTTAATTATCTCACCTCTTGAATAATTCTTGCCCGGAGCATAAGTTAAACACTATTAAGTGAATTAATATGAAACTTAAAAAATAGATAGCTGTTGTCAAGGAGAAGTGTAGTGCTTAAAAAGCCTAACCTTATCTTATCAAGTTTTTAAGTCATCTCCCCTTCTTTGATTTCTATAATAAATTTTTGTCCGGAGCGTAACTTGAACACTATAAAACTGATTGTCTTGAAACTTAAGATAAAGACAGTTGGTAAGAAGTAGATTGTGCAGTGCACAAGAACCGTAACTCTTCCTGGCAATATTTTTTAATAATCTCTCGTCTAAAAAAATTTGACTGGCGCATTAACATTAAAACTATGAAGTGATGTGAAACTTGAAGTATAGGTAAATGGCGACAAGGAGAAGTACAGTGACCAAGAAGCATAACTCTACCTTTTTCCCGTTTTTGAGTTATTACTTTTTTTTCTAATTTTATAATGCATTTTTGTCTGGATCATAAGTTAATACTATGAAAGGGATTGGCTTGAAACTTAAAACAAAGATAAATGTTAAGAAGTAGAAATGCAATAGAAAAGAACCATAACTCTACCTGGTTCAATTTTTAAATTGTCTCCCCTCTATTTTTTTTGTCTGGAGCATATCTTTATGAATGAGAATTGAACTATATAAACTAAACATAGATAGCTGGGGACAAGGAGAAGTGCAATGCCTAGGAAGCATAACTCTACTTATACTTTTAGAAGTCTGCCCTTATTTAATTTCAGTAATGAAGTTTTGTCCGGAGCATAACTTGTAGACTTTGAAGGGGAATGCCCTGAAACTTAAAAAAAGAAAGTTGATAAAAGAAAAGTTCAGTGCACAATAATTATTACTATGATTCCACTGTTGTATTATCCGCCTTCTTTAAAACATTTTTTTTTGTCCAGAGCATAGTTTTAAAACTATGAAACAAATTGATGTGAATCTTAAAATATAGATAGCTGGCGACAAGGAGAAGTGAAGTGACCAAGAAGTATAAATCTACCTTATCCAGTTTTAACAATTTAACAATTTCTTGCTTTTATAATAAGTTTGCCCAGAACATAGTTGGAACATTATAAAACTGATTGTCTTGAAACTAAAAGATATATGGTAAGAAGTAGAAATGCAGTGTGCATGAAACATGTCTCTGTCTGGTCTCATCTTTTAATTATCTCCCCTTTTCAAAAGTTTTGATGTATTGATATTTCATGGTATATGTATAAAGAGTATTTTAGTGTTATTTAAACACACAGTAAATTGTAAATTATCCTTGCTCAATTTGAAGATTTGCAACTATTTGTGCAGTGCCATGTGAAATGGTTGGCATAAAGAATACACATCCTTGGCTGTTGGGCGTTTATTGCAACTGTTTCGCAATGTTTTTTTTGCAATTGCAGTTGCTAAAAAAGAAGAAGTGACAACCGAAGTACAACCACAAACGACTCAAACAACAACAATAACAACCACAACAGGTAAAAATAAAGAAAAAGAAAACATTGTACACAAATTCATTGTAGACCTAACGATTTTCGTGTAGGGGTTTTATGTTACGCTAGAAAATCTTTTATTCAACATTATCAGTATTAGAAAAATGAGCGTTCAAGTTTTATCCCTATGTCAAACTGTGCGTTTCGTCATTTGATCGTGTTGGTTTACTAAGATTAGCTGATCTGTTTAGTTTCTCTATTCCTATGCTTCATCTTTTATGTCTTTCAGAACCGAGCACTACGACTATACCTGCAAGTTACAGTACCTTGGGTCCGTCATTGATTGGTATGTTTGTCTTAATGTTATCTGTCTTTTTCAATAAATTCTAAAATGTATTTTATTTGTGCATGTTATACATCCAGTTCCTCTATCCTTTGTCATGTGAAAAAAATATAAAACTATACATAAGTCTAAATTCATTTAAAAAAATAGTTCTTTCAAGTTACTTTCATCTGGAAGAGGTTGATTTCTTAATTACTTGAAAGATTTACAACTTTCAATATTAAATTTTCATAAAAAAATATGATTCGACAAAGTGTTTTTGAGTTTGTTTACTTTATGTGATGCATATTGTTTTGGTGGGAGGGGATGTTGATTTTAGACATATAAAGACTGTATGTGAGAGTGTCGAGCATGAATGCTGTGTGGTTGATCCTGGAGGGTGGGAAATATGAATGCCGTGTGGTTGATCCTGGAGGGCGGGAAATAGTCCAGCATTTCAGCTCAGAGTTTTGAGTGATCCGTTTGCCTTCCGTCCATTATTGAAAGCCATATTACCCCAACCGTGTATAATATCTCCCTCAAACTCATATATTTAACAGATAGTACAGTTTGAAATCATTTCAAATAACTAAAGAATACTTATATTTGAAAAAGTGTTATTTTCATGCTATAATTCTATAATGAATTTCTTGCTATGATTTAGTTATATATAGTTTTAGTATATTTGTCACTCAATTTCTAGGATTATATGCCAAGGTTCCATCGATGTCTTAAATGCTGATTTTGTTAACAAGTCTACTCAATATTTGATTTTGGGACATTCCATAAGGATCAGAATGATCTTCCTTTTCACAAAGAGTAAATGGTGTAGAAATATTTCAGAAATTACTCTTAAAAAGGAAAAGCTACTTGGCGATGACCCAAGAGTATCACCAGGTAAGCAGCACAGCTTTATTAGGTCGCAGGTGTTTGTTGTGCGGGTGGCGGCTTTATGGTGGCAAGAAAAGTCAGTAAAATGAAAATTAAAAACGTTTGGTCATAAAAGCAAAATTAATTAAACTGAACCTATTGATTTAAACAATAGTGCAGCTACTAAGTGTTAATTCTTACTTGAACATTTAAGATAATTTAAGTTAAATTGACATTCAGATAGAGTCGTAACAGAGGTTTTCGTTGTTATATATATCTGTAGGTCCGAACCAAGACAGCAGATATAGTATTTATTCACTTGATAGGAAGAACTAAAAGTATTACTCTCCGTACTTTTTTCTGGAGAGTTTTAACTTGCATTCTGATGATTTTTAACTTGAATATTTGTATTGCTACTATTTTTGAGTCTCTGTAGCAACAGCAGGAAGGAGATTTAATGTGTTTAATTTTTCTTTTTTGTATAAAGCATCAGCTACATGTTAACATGAATTCTAAATGTATAAAAGGCATTGGCTTCACCATTTATATATTTTGAAAATGCATAGAAAACTTACACAAGCGCAAAATTAGAATAAGTTATGATTTAGTTTATTTTTGAAATTAACTCTCCGATAGGCATAATGTATTGTATAATGTTGTCATGAATAAACCAGATTATTATTTTTACATTTCAATGAGCTCTAGACGTAATGCTTCCATAGTCGAGATATCTATGAAAAAGTTGTAAATCATTGAGTCAGTTTTATTGGCATAATGTGTGTTACAGATTGTGTTTATTATACAAGTCGTTGCGCTTATCTTAATTTTTGTTTTGTGCATTTTTTCTGCTATGCAAAAAAATATGAGCAGAAATCAGTATGTTCTTTTTCCAGTATGTTACCTCATCCAAGTGGACCTTATATTTCTTCTTGACTCATCATCAAGTATGGGTTATAGAGATTTTCAAAACATGAAATCTTTCGTTAAGTATGTAGTATCGCAATTAGATATAAGTAATGGCTCAGCTCGTGTCGGGATCTTCACTTTCAACAGCAGGGCAGAAGAAGAATTTAGTTTAATTTCTTTCTCTACGAATGACGATGTACTAAGAGCTATTGATGAAATACCTCAAAAATACGGCAACACAAACACAGCTGCCGCGTTGCGGGCACTTACAGATTATGGGTTTAGGAAAGAAAGAGGTGACAGGGATAATATACCAAACGTTGCTGTGTTGATCACCGACGGAAAGGCAAACGTTGAAACAACACAGACACTGCCGTGGGCACAAAATGTCAAAAACAGTGGAATATACCTGTACGCATTTGGTATCAAATTCTCAAACAATGCAGAGTTTCAACAGATTCCTTCCCCTCCAACTAATAGAACTGCAATATTCTTGCCTACCTTCGATGCCTTAGTCTTGCATGGGCCATTATTTATACAAAAACTGTGTAAAGGTAATTTCAAGTTCATTCATAGGAGTGTAGTAACATTTTGTTTTATTACCTTTTGTTTGATGAATAATATTTTGAAAATATAAATGAAAGAAAATATTTTAACTAAATAAAAGCAGTACTTTTCCAGGATAGTAATCATTTATTCAATTGAGAATTTTTAATTTTAATAGAATCATCATTGAACCTGACAATGTTGTTTCAGGCACGTATGATAAAAAATACTCTATTGCGACCAGACCCATGACCTGTCGATTTTGAATCTCAGTATTTTGAACATCTGTAATTCATACGTTAACTGATTTATAAAACATTATGTTTTATCCCTCTTTCACGTAGTCGGGTCGCCTGTAAACGAGTAGTCTAACATTTTATGTTTATTTTATTGGTATCTGCCTTCGTCAGATTGTCCCCTGCCCTTATTGGATATTGTCTTCGTGCTGGATTCTTCGACGAGTGTTGGTCCAACAAACTTTCGGAAAGTGCTTTCATTTGTCAAACAAACTGTCAGTGAGGCAAACACAGATTCTAACGGAGTGCGAGTTGGACTTATGACATACAGCACAACTTCCAAGATAATTTTTCACCTGAATGCATTTAGAGACAAAACATCATTACTGAGACAAATTGACAATGTACCTTATAATTACGGAAATACAAACACAGCAGATGCCATTAGAACAGTGCGAAGGGAAATGTTTAATAAGAGAAATGGTGAACGAGAAGGGATCAAAAATATTGTTGTAATAATAACAGATGGTGTTTCCAATATGAACAACCAGCTTGTGTCAGTTGAGGCTAGAAAGGCCAGGGATGAGGGAATTCAGATTATAGCAATTGGAGTCAACTTGAATAGTTTGAAAGAGATCGAAACCATCGCAAGCCAGCCTTTGGAAAACAACAGGTTTGTTGTCGATGGCTTTGACAAATTGTCAGAAGTGAGAACAGACCTTTTCCCAAAAACTTGTTTAGGTATAAAACACAATGCACATACAAATAGACGCTTCCTAAAATGTGATGTCAATATATGTGTTGTATGAAACTGTGCAAATATTGTTTTGTTGAAAATGTTTTGAGATGCACAAGTATTTATCATGTTTCAGTTGTGAATTTGGAGAGTCAAATGTTTGCTTATTTTTGTTTCACACGATATTAATTTTCTTAGTTTAAAATGCACATTGTAAATCAAATAAATGTATTGTTCTATTCATGTCTTATGATAAAATGGTTTTCAGGGAACACATACAGGTGTTATAATCTTAACAACATTCTTTATAATGGTTAATGTGCTTAATCTTACATGTCGTTTTGGCGGTATTTCAACAGACATCACTCTCAGAACACGTTTATCGAAAATATATTACTTTTCCTGCGTAAAAGGCAGTTGTAATTGTTCCTGCTATTTGTTAAGGTTGTTATTAACAACTATTTCGTTGACCTCACTTACATGTTATTTAAACATATCTTTCACAACGGCTACATTTCAAACTTGGTGTATTATTTCATCTCATGTTCCACTTCATGCTTTTCTTGAAACGCATAGTTGTTACACAGAATTTGTATGTTTTTTATTAGGTTGTCTGTTACAAATCTCAGCTTCGACTTTACACCTTTTGTAAAAATTTGTGAATATTTCTCATGTTTAGCAATTAACTTGAACGAGTTATTATTGCAGTATTTCTTTATTTCGTATTTAGATGCAGTTTAACACTATTTTATAGAATTTAGATCATATGGGAACTTCCGATAAGCACAGAACAAATATCACTTTAATATGCACATCACAACAAATATTTAAAAAGGATATGCAAAAGTTCATGTTTATTTAATTTTGTTAAAAACGTGATGTGTGAAAAGTGTAATTACTATTATTGATATTCAAAATATTTCTTGTTGACAGTGCTATCACCAGTAATTTCTTTGATAAAACGAATATTTTATCATTTATTTTCATGCAAGAACAGAACATTTTATAAATTCAGTTGGTATTTTATTAAATATTGTAAACATAATTATATAAATGTATCTCATTCAAAAGTATTATAGAGATATTATGATTATAAATGTAAAAGGAAATTATAAATAATTGAAAGATATTCTCTTAAGAAAAAGTATGTGCGTCTTTATTCAGGTATTAAATTAACCATTTAATAGTTACCTTTCAACACTTTTTAAATTAATTTAGATATCTATTACATTGTATGTACTAAATAGGCGGAAGACGTTTTGCTGCAAGGAACAAAGGTAAGAAAATGAAGAAAGAAAAACAGGCATATACTTCTGACTCACCGTATTTTAACACAAAGATATAATATGACATTCATAATACTTTCTCAAGGAACTGTATCGTACTTTGTTCGTGGTTATGAACACAAAAACGACTTCAGTCAACTGTAATAATTGACACAAATAAATCAGCTCCTATTGCTACTGCAAACACCATTTCACGTAAGCAAGATCAGCTGCATAAAATATACAAAATAGCTTGGGTCGAAATGAATTTATATAACGGTATCTAGTATTCATTTAGTCCTTCAGGCCAAAAGTAGCCGTCTGTTTGATGACATTACATAAGTGTTTAGTCATTGTCATTTATTTATAATCATTTTGTTTGTCTCATTTCATTTTGGCGTAGTTAAGGGTGGAAAACGCTTAAAAATACAGTTCAGTATTATTATGAAGTAAAAGCAGTATAGTGTTTTAGTTAGTGCAGTTTTGCAGCGTAGTCTAGTTACAATATAAGTACTCTATTTTCATTGTACAAACTTCAAAGCATTTAAAACCAAGAATGGCAAACATTTTGTGTAAGTTTATGGACGAATTATTTGTAGCTTTTTTAGAAAATCTAGATTTTACAAAAGCATTTTTTGTTTACAAATCTTAAAGAAGACCAAAAGAAACCGTGCTTATGTTCTTACTAAAGAAGAGTAAATATTATTCCCGGTTGTCATGTCTAGCAATTAAACTTCTATCATACTTCAGCGAAGTTTTCATACATGTTTACCAAAGAAGTGTGTATCCAGTTTAAAGAAAATATTTGCTAGTGTGTTGTTTTTTTATATTTTCAGTTCTCGACAATTACCGTAACATTGCATGTAAGTTACCTGTGAATTTATGTTATATTTATGTGATTTTACAGTATTGCGTGATAAGGGTTGTGTTTTCTATGTCATTGTCTAGTAATTGTTGGTGCAGGTTATTTGTTGTTGTTTTGTTCTCTACAAACAGTGTGTTTTATTTGCGTGTTTATTTAATATTACGGAAAAACTTCGCACAGAATATGATTTAGACATTGCACAACAATTTAGTGAGCTAAACTGTCTTGTTGTCCAGTTGTATTTTGTTCTTATTTTGATACACCATTATGCATACGATTATCTTGATACATGAAGATCTATTTTTATTGTTTGAAGTTGGTATAAGGAAACAAGTGGTTACTCCAGATGGAAAAAAGATGTTATTTGTTGGTATAAGATGTTTTGTAGCTTTCTTAGTTATTAATTGCTAGCTGTATTTAATAGATTGCTAACATTGCATTCATATTTGCAGACGACAAAAATAATTGCGGTAGTTCGCAGTTAGACTTGGTCATCATTCTTGACTCTTCAACTAGTGTACAGCCAGATAACTGGAACAAAGTATTACTTTCTACACAGAGATTTGTGCAAGATTTAGATTTTACCGACGATAATGTGCGTATAGGCGTTCTTATATTCAGTAACGAAGCAGAAGTTGTGTTTCACTTGAACGCTTACAAAAGTAAACCAGATGTTATTGATGCAATATCAAGAATACCTTATATATACGGACAGACAAACACGGCAGATGCTCTGAGGCTTATGAGGACTGAAATGTTTAGTCTTCGAAATGGAGACAGGCCGGACATACCAAACGTGGCCATTATCATAACAGACGGGGAATCCACGATTAAACAAAATAGTACTTTACCTGAAGCAAACAGGGCAAGACAACAAGGAATTCAAATATATGCAATAGGAATAGGACTATCAGCTACTACCGAACTCGATGGGATTGCAGGCCGGACTGAAAATCGGTATTTTATTGACAACTTTGATGAGCTGGACGATAATATGGAACGAATTTATAGAACCCTTTGTCCTGGTAAACTTAAAATCGTGTATGCATCTCTGTCAATTGATTCAAAACTATTAGCTTTCTTCTTCATACTGCTGTAAAATGTGAAAAGGGTTTTGCTTTGCCTGTAAGTTCTCCGAGATACCGTTTACGCTTCAGAGGGATGCATGCATGAACTTTAAGATTGTTTTGGTCACCGCTTTTTGCAGTACAGAAACTATGACAGCATGTTTTTGAAGTATTCCACGGTGGTATAAAACGTTCAGCTTCACTAACTTCTCACATTTCAAACCATAACATTGAATGGCTTGCCAGTGAAGGTCGTTTGTTTTCATAAAACGCCTCTAGATGACTTGACCCTTTACTTCTATTCTATCACTGTTGCATATATTGCTGTTTGTGGCAGAGTGTAAACAGAGAGCAGAGATGCTCATCACTGCTACCATCACTTATCTTCTCTGCACACGTAAGCTTTACTCAGTACTGTAATTTTGCACAAATAAAATTCATAAATTCTTTGCTACGCTTACGTATTACATAACCTTTCAAGGTTTAGGTAGAAGCATTCTCATTTTGGACTTCACGTCACTTGGTGTTTTTTAACCTCTGCTTATTTGGTGTCAGGTCATAAACAGGGTAAAAGTTACCTTATGTCTTTTAAGAAACAAATTACTATAATTGGCTAAATTATACTTTAATGCTCATCATGATACTCTATCTTGTAAGACATAATGAAAGAGTTAGTTATTTTTATGGTAAAGCTACGTTGACACTACACAACATATTATTACAAAAGAAAAACTTTTCTGAGTTATTGAGTGTAAAACATTATAACCAGAGCTCTCAATTACATGGTTGCTTAACAAGAGGTTTGCATGAACACATACACATGAACACAACCTGTGCATGAACATAACTGGTTATGGTGTTTTTGACAAATGCCATATACATGTAAATTACATGATTTTGCAGAGACTACTACAACCCCGCCAATCACCTTTGCATCTACTACACCGAAAGGCCGTAAGTTGTCCTATTGACTTGTTTCTTAAGATAAAATACCAATTATTTCATAAATAGATTTGTATTTTGGGACCAAGCTAGGAGAAAAGATACACAGCCATTGCATGGTTATTTAATGTTAATATATGAAATATTGAGTATCGAGCATCATTTCGGAAATTGGACTTAATACTCTGATTCAATTTATAACAGCCTGGACTAGAACATATATAACGTCTCATTTTTGCTATAAATGCAGTCAAATAGGGTTTAACTCATTCAAGCGTAAAGATTATTTAAATGATCAGCAGAACTGAGTTGGCATATCCTGTTTCTATTCACAACAGCCTGCACTAGAACAGATATTGATCTTATCTTCGTTCTGGACACATCTACAAGTGTCACTGAATCTAACTTTCGACTGATGATAGCGGCAATAAAAGGTTTCGTTTCGGGGGCTGATATCGACTCAGGGAATACACAGATTGGGATAATTACTTACAGTAGTAGAGTCCGTGTTGAATTTGATCTTGGAACATACAAAACAAAAAATCAGATACTGAATGCAATAGATAGAATCGAATACATACACGGCGACACCAACACTGCTGATGCAATTAAACTTATGAGAACAAGGGGGTTTACTGCTTTCTATGGCGATAGACAGGATATCCCAAATGTTGCTGTCGTAGTGACAGATGGTGTATCAAACATCAACCACTATGAAACGGTACCTGAAGCGAAGTTAGCGAGACAATCTGGAATTGACATTTATGCTATTGGTGTTGGTGTTTCTAAAACAGAAGAACTTGATGCTATTGCTGGAAAAGCAGAACGCAGATTTGATATTGAAAACTTTGATGAGCTAGAGCTTAACTTGGAAGCTGTGTACAAATCGCTCTGTGTTGGTAATGGTTGTGAAACAATCTTTAAAGTGAATTAACTTAAAATATAAAAAAATAAACATTATTTAAGATAACATTTATACAAACATTCATTTGAAACATCAAAAGTTATTGGTAGTCCAGTATTCTAACTATAACAATTTGATTATTTTAAACTTTTTTTCAAATCTCAGAAAAAATATTTTTATGAAGAGCTTTTGTAGATCTGCATTTTATTTAATTGTCAAATTTCGTCAGATAAATATAAGAAGATTTTGATATTTTACAGCCTGGAAACCAACTCTTGCTCCCAATATATGTAAGTTTATGTTCGGTGTTTTTCGAATATCGTTAAACCGTATATATATGTTCTTATTGTTTAATCATGTGGATCGGCTCTGCTGAATGTGATAGGGTTCAGCTCAGTATGGACACAGCTTTTGATATTTGTTATGGCTGTTTCACAATCTTACTCAGTTTCACAAACTTCATTAGGTGGTTTGGTGTTTTCAGATTCATGTGTCAGAATCCTGTTGTAGAAGGATTCTGGTTTCACTGTTTGTTGTGTATATACTGTCCAACACAACCAACCTCTCTTTGTCATTCTTTTCTGTAACACATCCTTCTCTCTATGGATCTGTTTCTTTTCTGCAAATGTCGAAATGTGTGGTGCTTAAAATGCCAGCGTTGGTTTCGTCTGTTCTTTTGTCCCTGTTCATTGTTTTCAGGTTTTATAATATCTTCTCCCAGCATAATGCCGGAAACCCATAACTTGTGCAAGTGCATCTCATTCAAAGCAGCTATTATATTTAAATAATAAGGTACATGCGCATGCAGTAATCATACAGCACAAGGCATAGGGCGATAATTTTATATTACTCTCTGCACACAATTCACCTGTATTATATCTAACAACCAGTACATTAAAGAAGTATCAATGATCGCCAGTAGCCCACTTACGGCGCGAGCAGCCTGCGATGCAAGTTTCTAAAGGCACTTGAGTTTCTGTTGCGGAAATGTCGAAAGGACAAACAACTGAAGTAGTTCATTTTATGGATGGATAACTTTTATTACTTTTATTACAGTGTGTTCAAGTCCTACGTTGGATATCGTATTCCTTGTTGACTCATCAACAAGCATGGGAAAGAAAAATTTTCGGATTATGTTGGATGCGACAAAGTCATTTATTTCAAGCCAAGAAATTGACAGTGGGAGAACGAGAATCGGAATGCTTGCATATAGCACGGAAGTTTCAGTTCAGTTTTATCTTAACCAGTACAAGACACAAAAAGAAGTACAAGATGCTGTTGATAAAATTGAGTACATGGGAGGAAGTACTAATACAGCAAAGGCTTTAAGTGTTATGAGGAATGATATGTTTGCCAAAGAAAATGGTGCTAGAGATAAAGCATCAAAAGTGGCTATAATTATAACAGATGGTACTTCAAATATCAACTATCATAAAACAATATTGGAGGCGGAACTTGCTAGAAAAAGTGGTGTTGTGATCTTAGCAATAGGCGTTGGGCTTACTAATACAATAGAGTTAGACGGCATTGCTGGTTTACCTGAAAACAAACTTTCTATTGAAAGATTTGAAGATTTAGAATATAAACTCGATACATTTTTTCGATCTATTTGCGATGGTAAGAAAATGGTGAATGTTTCTCTGTTAATTTACTTATTGTCAATAAAGTATGATTTTTCCCTGTAAAACCTGTTGAATTCGTTTTAAGTCAAATGAATTTATTTTGAATTTTGTTTCTGCTTTTTAATTAATTTATGCTGTAAAATTATCTTGAAAGGTTCGATAAAAATATTTTTTAATGTATGATATCTAAAAGCCTAGTAAGGCAAAGTACTGGCAGCTAAACGTATATTTGAATAACGAAACGGCAATTCACTTTGTGTTTAATGTTCATTATTTTACTTGTAGATGTGATTGTTTATCCCGACATTCCCAGGCTTTGTAAGTCAAAAAATCTAATTGTTATAATCATATACAAGTAATTGTATGTGCTTCATTCGCAAACTTAAAGTTTAAGAAAAAATTTTAAGTTATCAGATAACGCTAGAAACATCTAATACATCTAATTTAAATTCCATAAGGGGAAACTTACACTTTGGTAAAACTATTGTATGCGTTTCATATTTTCCTTAAATATACGTATTGTCCTTTTGATGAAAGCAACTCTTTTTGAACATGTCCCTCACCTATTGCTAAGACGCTGCTACTTATGCTTTTAGCATGCGAACATGTTGATTATGACATTGTATTCTTGTTGGATATTTCTGAATCTGTGAGTGACTTGAACTTTCAAACATTGTTAAAAACAATTCACGAGTTTGCTTCAACGATTAACATTGAGAAAAATCGTGCACGTATGGGCCTTCTTTTATACAACTCCTTTGTGATTCATCTAAACAGTTACACAAATAGTGAATCACTACTAAGTGCTATTTTAAAAGCACGACGACCAGCAAGTACATTGTCTTTTACGGAGGGCGTGACATTTTTGAAGAGAACAATGTTTTCGAGGTTAAATGGCAACAGAGACGATGCCCAAGATATAGCTGTAATAATTACTGATGGAAAGTCTGATATTGCAACAAGAAGAGCCAAAGAAAAGCTTAAAGAACTCCAGAAGGAAGAGATTAGTGTTCTTTTGATAGGAGTTGACATAGACTCCCCCAACGAGTTTTATGATGTTGCTGACTTCATTGCAACAGAATCTGCACTGCTTCTACGAAATTTTGACCATCTTGATTTGCGAATGGATGAGTTTTATAGCGGAATATGCATGAGGGATAATTATGGTAAATTAAAAGAATATAACTTGGTATATCTTAGTACTAATATAAAGTGAATTGGTGTAACGGTACATTATTGATGTTATTGTAATAGTGTGCATGAGGCTAATGGGGATGGTCACACATGTGTTAATAAGCGGTTGAAGTAAACATTATCTACTGAATATCACGTATATGGTAGAGTGGTTGTGGGAAATGCAGGTTGCAGAAAATAGAACAAAAATATATCGAAAAGACATATGATGTATATGAACCGGTGATACGTGTAGTGGACTTGCTCGTCAAAACTGCGTAGAACGGCCAAATTATACGTATCAGGTCTATCTGGATCTCCAATGTATAAAGCCAGCTTAAGCCTGCGCACTTGCCCCTTTATATGTATGTTATTAATTATCAATTTTTATTTTAATCTGAACTGTCAGCGCTAAGGCTTGAATGAATACTCGGAATAAACGGTTTCAAGGATTTTATAACACACTTTTCTTGGTGATGTTATAGACATGCCAGGCAATTTAGACCTATATAGAATAGTAAATATACCAGCGGGAAATGACTTTTATGTGTATTGACATTCCATTTATCAAATTGTATCACTGTTATGTATTTTTTGCAGCTTTTGCAGGGTATGTGGGTAATTAAATACGTGCAACAAGACACTGCCTAGTTGTTGTTTTAAATGCAAATGCATTGAAGAGTGTTCAGGTGTTGTTAAAATTGTTTGATGACTTTGTTAGCAGCGCTAAAAGTTTTTGAACTGTGCAGTTCATTTTGTCGTTCCTATAAATATGCGTCATGTTTTTTTCCACAGCGGAATCTAGTTTACGTGCGTTTGCGCAAAAAAAAGATAATGTATTGTGTTTGTTTTGTGGCTTTCTTCATTTAAACGTGTAGATGTTTCTTGTTTGTCTTTCTCTGGATATCCAATAAATGGTAAGGTATTAACATATCTGCATGTGTGGTTGCCTGTCACTGTTTTGTTTTTCGTAAATTTATATTTCTGTTATCGTGGAAACTGTTAATAACTTTCTTACTAACATTCTTTGAGAAAACTTTATTTCCGTTTCTATATTTTCTGGCTGAGTTGAAAGGTAGACTTTTGATTTTGTACTATTATACATTTTAGTTTCATTTAGTTTAAAGATTTTAGTTTTTGGTGATTTATTTAGTTATTCTGTTTAATCATTTGAATTAAAGATGCTTTGCAAATTCATTTATGAATCAACCAATCAGATAATACTCTCAGTAATATCATTTAATACATAAAAAATATGTTAAACGTAAATATGAGTTTAAGAAACAAAGGTATATCTCCTTTGTTTCTTTTACTTACTTTTGCATTGTTAATCAGTATTTGGAAAGAAAATAGTCAACAAATAAATACATATAGCTTTGTGTAGAACTATTTTGTCTCATTTTCAGATACTTTTGTGAATGCAATTGACGTATTAAAAACAAAAGTTATGGCTTTCATGAATGCACTTGCAAAGCTTTATTTACGTTTTAAATGTACAAAAAAAATTCATAATAGCTTGATCCTTTTTAACGACTAACTAATTCAGTTTAAATATTTCTCAAGGTTTGTCATGCCTTACAAGTGACCATCAGACTTAGATATGTTTATTCATTCTCTGCAGCAAAACCTGAATGCAGCCTTGGTAACTCGGATCTGGTGCTTGTAATAGACGCATCAACAAGTGTGACTCAACAGAACTTTGATAAACAGCTGGAGTTCGCAAAAGACATACTCAGAAATGCTGATATTGATTCAGGCATGTATATGTATTACAAATGTTAACATTTTGTTAACTGTTGCTGTGCTTATAGGCCGTTTGGGTATGTTTTTACTGTCACCAAATCATTTACCCTTATCCAAAATATCACTTCAAATGCATAGTTTTGTCGCACCTATTCAATATGGTAGTGGGTTAACTTTACACATGACAAAAAAATCAGTGTTATACGTACATTTCTTTAGCCTAAAGTACATTTTAACAAATGTTTTTGAAATCTCAGTTAATCCGACGCCCGACAATTTCTTGTTGTGTAAGAAAGTATCACCTTATATTTCCAAATTTTGTTACAAACAGGGGCAGTTCGTGTCGGCGCCCTCATCTACAGTACAGAAGTACAGATAGAATTCCATCTAGACAAGTTCAGTACAAAAGCAGATGTATTTGAAGCCATAGACAACATTCCATACATCTATGGTAGCACGAACACTGCGGATGCCCTGCTAACTATGGCTAATGACATGTTTACATCCAGGAATGGCGATCGCCCGGATGTTCCCAATACATGCATTGTCATTACAGACGGTGTTTCCAATATTAATTCACGGCAAACTATTCCATATGCCAGGGTAGGTTATATCATTTTAGCTCACATGACCGAAGGTCAGGTGTAGCTTTAAATATGCTGTTTTGTCTGTCGTCCGTTCGTCGTCACAATTGACTTTAAACCTGGGTCAACTGCAATTAAACTATACAAAAATTATCTTTGTATGGTCTTCTTTCAAAGTTATGTAAAAATGGAATTCCATGCAGAACTCTGGTTTCGGTGGCAACTGAAAGGAAGAAAACGATTAGAAAAAATATTTTTGTCGAAAAACTACAAGGTCAAGAGCTTACAAATTTGGTTGATACATTATTTAGTGGACCTCTACCAAAGTTACATAAATTATGGCTCTGGTATCAGAATCTGCCCGAGCCAAGGGGTCACTTGATTTTTTCATAGACTTTATAGGAACAACTTTAAAACATTTTCTTGTAAGAAACCGTAAGGCCTAGAGTTAAGATGTTTGGTCTGTATAATTGTCTAGTGAACCTGTATCAAGTTGATATAAATCATTGCCCCTGGATTAAAATTGGCCCCGCCCCAGGGGTCACTTTGTGTAACATAGTTATATAGGAAAAGTTTTAGAAAATCTTCTTGTCTGAAACCACAAGAGCTTACATATTTGGTTAATAGTGTCATTTAGTGGACCTCTACCGAAGTTGTTTAAATTATTACTCTTGGGTCAGAATTAGCCCGAGCTCGGGGGTCACTTGATTTTACACAGACGTATATAGGAAAACAATTTAAAAGTGATCTTGTCAGAAACCATTAGGTCTAGGATTTAGATACTTTGTTTGAACCATTATCTAGTGGACCTCTACTAAGTTTGTACAAATCATGGCCCCAGGATCATAATTGGCCCTTGCCCCAGTGATTACTGGGTTATACATTGAGCTATATAGAAAATTTTTTAAAGAAAGTGAAAGGCCTTAGGCTTAGATAGATATAGTTCATCATTGCCTAGTTAATTAGATGGGCTTTAGAAGATCTTGCGCCTCACCAGGGTACCCAGCCCCCACCCACCTCACCTGGGTACATTACCTGCATGTGACCTACTGACCTACTGTTTTTTTAAGCTACATCAATGAAATTTTAACTATTTGTTTAAATTTGCATGAAAACTTCACCTTTGACCTTAGCTTACCTTGATGTACTGACCTCCTTCCTTGTTTTTAAAGATATGTATTTTATATTTTAACTATTTGTATAAGTTTGCATACAGACTTCAAATCTGACTTTTGTTTACCTTGAACTTTGACCTTTCTTGGTTAAGAACTATTTTTTGATATCTAATGTGCTATTTGCATTGTCTGCCATTTGACACATACCTTAGGTGCCATCACCACTTTTCAGGTTAGCGGCCCAGGACCATGTGGTTCTCTTGTTTATCATATTGTACAGTACAGCTTAAACAGACATAACAGATATCGAAATGTGTATTTGATCTTTCTCAAAAATCTTTTTTTTTAGTTTACCGGACAAGATCGATTGTCATTTTCAATGAATTTATTTACTGATGCAATGCTTAAAGGACTCACACAAAGAAACAAGCAAACCTTAGATTATTCACAGCGAAATTTACTAAAAGTTCCAGGTTTTAATTTACTTTACCTTGATTTATTTTCTTGGTTGACGTCAAATATCATGAACAAATATATTGTATGACCATAGCAAACATGCTAAAAATATTTCTGCAATTTAAGGATGCCAGAGCCAAAGGAATTCACATATACGCTGTTGGTATTGGTCTCCGAGACACTAGAGAGTTAGACGGCATAGCGTCTGAGCCAGCCAGCGAAAACAGCTTCAATGTACAAAATTTTGAAGAGCTTCGGGGCCTTGATAAGAAAATATTTTCCGCATTGTGCCCAGGTATGAACTCTTTTTTTTAATAATATATAAGTTTCTGATAGTTCCGTCAGACACATATTGCTTTTATACTTGCTCTAATATTACTGATATATCATTCTAAATATTAAATATATACTTGAAACATAAATGTAACGCTTTATGCTCTCTCCTGAAGAAGGACATATAAAGTAAACGCACTGTTCCTCCTTCCCTCCGTACATGTACAGTTTGATATTTCGTAAATTTTTATTATTAACATAATTTATTGTCATCATATTGAGATCACGTATTGCAAACCAGACACGAAGACCAATCTTACATTTAAAAACACTATAAACATCATGTTTTTGAAGTTCAGCATAAAAAGAGGACATAAACTGTTTATTTCAGTCAAACCTGTGATAAGTAAGTAGAATTTTAGTGTGTTGTTCTTAACTGTAGCATGCTTTGTAAGGATTCACTTGATGTTTTGCTGATGACAACCTTTTCTCTTTTGTGCTTTGGTGTGACCTGCTTCACAATTTCTTATTTATGATAGGCTTTCCACTGGCTTTATCTTCTAGCACTAGAGTGATGACAGCTTAGGTTTGCTATAATCACCTTCAATCTCAGATATTTACTTATGTGAATATATAGCTCATGGCTTTGTATGGCTTTGAAATCTGCCTTGTAGAAAGCACGTTAGAATTAAGAAGTTCCTGTTGGAATAGTAGGACTTATAAAAGGGTATATCTAAGCATTTCAAAATGATATTTATATTTAAGCTAAGGCTGGATAATTTAAGTTTTCATTGTAAATGTTGTATATCAGATGTTTTTGTGACTTGATAAAGTCCTGATTTGCCTGCTTAGCATTTGAAATGCATTTTAAAATATTTGCATCATTGGTTAAAGTCTTTCTACAGAAATAAGAAATAAAACTAACTGTTTAATCATAGGTAATACTTTCGAGCAAGATCCAAAATAAAATGTCAAAAGCTTTAATGCAGATTTCACCTTTTATCAAGCATTTATGGACAAAGATTCTTCAGTACATGGACTGCTATTTGTGAAAAGCTTTCATTTTGCAACGCCTTAATTTTATCACCACCTCATTGCAAGCATGATTTTGAAAACTGTTTTCATAAAAATTAAAATGCAGAACTGCCTTATAAATGCCTTTGTTTTTTAATTGTTTTGTAGTGATTTTTGTTATATATAAACCATTCGACTTTGAGAATGGTTCTCATATCGAAAAACAGTTTTCAAACTTCATTCACATTTCCATAGATACAAAGTCTTCATGCGGATTGACCAAAACTGACCTTGTCTTCGTATTGGACTCCTCGACAAGTGTTACAGAATCAAACTTTGTAAGAATGTTACAGTTTTGTAAAGACATAATTGACGGTGCTGTTATTGACGATGAAAATATGCGTATAGGTGTTCTCACGTACAGCTCTGAACCAGAAATTCAGTTTCATCTGAAGACATATTCTAGAAAGAACTCACTGTTTGATGCAATAGATGAAATACCTTATATTCCTGGGAGCACGAATACAGCTGATGCCATGAGACTCGTTCGACGAAGAATGTTTACTCTGGAAAATGGTGACAGACCTGATGCAGAAAATGTTATTATGCTTATAACGGACAGTGTTTCAAATATAAATTCACAAATCATTATCATGGAAGCGGAAATAGCACACAGTCAGGGGATTCATATCTATGCAATCGGTATTGGCCTGCCCGATACCTTTGAGATTGAGAGCATAGCATCTAAACCAGCATCAGAAAATAGCTTTTCCATCAGGAATTTTGAACAGCTAGTCGATTTATCAGAAAGCTTGTATTTTTCTATATGTCCAGGTAACTTAAAGTAGAATTAACAAGCATTAGTTTCGCCTTTGTCACGTACTCTTTCAATATATCATGCCTTTCTTCATGCGGCACCCACAATAGATAATTAATTTTGTTTCTTGTAGATCTCAGACTGTTGCACTAGCTTAAGATATTTTTACGAGTATACCTGTATTAAGAACATTTTTGGTTGCTCTTTGTATGCTTGTTATGACTGCAAGACTTTTAACACTGTACTTGTTTGCCTCATATTTCTCTACAGGTTAAAGTAGTTATTTGACTTAAACAAAGTACAAATAAAAGCTCATTATTATAACGCTCAGTGAATCAAATAATATGAAGATTCTGGGTTTCAAGTAGAATATGTTAAATTGAGCGCATTTATTACTTTGGAATTTAGTTCATAAACTGAGGTTTTTACTTTATGACAAAAATCGTTTGAAATGCCATACTGAATTGTGTTTTTTAGCAGGACCAATTTTTGTCGCGGTAATAGAATTGTGGTGTTATTAGATACTAGATATTTTGAGTTTAAGTATGGTAAAGTACAATTTAGGTTTCACTAACTATTTAAGCTAAACTTAACATTTCATTGTTAATCCCTTTCTTTATTCTTAAGTTCAGTGTTCATAGCACTGTGTTCTAGAGAAATGAATTTCTTTTCTTTTGCAACAATGAACAAGAATAAAACCTTTCCTGAGTTTTCTTTTTGCACATTTTAAAATGAAGACTTTCGTGAAATGTCTCACATGCATGTCATGCTTGTTTTGGATTAAGAATGTTAAAGTCACTAAACATCACGACATAATTTATATAATATTATTAACATTTGTAACAGTAATAAAAAAAATCTTAATTTTAGAAATAGATATAAAGTTAAAGAACGTTTCATCACAAGTGGTAGCTGCACTGTGTAGTTTGAAGTTAGGTTAATTACATTTTATGAAGTAAATATATACATAAAATTGAAGTCTAATCTTATCATTTTTTGCTCTTTTAGCTACTCCCCGTCCCGGAAAACGTGAGTACATATAACAATTTATCAAAACCATAGCCTCATCTCAGTTGAGGCTATCAAATAACGCATTCTAAAAATCTTCATCCAAAAACGTACAGTTTTCAATAATTTTGAAAATGAACAAAATTAGTGATAAAAATACAAAGACATGTCCGATAAGAAAGAATATTACTTAATATCAAGGAACAATTTTACGCTTAAAATATATGTTTAAAAATATCGAAGTAGATCTGCTTCTTTAGGTTTCGATGTTTTCTCCTTGAATACAAGAAGTCTTCGTCATTTTGCAGATGAAGATAAAAGCTGTGGATTTTAAAGTTGGATTTAATAATTCTTTTATTACAAATGACTTTCATATTTTAACAGAATGTGGTTTGTCAAAAGTCGATGTTGTGATAATACTAGATGCGTCTACAAGCGTAACGGAAGGGAATTTTGAAAAGATGCGTCAGTTTGCTAGAGATATCGTAGATAAAGCTGATGTCGACAGTGGAAGCGTAAGAATTGGTGCTTTAATTTACAGTACTAGCGTAGAAGTTCAGTTCTATCTGAATCAGTACTCAACAAACGCCGAAATTAAAGCAGCAATTGATAAAATACCTTACATTTACGGGAGTACCAACTCAGCGGACGCCCTGAAGACGATGCACAATCAACTGTTCATTGGTCGAAATGGAGACAGACCAGATGTTGAAAATATAGCTTTCATGATTACAGATGGTGTATCAAATATAAATAGCCGAAGAACCATACCTGAGGCTGAAGAAGCAATGAAGAAGGGCATTAAAGTATATGCTATTGGTAAGAATATAGTTATCATTGCAGTTTCCGATTTAATGACTGCCTTAAGTCTTTTGCTTCATATGCAAAATAAAGATTTATGTAGTACAAAGCACAAACTATCTTGTTTTAAGTTGGAAATTTTATCAATTTACTTAATGCATCTTTACATGAAAATTTTTGAACTCATTTTTCTAGTAAACACTTTCATGTGCATTTTCGGAACTTGTTTTACTAAAATGTCTGGTTTAAAGTGAAACTTAATTAATAAAAATGGTTGTGATTTTTTTTTTATTTCATTATTTTAAACATTTTTAAAAGTAATCCTGTATGTTTCTACATTCAAATGAAGCTTACTTATTATCTATTCATTTCATGTTGCATGATGTAGATGTAAATTATTTTTTTCCTGATAAATCTTTTAATTACTCATATTTATCATTGTGCAAAGGTATCGGCTTGCAAGACACAAGGGAGTTGGAAGGAATGGCATCGAAACCAGTCAACGAGCACATGTTTAACGTAAAAGAGTTCGATGAACTAACAGGATTAGTTGACACAATTTTCTCTTCAGGAGAGGCTTGTGGTAAAATATCTATTACTTTTGTTTACAGTTTGTCAGTATGAAGTGGTCCCCTACATATCACCTGTTCGTTGTTAAACTCATGTTGACCACTTAGTTCATTTCTTGAGATCGTTACAAATGAGTATGATGTGTAAATGCTACTTTTGCTTTTGAATACACTGAAGTTCTGCAAATTTAACCCGTCTAAAATGGTTTTAGCTGTGAATCGCTTTTAAGAGTGGACCTAAATTGTTAAAAGGTTTAGACTTGTACCGATATTTGCGTGATTTTAAAACAATCCAAGTGGTGATCATGTTGAACCTTTCCCGTATTTTAGTTAGCGAACCGCCTGTCGCTGATGCCGGAAACGACTTGTCAATCAAGATGCCACAGGATTTTGCAACGCTAGATGGATCAAGATCAACAGATGACGTCAAGGTCGTTAGGTACCAGTGGCAACAAAAATCTGGACCTTCTGCTAATATGGCTGGACAGGATAATGTTGAACTCAACTTGTATGGCTTGCGAGTTGGCAGATACGTATTTAGTCTGACCGTGTTTGATGCCGACAACCAGAGTAATGTGGATGATGTTGTCGTTGTGGTTGAAGGTATCTTAATCTTTATTAAGAACCGTTTATATGAAAAATATGTCAGGGATATGTAAACTGTTTAACTGTTTTCTGTTTTAATATCAAAAGTGATTCATAACTACGTAAAAACTGATAGTACAGTTATGAAAAGAGCAGAACTTTGTTAGAAGCTAAAAACAGGAATAATATTTGTTCAAAAACATGCTTATATACTATACTATTCAAATCCACTTCTTATCTCAAAAACTGAATTATACATTGTCGTATGTTTATTGTTAAAAAGAAAGTTTATAGAAATATTTATAGACTTATCGAGACATATCTTTCATAATATTCACACTCATTAAATACAGCTTAAGCAAGTTGCATTTTCATGATTGCACATATGTATTATTTGCATAATATTATACGGTTCAGTGGTATCTTGGTACATATATATGCAAAACCTATAGTTTGATGGTGACTGCTGCTACTTGAATTTGTAAGTATAATAGCTAATATATTGTGAAAGAAATTCGTAACGGACACTGTTAATAAACGATCGTGTTATAGAGAGTGGCCCACCACTTGCCGATGCGGGCAATGATGTAGAAATACAGATGCCTAAAGACTTTGTCGTGCTTGACGGGTCAAGGTCTACAGATGATGTAGCTGTTGTAAGGTATCATTGGGATCAAAAATCGGGTGGAGATGTCAAAATGCAAGGACAAGAAAATGCAGAACTTAACTTGAATGGTTTGCAAGTTGGTGAATATACTTTTACCCTAACAGTATTTGATGAAGAAGGCCAGAGTGATACAGATGATGTTAGAGTTACAGTCAAAGGTATATCCAATTTACAGATGATGTCATCTAGAGGAACTGAACTATCTGTCTGCACTTATTTGTTAAAACTTAGCATTATTGTACAATTAGCACAATTGCACTTACTAACAAACTCGTAATCAGTATCACTTTAACAATGTGCAGGTTGTGGGTTTTCTAGCAAATGTTGTCTTAGTAAGTACTGTAGTCTACAGACACACAAAAACTTGCTCTGATAGGTTGTCAGTTTGAAATCAGTTCTAAGATTGCGGTAACACTTTACTCTCCAATGTGCACTGCATGTTTTAGAAAGTGCACCACCAGTTGCCGATGCTGGCCGTGATGTAGTAATACAGATGCCTAAAGACTCAGTCACGCTTGATGGCTCAAAGTCTGCTGATGATGTTGCTGTTGTGAAGTATCAGTGGGAACAAGAGTCGGGTGGAGATATTAAAATGCAAGGAGTAGACAGTGCAGCACTTAACTTGAATGGTCTGCAAGTTGGCGACTATGTTTTTACCCTGACAGTTTTTGATGAAGATGGCCAGAGTGACAAGGATGATGTTAGAGTTACAGTGAAAGGTATATCCAGTTTACAGAGGATAACATCTGGAATGAATGTCGACACTTTTGATCTTTCAAGCGCATGCATGTTTACACCTAAATGTTCAATCAAAAGGGAATTGTTCACAAAAGTACTTACTAGTTATTAACTTGAGCAAAAACATAACCATTATGACATAAGCTTTGTTGCAGGTGGTGGGTTTTCAGTAAAGCTTTGTGTTTGTCGGTAGTGTAAATGTTGTTAAAAAGACAATTTTATACTTATAGGTCTTCACTTTGAAACTCAGATTTAAAGTTGCAATAACATTATACACATTTATATGAACTGCATGTTATAGAAAGTACACCACCAGTTGCCAATGCTGGCAGTGACGTAGAAATACAAATGCCGAAGAACTCGGTCACACTTGACGGCTCAAAGTCTGCTGATGATGTAGCTGTTGTGAAATATCAGTGGGAACAAAAGTCGGGCAGAGATGTCAAAATGCAAGGACAAGACAATGCTGAACTGAACCTTAATGGTTTGCGAGTTGGCGACTATGTTTTTACCCTAACAGTGTTCGATGAAGATGGCCAGAGTGACTCGGATGATGTTAGAATAACAGTTCAAGGTAGTTTCAGAAGCGATTGCGACCTATCCACAAACATGTTCTGCTACTTTATTTATATGACTAGCATAATGATCAACAAATTCTATAGCTGTATTAACATGCACATGTATATTTGTTCAGATGAATATTATGTATAAAAAGTAAACGTTTTGTATATGTTTTATTGTCAAAAATATGGCGCATTATAAGTACACGATATATAACAAACACGCACAATGTAACAACATATAAAATTGTACTAAGGTCACGCTTTGAGCACTATTTTGGTAAAGGAGCATGTGTATGTTATGAGTCGTGCTTGCTTGGGTGGCGGATATGTTTTGAAATAAATGTACATTCCTACTGAGCTATTAGATACGTTAGCACGTCGCTGTTATTCGGTTTAATATTTTGGATGAATGCGGTGCTAACAAAAAGATCACCTATTTTAGAGAGCCAGCCACCTATTGCCAATGCCGGTGATGATGTAACCATTAAAATGCCTCTGGACTTTGTTACACTTGATGGTACAATGTCTACAGATGATGTGGAAGTCGTAGGATACCAGTGGGTGCAAAAATCTGGAAAAGATGCTAATATGCGTGGGAGGGAAAATGCGATATTGGATTTGCAAGGTCTTGATGTTGGTGAATATGTTTTTACCCTCAGGGTATTTGACGCAGATGGCCAAACTGACGAAGATGATGTTACAGTTAGAGTCAGAGGTATTTCATGAAGTAGGAAACAGTTGTCAGACATTGCAAAGCAATCTTATCTATTCAGTGTAAATCTATAAATATTATTTACTTGAATACAGGATAATACAGTTCGAGCTAACAACAGTATACCGGTACCAAAATTAACATTTATGCACTAGCACCTTCTGGGTCTTACTTGCTTACTTTCTTTAAAGCTGGGTTATTTAATTCTATTCTGTTTCAAATAGTACTTTTCTTGGTTCGATGTTGTGCTTGACTTTTCCACTGAAAATATCTCATGTCTACTTGTACATTATGTATATCATTACCGCTGCATAACATTAAGAAACTGTAAAATAAACCGATTGTTAAAATTTCTTCTGAATAAGTGTTGTGGGAACGAAAATAGTGCATTTGAAAAATTTTACATTTTTTGATAACTTAAATGTGTCCTGCCCAATATTGGTACATCTCTGGTATCACTATATTGCCGGTATATTAGCTAACATGTGCAATCTTATTATCTGCCAGTGTTAATATGTCTCTCTGCCTATTTTCAATTTCTCTTTTCTTTTGATAGTTTCGTCTTAAATCGAATTTTTATCATTTTCCCCCTTGAGCATCTTTTCATGAAACTTTGAAAATGCAAACAAGCAGATCCGTGTTCAAAACTGCCCATTTCGATTTCTAACGCAACCAATAAAAACTTATTGTATTTATCAGCTGTTATTTGAGCATTATCTTTCAATACAATTAAATTAAAGTAAAAAAATGGCTAACTGCCGTAAAATATATAATCGTCAATAACTTGTCTACAACATTTGCTATAGATTTGACAATATCAAATAAAGTCGATTTAAAAGCATGCATTGACTCCGGCGATCTGGACCGAAGGAAATATAATTTTTCAAGAATCTTTTCGAATTGATAGCTTGATAACCAAAATCGGTTAGTCTATTTTAAGCTGTCTTATATGAAAATTTGAAAATTCATTAAAAAAGTACATACAATAAGGAATCCCTCTCAAGTAACAGTAGAAAGCTACAGGAAGATATTTTTTTATTTTATTTGTTCTGGCTGGCGTCTTCTCTACCTTCTGTGTAACGACGCTTGTAATACCTTTAGATAATGGCGTTCACCTTCTTAGTGCACAATCAAATGTTGGATTTAAGAGCAAGATAAATAGTATAAAATATGACTTTGACCAATAAGATAGCATATAGCGTGATATTTATTTAAGATTCAAGCCATTGGGAAAAAATCTTTACGTAACCTCATAATTTAAGTTTTGATGTAGTTCCTTGCATTTTTCATGGAAATCTCATGACCTTTACCTGAAAATTCTAGACTTGAACAAAAAAGTCAGTGTAAAACAGAGATTCAGCTTTACAAATATTTACATGCGCATCTATATGTAAATGTTTTCATACTTCAGAAAGCGACCCACCTGTTGCTAATGCGGGCAATGATGTGTCAATACAATTGCCAAGGAACTCTGTAACACTGGACGGTTCGAAGTCTTTTGACGACGTTACAGTGGAAAGATATCAGTGGACACAGCTGTCTGGTGGTGAGGTTGCTACGGTTGGACAAAATGATGCTGTGCTAGAGGTCAGTAACCTGGACGTCGGTGAATACGAATTCCAGTTGCAGGTTTACGATGCGGATGGCCAAACCGATAGAGATACAGTTAAAGTGAGAGTTGCAGGTATTGAAAAACATATGTATTTGTACTTATATAATCTACTAATATAACATCATATTTAGTCAGGATACCTAGGTCACTATTCTGCCTTTGAAGGTGCTTTGACGTGTTTGCCCCTTTTTTCTGCAAAGTATGTGTATTTCGCTTTAATATAAGTAGATCACGGCTTTTCAGTGCACAATGTGTGTGCATACAGTTTTTATAAGAATGTAAGAGTTTGTTCTGTTTATTGTGAATGTACACTGTATTTGTATTGCATAACATTTTTGGTGGTGGTTACCATATGGATATTAATGAAGAAAAAAACATGGGAATTCGGTTACTGATTTCATAGCTTTTTGTAATTTTTAAACAATTATTGGTAATTTGACTGAGTGAAGAGACATGAACATTATAGTGAGCAAGCCGCCTGTTGCTAATGCTGGTGACGACGTAACGATACAGATGCCAAAAGATTCTGTGACACTAGACGGTTATAAGTCCACAGATGACATGGGGGTTGTTCGGTATCGCTGGGAACAAACGTCAGGAGAAAAAGGCAGCATGGAAGGACAGGACAATGCAGAACTTAAAATTGATTCTTTACAAGCTGGAGAATACGTTTTTAGCTTAACAGTTTATGATGCAGACGGACAAAGCGACACAGACGATGTTTCAATTTTTGTCAAAGGTAGTCCCAAAACAGATATGAAAATAGGGTGTATTAAAATAATGTGAACGTTTTTCTTTCACATATTGCTTCATACATTATAATACGTATATTTAATAATGTAACATTATTTACTGAAGAAAAATTTAATTGGATGGTGTACTATTGCTTCAGCTAAAAGCATTGATTGATACAGTATCTTTATGGTGTTCTGTCTTAACCTGTTTCACTGTTGTTCTGCATAAAATATTGCACTATTGTTCTGTTATGAATCAAGAGAAGCTTTAAATCTTGAGGTGATGGGAAGCGTATTTTCACGACAGCTAGAAAGTAATGAATTTTACCACGGGTCTTTTTAGTGCAGGTTCTTAATCATCAAGAAGTAATAAAATATGTGTTACATGCTGTTTGGCAAACTCTTTTGATATCAAACGGCCAGTTACTAAGACACTTTCTGTTAGTGTATGAATTATCATTTTGCAAATTATCATGTGATGGTTTAGACGTCTTTGGCCACATTCTAAATGTAAAAATCAAGGTGGAACGACTTAAAAAAGTTTGTAACTAGTGCAGTCGTCATGATGACTCCCTTGCCCATTTAATTCAACATTACAGAGCAATGAAACTTGTAATTGTAATCTTTAGAAGTGCATTTTAGAAATACAAATGTACCAAAACTCAATGAAGAATGATATTTCGTACACGAAACTTTGCAGATTAGCTATATTACTTCTTAGGATTTTGGATCTTTGTATAAAAGTAAATATCTCTGGTACAGATTATACCAAATTAAATGTTTATGTATTTTGTCAGATAATTACTTTAAAGAATTAGAATGCCTTTGACTTTCTAGCTGTAATATGGAAATATGCTCCATTGTGCAAAAACTGTATTGTGTTTGAAATAATTTAGCAGCAAAAGAAAAGTTGAATATGATCCCTGTATGTTTAATCTGATCCAGCCTTGTCTATTCAGTAGGTTACTAATTGTTGCTGAACAGATACAAACAATTTGTAACTGTTTTTGCACAATGGAGTAAGTTTGCACCAACCTTAATCTGCTAAGCACACTTTCGCTGTTTGTCCATACGTTTTGTTAACCTTCTTACATGTTTGTTGAAGTTGTTTGATTGCTTTTATGCTATTTGCGTATTAAGATCTCCCTCCAACTGCCGATGCCGGTGATGACATAAATATTCAGCAGCCTAGTGACACGGTTACATTGAACGGAGACAGGTCCTCAGATGATGTTGCTGTTGTTAAATATCAATGGGAACTTATCGCCGGCGATGCAGACACAGTTAAAATAGAAGACGCGGATACAGTTCAGCCAACAGTGTCTGGATTAAAGGGAGGAGCTTACACGTTCAAGCTTACTGTTTATGATAGGGAGGGCCAGTCGGATGCGGATACTGTAGATGTTAATGTTGCAGGTCAATATTTACATACTTCATTATGTCGAAGGTCAATACTTACGTATTTAACAAATGATAAAGTTACGTAAGATTTATATGTATTTAGTGTTCTAGGTGGCACATTTAACACATAAAAAGTTATGTTGTATCTTTCACAAGTGCATTATACTATTTGAATGATCTGTGTTGTTGCTAACCAAACAATGTGTAGCATGTCAAAATACATATTTGAGTTCTTATATTTGTAAAATAACATCCGTTGCTTTCGGTGGAGGGGCCCTTAGATGCTTAACATTTAACAAAAGAAATTTCCTACAAGTAACGTCAAAGCTACATTTCTGTTTAAATTAAAAATATCCAATCTATGCATGAAACTCAGATTGAACATGTCAATGAATACATGTTTTTTCAGGTTACTAGTTGACATTAAATTTGTTAATTAAATTAGAATTTTGTAATTCGCTATTTATAAAATTTGCTGAAATGAAACCCCATTTTCACTTTTTTATGTTTTGTTTTTACTGTGATGTGTTTTCATGTTTTAAGATGAAACTAGTATAACGGGATTTCAAAAACGTTATTTAGAGCTGAGAATGTAGGGGGTTTAAGGATTAAATGTATTTCTTATCAGCAAATTTGAGTTTCACTGGAAGACAATAAAAAAGAAACATTTTGATAAGACCCTGTTAAGAGTTGATATCCATGTTTTTGTTTAGTTTTAAAGCACAGTTTGACTCTTTTCAGTATGAATTAGAAAAAAACTGTTACAAAATATGAAAAATACAGGATAAAACTATGTTTCCAGGACGATATTTCGAGTGTGAAGTATAATACCATATACCAGAAAAAATGCAGTAAATAGTTTATACCACAGTGTTCGTTACGAAAGTTTACCTGGCGTTGAAGAAGCTCGCGCGATTCTATCTATGACTGAATGCTTTATCTAAATATATACGCAGTCGACAAACAAAGGAAAATGGTGTTCACTGTGGTATAAAGAAATTGTATATGTTCTGCCATATGTACAATGCGTTTTATTCTAAGGCTTTTAGTACACTGTCAGTGTTGCTTCAAAATCCCTTTGTATAGTTTAAACTTTCACAATGTGCATAAGCTCAATTTTTGCCATTAGCGTTTTAATTTTTATTTTTATTTTTTAAATGAAGATAAACTGTTTTGTTACAACAGTTGTTCTTAACCATGGTCAGAAAACACAACACAGATAAATGTCTGGTTATACTTTACAGCATCAACAACTAATGGCAAAAAAATAGCTTAATTATAATTAACACATGCTAATTAACCCACAGCTGCTGACAAACCACCCGTTGCACGTGCCGGCGATGACATCACACTACAACTTCCCGTCAATTACGTCAATCTTGACGGAAGCAGGAGTTCCGATGACGTACGCATAGTTCGATACAGATGGCGTTTGAGATCTGGGAATGAATCGACTCTAAAAATGGACGGAGAAAGGTCTCCGGTTTTGAGATTAAGTGAAATTAAACCTGGCAACTATCGTTTTAGCCTCACTGTTGTTGATGAACAGAGGCAAAAAGACACTGATTATGTAGAGGTTAATGTGTTGCCAGGTAGAGTTTATTTTTTCTTATATAGAGCTTGTTGATATCATATGAAAGATCTGTTTTCTGATTTGACAGCTTATTTTTCCCGTTCCTCTGTATAGAAATAAGGGAAAAGAATTCCTGTTCAAAATGAAACAAACATTAGCCTATAATGTATAAAATTTTACATTATAGTTGATTTGAATTGATAAGAAGTGATGCAATAGTGTTATCACGCAGAGAAATTTCCTTTTTTAAAAGGAACATACTCTACAAGTAACCCATAATATACTGCACACATATTGTATTTAAAAAGAAAGTATGCTGAAAACATTTTCTTGAAGGGTAAGATAACTTTCGTTTAAAAAATGGTTATCCACCAAAAATCTGTACAACAACCCTTTATAAAAAGAAAAGACTTATTCATGCATTCAGCTTACCTTTGATCTTCCAATTTTTAACTGAAACATGGTCATTTAGATATCATTCGGTTTCATATAAATTTAAAGGACATAGAAAACGCTAACCTAGTGTAGATCCCTTTAATGGACAATGCTTATGATATTTCATATATGATGTCGTCATTTCTTGATGTCATATACAGAAATTAAAACAGTAAACATTGACAGAAAAACTTAAAGCAAATCTTTCATAGACATTTTGTTTAAAGTGTTTTTTTTTTAATTTTTCTTCATTTTTTTCAATGTTGTCATAATAACAAGGCTTAGAAACAATCCTTTAAATAGTTTGCTTTATTATACATTTTATTTGGAATTGTCATATACTGTTATTTAAATTTATGTTTGCTCTAGATGCGTAAGAATAATTATAAAATATCTTTCTGTACCTCAGTTTAAATATGTCTTCATACTTGATTCAGTGATTGTTTTCTTAAGCGCTTGTCATTTTCAAATGCCCCAGGTAAGTTCAAAATATAACTGTTTTCAAATGCCTTAGATAACTCTTAACTTAAAATGTCCTTATATGCTGAGGGTATGTAGGAATAAAATTTCTTTTCAATAGCTGAAATAGTATGAGCTTACCTTATCAACTAATACTTTCATTTCTCCTGTTTTAATTTTGAGAAACCTTACTTTCATGTAAACTTAAAAGGCTTTGAATATTGAAATATTTTTAAAGATATAGGAACATGTACAAACAAACAAACAAACAAACAGTAGTAACTTCAGTGATATTAGAAAAAAAGGCTAAAGATAACGTACACACTATTGAAAATCTACTGTCTTTCTTTGTTTTCAATAGACTTTTTTTCGAGGGTGTGGGGGGAGTGGGGGAGGATATTTATGTTTTCTATCCATATTCACGATTTCAAAAATCTCAGTGAATTTTAATGTAAAATTTACTACTATGTCCTATCAGAATATGTCCTATCAGATTCCACAGAAAAAATATTTTTTTATATCAGGACAAACGTGAGATAACGTCTTAAGATGACGTCTTATTCTGTTATGATTTCTTAGTTTTAAAATAAAAATTCACCATACATGTTTTTGTCACGTGAATTGACGTTTAACCAGTACCATACCTAAGTTTTGCTTAAGCACCCGTATGTATTCCTGCTTTGCTGTGGTCCTATGAAATAGCTTTATTAACTTTACAGAAATGCATATTCCAAAAATAAATATTTATATACGTTTATTGTAAAGTCACATATAGCAAAAGTCTTATGACAAAAATATATTGACTTGTAGACAAACCACCTACGGCCAACGCTGGAGAGGACCAAATTTTAGAACTTCCTGTTGATCAAGCTACATTGTATGGAGATCGAAGCACTGATGACGTCAGAATTGTGACGTATGACTGGAAACAGGTTTCTGGCGGTAGTGTATTTATGGATGGTGAGGACCAGCCCAACGTTGCCCTCTACAATCTCAGAGCTGGAGAATACACATTTGAACTGACTGTTACTGATGAATCAGGGAATCAAGACACTGATACCGTTACCTTACTTGTTTTGCCGGGTAATGTCATTTAATATGTCATGTATTTTACAAATATTTGTGAAATGTCTCTGCTTTGTTTTATTTGTGTGTTTTTTCTTAGTGTGATTTTGCTAATTTCTAATTGACTTGCAGAAAAAAATGAATATGTTCATTATTCTGTTTATAAAATGTAATACTTTTTATTTAAGGTATGATATTTTTGTCTGTGATAAAAAATATTTTTACCGAGGTCATATAAATTTCTGGTGGATGGCATGTCTTATGTCAGCAAATATCTTATTGTTGTAGTCTCTGCAGAAATTAACGTTTTTGTATATTTATTCCGATTTATTCGGTTTCCGAATAAGTCTTAAGGTTTAACTCTTATATTCCAGTTCTAAACTCATAGTTACGTATTATTTTACTTCAAATATCTATATTCATATTAGAACCAACAACCCCAGCTCCAACGGAAGCGCCATGTGGCTTGGACAAAACTGATGTGGTTTTTGTGGTGGATGCATCTACAAGTGTAACAGAGGCTAACTTCAAGAAACAGCTAGACTTTATGAAATCAATCATTAACTTTGCCGACGTTGATTCAGGTACGAATAATTATGTACATTGTATACCATCTTCTTTCGTGCTGCGTTGTTTGTGTCATTGCCTTTCAAAGACCATCTAAAACAGATATCAGACTCTTGGAATAATTGATAATATAAACTTGATTAGACATTTTCTTTGTGACTGTCATAGATGCTGCTTTAGAATTGAAATATTTAGAGATTGTGAGACTTGTTCAGAATTTTTTAAAGTTATTTCAGTACTATTGAGTTTGCTTTGAAGCGAATCAGTTCAATTTTGTTCACATTGTCTTTTACGGTACTGGGTATTGTTTGCTGTTTTTATTGGTCTCTGTTCCGAAATATGTCCAATTTTCTCTTAACAGTCATGACATTGCTCTTACTTTAAGTTATGTTTTAAATTTTATATGAGAGTGTGGTGATGGTGGTTGGGTGGGGGGGATGGGGCTTATGGTACAACATTACTGAGTTATATCTATAGAATGAAGATAAATTCAAAACGTAGACGTGTTATATATTTGATCTTGTTTAAAGAACAAAAGCATTAAAATACTGCAAACCTAATTGAAATGTTTTATCTAAGGAATAATGGCACTCTAAAACAATACTGAGACTCAAAACTCGATGGAAAACGGAAACGTTTTATCTAAGGAATAATGGCATTCTTAAACAATACTCAGAATCAAAACTCAATTGAAAACGGAAACGTTTTATCTAAGGAATAATGGCACTCTAAAACAATACTGAGACTCGAAACTCGATAGTAAATGGAAACGTTTTATCTAAGGAATAATGGCACTCTAAAACAATACTGAGAATCAAAACTCGATGAAAAGTGGAAACGTTGTATCTAAGGAATAATGGCACTCTAAAACAATACTAAGAATCAAAACTCGATGGAAAATCGAAACAAAGTCGACTACAATTTTGCGAAACTTATTTTCTAACGTTCTACCGAGTCCATAAACTGTGATTTAGAATAACCTTAATTTACAGTTTATTCAAGTTATTCATCAGGTTATAGAATTATAATGGTGTTCTCATATATAACTCTCTATAGAAAGAACACTGTTGCATGGGGTATTGTACTTTTACTTTCATATCACCCTGGAAAAAACAGTCGAGATTTTGTAGATTTATCATCTCCTTAACTCTTGGTTAATTATTAATTATTCTGCAGTTCTAGAACAGTGAAAAGCATGTACACATTATAATTTAGTCATAAAATAATGAGTTTACTGTTGCCTCTACCAAGTAGGGTTATAAAAAATAACGAAACATTGTTTTTCATTTGAGAAATTAAATAATTTGTATCAAAAACAATAAGTATCATATTTCACAAGAGCACATTTTATATAATTGTTTAACCCAAGAAACAACAACACTGTTCTTAATAGCTTGTTTGTCAACCTAATTTGATATCATTGTAAATGATTAGCCAGTGGGTAAAATGTCAACAACCTGAATAAACAGTACGATATTACATTTTCATTTTTTTTAATTTCTGTAATTTTTCTATAGGGATTAGTCATTATGAGTAGTTTTTATAAGTTGTTTTTTTCTACAGTCGATTTTACTTACTTCATTTAAAGTATCTCAAGAGATTAACTCAGATCAAAGCTTGATTGCAGTGGAGTAATTCATTCTGAGACAGTTTTAAAAAGTCAGTTCAATCGATCAGTTAAAAAAGTAAAAATTATCACAAGTACTCTCGTATTTCTGTAAGTTGAACATGTTATTTTTTCAAATGGTTTAGTATTATCGAATTGCTATGTGTTTTTCAGGAAGTGTACGGTTTGGTGCTTTGATTTACAGTACCGAAGTCGAAATACAATTTCATCTTAATGATTATAGAACAAAGAAGGCCGTATTGGCAGCTGTCGATGAAATTCCTTACATATATGGCAGTACTAACACTGCTGATGGTTTAACAGTCATGAGAGATACCATGTTCAGTTTCAGGTACCAGTAGCATGTATCATTTACAAGAGATTTAGTTTTATCGTAAACAAAAAAGGATAATAAAACCTTTCTTCGGGTCATGTTCATAGCTTCAATTTGAATCTTTTATAAACAAATCTTTTTTGGTCGATCCTGCTTGCGTGAGGTCGCATTTCTGCTGCAATGGCGGTTTGTGCACATATGTTTATGCATCAATGCTTGTGTGCGTGTGTGTGTGGGTGGGTGCGTGTGTGCGTGTGTGTGCCCAAATTAGTTCTTACATAAGGGAATTTCAAACTGTTTTGCAGAAATATGAGAAGAGGGAAGCGTCGTCTTGAAAAAAAAAATTCTGAAAATGTTAAAGATAAATAACAAGTGCAATTTTTTTTTCAGGCATTTAGAGTGAGTGAGTGAATGAATGAGCTGCTGTTATCACTCGCAATAAATATATATTTCTGTTTCATAGGAACGGTGACAGAGATGACGCTCCAAATGTTGCTATTGTTATTACCGATGGTGTATCCAACATCAATAGTAGAAGGACCATTTCTGATGCCGAACAGGCAAAGGATGTTGGCATACATATATATGCTGTTGGTATTGGCCTTACTGATACCAGAGAATTGGATGCCATTGCTTCTGAACCAGCATCAGAGAACTCTTTCAATGTTGCAGATTTTGACGAGTTGTCTGGTCTTGGTGCAAAAATATTCACCGCCACATGTGTTGGTAAGTAGTATGATCTTAACATGTCCACAAGCACATTTTTGTCAGTTGAATTCTTATTATTTTGAAGAAACAAAAATAATTTCAATATTTTTAAGTATGACCTATAAAAATTGTTGTCTCAACTTTAATCTTGGCTGTTTGTCATCTCTCTTGTATTCAGCAGAAATATCAATTCTAGATTTTTACACTCTACCCATTTATCATACACTTTTTCTGTATTGGGCTTCTCGAAGTTGTGCTAGTTTCAGTTATTTTCAAAACGGTCATAAAAACATTTGTTTCGTGTATTTCAGAAAAAACAACCACCACTACAACGACAACTACAACCACAACAATTACTACAACAACAACAGGTAGCAAGGTTTTTATACTTAAGAGATGCTTTGACCAATACGTAACTCTTTGGCTCGTTCTGAAACTTGTTATTATTTCTGCCTCTTGGTCACAGACATAATGAATCTGTTCATTAATATTGACCACTGAATTCCAAAAAAAAAAAAAAACATTTTATTATTTGCTACAAATATTCGATTAAATAGTAGTTTATCATTTTTATAATAATGGTCGATGTTGTTGTTCATCTTTGAATAAGGGATCATTTTGCTCTTTACTTTGTAAATTGAGGGGCAAAATTGTATGTAAGGTCATCTGAAACCTATTGTTCTGTAAACATTTCCCTTTGACCGCTGTTATTTAGGACGTTGGAAATACAAATGTCTTTTCAGAAAAAAGTGTTACAAACTAGAATAGAAGCAACAACTTAAATGACATATGGAGACATTAAGTTGAGATTTATAAGGTTAAAATAAAACTTCAGAAAAAGTCCATAATCCTGTTAATAAAGCATTTCACACTGTTACAATTATACAGTTTTTAGTTCGACTATTCGAGGAATAGTAATAGCTAACCTAGCTTTCCAGGCGTCAACGTCGGCATTGGTTTATGTTTTTATGAAAGGCTAATATCCTGTATACTATCAAAGATATTTTGCTTCAATCTTCACATGCTTACTTCCTATAACAAGGTACATAACTCTGTCAACAGTAAATTAAGAGTAATGCCTATTTTAGACTAAAAAAATTTTGGTTAAAGTTTCTTTCCCTGTGTTCCATATCTCTACAGTCAATGACACCGTCCAAGGTTGAATAACTGTTATCTAATTTTTGCAAATTTATCTCCCCTTTTTGAATTTTGCAAAACTATGCCCACATTTAGAAAATTTGTCCACCACAAAAAAAAACGTTTAAAGCTTTATACACTTCTTTAAGGTCATACGTCTGCATTGTTGAACAAGGTTTGATAACTCTTTCTTTTTTAGTTACAATTTTTTTCTCCCCTTTTTAACTTTTGAAAATTGTACGCACTGTTTTGTATTGAATAGCTCTGTCTATAACAATTCAAGAAGCCCATTTAAAACTTTTTGTATGCCTTTACGGTCAAAAATCTTGAACACTGAACAAAATTAGATAAGTGTTGCCTGTCTTGTAGCAAATTATCTCCCTTTTTGGACTTAGAAAGTATTGCTTAATGCTTCTTGCCTGTATTGGATATCTTCTCAGTCAATAAAGACACCTGTTTGGAAACTTCACACGTGGGTTTGAGTCTTAGTTAAGGTCACTGTGTAAGGTCAGATAACTCTAACCGGTTTTAACAAATTTATCTTCCCTTTTTAGATTTAGCCACACTATGCAAAATGTTTAAAAAAAAATAGTGTCCATCTCCACAACCAATAAAGATGTTTAAAGTTTTATGTACTTCTTCTAGGTTGTAAGTTTATGAATTAAAAGTCTGTAATTTGTTCATTGACAAAACATCCACTGACTTCCCCTGCTATGTTTACTGTCATGTACATATACACTGTGTATAACATTGCTTTCTTCTAGCATAATGCGAATTGTCGAGCATTCATGAAAGTTTGATAAATTCAAATGCATATCAGTGTAAAATAAACATTTTTGTAGCATGCATAATTTATCGATGTTTTTTTCTATTTTAGCTGCTCCTACGACCTCACCCAGTGAGTATGGTGCTAGAATGCACCATGTCTTCCGTGAATGCACTCATGTACCAACTAACAAACGGTGTCGTGTAAGACTACAACTAACATTTACACGTCTTTCTCGCTTTTTATTTCATCTCGTGTTGTAACCGGTTTTTTCGTGTATTTACATGTTGTGATATAACACATCCGTTCAAAGCATTCTTTCCTATCCATAAAACTTAAAACTCATTTTTAATTTTATGTACCAACTAATACAATGTAAACTGCCATAACGTTTCTTTTCCTTGTTACTTTGAACGAAAAGTATGGTCTGATTTTTTCCCATGTCTCTATTTACACGATGTTAAGTCCCCCTTTCTTTTCTCAAATGAGTTTCCTTGATGTTCAAAGAAAGGTGTAGTCTTGACACCACTTTAGAATTATCTCGCTGAAAATAGATTCAGGTGGTGGCGGGAATCATGCTAGCTTCATATATTTTGGGCTTGTGGTGGCTAGGAGAGACTATGTATTTTTTTAGTTTTTCTATCTTGTAACGCCTATTATATTTATTTATACGATTAATTAATTATTTTATTTATATGAGATGTTTTTTTCCTTTCTTTCATTTTTTTTACAAAAGATATTTTATGTTGAATTCAACGCAAATAGTGAGTGTCATTGTTACAAATTTAGCCTTTTATCTGTGTGTTCTGAATTGTTAATTTCTCTTTGATCAAATATAATGACAAAATTGAATGGCCTTTTATATATTTAAAACTTAAGTCTTAAGTGATGATCATGCATAAACATGATAATGTCTGTTTTTTCTCTCTCAAAATTAAGAAGTCAGACGAAAAAAAGCTCCTAATTGTTCCTCAAAAAAAGGTGCATCCCATATTTCAAGGATATTGAGATGATGAATTTATCACAGAAACAATGACAAGATAAAGTCATAGCTATTGTATTGATGTTAATATGGTCAATAAAACATTTTTTTTACTTTCGGAATACTATTTCGGTCTAAAAAACACACTTGATATGCAGTATTTAGAATGACAAGGCAAACTTGTTGTAAAAACAAGTTTGTACCAAATTTAAACGGCATTGAATATTTGTCTGAATAGTGTGTTTTCTATGTGTTTTACATGGTACAGTGGTTAAGTGTTTCTGCATTCCCGTGGTTTTGATGTTGTTTTTTTCATGCTTTGCGTATTGTCAATATACAAATAATTTAGGTGTGTTTGCAACACGTTATTTTGTTATATTCGGATGCATCAACCACGGAATTGTGAGCTTACAGATGTATTAATTATTAAAACATTATTGAATGTTGTGACCCTATTTCAAACCACATGACATTGAGTGAATTTTTAATATATCGATTAAACCCGCCCCTACCCTTTGATCTGAGTGCTTGGAGTTTGTGTGAGTTGTTCAGTGTGCTATAAGACGCGTGTGAGAGGACGTTACTTTTTAACTTATGTTTTAATATGCAATAAAAGTAATCTTTTTTCTTTCTTCCATGCTTAATTGTAAATCATAGCTTAGATCAAATATGTTAACAAACTTCTTTTAAAAAAACTTATCATTAGAGCAAAACATATTATCTAAATACACACAGTATTTAAATTGATGAATTGCTATAGGTATGGTATTTCATTTTTCTGACGCGTTTTCACTTTAACAAAATGTTATATTTCGGGACTTACTGCAATGTTTTGAAAAATTAAGAGAGTTAATATATATTTCTATTGTTTATGTATTTGTTACATACGCACTTTCAAGACATTGATAGGTTAAGTTTGTATCAAAGAAAAACTTAAGCGACAAAATTCAACTAATTAAGCAGTGATTGTAAATCAATCAGATAATAGGAATATTCATTAAGCTTATTATTTTGATAAAGAAGGATCAGACACATGGCGAGTGAATATATATTTTGATTACACAAAATAATGTTTATGTGACATGTTCCTTACAATAGGTTGCGGTTTATCAAAGACTGATCTTATTTTCATCCTGGACGCAAGCACCAGCGTAACTGAAGAGAACTTCCAGAAAATGAGAGATTTCTTAAAAGACTTTTTGAAGAATGCTGACATCAATTCGGGCTCTGTACGAGTCGGCGTTAACATATATAGCACGGACGTGAGGGTTATGTTCCACCTTAATGAGTATGTATAGATGACTAAGCACAAGTACTTGACTAATATTTACCAGACACATATGTCTCAAATGAAGACAATATCGTTTTATATAAACCTGTTTAACTTTCTATCAATTTACATAGCATTTGTAGCAAGGTAAAACTGATTTTGATTGAAGTTAAAAAAATTATATGAATAAACTTATATTTATAACGATAGAAAAATAAAAACTTTACGTTACAAGGTCGTGTTTGTAGTGGTGGAGTTTTGGTGTGTTTGCATTGTTTATATCAATATTAGTGGCAACCTTTTCTATATAAACATAAAGAAAATAAAAGATAAAAGTAAAAACTAAAAATAAAAACAAGTAGAAAGGAGGATTTAAAACACAAAATAGCATTAGCCACAATTTAATAAGATATATATAACAACTGTTACTGTATTGTTGCAGTCATACAACAGAAGCAGCTGTAATGAATGCAATCGACACAATTCCATATATTTATGGATCCACAAACACGGCAGATGCCATCAAGGTTATGCGAGACGACATGTTTACTTCAGTCCGAGGCGATCGCCCTGACGCACCTAATATTTGTGTCCTTCTTACTGATGGTATCTCCAATATCAACTCGAGAAGGACAATCCCAGAGGCCGAGGAAGCAAGAAAGAGAGTAAGTTATATGCGGTAGATCTAAGTATAGATCGTTCCATAATTGTCAACCGCCATTAAGAAGGTCACATGATCAGTCCACCATTAAAGATCGGCAAATACCACATTATGGTGCAGAAGTTCCGAATATTTATATCATACGTTAACGTAGCAACCAGTTTAACTTATTTGCGATATCATGTGAATTTTGTTTGTCAGAAAGAAAGTCATCAGTGAGTACTACTACCATAATGGTGGGCTTGAACATATTATTAACTTTAAGATAAAATGCGTGGTCATAAATAAATTTAAATTCTCGGGACTCTAGCTGGCAAAATAATTAAAAGTCATTGACAAAAAAATGTAATAAAAACACACTTATAATACCGTTCTTTTGAAAAGATTCAATTGTTTTGCAAAATATTATTTGAGACATAAGAGGCTCATTACCTTGTTACTTTTCATACAAGTCTATTATATATTCATTTTAGAATATTAAACACCTGAGACACTATAAAATAGGCACTAGGCGGTTCAAGATGAAAGGTGGAGATGTGCAAAATACACTTTAGACTATTTTTCTCCTTTTCATAAGATGGAATTATGATATTACTTATTTAACAGACTGAAAAATGAAAAAAAAAATGTTTAGTATCTCGCTCAACAATTCATTGTCGTTTAAACAAAACTACCTGTTTCATTCTTGAGTACAGTATTACTTTACATGGATTGGTGCATTATGCAGTGCTAGTTTAATTTTCAAACACCCTTTTTGTCTTTTGCGGTATCTTTTGGTGTATTGACTGTCGTTACGTAATATGATGGTTCCATGTTGTGTCACTGTTGATCATGTCACTGTTAACCATTTTTGTCGATCTTGCTTAATCAGTCACAGTAAAACACTCCTAGAATTGAATTTGCTCTTAAATAAAGCCTGGAGGCTATGGAACTTGGTCTTTATATTTGCCCTTGCTTGCCATACGAGTATGAATTTGAAGATAATCGAAAAATGTATTTAACTTACAAGCTTGACATACAAAAACAAATAAATCCTAGTGTCTATGTTTGTCTTTTGGATCATTTAATATGTATTCGATAATTCATTAATTTTGTTATATTTCAGAATAACTTCTTTTAAATGTATCGATTGATAGCATTTTATTTGTACAACAGGTGAGTTTGTGTGTGCAGAAAGGTAAGAAATATAAGAGATCAGGATTGTTGACTTTCTAAAAAATAAGCTTTTAAACTTTAAGGCATACATTTTAAGAACGGAAACACTCTGAACAGAACTTTAATTCTCAAAATTTGGAATGGAACCATAATTCCTCTTCCATAAATTTATAAAAAAAACACAAAGTCAGTAATGATACGATCACAAAACAATAGTATCAAAAGATAAAAAGAACCTATACATCAAGAAAAAAATGAATAAATCAATAAATCGATACAACGACAGAGATAAAAAGGATAAGATACTGATCTTAGAGTATTTGCCCTCCGTCTTCTGCTTCTTTTTCTCATCATCATCATCATTGTTATTATTACCATTTCTTGTTCGATTAGTATGACACGTATCTAATGGTACCCTTTTTTCAGATGTTATGAAGATAGATCAGTGTTTCTAGCATTTTTTTTATAGATTTAAAGGAATCTCGTGGGAAATATCATCTGAACTTTATTTAACAATCCAATAGATGTGAGATGTCAGAAAAAAACAAACGTTACGAATATGCACTAGTTTGGGTTAGTAGACCATGGGACGGATCTTTGATGAGAATATGGTAGATAGGAATTTGGTTCTCTAGCACATAGTATCAAAAGCACATTACATCTATACAAAATGTGACATTTTTATGCTTCGCGGTGTAATATCATTCCCTAGACCTAAATGGCAGGCGCAGGGGAGGTAATCATACAGATACTAATTTTGGAAGTGTCTGTATTTCGGTGGAACTTATTTCCCTCTACCTATACTGTGCACATTAGGATTACAGTATAAACATAAATTTTTATTATTTTGAACAGTCTAAATAATTAAAAAGAGCAAAGGTTTCTAAGAAATTACACTAGAGCTTTTATTTATTTATTTATTATTTATTTATTTGTTTATTTATTTATTTATTTATTAAAGGTTACATAGGTAACCTCTCCAATTTCTTACTATTAAGAAAAAGATCGAAGTTGAGGTTTTGGTCGAATCCAATTGGCGAGATTGAACATGCAGATAAATCTGCCCCTTTTCAGCTAAACACTCTCACAAATATTTACTATCTTTTGTCGAAGCTGTTTGTTGATAGCTGTATAGACCATTCCAGAATTGATAAATTGACCGCCACCATTATGAAGATTACGTGACTGTCCGCCATTAAAGGACTGCTAAATGTCGCTATGATGTTTAAGTTCAGTATAAATCTGTATAACTTTAGCACATTTCATACGTGAATTTTGTTGCAGAATAAACATCATTTTATTGTTATTGTATTATTATTACTATTTTGTATGTTATGTTCCTGACTTGAACATATTAACTTGAATTATTTAACACATGAAAGACTGTGAACAAGAATTTGGACTGTTCAAAGTAAAAGCTTGAGTTTTGTGAACCATATAATATGTGTAAAACGCAAATAATATTGAAAGCACTGTTTTCTTTTTCGAAAGTTGAAATTTCGATTTTAATTATTAGAACAACTGTGAAAACTAACAAAATGACAAAATTGAACATCTCTCTCATCAATAGCGTGATCATTCTGTTTTAACTAAAACTTGCTTCATTCTTTGATACATTTTAAAGAATATTTGGCAATAAATATGCATTGTTTAATGCTTCTTTAATTATCAAACTATCTTTTGTCTTTCGCGGTGTCCTATGGTGAAGGAATGTGGTTACGTAATATGGGGGTGACATACTGGAGTGTAGAACAATAGCCCACTAGGACAATAGCCCACTGGGACAATAGCCCACTTATATACAATGTACATAATTATGCATTTAAATAAAAAGTATGTAATGAGTTTAAAATATCAGTATTCATAAGTCAACAGTGTAGACTGTTTTTTCAGTTCAGAAATTTCTGTTTTAACAACAGCAGATCCAGATCCAATGGGTTATTTACCAGCTCTATACTTTTTACTTATGTTTTATTTGGTAGACACAAGGTATAAATGAGTAAAAGCACACTTTATGATTGAATATGAAAATTAATGTTTTGCCTATAAACAAGGGATTGAATTTGTATTTAAGATATATAGATGTAAATAAGACATAAGATAAATGTCAAATTTGATTTTTTAACCATTTCTGATAAGCAGTGGGCTATTGTCCTCCTTGCCAAATATAGCAGTGGGCTATTGTCCTGTGGGATATTGTCCAGTGGGCTATCGTCCTAGTGGGCTATTGTCCCAGTGGGCTATTGTCCGTTCCCAGACATACTGTCTTTGTTTTGATAAGTCACCATTAATTGGCATTGTCGGCTTTGCTTGATCAGTCACAGTAAAACACTGTAATAATGAAATTTGCACTTTAGAAAATGCCTAAAGGCTATAAAACATATGGTTTATATATATTCCTGTTTGTTATATGAAATTTCATGATACATATTCTTCCTTAAATGAAAGATTTTCAAGACCGTATGAAATTTATCATCTGTTGCCATATAGATCTTTTTTCTATTCTTTCTTTCTAGCATTTGGGAAATCCGTTTTTGCAAAGTATTGATATGTACAATATGTGAGTTTTGTATGCAAAAAGAAGTAATAGCTGCAAGCTACACGTTTGTAAGAAACTGATCTTAAAATAATACATTTGCTTTCCTTCTTCTTCATTTAAACATTATTGTTGATGATATTTCTTGTAATACGCAAAACAAACTTATTATGATACCTTTATAACTGTACCCTTTTGGTCAGATTTTTTAAAAAGATAGATACATGTACTTTTTAAAAGCAGCTTTTCGTGAAATGTTGATAAAATAAAAAGAATTAATCTACTGGAGAATATCACAGGACCTTTATTTAACAGTTCAATAGATTGAGATGTCAGCAAAAAATCGTTTACAAATATACTTTTTTTTCAGTAAAAGAGCTTGGGATAGATCCTTACTGACAGTAAATGCTTTGTGTTGTTCATATATATCTGTTTCTCTAACACACAACTCCAAAATCACATAAAAGCTATGAAAATGGGACTTTTTTCTAAGCTTCACATTATAAAACTGCTTCAATCTGTGCAGTCCCTTAATGGCGGATGCAAGGGAGGTAATCAGGTAGGTACTAATTTCTGGAACGGTCTATACATCAGAATATAAATAGTAGTATTACATAGTCTTACCTTATTATTCCATCAAAGAATCATAATATATCACACGGCTGAAACACCTCTCAAGTTGGACTTCACGAGTGTTACACAAACACGTCCTTTCTGTTAAAGGGTATCCGAATCTATGTAATTGGTATTGGTTTGACTGACACCAGAGAAGTGGAAGGAATCGCATCCCTCCCGATTGCCCAAAACTTGTATGCCGTTCAGGACTTCGACGAATTAGTAGGACTTGAACAGAAAATGTTTAAATCTGTTTGCCCAGGTAAGGAAAAAACTTGATATGTGTTTTTAGCTCACCTGAGCCTTTGGCTCATGTTGAGCTATTGTGACCGGACTTTGTCTGTCGTCCGTCAACAATTTCATTCAAACGACATCTCCTCTGAAACCTCTGGGCCAAATTTGATGAAACTTGCCTGGGATGTTTCTTGCATGAAGCTCTACAAAAGTTGTTTAAAGAATTCAATTCCATTAAGAACTCTGGTTGCTATGGCAACTTCAAATTATGCCCCTGGGGTCAAATTTGGCCCGGCCCCGGGGGTCAACTGATTTAACATAGTGAAACTTTAAAAATCTTCTTGTCTGAAACCACAAGGCCCTGAGCCTTAAGATTTGGTATGTAGCATTGTCTAGTAAACCTCTATCAAGTTTGTTCAAATTATGCCCCTGGGGTCAAATTTGGCCCAAACCCGGGTGTCAGTTGATTTTACAAAGGCTTATATAGTGAAACTTCAAAAATCTTCTTGTCTGAAATCACAATGCTCTGAGCCTTAAGATTTGGTATCGGACATTGTCTAGTGAACCTCTACCAAGTTTGTTCAAATTATGCCCCTGGGGTCAAATTTGGCCCCTACCCGGGTGGCAATTGATTTTACATAGGCTTATATAGTGAAACTTCAAAAATCTTCTTGTCTGAAACCACAAGGCCCTTAGTCTTAAGATTTGGTATGGGACATTGTCTAGTAAACCTCTACCAAGTTTGTTCAAATTATGCCCCTGGGGTCAAATTTGGCTCAGCCCCAGGGGTCAACTGATTTAACATAGTGAAACTTTAAAAATCTTCTTGTCTGAAACCACAAGGCCCTGAGCCTTAAGATTTGGTATGTTGCATTGTCTAGTAGACCTCTATCAAGTTTGTTTAAATTATGCCCCTGGGGTCAAATTTGGCCCCTACCCGGGTGTCAGTTGATTTTAAAAAGGCTTATATAGTGAAACTTCAAAAATCTTCTTGTCTGAAATCACAATGCTCTGAGCCTTAAGATTTGGTATCGGACATTGTCTAGTGAACCTCTACCAAGTTTATTCAAATTATGCCCCTGGGGTCAAATTTGGCCCCTACCCGGGTGTCAATTGATTTTATATAGGCTTATATAGTGAAACTTCAAAAATCTTCTTGTCTGAAACCACAAGGCCCTTAGTCTTAAGATTTGGTATGGGACATTGTCTAGTAAACCTCTACCAAGTTTGTTCAAATTATGCCCCTGGGGTCAAATTTGGCTCAGCCCCAGGGGTCAACTGATTTAACATAGTGAAACTTTAAAAATCTTCTTGTCTGAAACCACAAGGCCCTGAGCCTTAAGATTTGGTATGTAGCATTGTGTAGTGGATCTCTATCAGGTTTGTTCAAATTATGCCCTTGGGGTCAAATTTGGCCCCACCCCGGAGGTCAGTTGATTTTACATAGGCTTATGTAGTGAAACTTTATAAATCTTCCTGTCTGAAACCACAAGGCCCTGAGCCTTAAGATTTAGTATGGGACATTGTCTACCAAGTGTGTTCAAATTATGCCCCTGGGGTCAAATTTGGCCCCGCCCCGGGGGTCAACTGATTTAACATACTGAAACTTTAAAAATCTCCTTGTCTGAAACCACAAGGCCCTGAGCCTTAAGATTTGGTATGTAGCAATGTGGTGTGGACCTCTATCAAGTTTGTTCAAATTAAGCCCCTGGGGTCAAATTTGGCCCCTACCCGGGGGTCAATGGATTTTACATAGTCTTATATAGTAAAACTTTAAAAATCTTCTTGTCTGAAACTACAAGGCCCCGAGATCTAAGATTTGGTATGTAGCATTGTCTTGTGGACCTCTACCAAGTGTTTTTCAAATTATGCCCCTGGGGTCAAATTTGGTCCTGCCGCGGGGGTCAGCTTAGGGAAACTTAGTACATAGGGAAAACTTTGAAAATATTCTTGTTTGTATAAAATATGTGATCTTTGAATATCTTCAGTTAACAAATGTAATGTTGCATCTGATGTTTGCTTAACGGTAGACCCTCAGGCAAAGTACTCAGGTGAGCGATCCAGGGCCATCATGGCCCTCTTGTTTAAAATTCCCTTTTATCCAGATGTATTGTGATGAAGTGGACACTTTTTAGTTACTTTTGTTTAAATTTCTTGTTTTCAAATTGTTTCCAGCAAGTTTTCGTCAGATACTGTATCATAAAATAAAATTCATTTAATTAATTTCAGTAATAAAAGGGTTTTTTGGCGTTACACTATGTTTTGGAACTGAAAGATGTTTTACAAACATGTTCTTTTTTATCAACTTTTTCAACAGGCTGCAACCATTTTAAATTTCTCATAACTATTAAATGCTTTTCGATTCCGTCAACGATTTAGACATCTAAATATTTCATTTATTTTCTTTTTCTGCTTTCTAGAAGAGGAAGAAGGTATGTAAAAAATACGTTCATCTTTTGAAAGTGATTTCAGCTACTTGTGATTTTGTCGTTTGCAGGGTTACATAAATCGAATTTAGTAGAATAAATATACTTGTTAGTACCAGCGAGATTCTTCATTCTCGAATAATCCGGTAATTTTTTACATGCAGTACATCACAGTAACCTTGTTAGATAAGTAGTTGATATAAACTATTCCAATAGATGCATGGATGTTACTCCTGGCATTATTTTATCAAATCTAAATTTATTTCAGCCCCATTCCCTTCTACTACTTCCAGCATGTATTTATAGTTTCATCATAGATAATTTTGCTCGTTTTTTTCTTACTTGTAATGCATATATTTTTTTTTGAATAACAAACGTTATAGTTAATATATATATTCCCATGAATAAAATATGTTTGCTATTCAAATTAGGAAATGTCGCTGATCTCATGCAAAAGTTCATTAATTCAATCGGTACAATTATGTTTATTTAGAGATAGAGTATGTTTCAGTCTACAGTTATGCATTTATAAAGATGAACATTTGAATAACTAAAAGTGTACCTACTCCAGTAGTTTTGTACGCAAGATTTTTCACTATTACAAGTGTAAGTGTTGAATCTTTTCGAGGCTCTTGTTAACACCATTCTGAAACGATTTCGTCGAATTTTAAACAGATCCAACTGAAGAACATTACTTTTAAATGTGTAAATGCCTTAACATTTGATATAGTATCACTTGCTTTTGTAGTTCTACTATTAAAACGTATCTGTATGTGCTTAGCTCACAATTATTGCTGTAACTGAAATTGCAATTTCAAAATTCTACCAATACACTCACGTGTAAAGGCTTCCTTGTCAAGCAAGTTTTTTTTTGTTTTAAGTTTACATACTAACGAACTATAGAATATGCTTTCAGCAGAATTGATGCAATCTTTGCCGAATGTTTTCTTGAATTTATAACTGATGTAATATTACGAAATATTCTGTTTATTAACTATCTAACTTCTAATCCTGTTATCTTTGCTTTATTGAGATATTTTTGCTTAGTCGTTTTTTGTTTGCACGCTTACATTTTCAGAACCTCCTTGCGGATTTACGGACGCTGATGTTGTATTTTTACTGGACGCGTCTACAAGTGTTACGAGACCAAATTTTCAAAAAATGTTAGAATTAACTAAACAGTTTGTTAGGGATGCCGATATAGATAGTGGAAGTGTCAGAATAGGGGCTGCTATTTTCAGTTCATCAGTTACTGTTCAGTTTGACCTTGACACTTTTACTATAAAGGCCGACATTCTACGAGCAATTGACAATATCCCATATACTTATGGCTCTACAAACACATATGAGGCATTGAACATAATGAGAACAAAAATGTTTCGCAGACGCCACGGGGATAGATCTGGAGTGCAGAATTATGCAATATTGGTAACAGATGGAATAAGTAATATAAACGCTAGAAAAGTTATACCTGAGGCCAGAAAGGCATGGGCCAACGGTATACATATATACACAATCGGCATTGGCTTATCGGATACCACTGAAATTTCTAACATTGCTACACCGCCAGCGTCCGAAAACAGTTTCGCTGTTAAGGACTTTGATAAACTCAAGGCTCTCCCTGGTAGAATTTTCAGAGGAAAATGCAAAGCAGGTATATTGGAAAGGATCAGATTTAGAATACTATCATAGTGCACTGTAATAACGAAAATTGGCATTTACATTTGAAGGACATTGTAAAGTACAGGGACAGACTGTTTAGTTGTCATTAACAAGTTTCACCCATGGAACAAAAGTTTGACCAATATAAGCAAATGTTGAAGTAGGATTATATAATGATACAGCATATCAAAGTTCTGTTTGAAGATTTTTGATATTTTAGTCACCAAAAGTGAGGCAGTATATATATTTTTTAAAGTTATGGAGGAAACTTATATTTGATATTCTCTTAAATTATTTAAGCATTTCATAAAACAACACTGCTACCGCCCGGCTTGAAGTACTAAAGAAGTTGAAAATTAGGTATTGATATAATTGTTCCCTGTAGTTCACAATTTGATAAAAAAAATGTAAAGACAATATTCTAACATTCAACCAGTCGATTTGTAGTTTGAACAGAGTAAATGCCAGTTTACACGTTTAATAATTGGCGCAAAGGTTTAGCTCACTTATAACCAGACGAACGGTAAACAGTAACTTACAGTCTGTGCCACCTGATTTATTTGCAGGACACAAACTAACGCACTTTATGTAAAGGAAATATCATATTTTGTGTTTAACAGAACAATCACATCAAATATGCATGTAGTTCGTGACTAAAGTACTTGGTGTTGGTCACTAATATCTCATTTCAGTACGTAAACGCAGTATATCAAACACATATTTCGCATCGACAAAATGTATTCAGAGCACAGACTACTATACTATAATATGTTTGTTACTATAAAGATGTGTTACGGTGAGAAATCAAAATATACTGAATCCAAACTGAAAAAAAGGTTTCAAATATGCCACTAGATAGTTTACAAGTCCAAGCATTTTTGTGCAGAACATAATCTTTAAATCATTGTAAAACAGATATAAAAGGTCACTTTTCTTTTCTTTGAACGATGGCTGATCACTATTATACTTGATATATTATGTTCATAATTCTCTAGAGTTCTTAGACTCTTAACATGATATTCCTTGTAACATTTTTCCATAAATGTCTACCTTTTCTTAATTCCGTATCACTTAGAACATAATCTCAGCGCTACCTTGACACAATGCAATGTATCACTAAGTTATGCAAATTTCTGTTACTATTATGAATTAAATCATAATTAAAGTAGCATCGATATATTCTAAATATCTAGGCATACATTTTAATATAGATCATAAAACATTTAGGAAGTCTGAAAAACAACTAAATATACAATGTGTTGAAAGGAAGAAAACTACCCATTTCTGTGTCTTAAGACTAAAATTAAATTTCTTATTTTTATTCGTCTTGAAAATGCCTGCACTGACGTAGGTATATATGTTACTTGTGAGCATGTGCTTGTAGCCTAAAATAATTAGCTTTTAATACTCTTTCCGCTCCTAGTTTAAAAGTTTGCCTTTTTAATGAACGATACATTTAAGTATTTAGTACATTTTTCTCCTGCTAGATTTGTCTTTGTGTTTACGCAATTCTTATTTAAGCTTTATACGAAGCTATTGGTTTTATTCCTGTAATGCTTTTAGTATAGGAACTGCTTTTTTTAGGTTTTATACAGAAACATGGGATGCATTTAAACGTTTTCAGTTTTTAATCTAACCTATGATCACTATTTAGATGAGCCACCTGTAGCAAATGCTGGCAAAGACCTTACTCTGCAGCTACCAGATGACATTGCAATACTCTCAGGAGAAAGAAGTACAGATGACAAGGCCATCATACAATACAATTGGGATCAAATCAGCGGACCAGTTGTAAGAGTTACACAAACAGATGACCCTAACCTGAGACTCACCGACCTAAAGGAAGGCTCTTATGAGTTTGAGCTGACAGTTTATGATGCGAAAGGACAGTCTGACACTGATCGGGTCGTTGTTAATGTTCTGCCAGGTCAGTGGCATGTTAAGATTGAATTGCATTCAAAATAAGATGTTCTTGTTTATTTTTGTCTGTAATATGCATAATTTGTCCAAATACTTGGACAAAAACTTTAATTTTATATAGGCATTTAGACACAGTATTTCGGTTTGAAATAGCACAAACATGTTCTTAATTTAACGACCACAATGTTTTACATGACTTTTTTAAAGTGATGTAAGCCAACTATACAATTAATTAATGCTTTTACGTTTCTTCCAAAAGTTCATGTTAAATTTTTAAAAAAGTTCAATGTACCAAAAAAAAATATTGAAAAATCAGTCAGCGCAAACTAACATGGAATGTCATTATTATTTTTGTTAAAGAAATTGACCTCCCACCAAGGTCTAACGCCGGAAGTGACGTTACGATCCAGCTTCCAAAAGACACAGTTAATCTTGATTGTGCTGGTAGTACAGACGACAAAGGCATTGTACAGTATGAATGGAAACTCACATCTGGCAGGGGTTCATCAATCAAATACAAAGGAGAGGACTCTTGTAATTTTGAGGTTTCAAACTTGGATGAAGGGACCTACGATTTTACCCTTACTGTAAGGGACAGGAAAGGTCAATCTGACTCTGACACTGTCAGGGTTACGGTTCTACCACGTGAGTATTATCATTCTGACTTTTAATTTTCTATAGAGGAAACAAAAACAAACAAAAAATTTGCAAACGAACGCACATTACCACTTCAGGTATGCATACATTACTATTAGTCACTTTTCACTTTAAAGGGATATGAATGGAAAGTGTGTAAGCAGTTTCCATTCATTCAATTCCCTAAAATAGTAGCATTATGACAAAAGTTTCGTCTAATTCAACAGTATAAAAGAGTTTATATGAGTTTATGTATCAGAATTTATTGCGCAATTGAAGAAACAAGGAGCAGCCATTATTGCAATTTTTAATCTCGCGAGATTGGCGAGACTGAGGCTGTGACGTCAGTTAGGCACTTCCAGTATCCAGTAAGAGGCAGTGATGCAAAATTACCTTGCTAATAGATAACACATCAGTTTTTCTACAACAAAAATTCAATAAACCACAAGTGCAAAAAAACACAATAACAGCGCACATTTTAATCTTAAAAAATTTAAATTAATCTTATAAATTAAAAAAAATGCAGTACAATTCGATTTTCAGACGTAAATTAAGCTTTGCTGTCGATAGAATTGGTTGAAAATTTACATTGGCAGTTGATAAATATTCCATTTTTTCATAACTGGTTTAGAAGTATCAATGATGCATATCTTCTCATCATTTAACATGTTGTGTTACACTTTCCCACTTGCTCATTACGTATTTAACAATACATTGTCATAGAAGTGGAGTCAAATGTAGTGTATTCAGATGTCCTACTGTGTTATTATTTTGACTGGGATGGAAATTTACTGGATTTTCAGATATCATGTACATTAGGCAGACTTTTGTGTCTGCTGAAAATAACATCCAATGAAATGTCCTCGCTTTATGTTAATTAACGTATGTATATGGACCCTTGTATATTCTGCACAGCTGTCAAAGCAAAGAAATTGACAATCCCTTTTAAGATCCAAACACTGTTGTTGAGACAATAAGCAAAATTTTGTAGGGAATGATTTTACAAATTGACTGCTTTACTTTTGATCAGTAACTTTTGTGAAAACTTTACGTAATACTTGCTTTCTGCAGTGATCTTAACTTAAGTAATTTATTTCCCTACAGTAAAATACTATTTTAAAACAAAATTTAATTTCATCTTTATGATAAGAATGAAAGTAACTTGACTGTTGGATATGATAAACAACTTGTCAAAAACAGTATTTCTGGTTTGGTTTTGTTTTTAGACAGAGTTTCAGGGCTTTAATTTTGTTTTGTATAATACGTTTTTTACTCATTTTCTCTATTTCAAAGATTTCTTGGCGCTGAAATAGACGTTCATTTGTAATGAAAAAAATCATACGTAAGAAGTCAAACAGATTCATTTTTTTCCCCATTTTTGTCAATTCAATAATCAGAACTCTACTATAATTTTTGATTTTTTGCCCCGGAAGTACGTTACTGACGTCAAGCACCTGTATCCAGTGGGTAAATCTACAAAATGGCGGCCCTCACGCACTTTATAAATATTGACAAATCAGCAATTTCTTTGGGTTATATAGCTTTAAATACCATTCATTTTAAGCTGTATCAGCGCAAACTGATCATTTATCGATCATTTATAGTTTTTTTTCCTAATATTATCATTATTTCTCAGCATTGCCTTTCCCTTTAAGACAAAATATTTCGGTTAATTTGTACAACAAGCTGATATTGGTTATCATATGATAATGGGGCTTCTGTTAAATGCTATTATATTCAATTATCATATGATAATAATATTTTTTTTAATGCGATCATTTTAATTATCATGGTAATTGAGAATATATTAAATAACTTTGTTTCATTATCATATGGTTATTGTCCTCTGCCTTTTCGAAAAACAGGGGGATATAGAAATGGGATCCGTCCATCCGTCCGTCTGTCACACTTCGTGTCCGGTCCATAACTAAGCCATTATTTTGAAATAACTTGGCACAGATGTTCATCATAATAAGACGACACCCAGACCCCTGCCTCCAAGGTCAAGGTCAAACTTAACAGCTTAACATGGTCTGTTATAGGGTCTGCATGTTTTGTGCCTGGTCCACAACTTTTCCATTCATCAAAGGATTTTGAAAAAAGTTTGCACAAATATTTACCATATTAACACAACGTGCCATTTGCACACCCAGACTCTTACCACCAAGGTTAAGGTCACAGTTAGAGGTCAAAGGTTTACAAGGTCTGTGTTTTCCTTGTCCAGAGAATAACTCCGCAAGTATTAGAGAGATTTCAGTGAACCTTGAAATATAAATAGATAGCAGTGAGAGGGAGTGCACTGCAAGAAAATAACTCCATAACTCTATACTAAATAATTTTCAGTTATCTCAATTAATGAACTTATTTTTAGTGATAAAAACTGAACAAATGTATTTCAATTGACACATACACAGGAGTTATTATGTCTCCCCCCCAAAATGGGGGAGACATATTGTTTTTCCCCTGGTTGTCTGTCCGTCTGTCTGTCTGTCCGTCACAAAAACGTGTCCGCTCTGCATCTTCCAAAGCCCTTGAAGGATTTTTATGAAACTTGGGTCAGATATTCACCTCATCAAGGCGACGTGCAGAACCCACTTTGTGGGTGTGGTGTCTCAAGGTCAAGGTCACACTTGGAGGTTAAATGTCAAATGCCACAAAATCGTGTCCGCTCTGTATCTTCAAAAGCCCTTGAAGGATTTTTATGAAACCTTGGTCAGATGTTCACCTCATCAAGGCAACATGCAGAACCCACTTTGCGGGTGTGGTGTCTCAAGGTCAAGGTCAAACTTGGAGGTTAAATGTCAAATGCCACAAAATCGTGTCCGCTCTGTATCTTCAAAAGTCCTTGAATGATTTTTATGAAACTTGGGTCAGATGTTCCCCTGGTTGTCTGTCTGTCCATCCATCCGTCTGTTCGTCACTAAATCAAGCATTCACTGGATATCTTCAAGTAATTTCGAACCCCACAACTAGAAAACAAACTCTGATTGATCATATATATGTTAAGAGTGCTCCTGTTGTACATTGTGGAGTAGTTCCAACATACTACAGCTATCATGATGTAACTTTTCTCCTTATCAATGGAAATAGATTTAACTTGAGTGCTTGAAGAAGACACCTTGTAACTGGCTTCATGTTTTTTGCCCATATCTATGTAACAGCACTGCCATCGACATGATTCCAACATGCTACAGATACTAGACTGAATGAATACAACCATTTTGTACAATATGAAACAAGGTTTCTGCTCAATCCTTTCTTGACAGAGTATGAGTTTCTTGTTCATCATGTACATTTGACAAAAATATCCCCCTTATTTTACAATCGTCTGACTCAACACTGCCTGCAGCAACTGGCTGGGGGGAGACATATGTTTTTGTTCAATCAAAAACCCATTTCTAGTTTCATTTTATTGTTCCCCGCCTTTTCGAAGAAAAAAGGGGGATATAGAAATGGGCTCCACCCGTCTGTCCATCCGATACTTAATTGTGCTATGGGAAAAATAGGTAACAGTAAATTTCCTTTGATGCTATTCATTCACTAAGGTTTTTATGTGGCTAAAATCTGTTATGTCGTTAAAAGAACAATGGGGGAGAACAATGGGATAGCCACCTGAGTATACAAATGTTAGGAAGTTCGTCTGTCCATCCGTCACACTTTGTGTCTGGTCCATAACTCAACCATTTATCAAGGGATTTTGAAATAACTTGGCACAAATCTTCACCATAATAAGACGACGTGTCATGCACAACACCCAGACCCCTACCTCCAGTGTCAAGACAACACTGAGGTCAAAGCTTAACATTGTTTGTTATAGGGTCTGTTTTGTGTCAGGTCAACAACTTTTCCATTCCTCAAAGGATTTAAATTTGAAATGGAAGACGGACAAAACCCCACACGTAAAACCCCAAACCTCAAAACTTTATAGAGTGGACAAAACATCACGCATGAATTTTATAGAGTGGGCAAAACCCCACACCTCTGATTTTATAGATTGGACAAAACCCCACACCTTTAATTTCATAAAGTGGGCAAAAGGTTTTAAGTAACTTGGCACTAATTATTACTATCATGAGACTATGTGCTTATAATATGCATGGCACAGCCTCAAGGTCATGGTTGAATAAAGATCAAAAAGTACATATTCATGTCTGCTGCGGAAGGGGATTTAGCTGTCCTTCAGATTGCCTTGTTAATTTTACATAATCATGATCTGAAATTTATTTTCTAGAAAATGGATTGCTTATCTTGATCTATAATTTATTATCTTAAGGTCGCGATGAACCTCCTGTTGCCAATGCTGGACGTGACTACCAAATTCAGTTGCCAACAGATACTGTGACACTCAGTGGCAGCAGGAGTAGGGATGACATTGGCATAACCTCATACCAATGGAATGTTCTGTCAGGGGACATGAGAGGGGTGGATGTATCCGGTGACAACTCAGAGACATTACAGCTTGATGACCTCAACGAAGGAGAATACATGGTCAGGTTAACTGTGCGAGACCAGGCCGGACAATTTGACACTGATGAAGCCAGGATAGTTGTCAAACCTGGTACGAGTTTCAGATTTTTTGTTTGTTAATGTATTTTTTGTCTCATTTGTATACTTTCCTTAGAGGAACCGATTTTTTTTATATAACGCAAGCAGGAATAACGTCTTATCGACAGATTTGCTTATAAATTATGTGTAGTTATTATATCCAAAATGAAATAGAAAAAGGAGAATGCACGTCCGTTCTGATTTCTTAAATTCACATATGATGCATGTATCTTCTAAAACACGACATTTACATTTACAGCACCTCCAAGGACAAGCGGATATGATGTCATATTCATTCTTGACTCCTCTGTGAGTCCACGCGAATTTAGGTGGATGAATGATTATGCACGTGACGTAATTAGGGAAATGAGTATTGATGACGGTGAATTCAGGTAAACTTACAGAAAATCACCTTAATGAATAATAACAAAGGCTTGTTGGGAATCATTGTCTAAATATCATAATAAATCAATGAAAAAAAATTCAAGGAGTGTTAGGTTACAAAAAATAGCATTTGAGATAGAGAATCGAGACACATTGAAAAGGCACCACTACTCGAAACTATGTTGCTTGTAATTTAATGCCAGTTTAAATATAATGACAATAATTATAATTTAAGACAGAGTTTTAAAAATCCCATTTATTCAGAAATTGTGTGAAACTTACTTAAATCACATTTAATTACAGGGTTGGTTACTTGATATACAGCAACAATGCCTACCGTCAGTTTGATTTAGATTCCTACGAAAAGAAGGAAGATGTCCTAGCCGCTGTTGATAAGGTAAAAGAATAGCAAAAATATGTAGTACATGAACTGGTAAAATTTTTAATTGGGAAGCCGAAATATTGCCTTGATTTGGTTTGTTTGTCTGTTGGTTTTATTGGAGTTAAATGCCAGTTTCAACAGCAATGGTCAACCCCGGCAGTCATCCCATTTAACAAGAACAGGTGTTCCTGGGTTTCCAACCAGTTTGCTAGCCTTGAATTGAATGACATTTGAAAACAGATCAATACAAAAAGTTTATTTTTCGCCAAAAATAGTTGAAACGAAACATCTCTAGATGGGCGATTGTGCTAGATGGATAAAATTTATTCTGGTACGGATTGATTCAGGCCAAAGTGTACAGTCTCCAGTGACATTTTGCAACCTACATTTTGGATGGAAATTCTGCTTTGAATAAGGAAATCAGTTATTTTGCATGATAAATATAACTTTCATGATTTGCTTGTCGGGCGAAATATATATATATTAGTATAAACTGATTAATTACTTTATGGGTTTTTAACATTTTTAAACAGCAATGATATCGATATTTGATACTGTCCATTAGCAGATCAATTTGTAAAATGAACTTAATAAAAGTAAAAAAAAGCTTAACTTACCAGTTTGTTTAAATCATTTGGAATTATAACTTGTGGTTTAATATAGTGAAATGGTGAATTTTATGCGTACTATGATATAATAGGAATTTCCAATAACTATATTGTTTGTCTTGTCTAGTAAGGTATACTGTGTTCCTTCTTAGCGTTAAGTTTTGCCAAATAATGAACTCTTAGCTAATTTTGCTACATAGTTCTGATGGCTAGGTAAAGAGTTATAAATTCTGTCATTATATACAGGTTGGCTACAGACCAGGAAGTAAGAACACCGCAGCTGCGTTCAAATATGCCCGATACAGAATGTTTACACCTGAGAATGGAGACCGAGATTTCGCCCAAAACTATATCATTCACCTTAGTGGTGGCGCCCGTAGCAACGATCCCTTTAGTTCAGCAACAGAGGCTTGTGGTCTTCAGGTTTGTAGTTCATTTATCATTACATTCAAAATTGTTGTTATTATTATCATTATTATTATCATCATTATTTTTTATCATCATCATCATTACTGTTATCATCACCATCATCATCATCATCATAGTTATTATCACCATTTGAATAAGTAGTATAGAAGTATTGCTTATAAATATTAAGATTTTACGACCAGTGAGTGACGCCTAACTGTTTGTAAAAAGATTAGAATAATTACACTTACATTGAATTTTTTTTAAACCTGCGTCAAAAATTCTCGTTTTATATGTTGTGTTCCTATTTTTCATGTATTTATAGTATTGGATTTTTTTGTCATCATCAGTAAAGTTGCTTTCTTTTTTTGTTTTATCAATTATTTATTTAAATCCGTTTTTGAATCTATCAATTCAATTTATCTGTTATTTTAATAGTGTCGGGATTCATTGTGATTTTGCTGTTTGGTTACAAAGCCAGTGTGGCACGAGCTTATTTTGTTAATACATGCTACAATTTCACAGTTTTCTCACACATTTTAAGAACAACGGTGTAGGCATGTTTGCGGTTGGGTTTGGAGAGGTTTCTGACACCTCTGAACTTCATGCTTCCTCGTCCTTACCAACAGCAGAATATGAAATATTTGTAAGAGCCGAAAATGACATTGGAGAAAAGCCCGGACTGATGTTGCACCAGCTTAAAAATGGTACGTTTTGTTCTGTTATGTGGCAAAAAATTTTCAGATAAAATTTTCAGATATGATTTTCATGTACGTGTATATATGTTTAAGAAGTTGGAAGGTGTTAAAAGTGTTGCGCCAACTTCAAAGATCAAGGTCAAAGGAGCCCGAAGAGTGAATACCGTTCCCGCTCAATAACTGGAGTTCTGTTTCATCCAGAGCCTTCAAACTTCATACGGTGATTGCCCTTATTGACTAGAAGAATCTCATTGAATTTAAGGGTCAGTAGGACAAAGGTCAAGGGCACAGGGGCCCAAAGAGTGTAAACAGTTTTCGCTCAATAACTGGAGTTCTATTTCACCCAGAGCCTTCAAACTTCATAGGGTGATGGCCCAAATTGAGTAAAAGAATCCTAATGATTTTGGCGTCAGTATGTCAAAGGTCAAGGTCAAAGGAGCCAGAAGAGTGAATACCGTTCCTGCTCAATAACTGGAGTTTGATTTCACCCAGAGCCTTCAAGCTTCATAGCTTGATTGCCCTTATTGAGTAGAAGAATCCTATTGATTTTGGCATCAGTAGGTCAAAGGTCAAGGTCAAAGGGGTCCAAAGAGTGAAAACCGTTTCGCACAATAACTGGAGTTCTATTTCACCTAGAGCCTTCAAACTTCATACAGTGATTGCCCTATTTGAGTAGAAGAATCCGATTGATTTTGGGGTCAGTAGGTCAAAGGTCAAGGTCACAGGGGCCCTAAGAGTGTTAACCGTTTCCGCTCTATAACATGAGTTCTATTTCACCCAGAACCTTTAAATTTCATAGCGTGATTGCCCTTATTGAGTAGAAGAACCCTATTGATTCTGGGTTCAGTAGGTCAAAGGTCAATGTCACTGCTGGAAGGACACTTCTCGACCATATATATGTTAAAAACATGGACTGCATTGAAGCTGGTGTTACTCCAATACATTACAGCTACCACGATTTAACATATGCTGTCTTCCACACTGCCGTTGATACAAACAGTTCCACTGTGATGTCAGGTGACATCAACCGTTCCTAGAGTAAGGTGTGAAACTATCATAACCATACATATGTTAATATATATTAATATTTATACCAAAATAAATGACAGAGGCTTCTGTTTCAGAAAGGTGATATCTCTTCTTTGGCCTTCCTTCCATCTGGTGCAGGGGGGAGACATGCGTTTTTCACAAAAAAACATCTAGTTTATATTGCTTTAGTTTTCTTTCCATACTGTATTTATATAAAGATTGAAAAGAGCTGTTATTATTAATCATGAACTTTATTTAACGTTAAATAAGGGTGCATTTTCGATATTAATGTTTAAGTGTTTCCTATACAGGTTCGCCAAAGCCATCCACATGTCCCGAGGAGCCGACAACACCCGCACCGACCGGAGGTGAGTAGCTTAAGCTTATGTTACTATCGTGTGTCACATACTGGGTGTCAGGCCGCCGCAACAACACCTGGTCCAGTAGATATCAAACTTCAAGAAGAAGAGAGAAATAAACATTTTTTTTTTTTTTACCTGGCAAAGCTATAGGCATTCACATGGACCTTTGTTGTCCATTGGCAGCATTTGTGATTTTCGGAGCACAGTTTCTCTATTTAAAGTGGAAATAATGAATGTCAAACCGTTTAACATGAGAGACTGCAGAAACAAACACAAATGCTTCGGACAGAATGCGGACAGAAAGCGTTAAGGAAAGTATATCAAAATCTCTTTAGTGAAATATTTTTCACATATTCTGTTTTGATTTTCTTTGGAAAGATTCCAATGAAATATGTTCTCGGCGCCAATCTGTTTTAATCTAATATTTTAGAATGCAAAGCTACTGGGGATATCGTATTCATCTTGGATTCAAGTGGCTCTGTGGGACAGGATAATTTCTACCGAGTGCTCAACTTTACTTATGATACGCTGGATAGTCTAGATGTAGACGGTGGCCGCTTCAGAGTGGGTGTGACTACATTCAGTGACACGTCTCGACTGGACTTTAACCTGAACGAGTTCACTTCTAAAGCGGAAATGAAGAAAGCATTACAAGAGGTACTTGTATTTCAAAAACAAGAAAAAATTGTTTTTGGTTGAAAGCAAAAATATTTAATGTTATTAAATAAAAAAAATAGATCTGTTTTGCTTTCAACTGTAGGAGTTCTAAAACGTTTCTGATTAGACAGAATCGTTTATTTTTTTGGTTGACCTGGTCAAAAGGTTTTAAGACTGCAGCCTTTAGGTATTTTGGTCAAATATGTATGAACATATTTTCAAGACTTTTAAATGCCTATTGAATGTAGATTTTCAGATCTAGGTTTTGATTTCTGTTTATCTCACTTTCAAACTACTTTTCGCCATTTAAAGAATACAAAAACAAACAACTATCTCTTCAGGAATGATGTCATCTAGATTACACTCAATGTATTACTAGTTTTTATTAACCCGACCAAAAATTCAGGAAACAGTAAAGTCGTTGCGCCGCTTTATCTGTCCGTCTTTTCTCCGTGCATCCGTCTGTCCAACGCACATTCTTGTACAGGCTATTTATTAGCAACCACTGTTTGGAATTAAAAGAAACTTTAAGACAAACCCCTGTACCAAGAGAAGGTTCATATGTTAACAGCGTGACTTGAGGTCAAGGTCGTTCTATAAAGGAATTTCATGAAACTTGGAATGCAGATTCGATAACAGTTTAAAGAAGCTGTCAAGGCATACACATGATACTAGTACACACTCCTTACAGTGCTTTTAAAAACACACAGAATCCTCCTGTTGTTATCTACTGAAAGCGGAGTGTCACAGACTAGCCAGTGCTTCAGGGAGCATTTGCCTTTTCCAATAATTTACAACTGGAAAACTCACTAACACGATGTTTTATAATTATTTTTTTCCCTTTACTTCATTTTTTTGGCATGAATTTTCTAATTGTCGTGGTGATTTTTTCAGTTCTCTAGAAATAAATAACTATATAGATATATTTTAGTGAAAATGACTATTATTTTTAGACGTATTTATTTATTACTACCTTAATCAAGTATCTATGAAATATAGATGTACTATGTCGTCCCTACCTATTTACAAATAGTATGTAAGTGTTTATTAGTACAATGTAACGGAATTGATTTTTTTATCAATGTACTGGTGAACACTTACAGGCTCAGTGGATGAACTTATATTGTCTGCTGACTAAAATCAACGATTAACTGAGAAAGCGATGCATGTTGACCAATTTATAGTAACTGTCAATTGAAAAGTACTGCACTGCGATTGGACAAAATATAATTTCATCCTTTCATTTAGATAAGTTTGAAATTCTGGTGTTGAAATATTCTGTCTTTTTTTCGATAGATGCGAGTGGAAAAAAAGGTTATGAAAAACATTTTTTTTTCTTATGCGGTTAGTATATCACAGAGTGGTATATTTTCCTTGTACATTTGAGAACAAAAAGACACACTAGCTGATATTTTTTATTCTGCATCCGTCAGAAGGTATAAGGACAGATTGTTCAAACACCGTTTCATTTATATTCTTTTTTGTTTTAAAATGATTTTTATATATTTTTCGTTTTTCGTTTGATCTTTATTCTGTTGATTTCTTATGTTTAACCTTTTTTTTTCCTTTTATTTTACAGAGGGTAGGTTTTCCGTTTCTTGTTGACAGTTTTGTTTCCTGTTGAGTACTAAACGGTGTTATTCTGTCCTGGAAAGCTACATTTGTTGCGTTTTAACTCTTTATTTAACATAGTTTTCCAACAGCTGACCTGCTTAATAGGCCAATCAAATTTGTGAATGAAAACGAGGCAACATTAAAACTGAATGAATATTTCCTGTATTAGTAAAGTATATAACTATACTGCTCTAGAAATACGTTTTGTGGCAAAAATCAAACTGGAGTTTTGTTCATGAACTAGTTAGAATTCAGGGTACGACCTAACTAGATATTCAGTTTACCTTGTTCAGCTGTACAGTTAGACGCCAAATACCTCTTTAAAGAAAGTTCTTGTTTTTAAAGTAACATGTTTCAAAAAAAGTTTCACAAACTTAATCGTGCACAGTTTGTGATTTATCAATGTTCCTGTAGGAATTCTACAAACAAAACACTCCATTAATTTTTTGCTTACGTTAAGAGAATCTGCCGATAAATAAGAACACATCATTTTTGAAAAGACAGACTGTGGAAGTAATCGAAAAGGAACTAGTTTTTATATCCAATATCATTATGAATATATGTTTTTAAAAAATTTTCTGTTTTAGTGGATGTACTTTTCCCATTTAAACAGCTTCTTTGTTAAACTTTGAGTGTTTTTACCTATGTTAAGATGTTTATTGCCCACGTCTGCTTACAAGTATGAAAGAGCGAAATCACACCATTAAATGCAATATCTGGCTTAAATGACAAAAAAGATAAATTTAATTAGTAAAATCAATGCGAATAAATGTAGCTTTCAATGGAACTGGTCATTTTCTCCATATGGAAATTGTACATGGAATTCAATACATGTGTATATTACTAAAATTGATTTGTATATAACTTGTCTAGTGCGCATGCGTATAACTGGAAACGGTTATATAGTGTATCTCCTTTTCTTATGCATGCTTTTACAGTACTCAGGTTGGGTGACACAGTCTACATAGCCAACTTTTATATTCAAGAGATAAATTAAATTACATTGTTCATTTATAATAAATGTTAAAAAATAAAAGCATATTAATCATATAAACAGATTTCAATCTGCAATCTTATGTGTCCAGCCTTCGACACATTGATCAGGTTTAAGTACGTTAACAAGTAGATTTTACATCAGTCAGAGGACTGAACGCCCTAAAATTGCCCTTTACTGTTAAGGGATAAGTTGCGATGTCTAGGAAGAAAATAAGGATATTTCACACAGGCATTTTGGCTACCTTTATAAAGCAATGTCTAAAGACAAAAATTGTGTCTTAATCAAATAATAGTAATGATGAGAAGTGGAATACAATTTGTGAAATTTGTAAAACTGTATCGTCGACAACTTGTGTAGGTATCCGTATGTTTATTTGAAAAAACTACATATATTTTCTGTTCGGTTCTTCCCCTGTCAGTCACATGTCATCTGTGTTAGTTCACTGGGCATGCGTGCCTGAAATTCCTGCACTGGTTTAAATGTGATTTATTTAGACTTTCAAATTTTAAACACCACCGGAGTGTTTTTTCAGCCGTTACTTCAAATTTACATGCACTTGATTGGTTTGAATTGCCAGCTGTCAGTTTTTTTCAGCTTGTTAAAAAAATCACCTTGCTAGTGCATAGTTGAAGGTTGTGTTCTGCATTGCTGAATTTTCTGCGACGGCTATAAAATTGAAGGACTACTTTTTGCAGCCGAACTACTTCCCTTTGATATTTATATGTCGCATCATTGCTTTCGCTTTACAATTCAATTAGCTACATGTAAAATATGCTTCTTTGAATTTACTCTGAAGCAAAAAAAAAATTTTGAGGTTTTTAACAAGTAAGATGATGAAGTGAGATGATAAAATAATTTCAGGAAAGGGGAAAATTGTTCATTGTTTATAATAACTGTAAATTTTAAGGTATTTCTAGTCTAAATGTATTCTTTTTGGCTAAAATAATAATTTATATGTTAAAATTTACACAGTGTGAAACATAAAGCAGTTTTCAAACCAGAAATTGTTGATTATAGATTAAAGAAATTTTGAACATATTATATTGATTTTAAGTTCAGAATACATGGTAGTGTTTGCAATTTTAGGTTGTTTACATGTATGGAAATACCCACACTGCGCATGCACTGAGAAGAGCAAGACTTGAAATGTTTACACTAGCTGCTGGAGATAGGCCAGGTAAAAATGACTAATCAGTCGTAACAAATATTGGAATGAAAACGTAATTTTCATTACAACAAAAAAACGTAAGCGATACTGTGCCTAGCTTTTGGTAAAAAGTGCTTCATAAAACATTAAATAGATCATTTTAAAAATATACTAGTTTCATACTTTTACATAAATCTGATAAATGTTATTTTTCCCAGATGTGCCTAATGTTGTTGTAATAATCACGGACGGACAGTCGAACGTCAACCATGAATTGACTCTTCCCGAAGCACGTGCCCTGAAGGCTGCCGGTGTATCCATCATAACAGTTGCTGTAGGCTTCACCTCAGAGACGAGTGAACTGGTCGGTCTGACCTCTCCACCAGTCAGTGAGAACCTGATCTATGTGGAGGACTACAAGGGACTAACTAGACTGAAGCAGAAGTTGATTGAACCACTTTGTTCAGGTATATGTAACATTATGTTATTTTAGTTTATTTTTCGTATATGTAACATTATGTTATTTTAGTTTATAATTTTTCTATTTGGAGACAAGTGGTAACAACTTATGTCAGTCGGGTTCGATGTCTGTTTTGGGGTTCAGATCAGTACTAGCGCTGAATGTATGGAATGCAGAAAGTTACCGGAGATCCTCACTTATGGAATTCGAACCAGCGACCACCAGATCTGAAGTCCTGTGATTATTCTTCGACTGCTGCTTATTCACGATTTTCATGATATTTTTGGGTGACTATAGATGATAAACTGTGTTTACCTTACATTTGATCACAAATAGATCACAAATAGATCATAGAGCGTTTTAATGTTTTAATGCAACACACGTTCTGAAAAGTTAACACTAGGAACTAAAGGGTTTATACCTTTTATTGAAGAAAATTTATATAACGAATCTTCATAATCTCTGATAAAATCTTTCCCTCCCCCACCTCTCCCAACTTGCCCACAAAACAAAAAAGTGCCGTTGATAGTGGTGTCTTAATCTATGACCATTATCCTGTCTAAGTGTTTCAGAGACGTGCAATATTATCAACCATAAAGGCAGAGAGCTAGTTTCTTATTTTCGTTAAATCAATCTGCCTTGAATTATTGACACTGCAAATTAGATGCGTCAGCGTATGAAAACGAGAGTAGCGAAAGTGTAAAGAGTCATTCAGATAACTATATGGTAATAACAATACAAAGCGTAAAACAATAAGTGTATACTGTTTTGCCTTTCTTGTTCTTGCAGATAGCAATATGTGCAGAAATAAACCGTGTCAAAATGGTGGAGAATGCATGGACGGTATTAGAAGCTTTGTTTGTATCTGTCAAGAAGACTTCTTCGGTGATACCTGTAATAAACGTTAGTACTTTGATAGTTCGGTCACTTTCTTCAGTTTTTTATATAAGAATGAAATTATAAGACAAACATATTTTTCTGCTGTTTGTTTGCTCCTGGTATTTCTGATGTTTGAAAAGGTCCCCTATGTATTTTTTTGAATCCAGTAAATTAATCATGGACAGCATAGCTTGGTATTATTTCACTCTTTAGCTTTTTTTCTTTGCATTTTTAAATTCAAAACTTTAAGAACTGTTTCCTTTGTACCCTTCAAACTGTTGTAGTGAATAAAACGTATTTTTGTGTTGATGGTCAGGTACAAACTTACAATGATTGAAGAATGAGTTCAGTAGATTTAGAAATCTAAACAATCAGTGAATTGAGAAATGAGTTAACCAAATATCATAATTGGTACAATCATCTTAAGTTACAATACAAATATTACTCATGAATCCTGGAGGAAGGGATTTCATCCTATCAATCAGCCAGTGACCTTGAATTACATTTTCCTGGTGCAATCATGTTTAGTTACTGAAGAAGTATATTACCTATGAAATCAAGAGTTCTTTAAAGACCTTTTCTAAGCTTCAGCGCCTAAACAAACGAATTTGTAATAAATTTACCTTGAACAAATTATGTTAAGTTAGAGAAACATTTCGATTCAGGAGTTATTGCGGACCTGTGTGTGATTTTCATGTATTTCAAGTAATTACATTTTACTTTTTCTAGGCTGTGGTGAGCCAGCTGATGTTGTTCTTGTGCTGGACTCCTCGAATACTGTTGGAGAGTACAACTTTGGTAGACTGAAGGAATATGCCGAGCATCTAGTAAGAGAAATGAACAAGGACGCCTGTGATATTAACATTGGCTTCCTCAAATACAGCTCAGCTGCCATGGTACAAGTCGGTCTGGGTAAGTGAGTGCATTATATTGTATGGTCGTGGTTTTATATTAAAAAAAGATTTTCGAAAAGTTTTAACGTTTAAAATCATAATTTGAGACTGTTTTGTTAAAATTGCACCTTTGATCATAACTTTGTGCAGAAAAATAATTTAGAAAGTTGAAAAAATATCACATCAGGTTGTGAAATCTCTATTCATATTTCGCTGCTGGATTTCTTAAATGTCATGTGAGAACAGATATTGCAGATAGTGAATTCGATCAGAACGTTTCTTCTTCCTTTAGGAACGTACACAGATACAGAAACAAATGTCCGTGCTCTGGAGCAAATTTCATATTCACGTGGACGAGCAAATATGGCTGCCGCATTCCGCGCGCTTAGAACGGAGATGTTTAACGGACGGAACGGTGACCGTTCTGGGGCACGAAATATCGCATACTTCCTTACTGACGGAACAAATGACGTCAACGCAGACATGGCCGAGCCCGAAGCGGAACTGACAATATCTTCCGGAGTCAGAATCATTCCAATCGGAATTAATCTCAGGGAAAGGTTTGAGTTAGACAACATTGCAGGAAACCAAGGCATTAGTGTGATTGAAATCAGTGATGAGCCGGCATTGATAGAAAATACTGACTCCATTCTACGACCTTTGTATGAAGGTATGCGCATGATTTCAAAACTTTTTATAAATATAAAATCGATAGCCTTTGCAGGTACGTTTATACTATATTGCTGCAAAGAAGCAATTTTCAGAAACAGATCATGCGATAGCTTTTGTGATTTATAAGCTAGTGCATATGACATGAAACATGTTTCGTTAATAGATATTGTCATTTTTAGGCAATGATTTCTGTGCAGAAGACCCATGTGACAATGGCGGTGCTTGTTTCAACGAACCTTTTGGTTTCCGCTGTGATTGTCCTATTGGCTACACTGGAGAAACTTGCCAGAGACGTGAGTCATCTTACATCTTTTCAGACATGCACTTACTGTATGAATAACTGCCATAAAAGTAAACATGTTTTGCATTCACAAAAACTTGTAGTCTTTTAGCGACATACCCTAAAATTCAGAGTATTCTTCAAAATCATGTAAAATTAAAATGTATGAATGAATCATTACCCAATGGAAAGGTGACTGTTGAAAATTCGAAGTGCATTTGACAATATTTGTAGTGAGAGTTGTACTATATTTTACCCGATACACTTATTTGGTTGCTATAATCCTTAAGGAAATATTTTTGAACACATGTTCTTCTTTCATTTGTCAATTACCTTTTTTCATTTTAAAGAGAATGATTCAATAAAATATATAGGGAAATTTGTAGGGTATGTCCCTTTAAAGTCAATTTCATTACTGATCTGGCTACTCTTGCAAATGACAGAAGATATTACATGAGTATTGTGTTGCACCAGGCAAACTTAGATAGCAAAGAGGTTATTGTTATTCAACACACAACAATTATTTAATAAATTGCAAAGAAATGCTAACTGTAGTAATTCTGGAAAGGAGAAAAGACCAAAAATGTCTAAGAGTAAATAGAAATCAAATCAGGCTAAACATCATGAGATAATTGTTTTGAGGGTTGACTGATCATGAAATATCACTTTTATAACTTTAAGGTTGCACTGCGAGAGGTGACGTCGTATTTGCGGTCGACACATCACGTTACGTCACAAGAAGTGAGTTGAAGAAGGTGAGGCGATTCTTGCGGTCTGTTGTAAGGAGGATGAGGTTTAAGAACGAGGAATTTAGTGTAGGAATGGTACAGTTTACAGACTGGGCAAAGGTCACGCTTGACTTTGATACTGGAAAGTCAAAGAAGGCTGTCAGATCAAGCATCGCCGGACTAAGGTATGTTTTCTAGACTTTAGCGTTATGTTTTATCATGTATTTCAGAGTTTCATGCTTGTAAAGTTATCTTTCTACAGTGTTACAATAATATTATTAAGTAGCTTTGTAAATGGTGAATGGATTTTTCTAGTATAGAGTTGAGCAAATAATCAACTGCATGATGATTTTCAAGCCTCTATTTACCTCCTCGAGTCGGGAGAAGTCTGGTAATGATGGCTTCAGTACAAGCTTAATATCAGTAATGATAACAGATGCATTCGAGATAGATTGACAAAGTGTAAACAAGATTTCTTCCCTTCCATCTCAGCTTATTCAACTTGATTGGCAAAAAAACCCTCATTTTTACAGTTGCCTAACAGCTATTATTAGAATTTATGCACTGGTAAAACAGTGACGACATTTAAAAATAGGGCTTTTTATGATGATTTATGCCTTCGTCATGTCATACATGTCATGTACAAAACGAAATTTAATAAACTGAATGAGGAAATTTGCTGCATTTTAAGTAAGATTAAATCGGTTTGAAGACTTTTATGTGGTGACATGTTTGCATCATTTTAGAGTACACGGTGGAGATCCGGAACCTGCAACAGCTCTGGCCAAAGCCAACTACAGAATATTTAACGGTCGGGGAGAAGACCGAGACAAACCAGACTACCTCGTCTTGGTGACCAAGAGCATGCGCAATGAATTGAAAGTCCTGGATGAGGCCAACAAACTAAAGATTCATGGAACTAGAGTTCTTGGAGTTGGTGAGTACTTATTTGTAGTAGCAGTAAATACTTTCACACAGGTTTCAGTTTGTGAGTATTTTTTGAAGTACCAGTGAAAAGTTTAAGAGACGTTTAGGTTGGTGACTAGTTATATAAAGAAGTGAATAGTTTCAGACATTGATCAGCCTAGGAGTAGTATCTGTGGTTGTATTAGAAGTAGTAGTGAAGTTTCGGACCGGTTTCTTTTGATGAGCAGCTGTTTGTAGAAATAGTAAATAGTTTCAGACGATTAGTTATAGTAGTAGTAGTGAATAGTTTAAAACAGGTCTGAAAAGAAGTTATATACTCTGTGTAGAATTTTACTCACGAAATAAAGACAAACAATATGTTTTCATTGTAAGAGAACATGAATACTGTTACTTTATATTATATCTATTTACAGTCTGTTGCAATACAGATATTCAGTTTAATAATAAGGAAAGTGTGATTTTTGAAAAATATGTATTTTAGCAAATTATGAAAACATTGGCCTCGAAAATATGACTTTTCTTCTCCTTATCATAATTTAGTTTTAAATATGTCAGGGAGATTAGGGTGAAATGTCTGTTCCAACCCTTTTCAGTTACTCTCTTTCACGTTATAAAGTTTTTTTCCTTGTGAAAGTGTTATTTTTAGTGAAATGCCCGAAAAGTAAATGAAATCTTTATTATATTATTACCTCAATGGGCTAGGCATGCAGCCAGTAAGCACATTTAAGCTAGCAAGTGACTTTCAAACGTTTAGACTCCGGCTAAACTATGGAAACTATTTTTTATATATTTTAGTTGTCAGTATTGAAGTAAAAGTGAACATCACTGTTCGTTTCTTTAGCACGTAGAATATTTTCCCTTTCAGCCGAAATTCGTTTCCTTCAAGATAACGTCTATTATTGAAACCTTTGTTGAAATGACAGTCATACGTTGTGTCAATGTCTTTGTAGGTATTGGACTGACAGAAGATGAACGAGAATTTATGGAATCCACGGTCTCAATGCCGTATTCACAAACTGCCATGTTTGCTGATGATGCCAAACAGTTGGTTGATATCGCTGATAGAGTGGTCGAGTATATGTGCGATGGTAGGTTATCTGGCAGATACTGTTATCGAGTTCACGTATTCTAAGTTTAAATGCAGACAGAAATACCCGAAGTTACTTGGCCTTGATACTACTTTGGTTAAGGCGTTTGCATTTGGTTTGTTAGGTATCTTGTTCAAATTCCTGCCAAAGCTATTGCTGATTTCTTGTGCAAAGGTTTTCTGTGCAAAAGTTGCCTTTATACACAACCGTTAGTGGTTATTTAATATGAAAATGAATGATCTCTCTCATCAGTGTTTCAGCTTATCTCTTAAGGAAGTTAGTTTGAACAACTCACATGCAAACATAGCAGAAACAAATTAAAATGAACTAAAATTAAATTTAATGCTATTGTAAGGATTCTGTGTTAAAGCCAAAACATTAATTCAACATATAAAATAAGGACGATTTTCATGATTTTTATGGTTTGAATATAAATCACGTTTTCTTGATAAGATACGTGTGATCAAGTCCCATCCAAAATATTTATTTTATTCATTTGATATATACAAAGACATATAGGAGGTCATTCAACAGATAAACGTTCCATATAAAATTATTTAATGTACCTGATTGAACAGGTATTGTTTTTCTTGCAGACGAAGATCTGTGTGCAGAAAATCCGTGCCGAAATGGAGGAGTATGCAGACTGCTTGGCGGAGATTACTACTGTGAATGCGGCATTGGATATGCTGGAAAATACTGTGAAAACAGTATGTTATTAAATACATGCATATGATAATTGATCAGTACAAATGCTGACAAACCATAAAATATGTTTTCCCATCTGTTTAAAATCTTATTCTAATGGCGTAACTGATTAGAAGGGACACAACTCCGGATTGAAGTAAATCGTACCAGATTTAATTTTGACAGTCTTCTTAATACAGCGAAGCTGGTATTGTAACATTGCAGTAATTCATCTTTACTGTATCGAAGTAAACTGAGTTGAAATATAAAAGAGGACAGAAATGTAACAGTTGTTTATTTTCTTTTTGTTTTTTGTTGTTGTAGTTTTCGAAAAACGAAAACCGTTTCATTTTTCTTACGAAATAAACGTACTTATATAATTTTAAGAAGTTTGGTTATTCCAAAATGTACGCATGTTGTAAGATCTAACTATGACTTTAATGGTCACATTTGTTCTCTTGAAAGCTGAAATGAAAACCTCATTTGCAAATTTTAGGGTGTCAGGCACATGCTGATGTTGTGTTCCTTCTGGACTCAAGTGGCAGTGTAGGACATGTTGATTTCCGACGGGTGAAACAATTTGTTCATAACCTGGTTAGTGACCTTCAAATCGGCAGGGATAAGACAAGGGTAGGACTGGTGACCTACAGCTCAAGTAGCAGGTATGTATAACAAAAAAATCTCCATGATGATCAGTAAAGAGTTATAATCATCATAATTATCATCGTCCTCGCCCTTATCATTTTACCAGTCATCCTTGTAGCCATCATGGTCGTCATCACTGTCATCTTTGTTATCATCATAATTTTCTTTTTCATCATCATTATGATCGTCACTGTCATATTTTTTCTTTATTTCATCATTATATCTCATCATTATCTACATTTCTTTCTTTATCAATACCATTGTCGCTATTGTTGTTGTTGTTGTTGTTTTCATAGCAATTACTTATTTTACGGAATGTTTTTGTTGTCATCTTGTTAAACAAAAAGTATTGTAAAACAGCAATTTTGAACAACAACATTAATTATTACTTTTTTATATTTTGTTAATTAGATCGCATGTTTACGAAGTAAACTACAAAATACTCATATAAGACCTGATTTTATATATCTGCTTGACTTTAAATTGGTGCATGCCTTACACGCCCACAAGCTGATCAAGAGGATAAATGTTATATTCTTTTGATTATAAAAATTACAGTGATACTGCACGGAAGTCTGTTAACAAAAATACACATGTATATCAGAACCCATCGTATAATGTTTTTGCAGACATGGTTTTTACATGAGTAAATACTACAATCTCTATGAGTTACAAAACGCTGTTGCGGGTATAAGCTATGAGTATGGCGATACGAACACAGCCTCTGGTCTCCGGCTTGTCAGAGAGAGATACTTTGGTGGCGCCAATGGAGACAGGGAGGAAATCCAAAACTTCCGTGAGTTTGTAACCAACTTTTGTTCTGACTTATCAAAGCAGAGTTACTTCTCCTGTCATATAATGAGTACGTGTTGACTGATGGGACTATTTCTTTATCTCTTTCTTACATTTTTTGATCAGATCTTGTTATTTTGGAAATCTTGGTGATATCAAATGATAAAAAATAACTAAAATGAAGTTGATATTTTGTTTATTTCCATTCAGCCATCATCACATGGCATGCTCTGTGGCAAAGATTATACGTGTACTGTAAAGGAAGTAATCTCTGCGACACTGTCATATTCTTTTCTAGAGTCATTCGTTTATAGTTTGCTACACTGAAAAATCAGGATAAGAGGCAAGATATTTAACCCTTAGGCTACTAAATATCTTAAATGGACTTTTTTTCCATTTTTCAATTTGGACAGACTCATTAATTGTTTATGGGGTGCTTTTTGAAAATTTACAAACTGAATGGTGAATAGTGCAGACCATGATCAGACTGCATGGATGTGCAATAACATTGTTTTTTCTATGGCAGTTGTTGTCGTAACGGATGGAGTTTCAAATATCAATCCAGACCAAACCATTGTAGAAGCTAATCTCCTTAAAGAACAAGGTAAGTTAAAAAAACGCATGTATCTTAAGGGGAATTGAAATATAATGGTAATGAAAATTAAACTTCCTTTGACAGTTTCATGAGTATTTGTATTTTACCTTTTTTATTTGACTTTATCTGTCTTTTGCCATTGTAAATACACAAGGAATTTGATATTTTAAATTGCGGATTTATAGAACAATGTCATATGGAGAAATATTACACAGACGAATGATACAGCATTGTTTGGCCTTTTTGTATCATAATGTCGTTTGCCATTGGAAATTGTAACAAGTAAATTCTCTAACATGTTATAGTTCAATCATTTTATAGTTCAGTCGTGTTATATTCAATCATGTCATAGTTGAATCATGTATGAGTTCAATCATGTTATAGTTCATTCATGTTAAAGTTCAATCATGTTATAGTTCAGTCATGTTATAGTTCAATCATGTTATAGTTCAGTCATGTTATACTTCAATCATGTCATAGTTGAATCATGTATGAATTTGATCATGCTATAGTTCAATCATGTTATAGTTCAGTCGTGTTATAGTTCAATCAATGATAGTTCAGTCATGTTTTAGTTCAAGCATGTTATAGTTCAATCATATTATAGTTCAGACATGTTATAGTTTTATCATGTTATAGTTCAGTCATGTTAAAGTTCAATTAAGCTTATTGCTTTTTTCATTTAATATTATCATTACTTTTTGCAGGAGTGCACATTTACGCAGTAGGTGTTGGTCAGTTTGATCCATATGAGATAAACAGTATTGCAAGCCCACCGGCATCCCAGAATGCTTTTATCCTCAAGGACTACACCGCTCTTTCCAACATTTCCAGCAGTATTGTGAAGAAAACTTGCCGAGGTAATTCTTCAAAGCTTTAAAAAGTGACACGAAAATGTATTTTCTATTCTATACGTTAAATGGAATATATGTTTTGTTTTTGCCTATAACATATGATTTTGTCAATCAAATTTGAAAGAAATGTCAAATATTGAAAGAACCATGTTTTGAAAAATGTATCTAAGCTTAAGCTTTGACAGTGATTTAAATGAGAACAAATTAATTGATATTTTGTCAGGTTTTTTATCATATTGAGTTCAATATTCACTGGTCCTCTCCTGGATGACTTTCTGTTTATGCAATGTTCTCCTAGAACGAAAGCTTTTATTGTTACCTCAGTGTAGAGGGGTTGAAGGTGCTCCTTTAAAGTCGTACATTTTGAATATACTGCACATGAGCATGGAAATTAAAATTTTGAGAAACATTAATAATTTATCTATAGAAGTAAACCATTCTGCCTTACTTATAATAGTTGTTTCATGGACAACACAATCAAATATAGATACAATATATTTCTTTTTTTTAAACAACCGTATCTTTTGCCTTGCAGATCCAACCGTCTGTGATGAAAATCCATGCCGAAACGGTGGATTGTGTGTGCCAGGAATAAATGGACCATTCTGTGAATGCAGGGCAGGATACAGGGGAGAATTCTGTCAAGACTGTAAGTATACATTTCTAAGCAGCCTCGTTTTTGAACATTTCCTTTAGCTTGAGCACAACTCAATTGATTCTGTTGTAGAGAGGGTTATAGAAATCAATACGCACACTGGAGACAGGGAATGAGAAAGTTACATGAAATGCCTCTGACAAAATTCGAATGAGCGACCAGAATATTGAAAAGAAATTACCACTTATCTATATTGTACGGACTGGACGGTGTTAGTGTGTGTGTTTTTACATATGATTTATTTATTCATTTTACTGATAACTGAAATAAAAATATAAAAAAAAACATATAACAAAATGTTCATTTTATTTATACCTTCTTTGTTTGAGATCTATCTTTCATTACATGTCATAATGACAGTTGCAAACGAATTATTTGCAAATGCAACACATTCTTTCGTTTCTTAACAGTAAAATTTAAAATGGGCACCTTGTAAACCAGTATTTCTCTTCTGTATTCTTCACTGTTTTTTCGTGTTTTTTTTTTCAAAAATATAAAAGATGGATATTTATTTAATTCAGCATGTGTCACCGTCAAAGATGTCTACTTCCTAATGGACAGTTCGGACAGCATAGGACAACAGAACTTCCAGACCGCTCTCAACTTTATCGCCTCCGTGACGGAAGAGTTCAGTGGTGAAGGCAGTTATAACCGGTTTTCCTTGATCACGTTTAGTGATGAAGTACAGATTGTCTTTTCTCTTGGTCGCTACTCGAGACTTCCTATTCTCCTTAACGCCATCAGGTTTGCCCGTTACAGGCCAGGTAATACAAATACAGCAGGCGCTTTCAGAACCGTGAGTGAAATTGCTGTGGATGCTTTGGGCGATCGCTATGATGCAGAGAATATTATTTTCCTGATTACTGACGGCAATGGAAATGTTGATGAAAGCACAACAGTAAAAGAGGCAGAACGTCTTAAGGATAAGGGAGCCCGGATTATACCAATTGCCGTGAATATGGAGGATTATTCCGAAATTGAACAAATAGCATCGAATAGAAACGAAATATTCAAAGTGAATGACTTCAGTAGCTTACAATCTATTTTAGAAGACCTTGTTGTAATGACTTGTAAAAATGGAAATGAAGTAAACGGCGGTAAGTAGTGAGGTAACTTCATTGTGTTTTATGTTAAAACTGTAAACAAGTACAGTGTATGAGAGACTTTTTTATTCATGTTGTCTATATGTAGCTTGCTTAATATACACGCTAAAAAGCAAAAAATGTTTGCAATTTGTCTTGCAGTATGGTGAACAAGTTGCTAGTGTTTCATAATGACAAAATGTGTTTGAAAAGAATACATTTGGCTTGAGCTGTTAGTTAAAAATCTTTGTTGCTGGAATAGATTGACAATACATGTATATATATTGTCATGAATATTTTCTATTTTCAAAGAGTTACTTTAAATGTGACTGGTAGTCAAAGGTTTTGTTAAACAAATTATATTATATATGTATATGCAGGCCTGTTTATGCCCAAATAGGCATTGTTATAGATGACCATTGGCTCATACAATACAGTTTATTGGGAGATAAAAGACGACTGCATTCTATATGAAAATGTTTGTTTAATATATACCTCAATAGGTGCTGAAAACATATTCTTATAATAATTGCTTTTATATTGTAAGGACATTCATTTTGCTCATACGGTCTTTATATATACTTATTTTCATTTCATATTTTGTTTGTTTTACACTAAGTTATGTTTGGATACGATTCGACCGAACATATATATATTTTTTTTTTGTTTATTCTAAATACAGTAAAAAAAAGTAACAACATAAAAATAATTGAGCGAGTGCAGCCTGACGAGTTCTACGTGACTAGCATGTGACATTCACAAACTTAGTACCACGTGATATTTACTCTGGTGTTAGTGTAGCATTATTTAGAAATTTACTGGTTAGTTTTTCATAAGAAATGTACTTGCGTGATGGTTTTCATAATGACTGCACTTTATGTTTCTTGCATCAAGCGACATCTAGAATGCAGAATCACGTTGTTTTATAACTTTGGTATAGTTGCAAACAAAAACATCAAAAAATATCTTCATCGGTCACATTATAATATGCAATATTCTTTAAATTTTCTTTTTTAAAATGATTATAATGCAAACTGTTTGAATAAAATTCGCACGTATTCTAGACCGCACTAACGTGACGTATTTTTTTCTAGTTTTTCTGTTACCACTTGATCGTTACGAACCGAATCTAAATATAACTTTGTGAAATTTTCGTTGTATATATTATTTTGTTAGTTTCATATTATTTTGATAAATGTTTTGTAATTAACTGAAATCCAGTTTGTATCACAGAGTTTCATAAAAAAAGAAAGAAAATTATTCAAGTATTGTAACTTCAAAGTTAAAACAGGCGAATATATTGGGGACGAATGTGTGGATAGGTAACATTTTATCATATTTTTTGTTTATCTTCACAGCACAAAGATGTAGAAATGGTTCTGTGTTAAAAATTCTGTATACATATGTATGCATCTTTCATGTTGTATTCCAAACATATTTATATTCAGTCGAAAAATCAAACGCTGGACAATTGCTTTATTCCTGTGTTAAGTTTTAAGTTGCACTTTTAATTATGTTTTTATTACTTATTACTTAAAATATTATTAACTTGCCAAAAATATCTTGAAAATGAGGATTCGGAAATTAGAATGTTATCCTATGAATATTTCTAGACCGAAAAAATTAACCCCAGAGTGTGATACAGTAAAACATTTATCTGTGTGTTGAATTCTGATTTGAAACCATGAATGTATAAACAAAGGAGTATACCGTGTTGTTTCTTTGGTACAAAAGTATAGTTACTGTGTAAGTGTTAATATATGTTTAATTTTGTAACAAGAGCACATGATTATACCTTTTAGCGGTTATACATGTTGATTTGTATTCACAGGCTTTCGAATACCTAGGTATGTAAACTAACTTATTTTTTTACATTACTATATTCAACTGCCTTGTGCCCGCACTGATTTATTTTTTTAAAGTTGTACTTCGAAAAATTTATGTTTCCTGAAATTATCAGGTCAAAATTTTACAGTCAGACGTCTTTATCGAAAGAAATGTTCGAAGAGCCAAGTTTGTTTAAATGCTTCTGTATATGGTTTGGCACTGATCTGATATATGATAGTATATTTATTTGCTGGTCAGAAATATTTTCTCATCGTGATCAGCATAGACCATGATCAGACTGCACATCCATGAAGTTTGAATATGGTCTATACTGATCGCTTTTCGGTCTGTCGTATTACAGCTACACAAAGAAAATTTGAAAAGGGGTAAAGCGAAATTGAATAAAGTTAAGGGCTTCAGCATTCAGAGAATTAGAAAATAATGATGGTAAAATTTGATATAAAAAAAAACTTAAATAAAAGCAGTATTAAATCTGTAACAATCGTTTCATTTACGCTCTCAAAATGTAGTTTGTACATAACCAGGACAACCGATTAATTTGTCAACATGTACTAGCTGTTTACATTTTATATCGAGAGGTAAAATCGAGATTTTTCTTACCTCTGTTGTGTCAAAGCACTAAAAAGATCCTTATGGTTTATACCGAAGAAAAAACTTGTTACCATATGTCATTTCAGTTTGCTACCATTCTAATTTAACGAATTTGTACTACATGGGAAAAACAAACTTCACGAGCCTGTTAGTTAAATTAATCTATTTTTAGAATTAAAACCTATTGCGTATATTATGTACTTGAATAAAAACACAGAAACTTTCTTTGCTTTCAATAATAAAGTATTCGATATTTTATGGGATCGTTGTTTTCTATTTTTAGGCACTTTATAGTAGCCATCTTTTCAACATTGAGTGCCGTGGATCGAGGAATTACAGTTATAAGACGTCAAAAACTTGCTCCCTGAAAAAAAGAATTTTCCCTATATATATATTACAGGAATGAAAGTGGACAACATTGATGTTGATCTACAGAAAAAATGAAATTGTGACCATAATGTTGGAGATAGTAACTCTAGCAATGCCTTTTTTTATTCATGACAAAAAGCGACAATATATATACTGACATCTAAAAGAAACAGTGCACTTGACTTCTTAACTACGAATAAACTAGAATAAAACAGGAACTGTGCACTTGACGTACAGATCTAAGTTGTTAACAATTGCAAATGTTTGGGCAAAGTCGGTGGTTAAATGCGTAAAAATCTATCGACTACATAATGCATCATTTTAATACATTTTTTTTTACACTTGAGTGATATTCAGTATCAGTTATCTCCCCTTTCATAGATCGACGCATGTATTCTAGACTGTCTTGATGTTACGATGGTTTTTCCTAGCTTACTGCAAGAAGTCAACGTTTTTTTCCAGCGAGATAAATTCTGGTATGTAGATATAGGAGTGTAAGGCATGCATTAACATACAAATGTTTTGTCGCACGAATGGAACAACCGCTAAAGGTAAAACATTCTCAAAATAATGCAAGGCATTTGAATTTCCAAGAATTACAACAAGGTCCGTTTCCCTTACTTCCGTGATACCTTCCAAGACAATCCCACTACCCCTCCAAAACGATAACAGTCAAACAGTAAGTGGTAAAACATTGCCTTCATCATCTTCGGCCTAAAAGGGCGTGGACAATCTCAAATGTTTCAATTGTGACGGCGCTGGGTTAAGTTTGATATATTGTTGAGTAACCGCAACAACATTTTTCAGTTTACTCAAAATCAACCAAGCCGCACATGTTTTTAGAAGCAACTGAAAGCTTCGTTGTCTGGAATGTCATGACACGTTTTATTGTAGAAAATAAAAATTATTAAATGATTGAACTTCACTTTAAAATTCAAAATATAAATGTAAAGAAGTAAGAATTCAGTCTCAAAACCACTTGGTAAAGAATACACTTATTTTCATGGTATTGTTTTACTGAACGCAGGGTAGTTTACAATTTGTCTTCAAGCGAAACTTTAAAAACTCGTCAACAAACGTTTATCAGATCCTTATATATGAAATGCACGTTGAAAATCTCCGAGAGTTAAAGACAAATATTTAATATAGTTTATAAATCGTAGGCATCTTTGATTAAAAAGATAATAACAGGGCCCGCTTAGATATTTTATGGAAACGGTCCCAGGGTTAGATCTCGGTCAATTTATCCATAAAACAGCCTGAAAAGAGCATTAAATTAATAACAGTCTATAGGCCTACAAGACTGTTTACAATTTTCAGTATTTCACAGACTTTCTCATCAGCTCGAGAAAAGTAGGCATGAATCCATAATCACAACATACATAAAATGTCAGATAAACAAATGGCTTATAACAAATGAAGTCGTAACAAATTACTCATAATAATGAGCCTGTTTTGACACTTTATTTACCTTTCTGATTTTGAAGAAAATATTATATAACCAAAAAGCACTGACCAAAGAAGGATGGTTGTTTATCTTTGATTAAAATAGTGACTGGTCGTCATAAAATTCAAATGCTCGTTTTTTTCTAAAAAGATAAGAATGAATATTTGTGACATTTCGATCATTTTAAAGTGACTCGTGATTTAAAATACACCATGTGTATATAAACAACACTATTTGCAAAAGTCCAAAGACTTTCTAGAACTTGTAAGGGAGTCATGGCCACGACTCTCAACCGAAGCCATATGTTCATCAAGGCTTAAGGCTCAACTAGAGCAATCTTCGATGGTTTATCAACGCTGGAGTCTAAAACAAAATGTGAGGCTGGCCTCAGTTTTTTTACCAAAATGTCGAAGACCTATGTTGTTAAAGATTTTGCCAAAATGTGAGAAGCATATCAGATATTTTTGTCAATTGCTATTATAATGCATTTTTACAATCATGTACTAATGACCAAAATGTTATTTAATGAATCATGTAAATTAAAACAAAGCGTGGAAGATAAACATTTCTAGAGATTTCTGCCGAGTTAAGGTATATAATGTTTCTGATCCCTGCGAAATCTTGACTTGATTACTATGACTTTTACAGATAATTTTAATAATTCTTTGTAATGACGCTAGTCTGTTTTTTTTTCATATTCACGTTTGCTTTACCATCAACCGTTTCAGTTACACATGTTTTAATATTATGCACGGTATGAGAAGTATCACCATGTTTTCTTTCTCAACCATGGAATTATAGCCTGATGTATGATAACAACATCTATTTCCCACACTTCTTACGAATGTTTTCATCTTTAAGTTATGAGGTATATCCCCTGTAAACAGTTACCAATTAATCTTACTTATCTTACTTATCAGACAACTTCCATCTTCCAAGAATGCCAACATAATTTTTGTTCAAACCTCAGTGAAAGGAAAGAGCGCAGTCACGAGCGTACCAAGAGGATATATGAGGATATGGATTTATTTTACTATTGCTTATTTGTTTGTTTGATCAAAACCACAACAGTAGAGCGATATTGCTCCAGCCTTACGGCCAAATTCGTGTTTAAACCCTAAAATTTCTAGGCTTACAAAACTATTTGTCTATAAGACATTATTGTACTGGATAAAGGGTATGCAATAATTTACCTTTGTCTGCTACCGACCTACGTTATTTCGGGTTTTGACCTGGTCGTAATACAACTTGACGCTTATGCTGGATGGTGGTTTTATTGTTCATTAGACTACATGTCATGTAAAATATATTTTGTCTGCTTCGTCATAGACTTTTAAACTGATATGCGGCATATGACCAAGTTTACGCGTATTCAGAGACAACTGATCCGCCAGTTTTCTTAGCTTTGATTTAATTATTTTAATAATACATTAATTCTAATTAATACATTAATTTTAGAACGATTTGAAAGCATGCTAATGTGTCAGTCCTAGGATGGTACTCATAATTTACTGTACATTTATACAGTACATTCGCTCAATTGTAGAGCATTTGACTTGTAAGTAGCAGGTGATTGCGGCTCAGACTCAAGACCTTGTTATACAATTTTTCTTAGTCATAAAAACGAGTATGTATTCTTGGACGAAATTGAATTATTGTAAGGAGTCTATAGGTATATAACGCCTTTTTTAAATATATATTTATGACGTTTTAGTGCTTTATATGACAATATAAAGCAGTCATATGATTACAATGCACGTCTGGGTAAAATCAGTATATTGCAAAAAGCTACGCTCCTTAGAAAATTCAAGAAGTTTCTATTCGTTCGGTATATATAAATAAAAAATATTTGTGTCCCTCTTCACTTTATGGCTGGATAGTAACAGAACTACATTAAATTCTATGTTTCATTTGGTTTGCCTATCTACAGTGAGTTACAAAAGAAATACTTACGGCGACACTGTTCACTTCTCGAATCTTCATTTTGTTTTGTAATATACAGAAAACAAACTTTCAGAAATGAAATTAATCAGCCAGGTCATCGCTATCTTCTTTGTCCTTGACGTCTGTGTTCATATTTCAAGTTGTGCACCGCTGACAGACGGAAATGGCACAGACCCAGAAGAACTAGACGGGGAACTGCTGGAGAAAATTGGAGTTAAATTGAAATTACCACAGCTTCAACTTATAGGGAAAACTATTGAAAATGTAGAAAAGAAAATTGAAGAAAAAATATGCAACCTTCACCCCTGCACAGCATGGACAGAATGGCAAGGATGTGACGCCAGACCGGGTCAATTTGGATCAAAGTTCCGAACTCGCCGATGCGGGGTTAACACCACGACATGTGAGATGAACATGAACAGTAGAAAGGAGAAAGAGTCAGGTATTTGTGTAGGGTTTTGTCCGAAGGATTATAATATTACAAAGAATGGTTATTGTCTGAAACTTTATGCAGGCCAAACGCAATCTAACGACGCTGCCGAACAGCAATGTAATAAAGATGGTGGACATTTAGTTAATATAGATGAGGTCAAGTATGAAGACATTAGCAGTATGATAAAAAGGGTTTACATCAACCGTCTGGGTAGATGGACGCAGAAGAGATGTTAACTCGCCTTGGGAGTTTACGTACGGGTCACAAAAAAGTTACTTTAAATGGTGTTCTGGTTGTCCAAGTAATGGTTCCAGTGAGCTTTGTATGCGTGTTTATTTTTCAAGTGGTAGTTTAGTAATGAATGATGGTTCTTGTTCACCTTCTCGCTTCTCTCTTTGTGAACTACCAAAGACGGTGTAATCTACAAAAGTATATTCAGTGAACTTGTATAATATTAGAACTAAGTATCAGATGCGTGCATAATGCGTCCACTGAATTATGCATAGGTGTTTATCTTAATTGTGACATTATGATAATGGATGATGATACTTTATTTCAGTGTAACGCATCAATTCAGTATTCTCTTAAAATCTAAATCAGTACGTTGACTATTTAAGTTGTAATTAATTTGTATTGGAGTGTGTAATTAAATAAAGAATCTTTTCGATACATACACAACACACACATTAGTTCACGTGTGATAATTTGACACGTATGTAATAACTATAAACAAAGAAGAAAGAATATTTAATGTTATCATTTTAGAATATTGCGCGTAACTATGTATGCTGTTATACATGCTATAGTAAGTGTGATTGTTTTATGCCACGTGTCTCGTGCAGCCCTGCCTGAAACTTATTTCTTTGACAGTAAGTCTTTTTGTAAATAATGTCACAAGAACTGTTGTTTTTCTCAGTTGGTCGAAATCAAACGATTTATTTTACAAATTTTAATGTCATAAATTAGTGCGTCTAAATAAATAAAAATCGAGAGAAATGGACATATTTCTAAACGAAATTAATAATGATAAAAGAAAATAAATTATATTAGTTTTATTCTCAAAATAACGATGTTTTCAATTTGTCATTTCAAAATGTCATCATTATTTAATATTGGTTAAACAAAAAGGATGAGTTTTTTAAATGTAGATGTTTTGATGTACTTATTTTTATATATTACTTTTAAAATGATGATGAAAACTCAAAAGTAAAAAAGGCAGAACGTCTTTAGAATAAACGTATTATACGAATTCCTGTAAATATGGAGGATTTTTCCGAAATTGAACAGAAAGCATCCAGTAGAAACGAAATATTCAAAGGGAATGACTTCAGTAGCTTACAATCTATTTTAGAAGACCTTGTTGTAATGATTTGTAAAAATGGAATTGAAGTAAACGGCAGTAGGTAGTGAGGTAACCCCATTGTGTTTTATGTTAAAACTGTAAACAAGTACAGTGTATGAGAGACTTTATTCTAGCATAAAATCGTTTGTTTTTGCCCGTTTTTGCCTATGATTTAACGAGAGCAAAAAGGTGTGTTAACAAGGAAGTTCTCGAGCTCACGCGCTGTTATTATTAGTTTTCAGTTATGCGCGTTACAGGGCCTTTGTAAATAATGGACGCTGATCCGTCTTTTTTGCCCCAAATCGGCAGTTTATTCAGTTTACCTTTTTGTCTATTTTAGCACAACGTAAGTTCGAATAGCCATACAAGACGTCAGTGTATACTATCAATATGAATCCCTTCCAAATATTGTTTTAATCGACACTTTTTTTTTAGTTTCAAGATGGCCGCTCGACAGGTTGAAACATGTTGACGTGTCGCCCTGGAACGCATATTTTAAACACGTATCCATAACAACCTAAAGGCGACTGTCATATTGTTTTTCGTAAACATGTCTTTTCTAGATCATGTTATGCTAGAATAGCGTTAAAGCACGTTTTTTTCGTGTTAGGGGCTCGGGCACCAAGCATCCCTCGGAATTCTGCAGATGTTATAACACGAAAAAACGTGCGTTAACCCTATATTCATGTTGTCTATATGTATCTTGCTTAATATACACGCTAAAAAGCAAAAAAAAAATGTTTGCAATTTGTCTTGCAGTATGGTGGACAAGTTGCTACTGTTTCATTATGAAAAACTGTGTTTGAATAAAATACATTTCGCTTGAGCTGTTAGTTAAAAATCTTTGTTGCTGGAATAGATTGACAATATATAATATATTGTCATGAATATTTTTTTTATATTTCCATAGAGTTACTTCAAAGGTATATGTATATATAGGCCTATTTATGCTCAGATAGGTGTTGTTATAAAATGATCATTGGCTCATACAATACAGTTTATTGGGAGATAAAACAGTCTGCATTCTATATAAAAAAGTTTGTTTAATATATGCCTCAATAGGTGCTGAAAACATATTCTTATAAAAATTGCTTTTATATTGTAAGGACATTCATTTTGCTCATACGGTCTTTATATATACTTATTTGCATTTCATATTTTGTTTTATACACTGAGTTATGTTTGGATACGATCCGACCGAAATATCTTTAAAAAATGGTTTATTCTAAATACAGTAAAACAGTAACGACATAAAAATAATTGAGCGAGTGCAGCGTGACGAGTTCGACCCTACTAGCATTTGATATTTACATTATATTTACTCTGAAGTTAGTGCAGCATTATTCAGAAATTTTCTGGTTGGATTTCATAAGAACTGTACTTGAGTGATGGTTTTCATAATGACTGCACTTTATGTTTCTTGCATCAAGCGACATCTAGAATGCAGAATCACGTTGTTTTATAACTGTGGTATAGTTGCAAACAAAATCATCCTAAAATCTCTTCATCAGTCACATTATAAGATGCATTATTCTTTAAATTTTCTTTTTAAATTGATAACAATGCGAACTGTTCGAATAAAATACGCAAGTATTCTAGACCGCACTGATGTGACGTATTTTTCTAGTTTTTGTGCTACCAAGTGATCTTTACGAACCAAATCTAGATATAACTTTGTGAAATTTTCGTTGTATATATTATTTTGTTAGTTTCATATTACTTTGATAAATGTTTTGTAATTAACTGAAATCCAGTTTGTATCACAGAGTTTCATAAAAAAAGAAAGAAAATTATTCAAGTATTGTAACTTCAAAGTTAAAACAGGCGAATATATTGGGGACGAATGTGTGGATAGGTAACATTTTATCATATTTTTTGTTTATCTTCACAGCACAAAGATGTAGTAATGGTTCTGTGTTAAAAATTCTGTATACATATGTATGCATCTTTCATGTTGTATTCCAAACATATTTATATTCTGTTGCAAAATCAAACGCTGGACAATTGCTTTATTCCTGTGTTAAGTTTTAAGTTGCACTTTTAATTATGTTTTTATTACTTATTACTTAAAATATTATTAACTTGCCAAAAATATCTTGAAAATGAGGATTCGGAAATTAGAATGTTATCCTATGAATATTTCTAGACCGAAAAAATTAACCCCAGAGTGTGATACAGTAAAACATTTATCTGTGTGTTGAATTCTGATTTGAAACCATGAATGTATAAACAAAGGAGTATACCGTGTTGTTTCTTTGGTACAAAAGTATAGTTACTGTATAAGTGTTAATATATGTTTAATTTTGTAACAAGAGCACATGATTATACCTTTTAGCGGTTATACATGTTGATTTGTATTCACAGGCTTTCGAATACCTAGATATGTAAACTAACTTATTTTTTACATTACTATATGCAACTTCCTTGTGCCCGCACTGATTTATTTTTTTAAAGTTGTACTTCGATTAATTTATGTTTAGTGAAATTATCAGATCAAAATTTTACAGTCAGACGTCTTTATCGAAAGAAATGTTCGAAGAGCCAAGTTTGTTTAAATGCTTCTGTATATGGTTTGGCACTGAACTGATATATGATATTATATTTTACTTGCTGGTCAGAAATATATTCTCATCGTGATCAGCACAGAACATGATCAGACTGCACATCCATGAAGTTTGAATATGGTCTATACTGATCTGTTTTCGGTCTGTCGTATTACAGCTACACCAAGAAAATTTGAAAAGGGGTCAAGCGAAATTGAATGAAGTTAAGGTCTTCAGCAGGCTTAGGGAATTAGAAAATAATGATGGTAAAATTTGGTATAAAATATCTTATATAATAGCAGTATTTTAACAGTCGTTTCACTTACGCTCTCAAAATGTAGTATGTACGTAACCAGGACAACCAATAATAGGTCATGTTGTGTCAAAGCACTTAAAAGATCCTTATGGCCTATATCATTCGATGTTTAACTTGTTTTATGCCGCGGTTTTAAACCGAAGAAAAAAACTTGTTACCCTATGTCATTTCAGTTTGCTACCATTCTAATTTAGCGAATTTGTACTACAATGGAAAAAACAAACTTCACGAGCCTGTTAGTTAAACGAGTCTATTTTTAGAATTAAAACACATTGCATATATTATGTTCTTGAATAAAAACACAGAAACTTTCTTTGCTTTCAATAAAAAAGTATTCGATATTTTATGGGATTGTTGTTTTCTATTTTTAGACACTTTATGGTAGCCATCTTTTCAAAATTGAGTGCCGTGGATCGAAGAATTACAGACGTCAAAAACTTGCTCCCAGAACAAAAATGTTCCTTATATATGTTCCTTATATATATATATATATATATATATATATATATATATATATATATTACAGGAATGAAAGTAGACAACATTGATGTTAATCTATATAAAAAAATGAAATCGTGACCATAATGTTGGAGATGGTAACTCTAGCAATGCCTTTTTTTATTCATGACAAAAAGCGACAATATATATATACTGACATCTAAAAGAAACAGTGCACTTGACTTCTTAACTACGAATAAACTAGAATAAAACAGGAACTGTGCACTTGACGTACAGATCTAAGTTGTTAACATTTGCAAATGTTTGGGCAAAGTCGAGTCACTTGAGTGATGTTCAGTATCAGTTATCTCCCCTCTCATAGACCGACGCATGTATTCTAGACCATCTTGATGTGACGATGGTTTTTCTAACTTACTGCAAGAAGTCAACTTTTTTTCCAGCGAGATAAATTCTTGTATGTAGAGATAGCAGTGTAAGGCATGCATTAACATATAAATGTTTTGTCGCACGAATGGAACAACCGCTAAAGGTAAAACATTCTCAAAATAATGCAATTTCAAAGAATAACAACAAGGTCCGTTTCGCTTCCTTCCGTGATACCTTCCAAGACAATCCCACTACCCCTCCAAAACGATAACAGCCAAATAGTAAGTGGCAAAACATTGCCTTCATCATTTTCGTTCTAAAAGGTCGTGGACAATCTCAAACGTTTCAATTGTGACGGTGCTGGGTTAAGTTTGATATCTTGTTGAGTAACCGCAACACCATTTTTCAGTATACTCAAAATCAACCAAGCCGCACATGTTTTTAGAAGCAACTGAAAGCTTCGTTGTTTGGAATGTCATGACACGTTTTATTGTAGAAAATAAAAATTATTAAATGATTAAACTTCACCTTAAAATTCAAAATATAAATGTAAAGAAGTAAGAATTCAGTCTCAAAACCACTTGGTAAAGAATACACTTATTTTCATGGTATTGTTTTACTGAACGCCGTTCAAAAGGGTAGTTTACAATTTGTCTTTAAGCGAAACTTTAAAAACTCGTCAACAAACGTGTATCAGATCCTCATATATGAAATGCACGTTGAAAATCTCCGAGAGTTGAAGACAAATATTTCATATAGTTTATAAATCGTAGGCATCTTTAATTAAAGGCATCTTTAATTAAAAAGATAATAACAGGGACCCGCTTAGATATTTTATGGAAACGGTCTCATGGTTAGATCTCAGCCAATTTAACCATAAAACAGCCTGAAAAGAGCATTAAATTAATAACAGTCTATAGGCCTACAAGATTGTTTACAATTTTCAGTATTTCACAGACTTTCTCATCAGCTCGAGAAAAGTAGGCATTAATCCATAATCACAACATACATAAAATGTCAGACCTACGAATGGTTTCTAACAAATGAAGCCGCTACAAATTACTAATAATAATAAGCCTGTTTTGACACTTTAATAACCTTTTTGATTTTGAAGAAAATACTATATATTAACCAAAAAGCACTGATCAAAGAAGGTGGGTTGTTTACCTTTGATTAAAATAGTGAGTGGTTGTCATAAAATTCAAGTGCTCGTTTTTTTTCTAAAAAGATAAGCAGAAATATTTGTGACAACTCGATCATTTTAAAGTGACTCGTGATTTAAAATACACCATGCGTTCATAAACAACACTATTTGCACAAGTCCAAAGACTTTCTAGAACTTGTAAGGGAATCATCACCACGACTCTCAACGGAAGCCATATGTTCATCAAGGCTTAAGTCTCAACTAGAGCAATCTTCGATGGTTTATCAACGCTGGAGTCTAAAACAAAATGTGAGGCTGGCTTCAGTTATTATACAAAAATGTCGAAGACCTATGTTGTTACAGATTCTGCCAAAAACTGAGAAGCATATCACATTTTTGTCAATTGTTATTATAATACATTTTTTCAATCATGTACTAATGTGCAAAATTTTATTTGATGAATCATGTAAACTAATACCAAGCGTGTAAGATAAACATTTCCAGGGATTTCTTCCGAGTTAAGGTATGTAATGTTAATGATCTTTGAGGTGAATGTGTCCTGCGAAATCTTGACTTTATTACAATGATTTTTACGGATAATTGTAATAATTCTTTTAAAAACGCTTGTCAGTTTTTTCATACGCACGTTTGCTTTACCATCACCCGTTTCAGTTACACATGTTTTAATATTATGCACAATATGAAAAGTATCACCATGTTTTTTTTATCTCAACCATGGAATTGTAGCCTGTAGCATGATAACAACATCTATTTCCCACGCTTCTTACGAATGTTTTTATCTTAAGTTATGAGCTATGTTCCCTGTAAACAGTTACCAATTAATTTTACTTATCTTACTTATAAGACAACTGCCATCTTCCAAGAATGCCAGCATAATTTTTGTTCAGTGATAGGAAAGAGCGCAGTCACGAGCGTACCAAGAGCATATATGAGGATATGGATTTATTCTAGTATTGCTTGTTTGTTTGTTTGATCAAAACCACAACAGTAGGGCGATATTGCTCGGCCGAAGTCGTGTTTTAAGCCGACAATTCTACCTAGGCTTACACACTATTTGTCTATAAGACATTTTTGTACTGGATAAAGGGCTAGCAATAATTTACTATTGTCTGCTACCGACCTACGTTATTTCGGGTTATGACCTGGTCGTTATACAGCTTGATGCTAATGCTGGATGGTGGTAGCTCAAGTTTCAATTTTGTGAAAAAAATGTTTCTTTAGGTTCTTACCATATGCTACATCATATATGTTTATAAAAGCATTCTAGGCTATGAAAATGTGATTTTATTGTTTATTAGACTACAGGTCATGTAAGATATATTTTATCTGTTTCGTAAAAGACTTTTTAACTGATAAGCGGCATATAACCAAGTTTACGAGTATTCAGAGACAATCGATCCGCCACTTTTCTATGCTTCGATTTAATTATTTAATAAGATATTAAGTTTAGAACTATTGAAAGCATGCTAAAGTGTCAGTACTAGGATGGTTCTCATTATTTACTGTTGCCTACCCTATTATCCCAGTTTACAGAATATTCTTACACTACATTCGCTCAATTGTAGAGCATCTAACTTGTAAGTATCGGATGATTGCAGCTCAGTCTCAAGACCTTGTTATACATTTTTTCTTAATCAACGCACAAGTATGTATTATTGGACGAAATTAAATAATTGTAAGGAGTCTATATGTATATAAAGCCTTTTTAAATACATATTTGTGAAGGTTTAATGCTTTATATGACAATATAAAGCAGTCATATGATTACAATGCACGTCTGGGTAAAATCAGTATAGAGCAAAAAGCTACGCTCCTTAGAAAATTCCAGAAGTTTCTATTCGTTCTGTTTATCTAAATAAAACATTTGTGCGTGCCTCTTCACTTTTTGGCCGGATACTAACAGAAATACATCAAATTTAAAGTTTCATTTGGTTTACCTATCTACAGTGAGATACAAAATAATTACAACGACACTTTAACACTTGGGGAGACTCTGTTTGTTTTAACATATACAGAAAACAGAATTTCAGAAATGAAGTTCATCAGCCAAGTCACCGCTATCTTTTATGTCTTTTACGTCTTTGTTCATATTTCAAGTTGTGCACCGCTGACAGACGGAAATGGCATAAACCCAGAAGAACTAGACGGGGAACTGCTAGAGAAAATTGGAGTTAAATTGAAATTACCCCAGCTTCAACTTTTAGGGAAAACTATTGAAAATGTAGAAAAGGAAATTGAAGAAAAGATCTGCGACCTTCATCTTTGCGAAACATGGTCAGCATGGCAAGGATGTGACGCCAGACCGGGTCAATTTGGATCAAAGTTCCGAACTCGCCGATGCGGAGTCAACTCCACGACATGTGAGATGGACATAAACAGTAGAACGGAGAAAGAGTCAGCCATTTGTGTAGGGTTTTGTCCGAAGGATTATAATATTACAAAGAACGGTTATTGTCTGAAATTTTATGCAGGCCAAACGCAATCTAACGACGCTGCAGAACAACATTGTAAGAAAGATGGTGGACATTTAGTAAATATAGACAGTGAGGTCAAGTATGGAGACGTCAGTAGTAATCTACATGGGTTTACAACAGCAGTATGGGTAGATGGACGTAGAAAAGATGTCAACTCTCCTTGGGAGTTTACGCACGGATCACAGAAAAGTTTCTTTAAATGGTGTTCCAATTGTCCTGACAATGGTTCCAAAGAGCTTTGTATCCGTGTTTATTTTTCAAGTGGCAGTTTGGTGATGAATGATGATACTTGTTCAAGTTCTCGTTACTTCCTTTGTGAAATATCTAATACTGTTTAGTCTACAAATTCAGTTATATTTGCACTTAGTTTTAGATGCAAGCACAGTGTGTCCACTGAGTTCTGCATAAGGATAACAATACTTCATTTCAGTATTACTTATCATTTCAATATTCTCTTAAAATGAAAACCAGTATGGTGTGAATTACATTTGAGGGTTTACTTAAATAATGAGTTTTCTTGATACATACACACACACATTAGTTCCCGTGTGATAAATAGACACTTATGTAATAACTTTAAACAATGAAGAAAGCAATTTTAATTCTCCTTATGCTGTGGGCAAAGACTTTAATCTCTGTTGTTATACGTGCTATAGTTAAAGTGATTGTTTGTTGCGCCACTTTTCTTGCGTAGCCTTATGTGAAACTTTTTTTTGTAATACATTTTTAATGATGTCAGATGAAGTGTTGTTTTGTTATCTTTGTTTTACTTTGCTGTAATTACTTTTTCAGCACGTTGTAAATGTATGGTGACACAGGGGACAAAGAGTTTGTTCTATATGTTAAAACAACTTGACTATTTATCAGATATGTGCGATAGGACCTGGAACTGTATAAAGATCACAAAACTATTTTTCAAGTTTTTTAAGTTACTTCGGTTTCTACTTTTCTCATTGAAATGTAGCAGCATATTAACAATACTTTTGCTTTATTTTCCTCCATATGTTCTTTTAAAGTCCTATTATCATATTATTTTACTCCGATAGAAAATAAATGATAATGATCAAACCATGTTCTGTTCATCCTAAAACTGTGTTGACGGGTGTCTTTTTTCCGAATTACGGGCATAGATTAAAAAAGTAAATTAGGAATAACTTGGGTTCAATTGGAGATAATATCGGCCTGTCAGGCATCTTTCTTGGTAAAATAAGAACTATTTACAATTATGATCCTGGGGATTTATGTTATTATGCCCATGTGTGTGTGTTTCAGGAATTACTTTTTAAATTATTTTCTTTTTTTTTTCTTTTTTTTTTAAATCAAATGTTTTTCAAATTATCTTTTAGTTTTTCGCGTTTGTTTGAAATCAAAGAAATAGGAATAAGTTTTATTACAGATTATAATATGTCATAAATTAATCCGTCTAAATAAATAAAAATCAACATAAAATGGTCCTTATATTTGTAAATGATAATTAAAATAGCCACCTTCATTAGTACTCCATTTTGATGTATTCAAAAACAATTTCAATAACTTTGTCCTTTTAATTTCGTGAATTTCTCCGTTAAGATGTTTTATGCTCTACTTTCGCAAAACAAATAATAATAAATAAATAAATAAATGAATAAAAAAAATTAAAAAATGAAATAACGTGACCATGCGAGAGACTAAGTTTTTCAAATTTTAAACGAATGTATGTTTTTTTATTTATCAGTTTTTCTCCGTTTTAACGGTGATAATGTTATATGCTAAAAGTAAAAACGCTCTTCTGTAAAAAAACGAAACATGAAACAACTTTTTTTCCCAAAGAAAATAAGGAATGCCAAAATAAACTTGTGCGTGCAATATAAAGTGGGGGAAGTAACTTCCATGAATCATCTCCTTTTATAATTCCTGGAGCACTGAATGTCTGTGGGACTTTCTTAGGGTGCCTTCAAATCTACACTCGTGAGTTATTTACGTTGGGCGCCAAATGTAACCCGGAAAAATCTACCTGCCCCGAGCTGAGTTTGAACTTGGGTACCATCGATTACTAAGCGGACACTCTACCACGCCGCTATAAAAGCTAGCTAATAGGCAAAGGAGAAGAAGTGCCATATTATACCTCTGCTACACGTGAACTAAGGTACTTCCTATAATCATATGCTATGTAATCAAAAATTAGTTAACATCTAAGCGTGCTCTCCTGTAATAAATATGGCATACAGATGAGCATGATTTGATCTGCGATATACCTGATAAAATGAGATTAAAGAGAAACACGATAAGTTGGCACCAGAACGTCATTTTTTCCAATGAAGCAAGACAAAAGAGTTATGTTCATTAATGAGCAAGTTCTCAGAAAAAAAAAAAACATTTGATGGAACATTTTCAAGCGACATAAAATCCACACAAGGTGAGGTAAGCCCTCTGAAATAGGAGATAATGATTAGCGCCTGATGGGTTTAAGAAATCCATGATGTAAATTGTCACTACGCCCGACTGTTATACTCGTTTTAAGAGACTTTTGAAACTTAAAGATTCATTTTATAGTTTTTTGTTGCATTCTTGGATTTTAAGCATTACAGACATTAAGTAATAAAAATGAATCAATCATTTTCCAAAGACTTAAAACTTAAAACGTCTTATCCTTGTATATCCACCCATGAATATCTAAGTTAAAATATGAAATAGACATTTAATATAAATAAATAGTGCCTATCACACAGGTGCGATCTTCTAAACAGCAAGCAGTAAGATTTTATATTAGTAACACCCATAATTATTGTTGCACAATCAAGAGCGTAGAGTGACACTCAGCCCAGTTTTAAATATAAAACTATATTAAATCATACATTCAATAATCTCAAATAGACCTTTTTTATTTTTATTTATACATGTTCTTTGAACCGCCGACATGCCAGAATAAGGGAAGAGATGGGTTGAATAAAATGAATAAGAAGGAATGATTTCTTTTTTCAAATTTCTACTCAACACCAAAGCAGCTGATACGGAACTTCTCATTCTTATGTGTTTATGATTGTTTTAACATTACTTATATCTCTAAAGTCGTGCTTGTCAAATAGCTTTTAAATGTCTTGAAGAAAAAAACAATATTTTGGTCTAGAATTCAAACGATTAAAATAAGATTGCCTGAATCTCAGCTCCAGTAAGCTTGCTTTTCCGAAAATGTCAACAAACATTCGTGAAATTCTTTCATCTAAGATTTAAGGAGAGTTTAGAATTATATATCCAAGTAAAAAGGCTTGCCTTCTGTGCAGCGATTAGCAAACTATTCGGCTATTCGGAATTCGATATTTAGTAGAAAATGCTTGATTCTGTATAGCGATCTGCAAATTTTTCAGAGTTTGGTATTAAATATAAAAAAAACTTGCCTTCTTTTAATGAAATTTGTAAACTGTTCTGCATTTGGTATCTTGGTAACAAAATTTCTATACTGCGATAAATAAACAGTTGGGATTCAATAAATAGGTAGAAATTCTTGACTTCTTTTAATGCGAGTTGTAAACTATTCTGAGTTTGGTATCTTTGTAACAAAACAGCGACAAGTAAACAGTTGGAATTCAATATATAGGTAAAATACTTGATTTCTCTCCTGCAGTAACTAGGCTGTTCAAGACCCGTTAATAATACAACTTAAATTCCTAGTCTTCTGAACATCAATACGTAAACTATTCAGGATTCGATATGTATGTAAGTAAGTAAAAGAACTTGCCTTCTCTACTACAATGCGTAAACTATTCAGAGTTTGGTATTTTGATAGTGAATACTTGCCTTCATTAATGTGATTTACAAGCTGTCCAGAGTTTGATATCTAGTTAGTTAACTGTTAATGATTAATTTTCTAGGTAAAATACTTGCTTTTTGCGATTACGTACACTGTTCAGGATTTGGTATAGAGGTAAAAGTATTAGACATTTATGTATCAAATCAGAAAAGACTCATGGTGGTTTCAGTCAGACGTCTTTATCGAAAGAAATGTTCGAAGAGCCAAGTTTGTTTAAATGCTTTGGCACTGATCTGATATATGATATGTGATAGTATATTTATTTGCTGGTCCGAAATATTTTCTCATCTTGATCAGCACAGACCATGATCAGACTGCACATCCATGAAGTTTGAATATGGTCAATACTGATCGCTTTTCGGTCTGTCGTATTACAGCTACACCAAGAAAATTTGAAAAGGGTTCAAGCGAGATTGAATGAAGTTTAGGGCTCTAGCAGGCTAAGGGAATTAGAAAATAATGATGGTAAAATTTGATATAAAAATATCTTAAATAAAAGCAGTATTTTATCTGTAACAATCGTTTCACTTACGCTCTCAAAATGTAGTATGTACATAACCAGGACAACCGATTAATTGGTCAATATGTACTAGCTGTTTACAGTTTATATTGAGAGGTAAAACGAGATTTTTCTTATCTCTGTTGTGTCAAAGCACTAAAAAGATCCTTATGGCTTATACCATTCGATGTTTAACTTAAGTTTTATTCCGCGGTTTTAAACCGAAGAAAATAACTTGTTAACATATGTCATTTCAGTTTGCTACCATTCTAATTTAGCGAATTTGTACTACAATGGAAAAAACAAACTTCACGAGCCTGTTAGTTAAACGAGTCTATTTTTAGAATTAAAACACATTGCGTATATTATGTACTTGAATAAAAACACAGAAACTTTCTTTGCTTTCATTAATAAAGTATTCGATATTTTATGGAATTGTTGTTTTCTTTTTTTGACACTTTATAGTAGCCATTTTTTCAACTTTGACTGCCGTGGATAGAGAGAATAACAGTTATAAGACGTTAAAAACTTGCTCCAAGAAAAAAATGTTCCATATATATATATTACAGGAATGAAAATAGACGACATTGATGTTGATCTACATAAAAAAATTAAATCGTGACCATAATGTTGAAGATGGTAACTCTAGCATTACCATTTTGTTATACGTGACAAAAAGCGACAATATATATACTGACATCTAAAAGAAACAGGGCACTTGACTTCTTAACTACGTATAAACTAAATAAAATAGAAACTGTGAACTTGACATACAGATCTAAGTTGTAAACAATTGCAAATGTCTAGGCAAAGTCGGTAGTTAAATGCGTAAAAATCTGTTGACTATATAATGCATCATTTTAGTACATTTTTTTACACTTTAGTGATGTTCAGTATCAGTTATCTCCCCTCTCATAGATCGACGCATGTATTCTAAACTATCTTGATGTTACGATGGTTTTTCCTAGCTTACTGCAAGAAGTCAACGTTTTTTTCCAGCGAGATAAATTCTGGTATGTAGAGATAGCAGTGTAAGCCATGCATTAATATACAAATGTTTTGTCGCACGAATGGAACAACGGCTAACATGGCTAAAGGTAAAACATTCTCAAAATAATGCAAGGCATTTGAATTTCAATTACAACAAGGTCCGTTTCCCTTACTTCCGTGATACTTTCCAAGACAATCCCACTACCCCTCCAAAACAATATCAGTCAAACAGTAAGTGGCAAAACATTGCCTTCATCATCTTCGGCGTAAAAGGGCGTGGACAATCTCAAACATTTCAATTGTGACGGCGCTGGGTTAAGTTTGATATCTTGTTGAGTTACCGCAACACCATTTTTCAGTTTACTCAAAATCAACCAAGCCGCACTTGTTTTTAGAAGCAACTGAAAGCTTTTTTGTTTGGAATGTCATGACACGTTTTATTGTAGAAAATAAAAATTATTAAATGATTAAACTTCATCTTAAAATTCAAAATATAAATATAAAGAAGTAAGAATTCAGTCTCAAAACCACTTGGTAAAGAATACACTTATTTTCATGATATTGTTTTACTGAACGCCATTCAAAAGGGTAGTATACAATTTGTCTTCAAGCAAAACTTTAAAAACTCGTCAACAAACGTGCATCAGATCCTCATATATGAAATGCACGTTGAAAATCTCCAAGAGTTGAAGACAAATATTTAATATAGTTTATAAATCGTATGCATCTTTAATTAAAACGATAATAACAGGGCCCCACTTAGATATTTAATGGAAACGGTCTCATGGTTAGATCTTAGCCAATTTATCCATAAAACAGTCTGAAAAGAGCATTAAATTAATAACAGTCTATAGGCCTACAAGATTGTTTACAATTTTCAGTATTTCACAGAATTTCTCATCAGCTTGAGAAAAGTAGGCATGAATCCATAATCACAACATACATGAAATGTCAGATAAACAAATGGCTTCTAACAGATGAAGTCGTAACAAATTACTAATAATAATGAGCCTTTTTTTACACTATTTATATTTCTGATTTGGAAGAAAATATCATATAACAAAAAAGCACTGACCAAAGAAGGTTGGTTGTTAATCTTTCATTAAAATAGTGACTGGTTGTCATAAAATTCAAGTGCTCGTTTTTTCTAAAAAGATAAGAATGAATATTTGTGACAACTCGGTCATTTTAAAGTGACTCGTGATTTAAAATACACCATGCGTATATAAACATCACTATTTGCAAAAGTCCAAAGACTTGCTAGAACTTGTGAGGGTGTCATGGCCACGACTCTCAACCGAAGCCATATGTTCATCAAGGCTTAAGGCTCAACTAGAGCAATCTTCGATGGTTTATCAACGCTGGAGTCTAAAACAAAATGTGAGTCTGGCCTCAGTTATTTTACCAAAATGTCGAAGACCTATGTTGTTAAAGATTTTGCCAAAAAGTGAGAAGCATATCGCATATTTTTGTCAATTGCTATTATAATGCATTTTTACAATCATGTACTAATGTCCAAAATGTTATTTGATGAATCATGTAAATTAAAACAAAGCGTGGAAGATAAACATTTCCAGAGATTTCTGCCGAGTTAAGGTATATAATGTTTATAATCCCTGCGAAATCTTGACTTGATTACTATGATTTTTACAGATAATTTTAATAATTCTTTGTAATGACGCTAGTCTGTTTTTTTTCATATTTGACACGTTTGCTTTACCATCAACCGTTTCAGTTACACATGTTTTAATATTATGCACGGTATGAGAAGTATCACCATGTTTTCTTTCTCAACCATGGAATTATAGCCTGATGTATGATAACAACATCTATTTCCCACACTTCTTACGAATGTTTTCATCTTTAAGTTATGAGGTATGTCCCCTGTAAACAGTTACCAATTAATCTTACTTATCTTACTTATCAGACAACTGCCATCTTCCAAGAATGCCAACATAATTTTTGTTCAAACCTCAGTGATAGGAAAGAGCGCAGTCACGAGCGTACCAAGAGGATATATGAGGATATGGATTTATTTTACTATTGCTTATTTGTTTGTTTGTTTGTTTGTTTGATCAAAACCACAACAGTAGAGCGATATTGCTCCAGCCTTACGGCCAAATTCGTGTTTTAACCCTAAAATTTCTAGGCTTACAAAACTATTTGTCTATAAGACATTATTGTACTGGATAAAGGGTAAGCAATAATTTACCTTTGTCTGCTACCGACCTACGTTATTTCGGGTTTTGACATGGTCGTAATACAACTTGACGCTTATGCTGGATGGTGGTTTTATTGTTCATTAGACTACATGTCATGTAAGATATATTTTGTCTGCTTCGTCATAGACTTTTAAACTGATATGCGGCATATGACCAAGTTTACGCGTATTCAGAGACAACTGATCCGCCAGTTTTCTTAGCTTTGATTTAATTATTTTAATAATACATTAATTCTAATTAATACATTAATTTTAGAACCATTTGAAAGCATGCTAATGTGTCAGTCCTAGGATGGTACTCATAATTTACTGTACATTTATACAGTACATTCGCTCAATTGTAGAGCATTTGACTTGTAAGTAGCAGGTGATTGCGGCTCAGACTCAAGACCTTGTTATACAATTTTTCTTAGTCATAAAAACGAGTATGTATTCTTGGACGAAATTGAATCATTGTAAGGAGTCTATAGGTATATAACGCCTTTTTTAAATATATATTTGTGACGTTTTAGTGCTTTATATGACAATATAAAGCAGTCATATGATTACAATGCACGTCTGGGTAAAATCAGTATATTGCAAAAAGCTACGCTCCTTAGAAAATTCAAGAAGTTTCTATTCGTTCGGTATATATAAATAAAAAATATGTGTGTCCCTCTTCACTTTATGGCTGGATAGTAACAGAACTACATTAAATTCTATTTTTCATTTGGTTTACCTATCTACAGTGAGTTATAAAAGAAATAATTACGGCGACACTGTTCACTTCTCGAATCTTCATTTTGTTTTGTAATATACAGAAAACAAACTTCTTTCAGAAATGAAATTAATCAGCCAGGTCATCGCTATCTTCTTTGTCTTTTACGTCTGTGTTCATATTTCAAGTTGTGCACCGCTGACAGACGGAAATGGCACAGACCCAGAAGAACTAGACGGGGAACTGCTGGAGAAAATTGGAGTTAAATTGAAATTACCACAGCTTCAACTTATAGGGAAAACTATTGAAAATGTAGAAAAGAAAATTGAAGAAAAAATATGCAACCTTCACCCCTGCACAGCATGGACAGAATGGCAAGGATGTGACGCCAGACCGGGTCAATTTGGATCAAAGTTCCGAACTCGCCGATGCGGGGTTAACACCACGACATGTGAGATGAACATGAACAGTAGAAAGGAGAAAGAGTCAGGTATTTGTGTAGGGTTTTGTCCTAAGGATTATAATATTACAAAGAATGGTTATTGTCTGAAACTTTATGCAGGCCAAACGCAATCTAACGACGCTGCCGAACAGCAATGTAATAAAGATGGTGGACATTTAGTTAATATAGATAATGAGGTCAAGTATGAAGACATTAGCAGTATGCTAAAAGGGTTTACATCAACCGTCTGGGTAGATGGACGCAGAAGAGATGTTAACTCTCCTTGGGAGTTTACGTACGGGTCACAAAAAAGTTACTTTAAATGGTGTTCTGGTTGTCCAAGTAATGGTTCCAGTGAGCTTTGTATGCGTGTTTATTTTTCAAGTGGTAGTTTAGTAATGAATGATGGTTCTTGTTCACCTTCTCGCTTCTCTCTTTGTGAACTACCAAAGATGGTGTAATCTACAAAAGCATATTCAGTGAACTTGTATATATTAGAACTAAGTGTCAGATGCGTGCATAATGCGTCCACTGAATTATGCATAGGTGTTTATCTTAATTGCGACATCATGATAATGGATGATGATACTTTATTTCAGTGTAACGCATCAATTCAGTATTCTCTTAAAATCTAAATCAGTACGTTGACTATTTAAGTTGTAATTAATTTGTATTGGGGTGTGTAATTAAATAATGAATCTTTTCGATACATACACAACACACACATTAGTTCACGTGTGATAATTTGACACGTATGTAATAACTATAAACAAAGAAGAAAGAATATTTAATGTAATCATTTTAGATTATTGCGCGTAACGATGTATGCTGTTATACATGCTATAGTAAGTGTGATTGTTTTATGCCACGTGTCTCGTGCAGCCCTGCGTGAAACTTATTTCTTTGACAGTAAGTCTTTTTGTAAATAATGTCCCAAGAAGTGTTGTTTCGCTTTGTTTTACTTTGCTATTATCAATTTGTTTTATTTTTACAGAATTTGTATATTTCTCTTTTAAATATCACTCTATGCGAGTATGCGTGCGTGTGTGTGTTTCAGGAATTAGTTTATTCTTCTTTAGTATTATTTACTATGGTTTTTACGCCGAAAAAAGTTTTTTTTCAAGTTTTGTTTCTGTTTTTCTCAGTTGGTCGAAATCAAAGGATATTTTTACAGATTTTAATGTCATTAGTGCGTCTAAATAAATAGAAATCAACATAAATTTATATATAAATTTGAAAATATGTAAATATTATATGCCGAAACTAAAACCGCTTTTCGGTAAAAAAATGAAAAATTAAGTAACATTAAAAGGAATATACTAGAATATGGTTATTTCTCAGCCAAAATAAACTTGTGCGTGCAGTATGTAGTAGGGGATGTCACTTCCGTTTAGATTGATTAACGGGCGTTGAGAGAGATGAACAAATTTCTAAACGAAATTATTAAAAATAAAAGAAAATAATTTATATTAGTTTTATTCTCAAAATAACGAATCGGATATTTTCAATTTGTCATTTCAAAATGTCATCATTATTCAATATTGGCTGAACAAAAAGGATGAGTTTTTTTTAAGTGTATATGTTTTGATGTACTTATTTCTATATATTACTTTTAAAAATGTTGATGAAAACACAAAAGTAAAAAAGGCAGAACGTCTTAAGGATAAGGGAGCCCGCATTACACTAATTTTAAATATGGAGGATTATTCCGAAATTGAACAAATAGCATCGAATAGAAACGAAATATTCAAAGTGAATGACTTCACAGTGCTATACTTTACGCCAGCTGAGAGCATGAATTAAGCCCAGGCTTATCAGCAGTATTAATTGGTCTAACTGTTAGAGAGTAATAAATCTCTCACTCCTGCTGAGGTTGTAATGTAAACTGACCACAGTAAACATCTGTGTTGCACATGCAGTTTGTTGGTTAAAATGAAGGCAACATTTAGAATGTTTAGGGTCTGAGTCAGATTTATAATGATTTGTCCCTGGGATTATTATTGTTTTTATGTGAAAGTTTATTCCAGTAAACATTAAGTTAACGATATGTTTTATTTGCAAATGAAACCTGCTGCAAAATTTCATTAGTAAATATGAATTGAAAAAAAACTAATATCAACTTAACTATTCTTTTTAAAGAAATAACATGCATAAGTATGAAGGTTTCATTCTTTCACCAAGGGATTGTTTTTATAACGGTTGGAAAAACATGACATTTAACATATCTTTACCCTCTGAGCTACATGTATTCGATGAAGGCTGAAAAATGTTGGTGAATTTCAGTGATTTTATATCACTGCTGAACATAGCATAACGTTCTGCGAATGATGCAAGAATCAAAAGTAGCAACATTTTTCAATGGCTGAAAGGGAAAGTAAGAATTGTAAAGAAATAGGTAGGCATCCTGCGTTTGGAGTAATATCATGCATTTTACTTTTGCTCATGTGAATTTTGCATTTTACTTTTGCTTGTCATGAAATTTGTAGAAAAGTAGTTGCCCAAACAAACATAACTTTTGGCGACAGTTTCAAAAAGTTAAAACTATCAAAGACATACGAGGGTTGTCCTTGAAGTATGTGAACATTCCTCATGACGCTGAAGTCTTTTATGATAACCGAATGGATAAACAACTATTCATGTTCTATGTATGATTTATTTTGTAATATAAGACCATGAATTGCCTAGCAGTGTACATATGAATGTTTCAATGGCAACCAGTAGGGACATGGGACATATAAGTCGTATAAAAAATTGTGTACATATAAAATGCTCAATTATATGAATTAAAGATGGTCCGGTGTCGCTCACCTGAAAAGAAACTACAAAAAATGGCGGAGCGGGAGGTGAGGCGGGTACCACCAAAGGAATGTGTCAGATAGCAGACAGTTCAAATACCACATTAAATAAAAATATTTTTAAACCAAGAAAGGTCAATAGTTGAAAGTAAACCAAAGTCAAATTTGAAGTCTGTATGCAAACTTATACAAATAGTTAAAATTTCAAAGACATAATTATCTTCAAAAACAAGGAAATAGGTCAATGTCAGCCAAGGTCAAAATTGAAATCTGCATGCAAATTTAAACAAATAGTTAAAATTTCATTGACTTAGCTTCAAACATCAAGGAAGTAGGTAACGTGAAGGTCAAGGACAAAAGTGGATGAAGGTTAAAAACATTCCTACCCCATACAATGATTTTTGGAGAGGGGGTACCCAGATGAGTTGGGTGCGGCCTGGGTACCCTGGTGAGGGTCAAGTTTTCCAAAGTCAATCTAATTAACTAGGCTGTGATGAACCATATGTATCTAAGCTCAAGGCACTTTCTTTAAAACTTTTCCTATATAACTCAGTGTAAAACCTCTTGACAACTGGGGCGGGACCAATTTTGATCTAGGGGCCATGATTTAGTAAACTCATTAAAGGTCCACTAGACAATGGTACAAATGAAATATCTAAATCATATGTGTAATGGTTTCTGACAAGATGATTTTTTTAGTTTTTCGATGTAAAATCAAGTTACCCCTGGGCTCGGGCTAATTCTGACCCACAGCCATGATTTATTTAATTTTGGTGGAGGTCCACTAGATGATGCTACAAACAGATATACAAGCTTTAGCCTTTGTGATTTCAGACAAGAAGATTTTAAAAAACTTTTTACCTATATAACTTTGTAAAATCAAGTGAACCCTTGGGCGGGACCAATGTTGATCCAGGGGCCGTGATTTGTATAAACTTGGTAGAGGTCCACTAGATAATCATACACACCAAACATCTTAACTCTAGGCCTTATGGTTTCTGACAAGAAAGATTTTCTTATATAAGTATTTGTTAAATTAAGTGACCCCTTGGCTCGGGCTAATTCTGACCCCACAGCCATGATTTATATAACTTTGGTAGATGTCCAGTAGATGATGCTATCAACCAAATATGTAAGCTCTAGGCCTTTTTGGTTCAGACAAGATGATTTTAAAACTTGTTTCCTATATAACTCTTTGTAAGATTACGTGAACCCTGGGGCGGGGCTAATTTTGATCCAGGGGCCATGATTTGTATACAGTAAGTAGAGGTCTACTAGACAGTCATACACACCAAACATCTTAACACTAGGCTTTATGATTTCTGACAAGAAGATTTAAAAACAAGAACTCAGACTCCGCGCACCGGTTACGCTACGCTCAGTAACCACTGCCTTCACACGAATCATGTGATGATGGTCCTATCACATGATTGTGTCAAGATGGCGGCTACACCAAAGAAACCGTTGAAAATTGTTTCATCTGTGATAAACGGCGACACTATAATTTGAGCTCTGGTGTCAAGTCTGCCGATATGATTGACAACATTTCATTTCTGTTAAAAAAGAACTTTAGTACAGTAGTATTGATGACTTGAATGATTTCTTTTTCAAAAGCGGTCATATTGTTTTGAAATAAACGGTGCGATATTAAAAACTATTCTCATTATATTTATGCTTCCGAAATTATCTTTTATTTGAGTTTACATCTAACACCTTACAGTCTTGAAACATTAATAAAATCGTGTTTACTTTAAAAAAAAAATCAAAATTGAAAAACAAAAATATCGTCAAGAATCTTGACGAAAATGTTGTGACGGCAGAGATCTAATCCTGTAAGGGCAGATCACTGCGTCGGAGATTGACAAGAACTGTCACTGTAAGATGACTAAGCCCCCGAAGTGGTGCTTTGACCTTTGAGCTGAGAACCAGTCATTCAGGGATCAAGGTCAAACAAATATATGTCAGTGGAAAGGTCTTGTCCAAAGGGGTGTAGTCTCCAAGCATGAAGTATATCCACTTACTAATGTGGAAGTTATGACCGAATGTTAATGTTTTTGGACAATGGGGGACATTGGTTGATTATCTACCCTGAATACTCTCAAATATTTCTTTGGTCCTTCCATTTGGATTCCTCTGCTTTCATCGCTATTTTCTCTTTTGGTATGGTGATGAAGTATATCCACTTACTAATGTGGAAGTTATGACCGAATGTTAATGTTTTTGGACAATTGGATCTTCAAGGTGAAGGTCATTCAGGGGTCAAGGCTTGAGCTGTTAGTTAAAAATCTTTGTTGCTGGAATAGATTGACAATATATAGAGGATATTTGTTTGTTTTTGTGGAAGATGAGAATTTATTTTATCGAGTGAACACCATATGTGATATTTTCACGAGTGGCGCAGCCACGAGTGAAAATATAAACATATGGTGTTCACGAGATGAAATAAATTCCCATCTTCCAATAAAAAACAAACAAATTTTCTTATTATTTTATGCCAACACGTCAAAAATGGGTATTTTATGACATTTTTACTCAGGGCCTTCAATAAATTCCCCATGGTGAGCCCCAAATCAGTTAATGCGTACTTTGGTTACTCCGGACGAAAAAAAGTGCAGACAATCTCAAATACATATGATAACTTTACTTCTGCTGAAATAAACTGAATACACTTTCATTAAATAACATTTATTTTTCTCTACACAGTTTATCAATATTTATTGAATTTTAGCCATACATACTTTAATTATAAAAGCGGATTAATACCGATAAATATTCAATCAATTAAATAGAAAGTCGGCCATATTGGATATTGTCCATGTGAGTTATGTAAACAAATCAGACATTTTAAATAATTTATGGCGAATTTCATCATTGTTCACAACTAGTTAGGCTCAGGAATTCAATATTATAACTGGATTTAACAAGGTAAATAAATTTCACTCGCTGTCACTGTCTGAAATACAGCGGATTCTCTTGTTTTTACGTGGTTGGGAAAAGTAGTTCCGGCACAAACAGTGGATTATCAAAATGGTAATTTCACTGATTCAAAACAGTGGATTATCACTTTTATCTCACTGATATTTCCCTATATTTCATTGGTAGGCATAAAATAAATATATATTGTCTTGAATATTTCTATTTTCATAGAGTTACTTCAAATGTGACTGGTAGTCAAAGGTTTTGTTAAACAAACTTTATTATATATGTATATGTAGGCCTGTTTATGCCCAGATAGGGTATTATTATAGATTTTCATTGGCTCATTCAAAACAGTTTATTGGGAGATAAAAAGACTGCATTCTATATGAAAATCTTTGTTTAATATATACCTGAATAGGTTCTGAAAACATATTCTTATAAAAATTGCTTTTATATTGTAAGGACATTCATTTTGCTCATACGGTCTTTATATATACTTATTTTCATTTCATATTTTGTTTGTTTTAAACTAAGTTATGTTTGGATACGATTCGATTGAAAATATTTTTTTTAATTTGGTTTATTCTAAATACAGTAAAAAAACTAACGACATAAAAATAATTGAGCGAGTGCAGAGTGACGATTTCGACATGACTAGCATGTGACATTCACAAACTTAGTACCACGTGATATTTACTCTGGTGTTAGTGTAGCATTATTTAGAAGTTTTCTGGTTGGTTTTCATAAGAAATGTACTTGCGTGATGGTTTTCATAATGACTGCACTTTATGTTTCTTGCATCAAGCGACATCTAGAATGCAGAATCACGTTGTTTTATAACTGTGGTATAGTTGCAAACAAAAACATCAAAAAATATCTTCATCGGTCACATTATAAGATGCAATATTCTTTAAATTTTCTTTTTTAAATTGATTATAATGCAAACTGTTCGAATAAAATTCGCACGTATTCTAGACCGCACTGACGTGACGTATTTTTTTCTAGTTTTTACTTACCACGTGATCGTTACGAACCGAATCTAAATATAACTTTGTGAAATTTTCGTTGTTATATTTTTCCGTCAGTATATATTATTTTGTTAGTTTCATATTATTTTGATAAATGTTTTGTAATTAACTGAAATCCAGTTTGTATCATAGAGTTTCATAAAAAAGAAAGAAAATTATTCAAGTATTGTAACTTCAAAGTTAAAACAGGCGAATATATTGGGGACGAATGTGTGGATAGGTAACATTTTATCATATTTTTGTTTATCTTCACAGCACAAAGATGTAATAATGGTTCTGTGTTAAAAATTCTGTATACATATGTAACTATACATCTTTCATGTTGTATTCCAAACATATTTATATTCAGTCGCAAAGTCAAACGCTGGACAATTGCTTTATTCCTGTGTTAAGTTTTAAGTTGCACTTTTAATTATGTTTATATTACTTATTACTTAAAATATTATTTACTTGCCAAAAATATCTTGAAAATGAGGATTCGGAAATTAGAATGTTATCCTATGAATATTTCTAGACCGAAAAAAATAACCCCAGAGTGTGATACAGTAAAACATTTATCTGTGTGTTGAATTCTGATTTGAAACCATAAATGTATAAACAAAGGAGTATACCGTGTTGTTTCTTTGGTACAAAAGTAAAGTTACTGTGTAAGTGTTAATATATGTTTAATTTTGTAACAAGAGCACATGATTATACATTTTAGCGGTTATACATGTTGATTTGTATTCACAGGCTTTCGAATACCTAGATATGTAAACTAACTTATTTTTTACATTACTATATTCAACTTCCTTGTGCCCGCACTGATTTATTTTTTTTTAAAGTTTTACTTCGAAAAAATTATGTTTACTGAAATTATCAGATCAAAATTTTACAGTCAGACATCTTTATCGAAAGAAATGTTCGAAGAGCCAAGTTTGTTTAAATGCTTCTGTATATGGTTTGGCACTGATCTGATATATGATATTATATTGAACTTGCTGGTCAGAAATATTTTCTCATCGTGATCAGCACAGACCATGATCAGACTGAACATCCATGAAAAATGAATATGGTCTAAACTGATCGCTTTTCGGTCTGTCGTATTACAGCTACACCAAGAAAATTTGAAAAGGGGTCAAGCGAGATTGAATGAAGTTTAGGGCTCTAGCATGCTTAGGGAATTAGAAAATAATGATGGTAAAATTTGGTATAAAAATATCTTAAATTAAAGCAGTATTTTATCTGTAACAATCGTTTCACTTACGCTCTCAAAATTCAGTATGTACGTAACCAGGACAACCGATAAATAGGTCAACATGTAGTAGCTGTTTATATTTTATATCGAGAGGTAAAAACGAGATTTTTCTTATCTCTGTTGTGTCAAAGAACTAAAAAGATCCTTATGGCCTAAACCATTCGATGTTTAACTTCAGTTCAATCCCGCGGTTTTAAACTGAAGAAAAAAACTTGTTACCATATGTTATTTCAGTTTGCTACCATTCTAATTTAGCCAATTTGTACTACAAGGGCAAAAAACAAACTTCACGAGCCTGTTAGTTAAATGAATCTATTTTTAGAATTAAAACCTATTGCGTATATTAAGTACTTGAATAAAAACACAGAAACTTTCTTTGCTTTCAATAAAAAAGTATTCGATATTTTATGGAATTGTTGTTTTCTATTTTTAGGCACTTTATAGTAGCCATCTTTTCAACATTGAGTGCCGTGGATCGAGAGAATAACAGTTATAAGACGTCAAAAACTTGCTCCTACAAAAAAAATGTTCCCTATATATATATATATTACAGGAATGAAAGTAGGCAACATTGATGTTAATCTATATAAAAAAATGAAATTGTGACCATAATGTTGGAGATGGTAACTCTAGCAATGCCTTTTTTTATTTATGACAAAAAGCGACAATATATATACTGACATCTAAAAGAAACAGTGCACTTGACTTCTTAACTACGAATAAACTAGAATAAAACAGGAACTGTGCACTTGACGTACAGATCTAAGTTGTTAACAATTGCAAATGTTTGGGCAAAGTCGGTGGTTAAATGCGTAAAAATCTATCGACTACATAATGCATCATTTTAATACATTTTTTTACACTTGAGTGATATTCAGTATCAGTTATCTCCCCTTTCATAGATCGACGCATGTATTCTAGACTGTCTTGATGTTACGATGGTTTTTCCTAGCTTACTGCAAGAAGTCAACGTTTTTTCCAGCGAGATAAATTCTGGTATGTAGATATAGGAGTGTAAGGCATGCATTAACATACAAATGTTTTGTCACACGAATGGAACAACCGCTACAGGTAAAACATTGTCAAAATAATGCAAGGCATTTGAATTTCCAAGAATTACAACAAGGTCCGTTTCCCTTACTTCCATGATACCTTCCAAGACAATCCCACTACCCCTCCAGAACGATAACAGTCAAACAGTAAGTGGCAAAACATTGCCTTCATCATCTTCGGCCTAAAAGGGCGTGGACAGTCTCAAACGTTTCAATTGTGACGGCGCTGGGTTCAGTTTGATATCTTGTTGAGGAACCACAACACCATTTTTCAGTTTACATAATATCAACCAAGCCGCACATGTTTCTAGAAGCAACTGAAAGCTGCGTTGTTTGGAATGTCATGACACGTTTTATTGTAGAAAATAAAAATTATTAAATGATTAAACTTCACCTTAAAATTTCAAAATATAAATGTAAAGAAGTAAGAATTCAGTCTCAAAACCACTTGGTAAAGAATACACTTATTTTCATGGTATTGTTTTACTGAACGCCGTTCAAAAGGATAGTTTACAATTTGTCTTCAAGCGAAACTTTAAAAACTCGTCAACAAACGTGTATCAGATCTTCATATATGAAATACATGTTGAAAATCTCCGAGAGTTGAAGACAAATATTTCATATAGTTTATAAATCGTAGGCATCTTTAATTAAAGGCATCTTTAATTAAAAAGATAATAACAGGGACCCGCTTAGATATTTTATGGAAACGGTCTCATGGTTAGATCTCAGCCAATTTAACCATAAAACAGCCTGAAAAGAGCATTAAATTAATAACAGTCTATAGGCCTACAAGATTGTTTACAATTTTCAGTATTTCACAGACTTTCTCATCAGCTCGAGAAAAGTAGGCATTAATCCATAATCACAACATACATGAAATGTCAGATAAACAAATGGCTTCTAACAGATGAAGTCGTAACAAATTACTAATAATAATGAGCCTGTTTTGACACTTTATTTATATTTCTGATTTTGAAGAAAATATTATATAACCAAAAAGCACTGACCAAATAAGGTTTGTTGTTTATCTTTGATTAAAATAGTGACTGGTTGTCATAAAATTCAAGTGCTCGTTTTTTTCTAAAAAGATAAGAATGAATATTTGTGACATTTCGATCATTTTAAAGTGACTCGTGATTTAAAATACACCATGTGTATATAAACAACACTATTTGCAAAAGTCCAATGACTTTCTAGAACTTGTAAGGGAGTCATGGCCACGACTCTCAACCGAAGCCATATGTTCATCAAGGCTTAAGGCTCAACTAGAGCAATCTTTGATGGTTTATCAACGCTGGAGTCTTAAACAAAATGTGAGGCTGGATTCAGTTATTTTACCAAAATGTCGAAAACCTATGTTGTTAAAGATTTTGCCAAAAAGTGAGAAGCATATCACATTTTTGTCAATTGCTACTATAATTTATTTTTACAATCATGTACTAATGACCAAAATGTTATTTGATGAATCATGTAAATTAAAACAAAGCGTGAAAGATCAACATTTCTAGAGATTTCTTCCGAGTTAAGGTATATAATGTTTCTGATCCCTGCGAAATCTTGACTTGATTACTATGATTTTTACAGATAATTTTAATAATTCTTTGTAATGACGCTAGTCTGTTTTTTTCATATTTGACACGTTTGCTTTACCATCAACCGTTTCAGTTACACATGTTTTAATATTATGCACGGTATGAGAAGTATCACCATGTTTTCTTTCTCAACCATGGAATTATAGCCTGAAGTATGATAACAACATCTATTTCCCACACTTCTTACAAATGTTTTATCTATAAGTTATGAGGTATGTCCCCTGTAAACAGTTACCAATTAATCTTACTTATCTTACTTATCAGACAACTTCCATCTTCCAAGAATGTCAACATAGTTTTTGTTCAGTGATAGGAAAGAACGCAGTCACGAGCGTACCAAGAGGATATATGAGGATTTCGATTTATTTTAGTATTGCTTATTTGTTTGTTTGTTTGATCAAAACCACAACAGTAGGGCGATATTGCTCCAGCCTTACGGCCAAAGTCGTGTTTTAAGCCGACAATTCTACCTAGGATTACAAAACTATTTGTCTATAAGACATGTTTGTATTGGATAAAGGGCTAGCAATAATTTACCTTTGTCTGCTACCGACCTACGTTATTTCGGGTTTTGACCTGGCCGTAATACAACTTGACGCTAATGCTGGATTGTGGTAGCTCAAGTAGCAATTTTGTGCGGAAAAAATTGTTTCTTTAGGTTCCTACTATATGCTACATCGTATAAGTTTATAAAAGCATTTAGGCTATGAAAATGTGGTTTAATTGTTCATTAGACTACACGTCATGTAAGATATATTTTATCTGCTTCGTAATAGACTTTTAAACTGATGAGCGGCATATGACCAAGTTTACGCGTATTCAGAGACAATCGATCCGCCAGTTTTCTAAGCGTTGATTTAATTATTTTAAAAAATACATTAATTTTAATTAATACATTAATTTTAGGACCATTTGAAAGCATAATAAAGTGTCAGTTCTAGGATAGTACTCATCATTTACTGTTACATTTATACAGTACATTCGTTCAATTGTAGAGCAGGTGATTGCGGGTCAGACTCAAGACCTTGTTATACAATAATTCTTACTCAGACTTACAAATATGTATTCTTGGACGAAAATAAATCATTGCAAGGAGTCTATAGGTATATAACGCCTTTTGAATATATATTTATAACGGTTTAGTGCTTTATTTGACAATATAAAGCAGTCATATGATTACAATGCACGTCTGGGTAAAATCAGTATATTGCAAAAAACTACGCTCCTTAGAAAATTCCAGAAGTTTCTATTTGTTCGGTGTATATAAATAAAAAACTATGTGTGTCCCTCTTCACTTCTTGGCTGGATAGTGACAGAAATACATTAAATTCTATTTTTCATTTGGTTTACCTATCTACAGTGAGTTATAAAAGAAATAATTACGGCGACACGGTTCACTTCTCGAATCTTCATTTTGTTTTATAATATACAGAAAAAAAAATTCAGAAATGAAATTAATCAGCCAGGTCATCGCTATCTTCTTTGTCTTTTACGTCTGTGTTCATATTTCAAGTTGTGCACCGCTGACAGACGGAAATGGCACAGACCCAGAAGATCTAAACGGGAAACTGCTGGAGAAAATTGGAGTTAAATTGAAATTACCTACGCTTCAACTTTTAGGGAACACTATTGAAAATGTAGAAAAGAAAATTGAAAAAATATGCAACCTTCACCCCTGCACAGCATGGACAGAATGGCAAGGATGTGACGCCAGACCGGGTCAATTTGGATCAAAGTTCCGAACTCGCCGATGCGGGGTTAACACCACGACATGTGAGATGAACATGAACAGTAGAAAGGAGAAAGAGTCAGGCATTTGTGTAGGGTTTTGTCCGAAGGATTATAATATTACAAAGAACGGTTATTGTCTGAAACTTTATGCAGGCCAAACGCAATCTAACGCCGCTGCCGAACAGCAATGTAATAAAGACGGTGGACATTTAGTTAATACAGACAATGAGGTCAAGTATGGAGACGTTAGCAGTATGCTACAAGGGTTTACATCAACCGTCTGGGTAGATGGACGCAGAAGAGATGTTAACTCTCCTTGGGAGTTTACGTACGGGTCACAAAAAAGTTATTTTAAATGGTGTTCTGGTTGTCCAAGTAATGGTTCCAGTGAGCTTTGTATCCGTGTTTATTTTTCAAGTGGTAGTTTAGTAATGAATGATGGTTCTTGTTCACCTTCTCGCTTCTTTCTTTGTGAACTACCAAAGACGGTGTTATCTACAAAAGTATATTCAGTGAACTTGTATATATTAGAACTAAGTATCAGATGCGTGCATAATGCGTCCACTGAATTATGCATAGGTGTTTATCTTAAATGTGACATTATGATAATGGATAATGATACTTTATTTCAGTGTAACGCATCAATTCAGTATTCTCTTAAAATCTAAATCAGTACGTTGACTATTTAAGTTGTAATTAATTTGTATTGGAGTGTGTAATTAAATAAAGAATCTTTTCGATACATACACAACACACACATTAGTTCACGTGTGATAATTTGACACGTATGTAATAACTATAAACAAAGAAGAAAGAATATTTAATGTTATCATTTTAGAATATTGCGCGTAACTATGTATGCTGTTATACATGCTATAGTAAGTGTGATTGTTTTATGCCAGGTGTCTCGTGCAGCCCTGCGTGAAACTTATTTCTTTGACAGTAAGTCTTTTTGTAAATAATGTCACAAGAAGTGTTGTTTCGCTTTGTTTTACTTTGCTATTATCAATTTGTTTTATTTTTACAGAATTTGTATATTTCTCTTTTGAATATCACTCCATGCGAGTATGCGTGCGTGTGTGTGTTTCAGGAATTAGTTTATTCTTCTTTAGTATTAGTAACTATGGTTTTTACGCCGAAAAAAGTTTTTTTTTCAAGTTTTGTTTCTGTTTTTCTCAGTTGGTCGAAATCAAAGGATTTTTTTTCAGATTTTAATGTCATTAGTGCGTCTAAATGAATAGAAATCAACATAAATTTATATATATGAAGTTGAAAGTATGAAAATATATATGCTGAAACTAAAACCACTTTTCGGTAAAAAAAAATGAAAAATTAAGTAACATTACATGGAAAATACTAGAATATGGTTATTTCTCAGCCAAAATAAACTTTTGCGTGCAGTATGTAGTAGATGAAGTAACTTCCGTTTAGACTGATTAACGGGCGTTGAGAGAGATGAACAAATTTCTAAACGAAATTATTAAAAATAAAAGAAAATAATTTATATTAGTTTTATTCTCAAAATAACGAATCGGATGTTTTCAATTTGTCATTTCAAAATGTCATCATTATTCAATATTGGCTGAACAAAAAGGATGAGTTTTTTTTAAGTGTATATGTTTTGATGTACTTATTTCTATATATTACTTAAAAAATGTTGATGTAAATGTAAAAAAGGCAGAACGTCTTAAGGATAAGGGAGCTCGCACTACACTAATTCCTGTAAATATGAAGGATTTTTCCGAAACTGAACAAATAGCATTGAATAGAAACGAAATATTCAAAGTGAATGACTTCAGTAGCTTACAATCTATTTTAGAAGATCTTGTTGTAATGACTTGTAAAAATGGAAATGAAGTAAACGGTGGTGAGTAGTGAGGTAACTTCATTGTGTTTTATGTTAAAACTGTAAACAAGTACAGTGTATGAGAGACTTTTTTATTCATGTTGTCTATAGTAGTTTGCTTAATATACACGCTAAAAAGCAAAAAATGTTTGCAATTTGCCTTGCAGTACGGTGAACAAGTTGCTAGTGTTTGATAATGACAAAATGTGTTTGAAAAGAATACATTTGGCTTGAGCTGTTAGTTAAAAATCTTTGTTGCTGGAATAGATTGACAATATATATATTGTCTTGAATATTTTCATAGAGTTACTTAAAATGTGACTGGTAGTCAAAGGTTTTGTTAAACAAATTATATTATATATGTATATGCAGGCCTGTTTATGCCCAAATAGGTATTGTTATAGATGACCATTGGCTCATACAATACAGTTTATTGGGAGATAAAAAACGACTGCATTCTATATGAAAATGTTTGTTTAATATATACCTCAATAGGTGCTAAAAACATATTCTTATAAAAATTGCATTTATATTGTAAGGACATTCATTTTGCTCATACGGTCTTTATATATTCTAATTTTCATTTCATATTTTGTTTGTTTTACACTAAGTTATGTTTGGATACGATTCGACCGAAAATATGTTTTTTTTTATTTTGGTTTATTCTAAATACAATAAAAAAGTAACGACATAAAAATTATTGAGCGAGTGCAGCATGACGAGTTCTACGTAACTAGCATGTGACATTCACAAACTTAGTACCACGTGATATTTACTCTGGTGTTAGTGTAGCATTATTTAGAAGTTTTCTGGTTAGTTTTCATAAGAAATGTACTTGCGTGATGGTTTTCATAATGACTGCACTTTATGTTTCTTGCATCAAGCGACATCTAGAATGCAGAATCACGTTGTTTTATAACTGTGGTATAGTTGCAAACAAAAAAATCAAAAAATATCTTCATCGGTCACATTATAAGATGCAATATTATTTAAATTTTCTTTTTTAAATTGATTGTAATGCAAACTGTTTGAATAAAATTCGCACGTATTCTAGACCGCACTGACGTGACGTATTTTTTTCTAGTTTTTCTGTTACCACGTGATCTTTACGAACCGAATCTAAATATAACTTTGTGAAATTTTCGTTGTATATATACTGACGGAAAAATATAACTGTGCACACTAAAATACTTAATATCTTTTATTAGGTATAAAATTATTTTAGCAGATTTCTTTTGTGTAATTCACAAGGTAATCTTGTTTCAATAATACTGCTTTTCGCGAGTTGCACGTGCAAAATTTATAGCCCGTAACGGTCGCGCTTGTTACGTGTTTCTTTATGTTAACATCCTCGTACATGCTGTTTCGAGTTATTTTAACCGTCAAATTATAGTGAGCTACCCAGCAGTTCAGAAAAACACCTTCATTTGGATTTTAAGTCTTTGAAGACAATGCCACGCATCTCAGAAAATGATCGCCTACGTGCCGTCGGTATGCTCCAAGCAGGCATTGCTCAAAATGCGGTTGCGCAGCGTTTTGGTGTTCACCGAAACACCATATCAGCACTTTGGCGACGATTTCAGCAACGTGGCAACGTCCGTGATCTACCACGTCCAGGGCGTCCACGTGTGACGTCAATCCGTCAAGACAATTATATCCGGCTTACACACCTACGGAATCGATTTCAACCGGCCACATTAACAGCACGAACAATTCCTGGCTTGAGACCTATCAGTGGACGAACTGTTAGAAACCGATTAAGAGAGCACAGCATTACTCCACGACGTCCTGCGATACGTCCTACTCTTCTCTTACGTCATCGACAACGTCGACGTCAGTGGTGCAGACAGTATCTAAGGCTTCCAAGAGCATAATGGAATAGTGTTCTGTTTACTGACGAGTCGCGGTTTCACTTAGAAAGTTCGGACGGACGAGTTCGTGTATACAGGCGTCGCGGAGAACGTTACTTGGATCCCTGTGTTTTTCAACGTCAACGTTTTGGTGGTGGTGGGTTGATAATGGTTTGGGGAGGTATCTCATCTCAAGGCAGGACCCAGCTTGTAATTGTCCGTGGCAATTTAACGGGTGTTCGTTACAGAGATGAGATTGTCGTACCCCACGTGCTGCAATTTCTTCAACGTCAAGGGCGTAACATGACTTTTCAACAAGACAACGCTCGGCCACATGTAGCACGTGTAGTTACCGGGTTTCTGGCTCAGCAAAACGTGAGTGTCTTACCCTGGCCCGCTGTTTCACCAGATCTTTCACCAATTGAGCACGTTTGGGATGAGATGAAGAGACGCCTCCGTCAAAGACGTAACCAACCTCTCACGCTGGACCAACTAGCGCAGACATTGGTCAACATCTGGAACACCATTCCACAGGCAGTTATTGCCAACTTAGTTGCCTCTATGCCTCGTCGCTGCCGTGCTTGCTTGAACGCCAATGGAGGCCACACACGATACTGACCTTGTGAAATCAGATTTCATACCTGTCAACTTCTGCGCCTTGTTACTGTAAAAATTGTTTTAAATGATGAAGTGTTTGTATTGATTGTTAGAAATAAAACGTTGATTGGCTAATTTGCAAAGTTTTATGTTACTATTCCTAATATTAAAAAAAATTCTATACCTTGAAGTATGCACAGTTATATTTTTATACTAACGGAAAAATATAACTGTGCATACTTCAAGGTATAGAATTTGTTTTAATATTAGGAATAGTAACATAAAACTTTGCAAATTAGCCAATCAACGTTTTATTTCTAACAATCAATACAAACACTTCATCATTTAAAACAATTTTTACAGTAACAAGGCGCAGAAGTTGACAGGTATGAAATCTGATTTCACAAGGTCAGTATCGTGTGTGGCCTCCATCGGCGTTCAAGCAAGCACGGCAGCGACGAGGCATAGAGGCAACTAAGTTGGCGATAACTGCCTGTGGAATGGTGTTCCAGATGTTGACCAATGTCTGCGCTAGTTGGTCCAGCGTGAGAGGTTGGTTACGTCTTTGACGGAGGCGTCTCTTCATCTCATCCCAAACGTGCTCAATTGGTGAAAGATCTGGTGAAACAGCGGGCCAGGGTAAGACACTCACGTTTTGCTGAGCCAGAAACCCGGTAACTACACGTGCTACATGTGGCCGAGCGTTGTCTTGTTGAAACGTCATGTTACGCCCTTGACGTTGAAGAAATTGCAGCACGTGGGGTATGACAATCTCATCTCTGTAACGAACACCCGTTAAATTGCCACGGACAATTACAAGCTGGGTCCTGCCTTGAGATGAGATACCTCCCCAAACCATTATCGACCCACCACCACCAAAACGTTGACGTTGAAAAACACAGGGATCCAAGTAACGTTCTCCCCAAACCATTATCGACCCACCACCACCAAAACGTTGACGTTGAAAAACACAGGGATCCAAGTAACGTTCTCCGCGACGCCTGTATACACGAACTCGTCCGTCCGAACTTTCTAAGTGAAACCGCGACTCGTCAGTAAACAGAACATTATTCCATTATGCTCTTGGAAGCCTTAGATACTGTCTGCACCACTGACGTCGACGTTGTCGATGACGTAAGAGAAGAGTAGGACGTATCGCAGGACGTCGTGGAGTAATGCTGTGCTCTCTTAATCGGTTTCTAACAGTTCGTCCACTGATAGGTCTCAAGCCAGGAATTGTTCGTGCTGTTAATGTGGCCGGTTGAAATCGATTCCGTAGGTGTGTAAGCCGGATATAATTGTCTTGACGGATTGACGTCACACGTGGACGCCCTGGACGTGGTAGATCACGGACGTTGCCACGTTGCTGAAATCGTCGCCAAAGTGCTGATATGGTGTTTCGGTGAACACCAAAACGCTGCGCAACCGCATTTTGAGCAATGCCTGCTTGGAGCATACCGACGGCACGTAGGCGATCATTTTCTGAGATGCGTGGCATTGTCTTCAAAGACTTAAAATCCAAATGAAGGTGTTTTTCTGAACTGCTGGGTAGCTCACTATAATTTGACGGTTAAAATAACTCGAAACAGCATGTACGAGGATGTTAACATAAAGAAACACGTAACAAGCGCGACCGTTACGGGCTATAAATTTTGCACGTGCAACTCGCGAAAAGCAGTATTATTGAAACAAGATTACCTTGTGAATTACACAAAAGAAATCTGCTAAAATAATTTTATACCTAATAAAAGATATTAAGTATTTTAGTGTGCACAGTTATATTTTTCCGTCAGTATATATTATTTTGTTAGTTTCATATTATTTTGATAAATGTTTTGTAATTAACTGAAATCCAGTTTGTATCACAGAGTTTCATAAAAAAGAAAGAAAATTATTCAAGTATTGTAACTTCAAAGTTAAAACAGGCGAATATATTGGGGACGAATGTGTGGATATGTAACATTTTATCATATTTTTTGTTTATCTTCACAGCACAAAGATGTAGTAATGGTTCTGCGTTAAAAATTCTGTATACATATGTATGCATCTTTCATATTGTGTTCCAAACATATTTATATTCAGTTGCAAAATCAAACGCTGGACAATTGCTTTATTCCTGTGTTAAGTTTTAAGTTGCACTTTTAATTATGTTTTTATTACTTATTACTTAAAATATTATTTACTTGCCAAAAATTACTTGAAAATTAGGATTCGGAAATTAGAATGTTATCCTATGAATATTTCTAGACCGAAAAAAATTAACCCCAGAGTGTGATACAGTAAAGCATTTATCTGTGTGTTGAATTCTGATTTGAAACCATAAATGTATAAACAAAGGTGTATACCGTGTTGTTTCTTTGGTACAAAAGTATAGTTACTGTGTAAGTGTTAATATATGTTTAATTGTTGTAACAAGAGCACATGATTATACCTTTTAGCGGTTATACTTGTTGATTTGTAGTCACAGGCTTTCGAATACATGTACCTAGATATGTAAACTAACTTATTTTTACATTACTATATTCAACTTCCTTGTGCCCGCACTGATTTAATTTTTTTTAAAGTTGTACTTCGAAAAATTTATGTTTACTAAAATTATCAGGTCGAAATTTTACAGTCAGACGTCTTTATCGAAAGAAATGTTCGAAGAGCCAAGTTTGTTTAAATGCTTCTGTATATGGTTTGGCACTGATCTGATATATGATATTATATTTAACTTGCTGGTCAGAAATATTTTCTCATCGTGATCAGCACAGACCATGATCAGACTGCACATCCATGAAGTTTGAATATGGTCTATACTGATCGCTTTTCGGTCTGTCGTATTACAGCAACACCAAGAAAATTTGAAAAGGGATCAAGCGAGATTGAATGAAGTTTAGGGCTCTATCAGGCTTAGGGAATTAGAAAATAATGATGGTAAAATTTGATATAAAAATATCTTAAATAAAAGCAGTATTTTATCTGTAACAATCATTTCACTTACGCTCTCAAAATGTAGTATGTACATAACCAGGACAACCGATTAATTGGTCAACATGTACTAGCTGTTTACAGTTTATATTGAGAGGTAAAACGAGATTTTTCTTATCTCTGTTGTGTCAAAGCACTAAAAAGATCCTTATGGCCTATACCATTCGATGTTTAACTTAAAATTTATTCCGCGGTTTTAAACCGAAGAAAATAACTTGTTACCATATGTCATTTCAGTTTGCTACCATTCTAATTTAGCAAATTTGTACTACAAGGGAAAACACAAACTTCACGAGCCTGTTAGTTAAACCGTTAACGAGTCTTTTTTTAGAATTAAAACACATTGCGTATATTATGTACTTAAATAAAAACACAGAAACTTTCTTTGCTTTCATTAATAAAGTATTCGATATTTTATGGGATTGTTGTTTTCTATTTTTAAGCACTTTATAGTAGCCATCTTTTCAATAATGAGTGCCGTGGATTGAGAGAATTACAGTTATAAGACGTCAAAAACTTGCTCCCTGAAAAAAAGAATTTTCCCGATATATACATTACAGGAATGAAAGTAGACAATATTGATGTTAATCTACATTAAAAAAATGAAATTGTGACCATAATGTTGAAGATGGTAACTCTCGCATTGCCTTTTTGTTATACGTGACAAAAAGCGACAATATATATACTGACATCTAAAAGAAACAGTGCACTTGACTTCTTAACTACGTATAAACTAGAATAAAATAGAAACTGTGCACTTGACATGCAGATCTAAGTTGCAAACAATTGCAAATGTTTGGGCAAAGTCGGTAGTTAAATGCGTAAACATCTGTTGACTACATAATGCATCATTTTAGTACATTTTTTTTACATTTTAGTGATGTTCAGTATCAGTTATCTCCCCTCTCATAGATCGACACGTATTCTAAACTATCTTGATCTTACGATGGTTTTTCCTAGCTAACTGCAAGAAGTCAACGTTTTTTTCCAGCGAGATAAATTCTGGTATGTAGAGATAGCAGTGTAATGCCTTGCATTGTCATGCATTAATAATTTAATATACAAATGTTTTGTCGCACGAATGGAACAACCGCTAAAGGTAAAACATTGTCAAAATAATGCAAGGCATTTGAATTTCAAAGAATTACAACAAGGTCCGTTTCCCTTACTTCCGTGATACCTTCCAAGACAATCCCACTACCCCTTCAAAACGATATCAGTCAAACAGTATGTGGCAAAACATTGCCTTTACCAACTTCGGCCTAAAAGAGCGTGGACAATCTCAAACGTTTCAATTGTGACGGCGCTGGGTTAAGTTTGAAAAGTCTTGTTGAGTAACCGCAACACCATTTTTCAGTTTACTCAAAATCAACCAAGCCTCACATGTTTCTAGAAGCAACTGAAAGCTTCGTTGTTTGGAATGTCATGACACGTTTTATTGTAGAAAATAAAAATTATTAAATGATTGAACTTCACTTTAAAATTCAAAATATAAATGTAAGAAGTAAGAATTTAGTCTCAAAACCACTTGGTAAAGAATACACTTATTTTTATGGTATTGTTTTACTGAACGCCGTTCAAAAGAGTAGTTTAGAATTTGTCTTCAAGCGAAACTTTTAAAACTCGTCAACAAACGTGTATCAGACCCTCATATATGAAATGTACGTTGAAAATCTCCGATAATTGAAGACAAATATTTCATACAGTTTATAAACCGTATGCATCTTTAATTAAAAAGATAATAACAGGGCCCGCTTAGATATTTTATGGAAACGGTCCCAGGGTTAGATCTCGGTCAATTTATCCATAAAACAGCCTGAAAAGAGCATTGAATAAATAACAGTCTATAGGCCTACAAGATTGTTTACAATTTTCAGTATTTCACAGACTTTCTCATCAGCTCGAGAAAAGTAGGCATGAATCCATAATCACAACATACATGATATGTCAGATAAACAAATGGCTTCTAACAGATGAAGTCGTAACAAATTACTAATAATAATGAGCCTGTTTTGACACTTTATTTATATTTCTGATTTTGAAGAAAATATTATATAACCAAAAAACACTAACCAAATAAGGTTGGTTGTTTATCTTTGATTAAAATAGTGACTGGTTGTCATACAATTCAAGTGCTCGTTTTTTTCTAAAAAGATAAGAATGAATATTTGTGACAACGCGATCATTTTAAAGTGACTCGTGATTTAAAATACACCATGCGTATATAAACATCACTATTTGCAAAAGTCCAAAGACTTGCTAGAACTTGTAAGGGAGTCATGGCCACGACTTTCAACGGAAGCCATATGTTCATCAAGGCTTAAGGCTCAACTAGAGCAATCTTCGATGGTTTATCAACGCTGGAGTCTAAAACAAAATGTGAGGCTGGATTCAGTTATTTTACCAAAATGTCGAAGACCTATGTTGTTAAAGATTTTGCCAAAAAGTGAGAAGCATATCACATATTTTTGTCAATTGCTATTATAATGCATTTTTACTATCATGTACTAATGTCCAAAATGTTATTTGATGAATCATGTAAATTAAAACAAAGCGTGGAATATAAACATTTCCAGAGATTTCTGCCGAGTTAAGGTATATAATGTTTCTGATCCCTGCGAAATCTTGACTTGATTACTATGATTTTTACAGATAATTTTAATAATTCTTTGTAATGACGCTAGTCTGTTTTTTTCATATTCACGTTTGCTTTACCATCAATCGTTTCAGTTACACATGTTTTAATATTATGCACGGTATGAGAAGTATCACCATGTTTTCTTTCTCAACCATGGAATTATAACCTGAAGTATGATAACAACATCTATTTCCCACGCTTCTTACGAATGTTTTATCTATAAGTTATGAGGTATGTCCCCTGTAAACAGTTACCAATTAATCTTACTTATCTTACTTATCAGACAACTGCCATCTTCCAAGAATGCCAACATAATTTTTGTTCAAACCTCAGTGATAGGAAAGAGCGCAGTCACGAGCGTACCAAGAGGATATATGAGGATATGGATTTATTTTACTATTGCTTATTTGTTTGTTTGTTTGTTTGATCAAAACCACAACAGTAGAGCGATATTGCTCCAGCCTTACGGCCAAATTCGTGTTTTAACCCTAAAATTTCTAGGCTTACAAAACTATTTGTCTATAAGACATTATTGTACTGGATAAAGGGTAAGCAATAATTTACCTTTGTCTGCTACCGACCTACGTTATTTCGGGTTTTGACCTGGTCGTAATACAACTTGACGCTAATGCTGGATGGTGGTAGCTCAAGTAGCAATTTTGTGCGGAAAAAAATGTTTCTTTAGGTTCCTACTCTATGCTACTTCGTATAAGTTTATAAAAGCATTGTAGGCTATGAAAATGTGGTTTTATTGTTCATTGGACTACATGTCATGTAAGATATATTTTGTCTGCTTCGTCATAGACTTTTAAACTGATAAGCGGCATATGACCAAGTTTACGCGTATTCAGAGACAATTGATCCGCCAGTTTTCTTAGCTTTGATTTAATTATTTTAATAATACATTAATTTTAAGTAATACATTAATTTTAGAATCATTTGAAAGCATGCTAATGTGTCAGTCCTAGGATGGTACTCATTATTTACTGATACATTTATACAGTACATTCGTTCAATTGTAGAGCATTTGACTTGTAAGTAGCAGGTGATTGCGGGTCAGACTCAAGACCTTGTTATACAATTTTTCTTACTCAGACTTACAAATATGTATTCTTGGACGAAATTAAATAATTGTAAGGAGTCTATAGGTATATAACGCCTTTTGAATATATATTTATAACGGTTTAGTGCTTTATTTGACAATATAAAGCAGTCATATGATTACAATGCACGTCTGGGTAAAATCAGTATATTGCAAAAAGCTAGGCTCCTTAGAAAATTCAAGAAGTTTCTATTTGTTCGGTGTATATAAATAAAAAACTATGTGTGTCCCTCTTCACTTTTTGGCTGGATAATAACAGAAATACATAAAAATCTTATGTTATATTTTGTTTACCTATTTAGAGTGAGTTACAAAAGTAATAATTACGGCGACACTGTTCACTTCTCGAATCTTCATTTTGTTTTGTAATATACAGAAAACAAAATTTCAGAAATGAAATTAATCATCCAGGTCATCGCTATCTTTTTTGTCTTTTATGTATGTGTTCATATTTTAAGTTGTGCACCGCTGACAGACGGAAATAGCACAGACCCAGAAGAACTAGACGGGGAACTGATGGAGAAAATTGGAGTTAAATTGAAATTACCTCAGCTTCAACTTTTAGGGAAAACTATTGAAAATCTAGAAAAGAAAATTGAAGAAAAAATATGCGACCTTCACCCCTGCACAACATGGACAGAATGGCAAGGATGTGACGCCAGACCGGGTCAATTTGGATCAAAGTTTCCGAACTCGCCGATGCGGGGTTAACACCACGACATGTGAGATGAACATGAACAGTAGAAAGAAAAAGAGTCAGGTATTTGTGTAGGGTTTTGTCCGAAGGATTATAATATTACAAAGAATGGTTATTGTCTGAAACTTTATGCAGGCCAAAAGCAATCTAACGACGCTGCCGAACAGCAATGTAATAAAAATGGTGGACATTTAGTTAATATAGACAATGAGGTCAAGTATGGAGACGTTAGCAGTATGCTACAAGGGTTTACATCACAGGTCTGGGTAGATGGACGCAGAAGAGATGTTAACTCTCCTTGGGAGTTTACGTACGGGGCACAGAAGAGTTTCTTTAAATGGTGTTCTGGTTGTCCAAGTAATGGTTCCAGTGAGCTTTGTATCCGTGTTTATTTTGCAAGTGGCAGTTTGGTTATGAATGATATCGGTTGTTCAAGTTCTCTCTACACTCTTTGTGAAATACCTAAGACTGTGTTGTCTACAAAAGTATATTTTGCGTACTTGTTTGTATTCGAACTTAGTTTTAGATGCTAGCACAATGCATCCACTAAGTTCTCCGTAGGTGTTCTACATGTGACATACGCATCATTTCATTATTTTCTTAACATGTAAATCAGTATGTCGACTAAATTAAGTTGGAAATCAATTACATTGGAGTGTGTACATAATGAGTATTTTAACACACAAACACACACACACACACACACACACACACACACACATATATTAGTTCCCGTGTGATAAACAGATAGTAATGTAATAACTATAAACAAAGAAGAAAGAAAATTTAATGAATTTGTTTCAGAATACTGTGCGTAACGACTTTAATGCCTGCTGTTATACTTTCTATAGTAAGTGTGATTGTGTGAAACCTTTTTCTGTAATAGTAAGTATTTGTTTTTTAATGTCAGATATAGTGTTGTTCTGTTCTCTTTGTTTTACCTTGCTTTTATTTTTCTCAGCACGGTGGAAATGACTGATGTGACAGGGAAAAAAAGAGAAATTGTTGCATTTTTTTATAAAAACGACTTGATTATTTATCATATATATGCGACAAGGTTTGAGACTATATACTGATTACAGAACTATTTGTATACATTCACCCAGATGTTTTTGAAAGCAAGTAAAATATGATATTTCTAAAGTTCCTTCGGCTTCTACTTTTCTCACTGAATTTATCACTCTAAATGAACAATATTTTTCATTTATTTTTCTCATAGCATAAGTCTCATGAACTTCAAGATCAAATTTTATTTCTGTTGAGTCTTTATGGAAAAATGTGCATATAAATAAAATAATGAATCATTGGTGTGTGTTTTTGTTTGTGTATTTTGTTCAGGAATAGATATATTTCTTTAAAATTGTTTACTGTGTTGTTTTTTTGTTTTGTTTTTGTTTTTGTTGTTGTTTTTTTCTACCCAACACTCGATTCGAACCCAGAGGGCACATTATCATGTCGCCATAAATGCTAGCCGATAGACAAAGGTATGGAACGCATTAACTATCTTACATCGACCACCTTTTCTTTGTAAAGTAATATTTACTTTTCATTATGTAAATTACACATTATGTTGTGTCCGTTTTTATTGTGTTAAATACATTCATTATTATTCTATATGCATTTTGTATATTATGTAGACCGTTTGTTATTTCATGTGCATTTATTATTATATCATGTAAACTCTTTCTTATATTAAGTAGACCGTTTTTCATTGCATGACCAATTCATAATATGTTAGGTAAACTTTTTTTTATATAATGTGCGTTTTTTATTACAAATTATATTATGTGCATTTCTTCTTATTTTTTATCATGGAGACCGTTTATCATCTTATGTATTTTTTATTTATATTGTATTAACGCTTTATTTTATAAGGTGCATATTTCATTATATTTTCTTGTATAGAGAACATTCTATATAATATAATGCGCATTCTTTATTATATTATGTCAAATATCAGTTCTTTCCGTACAGTATTAATAACAATTTGTTAGGTACCAGTTATATATGTACATTCTTTATTATATTTAGTCAGGTATCAGTAATATTATGTATATTGTATATTAAGGTATCAGTAATGTATCAGTTATGTTATGTACATTCTTTATTATATTATGTCAGCTCTCTGTTATATTATGTACATTCTTTATTATATTATGTCAGCTATCAGTTGTACCATGTGCATTCCTTATTATATTATGTCAGGTATCAATAATATTGTCTACATTCTTTATTATATTATGTCAGATATCAGTTATATAATATGCACTCTTTATTATATTATGTCATGTGTCAGTTATATGATGTACAATCTTTATTATATTATGTCAGCTATCATTTATATTATGTGATTTCTTTATTATAACATGTCAGGGATCAGTTATGTTATGTACATTCTTTATCATATTTAGTCAGGTATCAGTAATATTATGTACATTCTATATTATATTTAGTCAGGTATCAGTTATGTTTTGTACGTTCTTTTTTATATTATGTCGGGTATCAGTAATATTATCTACATTCTGTATTTTATTCAGTCAGGTATCCGTTATATTATATACATTCTTATTATATAATGTCAGCTCTCTGTTAAATAATGTACATTCTTTATTATTTTATGTAAGGTCTCAGTTATATTATGTACATTCTGTATTACATTTAGTCAGGTATCAGTTAAATTATGAATATTCTTTATTATTTTCAGTCAGGTATCAGTTATATTTTGTACATTCATTTTTATATTATGTCAGGTATCAGTAATATTATCCACATTCTGTATTTTATTCAGTCAGGTATCCGTTATATTATATACATTCTTATTATATAATGTCAACTCTCAGTTAAATAATGTACATTCTTTATTATTTTATGTCAGGTATCAGTTATATAATGTACATTCTGTATTACATTTAGTCAGGTATCAGTTATATTATGTACATTCTTTATTATATTTAGTCAGGTATCAGTTATGTTTTGTACATTCTTTTTTATATTATGTCAGGTATCAGTAATATTATCTACATTCTGTATTTTATTCAGTCAGGTATCCGTTATATTATATACATTCTTATTATATAATGTCAGCTCTCAGTTATATTATGTACATTCTTTATTATTTTATGTCAGGCATCAGTTATACTGACGGAAAAATATAACTGTGCACACTAAAATACTTAATATCTTTTATTAGGTATAAAATTATTTTAGCAGATTTCTTTTGTGTAATTCACAAGGTAATCTTGTTTCAATAATACTGCTTTTCGCGAGTTGCACGTGCAAAATTTATAGCCCGTAACGGTCGCGCTTGTTACGTGTTTCTTTATGTTAACATCCTCGTACATGCTGTTTCGAGTTATTTTAACCGTCAAATTATAGTGAGCTACCCAGCAGTTCAGAAAAACACCTTCATTTGGATTTTAAGTCTTTGAAGACAATGCCACGCATCTCAGAAAATGATCGCCTACGTGCCGTCGGTATGCTCCAAGCAGGCATTGCTCAAAATGCGGTTGCGCAGCGTTTTGGTGTTCACCGAAACACCATATCAGCACTTTGGCGACGATTTCAGCAACGTGGCAACGTCCGTGATCTACCACGTCCAGGGCGTCCACGTGTGACGTCAATCCGTCAAGACAATTATATCCGGCTTACACACCTACGGAATCGATTTCAACCGGCCACATTAACAGCACGAACAATTCCTGGCTTGAGACCTATCAGTGGACGAACTGTTAGAAACCGATTAAGAGAGCACAGCATTACTCCACGACGTCCTGCGATACGTCCTACTCTTCTCTTACGTCATCGACAACGTCGACGTCAGTGGTGCAGACAGTATCTAAGGCTTCCAAGAGCATAATGGAATAATGTTCTGTTTACTGACGAGTCGCGGTTTCACTTAGAAAGTTCGGACGGACGAGTTCGTGTATACAGGCGTCGCGGAGAACGTTACTTGGATCCCTGTGTTTTTCAACGTCAACGTTTTGGTGGTGGTGGGTCGATAATGGTTTGGGGAGAACGTTACTTGGATCCCTGTGTTTTTCAACGTCAACGTTTTGGTGGTGGTGGGTCGATAATGGTTTGGGGAGGTATCTCATCTCAAGGCAGGACCCAGCTTGTAATTGTCCGTGGCAATTTAACGGGTGTTCGTTACAGAGATGAGATTGTCATACCCCACGTGCTGCAATTTCTTCAACGTCAAGGGCGTAACATGACGTTTCAACAAGACAACGCTCGGCCACATGTAGCACGTGTAGTTACCGGGTTTCTGGCTCAGCAAAACGTGAGTGTCTTACCCTGGCCCGCTGTTTCACCAGATCTTTCACCAATTGAGCACGTTTGGGATGAGATGAAGAGACGCCTCCGTCAATGACGTAACCAACCTCTCACGCTGGACCAACTAGCGCAGACATTGGTCAACATCTGGAACACCATTCCACAGGCAGTTATCGCCAACTTAGTTGCCTCTATGCCTCGTCGCTGCCGTGCTTGCTTGAACGCCGATGGAGGCCACACACGATACTGACCTTGTGAAATCAGATTTCATACCTGTCAACTTCTGCGCCTTGTTACTGTAAAAATTGTTTTAAATGATGAAGTGTTTGTATTGATTGTTAGAAATAAAACGTTGATTGGCTAATTTGCAAAGTTTTATGTTACTATTCCTAATATTAAAAAAAATTCTATACCTTGAAGTATGCACAGTTATATTTTTATACTAACGGAAAAATATAACTGTGCATACTTCAAGGTATAGAATTTTTTTTAATATTAGGAATAGTAACATAAAACTTTGCAAATTAGCCAATCAACGTTTTATTTCTAACAATCAATACAAACACTTCATCATTTAAAACAATTTTTACAGTAACAAGGCGCAGAAGTTGACAGGTATGAAATCTGATTTCACAAGGTCAGTATCGTGTGTGGCCTCCATCGGCGTTCAAGCAAGCACGGCAGCGACGAGGCATAGAGGCAACTAAGTTGGCGATAACTGCCTGTGGAATGGTGTTCCAGATGTTGACCAATGTCTGCGCTAGTTGGTCCAGCGTGAGAGGTTGGTTACGTCATTGACGGAGGCGTCTCTTCATCTCATCCCAAACGTGCTCAATTGGTGAAAGATCTGGTGAAACAGCGGGCCAGGGTAAGACACTCACGTTTTGCTGAGCCAGAAACCCGGTAACTACACGTGCTACATGTGGCCGAGCGTTGTCTTGTTGAAAAGTCATGTTACGCCCTTGACGTTGAAGAAATTGCAGCACGTGGGGTACGACAATCTCATCTCTGTAACGAACACCCGTTAAATTGCCACGGACAATTACAAGCTGGGTCCTGCCTTGAGATGAGATACCTCCCCAAACCATTATCGACCCACCACCACCAAAACGTTGACGTTGAAAAACACAGGGATCCAAGTAACGTTCTCCGCGACGCCTGTATACACGAACTCGTCCGTCCGAACTTTCTAAGTGAAACCGCGACTCGTCAGTAAACAGAACATTATTCCATTATGCTCTTGGAAGCCTTAGATACTGTCTGCACCACTGACGTCGACGTTGTCGATGACGTAAGAGAAGAGTAGGACGTATCGCAGGACGTCGTGGAGTAATGCTGTGCTCTCTTAATCGGTTTCTAACAGTTCGTCCACTGATAGGTCTCAAGCCAGGAATTGTTCGTGCTGTTAATGTGGCCGGTTGAAATCGATTCCGTAGGTATGTAAGCCGGATATAATTGTCTTGACGGATTGACGTCACACGTGGACGCCCTGGACGTGGTAGATCACGGACGTTGCCACGTTGCTGAAATCGTCGCCAAAGTGCTGATATGGTGTTTCGGTGAACACCAAAACGCTGCGCAACCGCATTTTGAGCAATGCCTGCTTGGAGCATACCGACGGCACGTAGGCGATCATTTTCTGAGATGCGTGGCATTGTCTTCAAAGACTTAAAATCCAAATGAAGGTGTTTTTCTGAACTGCTGGGTAGCTCACTATAATTTGACGGTTAAAATAACTCGAAACAGCATGTACGAGGATGTTAACATAAAGAAACACGTAACAAGCGCGACCGTTACGGGCTATAAATTTTGCACGTGCAACTCGCGAAAAGCAGTATTATTGAAACAAGATTACCTTGTGAATTACACAAAAGAAATCTGCTAAAATAATTTTATACCTAATAAAAGATATTAAGTATTTTAGTGTGCACAGTTATATTTTTCCGTCAGTATATAAAAAATATATGTAAAATTAATTCCCTGATGGAAAGCCTTGCAGCCAGAGCAACCTAGCAGGGCATTATAAAAAGACTTAAATCAATGCCCTGCTAGAATGCCCTGCTACCAGAGCAACCTATCATGACATTACAAAAAATGAATAAAATCAATGCCCTGCTGGATTGCCTTGCTGGAAGAGAAAACCTAGCAGGGTATTACAAAAACAAGAATAAAATCAATGTCCTGATGCAATGCCCTGCTAGCAGAGACACCTAGCAAGCCATTATATATAAAAAAAAAGAATAAAAAGGTCCTGCTGGAATGCCCTGCTAGCAGAGCAAGCTAGCGGTGAATTCCGAAATATAGTGTAAATTCAATGCCCTGCTGGGATGCCCACTTGGCAGATAAACCTAGCAGGGCATTACAAAATAAAAAATAAAATCAATGTCATGCAGGAATGCCCTGCTGCCAGAGCAATCTGGAAGGGCATTACAGAAAAAGAATTAAATCAATGTCCTGCCGGAATTACCTGATAGCAGAGACACCTAGCAGGGCATTCCGAAATATAGTGAAAAAAACAATTCCCTGCTGGAATGCCCTGGTGGCAGAGCAACCTAACAGGGCATTCCGAAATATAGTTTATAATCAATGCCCTGATGGAATTCCTTGCTGGCAGATCAACATGGCAGGGCATTCCGAAATATAGTTTAAAATCAATGTCCTGATGGAATTTCCTGCTGGCAGATCAACATGGCACGGCAATCCGAAATATAGTGTAAAATAAATGCCCTGATGAAATTTCCTGGTGCCAGAGCAACCTTACAGGGCATTACAAAATATAGTTTATAATCAATGCCCTGACGGAATTCCCTGCTAGCAGATCAACATGGCAGGACATTCCGAATTAATAAAGTAAAAAATCAATTCCGTGCTGGAATGCCCTAGTGCCAGATCAACCTAACAGGGCATTCCAAAATATAGTTTATAATCAATGCCCTGATCGAATTTCCTGCTGGCAGTTCAACATGGCAGGGCATTACGAAATATAGTGTAAAATAATGCCCTGCTGACTATATTTTGGAAAACCCTGATAGTTTCCTCGTCCAGCAGAGCATTCAAACAGTGCATTGATTTTACACTATACTTCAAAATGCCCTGCCATGTTGTTCTGACAGCAGGACATTCCAGCAGGGCATTGTTTTACAATATATTTTAGAGTGCCCTGCCAGGTTGCTCTGACAGCAGGGCATTCCAGGAGGACATCGATTTAAGTCTTTATTTCGAAATGCCCTGCAAGGTTGCTCTGCCAGCACGGCATTCCAGCAGGGCATTAATATTCACTGTATTTCGGAATGTCGTGCTAGGTTGCTCTACCGGCAGGGCATTCCAGCAAGACATTGATTTTACTCTTGATTTCGGAATTCCCTGCCAGTTTGCTTTGCCAGCAGGGCATTAATTTACACTATATTTCGGAATGCCCTGCTAGGTTTCTCTACCAGCATTCAATCCAGCAGGACATAGATTATAGTTTTTATTTCGGAATGCCCTGCCATGTTGTTCTGCCAGCAGGGCATTCCAGCTAGGCATTGACTTTACACTATATTTCGAAATATTTTGCTAGGTTACTCTGTCAGCAGGATATTTCAGCAGGACATTGAATGTGATCTTTATTTCTGAATGCCCTGCTAAATTATCTGTCAGCAGCGCATTGATTTTACACTGTATTTCGGAATGCCCTGCTAGGTCTCTCTGCCAGCATTCATTCCAGCAGAAAATTGATTTCATTCTTTATTTCAGAATACCCTGCCAGGGCATTTTTTGTTCTTTATTTCAGAATGCTTTGCAAGGTTGCTCTGCCAGCAGGGCATTCCAGCAGGGCATTGATTTAACACTATGTTTCGAAATGACATGACAGGTTGCTCTGCCATCAGGGCATTCCAGCAGGGCATTGTTTTACACTATATTTCGGCATGCCCTGCCAGGTTTCTCTGTCAGCAGGGCAATCCAGCAGGACACTGAATTTAGTCTTTATTTCAGAATGCTTTGCCAGGTTGCTCTGCCAGCAGGGCAAGCCAGCAGGGCATTGTTTTACACTATATTTCGGAATGCCCTGCCAGGTTGCTCTGCCATCTGTTCTTTCCAGCAAGACAATAATTTTACTAATAAAGTAAATAAATTGTAATGCTTAGTGCTTAAGTAACTATTCACTGCTTACTTCTCACATATAATTTGGATATTCAATTTTTATGCTTGTTCAGTATTTGCTAATGTCCGAAAACTATACAATTATGGGGCATTTATTCTGTACTGTATCTACGCCGATCATCTTTTTTGAAGATATTTCTTGTTTCTTACAGATTTTAATACGTCATAAATTATTCCGTTTAAATAAAATAAAGACAACAGAAATTGTCAGTTATATCTGTATCTAAAATAATTATAATTGCCGCCTACATTCGTGCTCCATTATAATATATAAAAAATAAAAACAAAAACAAAATACAAAAACATATTTCTTTTTATTCCTTGAATTTCTGCTCTCGGATAAAGTTATAATACAGTCAAGTTGTTTAAACCGCAGTTATCACAAAAAAGCACGTAGAGAGACGAAAGTATCTTTTGGTAATGAAATGAATGTTTATTCTGTCAATATTTGTTTCTTTATTAACAATGACCATAGTGTATGCTAAAAGTAAATTTTCAAACCGCTTTTCGGTATGAAAACAAAAAACTTTTTTTCCAAAAAACAAATAGATAAATAAATAATAGTAATATGGCTCTTTCTCAGTCAAGGCTGTGGTTATTGCTACGATATTGTAGGGAAGTTACTTCCGTTTAGTTTGTATAACAGCAGTTTTTATACATTCTGGCTCATATGACTGAAAGTCAGTTTGATCATTTCAAAAGTATGTTTTTTCTTTTGAGATGTTGCTTAATCCACAGGCTTCCGACTTATTGTACGGAAGCAATATCATTCAGACAGTAAAATACTTATAGAAATAGTTTAATTCATGGGCATGACGAACAATTCTCAAATGCAGATTGTGTGTAACTAAGAAATTGTTTTTCACCGTTGCTAAAAGTGTTTTACCGTAATGGCGGAAGGATCACGTGACTACGTAATGGCGGCGGTAAGATTATCATTTCTGAATTTCAAGTAAACAATTTCTATTACTTTTATTCTAAAGATAACGATGTTCTCCATTTGAGTCATGATTATTTAATATAGTTACAAGAAAGAGATGAACTTTTTAATGAAGATGTTGTGATATACTTATTTATATATCCCACTCTTAGCGAAATTAAGCATAACTATTCAGTGCAATTTTGTGTTAAAATGTCGCGAAACATTGACCTCAAATCAAATAACGGTTAATCAATTTCGATGCCCGAAGACCTTTTTTTTCAATATCATCATTTGAAATAAATGAAATGAAATTTCATCATCATTAAGTCTCACTTCAAGAAATTTCAACGTCTATAAACATACTTGTAAGCAAAACTTTTCAGTGCTACCTTTACATTCAAGGTTAAAAATTTGAATTTCATATGCTCGACGCCGCCTCTGGCGGTCTCAAATAAAGGGAATAACAATGTTACCTAGAAATGGGTTTTTGATTGAACAAATACATATGTCTCCCCCCAGCCAGTTGCTGCAGGTAGTATTGAGTCAGATGATTGTAAATTTTGACATTTAACCTCCAAGTGTGACCTTGACATTGAGACACCACACCCGCAAAGTGGGTTCTGCACGTCACCTTGATGAGGTGAACATCTGACCCAAGTTTCATAAAAATCCTTCAAGGGCTATTGAAGATACAGAGCGGACACGATTTTGTGGCATTTGACATTTAACCTCCAAGTGTGACCTTGACCTTGAGACACCACACCCGCAAAGTGGGTTCTGCATGTCGCCTTGATGAGGTGAACATCTGACCCAAGTTTCATAAAAATCCTTCAAGGGCTTTTGAAGATACAGAGCGGACACAATTTTGTGGCATTTGACATTTAACTTCCAAGTGTGACCTTGACCTTGAGACACCACACCCGCAAAGTGGGTTCTGCACGTCGCCTTGATGAGGTGAACATCTGACCCAAGTTTCATAAAAATCCTTCAAGGGCTTTGGAAGATACAGAGCGGACACCATTTTGTGACGGACAGACAGACGGACGGACGGACGGACAGACGGACGGACGGACAACCGGGGGAAAAACAATATGTCTCCCCCATTTTTGGGGGGAGACATAATAAATATTGCAGAATAAAACATTCAGCGATAAAGCGCTTCTCGGATAAGACACAATGAGCATGCAGAATAATGGCTGGTTTTTCGTGAAAACTATGGTCACCAGAAATAATAAGCTGACGCAAAAATGAGTTTGGTTCGTTGTAAGTCTGGGTCAAAATTGTTACAGTAGTATTCCGTCTACGACTACAGTTTAACAGGTAGATAGGCATACCTTGCAACAGTAGAAGGCGGCCTTGCAACAGTTGTTACTTACAACAGATAAAAAGTTTCTTTCACCTCAAGTTAACAGGACTGCGTGAACAAAGGCACATACTATATTCATATCACACGCTATGTAGTCAAAAATAAGTTTAACATCTATGAGTGTTCTACTGTAATATATATGACATACAGATGAGCATGATTTGATCTGCGATATTCCTGATAAAACTGATATTCAAGAAATACGCGAAAAGTTGGTACCAGAATGTGTTTTTCTCATGAAGTAAGACAAAAGAGATATGTTCATTAATGTGCATGCTCTCAGGAAAAAAAACAAATTACATTTGATGCAAAATTTTCAAGCGACATAAAATCCACACAAGGTGAGATAAGCCCACTGAAGTAGGAGATAATGATTTGCGCCTGATGGGTTTAAGAAATCAATGATCTATATTGTCACTACGCCCAACTGTTTAAGAGACTTTTGAAACTTAATAAATTCATTTTATAGTTTTTACATTTTTGGATTTTAAGCATTACAGACTTTATAGTGAAGATAAGAACAAGAAACCATCATTTTCCAAATACTTTATACATTAAACGTCTTATCCGTTGTATATCCAACCACTAATATCTAAGCTAAAATATGAAATAGACATTTAATATTAATAAATAGTACATATCGCACAGGTGCGATCTTCTAAACAGCAATCAGAAAGATTTTATATTAGTAACACCCATAATCATTTTGCGCAGTCAAGAGCGTAGAGTGACTAAACTAATCATACATTCAGTCGTCTCAAAAAGACTGTGTTATAATTTTATTTACATATGGCCGTTAACATTTATCCTTTAACCGTCTAATATTCAAAAATAAAGGAAGAGATGGGGGGTTGGAAAAAAAGAATAGGAAGAAAAGACTTGTTTTTAGATTTTGACTCAGCATCACAGCAGCTGATACGAACCTCCTTATTCTTATTTGTTTTATGATTTGTTTTAAAATTATTTATATCTCTAAAGTTGTGCTTGTTAAATAGTTTTAAATGTGTTAAAAAACAGTTATGCACTAGACTTCAAACGATTAAGATATGTTAGCTTGAACTCGACTCCGGTAAGCTTATTTTCACAATAAAGTTAACAAACTGTCGTGAAATTCTTTCATCTAACAGTTTAGAATTATATATCCAAGTAGAAATGCTAGCAAACTATTCGGGATTCGATATTTAGGAGAAAATGCTTGATTCTGTACTGCGATCTGCAAAATATTCAGAGTTGGTATTTTGATAATAAATACTTGCCTTCTTTAATGTGATTTACAAGCTGTCCAGAGTTTATCTAGTTAGTTAACCGTTCATGATTAATTTTCTAGGTAAAATACTTGCTTTTTTCTGCGATTACGTAAACTGTTGAAGATGTGGTATCTAGGTAAAAATATTAAACGTTTATCTTTCAAATCAGAAAAGACACATGATGGTTTCAACATAAATGGAAAAGAATTTCGTTTCATCAATGAAACAAACTCTAATTTACAACGTTTTAACAGGAAGGTAGAACGAAGGTTAAACTAACAATTCAAAAATAAATCTGTGTTTGATATTCAGTAATTGGAGTTATATAATATCCTGATGAACCCGTGTGTTTTCAAAATACCGATGACAGAGCTAAGATAATGACAACAATAATGAAACATTCATTGACATAAGCATTTATCTTCGACTTACTAGAATCTGAGATTCAATTACTGTTACCAGCAAGTATATTTGCATATCAACTTTTGATTGTATTTATTCTATTGCATCATTAATTCTTTGATATACTTCTGAGATCTTGTCAATTCAAATAATTGAATAGAAATAAATATGAAACATATACAATATAAGATATAAGCAGTTCTAGTAGTTTCAGGTTTGGCTACGCTCTTTTAAGTGCTCTCGAACATTTCCCGGAAACTCTCTGAAAACCGTGTTACCACTTTCTAACAGACAGCCATCGAATTCTGTTGATTTGAATGTTGGGTTCGGTAAAATCTTAATGTGGACAACAGAGATCAATTCTTATATTGAATAGTGATTGTTATATCAGAAATAATCATATATGATCAGAAAAAATCATAAAACTGCTGTAACACTGCTAGAGATATTTATCCGGCTATATTCTAAGATTGTCAAAGCACCAAAAGTGATGGAATACATATATGTCACTGCTATCATTTATTTCGTTTACTTCTCTGTTCATGTTTCAAGTTCTGCACCGCTAACAGACGGAAACGGCATAGACCCTGAGGAACTGAATGTAGAATTCCTTGAGAAACTTGGAGTTAAATTGAAATTGCCTACGCTTCAACTTCTGGGAAAAACTATTGAAAATGTAGAAAATAAAATTGAAGAAAAGATCTGCGACCTTCATCCCTGCGAAGCATGGACAGAATGGCAAGGATGTGACGCCAGACTGGGTCAGTTTGGATCAAAGTCCCGAACGCGCCGATGTGGAATTAACGCCACGACCTGTGAAATGAACATAAAAAGTAGAACGGAGAAAGAGTCAAGCATTTGTGTAGGGTTTTGTCCGAAGGATTATAATATTACAAAGAACGGATATTGTCTGAAATTATATACAGACCAAACACGATCTCAGGATGCTGCTGAACAGCAATGTCAGAAAGATGGCGGTCATCTTGTGCATATAGACAATGAACACAAGTATGGAGACGTCAACAGTATGCTACAAGGCTTTGGTAGTGCTGTCTGGATAGATGGACGTAGAAAGGATGTCAGCTCTCCTTGGGAGTTTACGTACGGGTCACAGAAAAGTTACTTTAAATGGTGCTCTTCTTGTCCAGACAATGGATCAAATGAATTCTGTTTATATGTTTATCTTTCAAGTGGAAGTGTAGTAATGAACGATTATCCTTGTTCAGGTTCTGTATACTCTTTATGCGAAATAACCCAGGCTATGTAATTTACACCTGTATATCAAGTGTATAATAGTTGTGATGCAGTGGTTTTATTATTACCAGGACGATAGGAAACACTGCACTTTGTCGCATATATTTTATTTCTTTGGTGTCATTTTACTGTCGGATGGATACATTTGTTTATCTTAAGTACAATATACACTTTTTGCAAGATAACTTATTTAAAATGTTTAGTAAATATGTGTTGACAAAAATAATTTTAATAGATTTTCAGTTTGTTTTCAGACTGTTTAGTTTCGGAAAACATTCCCAGTCAAAGGGAAAATAAGTATTTCAATATATATACTTATTAAGAACATGTGATAAAACAGAGGGTATCATACCAAAAGGGATGTGAAAAGAAACTTCAGTATATATGAATGTGTTTAATAATTCTTTAAAGTATTTACCAGTTTACTAATACAATTACCACATTTTAATTCATAATAATATACAATATATGACATCATATGTTTTTCCTATTACCTAGATAATCTATATTCATTATAAAAATAAATTCTTAACCGCCAATGCTTTTTTTTCTAAATTCTTTAACCAGAGCAGTTTAGTTTTAAAGAACAATATTCTGTTAGAAGACATTTTGCCTAATGCTACTGCTGTTACTGCTACTGCCAGCTTCACGTTTTCTTTACTGCTACTGCACTCAGAAATGAGCAGTTAGGCTTTATAACTTTGAAACTAAATGTAATTTGATAAGTTCATAAGCATTTTAGTTAATTTACATTATCGTGAAAGAAAGGAAACGATGATAAAAATGTCGTAGTGGTCGGTTTCAACATTTTGCTTTTTCCCTTCCGGTTATGTAAAGAAGACATTTTCTACGCACGCATCTTTCCCGCCATACAACGTAACAAAGCCATTAACTTAACTGGTGTTGCAGTTCGTCTGCTTAAATTGTAACTGGTAATTGTACTGTAAGGGGAAATAACCGTTGCGTGGTTTGGGTATGAACAATCTCTTTCGCAGTGATCTCTCTTCATTCTTCAGAATAGTTTTAAGCTTTAGCTCGAGGCCGGAGACTTTTTTTCTCTTTCCTTGATTTATTTCAAATGAAATTTCTTTATGTCCGGCGGTTACAAAACTGAAAACAACTTTTAAAAAATGAACCTTTTTTATTTACTTTTTGCCATCATCACGCTGATGTTTGGATGTGGTCATCGCCGTATAGCAAGGAACGTAACTTCTGCATGGAGTTTGGCTGGAGCTAATTTCAAACTTTTATATTACCACGGGCAAATCACATGTACTTTTTTAGCCAGTGATTACTGTCTCGGATTATATCTCGTAGAGGAGCAAGCTGACAGGATTTATAATTACCGGTATCTCTTTCAACGTAAAGGACAGCAAGCACTTTAGAAGAATAAAAAAAGTCTATGAGGTGTGCAATTATAGTAGCACATACATGTACTTTAATTTATGAACAACACTGAGCTATTAACGCTTATTTTTCCTACCTTTCCTGTTTTAATATTCTGTATTACCCAGACCTAAATCTAAAACACGAGTATTTAGAATGAAGTTTAAAAGTATTAGATTTCTTACTAATTTTATCTATAACATGCTTTGTATATGACAGAGTTCCTACAATCGTGACAGTGATTGAATAAAGCATGTACTTATTTTTCCGTATATAAAATCGGAGAATTCCAAATTTGAAATGAATATCGAAAGATATTCATGTAAAGTTTAGTCAGTTTTGCATTTAATCAGTAAAATATGGACCCTTTTTAACTAATTGAAATGGGCTTCTCAAAATAAAAAAAAAAAACGTGTTCTCATTCACATAGCAGAGAAAAGGATCCTCCAGAGTATCTATCATGTTTAACGGAGTACAACTAGGAAGAGCTTGTTGAAAATGTACGATTCCTTGCGTTTAGACAAGACTTAATGTAACAATATATTTCATGTAACCCTTGATTGCAAGAAAATAAGCACGATTGATTCATGAGTATTAAATCATAAAACGAGGAAGAAATTTGGCATAGAAAATGAAAGTCAAAATTAACGCAGATATTTTCAATATTCATATGTGTATGCATATAATTTTAGCTGAGAGCAAACATAATACACATGAAAAAAATATGTTCTTAGGCATCAGACAAAAATGGTTTAAAACTTAAGTAAAGTTATTTGAAAGTTATCAGAGATATACCTAGTACGTTAACACATCAGGTAATTATATCTGTACAACTTAAAGGGCTAGTTCAAAAACAACCAATATCAATAGGCAAAGATCGACCAAGCTATCTTCAACAGGCTGGGACAAACTCCAAAACTGGCTATTTAAGCCAGTTCTAGCTATTTTAGCCAAATCTGGCTACAAAAAACTACGATATGGGACAATAGCTTCAACTACAGCAGCTTTGTGCAATCGCTGTTAAACAACTCCAGCATCCCCTGAAAATGTACCTTTATCGTTGATTTCTAAAAAACTGCAATTTTTCAGCAACAATTTTCCTACATTAGTTTTCATTTATTCCATGCTCACTTCCGGTACAACTAAATCCCGTGGCTTTTTCAGAATAACCTGTATGGCCTTCAGAGCGTTCTATCCAAGAAATCCTTAAACTCATGGGGAAAAAGGACTCTGCCATGCAGTCTCTGACAAATGATAGAAGATAAGTCTATTCCAACAGTAGGTGTGAACCATGTCAGTCGTGGCCTTAAATACTGACCAGAAGAGCGTCCAACGGCCATTGAATTCATCACAGTGCTTGAATCTGCGTATGACTGTTAACTTTACACATTCATAAAATCAAGTGTTCTTGTAAAAAAAGCATCTGGTACACAAGATTTAACACTGATATTTTGGTTATTTAGTAGCAGAGATCAATACATGCCAGATGTAACATGTGCATTTTTGTTGTTCAGAATTTTGTTCTGAAGTTTCAATGGTTTATATGGCTGTAACCAGAGGTTAGTTTTATCATAAGATAAACATTTGACAGATCTTGAGAATCATATGAAACTAATATAGTTCAATTTTACAGATAATATAAAATACAAATTTACGTTTAAAATTTCTTTAGTGTTCATTTTATGGTGTATCATATTTTCAGAGATATCTCAGTTTTATGTTAAAATTATATTTGAAATATGTAAAATACAAATCAATGAACGTAAACAATGTTTCACATTTTTAATATTCTCAATTTATGATGTATTGACTTTACAGATAAATCCCAGTCATAAGTACATCGTTCTGGTTAAATTTTCAAATTCACGTGCTTGTATGATTTGAATATAAATGATGGATTAAAAAACGTCATGATATTTTCTTAAACTTTCAACCAAATGTTTAAAAATATGTATCATGTAATCTCTTTCTTTACCAAATTTTACTCCATCTGAACCATGCTTACAAGAACATCCATCCATGCTTACAAGAACATCCATCCATGCTTACAAGAACATCCATCCATGCTTACAAGAACATCCATCCATCAATGCTTACAAGAACATCCATCCATCCATGCTTACAAGAACATCCATCCATCCATGCTTACAAGAACATCCATCCATGCTTACAAGAACATTTATCCATGCTTACAAGAACATACATCCATGCTTACAATAACATCCATCCATGCTTACAAGAACATCCATCCATGCTTACAAGAACATCCATCCATGCTTACATGAACATCCATCGTACACATCCATCTGGGTTGGGAGTTTCTTCTGTAAAAAGGAAAATTGTAAGCCACGTAATATTGTTTAAAATGTTCATTTTGTTAAGATTTTCATGTTTAAAATTACTTTAATTTACAAGTTCACAAACAGTGTATGATGTGTTTTTGAGGTTTTACGAAATATTATATGACAATACATTTTTTATATTTTTCAATTTACATAGATTTTCTTGTTTCAGTTTTAGTTCATATAGTTCGTCTGATATGCATTTAATATGAGGTTTTGAAAAGTTCTATCAACATGACGATACTTGAAGATTTCGTAAGAAGCCAAACAAAACAAAAGTACTAAGTGGCTCTGTATTTCCAACTTTATTTCTTCAGAATAATTCTTAGCATATCATCCGTCTTTCATGTCTCTGTTTTGTTTGAGAGTTTAATCTATAAAAGCAAACTGTTTTAGACATGAATAACGTTATGTGGCTAACCTGAGCATGAGTTTTGTGACTGGCATTGTCTATTCAATAATATGCAAAATTTTATTATAATTATTTAAACTTAAACTTATGTTGCATTACAATTTGGCTCATATTCACACATAACCATCCTAGTGGTAAGAATTTCCTTTTGACCTATTAATATTTGGTCTTTACCATAAATTTTATGAAACTCAACATAACTTTAAGTATATGCTTATATGATAAGCTATGGAAAAAGTAATATTTAATAAGTTCTAGTCTTGTTAAATGCGCCCCTCTGAGAATGACAGCTAAATCCGTGATCACAACACTAGTTACATGTGTAATAACAAGCAGCCAAATTCCAAACATCTATGCCCATTTAGAGACCATTGTCGTTGTCTGGAATAGGAATAGAGAAGATTCAGCAATATGAAAAATAATCAAATTATTTTTAATACCGACAGCATCAATTATTATAAAACTGACAGTTTTACAATTTTAAATATCGTTCCAAACTTTGACAAGGGGGGTAATTACACAAAGACAGGCAACAGATACTGGTGATCTTCTTTAAGGGAAGCCCTGGGTATAAAAGACCCGCCGAAATCACTAGCCTGGAAACCCTCGATCCCCGCTCCTACACTAACATTACTAATAGTCTTTCGGATGAGACGTTAAACCGAGGTCCCATGTAACAGTGCTATGCACTGAGCATGTAAAAGAACCAGGGGTGTCTCTGGAATGGGATGCTTTCTGTATCTTGCACTACCCCCATAACATAAAATAACTAATCTCTTCAGGGGGCGTGTATCATATGGGCATCCGGTAGCGACGGTAAATAAGCTGAAATAGATAGATAGCCTGGAACAGTTGAATCGGGAAGCTTAACAGTGTATGTTAAATATAAAGCTCACTGACTATGAATGATTGACAGGAGGTGGAGTTAGGTGTACCATAGAAATACCCCGCTTTAACAAACAACTGAAACAACTCTAATGCAATGGATCCACCATAACATTCACTGGTAGCTATACAAGATCAAAATTCCAAACTCGAATGAATAGATTTATCGTGAAAATATCACCAATGAATTATATCTCACCGCTTTTTGTAGATTTTCGTGTGTACCGGCCGCTCTTGATTTCCTTGCAAATAATGGCGTTTCCCGCTTTCATGAGATTTCTACATTCTAAGTTCTAAGACCTAAGATCTAAATTCGAATTGTTGCCTTCTAACTTCTCACTCAAAAGGGCCTCAATGGGCTATGTTTGGTATAATTGCAGAGCCTGTGAAATGATGTGTTCATGGTTTGATGTGCTCATAGTTTGATGTGACAATGGTTTAAGCCATGAAGAGTTGTTATTTACAGATGGAACCTTGTTTTTGTTATATTCGTTTACTGTAATAATTGTGGACATATTCAGTATTAAAATGCGTTACAGTTTAAACTGGCTAGTAACTAAAGTCTCGACAACTTGATGCTGATAGTCAAAATGAAATCGAAGTCAATGTCTTTGTTTATTTATATTATTACTTCGACAAAGTCGCGTTACAGGTTAATGTCATAAATCTGCATTTCTCCTCATGACAATAGTGCTGCCAATCCAAGATAAACAAAGGAAAGATATTTTATTTTCATGGTATTGTTTTACTGAACGCCGTTCAAAAGAGTAGTTTACAATTTGTCTTCAAGCGAAACTTTAAAAACTCGTCAACAAACGTGTATCAGATCCTCATATATGAAATGCACGTTGAAAACCTCTGAGAGTTGAAGACAAATATTTAATACAGTTTATAAGTCATAGGCATCTTTAATTAAAAAGATAATTACAGAGCCCCGCTTAGATATTTTATGGAAACGGTCTCAGGGTTAGATCTCAGTCAATTTATCCATAAAACAGCCTGAAAAGAGCATTAAATTAATAACAGTCTATAGGCCTACAAAATTGTTTACAATTTTCAGTATTTCACAGACTTTCTCATCAGCTCGTGAAAAGTAGGCATGAATCCATAATCACCACAACATGAAATGTCAGACCTACGAATGGTTTTCAAACAAATGAAGTCGTAACAAATTACTTATAATAATGAGCCAATTTTGACACTTCTATAACATTTCTGATTTTGAAGAAAATACTATATTACCAAAAGCACTGTTCAAAGAAGGTGGATTGTTTATCTTTGATTACAGTAATGACTGGTTGTCATAAAATTCAAGTGCTCGTTTTTACTAAACAGATAAGCATGAATATTTGTGACTACTCGATCATTTTAAAGTGATTCGTGATTTAAAATACACCATGTGTACATAAACAACACTATTTGCACAAGCCCAAAGACTTGCTAAATCTTGTAAGGGAGTCATGATCACGACTCTCAACGGAAGCCATATGTTCATCAAGGCTTAAGGCTCAACTAGAGCAATCTTCGATGGTTTATCAACGCTTGAGTCTAAAACAAAATGTAAGGCTGACTTCAGTTATTTTACAAAAATGTCGAAGACCTATGTTGTTACAGATTCTGCCAAAAAGTGAGAAGCATATCACATTTTTGCCAATTGCTACTATAATTCATTTTTACAATCAAGTACTAATGTCCAAAATGTTATTTGATGAATCATGTAAATTAAAACAAAGTGTGGAAGATAAACATTTCCAGAGATTTCTGCCGAGTTAAGGTATATAATGTTTCTGATCTCTGCGAAATCTTGACTTGATTACTATGATTTTTACAGATAATTTTAATAATTCTTTGTAATGACGCTAGTCTGTTTTTTTCATATTCACGTTTGCTTTACCATCAACCGTTTCAGTTACACATGTTTTAATATTATGCACGGTATGAGAAGTATCACCATGTTTTCTTTCTCAACCATGGAATTATAGCCTGAAGTATGATAACAACATCTATTTCCCACGCTTCTTACGAATGTTTTATCTATAAGTTATGAGATATGTTCCCTTTAAACAGTTACCAATTAATCTTACTTATCTTACTTATCAGACAACTTCCATCTTCCAAGAATGCCAACATAGTTTTTGATCAGTGATAGGAAAGAGCGGAGTCACGAGCGTACCAAGAGGATATATGAGGATATGGATTTATTTTAGTATTGCTTATTTGTTTGTTTGTTTGTTTGATCAAAACCACAACAGTAGAGCGATATTGCTCCAGCCTTACGGCCAAAGTCGTGTTTTAAGCCGACAATTCTTTCTAGGCTTACAAAACTATTTGTCTTTAAGACATTTTTGTACTGGATAAAGGGCGAGCAATAATTTATCTTTGTCTACGTTATTTCGGGTTATGACCTGGTCGTAATACAGCTTGACGCTAATGCTGGATGGTGGTAGCTCAAGTTGCAATTTTGTGAAAAAAGTTGTTTCTTTAGGTTCTTATGCTACATCGTATATGTTTATTAAAGCATTGTAGGCTATGAAAATGTGGTTTTATTGTTCATTAGACTACAGGTCATGTAAGATACATTATATCTGTTTTGTCATAGACTTTTAAACTGATATGCGGCATATGACCAAGTATACGCGTATTCAGAGACAATCGATCCGCCAGTTTTCTTAGCTTTGATTTAATTATTTAATAAGACATTAATTTTTGAACTATTGAAAGCATGCTAAAGTGTCAGTACTAGGATGTTACTCATTATTTACTGTTGCCTACCCTATTATCCCAGTGTATAGAATATTCATACACTACATTAGCTCAATTGTATAACATTTGACTTGTAAGTAGCAGGTGATTGCGGCTCAGACTCAAGATCTTGTTATACAATTTTTCTTATTCATAAAAACAAGTATGTATTCTTGGACGAAATTAAATCATTGTAAGGAGTCTTTAGGTATATAACGCCTTTTTAAATATATATTTATGACGTTTCGGTGCTCTACATGACAATATAAAGCAGTCATATGATTACAATGCACGTCTGTATAGTGCAAAAAGCTACGCTCCTTAGAAAATCAAGAAGTTTCTATTCGTTCCGTATATTTAAATAAAAATTTTGTGTGTGCCTCTTCACTTTTTGGCCGAATACTGACAGAAGTACATTAAATGTTAAGTTTCATTTGGTTTACCTATCTACAGTGGGATACAAAATAATTACAGCGACACAGTAACACTTATGGAGACTTCATTTGTTTTATCATATACAGAAAACAAAATTTCAGAAATGAAGTTTATGAGCCAAGTCACCGCTATCTTTTATGTCTTTTACGTCTTTGTTGATATTTCAAGTTGTGCACCGCTGACAGACGGAAATGGCATAGAGCCAGAGAAACTAGACGGGGAACTGCTAGAGAAAATTGGAGTTAAATTGAAATTTCCTCAGCTTCAACTTTTAGGGAAAACTATTGAAAATGTAAAAAAGAAAATTGAAGAGATGATCTGCGACCTTCATCCCTGCACAACATGGACAGAATGGCAAGGATGTGACGCCAGACCGGGTCAATTTGGATCAAAGTTTCGAACGCGCCGATGCGGAATTAACTCCACGACATGTGAGATGGACATAAATAGTAGAACGGAGAAAGAGTCAGCCATTTGCGTAGGGTTTTGTCCGAAGGATTATAATATTACAAAGAACGGTTATTGTCTTAAAATTTATGCAGACCAAGGGCGATCACAGGACGCTGCTGAACAGCAATGTAATAAAGATGGTGGCCATCTTGTGAATATAGACAATGAGGTCAAGTATGGAGACGTCAACAGTATGCTTCAATGGTATACAGACGGTGTATGGGTAGATGGACGCAGAAAAGATGTCAGCTCTCCTTGGGAATTTACATACGGATCACAAAAAAGTTTCTTTAAATGGTGTTCTACTTGTCCAAGCAATGGTTCCAGTGAACTTTGTTTCCGTGTTTATATTTCAAATGGCAGTTTGGTAATGAATGATATCGGTTGTTCAAGTTCTCGCTACACTCTTTGTGAACTACCAAAGACGATGTAATCTACAAACGTATATTTGGGGTACTTGTTTGTATTCGAACTTAGTTTTAGATGCGTGCACAATGCATCCACTAAGTTCTCCATAGGTGTTCTACATGTGACATACGCATCATTTCAGTATTTTCTTAACATGTAAATCAGTATGCTGACTAATTAAGTTGGATAGATTTCAAGATTCAAGATATTTTTTTCATAATACGAGAAGGTCATAGAGCCATGTGGCAACATATACATATTTATATTGCGACAACAAATTAACATTGTTAAGTAACTACAGTAAAATTTCATAAACATGTATATGTTATGCTAAATATATATCTCCAAACATGCAGGAATACTACTATAGAAAGATAATTAAACTTGTAGTTCAAGAATTCATTAACCAATTTGTTACTCATTAACCAATTATTGTTACTTCCCCTTGACCAAAATAGTGCGTTTTTAAACTCATGAGACCAAAAGATAAATATACTAAACAATATGTAATAATACATATAAAATGAACACTAGTAGTAAAAGATATAATATTCATTGTATAATTTCCAAATATGAATTACATTGGAGTGTGTACATAAATAATGAGTATTTTAACACACACACACACACACGCACACACACACGCACACGCACACACACACACACGCACACGCACACACACACACACACACACACACACATTAGTTCCCGTGTGATAAACAGATAGTAATGTAATAACTATAAACAAAGAAGAACGAAAATTTGATGCATTTCAAAATACTGTGCGTAACGACTTTATTGCCTACTGTTATACGTTCTATAGTAAGTGTGATTGTGTGAAACCTTTTTCTGTAATAGGAAGTTTTTGTTTTTTTTAATGTCAGATATAGTGTTGTTCTGTTTTCTATGTTTTACCTTGCTGTTATTTTTTGCAGCACTGTTGAAATGTCTGATGTGACAGGAAATAAAAGAAATTCTTTGCATTTTTTTTATAAAAACGACTTGATTTTTTATCATAATTATATATGCGACAAGGTTTGAGACTATGTACTGATTACAGAACTATTTGTATACATTCAACCAGATGTTTTAGAAAGCAAGTAAAATGTGATATTTCTAAAGTTCCTTCGGCTTCTACTTTTGTCACTGAATTTATCACTCCAAATTAACAATATTTTTAATTTATTTTTCTCATAGCATAAGTCTCATGAACTTCAAGAACAAATTTTATTTCTGTTGAGTCTTTATGGAAAAATGTGCATATAAATATAATAATGAATCATTGGTGTGTGTGTGTTTGTTTGTGTTTTTTTTTCAGGAATAGATATATTTCTTTAGAATTGTTTACTGTGTTGTTTTTGTTTTGTTTTTGTTGTTGCTTTTTTTAACCAACACTCAATTCGAACCCAGAGGACACACCATCATGTCGCCTTAAATGCTAGCTGATAGACAAAGGTATGGAACGCATTAACTATCTTACATCGACCACATTTTCTTTGTAAAGTAATATTTACTTTTCATTATGTAGATTACATATTATGTTGTTTCCGTTTTTATTGTGTTAAATACATTCATTATTATTTTATGTGCATTTAGTATATTATGTAGACCGTTTGTAATTTCATGTGCATTTATTTTTATGTCATGTAAACTCTTTCTTATATTAAGTAGACCGTTTTTCATTGCATGACCAATTCTTATTATGTTAGGTATACTCTTTGTTATATCATATGCGTTTTTTACTACATATTATATTATGTGATTTTATCGTATTATGTAGACAGTTTATCATCTCATGTTTTTTTTATATTGTGTTAACTCGTTATTTTATTAAGTGCATGCTTTATTATATTTTCTTGTACTGAGTACATTCTTTATCATATTATGTACATTCTTTCTTGTATTATGTTAGCTATCCGTTATATTCCGTGCTTTATTTATAACATTATCTCAGGTATCAGTTTTATTATGTACATCCTTTATTATATTAAGTCAGGTATCACAGCTGACATAATATAATAAAGAATGTACATAATATTACTGAGAGCTGACAAAATATAATATAGAATGTACATAATATAACTGATACCTGACTAAATATAATAAAGTTGCACATAATATAACTGATAGCTGACATAATATAATAAAGATTGCACATAATATTAGTTTAGACTCATTTATTTTACATCAATTGCGATACAAGTTCTTACAACTTAGATTCATCACGCTCGATGACTGCTTCCTGGGTTCCTTACCGGTATTCGCGCAGCGTGGAGGAATGTGAAGATCGTGATAGAATCTCGCCTCTGACGGGATTCGAACCCGCGACCTTCGGATCCGAAGCCCTGCGCTCTATCCCTGGACCACGATGCCTCCTAATATACATAATATAACTGATACCTGACATAATATAATAAAGAATGTACATAATATAATTAAGAGCTGACATAATATAATAAATAATGCACACAATATTACTGAGAGCTGACATAATATAATAAAAAGTATACATAATATAACTGATACCTGAAATAATATAACAGACACCTGACATAATATAATTTAGAATGCATATAATATAATTGAGAGCTGACATAATATAATAAAGAATGTACATAATATTACTGATACCTGACATAATATAATAAAGAATGTACATAATATAACTGATACCTGACATAATATAATAAAAAGTATACATAATATACATGATATAACTGATAGCTGACATAATAAAATAAAGAATGTACATAATATATATCAGCTCTCAATTAGTTGAGTTTGAATTTGTACCATAGCAAAAATTAATGACAAGGGGTAATTTGGTAATATTTTATAACAATGTACGATTTTGACCATAAAAACAAGATTAAATGCCAGGGTGTAAAATAGACCTATTGTGCGTTTCTTGCATCACTTGCGAGTTTACAGGATCTATCTGTACCATGTCTTGGGAGTATTTTTAAAGATTCTGTACGTTTTTTTGGAGAAAAAGTTTTAAAAAATTAATTTGATTAGTTTAGTAGAGGCAAAATGGAAAATTTCAGCCGTATAAACTGCCAAGTTCCTTACAAAAATTTTGGCGCTATAATATTTCACAACTTGGAAACCAATGAATAAAAATTTAAAAATCAAAATTACAAAAATTTGACTGAAAAATAAGAAAAGTACGTCATACTCAAAAGACTTCATAAATATTCCAAATGATTTAAAAGGCTCAAATAAAACTTTAAAACAAAATAATGGCTCGAAGACGTTTAACCAACTATATAAAAGCTGCTATCAAAAACAATCTGAGGCTAGGCTGTTAAGAGTTCAGACGAAGTTACTATAAACAGATGGCAATTCACAGAAAAAAAACAATACATGCACTCGTACACAGTAACTGTACTTATTATAAAAAATGATAATAAACATGAACTGTATGGGGACAGCGCGCTCGACAATTAACCGTGTCTGGTAGTATAATATTACCCATTCGATGTACATTCTATGAGCCGAAAATAGGGGATAACGCAAATCAGAATTACACAATTGACACAATTTTATGACTATCTAATCACTTATAGCGTAGCGAGAATATAGAGTCTGTGCAGGAACTTTTTTAATACACCTCATATAACACAATTTAGATTTTTTATAGTAAACGTAAGTATAAGTTAAATGTACGACAGAAAGAGCATTTCCATACAAAACGGAGGACATGTTACGTGGCACTGTAGCCAGTTCTGAAAACAGCTTTAAATTGTAGCCTGACGTTTTTGCTACGAACTCGTGCTATAATTGCAAACTGAAAGAAAGGGTAGCATTTACCCCATAAATTGTTACAATATGAAAAATAAATGTTTTGCTAGGAAATGCCCGCCGGTGTTCCCGGTTGATGCAAACCTGACTTTCCAATCATGGCATTAATTAGATAATGCAAGGAAAACAAAATATCTGTAGTCCGCTGGCATACAAATTCCAAGGTTTCAAGTAATGCTTGGAAAAACGGCTCAGCTACGGATGGAGATCCTATATTCCGTGGAAACTAGTCTGACAATGTCCCATAGAAATCGATGAAGAAATGAAATACTTACGTGCAATTTTCTATAATTCTCAATGTTGATAGTTTTGTCTTGGTTTTGATGCCTTTGGTGACGTTACGGCCACGTGTTATTGATACACTGTTACAAAAAAGATGCAAGGTTTTCATTTATTTACGTTGGGAACTGAAAAATAAACTGTTTCAATTTCCTTTCAACTTTTTAATAAGCTAATTCATTTAAGACTAAACATGTTTGAACATCATTTTTTATAAATTAAAGTAAATTAAAATAATTTCCATAGATATATCAACTCATATAAAAGTGAAAACATTTTTTTCAAAGATTTGTTTTCTTTTAAAATGATTTATAGGAAGTTAGACAACAAGACAAGGTCAATACGTACGCTTCAAGGACGCCGCCAAATGTTTTTTCAATTGCTTTTGTTTTTCACAGTTGGTCGAAATCAAAGAAATATTTTAGGCGTAGGTGTATTAAAATCGATTTTGACTTACATTTGTAACGAGCGAAATTGTTAGAAACAAAATCTTCACTTAAAGAAAGAAGTTTGCCACTGGTAAAGATTGTTGCTGTCGTGAATTTTATAGGGCCAAATTCGTAATTGTTTTTTTAATTGCATCTGAAAATAATGCAATTATGATCACATTAATACAGCCGTAAAATGAATATCAAAACGTTTTAATCATGAAAAATTATACAAAGTTACATAAATACATAATAAATATGACTAAATATTTTATTTATTTTACTGAAAATGATACTGAAACTTTTAGCATTAAACTCAACAAATTCTTTTGTAACTAAAACTGTAACGGAAATAGTGAGAAGTTAGCAGTGAACCATGACTTGAGTACAAAGCATTACACTTTATAAAGTAAAATTATTGTCCAGCTAGAATGCCCTGCTGTAAGAGCAACCTAGCAGGGCATTACAAAATATAGAATAAAATCAATGCCCTGCTGGAATGTCCTTTTGGCAGAGAAACAAAGCAGGGCATTACAAAAAAGAATAAAGTCAATGTCCTGCTGAAATTCCCTACTGCCAGAGAATCCTAACAGGGCATTCCAAAATATAGTGTTACATTAATGCCCTGCTGGAATGCCCTGCTGCCAGAGCAACCTAGAAGGGCATTAAAAAAAAAAGAATAAAATCAATGTCCTGCTGGAATGCCCTGCTGGCATGAGAACCTAGCAAGACATTACGAAAAAGAATAAAATCAATGGCCTGCTGGAATGCCCTGCTGGCAGAGAAACCTAGCAGGGCATTACAAAAAAAAAGAATAAAATCAATGTCCTGCTGGAATGCCCTGCTAGCAGAAACACCTAGAAAGCCATTATAAAAAAAGAATAAAAAAAGTCCTGCTGGAATGCCCTGCTAGCAAGGCAAGCAAGCAGAGCATTTCGAAATATAGTGTAATATCAATGCCTTGCTGGAATGCCCTGCTGGCAGAGAAATCTAGCAGGGCATTACAAAATAAAGAATAAAATCAAAAGATAACAAAGATAAAAATCAATGTCCTGCTGGATTGTACTGCTGGCAGAGCATACTTGCAGGGCATTCCGAAATACTGTGTAAAATAAATGCCCTGCTGGAATGACCTCCTGGCAGAGCAACCTAACAGGGCATTACAAAATAAAGAATAAAATCAATGTCCTGCAGGAATGCCCTGCTGCCAGATCAACATGGCAGGGCATAACGAATAAAGACTAGAATAAATGTCCTGATGGAATGCCCTGCTGGAAGAGCAACCTAGCAGGGCATTCCGAAATATAGTGAAAATTAATGCTCTGCTGAAATGCCAGAGAAACCTAGCAGGGCATTACAAAATAAATAATAAAATCAATGTCCTGCTGGAATGACCTGCTAGCAGAGCAACCTAGCAGGGCATTCCGAAATAAAGTGTAAGATCAATTCCCTGCTGGAATGCCCTCGTGGCAGAGCAACCTAGCAGGGCATTCCGAAATTTAGTTTAAAATCAATGTCCTGATGGAATTTCCTGCTGGCAGATTAACATGGCAGGGCATTCCGAAATATAGTGTAAAATAAACGTCCTACTGCAATGCCCTGTTGTCAGAGCAACAATCTGGGCATTTTTAAACAAAGATAAAAATCAATGTCCTGCTGGAATGTACTGCTTGCAGAGCATACTTGCAGGGCATTAAAAAATAAAGAACAAAATCAATGTCCTGCAGGAATGCCCTGCTGCTAGAGCAACCTGGAAGGTCATAACAAAAATAGAATAAATATTTCCTGCTGGAATGCGTTAATTTTCACTATATTTCGGAATGCCCTGCTAGGTTGCTCTGCCATTAGGGCATTCCAGCAGGACATTGATTCAAGTCTTTATTTCGGAAGTATCTTTCGGAAATGAAATGAATGTGTATTCTGTCAATATTTTTTTCTTTATTAACAATGACCATAGTGTATGCTAAAAGTAAATTTTTAAACCGCTTTTCGGTATGAAAAAAAAAACAGAATCTTTTTACAAAAAAAATAAAATATATGGCTCTTTCTCAGTCAATGCTGTGGTTATTGCTTCGATATTGTAGGGAAGTAACTTTCGTTTAGTTTGTATAACAGCAGTTTTTATACATTCTGGCACATATGACTGAAAGTCAGTTCGATCGTTTCAAAAGTATGTTTTTTCTTTTGAGATGTTGCTTAATCCACAGGCTTCCGACTTATTGTACGGAAGCAATATCATTCAGACAACAAAAATACTTATACTAATAGTTTATTTCATGGGCTTGACCAACAATTCTCAAATGCAGATTGTGTGTAACTAAGAAATTGTCTTTCACCGTTGCTAAAAGTGTTTTACCGTAATGGCGGAAGGGTCACGTGACTACGTAATGGCGACGGTAAAATTATCATTTCTGAATTTCAAGTAAACAATTTCTATTACTTTTATTCTAAAGATAACGATGTTCACCATTTAAATCTTGATTATTTAAGATAATTACAAGAAAGAGATGAACTTTTTAATGAAGATGTTGTGATATACTTATTTATATATGCCACTCTTAGCTAAATTAAGCATAACTATTCAGTGCAATTTTGTGTTAAAATGTCGCAAAAAATTGATCTCAAATCACAAAAACTTTTCAGTGCTTCCTTTACATGTCAAGGTTAAAATTTGAATTTCATATGTTCCACGCCGCCTCTGGCGGTCTCAAATAAAGGGAATATGTTAATAAACATTTCAGAATAAAACATTCAGCGATAAAGCGCTTCTCGAATAAGATACAATGAGCATGCACAATAATGACTGATTTTTCGTGAAAACTAAGGTCATTAGTAATAATAAGCTGACGCAGAAATGAGTTTGGTTCATTGTAAGTCTGGGTCAAAATTGTTACAGTATTATTCCGTCTACAACTACAGTTTAACAGGTAGATTGCAACAGTAGTAGGCGGCCTTGCAACAGTTGTTACTTACAACAGATAAAAAGTTTCTTTCACCTCAAGTTAACAGGACTGCGTGAACGAAGGCACATACTATATTCATATCACACGCTATGTAATCAAAAATTAGTTTAACATCTATAAGTGTTCTCCTGTAATGTATATGACATACAGATGAGCATGATTTGACTTGCGATATACCTGATAAAACTGATATTCAAGAAATACGCGAAAAGTTGGCACCAGAATGTGTTTTTCTCATGAAGTAAGACAAAAGGAGTATGTTTATTAATGTGCATGCTCTCAGGGGAAAAAAACAACAACAAATTACATTTGATGCAACATTTTCAAGCGACATAAAATCCACACAAGGTGAGATAAGCCCACTGAAGTAGGAGATAATGATTTGCGACTGATGGGTTTAAGAAATCAATGATCTATATTGTCACTACGCCCAACTGTTTAAGAGACTTTTGAAACTTAAAAGATTCATTTTATAGTTTTTTACATTTTTGGATTTTAAGCATTCCAGACTTTATAGTATTGATAAGAACAAGAAACCATTATTTTCCAAATACTTTATAGATAAAACGTCTTATCCGTTGTATATCCAACCATTAAAATCTAAGCTAAAATATGAAATAGACATTTAATATTAATAAATAGTACATATTGCACAGGTGGGATCTTCTAACAGCAATCAGAAAGATTTGATATTAGTAACACCCATAATCATTTTGCGCAGTCAAGAGCGTAGAGTGACTAAACTAACCATACATTCAATCGTCTCAAAAAGACTGTGTTATAATTTCATTTACACATGGCCTTTAACATTTATCCTTTAACCGTCTGATATTCAAAATTAAAGGAAGAGATGGCGGATTGGAAAAAATGAATAAGAAGAAAAGATTTTTTTTTCAATTTTGACTCAACACCACAGCAGCTGATACGAACTTCCTAATTCTTATTTGTTTTATGATTTTTTAAAATTACTTATATCTCTAAAGTACGGAAGCCCTGGAGGGACATTTATTACTTATTATTTATATGTTATTTCTAATTACTTATAATTTATAACTCATTATTTATTACTTATAATTTATAACTTATCATTTATTAATTGTTCCCGTTGTCTCTTTTGTTGGCGGCAATGAGCGCTCCAGGGCCATCATGACCCACTTGTTATTATTTTGTTCAGTTTTTAATACTGTTTAAGGATTTATATTCTGTTTTGCCTTACTTACTGTTGTTAGTTATAATGTTCATGCTCATTTGGGCTCCGTTTGAAAATAAAAATTACAAAAAATGAAACTGGCTTGATAACAATTATACCCCTGCAGGTGAAAGTTTTGGGGTCACTGTGTCTGTTAGCTGGTCGTCCTTTGGTCCGTCTGTCGGAGTGGTTGCATTTTCTTATATACCTTTGGCAAGATTATGATTACCAATTCTATGTCATTTAAAGAACATTATTGACCTGTTCGAAGTCCCGTTTGTCAAGTTACTGTTTCAACGAATAGAAATGATTTTGCCAAATACAATTGGACAGTTTATCTGCCTGAAACTTGCACTTTCAAATAATTTTGAATCTCCTGGAATATGTTTAACATTCGTTTTACATATATACTTATGAATTAAGGTGTGAACAGTCGAGATCTCGTGGTTCAAGGTCAGGGTTACTAGAAGTGAATACATGGTTGTTAATTATTGTTAGTTTTTCAAGATTAGCTACTAATAGGAAGTAACAATGATTTAGCTCTGAATCCAGTGTATAACTGCTTGTAATAAAAGTTTAACAAGCTGGTGTTCACGGTTAAAAAATACTTAAGCGGAAAAACTTTATATCAAAATGATTTTATTAATATCTCTCGGTGCTGCAGCAAAAAGCATAGGATTTTCATGAAGAAACACACTAAACTCACTTTCACTAGAGTTGTAGAAGAATTTTTTTTTATGGGAAACAGATAATGTGAATATGGTATGGACATGCATTATCTGATGTTTATATGGCCCAGGTCCTTGAATGGGACCGCTGTCATTTATATATACCGCTGTCTTTATATATCATCTGGAACAGATCAAAGGGGGATTTCCTGAACAAATTATACATTGAATTAAAATAGCAACTTTCTGTTAAATTGAAGTTGTTTGTCAGTGGTAAAAACACCACTTCACCCGCTAGCACTGGTTTGAGCAGAACTTGGTTTTCAATGTAGTCAGTATACATGTACATGTATCAATATAGAACGCATACATATCTCAGAACCAGTAATATACGACGGCTGTGCCTTGTCATTCATTTAGCACACACACACAACAAGACGTACAATCCACATCCCCATAAAAAGGATGGTTCAATCACGGACTTACATGTATATACTGTGGGTTTCCACAAATTACAGTCTCACTGGTTCTGACATTTCAAGGGAGATGAATGTGGAGTGAACTACTCTGAAGTTAAGTACGGAGCGACTTTTTTACAGCTGCCACACAGCACATAACATTTGCAGTAGTGAAGTGTAAATATATATGTAAATGATCCCGAAGGACCAGAGAATAAGTAAAAACAAACAATAACGAAAGCACGCTGCAACTTAAAGCCGAAACACCAGCACTTGTATCAAATGTAGTAAAATGTAACGCAAGTAGGTAAGGAGTCATACATAAATTCCCATCACCAAGGTACAAGTAAAACATACACGAAATAACAGGTATACATACGGAAGAAAATTTGCATGTTCTAATATTTTAATGACGATCGACAGTAGACAAAGCACATTCGCATTTGCATGAAGTTGTACAACTGGAAGACGCAACCTAAAAGACGAGGTTTCAGTGACAAGTGGAGCAAAATGCATTCTCAAATTTAAATACTAATCGCCAAAAGTGAATAAATATTTGTTTAGATTTTGTTGGTTTCGGGCGTTCACAGGGGCAACAGTTCATTTATATTCATTAGATATCTGTTCGGCTTCCGCCTTGTAATGTGCTCATCTAAAACTCAACAGTACGATGATGAAAACGCGATCTCGTAAATCTTACAATTTATTAATCCACCAATGGACTCCCTGTCGCCTTAAGTAACTCCACCACGCTTCAATTCTCTGATTCGAAGTACTTTTCCCGTACATGAAACTTTTCATACCCGCCAATGAGTCCCTGTGATTATAGCGAAGAAGCGGTTGTAAGAAGCTAATATTCGAATTTTCAGTTTCACAATCCTCTCGTATAACTCGTGGAGCACAATTCATTTTCTTAATAGTATCAAGATAATAGTATGCGATACATTTTGGGTCATTGTTACTTGCTCCGACCTCCAGCCACATTATTTTACGACTATATCCATCTATAGCCCCATGAATGCAGAACCCAAATGGTTTTAGTTTATCGTAACCGTCTATATGCCAGACGAAATTCGGACCCTTTACATTATACCGTCTTCTCTTTAGTCTGTGGGCTTTACGGGATAAAACACCTTCCGGATCTACTTCTTTCATTATACGCATTACTTCATTTCTTTTCACCGTTATTTTATAATCATTTTCCAAACGTCGCCACATGCTTCTGTAGCCAATACACTGTCCACTTAACTGAATTTCGTTTGTAATTATATTCTTAACGTCTTCAAATGGTGTACTTTCAACATTTCGACGGCGAAAGTTGTTTACTTTTAAAATGCGTTTTAAATGCCGAATACTTATGCTGATATTGTGACATCTGTATAATATAAGAACAATTTCACAGTATTTAAATCCCGCGAAAAAATACTCTTTGATCTTCTGAAGTCTGCTCAATGCATCATGACTGTCTGATCGCACATATGAGGTGCCTGTTACCATAGACAAGTCTATTGTCAACATAAAAGCCAGACAAGACGAGAAAAGCACGGCCGTCGAAATCTGAAAAGAGGAAAGTGGCATGAATCAGATAAGTATTTCATTAGGTGGATTATATACTATGCTATAGCTTAAATTCAGCTGAAATCCATATTTAATTACTCTACAAATGGTACATATAAGGTATTTCATATTCTAAAATATGCTGTTGGAGATCTCAAACGCTTGCTAAATATACTTCTGTACTTCAGTCGGCTTTCTATGTTAGTATTTAGAATGCATTATATAAGTACTTGATTTGAAAAAGCAGACTTCTACTCCTCATCTTATAGCTTTTGAGGGGTTATATGGTGTATGGTATTTAAAATATATAGTAAAACAGAGTAAGAACTATTGAATTGTTTTTAAATAATACTACAGATTTTTTAGGTAGACACATCATTTTATACTCATTTAGCAGCACCTTTATATGTTATTTTAAATGTACTAAATGTATTATCAAAATTAAGGTTCTTTTTTACATAATTTTCATAAGGAATACTTACACAATTAATTTCGATGAAACAGGGAAGCTTCATTCCATTTCTGTGAAAAATAACTGTACGTCTTGTTCACAAAAGAGCATGCTCTCGAATGATGCGCTCGAAGCCATGCCAAATAAATAATAACTTATAAGTAACAAATAATAACTTATAAGTAATAAATTATAACTTATAATTAATAACATATAAATAATAAATGTCCCTCCAGGGCTTCCGTACTAAAGCTTTGCTTGTTAAATAGTTTCAAATGTATTAAAAAAAACAGTTATGCACTAGAATTCAAACGATTAAAATATGTTAGCTTGAACTCGACTCCGGTAAGCTTATTTTCCCAATAAAGTTAACAAACTGTCGTGAAATTCTTCCATCTAATAGTTTAGAATTATATATCCAAGTAGAAATGCTAGCAAACTATTCGGGATTCGATATTTAGGAGAAAATGCTTGATTCTGTACTACGATCTGCAAAATATTCAGAGTTGGTATTTTGATAATAAATACTTCCCTTTTTTTAATGTGATTTACAAGCTGTCCGGAGTTTATCTAGTTAGTTAATCGTTCATGATTAATGTTCTAGGTAAAATACTTGCTTTTTCTGCGATTACGTAAACTGTTGAAGATGTGGTATCTAGGTAAAAATATTAAACGTTTATCTTTTAAATCAGTAAAGACTCATGATGGTTTCAACATAAATGGAAAAGAATTTCGTTTCATCCATGAAAAAAACTCTAATTTACAACGTTTTAACAGGAAGGTAGAACGAAGGTTAAACTAACAATTCAAAAAAAATCTGTGTTTGATATTCAGTAATTGTAGTTTTGGTATATCCTGATGAACCCGTGTGTTTTCAAAATACCGATAACAGAGCTAAGATAATGACAACAATAATGAAACATTCATTGACATAAGCATTTATCTTCGACTTACTAGAATCTGGTATTCAAATACTGTTACCTGCAAGTATATTTGCATATCAACTTTTGATTGTATTTATTCTATTTCATCATTAATTCTTTGATTTACTTCTGAGATCTTGTCAATTTTAATACTTGAATAGAAATAAATATGAAACATATACAATATACGATAAAGGCAGTTCTAGTAGTTTCAGGTTTGGCTACGCTCTTTAAAGTGCTCTCGAACTTTCCCCGGAAACTCTCTGAAAACCGTGTTACCACTTTCTAACAAACAGCCATCGAATTCTGTTGATTTGAATGTTGGGTTCGGTAAAATCTTAATGTGGACAACAGAGATCAATTCTTATATTGAATAGTGATTGTTATATCAGAAATAATCATATATGATCAGAAAAAATCATAAAACTGCTGTAACACTGCTAGAGATATTTATCCGGCTATATTCTAAGATTGTCAAAGCACCAAAAGTTATGGAATACATATATGTCACTGCCATCATTTATTTCGTTTACTTCTCTGTTCATGTTTCAAGTTGTGCACCGCTAACAGATGCAAACGGCATAGACCCTGAGGAACTGAATGGAGTATTCCTTGAGAAACTTGGAGTTAAATTGAAATTGCCTACGCTTCAACTTCTGGGAAAAACTATTGAAAATGTAGAAAATAAAATTGAAGAAAAGATCTGCGACCTTCATCCCTGCGAAGCATGGACAGAATGGCAACGATGTGACGCCAGATTGGGTCAGTTTGGATCAAAGTCCCGAACGCGCTGGTGCGGAATAAACACCACGACCTGTGAAATAAACATAAAAAGTAGAACGGAGAAAGAGTCAAGCATTTGTGTAGGGTTTTGTCCGAAGGATTATAATATTACAAAGAACGGTTATTGTCTGAAACTTTACGCAGACCAAGGGCGATCACAGGACGCTGCTGAACAGCAATGTCAGAAAGATGGCGGTCATCTTGTGCATATAGACAATGAACACAAGTATGGAGACGTCAACAGTATGCTACAAGGCTTTAGTACTGCTGTCTGGATAGATGGGCGTAGAAAGGATGTCAGCTCTCCTTGGGAGTTTACGTACGGGTCACAGAAAAGTTACTTTAAATGGTGCTCTTCTTGTCCACACAATGGATCAAATGATTTCTGTTTATATGTTTATCTTTATGATTGAAGTGTAGTAATGGACGATTATACTTGTTCAGGTTCTTTATACTCTTTATGCGAAATAACCCAAGCTATATAGTTTACACCTGTATATATCAAGTGTATAATATATGTGATGCAGTGGTTTTCTTACTGCCAGGACGATAGGAAACACTGCACTTTGTCGCATATATTTTATTTCTTTGGTGTCATTTTACTGTCGGATGGATACATTTGTTTATCTTTAAGTACAATATACACTTTTTGCAAGATAACTAAAACGTTTACTTAAAATGTGTTGACAAAAATAATTTTAATAGATTTTCAGTTTGTTTTCAGATTGTTTAGTATCGGAGTGTATATCTTAAAGAAAACATTCTCAGTCAAAGGGAAAATAAGTATTTCAATATATATACTTATTAAGAACATGTGAAAAAACAGAGGGTATTATACCAAAAGGGATGTGAAAAGAAACTTCAGTATATATGAATGTTTAATAATTCTTTAAAGTATTTACCAGTTCACTAATACAATTACCACATTTTAATCCATAATATTATACAATATATGACATCATATGTTTTTTCCTATTACCTAGATTATAAAAATAATTTCTTAACCGCCAATGCCTTTTTTCTAAATTCTTTAACCAGAGCAGTTTAGTTTTAAAGAACAATGTTAAAAGACATTTAAATAAGAATAAAGCACATGGCACAAGGATGCGCCTTGATTCACGTGAAAAAAAGATAAGTTTTTCTTACTTACTCTCTCGGTTTATTCTTAACTTTCGGTCTGAATTATGTAGGTTTACGTGCCAAATTGAAAACCGTACTTGAAATAGGGAAGATACCGTTTCAAATTTACTGTTACCCTCACAAGTACTGAATCTGACGTCATCAGCCTCTAAGCAAATGTAGTTAGTTTTTCGGCTGTATGCCGTCTGATATCATCTTGACTTCCGGTTTACTCTAAATGATCGCTGCCAAAACTTCATTGGTGAACAGAAAGCAATCTATATTTCATTCGTCACTTGCTTAGAAAAGGAAAATGCACTCGGAAATGAGCACTTAGACTTTTTAACTTTGAAACAAAATGAAATCTGATAAGTTCATAAGCATTTTAGTTCATTTACATTTTGCATATTTGATATTCGTGAAAGAAAGGAAAGGATGAGAAAAATACCGTTGTGGTCGGATTCAACATTTTGCTTTTTGTCTTCCGGTTATGTAAAAAGACATTTTCTACGCACGCATCCTTCCCGCCATATCACGTAACAAAGCCAGTAACTTAACTGGTGTTGCAATTCGTCTACTTAAATTGTTAGTGATAATTGTACTGTTAGGGGAAATAACCGTTGCATGGTTTGGGTATGAACAATCTCTCTCTTCATTCTTCAGAATAGTTTTAAGCTTTAGCTCGAGGCCGGAGACTTTTTTTTTTTCTCTCTCCTTGATTTATTTCAAATAGAATTTCTTTATGTCCGGCGGTTACAAAACTGAAAACAACTTTTAAAAAGTGAACCTTTTTTTATTTACTTTTGGCCATCATCACGCTGATGACTGGATGTAGTCATCGCCGTATAGCAAGGAACGTAACTTCCGCGTGGAGTTTGGCTGGAGCTACTTTCAAACTCTTATATTACCACGGGCGAATCACATGTACTTTTTACCCAATGATTACTGTCTCGGATTTTATCTCGTAGAGGAGCAAGCTGACAGGAATTATAATTATCCCTTTCAACGTAAAGGACAGCAAGCACTTTAGAAGAGTTTAGAAAGTCTATGAGGTGTGCAGATATAGCAGCACATACATGTACTTTAAGGTAGTACACCCCTAATCAGCACTATAAGGAACAGAAAAAATTGACAGTACAGTTAAGTTGAATGCCTTAATTGACACCAGTAAGCAAAATTTAAACAAAATTTACCACAGGTTTTGGACTTGTTGACATTTTTCTGAACTAAAGCTTGGATAATAGAAGGGCTCTTTTTCAGAAATAGGGAAACTCTAAATAATTTGTAATATCATTCTTATGATAAATGTTTTCCTATTGATTTTTGTTAAGAAACAAATAATAGCATTCAGGTTACGAACCACACAAGCTAAATGATTGTTTCTACTCTTAATGTTAGAAATATGTATTCAAATGTTACCCTACCCTACCAATTTTAAACACTGGTTTTACTATTTTTCTGCTAAGAGTACCTAATACAAAATATCGCTCTAATCTACTTAATTGTGGCTTCATTCAAACTTTGCCCAAATTTTCTAAGAAGTATATTGGTTGATCTTGTCGAATATAAAAGACTTTAACCATGTAGTTTTTATTTCATACACCTTGAAATTATCGGGTACCATATTTGTTATTAAATTTAGAATTATTTCGCCAATAAATTAAATAATAAGAATTAAACATTTTTTTCTTTCTAAATAGGACCTGAGAGATACATAAATAATAATAAAAGAAAACAAGAGGGCCATGATGGCCCTGGATCGCTCACCAGAGGTCCATGCAAGGAACCTATATATTGAATATCAAAGATATTGGTCTATAAATGAAGGTTCTATGAGGTACTGTAGATAAATCTATTTTTAGCCTCCATGACCTTTAACTTAATCTAATAATTTGAAAAAGCTTGATAAAGATTGCTTCATGCCAAATTTTAAAATTCTAGGCCTTGTGGTTTCAGACAAGAAGATTTTTAAAGATTGCCTTTTTTTACATATTAAGGGCCCCCGGGGCGGGACAAATTTTGACCCCGGGGCCAACATATAAACAATTCTGGTAAAGGTTCTTTACACAATACTCCACACCAAATATCTAAGGTCTTGTCCTATTAGTTTCGGAGAAAAATGATTTTTCGTGTTTTCCTATATAACTATATGTAAACCAAGAGAACCCTGAGGCGTGGCCAATTTTTACCCAGGGGACATAATTTGAACAAACTTGGTAGACATCCACTAGACAATGCTACATATCAAATATCTAAGCTGTAGGCATTGTGGTTTCTGAGAAGAAGATTTTTAAAGATTTCCTATATAAGTCTATTTAAAATGAAGTGACTCCTGAGGCGGGGCCAATTTTGACCCCAGGGAAATAACTTGAACACTTTTTGTAGAGTTCCATTAGAGGGTGCTAAATGCTAAATATCTAAGCTCTAGGCCTTGTGGTTTCAGACAAGAAGATTTTTAAAGTTTTTCCTTTAGGTTGGTATGGCAACCAGAGTTCTGCATGGAATTAATTTCTTTGAACAACTTTGGAAGAGCTTCATGCAAGGAACATCCATGGCAAGTTTCATCAACTTTGGCCCAGTGGTTTCAGAGGAGATACCATTTGAATGAAAAGTTTACGGACGGACGGATTGCAATCACAAAAGCTCACTTTGTCACTCTGTGACAGGTGAGCTAAAAAGAAGAAAGAAAAAAGTTGACCCTACTGGGGTTTGAACAAGGGATGGGAACAAATGTTCGAATATTCGAAAATCGACCGAATATTCGAATCTGAAATCAAATTTGAATATTCTATAATGAACTGTTTTTCAAATAAAGCATTCTAGCATTCTGATTATGCAAAAGAAAACCCAATCTATTTGGTATTGTGTTTGTTTATCGCATGTCCAAAATGAGACAATTAACATTAAAATTGCAATGCATAATTGTCATGGGGCAATTGTTACGTATTAACAGTTTGCAACAGGCGTAATTGTGATTCCTTTTAATCTTTTGTTCATTATCATCGGCGCCCATTTATTTCACAAATTTTATAAGTTGTTTGTCTCACAATATTCAAGGATTAACGTCATGTTTTACGAAAACGTACAACCAGTCACATTTATAACTCTATTGATATTACTTTTTAGTTGGCCAATCAGTAGAATAGCTCATATATTTCCTCTTATAAGTATATTTGAAAAAAAAATCATACTCGCTTTATGTTTGATCATCGCTTAACAGTATTGAAATAAGCTGGGAAAAAACATGCCTCGATCCCTCCCGTGTTTGGATTTATTTCACGCGGTTTTAACGGAATAATATATTATGTTATATGTATTGCCGATTACTTAATAAGCATTTAAAACTTCCATTAAACAAGCCATTTCTACGCCATTTCTAAATGATACATAGCAGTTTCCCCGACAACGTACAGGTGATAAAACAATATCAGTTTTCGGATACCAACATTCGGGTAACTGTCTGACCTGGAAAAAAACGAATATTCTAATACTGATATTAGTATTCGTTTCCATCCCTAGTTTGAACCCACAATCCTCAGTTTCCATGCATCTGACAGTAATCCTAGCCTACATTAATACCCTTCGAGGTGGAGGTAATGTATTAGGAGTGTACTACCTTAATTTATGAACAGCACTAAGCTATTAACGCTTATTTCTCCTACCTTTCCTGTTTTAATATTCTGTATTACCCAGATCTAAATCTAAAACACGAGTATTTAGAATGAAGTTTAAAAGTATTAGATTTCTTACTAATTTTAATCATAACATGTTTTGTATAAGACAGATTTCCTAAAAACGTGACAGTGTTTGAATAAAGCATGTACGTATTTTTCCGTATATAAAATCGAGAATTCCAAATTCGAAATGAATATCGAAAGACATTCATGTAAAGTTTAGTCAGTTTTGTATTTAATCAGTAAAATATGGACCCTTTTCAACTCATTGAAATGGGCTTCTCAAAATAAGAAAAAAACGTTTTCTCATTCACATAGCAGAGAAAAGGATCCTCCAGAGTATCTATCATGTTTAACGGAGTACAACTAGAAAGAGCTTATTGAAAATGTACGATTCCTTGCGTTTAGACAAGACTTAATGTATTAATATATTTCATGTAACCCTTGATTGCAAGAAAAAAAGCACAATGATTCATGAGTGTTAAATTATAAAACTAGAAAGAAATTTGGCAATGAAAACGAAAGTCAAAATGTAACGCAGATATTTTCAATATTCATATGTGTATACATAAAATTTCAGCTGAGAACAAACATAATGCACATGAAAAAAATATGTTTTTAGGCATCAGACAAAAAAGGTTTAAAACTTAAGTAGAGTTATTTGAAAGTTATCAGAGATATACCTAGTACGTTAACACATCAGGTAATTATATCTGTACAACTTAAAGGGCTGGTTCAAAAACAACCAATTTCAATAGGCAAATGTCGACCAAGCTATCTTCAACAGGCTGGGACAAACTCCAAAAGTGTCTATTTTAGCCAGTTCTAGCTATTTTAGCCAAATCTGGCTACAAAAAAAACTACGATATGGGACAATAGCTTCAAGAGTGATATTCAACTACAGCAGCTTTGTGCAATCGCTGTAAAACAACTCCAGCATCCCTTGAAAATGTACCTTTATCGTTGATTTCTAAACAAACCTCAATTTTTCAGCAACAATTTTCCTACATTAGTTTTCATTTATTCCATGCTCACTTCCGGTACAACTAAATCCCGTGGCTTTTTAAGAAGAACCTGTATGGCCTCCAGAGCCCTCTATCCAAGAAATCCTTAAACTCATGGGAAAAAGGACTCTGTCTTGCAGTCTCTGACAAATGATAGATGATAAGTCTATTCCAACAGTAGTTGTGAACCATGTCAGTCGTGGCTATAAATACTGACCAGAAGAGCATCCAACGGCCATTGAATTCATCACAGTGCTTGAATCTGCATATGACTGTTAACTTTACACATTCATAAAATCAAGTTTTCTTGTAAAAAGAGCCCCTGATACACAAGATTTAACACTGATATTTGGTTATTTAGTAGCAGAGATCAATACATGCCAGATGTAACATGTGCATTTTTGTTGTTCAGAATTTTGTTATGAAGTTTCAATGGTTTATATGGCTGTAACCAGAGGTTAGTTTTATCATAGATAAACATTTGACAGATCTTGAGAATCATAGGAAACTACTATAGTTCAATTTTACAGATAATATAAAATACAAACTTACGTTTAAAATTTCCTTTGCGTTCATTTTATTGTGTATCATATTTTCAGAAATATCTCATTTTTATATTAAAATCATAATTGAAATATGTAAAATACAAATCAATGAACGTAAACAATGTTTCACATTTTTAATGTTCTCAATTTATGATGTATCGATTTTACAAATATATCCCAGTTATAAGTACATCTGGTTAAATTTTCAAATTCACGTGCTTTGTATGATTTGAATATAAATGACGGATTAAGAAACGTCATGATATTTTCTTAAGCTTTCAACCAATTTAAAATATGTATTATATAATCTCTTTCTTTACGATTTTTTATTCAATCTGAACCATGCTTACAAGAACATCCATCCATGCTTACAAGAACATCCATCCATGCTTACAAGAACATCCATCCATGCTTACAAGAACATCCATCCATGCTTACAAGAACATCCAACCATGCTTACAAGAACATCCAACCATGCCTTCAAGAACATCCAACCATGCTTACAAGAACATCCATCCATGCCTACAAGAACATCCAACCATGCTTACAAGAACATCCATCCATGCTTACATGAACATCCATCGTACACTTATCCATCTTGGTTTGGAGTTTCTTCTGTAAAGAGGAAAATTGAAAGACACGTAATATTGTTTAAAATGTTCTTCTTGTTAAGATTTTCATGTTTAAAAGTACTCTAATTTACAAGTTCACAAAAAAGTGTATGATGTGTTTTTGAGGTTTTATAAAATATTATATGACAATACATTTTTATATTTTTTCAATTTAGATAGATTTTCTTGTTTCAGGTTTAGTTCATATAGTTCGTCTGATGTGCATTTATGAGGTTTTGAACGGTTCTATCGACATGACGATACTTGAAGATTTCGTAAAAAGTTAATCAAAACAAAAGTACTAAGTGGCTCTGTATTTCCAACTTTATTTCTTAATAATAATTCTTAGCATATCATCGTCTCTGTTTTGTTTGAGAGTTTAAGCAAACTGTTTTAGACATGACTATCGTTATGTGGCTAACCTGAGCATGAGTTTTGTGATTGGCATTGTCTATTCAATAATATGCAAAATTTTGTTATAATTATTTAAACTTAAACTTATGTTGCATTACCATTTGGCTCATATTCACATATAACCATCCTAGTGGTAAGAACTTCCTTTTAACCTATTAATATTTAGTCTTTACCATAAATTTTATTAAACTCAACATAATTTGAGAATTTTTGACCATTTTAGTTTGAATGCACACGTAACAATTCTTGACTACTTTAACTATTTACTTTAAATATCAATATATGGCCTTGACCTACAGATGACCTACAGGGGATTATGATCTTAAATAATATTTATTTATTAAATTTACCAAAATTGTTTATTTCTTGAATTGTTTTGGCTCATATTCACACATAAATATTTTTTTTTATAGAATTTTACCATAACTTTAGCATTTCTTGATCTTTTTGACTCATGTTTATACATAGGTATCCCGGAGATAAGCACTTCTTTTTATCTATGAATATTTGATCTTGACCTACAGATAAGATTGGCCTTTACCATAAATGTTATTCAACTTTAACAAAGCTTTAGTATTAACTATTTCTTGAGTTTAGCACGGAGGTATGTCATCGACAAGTTCTAGTCGAGATTGTGATATTCTTTTTAGTGATTAATGATATAAGTATCTTGTTTCAAGTATTGTAGTTTACTGTTACCTGAATCAAGTTTTATGTTTGAGATTGGTTTAACAATTTCCTTTTTTTAGCTTCACATTTGAAAAACAGAACCGATTTTTTAAAATTTCTATCTAACTCAAATTTAACTTCTAATGACTAAGTTATAAGAACTGTGTTCTAATGTCTTAGTTCTAAGAACTAAATTCTAAGTTCTAAGACACTACAAGTCCGTAGTCAGTCACTAACTTTTGCCACATCGATCGATAACCTACACTCCTAGCACTCCTCTGGCACTCCTATGGATTTCTACAATAATGCGGTCCCTTACTTCGTCCTCGGTTGCTCTTGTTTTGCTTCGGGCAAGATTGTTAGCTTTCAGTATATGCTTATATGATAAGCTATGGAAAAAGTAATTCTTAATAAGTTCTCGTCTTGTTAAATGCGCCCCTCTGAAAATGACAGCTAAATCCGTGATCACAACACTAGTTACTGGTGTAATAACAAGCAGCCAAATTCCAAACATCTATGCCCATTTAGAAACCATTGTCGTCGTCTGGAATAGGAATAGAGAAGATTCAGCTATATGAAAAATAATCATTTTTTTTTTTTGATACACGTTAGAAAACCGACAGTATCAATTATTATAAAACTGACATTTATACAATTTTAAATATCGTTCCAAACTTTGACAAGGGGGCAACAGATACTGTTGTTCTCCTTAAAGGGAAGCCCTGGGTATAAAAGGCCAGCCGAAATCACTAGCCTGGAACCCTTCGATCCCCGCTCCTCCACTAACATTACTAATAGTCTTTCGGATGAGACGTTAATCCGAGGTCCCATGTATCAGTGCTATACACTGAGCATGTAAAAAAACCAGGGGTGTCTTTGGAATGGGATGCTTTCTGTATTTTGCACTACCCCCATAACATAAAATAACTAATCTCTTCAGGGGGGCGTCTGTCATATAGGCAACCGGTACCGACGGTAAATAAGCTCAAATAGATAGATAGCCTGGAACAGTTGAATCGGGAAGCTTAACAGTGTATATTAAATATAAAGCTCACTGACTGTGAATGATTACAGGAGGCGGAGTTAGGTATGCCATAGAAATACCCCGCTTTAACAAACAACTGAAACAACTCTAATGCAATGGATCCACCGTAACATTCATTGGTAGCCATACAAGATCAAAATTCCACACTCGAATGAATAGATTTATCTTGAAAATATCACCAATGAATTATATCTCACCGCTTTTTGTAGATTTTCGTGTCAACCGGGCGCTCTTGATTTCCTTGCAAAAAATGGCGTTTCCCGCTTTCATGAGATTTCTACATTCTAAGTTCTAAGACCTAAGATCTAAATTCGAATTGTCGCCTTCTAACTTCTAACTCAAAAGGGCCTCAATGGGCTTCCGTAAGATAGTGTTATGTTTTGTATAATTGCAGAGCCCGTGAAATGATGTGTTCACGGTTTGATGTGCTCATAGTTTGATGTGACAATGGTTAAAGCCATGAAGAGTTGTTATTTACAGATGGAACCTTGTTTTTTGTTATATTCGATTACTGTGGTAATTGTGGACATATTCAGTATTAAATTGCGTTACAGTTTAAACTGGCTAGTAACTAAAGTCTCTACACCTTGATGCTGATAATAAAAATGAAATCGAAGTCAACGTCTTTGTTTATATTATTCCGTCGACAAAGCCGCGTTACAGGTTAATGTCATAAATCCGCATTTCTCCTCATGACAATAGTGCTGCCAATCCAAGATTAACAAATGAAAGATATTTTGGCATATCGTTTGAAAGTTGAAGATTCAACAGATGCTAAATTCTAAGCTTAAAATCCAAGACCAGCAAACTATTGATAAAATAAGAGACGCTACAATCCCTGGACAGGATAATCTGCCCCATCATTATATTACCGGTGTTTGAATACAGTACGATGGGAGCCTGACTATACAATCCCATGTTGCAAATTATGGCATTAAACTCCTCAAGACAGTTGATAAGCAAGACGAATTGAGAATGATGCATGTAGCATGCCATTCAATAAAGGCGGGCCATGCATGAAATGTGCAAAATCATCATCATATATGCTCATTACTATGGTGCTGAACATTTTCACGAAGAAACGAGACAAAAACATTTTCGGTTGGACAAAACACAATCCATCAAAAGCATAACACTCGGCACCAACTATGGTTATAAAATTAAGTATGTGACACGAATTTCATGTGAATAGGTAGGCTTGGTCAATTATACGTTTAAATGTTTGTCAGTGAATTCAGTAACTTAGAGAGATATAACATTTTAAGAGTAAGCCTTACGTAATTTTCTTGTTAGAAATAACGACAGTATTAATATTATGACTGAAATCGGTTTTTATCATATTACCTTCTGCGCATGTCTTCAAAGAAACATACCCTAAAATATTTGAGCATTTAATTTCCCTTAAATTCCGACAAAATGTGAATAACTTTGAACGTATCAATACGCGAGGCAAAGGTTTCAATTAATAACGGGGAATCTGAACTTTGCTCTTTTCTGAAAATGTCGTTTTAGTTATTGGTAGGATGGCTATTTAACACTAACTTTATTGTTGTTTTTATGCCTAAGGAAAAAATAGGACAGAATAATAAACTTCTTTATTATATCAATTAGTTTTCATTTTATAGAGAATGACTAAATAAAACTAAATAGAGGATATTTGTTTGTTTTTCGTAAATATAGATAATATCTCATCGAGAAGTGATACAATTAAATATTTTCACGAGCGCGTAGCTGTTGTTGTTACAGTTGTTTATGTTTTTGACAGGTAAGGGAGGCAATTCATTGTAACTGTCAACCTGTCAAGGGAGGCAATTGAAAAAGTAGTCCGGCATTTCTACTGTGAGTGATATAGAATCGATATCACTCACACTGTGAGTTGATATGGAATATATTTCACTGATAGAATTCAGTATTTCACTGGTTAGCATTAAATAAAAGTCAGTATATGAATTCGATTAATTATAGGATATATCCCTACAATTTATCGAATTTGGAGTAAGTTTCCATTACAGTCATTACAGATCACGTCCTTAAAACCTGCAACAATGAATCTACCGTAACTAATATTGTGTGTTTTGTGAAGTGTATGAAGGGGTGAATTTGAAATAAAGTTATACTATTTTAATATATTCTACAAATAAAGATATAATAATAATCTTTTAACTTTTCACCACAGCACACTACAATATACATGGTGTTAAGATAGTACATCGTGTACATTTTGTCTATAACACTGTCTTCAAACTTTCTGCACACCCTCTCTGTTTCAAGGAATCTATAATACAAACAAGAGGCGTTTTCCTGTTGGAGCTGATTTATCTTGGACTTACAGTCTGTAGAGTGAGATAAAGCCTATTTCTCATTTTTCGCATGGTTTTAGTATAGAAAGTCTATTATCCATTTCATACAAAAACAATATTATCTAACATATAATCACAATATATGTTCCCTTTCATAATTTTGTCATAACAAATCTTGACTGTTGGACATGTTTTATTTACAAATATCAAAACATGGTTAAGATCTATTCGCTAAAAACAACGTTGGAAAGAGCGTAGCGAGACAGTCAACACTACAGGCGAAAAGAACCAAGGTTAAATATAACGTTGGTACATTGATTATGAAATGTCCTCTAAATTTCTCCTTTTCCTGCAATAACTTTTTCTGAAGTGAACCATACAACAGTTAACTATATTGATTCTCCTGTTCTTGAAAAGATCCTAAATAAGGTATGCTGACTTTATCCTTTTAAGGGACTGAGCACGAACAGTCATTAAATTTCCATGTGACAAACCAGTATTTGTAGCCAGCCTGGAATATGTTTGAACGGGACGAAACGAAACGAAACGAAATGGAACGGAACAGAACAGACCTCAGAAATAAAGTATAATCCTTTATTTAAGATCTATTAAAATGATAAAATACACTAAAATCTTGTATTCAAGATTTTTGAAAATGTGTACAATGTACTTAGAACTTATTATCTAGAACCTGTCTAATGTTAAGTATGTACGTCGATCTATTATTGTAAATCTAGGAAAACGCGAGGTATATACCTTTTTCTGGTTGATATTCTTGTATTTCGTAATAGAGTTTATCCTTCAAGAATAATTAGTACTGTTAAAATTTATTGCGATACATAAACACTATATATAGTTCTTTTCAACAAGATAAAGGCATCTGTTATTAAATACGTAGAGCACCAGTTAGCGCAAATTTAGATAAGAAAGTAATATGATAAAACTATGAATGTAAAAATCTCGAAAATACGTACTTTTTCGACAAGTGACAATTCCCATAACCGCCTGATGCGCGTGAATTAAGATAATAAATAAAGAATGGAAGAGAAAAATTAAAAAATAAATGAATAAAAACAAAAATTTGACTCAACCATCTAAAACAAACCTAAGTTGTATCATAAAGATGACATATTAGAGCGGTAAAAATGGTGTACGTGTGAACCCGATATTATACGCAAAATATTCTAGTCCGGAAACATTATGGTACAATTCATGTGAGTAGTAAAAGTATTGACCAAAATCAATTACTTGTAACCTCCCGTGGTGTATTTACAAAATTTAACACAATTTAAAGTTTAACAGCTTTACGCAAACGCATGGGTATGCATGGGTATGCAAAACGAATGTGGCTACGCTCTTTAAACATCCCACCCGTTTAATTTATTTAAATGTCAGTTCATCAGGCACTTCCTGTGTAGAATTCAATGAAATCTTCCGTTAATATAACTTGTCAATAACCTATAAAGAAGTTTCAACCAGAATGGCAATTCATTTATTATATTTAGAATAAATTTCCAATCGACAGGAAAAGTTGTATTTAAACAAATAACGGACTTAAAACAATATTTTCCAGATACTTGAAATACAATGGATTATTTCTGCAACGTTACAACTATCATTTACGTCGTGTATCTCGCTGTTCATATTTCCAATTGTGCACCGCTGACAGACGGAAATGGCATAAGCCCAGATGAATTGAACGGTAATCTGCTAGAGAAACTTGGAGTCAAACTGAAATTACCAAAACTACAACTTCTAGGCAGAACCATTGAAAATGTAGAAAAGAAAATTGAAAAGATTTGCGACCTTCATTCGTGCGCGGAATGGACAGCATGGCAAGGATGTGATGCCAGACTGGGTGAGTTTGGGTCAAAGTTTCGAACACGGCAGTGCGGAGATAAAACTTCATTGTGTGATGTGAACATAAATAATAGAACGGAGAAAGAGTCAGGTATTTGTGTAGGGGTGTGTCCAAATGATTATAATATTACAAAGAATGGTTATTGTCTGAAACTTTATGCAGACCTAGGGCGATCTTACGACACAGCTGAACAGCAATGCAAGAAAGATGGTGGACATTTAGTTAATATTGACAATGAGGTCAAGTATGGGGACGTCAACAGTATGCTACAAGGCTTCAGTAAGACTGTCAGGGTAAATGGACGTAGAAAAGATGTCAGCTCTCCTTGGGAGTTTACCTACGGGTCACAGAAAAGTTTCTTTAAATGGTGCTCTTCGTGTCCACACAATGGAACACATCAGCTTTGTTTAATTGCTTATCTTTCCAGTGGCAGTGTAATAATGGACGATTATACTTGTTCAGTTTTATTATACTCTTTATGCGAAATAACCCAAGCTATATAGTTTATACGTGTATAATATAGGTGATGCAGTGGTGGTCTTATGGCCAAGACGTTAGAATACACTGCATTTTGTCGCATGTAATAACTTTATCTCAATGGTGTCATTTTACTGTCGAATGGATACGTTTGTTCATCATCTATTTAAAATAACAGAAACGGTAGAGTATAAATGTGTTGACAAAAATATTTTGAATACATTTTCACTTTGTTTCCAGATTGTTAAGTTAAGTGTATATCTTAAACAAAACATGCTCAGTCAACCGGAAAACAACTATTTCAACGTATATACTTACTATAGATAAGGGGAAAAGACAGTTTACTATGTTTAAAGGGATGTGGAACGAAACTATAGTGTATATGACAGTGTATAATAATTATTATCATAACTATATGAAAGATTTTTTTTTGTTTTTGTTTTTGTTTTTTGTTTTTTTTGGTTACCGGAATGATAAGAATAAGACTGTACTTGAAATACAGAAAATACCGTTTTGAATTACCTGTTGCTTTCACAATAATGACGTCAACAACAATTTTCGAAAATTGCTTCTGAAAGACAAACTCCAATCGTGAAGTACTTTATTCGGCTGTAGGCTGTGTGATTTCACCTTGATTTCACCTTGATTTCCAGTTTATTATAAAGTGAAATAAGGGTCGGTGTTAAATTATCGTTGACGGACAAAAAAAATCGAAATTTCATTGGTCACTTGCCTCGAAAAGGAAAGGGCTCTCACTCTCTCAAAAATGAGCACTTAGCATTCTGACTCTGTTATAGGATCATAAGCAGTTTCCTAGTGCTTTACATTTTGCACAGTTGATATTGCCTTGAAAGAAAAGAAACGACGGTATATTATCGACGAAAATTTCGTAGAGGTCGGATTCAACATTCTGTTGTTTACCGTTCAGTCATGTTAAATTGTTTTCTGCGCGCGCATCCTTGCGACCGAATTCTATTTCAGAGGTGGCAAGTTAACTAGTGTTGGAGCGGATGTGGTCCAGTGGTAACGCGCTGGACTTGTATACCAGGAGTCCCGAGTTCGATCCCCCGCTCCTCCACTAACATTACTAATAGTCTTTCGGATGAGACGTTAAACCGAGGTCCCATGTATCAGTGCTATACACTGAGCATGTGAAAGAACCAGGGGTGTCTCTGGAATAGGATGCTCTCTGTATCTTGCAGTACCCCCATAACATAAAATAACTAATCTCTTCAGGGGGCGTCGGTCATATGGGCAACCGGTACCGACGTTAAATAAGCTCAAATAGATAGATAACTAATGTTAACTAGTGTTGCAGTACTTCTACTCAAATTGTCATTGTATACTTTCCCAATTTTATATGTCTTTGTACTACGGCTGCGTTTCTTTTTTTAAAGATTAACTTGATTAACTTCTTACCATATTAGCATGGAATTCGAGCTTGCAATGGTTACCGTACAATTAGGGGAAGTAACAGCTATGTGGTTTTGGTATAAAAAATCTGTTTCGCAGTGATCTCCCCTCATTCTTCATTTCAGTTTTCTGCTACTGGTAGTAAGTTTTAGCTCGCGACCGGCATAAACACTTCTTTGAACTTTCTGAGAAAATTTCTTATTTCTCTTTCTTGGTTTCAATTCAAATGAAGTTTCTTTAAGGCCGGAGATAACAAGATTGAAGAAAATAACGTTATAAAAATGTAACGGAGATATTTTCTAAAGTCATATGGGTATACATACAATTTCAATTGAGAACATTCAAAATGCACCTATTCTTTTAAATCGTACTTAGCCATTTAATAAAAATGGTTCTAAAGTCGTTGAAAACCAAAAATCATAAATCATTTGATTACGTATTTTGCCGAAATATGCGATTAAAAGTGAAAAACGCATATCAGGAGAAACCACAGCCAGAAACCTCAGCCTTCCAACACAGTGATCAATGAAAAAAAACGCCACAAACAATTTACGTAAATGAGAACCAGCGGGGTAACCGCCATGTAACGGTCAGTGGCAAAACATTTGCCACTGGTGGGGGAGGGGGTTCTAGGGTGCATCAACCTCAAACTTCCCCAACAGGTTCTCATAAGAACAAAAATGTTGTTTTGGTAAACTAACTCCAACCCACTTATCAACTTGACAATGCTGCATGCAAAAGCACACAAACATAAAAAGCGAATGGCATTGTCGAGCGAAAAAGGTAGGAATATAAATTTTAAACTTAGTGTTCTGTATTGAAAGTTTGACTGAATAGTAATATATAAGCTCATTATTTGTTATTTTCCTTTGTTTGCAATCGCTTGCGTTGTGTATTGCTTGGCTAAGACTACGTATTCATTGCAATGTATAACAGGTTGATATAGCAATTTCGTATTTCTCTTCATGACAATTAGGAAATAGATTTTAAGTTTGAATGCTATACCGTCGAATATATCACGCTGTCGAGTTCAGATGCGTAGTAATTTAATCAGGAAGACCGTAGGCCTAATCGATTAAAATATTACGCATATGAACGAGAAACCGTGATATATAGAACGGTAGATCACGAAAATTTTAAAATCTATTTCCATTCTAAAACGTACGTATATTTAAAAGGAGCGCAAGTACGTGCACTATTTAACTGTGACGTCTGTCGTGCGGTCGTGCGCTTGTATTCTGCGTGATATAACGTGTACAATATCTTGGTCAATTTCTTCTTTGTTAATTGTTGGCGAAATGCAGATAGTGTTCGAATATTAAATATATATTTCAGGTTAATTGTAAGATTTTTCCGTTAAATATAAAGAAAATATGAAATAAGTTTCCATAATGATTACAATAATGTTGACCATGTCGTTAAATCCTGTTAGTGTAACAAGAAATGTATCAATTATATTGACATAGATGTCAAAAGCGAACAGAAGATTACTTAATCCCTACCACGGATTCTTGTGTGTTTTGTGAAGAAATGTATTGAACACAGAGATATTTTTTCACCACAGCGTACTCTAATATACAGGATGTTAAGAAAGCTCGTGTATATTTTATTTTCAATACTGGTCTTCGAACTTTATGCACACTCTCTGCGTTTTAAGGAATTATGATACAAACAAGAGGCGTTTTCTTGTTGGAGCTGTTTTATCTTGGAGTTACAGTCTATAGAGTGAGATCATTTTTCACAAGGTTTTAATACTGAAAGTCTATTATTCATTGTATACTAAAACTGTTAGCCTAGATATAAACACAGATTGTGTTCTTTTTTATGCTTAAGGAATAACAAATCGTGACTTTTGGACATGCTTCATTCCCATATATCAAAACACGACTACGGCCAACACAGGAAAGAGCGTATCAACACAGTCAACAGTATACGGGAAAATGAGCCCAGGTAAAATATAACGTTGGTACATTGAATTCATAAGACGTGTCCTGTAAATATCTCCCTTTCCTGAAATAACATTTTCTGAAGAAATGAACCATAGAAAACATATTGTTCTCGAAATATTCTAAATGTTATGACTGTGTGCTGACTTAATCCTGTTAAGGGATTGGATGCGAACAGTATTTCAATTTTCATGTGACAAACCAATAATAATATCATTGCAGCATGGAATGGATTGGGACGGGACGAAATGGAACAGAACATAACAGATCTTGAAAATGAAATATAATCCTGCCATTTAGTAGAATCTTATATTCAAGTTCTCTTAAAATAACTTACATACAAGTAGTATTACTAGTTGTATTTAATTCTATCGTAGCTAAAATCTCATACAGGCATTTTCGCGCGCACAGTTCTTTTGCATGACTAAGGAACTTTATTTTTTATAAGATCAAATGTCAATATGTCAATAAACACAACACACACACAGAACAACGTCACAGACTGTGGTAGAAATGAGTAAATGTTTCTTACTGTGTACAGCTACTTACAGGGTGACACCTGTTCGTGACCTTTTGATGAAATGAAACTTAATCGAAAGTACAATGTAAACCAAACGTATTGTGAAGGTTAAGTCAAGGAGAGGTTATTCTGTGAAATAACAGCAATTATGTTATTTTTTATGATTTGTTTTAACATTTCATATATCTCTTGCTTGTTAAATAGTTTTGAAATATACTGAAAACATAAATAAACACCTTGTATCAGATTTTAAAGATTTCAATATGGATGCCTGAAAAATCTCGACCCAGTAAGCCTACTTTTCCGATAAAGTAAGCAACTTATGTTGACCTAAGTTATTTCAACTCGCCTCTGCGGTCGAGTTATTAAGGAAAAGTGACTAAAAGTTTTAAACCTCACTGATGGAATGTTCAACCCACGGTACTGACCCTGACCAATTACATGAGAAAGTTGACAGTTTCTCACAGAGAGTTGTGGTTGAATTCTGCTCCTTCGCAGAACTGATGGTTGGTAAACTGCCTACTAAATGTTCTAAAATGTTCCTTTCTGCGAACTTTGGCTACGCTCTTTAAACACCTCCGTTTTACAATGTATCTAAACGTAAGCTAACCGAGCACTTTATGCTGAGAATTTAATGGAAACAATCGGACAGTAGCTTCTGTTTGTTAATACTGCTTGCGAATGTCACATACAGGAGTTAATCAGATCAATCTAGAATATATTTCGAACAATCATCGCGGAAAGTTATACTTAAACTATTTCATTATAACGGAGTTATATAGTATATTTTAGATATTTAAAATGAATTATTTCCGTAACGCTACTACTTTCATTTATCTAGTTTACGTCTTTGTTCATTTTACCAATTGCGCACCGCTCACAGACGGAAATGGCATAGACCCAGATGAATTAAACGGAAAACTCCTAGAGGAACTTGGAGTAAAACTGAAATTACCAAAACTACAAATTCTAGGCAGAACCATTGAAAATGTAGAAAAGAAAATTGAAAAGATTTGCGACCTTCATTCGTGCGCGGAATGGACAGCATGGCAAGGATGTGATGCCAGACTGGGTAAGTTTGGGTCAAAGTTTCGAACAAGCCAGTGTGGAGTTAACACTACAATGTGTGATATGAAAATGAATACTAGAACGGAGAAAGAGTACAGCATCTGCATTGGATATTGCCCGAAGGACTATAACATTACAAAGAACGGATACTGTATAAAACTGTATGCAAACCAAACGCAGTCTCAGGTCACTGCCGAACAGCAGTGTAAGAAAGATGGCGGACATTTAGTTAATATAGAAAATAGGGTAAAGTATGAAGACATTAACACTATGCTACAAGGGTTAACAGGAAATGTATGGATAGATGGACGTAGAGAAAACATCAGCTCTTCTTGGGAGTTTACGTACGGCTCACAAAAAAGTTTCTTTCAATGGTGTTCAACTTGTCCGGACAATGGTTCAAATGAACTATGTATTCGTGTGTATCTTTCTAGTGGCAGTGTTGTAATGAATGATTATTTGTGTTCAGGTTCTTTCTATTCCATGTGCGAAATAACCGAGTCTTTGTAATATGCACATGCATATTCATTCATTCACTTCAGCGGTGTTCTAACTGCCAGGACATTGTGTACATTTGCTATATGGTAACATTTTTACTGAGCGATGTATTGGTACTTCACCCATACATAGTCTCTTACTACAACAGCAAAGACAGTATAGTAACAATGTGCACGAGGGCATTTTGAATAGATGTTCATTTTGTTTTCAGGTTGTTTAGTTTTAGATTGTGAATTTTGATTAAACTAAAGATTCCCAACACGGGAAACTCAGAAGTGGGAAAATGTTCTCGAGAATGGTGTAAAGCGATGCTTCAGTTTATATGACTTTGTTATGATATATTTTGCAATTTTTATTTTCCAAACAATTCAAACTATTGGAGTTATCTGCGTTTCATTTCATTAGTATATAAGCTATATGATAAATTATTTCCTGTTCGTATATTTACTGCTAAAGGATTGATAGATTGTTTCAGTTTGAATTGTTAGGATGTATTTGAAATTTCTTGTCTAGTCGGAGAGGATATATATTATCCCTTTTATAGTAGTTTAAGAAGATATTTTAATAATATTTTAAACTTGAAACAAGGATACGTGATTTTTACTGATTCTTTTAAACCTTCTCAATTCTGTAGGTTCTATGAACTAGGTACTATTCTCATAAAATGGCGTCTGGAAAACCGTTACCGAAAACTTGAATTTTTTGAAGTTTTTTTTTCATTTTTAATATATATAAAAATAAACTAAATTAAGTAGTCTGGAAAAAAAACTGTTTTGTAATGTAGTCCTCTTGTTATATTATTTTCGGCCATCATTATTTGAAAAGCCTGGCAGCAATAATTACTGTTAAGACAGGAAAATAACACCTGGTTGAAGTATGGCTGAACTACTTTCAAACTGCTGTATTATTACTCGGGCAAATTACATGCACTGGACTGAATTGGCACGACTGATACCTATTTTTTCAGAGCAAGTTTTGGAAGGGCTTAAGCAGTGTTTTGAACGTTTAGAATTAAATTTCGTTTTAGTTGTGAGTTAGTACATTTGATCCATCTTAACCAAACATTTCGGGCGTCATAAGACCGCAGCTTCTAGGTCACATTGCAGAGAAAGGCAATCCGGAGACGTGTCTTTTATGTTTGACTCTGAAATAAAGTTAATATAAAAACTAAATTCAGAAAGGTGCTAAATGCGAAGCTTAAGCTCAGGAAGGTGCTTAATATAAAGCTTAAGTTCCAGAAGACGATTGTTATAAGACGCTAGATATTAAGGTTGGTTAAGATACAGAACACTCTCAATATAAAGCTTAAGTTCCAGAAGACGATAGTTATAAGACACTAGATATGAAGGTTGGTTAAGTTACAGAACACTCTCAATATAAAGCTTAAGTTCCAGAAGACGATAGTTATAAGACACTAGATATGAATGTTGGTTAAGTTACAGAACACTCTCAATATGAAGCTTAAATTTAGGAAGATGCTAAATAGGAAGTTAGATTGCGTGAGACGCTATATATGAAGTTTCAGTTCTAAGGGACGCTCAATATGAAAGTTGAAACCCGAAAGCTGAGAAATAAAACAACGCTACTGAACTGAAAAGTAAGCTTTTTTACAAAAGTTAAAAATCCAGTTAGATTTAACACCTAGGACAGACAACAGATGTCGAGGGAAACGTCAATATTTACAGTTAAGACTGAACTCACTATTTTCAAAATTCGTGTTTTCAGTCTTTCATAAACCCTAAAATTCAGAGTGTGCTATGCTTTCAAAGAATATACAGCGCATAACGTCACAAACATCGTTTAATTATATACAGAAAATTGTCAAAGCTGCCACGTGAAAATAAAACAGACTTCGATCTTTTAATAAGATTATAAAGGTTTATTATCAAAGATGTAAGTACCAAAATACAAGTCTTCAAAACAAACAATGGTGTTTATTTATTTTCACACAATTGTGCACTGTCCCTACTAAAGATCTGCAAACATCCCACGGTAATTGAAAGATTTTTTTTTTCAAACAAGATGTCAATAAATAATATTTTTTAAAAATCAAGAAGCTTTGCTTACTTGGAAGAGTTCGATTATCTTGACAATATATGTAAAACAACTGCCTTGCAACAATTTTAGCAGTATGTTCATACAGACTACTGCCTTAAATCTTCACACCATAACTAGAACTTCAAGGTCAAGGTCTATCTTTTGTAAATTAAAATTCACAAACGTTAACGGTGCGTAAGAAAACTATTTGTATACAAACGTCAAAGGTGCATAAGAAAAACTATTTATTTTATTGTGTGCATTTAAATTAGGGATATAGGTGTGCAAATACACATTAATATACAAAATAAAGTACATATAAAAGGAATACAGTAGACATTTGATCACACCTCAATCTACCTTTAACTCGACACAAATATATCAATAACAATATTCTTCCATCGAGAAGAAATAGTTTAAGCAAATCAAAGAACAGTGACAGCACAATATGACACACCAATCGTAACAACTCGGCCTTTTCCGACAATTTCGTATAAAGACCTCGTATGTAAGTGTATGAATACACCCAATGGTAATTCGACCCAGCTTTAATAAACAATATAAACAAACATGACAGAATTCAAGCAGTGTTTGTCTTATGCATTAGAAAAAATGAAAATAAATTTTAATCTAAAGCATGAAAAGGTAAAGGCTTAAAGAAATGTTTTCAATTTAGCAGACACCATTTGTATTATAAAATAGTCCAATATGGCGCCTACCATATTATTTCCGAGGTGACTTATTGAAGTCGCCCGAGGTGTTCCGATTGTATTACTCACTGGCATAACTATCATAACTAATAATTTAAATACATAAATATCACACATAGTAGTATATTGTTAAATTCTATTTTACGTTACGATAAACTGTTTACGTCCTAGAAAGGTACACATCAAAAATATACATAAATATGACAAATATTCCACGTACAAATACATTCAATCCAATCATCCATTAATTCTGACGAGTTAAAAAAATTTAGTTTATTTATTTCCAGTACTTATCACTTCGAGGATAGTCTCCCTTAGTATTCACACGTTCAGTTCGCATTCTTTCTTCAAGGCTTAATATGGTTCTTCTATCACACAATGATATTGCACACGGTAGAAATATTGCACTATACATCACGTATAACATTTCAATGACTGCCATTTAACATTGTTTTAATTTAACACCATGATAAATCGTCCCTATTTTAACGGGTTAGGTCGAACTTATACGGTGTAAACACGACATTGGATTCCCGTTCCTAGCTCTCGAATTGGAGGGCAGTTCACAATGAATTGTGTAGGGAACCAGTCTACGACCAAAAATAAAGCTTACAATCAATTACAAAATCCTAGATATTAGTGGTAATGTAAACTCCAGATTAACTATAACATTTATATGTCATGGTTTCCTCAGAATCTCTAGTGTATTCATCCGGACTGTTTTCTACTGACACAACTATTCTCACGGCTATTGGCGAACAACTGACGATTTTTCTGGGAACAATACAATCTGAAATGTAAGATCAAACTATACACAGAAACTATTAGAAACGACCTTCTATCACATGACAGATGTTGTTTGTAATACAATATAACCATTTCATTTTTAACATTACACATGTGTAATATAACGGCTATAACAAAATATTACGCATATACTTCTTGCTTCAAATTATTTTTTTATTTATTGCCACTTTCACAATTTCTTACCATATAGACGTCCTGTTTCAAAGAGCCGTCTTCCATTTCAATATTTCCGACATATTTTGACTTTTCATTTGTAACTATTTTCTTGATGGATGTTTTGTAACAGATTTTTTCAGTATTGTTGCAAACAAATATAGCTACGGTAAAATCCACTTACGATTGATTTGGTCATGTGATAAATGAATTTGACACTCCTTAACATTTCAACTCGTCCAGGAATCATGTTATTAAGCTCAATAACATTTTCCTGATTTCGTTAAATATGAAATTATATGAAATAAAAATTCGTATCAGATCCTGTATATGACAACAGAAAAGAACACCGAAAGTCAGACTCTCTGTTTGGAAGGAATGAAAAATTTATCAGATTTCTGCTCTTTTAGCATAAAAAACAGTCAGATGTCATGCCGTATAATAAAAGATCTAAAATAAGTCTGCGACATATTTACTGGCAGTTTAAATTTTTTCTACTTGGAATAAAAAAGTCCCTGTTTAGTAAGTAGATCTATATGGTCTAACACTAACAAAAATTTTGACGTTACATCAGACACGCTTACGTGTTAAAAATCTCATAATGACGTCACATTAGCAGAACATCAGCGCGTCATCTATATATCTATTGGTCGTCTCTTTTTCAATCTCTTCCTCGTCTGGCTGTTCAAGAGAAAACAAAGATGATGTTTAAATAATAAAAAGGTAAATAACTGCATTTCTGTGCAGAATCTAGTAAAAAACCAAGGAAATATCACATCATTTACCAAATAATGTTAAAAAAAGATTTCATACAATACAGAAGATATAGATTTATGTCTATAATGTAAGCTAATACTAAGCCCTATATTACAAAATGCGAGAAAAACAGTGCTCTACATATCAGACAATTAGATTCAACCAGACAATTTTCATTTTTCGGTTACAATCTAACGATTAGACCATGCAGCCTTGCGTAATGAAGCCATTCAAATGTATTTGATGAAAATCGACGTTCAGGTATACGTGGACAGAGCGCATTTGAACGTTCACTGAATGCCTTACTCTCACGTGTTGTAAAAAGCCATAAACAAAGACAACTCTAATGAGCAGTCTTTTTATTCCCTATCCTATTTTAAGAAGCATTTTTATAAATTCATTAACTTACCAGAACAAATAAGGAAGTGATGAATGAAAATATAACAGAGGTTAGTTTACCTAACTTTACACATAGCTTACCCTTATCCTTTATTTGCACAAATAAATTAGCAGATCTGTAAATAAACACCCTTAAAAATTTGTAGTGTTCATCTCGTCCGATAACAATCTAAGTTCGATCAAGAAAAACTTGTCGACAAAGCGCAAAAGTAAAGTGTGTACAATCGTTATGAATTAAATATAGGAAAGACCTTTTTCACAGATATAATACTAAAATTCATCTTTTGTTGACCTGATAATAGCACGTACTAACACACACTCATATGATGTTAATGCTGCAAATAACAATACCTCTATAATTTAAAATTATGGTTCTATAGTGCTACTTCGTGTTTTAGTTTTATTCAAATAATTGCAGTTTCGTAAAATTACAAAAAAATATTAATACTACTACTACTAATAATCATAATAAAACCACACACAAAAGACAACATGATCATGTGTCTCCCTGAAAGGTAGAATACTAGTAAATCACTTATCAAAAATGCAGAAATATAGCCAATATCGAGGTAAACAGACTATTGCTTGCATGCAATTTAGGTTTCAAAAGCAAGCACCATGCAGTATAATAACATATTTAGGTTTATCCTTTATAAAATACCAACAATTCACAGTTATTAAATTCACACCATAAACAGAGCGCTGTAAAGCTGGTTAGCATATGGGATTGAACTTAATTTCTATTTATTTTCATTTATTATTATTTGTTTATTTTTAAACTAATGTTGGCCATTTTTATGTGTTGCGTCAAAGCCAAAACAAACTGAAGAAAATAAGCTAAAAAGTGTTGCTGCGATTCTAATCGTAAACTTGATTACAAACTGCGCAGTATAGTTAAAAAGAAAGTTCAGTTACATCAAGATTAAGCGAGTTTTTAAAATTTGGTAATGGTTTCAAGCATTACTGTAAAGCGCTCATATATTTCTTTTGAATAAAGAAACAGGGTGAAACCGATTTTTATTACGTTCAATACATTTACCAGTAAAAAAATTACACGGTCGAAAGTTAATACTAAGTACTTGGTGTTGGTGTAAAAACTTTTACTGCTTTTAAAGGGTAGAAAGATTCTGAGACACTCAGAGAAATTAAAAAAGAATCATATCACCACAGTTAGTACAAAATACGGCAAAATACGGACCCCGGCTGAAAAATAATACAACCATATGTGTGTGTAAAAGGACGTCATTTGCATTGTATAGATCTGGCGTCATTCAAAGGTAAACGTTTGAGTGCTATGTAAGGTACTAGGCATCGTACAACAGTGTGGTCATGGGAAGTAAATGCTGGTAAGTCTGGTGTGTACAAATAGAGTACTTTTGATGGAAAAACTGGTAAGGTCATATATTTGGCTACAGAAATGGAAGAATAAAGTTCTGAAGGATATCACGGCCACATATGCACGAGCAATGGCGAACAGGAAAAAAACCAGCAAACCACAACGTTTAGCATGACTTACTTTCATTTCTACTTTCTCTTTAATTGCTGATATATCTTCATGTGAACCCATAAGGTACTTTCCACATTCAGCAGAGGTAATTTCCAAATCTTCTAATATTTCCTTTTTCATTTCTTCAATTTCGTCATCATTTGTTACAAATTCTCTGACCGTTTCTCGGGATTCTGTAACTCTTGCAGTTTCAAGACTGCTAGATACAGAAGACTGAACAACCAAATCTTCTACCAACGAAGTTGATACCATTTCTACAGCTTCTTTCTTTTCTAAAACCATATTTCCAGTAGACAAAGATTCTTGCCTTTGTTCTGAAACGACTTCTTTCTTCCCTGTACTTTCTAATATGCATGATTCTTCAACTTTTTGAGTTTCCATGGTTGACATGCTGGAAACACTCTCTGCGCTCTCTGCACTATGCCCATCTACTGCTAAAGATTCATGTTTCTTTGAAACTGTAATCTTTTCAGTGACAGTGCCATCTACTTGCTCAGTAACTAATGCTGAAGCTGAAGCCGTTTCATCTTTCATCGTAACACTTTCAACAGATGTTTTGCTATCTGTAGACAATATACCCTCTGAGGTTTCAGCCTGAACCTCCTTTTCAACATTTTCAAGTATACCTGAAATCTGTTTTTCTTCTACTTCAGATATAGATTCTTTGGTCTCAGATGCTGACATAGTTTCAACTTTATCAGAATCTTTTGTTTCAGTTATGTCTTTCTCTGATAAACACATAAGAGTTTCTTCTTTCTTTTCGACAGATATTAAATCTGAAGTTCCTTCCTTTACCACTGAAACAGACTCTACTTTTTCAGACACCATCTTAGACATTGCTATGGAAACACAATTATCTTTTGAGATGTTTTCAACTTCTGTTGACTGTGTGTATTCACTTACTGACTGCTCGATTGTTGCTAATTTCGTCTTCTTTGTCTCAACTTCTTTGCTTGATTTTTGCTCTACGATTTCGTCTTCTGTATAAACTAAATTTTTAATTTCATCTGCTTGTTTTAAAGTCGTCTTTGTTTCATTGTCTGAAATAGTTATTTTTTCTTTGACTTCATCTATTTCTTCTTGCTTCTGAACATTTAAGTCTTCCATTTCTTTAGATGCTTTCAAAACAGTAGCTATTTCCTCAAACGCTGCTCTCTTAATTTCCTTAGCTTTGCGTTCAGCTAATTCACTTACACCACTAATGAGTTCATCTGTGTCACAAGTCGTTGTGCTTTTAATTTCAGAGTCTTCCTGCTTACTTTTATCATGAAAAACTGTGGATTTCGTTTCATCATGCAATATCTCCGTTTGCTTCTCGACAATTTCAAGAGATAAACCCTGTTTCAAATTCTCAGATAATTGTGTTTCAACTATTTCTTTCTTCTCCGTTTGTATTTTTGCCTCTATTTCACAACCTTTTGATCCAGTTGAAGACTCTCCGACTTCCTTACTTACCTCTTTAGTTTCACTTGAAACTGTTTGGCTCAGACTCTTATCAGCAGAAGAAAGTTCATTTTCCTGTTGTTCAAGTTTAGTTATCTGCTCCGTTTCGCTTATCTTGTCCGATACAGTTTCTGATGTAATTATACTGTCCTTTTCTCTCTCAGTCACTATTTCATTTTCAATTATAGCTTGCCCTTGCTGTTGTGTGTTGACTTCATCTATTCTTTGAAGACCAAGACTCTTGTCTGTTATTTCTTCTTTTTCCTCAGTAAAATTTATTTTTTCTTCACTTGCTTCAAAAGACTCATTTTGACTTAGCGCAGATGTGATGTCCTTTAATACTTTTCTTTCTGATGTTACGTCAGTTTCTATAACAGTTTCTTCATTTCGCTCAGAAATGACCTCTTTTTGAACCTCAGTGATCGCTGTTTCTACAATTTGATCAAGTTCTGTACCCTTAACCTTTCCAATATTTTCTGATGTTTCCTTACTTTCTTTGGTTTCTTCAACATATGTTGTCTGTAATTCTCGTTCTTTAATGTCTGCCTTGTCTTTTTCAACAACCTCTTGAATTTCTTTCGAAAGCGTTTCTTTCTGAAGCTGGTCTTTAACATTTGTCGTCAGTTTTTCTTTATTGTCTGCTGCCATGTCTTTGATTTCATCTTCAGTTGTCTCTTTCTCATCAGAAGATTCTTTCAGATCAGACTTCTCAAATTTTTCATCAACCATTTCTCTGATTTTATTGTCTTTTGTTTCTGCACTGATCTCTTTTTCCTTCTCCTCTATCAAACCAGCATCCAAAACCTCTCCATCTGTTGTTTTTGTTGTCTCAACAACAGTTTCGTCTACGTCTTCCTTCTGAAGTTTTTGCTCAATCTCATTCACTTCTAAAGGTTCATCTCTCAAAACAGTGCTTTTGTCTTCCTCCTTTTCAGTAAAACCAGCATGTAATACCTCTTTTTCAGTTGGTTTTATTTCCTCATCGATAGTTTCTTTTACCCCAGACTTCAAAAGCTCTTCCTTAGTCTTAATTTCTTCTCCAATTTTCTTTTCTTCCTTCATAGTTTTGCTCTCTCCGACTTCCTTCTCTATCAATTCAGCATCCAATAACACTTCCTCTTTTGCTTTTTTCTCTTCAACTGAAGCTGCTGTCAACTCTGTCTTCTGAAGTTCGCCCATGGTCTTATCAGTTTCTTTACTTTCAGTATCTCCAATTTTCTTTTCTACCATCATAGCTTTGCTCTCTCCCTCTTTTTTCTCTATCAAATCAGCATCCATTAAAATTTCCTCTTTTGCTTTTGTCTTTTCAATTGAAGCTGCTTCAAACTCTGTCTTCTGAAGTTCGTCCTTAGTCTTTTTCGTTTCCTTAGTTTCAATTTCTACATTTATGTCTTTGCGCTCTCCTTCTGATTTCATTATCAACTTAACATCTGAAGTTTCTTCTGTTACTACCTTGGTCTCCTCTGTACCCTCAGCTAGTTCTTTTTCGACCTTAATATCTTTTTGACTTTTGTTATCTACTACAATATCTTTTTCTTGACCATTTGATATTTTCTTCATGTCAACTTTGTTTTCGACTGTTTCCCTCATTTCAGTTACATCGACGTGTTCCTTGTTTTCAATAAGGTTTGATTCAATGTCCCCTGGTGTCAACTGTTCTGTAATTTTGCTTGTCTCTGACACCTTTTCAACCTTTACCAGTTCTGCATCCACAACATCGCTTTTCTTCGTGATCTCCTCCAAATTTTTTAGATTTTTAGTTTCAATATTTTCATCATTCATTTCCATATCTTTCATTACCAAGTTTTCTTTCATTTCCACTATTTCTGTTTTATCAATTGCATCTACATTTTCAGTATCCTCCACAACAACTTTGTCTTTTTCTGGCTTGCTATCAATGTCTTTTGGTTCCAGTGCATCTGGAGTAATTTTCTTTTCAATCTGCTCAACACTTTCAGCATCTTTTAGTTCTGTTGTGTCTACTTCTGCTTTTGTTCCAGCGATATTTTCCTCTGTCTTTTCAATTCTCTCATTCATTTCAGTCTCTACCACAATATCATCTTTTATTTCTTTCTTAATATCTACTGCATTATGTTCCTTCACTTCCAAGTCAACCTCTGTGCCAGAGCTTAGAATTTCTGTTTCATTTATCTTCTTCTGAACCTCAGCTTCTGTTGGAATGCTTTCCTTGTCTTCAAATGTGTCAATGTCACCCTCTACAATTTCCTCCTGAGCTTTTGCCAATGTAACCTTTTTTTCTTCTTCAGTAATTTTTACATCAGAGATTTCACCTCCCACTTCAGCAATTGTCGTCTTAGATGTTTTGCTTTCTTCCTTAACAGTTTGTACTTCTGTTTTATCAATATTTTCAGACTCTCTTTCAATCTTACTGACAATTTTCTCAAGTAAAGGTTGTTCAGGTAAACTGGAAACTTCCGTTTTCAGAGAGTCAGCAAGACTTGTGTGCTCTCTTTTAATTTTTGTTAAATTTTCAAGTCTGTTTGTTATTTTTTCACTAAGCACAGGCTGAACCAATGGCCCAGGTGTTATCTGGAATTGTAAATCTCATGAAATTAACAACTGTATTTTTCATAAACCCCAATAAAAACAATGATATATTATTATTATCTAATATACACTATATGTTAAAGAATATCTGAAGGTTGACAAAACGACCTCATGCGTTATTATTCTTTGCACATGAAAGAGTCACATACATAGCAAAATCCTTCTAAATTTGTCAAAAACTTGTGGAGCTTTTGACAGAAAACTTTTATTGGGTCCAATACTTTCTTATTCATATTAGAATGTTAATAATTGACATGACTGTAATCAGATTTCATCAAAAAGCCAAAGAATGTTTTAAAAAACTAATATAATGAGCCATTACTGAAATAAGAAAAGCTTAATAATGTATTTGCTACTAAAAAGGTTTACTAAAAAAACCTAGGTATAACAAAAAAAGTATAGAAATAGTATAAGATATATTTTTTGTACATGCATAATCACATCAATAAGTATACCCATGCTTATCTTTTATCTATCTAATACATACAATGCACAGGCTTGATTTTTAATTAATATCTAAATGTATAATTCAATTTTAGCACTTTACACAAGTGTCTGTTTGACCATGTCTGCCAGTGCTTTTTTATGAAAATGCATTGTCAACAGTAAGAATCATAAAACAATTCAATTTCGAAATTTTCAACAACAATAATTGATTAATAAAAGGCAGCAGCCTTGATTACTTATGGACAAAGTGGAACTGAATATTAAGTATCAACATGAAAAGTAAAACCATTAAGCATATTTGGAAATATTTTCAACACTCAGACCACCTGTGAATTCAGGTGTTCTGCTCTTCTGATTTCCAATAATTTGACATAAGTAATATTGTCCCAAATGAAAATTTGATCATTTCTGAAAGCTTCACCATGTTTTTAACTGTTTGTTACCTTGGGCAATTTCTCAATGTCAACCAGAGCAAGGCTGTAGTTTATATCAGATCGCTTGTTGAGATAATCCACAGAAAATGCTCTCAGCTTCTCTGATTTGAATATCTTTGTGTTCCTGGCATTAACCATGCTTTCACTCAAGCTCAGCCATGATGAATTGAGACATTTGGTCACTGTAGGGCGATTCCTGAATAAAAAGTTGGAATTAAATTACCTAAATTTGAAGCATTCATTTGTGTAGTAAAGCAAGAACATTCTGCAGTTAACACTGTTACAAACAACAATGTTTATTTTTTTGAGAATTTTATTAAAGACAGATGAGTAAGATGCTAAGTGAATACGTTGTATTGTTCAGTCTCAGGACAAGTTTCTGAAAGACAGGTCACTTTCCAATACTAGTTATGTCTGATATATATGATTTAAAACAGGACAGTTTTACCTTACAAAAGGACTCTACAAAGAACCTTTGGAAATACACATTCTTCTTTTCCTAGCCTTTGCTATACATGTACCTTACCTTTTAAGTTAAAACTGTCCATAAAGTCAAAATGTGACCAAATGAATTGTAAAAGTTTCAGTTTAAACTGTCCATAAAGTCAAAATGTGACCAAATGAATTGTTTAAAGTTTCAGTTTAAACTGTCCATAAAGTCAAAATGTGACCAAATGAATTGTTTAAAGTTGAAGTTTAAACTGTCCATAAATTCAAGATGTGACCAGACGAATTGTTACAGAATGCTATTATGGTGTTCTACAAAGATTATTTTGTTCCTTTAGTATTTTTTGACACACCGAAATATTCAATACAACAACAAAGCAATTCTTAGGGGAAATTTATCAGGTCCTTTGTTGATCGGAAGAATCACATTTGTTCTGCCATTATTTGATAGACTAGAATACTAAGCCATACCTGGGCAGCCTACACAAGAGTTTTTGAACAAATTTGATGCTTTCTTCTGTGACGTTGTCATACATTTCCTTTGTACTGTATCTGTCAAAAAGTATTCGACTCAAAGTCTCTTCTAGATTCTTCCCACCAAATGGTGATATGCCACTCAACCTGTGCATGAAAGGCAATACAGTCTGACAATAGGTTTTTGAAAATATTTTTAAAAAATGAAAGTTCCACAACCATTTGAAAACATTATGATAAACTCTGTTGTTGTTGTTGTTACTGTCAAGTAGTATCTTTAGTAACACTGTTGTTGGTGGTGTTGTTGTTGTTGCTGCAGCTACTGCTACTGCTGCATTATTTTTTTGTTGCTGTAATGGTGGTGGTTATTATTTTCATTATTATAAATGTTGATGTTCATTATGTTGTTTTAAAGATGCTCATTATCATGAACGTTTTATATTTTTTACAGCAGCAGAAGTACCAGTCCAGCAGTATGCATTTGATATTACACTGCTCATATTCGTTACTATTTTCATAAAAATTATATTAAATGGACATAAAAAAGACGAAAATTTTACAAAACATTATATTCTAAATTCTATTACCATACAAAGTCAGCAAATTGAATATGACTGTCAATGGAACAAATCAAAGTTTTATTTAGATTTCATGGTAAATGTCAACACTAACTGAGCTTACATAGTGAATGTCAAAGCTCCAAGAGTCCAAAGATCTGCTGTAAATGTCACACTATCTCCTTTGAGAATTTCTGGTGCTGATGAAGAAAATAATGTATCAAATCATTATATATCAGTTATTTTCTGGTAGAAGTTTGGAAAAAGGAAAAGGTAAACAATTGCAAATGTAAATAAAGCTAGTTTTCTTTTCCTGCATTTTTGACATTATGGTTCAAAATCTTACTTTTTCAACAAAAACAAATATTTACTTTTTATGCTTTATTTTCACTGCTGATTCTACCAAAACTCAGAAACAATAACAAACAGCATGGCTTGTGTTTCATGACAGTATGATATTTAAGTCTATATTCATAATGTGTCACAGTTTCAACACAGACCACAATTTATTAAGCATATGGCATGCAAATATGACCGAGAGGCAATATAAGATTTTTAGATTTTACAGCTTTTTTTCATCTGAGACAGTCTGCTTGAAAATGCACAAAGTATCAAAACTTACATGTGTAATCAGGATATCCTGCCAGTGGAACCTTAATCCCTTTATCATCTTCAACCTTTCTTGCCAATGTGAAGTCTCGCAATTTCACATGAGGTCTTCTTCTTGTTGCAATGACAATGCTACTTGGTTGGAGATTTAAATGGACAATCCCATAATGCTCCAGGTACTGGAGTGCATCAAGCACCTGTCGAACGAGTCTTGCAACTGTTTCTTCTTTGTAAGTCTTGTGAAGACAGAGATGCTGAACGATGTTGATTCCTGAGAGGAATTCATAAATAACATAGAAATGTTCCCCACTTATGTAACTATCCAAAACAGCAACAAGGTTTGCATGTCGCAATTTGCGAAGCAGTTCAAATTCGGCTGTAATGGCTGAATGGTTTTCTTTGTTGTATGGCACAATCTTGGCGACACATTGACGGCTTGTGGTCTTATTGGTGCAAAGTTTATACTCTCCATAGCTACCCCTGATAATAAAACAAAATGCAAAGATTATGACATAGCCATAACACGGGCCAAAGAAATAAAGAAAAGGTAAAAAATAAAGACAAAAGGATGCTCTATGTTGACCAACATGAATTTATAACAAGACAAAGTTCGTAATGTACATTTTTAGATCATAACAAATCTAAATAAAGGAAATTTAACACTATGTTATGAGGATTTACTAAGAGAAAAACAGTTTTTACAGCTATAGATTTATTTGTAACAGCATATCAAACAATAATGTTAAAAACATTAAAACATTTGATTTTTTTAAATAAAAAATCTAAATGTTAATACATACTTGGAAATTGTATCTGCAAATGCAAAATTTTCTGTTGGGTCACTTTCATTCACTTTTGCTTCCTCTGTTACTGTCACAGAGGGTCTTCTGCTTTCTGCTGGCAGAATCAACTGTTGTTTGTCGAATGTTGAGAACTGCAGCAGAGGTTGTAGGTCAGCAGCTATTGTCACCTTCGGTGCATCTGTCAATGAAAATACATGTAGCTGGTCTTTAGAACAGAGGCCCCAGTACAATTGCTTATAGATACATGAGATCTACATGTATATGAACCAGTCTGTTACAATGAGAGATGAGAACAACAGAATGCTTGGAATTTATAATGAAAGTGTCTTAGTCAAGAGACCATTTACATAGAAATCTGGAGAGAAAAAAAGTCACAAGGAAAAAATTATTTCGACCTCACATTACCCGATTATTGGCTAAAATTACCAAATATAAAGACAATCATTTTTACCAATTCTAAAGACAATACATGTATTGTCTCTGCAGTATCCACAAGCTAAATACTGAGACAGACAATGAAACACAAAAGTTAACATAATTTTTGACTGACAGGCCAGTGACTTTTTGACAGATGTACAGTAGAACATATCATAGTAAAAAGAGGCATTCAATTTTCATGAAAAAAAATGCATTTGCACACACATTCTTAAACAATTTCTTGATATGAAATCTCTCATATTGGGTTGTGATATTGTTTACATGGCATAGTATCATTTACTTGAAAATTCACAGTCACAGTAACAATGCTAACTTTAAACTAAAATACTCTCTAAACTAAAATACTCTCTAAATTATAGTAAACAGAACTATCAATCACAGATCTAGGATATGAAATTAATATCATCATAGACTAATATGGTTTGGAACCTAGCAATCATACTGCTTCCAAAAAACAAACCTTTGCCTAAGGTCTTTGTTTCCAATGACGACCAGCTGAATGGACTGGCTCCGTATCTGTTATGGCCAGATACTCTGAAAATGTAGGTAGTCTCTGGTTCCAGTCCAGTAACCAAGGCAAACTCTTCAGTAACATATGGACCATTTGTCCATTTCTTGTCCCCTGTAAATATCAAATTATGTTCCTTCAGCAAATGGTTGTTTATTCTTATCACTTGATATGTACATCAAATCATATTGTCTTTACATGCAACCTTTTTGAGAAAAGAGTAAACATCATTTCATTGAACATTCTTGATACTGACATGGTTGATTGGGATACATAATATTTAGCTTCATTAAATGAAGTCTTTCTGTGTAAGTCAGCATGTATACACTATTTCATTAGAACAGTCTAGATACTGACATGGACCACTGGGAAATATAATGTGCAATCTAATTAAAATCAGCTCCTATATATTAGGATCTAAACAAAGGGAGATTGCCTACTTCAGTCAGCTTGCATAATGTGTAGCCTCATTAAATGAAGTGTTCACTATATAACTAAACTAGACTAAACTAAACTAAAACTAAAACAACTAGACTAGACTAGACTAGACTAGACTAAACTAAACTAAACTAACTGAATAAACTAACTGAACTAACTAACTAACTAACTAACTACCTAACTAAACAACTAACTAAACAACTAAACTTACTAACTAACTAGCTTACTTATTACTATCTTACTAACTAACCTTACCTTACTTTACTTATCTTTTTTAAATTTTTAACACAAAGCAGGACTGTAGCAGAATTATGTGCTCTAGTGTTGAATCTGAAATGCAGCTTACTTTTGTCTATCCATTTTGAATAAAAAAACATGTGCTATCATGCTGGTATACTGGAACTAGCTCTTCCTACAAACTAAAGTATATGTAAAATTCTTCTTGTCAAAGTGAAAATACTTCTGAAGATGGATATCTGACAAAACTGTACAATGGTGGATGTTTTCTCTACAAAAATATCTCAAGGTTACCATCCACAAAGAAAAGTTTTGTTAGCAAAGAGTACCTACCTTCTTTCCTGTAATCTACTCTGTAGCCAAGGAGGTATGTGTTGCCATCAGAAACCGGTGCATTCCAAGTCAAGAAGGCTTCTGTTCCAGAGGTCTGGGCAACCAATGGACAACCAGGTTTGCTGGGAACATCTACAAATGTTTACCAAAAAAAATGTAATACAATATATGTATACTAAAGGAATTCTAAATGTTAATATCACTACTTTACTCCCCTTAAAATTATTATGTGGTATTTAATCATAAACTTATATAATCCTTTATAAAGTTCACAGATCATGAGTCGAGAAAGTCTTATTATTAGAAAAAGAAAACAATTAGCAGTATAACAACTTAATGTGTCAGCAAATAAATGGACTTTATAAAGTTTGTGCCCACAAGCAGTCAATTATTCCTCATCTGAGGCTAACACATCAGCAAGTCTAATACTGGTGATTTAAGTTTAGTGAACCCAAAACTCAGTTTTACCAGTCTGACCCTTTTTCTTCTATTTTTTCTAAATAGATATGTCTGTATTTCAGTTTATACCATCAACTATTTTGATTAATTCAGGGTATTAATTGAAAACTTACTGATGGAATAGCAAACACTGCAGACCATGTTCAGACTGCTTCCCAACCTTCACATCAGGGAGACCCTTTAGATCTATATTGCCTTTTTTTATTCTTTTACCCCTCCCCACACTCCCGATCCCCCACAAAAAACAACAACAACAACAAAAATAAATAAATACAACACATAAAAAGCTACTATACCTCCAAGGAGCAATCTAGCTTCACATGAGACCCGGCCTTCTTTGATCCTTGCTACACACTTGTACACGGCTGCATCATAATCTTTACTTTTCACTATCTTCAGCTTAGCAAGCCCTGTATCTGGACTGAAAGAAGCTTCTGCCCTGAAAGATAAATACAGTCAAAATGTTTAAGTGAAACAAAAATAAAGATAAGCATAAAGGTTTTAACAAGACTGGTTAGATGAGCCATCTGCCATCTGCTCTGAAAGAATGGCTACAAATCAGCTGTCTGCTTGTCATCTGGCATACATGACAAGAAATGGGTCAATTTATAACTTTTTGTGTTTAGTAGAGGAGTCTCATAGCTAAGGAAGAATGACCCTTTCAGTAGTAATAGGGATACTAAAATAAACGAGCACTTTAAATTTGTAAAAGCAGAAAAATATTTAATCCAAAATACCATGTCTGATATTAAGAATACACTTGCAGAAAAGGATATTACCTTGTATCTTCACAGCAGCAATAAGAAAGGTAAAAAAAATAGAACAACATTACCTATAGTCATCTGACAGAAGTTGTTCATCCCTGTACCATGTGACCACAGGTATCTCCCCAGTCTCGGACACTACAGTCGCTGTGAATATAACATCCTCTCCTTCAAGAAAAGTTGTTGGCTGAATTTTGTCAGTGAACAGGATTCCAGTGCCTGAAATGAATTATCAATAACCATAAAATTTACAAACTCTTACAATTTTTTCTTGCTTTATGAATAAAATCAAGATGCTGCTTAATTTGTTTTAAAAATTCATATATATAAAGTTGCTTAATTTGTTTAAAGAATTCAAATATATAAACATTAAAAAGGAAAAGAATGAACCAGTGGTAAAAGGTGAGATTTAAAAGCAAAAGTATACATATAACCTGACAACAGATAACTGTATTATTACCTTATTATTGGTGTCAACTGGAAAAATCATTGTAGAATATTCATTATTTGCATGATCTTAAAAATATAAAAAGTTCTTAACTCAGAAAAGATTGAAGTATATGATAGACATAAAAATGAAAAATACACAAAAAATGTCCGAGTGCCCTTTTTCTCGCGTCGCGTGTCATTTATAAAAGACAATGTGTTGAAGATGGCTCAAGAATTTTCCAAAAGCATTGTTTAGCCAATTCAACTTTGTTATTTTATAATAAGGACAACATGTGGGCTTCTTGTACGACTTACCAGTATCCAGAATATCTGTGTCTGATCTCTCCTTTGGTTTAGGTTTACTATATTTCGGAGCACCTGCATGGCGACACTCTCTCACTGTGAACTTTTTGTCTTGGATTGGGAAATTCTGACTGTCTGGATCATCGTTATACTGTAAGAAAGTTGTATTCATGCATTTGTTTGTTTCTTTTGGGGTTTAACGCCGATTTCAACATTTGTTATATCTCGGCGGTCAGTCCACCTAACCGGTTTTCCTGGATAACTAACCAGTAATTGCCAATTTCTCCGCAAGTGACTGACTACTGTTCCCACATGATCTACTCTGAATCAGCGGTGAGAGACAAATGAACATAAGACACAATGTCTGCGAACAATTGTCACAGGGAAATTTTGCCCTGCCCAGAGGTCGAACCAACGACCAATGGATTACTAATCCAGTGCTCCACCTATTGAGCTAAGCGGGCGGGCTATATTCATGCATTACTTTATGTATGTCTTTTATTCTTTTCAATGTCATAGTTACTTAGAATATTGTGGGTCAGAATGCTGAACCATGCAGAATGTTGTTTACCTGTAATTTTTCAGCTTCATCATTCAAAAATGTCAACTGTCACTCTAAATCTCTAAATGTTGCAAACTTTCTTTTAAAGTCTATGATTAAGCTCTTAAAATAAATTGTTTAAGCTTTGATCTTGCTTTTGTAACTTTTGTACCAAAAAAACAAACCACATAAATTGGACAGGTACAAACTACATGGAAGAAAAGTACTATTTTTTGATGTAGAGATGTTAGGATTCCTCTTAATACCAAGCAAACTTAACAAAGTAAGGGAAAGAACTCATGGTAATGACAGTAAGGGAGAGAACCAACCTGAAGCTGCCACTCATACTGTGATCAGGTAAAACTCAAAATTAACAAGCTCTGGAAAACAATCCACCTAGAGCTACCACTTACAAGAAACTTAGTAACAAGTAACATAGTAAAGATCAGGATTTGAACTTGTCAAGATATGATCAACTCGCCTTAAGTTGCCACTCTGACGGAAAGAGGTCACACTTATAAAGGTAGATGACAGAAGTCACTTGAAGCTGCCACTCATACAAAGCACACTAAACATAGTAAAATACAGGGAAGTAATTCAGTAGTATCAGGCAATAGAATGAACTAACATCTATCAAGGAAGGGAGAGAACTCACCTGAAGTTGCCACTCATACCAAGCATCCTCATCAAGATAATCGCCGTACTCATCACTGTCAGGGAAGATTATCTCCCCTGACTCAATATCCACAGCTGGTTGGTACAAGGCTTTGGTTCCATGAATTATCTTGGCAAAACTCTGGAGCTGGACTGTAGTGAAGACCTTCTCTGTCTCTCTCTGAAAATGTTCACAATTTTGAATAAATATGATAGCTTTAACTTGAGTTTTCCTTTGGTAAATGCAAGACTACATTTTTATAAAGTAGACATGCTGCCAATATGCAACTGTAAATTTCAGGTAGACCTTACAACAAAATAAGGAAAACAAAGGCTCACCACCACCCAGTCAATGTATCCCTTTACATTTATGTGAAAAGTAAATACACTGTAGAGTAAATATTCCAAAACTAGCTGAAAATAAAGATACCTGCAGTTTCTCAGCAGTGTAGAACTGTTTGAGTTGCTCTGTGTTTATCTTTGCATCACTCTGTGTTGACATCCAAGGGTGATTCAGACATTCCTCAACTGTCATTCTCTTTCTGAAAATATCAACAAAAAAGCTTTAGATATAAAACAGGCATTATATCTGATGGGAATAAAAAGCTATAAATAGAATAGACTAAATCATTATATATGTTTATATGTGAAAACGTCGATGTGCACAATAATCTTGAAAAACTGGTGCCTGGTTTTGATTCATTACTACTCGACGCCGACAGTCTAAACATATATATTTAATGGACTTCCTTTCATTTTTCATGGTCTGGTTTTAAAATACAAACATGAACTCTAGGAATTGTGGATTCAATATCCCACTCCTCTACTAACACTTCTTTCAAATAGATTTTTGCATGAGAAGTTCATGATAAGTCTGATGTATCCGTGCTATACAATGAACAAGAAAATAAACCATGAGTAGCTTTAGAATGGGACACATTTTGTGTTTTGCACAATTTCCTGAAATAAAAAGAAACATAACAAATCTCCTCAGGGAACAACATTAATTATAATGAAGAACTGGACAATAATAATGATACGTGAATGGACAGATCATGAGTAAAACTACAGATGAATTAATAATCCATTCTCAGCTAGAAAAAAGTTTTAGGCCATAGCAAACCAGAAAAACAAAATTAACTCATAAGAAGCTTGACAGTATGGCCAGTGGAAATTTTAAAAGCTCACATTTTATGTCATTTTGCATAATTCATGGCAATATCAGGGAGCAGATTATAAACTGAAAATTCTAGAACACATATTAGCATACTGTTATAAGTATATGAGTTTTAAATCGTCATTGAAACTGATGACAAAAAAATAACAAAGCATTTACATTACTGTTGAAACTGATAACAAAAATATAACAAAGCATAGCTAAACCTTGGATCCTTGACTAATAGTTTGCTGATGAAGTCAAGTCCTTCTTTGGAAAACTTCTCGAAACCCCTTCCCTCAAAAGTCCAGCTGCATTCAGACATGAAGTTCAGTATTTCAATTTCGCTACTGCCCTGGAATGGTCCATTTCCAGAAAGCCTAAAGAATAACAATAATAATCATAAACACCTGTTGCAACTTTAACTAAGACTTTGCTTTAAGGCAACGAAACCCCTACATGTGTATATGTACTTGTGTAGATTTTATATAAATCTGATGCACCTTAGCCAAATCCATAAATGTTAATCATGTAATGAAATGTATGTGAAATGTCATGTGAAGAGACTTTCTTAATTTATAAAGGGGCTTAACTCTGCAAAAAATAGCTCACTCAGTTATAAGCAAATTCAATTGTGCTGTCATTGTTAACAAGTTTAGAAGCGACAAAAGAATATCATATTTTTTTAATAATAACATTTTGTATAAATTTAGACAGAAAGTCAAACTTGAAGCTCAGGGTAATTTTTCTAAATCAAATACATGTAGTTAAGTCCCCTATTTTGTAATGTCACTGTAGATAAGTATTCAAACCTTACTTTAAGAATCTGCAATATGAACAATATACTAGTCAAAATGATCAAATTAATTGGAAATTTTCCCCTGAAAGTGTTAATAGTGAACAATTCTACAAAAGACAGCAGGCAAACTTAAGTGAGTTTTCTTTTCAAATCATTTAAAGTTATCTTACAGAAGATAGGCCAAAACACCAACAGCCCACATGTCTGTATTTGGCATAAGGACATCATTGGTAACTTGTTCTGGTGAGGCATATCCCACACTGCCATAGTTGTGCATTATCTCTTCATCCGGTTGAAGTATTCGTGACAGTCCAAAGCCAATCAGTTTTATGTCCTCAAGCTCAGTGCCACACGTTCTTATGTTGCTCGGCTATATAAGAAATCAGTGATTTATACCTTATCAATTTGTTTTGCCTGTTCTAAGTGGCCTCATGGTAAGCATGTCTGACTACAAACCAGGAGACTGTGGTTCTATTTGTGGTCAGGAATATCTCAAAATAATCTAAGCTGTTGAAATTCTCAGGAATGTTAAACTTGAGTACACTGAGTTATCAATTCAAAATTCAAAAACATTGTTTTCCTATAAGAGGAACTTTCATCTCCCTGATTATTCTTATAGCTGTGGTTGGTTTCCAAATCTGACCCTTGACAAAGGGTATAGAAGGTGTAAAAACCAAGATGTCAGCATTCTGCAACTAGGAGAACAAATTACTTCTAAAACTTTTACTCAAGACTGTAAATCTGTCAAAGCCAGCAGTTCTTAACAAATCAACAAACTTAACATTTTATCAATACAGACAATCCTTTTTTGTAATGAAAACTACAGCATTGCCCAAAAGACCATATTTGTCAACCTTCACCCTGCTAGCATTTGCCTGTGAAATATACTGTGTATATTAGCCAGACTTACTGAGAGTCCAGTTTATCCTCAGTATCAAATTAAGAACAAATAAACAGGTTAATTTCTGGGACCAGTGGGTCTCATGACCCCTTTTTAAGGTCACTGAATAGTTGAGTTATATTGTACCTTGATATCTAAATGTAGAATGTTCAGCCTAGCAAGGTCTTGGAGAATTGCCAACAGTTTCCTGATAATGTTTGCTACTCTTGCCTCTGTCCAGTTTCCGTCTGAGATAACTTTCTCCAGCAGTTCTGGCTCAGACAGGCTTTTCACAAGGGTTAAGGATGTTATATAGATATATTTGGCTGCAAGTGCTTTAGGCTAGGCACCAATTAGAACTATCAATAAAACTGTTCCTTATGATATCTGAACTTATACAAAATTATCAATATCTGATATATCATACAATTTTGACTAGCATGGAATTGTTAACACAATTCAAGAGAAAAACCTCAAAAGTTTTGATGTAATATATTTAACGTAAGCCAGTTTTCGATCTCACACACAATATGTGATTTTCAGTCCTATATAGTACTAGTGATATAATTTCTCCAGACCTGGTCCTATCACCTGTGTCTTGACATCTTTGTAACTAAGTTGAAAGAACTCAACAATTAAAATGAGTTATGACTTACTTTCAAAACATAATTATGGAGACAACTTGTTCCAGCATTTTAAATTATGTCTCCTTAAATTAAGAAATGAACCTCAATGGTTTTGCTACTTTCATTTCACCCTTTTGTAGTAAGCTTCACTTTCACTGTTTTACATCAAAAGGAAGGTTTTGTGTCTTACACTCTCTCTTGTAACCTAAACTAAATGAACTATTGTGGAGGTGTCAGTCATATGGGCAACCAGTACGGATGAAAAATTAATTCAAACATATAGATAAAATCTAATACGCAGGATACATTTCAGTGACCAAGACCAAGCTTCTGTCTGTCTCGAAAGCATCATACAGTTTCAATACTCCACCCATTTTGCTGATGGAGCGAAGCACTTCAAACTCTGTCTTAAAGAAGTTCTTCTGGGCCTTGTTTCTCATTGACATAAAGTTAGCCGCAAACGTTCGACCTGTCGAAATCTCAACTACCCTGCGTACAACTCCATATCTACCCCTGTATTTAAAGAAAAAATTTCCCCTCTTTTAGAATAATGAAACTTTGCACAAAGAAGTTTGTGTGAATTTAGCCTATTTTTATTTTTATAGGTAAAACTCAAAATCTTTATTATCAGAGAATTATTCTACTTACTAAGAAAAAAATGTAAGATTCAGAATTAATCAAATTAATTTTATTGGCAGATCTGCAATGAATTATTCACTGAAAATACAGAGATATAAACATTTCAACAAATGACAGCATTTCTCAAAAACAAAGTCAGAACTCTTATCTAATTATATTTCTTAGAATTAATACAGTTGTTTGCTGTTTTTGCTTGTAATGTTATATTCAAATTGTTAAACAAAAAATTATTTCCTTGTTTCTTTTGTATTTCCGCTATTTCCTTGTAAAAAATTTTATTGTTCCACCTTTGTGTTCCAGTACAGTATGGTCAAGATTTCTATTATTGAAATGCTTTACCTTCCTATTTCCTCCAGAACATGATATTGCTCTTCAATGGGTGTTGACTTGATGGTGATCTCTCGTTCAGGGAAAGAATCTAAAATGAAAAATTTTCAGATGGATCACTTTAAATACCATACTGCTCAATTCCTATATTTAAAGACACAGTGTCTGAAAAGCCCTGTTAAGGCTAATCTTGTGTATTTTTCAAGGTTAGATTAAACACTCTGGAGAAATAAAGAGCGATGGAATTACCGGTATTTACTTCACACAGGCAACCCTTGGTTATGGTTGGATGGACAAAGATCGGCCTGAAATAAACTTTGGATAAAAGTACTGGTACAATTAAAATAATCCATTCCAACATGCCCCATATTTGTTTTACTTCATACATACATATAAGGTTCTGTAATAAACTTTAGATAAGATAAAACACATATTTACCAATTTCAACATTAAGACGCCCTGTTACAGTAACTTTTCCAGCAATGTTTTCCACAGTGCATGCGTATAAACCTTCATCAGACTCAATCAACTGCACAATTTCTAGACTAAAAGTCACAGGAGGAACATTGACCATCTTTGTGCGAGTACAGTCAGTCAAAGGACGCCAGTCTTTCATCCATTTGACAGTTGGACTTGGGAATCCATCAACTCGGCATGTCAATGTCACAGAATCTCCCTTGAAAGCAAACAGGTCCTTGATGGTTCCAAGTACTGTTGGTGGCTCTGGAAAAACATAGACATGAAACGTCAGTTTATATTTTGAATACATTTCTTTCTGTAGCTACTCAACCTTACAGAATTTTTAATATTTTAAAATATTCTTAGCATCAGAAACAATGTTTATAATGGTTTAACAGATCAAATGTAATGACCTAAAATTATATACATATGTAAGAATTCCTACATTCTTCTGCAAAATTTCAATTTTTATTAATGTAATAGTCCTAGACAAAATCAGTCAGAGTTGTTGTTGTTCCATTTTTTGGGGTGGATAGCCATTTATTTCAGAAGCACTAACTTTGTTGTTATATTATGCCTTAAGGAAACATTTTTGAACATATGCTATTCTTTCAATTGTTATTAATTTTTCATTTTCAAGATAATAAACCAATAAAATACACAAAAAATATGCAATATATCATTGCTAAAATTTAGGATATGTCCGTTTAAAAGTAAAATCTATGTAATATTTCCTTACCTGCTATTTCGAAATTGACCATTTTTACAGCAGCACCACTGGCATTCTCAGCATAACATTTGTACTCCCCTATAGTGTCCAGTCCAACATTCTTAATCTCAAGAGTTATTCCCCCTGAAAATAGAAATAACTCAAATAAACAAACAGTCTCAGTATTCTTGTCTAGCAATCTTACTACCATAACTTACTATGTCAAATCCAATATTCTTGTTTTCATGAGTTATTTCCCTTGAAAATGGGAACATCGGTAATGTCATATTAAATTGATTTGTCTAGAGTTATCGCCCCTAAAAATGAGAGATCATTTAAAAAAAATCCAAACAATATCCAACATATCTTATCTAAAGAGCTATAATTATCTTTAATAAATAATAATAATTATAATAAAAAATAATACTAAATAAACTCTCATTCACTAAGGTAATCCTACCACCAAGAAATTTAAATGAAAAAAAAGCATAAAAGAATAACCAACAAAAACAAGAAATATTTCTACTTGTCCTAAGTCATTTTGCTCTTCTAAATGAAACTGTTGTTTTGTCACTGAGATGCACCTCAATAGCTCAGTGGTTAGGATAGCAACTTATTTTCTAAAAATTCTGGGTTTATTCCAAGTATAGGCACAGGTGTGTGAAGGAGTCTCTTTTAGTGTAAACACTTGCAACGGCAACTCAACCCTAGTTTGACTTTGTGATGCAAACCATCTAAGATTTACTTACCATTGTTGATGAATTTGTGTTTGAGAAATACTAGCACAAGATTTTTTATCAGTACTGTGGTATGTCATACCAATAAAGACATTTTATACCATACTACAGCACTAGGCCGTTAAAATTAACAACTTCATGAGAATATTTTCATACTTACATCCTAGCTATGAGACTAGTAATCTTGTAAGAAATTACAAACATTTAACATCAATTACGGTTCTGACTGGAAGCAGGTCTTGAACCCTTGGGTGTTTAAATGAGCAGTAACATAGAGGAAACCTTAAACAAGAAATGGAAAGTCCATCATGAGGCTAATCAAAATACTAAATGAAGTCACATGCTTACCTCTTGGAGTAACGAAAGCATTGAACTGTCCACCATATTCAATTTTCTCTTCGCCTTTGTACCAGTGCACCGTGGGAAGTGGGTACCCTCGTACCTCAAGACTTATTTTGCCTTTTTTCCCGAGTACACCATACTGAGTGTCATAGGTCATTGGTATGTACTGAGGCTGACATGCTGAAAAATATGAGAAACACTTATCAAGCAATGATTAAAATGAGTTACAAAAATAATACTCTAAAATGACTTACAAGCAAAAATGATTAATATTAGAATTATCCTGAATTCTCATTTCGCATCATGTAAACTAAACCATTTCCAGAATTCTCTGCTTAAGAGAGAATGACTAGAGGGATTCTTTGATGATACCAGAATGTCATCTTGAAATTAGCTCACCATAATACTGTTAGAGCTTCAAGGACTGTGTCCCACATTTTATACTATATTGGGAAAATCCTTAAAAATAATTTGTTCTTTAAGACAGAGAATCAAGTTATATCTTCTGCTAAGAAAGAAAATTTAACAGAGTTTTAAATGAAAAGATATCAAGAACTGAAACTAGTGATCAGTTTACCCAAAATCAATAAAATATTTTTCTTTTATGTCATGGTAGCTTTCACAGAGACAAAGAAATCGAATTTTTTTATATATTCTTATTTTTCTCCAATAAGTAAAAATAAGAATATGTCTAGCTCTCACATTGCTGGAGGTCTCTGCCTCTGCAATCAGTGTAGACCAAAATCAGCTTGCACATCCATGCAGTCTGATCTTGGTCTGCAATATGCACAATTCAGTCAGTAAATTTTAAGTAATCATCCCCATAAACAATTAATGGATCTGTCCAAACTGGAAGATAGGCAAGTTTATTTTAGATATTTAGCATGTTCAGGGCTAGATAACATACGTATTCTTTCCTGTGAACTTCTGTCATCTTCCATCTGTAGGTTACTATAGTCAACAGAAGAACTACGACGCATCACTTTGGATACATACATCGAAATGCTGTCACGAGAACCTGATCGACTTCTCACCTTTGGTGGGACATAATCATCTATGGGAGATAACCCATAATACAAGTTATTTCTTGTAACAAACTTACAGTAATGTTCTGATAATAAAATAGTCATCTATGGAAATAACGCATTGTACAAACAAACTAGAGTAAAGTTCTGCTAATACCACTGGTCAAAAAGTGGTCTTAAAATAATATCAGTCTTAACAGCGGACAATTTTTGTTCTTCATTTTAGATTAAAGTTCTTCAAGTTTGTGTGATTTGGAAATAATTAAAGTGGTCTTAATGGTGGGACAGCACTGTATAAGATATAATAATTCATTGTAATTTATCAAATGTTAGTTCATGGTACATGTATGTTGACACATTATGCAAATGAGATATTGCATGCATTTTTGAATATGATAATTAACTGAGCAGTATTTCTCGGGCTTGAAATGAAAACAAACACTGAAATGTACGCAAGTTTCTTGAAATAGCATATAAAATCTGACAGCAGTTCTCAATGCTAGTGGATTCTTCTGTTTTTAATCATAAAAAGTTGTGAAAAACTTTGTAATGAATTTAAGGTGCTTTATTCTTGATAAAATCTGTTTCAAAAATAACCATAAGTCCAGTTCTAGTGGGTTAGAAATATATATTAAAACAATTTCATTCTCTCTCTAACTTGTCAAACATGAACAGATTTAAATAAGCAAGAATAGCAAATGTACATGAGTTACAAGAACAATCCAAATCTCAACTGAATCAGCCAGTATTTTGAATGAATATTCAGCATATAATTTTACATTGTAAGAATTTAATTTCAAATCCAAAGTTGTCAAAAGAGGGTCTTAAAAATCCCGAATAAAAATAAGCACTTTTGTACATGTATGATAGATTTCAGGTTATGTCACTGAAAAAGAGCTTGTTGAAATCTTACCTCTTTCCCTGTACAATGTCATTGGAAGTGTTGGTTCACTGAGTCCAAACTCATTTCTTGCTCTAATCCTGAACATATAGTCCTGCTCTGGGTTCAGACCCGTGATGTCATACTTGTGGCCTGTGATGTCTTTAGCCAGGACTGTCCATACATGGCCTGGTAACTCACGCTTTTCAATGATGTAGGTAACATTTGATGCTGAAATAAATAATTTGGTTTTAGTTTTGATTTCATTGGGGTTTAATGTCAGTTTTATCAGCTAAGGTCATATCCTGGCGGACAGTCCACCTAGCCAGTGTTCCTGGGTATCAAACTAGTTTACTGACTAATTTCTCCACAAGTGACTGACTACTTCCTCACTTGCTTCAGAAGTGAGGGACAAATGACCTATAGACACATTGTCTGAGATCAATTATCATGGAAAACTTTGCCAACCCTGATGGGGATCAAACCGGGATCGTCAATATTGACAATCCGATGCTCTACCGATTGAGCTGGCCGGGCCAGCTCTGAAATAAATGAATGTATGGTACAGTTTCATATGATATTGTACAGTTTGGTGTGTTTGCATAAATCATTAATTAGTTTATGATGTCAACATTGACGTCCTTTTCTCGACGACATCAAATTGACCAGATTGTTGATATTGTCACATCACAATTATATTTGTTTAGCAGCATTTTGCTATAGATATTGAAATATATGCATGAGTTCCTCTTGAAAAGTGATATAATATTGTGCGATTTTAGGAGCAAATAACCTTTTTATTGCATGCAGTTAAAATAAAATGAATAAATCTAGAAAAACAACAGAGTATAGGGGGATGTTGTTCAATGACATTGCATTATTTAAGGTAAGTTTGAATGAAAGAAACCTTTTCATTGGTCAAGTATAAACAGATTTTTTCATAAGGTACCAATGAATTTCTAATGGATATACATAGAACCAATGAGAATATTTAATTACAAGTTTGGTGAACTATTGTAGATTACATGGCTTAAGCAAACTCTTAGTAATATATCAATCTAAATTAATAAGTACAAATATTAATATGTGGACTTAATTAAAAAAAAAAGAAATAGATGACTGAAAAATAAAGAATGCTCTGATTTTTTCTGGCATTTTATCAAATGAAAATATATGCCAAGTCAAGTGTATACCTTTAACATAAGATGGAGTTCTACACGGGCTCCAACTCAGAGTGAGTTTGTCAGGACCAACACAGGAGCTTAAAGGTCTTGAAGATGCCATCCTTGGTGGAACTGAAAAAGTTCGAGAGCAGAAATTATACTGTGCAATCGCTAGCAAGGAGGTTTTATGTCATTCATTACAATTTCATTAACATTACAAAATAAAAGAGAAGCTTTCAGATTTAGAATAAGTTTTTTCTGCATCAGTTGTGAAATTTATCAACATTTTGAAGAAGAGCTGTGATTTAATCAAAATCTCATTCTTTAGTCCTACTGGACTTTTTATGGTGACTCAAATATCTATTGCAGTCAAAAGTTTCGGGTAGGTTTGGTGTAAGAAATTTACTGTACCTAAAATGTAATGCATATTGTGATGCGAGCCTTCTTGATTGTAACTCAGATCCAAGTTAACAAAAACTGAGTACAAACCACCAGACCTGACATTATCAAGAAAGAACAGATCTATTTTGGGCTTATCAGATTCTAACAAGAAGTAAGCCTGAGTACACTCCACCAGCCCTGACATTATCCAGATAGGACACTTCTATTTTGTGCCTTTCAGATTCTAACAAGAAGTAAGCCTGAGTACACTCCACCAGCCATGACATTATCCAGATAGGACAGTTCTATTTTGTCTTATTCAGATTCTGACAAGTAAACAAGCTTTAGGACATACCACCAGCCATGACATTATCCAGATAGGACAGTTCTATTTTGTCTTATTCAGATTCTGCCAAGTAAACAAGCTTTAGGACATACCACCAGACATGACATTGTCCAGATAGGACAGTTCTATTTTGTCTTATTCAGATTCTGCCAAGTAAACAAGCTTTAGGACATACCACCAGACATGACATTGTCCAGATAGGACAGATCTATTTTGTCCTCTAGGCCTCGCTCCTCTCTCTCTACACTTGACCTTCTGGATCCTGGCCTTGACCCTGAAAGTCATTAATTGTGATCGGTTAATTTGCAGTTTAATGTTTCCATAACAAACAAGTTGATACCAGTCACTGCCAAATACTTAAGTACTTGTAATAAAATATACAGACTGGTTATCATTTTGAATTTTCTAGTTTCATTTCTTGTACAATGATACTCGTACCAGACTTTCAAGAAGCTGATGTCACCTTAAATACAATTTTAAATTTTATAGAAAAATCTGCATACAAAAAATGCACTCACACCACAGCCTTTAATGCTGTGGACATTTTTGACACAGACTGGTCATTACCAGCAACTGAATGATGTGCGCAATAGAATGAATATACAGAATAATATGAAAACATTTGTTGATCCCTCTATTTTTGTTATCTATGAACATAAGTCACTATATGATGGAAAATATGACTATAGAAAAAATTATCTGGTCTGTTTAAGTTTTGTCAGGTCAAAGAGTCAGATTTTGACTGAGGTCACAAAACAATGAATTGGCAGCTATCAAGTGCTTTGAATTGCAGCCATTTTTTTACACAAAATGTAACAGAAAATGTTTAATACCTTTGCCTCTGATTATGATAGGCATAGTTGGGTCACTGGCTCCAAACTCAGTCTCAGCTCGGACTCTGATGTGGTACTCCTGGTTGGGGTTCAAACCTTCTTTCACATACTGGCAGTCCACTAGGTCGGTTGCATCCCGCTGCCAAGCAGTGGATGGTGGTTCCTGTAGTACATGAAGCAGAAAAGCTATCTTCTAATTATGAAGTGACTTTATCATACCCTTAGTAATTTCTTTTGTTTTAATCATAAAAAGAAGAATTTTATTCATGTGTAACATTATTCTAATAAAAGCTCTGAAAAAAATAAGTTTAAGATGTAAAAAGAAAGTAACTTAAAATAATGCCATTCTTTATATTTACAAAATGTCCAGAAATTAATTTTACAGCATGTATGTCAGTAACTTTCAGAACAGTAATAACAACAAAGGCTGGTACCCTTATTTCCACAACATAGTTGATGCTGGTTTGTGTAGCATAAGCTGGAATGCGTGCTGGGAGCCAAGTGAACCAGATAGAATCACTGCTCTGGGTAACAATCCTTGGTGTATCGATTGGTAACTTTGGCGGGACTGAAATTACAATAATATCATATTGCAGACAGTTTAATATCTCTATGAGATAAGATTTGACCTTCAAAGCAAACACGGCTTACAAAAAAAGGTACTGTAACTGGAGTATTTGGTGTAAGATGTAGATTTTTACCTATGTTTTACTTGGAGTTAACATTAAAGAAATATATGGGTCCAAATCAGTTTGTCCTCAGTTTCTGAAAAACTAAAATTTTACAACAAACTGTAGCCAAACAATACAAAACACTGTACACATGTAACAAAAGATTAAACAGGTCAAATTTTATTTTGAAATTGACATTTTTAAAGTTTTTTACCTAAACAAGTTGTGGCTAAATTTAATACCCTTTTCTACAGAGTGTTAAGACATAAAACCAGACAACAAATAACACCAGCAGTTTTTACTGACAACTGACAAAGGAAGAAGATAATATTATACATGTTATTTTGAAAAACATCAAAAATCAAGTGTAGCCATTCCACAATATTGATATTTTCATGTTATTGGTATACTCATGATCTTTCACTGAATTGAAATTTCTCTCATTTTTGTTTTAAAAACGTATGGGCCTTCCCAAGAACATGTCAAAAATATTCACAACAATGATTACAACAGTAACTTATAACACTTGTATAGAAATTAATATAAAGATCTTTTTCCTTCAACAACACAGAAAGCATTAAGAGAAGCTAAAACTTCAAGAACTTTTGCCATTTTCAGGAGAAACAAACTAAAGCCATTACATGTACAATAACAATGTATTTAAAAAACTTATCTCCATATATCTCATACAACTTGCAGCTTCAAGTGTTTAACAAATAGTTTTGGCAAAGCAAATTGCACAAAGCAAATAAAATGCTTCATACAAAAGCTCTTCACCCCAAAAAGCGTGCAATATTATTTATTCAGAGACAGTATTTTAGCTGAAGATTCTAATTTCTTGGATACATTAACTTAAATAATTAGAAACATTTATTTTTAATGCTGACAGCCAGTACTGAGAAGTCATACAAAATGTTCAACAGAGGAAATCCACTGATATTTTGAGAAATAGTAAGAGGGTGAAAGGATGAAACTATCATCTGAAGGCAGAATTGCACTGAGGCTAACAAAATTGAAAAGGATTCTTCTATTGTTACATTTTCTTAAATATCAGAACTGAGTTCAAAACCATTTAAATTTTTTTAAAGTCTGATTGACTTTGAACACTAACCCTGAACATGCTGAAATTTTGTAATGGATTTGCCCAGCTTTGAATTTGGAACAGTCCATTCACAGTTTAAGGGATTTCAATATTAAAATACAAAAATGGAGCTACCAACAGTATAGAGCCTGGTCAGACTGCACGGTAGTGCAGGCTGGCCTGGCTCTATACTGGTGGCAAAGGCTAATCATTTTCGGTTCCAGCAGGTTAAGGGCTAATTATGTGTCCCTTTTTTTGTTGGCATTCAATCCCTCATATAAGTCACATTTGGGTATAAGACGCACCCCTTAAATAGACAGACAATCAACTGCAATATTTTGCAATACCTCTTATTGGACGCACCTAGATTTCCATACTCAGTGAATTTAAGTAATGTCTTTGTTTTCCAGTTATATTGGCCTTAAAATAAGACAAAACTAAGATAAGGTCACTAAAAACACAACCTTAAAGTTTGTATAACTTGATCATTTATTTCAATTACTGATTAAGATGGGACTTCATCTAATGTTAGATCTTTTATTTATTTTATTTCCATTAAATAAAGCAGGGTGCCAAAGAAATTTTCTTGTGGCTGCATGTTATAATAAGATGCATCTATATTTCTGAAGTTGAAAATAAGGGCTTCTTATAAGTGAGCAAAAACTAAGCTTTGATTTTAATAAAACTAAAATCTTGGCAACTTGTTACTCAATGACCAAAAAAGTTACTTGTTTACCTATACCTAACAAGAAATTTATGTTAGTACACTGAGTGAATACTACACTCATTTAAAAATACTACACTCACTTTGAAATACTACACTCACACCAAACTTAGAATAGTTTTACTTACAATTAAAGAAAGTATCCACATAGCTTTTTTTAACTATGGATATAAAGTGATATGTTACAATTATGACATTAATAATTTGATTAATCAATACACAATGAAATAATTAATTGGTTAAGCTGGAATGATTTAATTAGTTCAATGAAGAAAATGAATAACCTTTAGCAGTTTGAATGGGATTTAATGTTTTATGAAATGTTAAACAATGAAATGGTATTTTGTACTGCTAGTAACCATGTTACTTAACAACAAACTGAATGAAAATCACTCGATTTTATTGAAACAGCAATGTCCTTTGCAGTCATGAATTACATTCAAACTAGTTTTGTGAAAGAAAAAAAAAACAGAATTTGAAGACACATGGATAAAATAATTCTTGTTTTATGTGAGATTTTCAAATATCCAGTGTTTCATGTTATTCATTAAGCATTTGTGTTTTCAAGAACTTTAAGTTACGCAGTTTTATAAAAGAATATTTTGACATCAAATGTTTTATCCAGTATTTTGACTTATCCAGGAGTTTGACTTATGCAATATTTTGAAATATCCAATATTTTGAGTTTGTCAAGTTTTCTGTTACTAGATTATTTCTGGACTTCACTGTATTTCAGAATTAATTTTATCTGCAATGCATCTTGGTCACAAACATGAACATAACTAAAAGTCTACCGATAAAACAGGTGGCTGTTTCAAATTACTGCTCAAGACATTACTGTTTCACTATTTAACCATTGATGAAAAACTGCACATCTAGATTGAAATTACCTGTTTCAAGATGTAGATCATCATCTAAAATTCATTGTTGTTCAACACATACAGTAAGGGTAAAAACACACACAAAGTGTAAAAACACATAACAAAACATACAACAATGCATTGTGGGAAGTACTAAAACAAATATTGTAATTAACACAAAATGAAAAGGTTTATCAAGTTTCAATTAGAACAGTAAAAATGAAAATTAAAAGACTGAAAAATTAATATTATTAGTGAAAACTGTTACCTAACTTAAAATGGAGAGTATTTTGTGTGCATAATGATAACATTTCACAGTTATCTTAAAAGTGGAAGGTGAAAATTGGAAGTAGATACAGCAATTTAGGTCTTAAAGGCCCGTTTTTACTTACAAAGATGAAATCATAAGATTTACATGTGTTACAGCTATGCTTCTTATAACAATTCATATTATTCAAACAGCAAAACACAACCCAATTTCTACAATTCTGCAGGACACATAAACAGTTCCACTTTCTGGATGATACATCAACTAAATGCAAATAAGCTATGGTCACATGGTAAGTCAGGAGACCCCCAGCAGCTTTAAAAACAAATGTCTAATGTCTGTTATAATCTTAGATGCTTTTAATGGAATAGCTGTAACACTTATGCAAACCCAGTTATTTAAGTTTATCTTTGCAAGTGGAACTGGATAATTAAATATGGTGAGTACATCGTGGACAATCTTCAAACAGGTACCGGTATAAGAGTTACGATTAAAAGGAAAAGAGAACCGTGGTTAATTATCAAGATATGGACAATTATAAAACAATAAATGAAACATGGAACCTCAAAGGAAAGGTTGAATTTCTAACACAGGAAAAAACAATTTACAGTATACATGTACATAATAGACTAAAATGCTGAAAGAAATAAACAGCCATTTTGTTTCATACCATCATTTGCTGAATAATGAAACAGCCAGTTTGAAATGGCCATTTGTGCTGAAATTCAAAGCATGCTACATTGAAAAAAGTTAGAAGGTATGACCCAGGAGCTTGGCTACATTTATAGGACAAACTTTAGGGGTTTGAAAATGACAAATAAGGAAAAGGAAATCTATGATGTACATACCTTCTCTGCCATACCGACGCTTCCATTCTATCTCAAATTCTTCATCATCCATTTCCTCTTCACCTTCTATTTTATATACTGAAAGTGAAATTAAATGTTACAATAACAGGATTGCTTAACTTTGCATGATATAAAATATAAAAAGCACTGTTTGTTTTTTTATTTTTTTGTTTGTTTTGATTTTGGTTGTTTTCTTTTGGTTAATTGGAGGCTGATGGGGGAGATCTTAATGATTTTGGTGGCTGGTTGTAGGTTGCAATCGTGCTCTAAACTTTTTCTTCCACCTTAACCTGACAAAGCTGGTTGGTTAACCAAAAGACAGTTAAATAAAAAATAAATATCTATCTGCAAGTGCTAGCAAAAATAGTAATTTCAGTTTAATGCCTGATTAGCATTGGTTTTCATTTTTACTTCTGATTAGAGTAACCTGGGTTTGATACCCATTCTAGGACTATGAAAGTTGGTTTTCTCCTGGTAGTTAAGTTTCTTCCCACAGAAAGACCAAGATAAATTCAGTCAACATGTGCATGGTCAGTAGCAATAGCTTTGTACAAATACATTGACAATGTTTGTTGGTCACGAGTATGAAGCAGAGTTGGTGAGTGAAGCCCTATAAAGCAAAGCTGTCCTAAAGGCCATAGAGGCTGGTAATTTCTAAAGTAATGGTACAAACATAGCTTGACATTGGCTTCACATACCTGCTGGCCTATACAAGGACACAGGAAGGCTGGCTTCAGAACAACCGTATTCATTCCAGGCTCGAACACGGAACACATAGTCAATACGAGGGTGAAGTTTCTGTATGGTGTGGCTGCAAATTTTCAGGCCTGACACAAGCTGGCGCCATTCAAAGCTTGGTGGGCATCTAACCTGAAAAACAGAAATCAAAATAAAGAATTCAGTTAACATCATTTGTAGACAAAAACAGAAGTCTTTACACAATATTTATTTCACAGGTTTTATTTGAGAGAGCTACATGCAGTGTCTACGCTTTCTTTCTAACAGTAAGCCCCCCCACCCCAGCCCTGCCAAAATTTTAGATATCGAGAGTTGATGCAGGTACAATAGTCTACAATAAGTAGTAACAATAACTCAACTCTTATTAGGTAAACCATAATTTATATTTAAAAAATGGTTTAAGAATCAGATTTATCAAGTTTGTTCTTGCCTGTATACATGAATTAAACATTTTTCCATCATGCCTGGATTTATTGAATGATTGTAGGTGGTCCGTATAATGGACAAAGTAGCAAAATATACAACCAAAGAGAAATATCAGTTATCAGAATGCCCAAATTAACACACAGACGGTAATAATAATAAATATCCCTTTAAATATGTCATTCTGATTTTTTTACTGACATACAAATTCATATTTGTAAACATCACTTTGTATGTCATATGAAATTATGATGTTGCATGTTAAATGATAAAAAGATTGCCCCTGGAGCCAATGGGGACTTGAACTTTTTCTGATGCATTTCCCCTTTGTATTAGGGATGAAAGTTTGTAAGAAGATGCAGAAAGAATTTTTTTTTTCTTAAATAACTACAGATCATACCTCTATTGTATAAGTGAGGTTACATGTATATTTGATTGCCTCGGCTACTATAGCAGGTCTCCAGTTTATCTCAACGGTCTCTGTGTCGATTATGATCATGTCCGGTTTGTGTATGGGCATGCTGGGTGGAACTGAAATACACAGTCATGTACCTAATTAAATCAAGGTCCAAACCAATTATTAATCAACACAAATGACTCAGAACTACTTATACAGATATTAAAGCAAAACAGCTCAGGTTAAAATCAATCTTCAAACAAAAGTCCCCAAGTGAAACAAGCATGGCTTTAATTTCTTTTTCTTAAATCATTGTTCAAACAGTGATTATAATAAGCACATTTACACTATCTGATGTAAACAAAAAAAAAAAGCTCATAAAGTTCGAAGATTAATTGTTGTATTCCGTAAGAAATCATGGATATTCCATGGTATCTGCATAAATGAAAAAATAAAATGTCATGCTCGGTGCCTCAGCGATAATAACCATCCAATCGGATAAAAATCAAACCCTCAAACCCACTATGCCATTAGTGGACAGTGTACTAGTACTTTAGTCAAAACGAATAACCAACCAATGAAATAACAGAATAGATTTTACCATATTTGGTGAGGACTTCATAGTAAGGATGCTTCAGGAAGATGGCCTTGTACTCTACAGGTTTGTAATCAGCAAGTGCTTGCTCGCGGTCTTTCATCAACGGAACTAAAAAACATCATTTCAGTGTTATAGATGATCAATAAATATATAGAAAGATAAAACCTGTTTAAAGAGAGCTTTATTGGAACAGGTGATTCATTAATCAGTATATATGATAGATTTATCAGCATAACAGACAAATTAATCAGTATAAGAGCAAAAGCTCCAGACATATTTAATTGTAGAAAGATTTATCAGCATTAGCTATATTGATGAGTATAAAACTATAATACTCAATCTAAGAAAAGTGCTTGTTCGCTTTTTATTACAAAATAATTATATGTATAATTTAGCTTTCTAAACATTTTTAATCAGCATAGAGGTTAATCAGTATACAAGATTAATGAACAGCAAAAGTGAGGATCCAATCTGTATGAAGGTCATGTATAAAGTAACCATAAATCAGTATACACACATTTAATTGTTTTAAAAGATAAAATTCTTCACTAGTAAAATGAATAGTATATGGCGTTGGCAGTAGGATATATTGTTCTTTGGAACAACACTCAGTTATTCTGTACTTCAAATACAGAGCACAAAACTTCTAACTTGTATTTACTGCTCATGAAGACTGCTTTCTCCAGTCCTAACAAAAACTTGCACATCACGATACAGATCTTAAAATATGTTGCAAATAGAACAAACAAGCTAAAGTAAAAACTACCTTTATCTCTACAAGCAGAGCTGCCTGGACAAATATCGGCAGAACCTTATGGAATTCGTAACGGAAAATCTTTAAAAGTATATTACCCTGAGTTCTGTAGAATGAGATAGGTGGTGTTGGTTCACTAATGTCACCATTTTCTGTCTTGGCTCGGATTCTAAACCGGTAGTCCTTTCTAGGACTGATGTTCTTCACAGTGTAGTCTGGTGTTGTGATGTCCGTGGCGACTGGCTTCCATTCTTTGTCTGTCTCCCCGGCCTCCTGCATCTCAATCCTGAAACAAACAATTCAAAGACTATAAAATAATTGTTATAGGCAAATGATTAATTTTCATTTCTTCACCAGTTAAGCCAAAATGAAAATTTTTTAATTTACTGTGATGTTGAAAAAGTTACTTCAGTTAATTTGGCATGCAGTGTTGTTTTTTTTTCTTTTGTGGAAATCTGGGTCATATGTGTAAGAAGTATGATTTAGCTAGCATATATTTGATCTGATGAACCCTTGCCCTGAAACTGAATTTTCAGTCAATTGAAATAAAGAATTCATAAGATTCATTCAAGATACCTTGTAAATAACTGTCAAGGTCAAGGTCATAGTCACTGCAATAACTTCTGTAATGGAAATAGCTGTACTTTTTCATTTATAAAGGCATCTTATTACTGTTATAAAATATTACATAAATTTAGCTCATCTGAACAGATCCAACGGATTTCAGCAAATTATAGCAATTGATTTCTGTTGTCACACCAAGCCATCTTGACCTTTTAACTTTATAATGAAGTTAAATTATACATGGCACCTATGTTTAAAGACCTGTCTGCAGTTTTTTTATATGTCACACTTGACACCAGCCCCTGTCCTTGAAACTAGCCTTGACCTTTTAGTGTGTGTCTGATGTGCACTGCATCTTTCCACGCCAATTTCTGTAAGTTTCCAACTATCTGGCCAGTATGTGTTTTTTATGTTAGGCAGACAAGTGTTTAATGACTCTCGACCAATATCATTTCACCCTAAACAGATTTTCAATGGTGCCTTGGTAACACACTACTAGAAAGAACTTAACCACCTGCTTCCATTTAAAAAAATACAGGTTGTATTCATTGATATTACTTACAATGAAACATTTTACCTTGATTATTTACTGCCTGCAATGCATTACCGTCTATTTTTAAAATGTTGGCAATGACATAGCGTAACTTAATTACAATGTTTTTCTGTCTAGATTTTTGTCAATACTGCATTGTGGTTTGACACATTTTTGGAGCATAATGTAATAGTTTTCTGTCATATGGCATTTTTATCTCCTAATATTATATAATTTGTCATTAAAAAGTAGTGTAAACTTATTTGCACCTGTAACTAATTGGCGTAGAGCTGTAATAACGTGGTATGTAGGCCCGATGCCATCGAAGTCGGGCAGAAGTAGGCTCTTCCTCCCACACCTCCGTCCTGGCGACTGGTACTGACAAACGTACTGTAAAATTAAATTGACACAGCTAAATTATAACATCAAAAAGATATGCTATTTTCTTATCATCACCAAAACAAATACCAGCACCATTACCCGGTATATTTCTTTTATCAGAACAAAGCCTCAGAGGATAAATTGTTGCATGAGGAACAGGGTTTTTGATGATCTAATTTACTCGCTTCATAATATTTCAGTTTTATGTAACGTTTCCAAATGAAATGCAAACAAACAGCTCAGTCAGCAGAGATATAATTATGAAAATGTATGAATTACCGTAACAATGATTTAAGGCACACTTTTTCATATATAATCATGACTGAAGTACTTTTTCTCTTAATTTGCAAACATGACATCTAATGTCTTTAAGTCGCAGTCACTGAGTAGTCCTGAATTATTTTTTTGTAAAATAATTTGAAATAAGCAAGGTTAAAGAGTGCCAATTTTCTTCATCAGAATGATAACTGTGTTATTCTGCAACATCAGTATTCTGAAAACTCATTAGGACTGTACAAGACAGTGCCAAAATAAACACTCAGAAAAGAATTAACTTTGACTGTACAACCTATAAAGTCAGCATTTCTGAGAACTCAAGAACATGAAGCTAACTTCACATAACTTACAGCAAATACAAAATACAGGTGTCATGTCAAACTTTTGCTGACATTTCAAATAATCATATCTGACAGAAAGGGGTTATACAGAAAAGTTTCACTAATTCTACCAGTCAGAAATCATCTAAATAAGTAATCCATGGAAACTGCAGATATTATTAATTCTGAATATAAGAATTTGTATTTTTATTCAAATTGCTGCTTTTCATGAGATTCAGAAATTATCAATCTTGTCTTAACCCATAACCTGCTGAAACCCAAAGTGATTAGCCTTTGCCACCAGTATAGAGCCAGGCCAGCCTGCACATCCGTGCAGTCTGACCAGGCTCTATACTGTTGGTAGTTCAATTTTTGTATAATCATATTGAAATCCCTTAAACTTTGAATGGACTGTTCCAAATTCAAAGCTGGGCAAATCCATTTTAAAAATTCAGCAGGTTCAGGGTTAAGAGTGAAACTTTACTGTATAAGAAATGGCTTGTCAGATTATTTTCCTTCAAATGTTTTTCATGAAATATCATTACAATACTGACAAAACAGTTGCAAAAGCACATTTTTTAAACAGTGTCAAGAGATACTACTTTTATTATAACAAACAGTAAAAATTCATTGTTGGTAGAAAAACTGAAAGAAAAAGGCATAAATAAATAAACACTAAAAATAAAACAACAAGGAATTATACAATGTTGATATGTCATATATTATCTCCCTTTAACAGACCTGCAAATGACTGTGTCCAAAAAAAAAAAAAAAAAAAAAAAAAAAAAAAAAAAAAAAAAAAAAACAAATGACTGTGTCCAAGAAAACAAAAAACAACAACAAACAAACAAAAGAAAGATTTGATTGTATATGTTTAGTGAAATAATAGAAATACTGCTATCTAATATGTCAAAAAGATTGACATTAGTCCTTAATGTGTAATTTAATTGATGCTAATTTTATTATGTACTATCTCTTAATTTGCTTAAATGTTTAATTATTCCATTTATATAGATGTCATATAGATGTTATTCCATACAAATGGATTTATTTACCACATTTCAAGTTTTACTAATGAATTCCTTTGACTAAATTTAATGTATTACAGCACCTATTCTTATCTGCAATATTATATCTTGCATGTCTTAACCATAATTTCATATATATTTTCTTCTCTGTACTAATAGTGTATGAGCCAGTGTAAAAAGCTCATTAGAGCTTAATTTCCTGCTTGTTATTATATATCCGACTTAATAAAAAAAAGTTACTTGACTTGACTTGAAGATTGATCAATTTTTTGTAAACTTTACACTGTAATGAAACAAAAGTGTCTAAACTTTTATACTGTACTCAAACAATGTTTAAAACTTTTTACCTTATTTATATCAAACAAAGCTGTAAAGTTTATACTGTAATCAAATAAAGTTGTAAACTTGATATCCAATCAAATAATACTTAATCAAATTAAGTTGTAAACTTTATACCTAATCAAACAAAGCTGTTAACAATATTATTATGAATGATATCTTGAATTATCAAGGTACTTTGGCATATAGCATTCAATATTTTGATAATTAATTTTGGTCTGTAATGTTTGAAATTCCCTGGTTTTGTAAAGTTTGATAAGCAAGTAAGTTTCTAGATGACCTTGAACTCTGACAGTTCTGGGTAAAGATGACCTTGAACCCTGACAGTTCTGGGTTAAAAGAATGGATCAAGGAAATACTGTGTCAGCCTGTGATATATAAAATTGTATGGCATTATTTGGCTCTGTGTTTTTCACAAGAATTTGGAGAAAAAAACCACAATGACACAGATGTACTGTTCAAGAGTTTACCTTAGCAACCATTGAATATATATTATGTTTAATTTTACAAGCATACAGGTCAAGGTCAGGCTTGCATACGGGTCAATGTCAGGCTTGCATATGGGTCAAGGTCAGGCTTGCATACGGGTCAATGTCAGGCTTGCATACGGGTCAAGGTCAGGCTTGCATACGGGTCAATGTCAGGCTTGCATACGGGTCAAGGTCAGGCTTGCATACGGGTCAATGTCAGGCTTGCAATGCTTATTCAGTCAACCCTTTGTTGTAGTTGTTTTCTAAAAAGAAAAAATAACCAAAGACCTTAAAAACAACCGTGTTGCAATATGCTTCAACTTCCAGAAATATAAGTATCAAATTTCGTTTCATTTTTCGTCACAGGTTTAAAACATATCACAAAAATCCTAACAGGTTTTTATACATGTCAATACCTACTAGCTACAGAAAGAAAAAATGTCAAAGAAGCCATTAATAAACACTCAGGCATGTAGATATTGTCTGTTATTAATTATTCCTCCAGTAAGTCTTGTATCTTACTGACTAATTACTCTATTATCTTGGAATATCATAACCATGTGGGTTGGTACAAAAGTAACCATCACAACATTGACAAATATATCTTTCAGAGAGCCGTTACTTGTGCTTGAACTAGTTTTCATGTATTTTGAGTTTCCCAATGCAGAAATGTCAGTATCAAAGCATGGAAACACTGTTATTTAACTAAAAGATGCTGAATAATAGTTAAGATTAATCATTCTCTGAAATTATTTCAGCTGTGGAGTTTGGCAGTTTAAATTTATACACATTATTTCCAGTTAATTAGTAGTTATGAATCTTTGATCAGACTATGAACTTTTTCATATCAAAACACAGGCCCTGCCTGATTTAGTTGGGTTCAATCTTGTTACCTCTTAACCTATGGCAGGTTATGGCTTTTTAAATTCAAAGCTGATATAAGTGATAAGTTAGGCTAAACTGAGGGATGTTTTAGTCACAAAAAGTAAGTCATAATGGGTATAACTTCAAGAATGAAACTTATATAGCCTTTCTTCCCAAACAGAAGTTTTCATGATAAACCATGCAAATTAAAAGCCATTGCAAAGGGCCTAGAAAATCACTCTTTATTGAAAGGAAATTTGGGACTTATTTAGCCACTGAGAACCTTTTTGTATAAAGCATGTCCGCCTTTTACTAATTGAGTGCAGTGCTTATATTTAGATACCTTCATCACACAACTGTTATTAGTAACATACCCAAAGGTGCAAGAACTTGTGAAACGACCCTCACATATCCTTTGACCTAGCTTGCTGCATAGATATAGATTATGGCAATAACATAAGGATTACATTATTAGGAATCATCAAATCAATCTGCTGTCTTACAATATAAGGCATTCCATATCAGCACTATGTAACATTTTTTTTATTCTCTGTTTCCTAATGCGTTTATCAAACAAAATATTAACTTTTGTGTACTGACAAGTTCTTGGAATCATTTTCGATGCTTTACACCTCTGATGATTTAATTATCATTTGATTTTGCAAATCAATGACTTCTGCAAGCTATTATTCTAGTAAACTCAATAAATTTGATGACATGGAGTTTTAATCACCTCCCTTTCCTTCAGTAACAAATATTTTCCTGAGAAGTACCATCTTCCTCCCACCCCTCATATAGGAAACTGCAGAAACACTTAACCAGGATTGCTCAGAGTGGACACCAAGCTACCAAGCTCTCTCCCCTTATACATAGTGACCTTGACAAATGATTCCACATTGAACTTGCAACCTTTGCCATGACAAAGGAATGTCTAACATTTTAGGTATAGCAGACATAATGATTAATTGTCGACATCTAGATATCTATCAAACTTGCAGTTCAGTAAGGACTGTAGTCTCATTTGCAATAAATGTTTGCTTACATAAGTTATGACAAGAGTATGACATAACATCATGATTTTCTAATAATGCATTAAAATTATCAATTGATATGGATAATCACCAAAATAAAGCCTTCTGGAACTTGGAAAAACTTCAAGAAAGCATCACTATGCTCTCCCTTTGGGTTGGCAGAAATGAGGGTGTTAATCAAGCAGGGAGGGGGCTGAACTAGTGAACTACAGAATAACATCCATCGTTAAAACTGTTCAAATTGGTAAGAGCTGATTTTTGTGCATAATGGGTAACAAGTTTGATCCTCCACTGCACCAGTTAAACAACTACCAATAAAAGTCTTTTGGACGCACACATTAAAATGAAGTACCATGTATGAATACTGGAAAAAGACCTGGAAGATCTCTGGAATAGAATGTTTCTGTATCAGTGTAGTACATCGATATTCAAAAAAAAAAAAAAACAACCTAACATTACTAAACTCTTTAGTGGTGTCTGTCATATGGGCAGTCAGCAGACAAACAGATAAAGACAAAGTATTTCAGAGCTGCTGTGTGAAAGTTATAAAAAATAAAACAGACAAGAATGGTTTTTTAGTCTCATTTACAAGCAGTTCCGGCACTCATTTTTATTTGGACATTCATTAAGTGCCCTAAACATTGTGAAGGATATTGCCAGTCAGATGTATATATCAACATCCTGAGGTGGAATGGATATCTGGACTATTCTGTAAATAAGCCATCATGTTACTGTTTTCATCTCATGGTTTGAGGCTCGCTTTTTCTAGAACTTGCAAAAATAATGTTTTGAAAGACAAACATTTAATTCATTAAATAGATTCTTGATTATGTAGATGTTTAAAAAACTGTTGAAAACTCATATAATTAGCGCTACAAAAGTATTTTCTACAAAAGCATGCAAAGCACGTGCTTTCTATGAGAAAATGCTACTGACAGCTCATCAGCACTGAATCCAGTCAATTAAAATACACATACCTATGTAGTTATCAAAACTCCTGAAGCACTTCTTGTGCCTCCTTTACTGCAGCACTAATTCAAAAAAAAAAATGCTTTTACGTGCAATTTCTTGTCTCTTGCTTAGTATCAGGAATAATTCCAAAACTTTGACCACACCAGGGGTGGAAAATGGACAGAAAATAGAATCCACACCACTAGCCTGCACACCACTAGACTGCACAAAGACCACCAAAAGGCAGTGATCAACTAAACCAACTACTCAATTAGTCGAAGAGAAAGTGAGGATCCCCCAAGGTCATTTACCATATGACAATGCTGATAAGCCTGCTAGGCTGTTGTTATTAGCAGTAATAAATGGTGAGGTGAAAAATGGGGTACAGTTAATCCAACAAGGCTTATCAGTAGTCATCTAAACATGTGTCTGAGTGAATGTGATGTATCAGAGGCAGGTTTGCAGAATGCTTGCTTATTCTTAACAGATTTCAAACACCTTGTCTTGTATTAATTTCATGCACAGGTACAATATGTATTTTTTCTCAAGATGATATTATTATGAGATGATGTAAGGCAAGCAATCTAACAGAATATTATCAGAAGATAAAACCTTAAAATTAGTTGATTTTCACTGAAATAGTATAATTATGAGCATAACTGAGTTAATTTTAAAGAATAATTATGTTTGATTACTGGATATTTCTACAGATGAACTTGCCTAAGTAATTATATTTAGGGCATACCATATTATAAAATCAATTTGTAAACTGTGGAATTTGATTTAAAAATTACTTATCAAATATAATTATTTATTGTTTATACACTTATTTGTATTATTATCTTACTCCAATAAAAATGCAAAATGTAGCATTGGAGGCAAAATGTATGAAATTCAATTTTAAATTAAGTCATGATTTATATCTGAAATAAAAAAAGGATAAACTGCACTTATTTCAGGGTTTATTGTTAATGCTGTAAAATGTATAGTGTTCCTTGATAATAGCTGGAACTGTTATTTTGTGTATAAGTAGACGTGTGACATGGATTAATGCAGAGAATTCTGGTATATATGAACAGGCCTTCTAAATGTGCCTTCATACATGTTTATACATGTGTATGTATCAGAGTAAGAGTACTAGTTCAGTAATTGAGACCACATGTGACCAAGTAATAAAAACAAAGATTACCTGTTATTCTGTGTAGAAAGGTGTGATGTAGAGAAGGACAGACTCTATGTTAATGCATTTATCTTGCAAGCTTATATTTTATTAGCTATTTTACCCAGTTCTTTATCATTTTCCTTATAATAAATATTCACAAAAATTAAATATTCACTTAAAATTTGGTTAAATCTCAGCGAAAACAAATGCTATGCCCCTGTGTCAAGATACTTGAATTGTCTAAACTATATCAGCTGTAAACTATATCAGCTGTAAACTATATCAATATCAGCTGTAAACTATATCAGCTGTAAAGGACCAACGCTCACTGTTAGTGGAAGACAATGGTTGAGGTGTAGAACATAAGAGGGTAGATCACAAGACTTCTGATCTGCATGGTTCGATAAATCCAACCATAGGGGTTGCAGTGACTTACGGTATTGACAAAACATGACACTTTTGCTACAAATGATGGTCTAAACTTAGAAAACTGGTCTGAGTCATCAAACAGGATTATGTAATTTGCAAGAATCTTTTTCCTTAAGGAAAATAAAATAAATAGGATTAAATTTATTTAATAATGAAATACACTCACTTAACTGGTTCCATCAAAGGTGACAACTCTACGTTTTAGCAACATTACACAACCATATACCCCCACCCCCATTTTAATGCTCCTATGGACCAGGCATTTAACCGATTTTATTTCAAAGGCTTCAAGTTCTCTTTGAAATACATCCTCTCATTTACATATTATTACTTCTGAGCCAATAAAATGTGTTGAAGAGCTTTTAAAACATATTGGATTGACTGTGTGACATAGCGTTTTATTCATGAAAATGTTCTTACTTAATATTCACTGGAATTTACTGAATCAATATATTAAATAAACATTAATATAGGATTTCTCATTTATTTTGTGCCAAAGATGTGAGGAAGTGTTTCAACAGGGTGTATGGTATTCATAAAACCAGTTTTATCCTGGTTTTATTAAGTAAGAAATAATAGATCTATATAAAATGCTCATTAGTAGTTTAACATTCATATTTCAGAATTCCATTTCATTAATCCAAGACCACATTATTGTGTACTTCATTAACTCCTGCATACTCGAATTTACATAAGATTAATAAAACAAATGCAAAGAAAGTTGATAACCAGTGCCTTAGGGGGCTTTTATGAACTATATACCTCATTCATCTTGACTAAAACAGGGTACAAAAAGAATTACTCCTTTCTTACAGAGAGACTGTAAATAAAGCCACAAACTGTTATTTTCAAAGAGAATATAAATTGACTTGATTTTGTCTCTCAGGCCTACATCAATTCTGACAAAACTCTTACATCTAACACAGAAATACCTGGTGCAAAGTAATTCTCAGGACTCTTGAGAAATTCAGATATTGCATAAGAAATTTCGCGGGGAGAATGTGAAAACGTTGTAAGTAGAAAAAAATAAATAGGCAGATAGCATGTTTTCACATTCTCCCCTTGACACATCAAACAAAACTGACATAGTAAAGGCAGCCTGGCAGTTGCTTTCATCCAAATACTTTGTACATAATTTCAATATTTCTGAATGCCTACCAATAGCTTACAAATAATTTCTATAGTTTTTGGTTGTCAACATGACTGACAAATGATTTCTATGTAATGTGGCTGACAACAAGATAACTGACTAATGATTTCTGTGTGTCTGTCAATCAGATGACTAACAAATAATTTCTATGTTTTTTGGTTGTCAACCAGATGACTGATAAATATTTTCTGTTGTGTGACTGTCAACCAGATAACTGACAAATGATTTCTATGATTTTTTGCTGTCAACCAGATAACTGACAAATGATTTCTATGTTTTGTGGCTGTCAACCTGATGACTGATTAATAATTTCTATGTTTTGTGGCTGTCAACTAGATAACTGACAAATAATTTCAATGTTTTGTGGCTGTCAACCAAATGATTGACAAATAATTTTCAAGATTTGTGGATGTCAACCAGATGACTGTGGATAATTTCTATGTTTTGTGGATGTCAACCAGATAAATGACAAATGATTTCTATGATAAGTGGCTGTCAACCTGATGACTGATTAATAATTTCTGTGTTTTGTGGCTGTCAACAATATAACTGAGAGATGATTTCTATGTTTTATGGATGTCAATTAAATAAATAACAAATAATTTTGATGTTTTGTGGATGTCAGCCAGATGACTGACAAATAATTTTCATGTTTTGTTACTGTCAACCAGATAACTGACAAAATTAATGTTTTCTTTGTTTTGTGGCTGTCAACCAGATGACTGACAAATAATTTCTATGTTTAGTGGCTGTCAACTAGATGACTGACAAATAATTTCAATGTTTAGTGGCTGTCAACTAGATGACTGACAAATTATTTCAATGTTTAGTGGCTGTCAACTAGATGACTGGCAAATAATTTCTATGTTTAGTGGCTGTCAACTAGATGACTGACAAATAATTTCAATGTTTAGTGGCTGTCAACTAGATGACTGACAAATAATTTCAATGTTTAGTGGCTGTCAACTAGATGACTGGCAAATAATTTCAATGTTTTGTGGCTGTCAACCAGATCACTGACAAATAATTTCTATGTTTTGTGGCTGTCACCCAGATGACTGACAAATAATTTCTGTTTTGTGGCTGTCAGTTAGATAACTGACAAATGATTTCTATGTTTTTTGGATGTCAACCAGATGACTGACAAATAATTTCTTTGTTTTGTGGCTGTCAACCAGATGACTAAAAAATAATTGCTATGTTTTGGAGCTGTCAACTAGAAGACTGACAAATGATTTCTTTCCAGGTGGTTGAGAAAAACTTTAACTTTTTTTCTGGCTAGGAACCAAATAATTGAAAATAAAAATATTTTCTGGCAACCAACAAGACAGTTGGCAAATAATTTCACTATTTTCTGGCTACCAAACAGATATTTGCCAGAAACTTCAATATTTTATTGCCACCAACAAGATAATGCTGACAAATACTTTCTTACGGCTGCCAATCAGACAGATAACAGAAATTTTCAGATTGCTGTAATTTTGGCAGTTTATAAACATTCATTATTTGCAGAAAGTTACTGTATTTTTTTCAGTCAAGTTCTTTCTAGATACATTGTAATCAGGTATTCAGAGTTTTCAGATAAATGCTGGTGACTGAAAAAGACTAGGTACCAAGCTTTAATTGACTATGCTCATTCATATTATTTCAACCCTTAATCACAGGGGGCTGTTAATCACAGGACTAGTCTCAATCAATGATAATACACCATCCCCACACTGTGTTAGCTCCAGTGCCGTTAATTAAACACTGTTTTGTACTATTCGTTAAGAATGTTCCTAAACAGGGGCCATCTTTTACACAGTCCAAGCTAGCTGTCTTTTCGAAGACTGATTTAATAGAAAATGCTTTTTTCTATAAAAAAATACCTCACTTATCAAAATCAGACCCAGAAGGAATGCCCATGTTTGGTAAGGAATGGATAATGTTTGAATATTTGAATATTTGAATCCTACTTCAACACAGAATTTCTACAGAACTTCCAAAATGAGCACAGTTACACTTCTTCTTATAGGCAAATATGATTTTTTTATATGATGGTGATTTCCACACAACACATTATTTTCACTTGTAAAAAATATTGGAAAAAATGGACTTGGAAAAAATGGAAAAAATATTGGAAAAAATATTGACCTGAACAGTGTAGTTTCTATTGCCCAATAAAAGAGTTTCTAATCTGTGATATAAGGTCTGGCTAATCTAACATATGAAAAAAAAAGTGTAAAAGAAAAGAAAAGGTTTCTGCAAAACAAATGGAACACTTAAAAACATAAAAGTACATAAAATCTCGACACTGCACTGTTTAAAATTTCCATAAATTTCACAGTGAAAAAAGGGAGGTAATTTTAGACATCAAGCGAGCTAGTGAACAGTAATAGTGCATAAAATTTTGGCCAATATATATTATCATAGCTAGAAAATGTGGAGTTGATGCAAAACTGTCTTATCTTTTATAACATGAAGAAAAACTTACAGCTGTTTGCCTTTAACTCAAAGTGCATTTTTTTTGACAATCATTTCTTGCTGCTGAATCTGATGAATTTTGTGCAAATGTCTTATCTCATGTGATATAATCATACAATAACTTCAGTATGCCTTCTTCTCATTAAAACACAGCTAAGCATACCTGTGTCTGCAATGTCTGGAAATATTGTTTCTTCCAGTCGCCAATATTTGCATGAATCAGCAAATCTGTTAAGAAGTTTATCATCCAGTAGTACAAGCATCTGTTAAGATATTACAGAGAACACAAATAGATGCCATATGGTGGTCACCCTTGGAAACAATGAGGCAGATCTTTGTCCATTGATAATTAACAAGGTCAACAAATACTGTTCCGCTGCTACGATTTTCTAGTATTTTGTAAGTATCTAAGAAAAACATGCCATTCAGTGGACTTTAAGACAGACTGGCAAATTCTTAACCTAGATATATTTTTGAAAGTCACTTAACTTTAAAAGATGTACCCATAAGACAGAAGATACAATAAAAATGCATTTATTTGCCAAACTCTACCATTTTATAAATCTAGGTCTTTTGTAGGGTCATATATACATATTGGAAGGACACTTAAGTTCAAGTTTTTTTGCAGATTCTACTAATGGCCTTCAGCTTTCATTTTTAAACTTGGAAGATTCTATTTTTTCTTAGTGATACATTTAATGTTACATAGATATAATAACAGAAATTTTAAAATGCGTCAGCAGTACCTGATCCAGAAAATAAAAAATAATTAAATATAGCAGGTGTGAAAGTGGCATACCTTAGAATTCCGAGTATTCCGTTTTCTTCAAAATCATATGTGTGAATGGTTACTGAATGAATTATTACCAGATATCATTTATATGTCAATTAAAAATTCTAAGTACTAAGATCAAACTGGATCCACTGAATCAGGTATTTGTCTCTATATAGAGTTGTCGCTGTATCATTTTGGTTGGACCTGGTCAGTTATTACAAATGCACATTAACGAGGTAGCTGTAACTTAAAAAGTGTAAGCTTTAAGGAAACATTTTTGACCACATGTTCTTCTTTATACCATATACTATTCTTCATTTTTTTTAAGAGAATGAGCAAATTAAAAAAAAATTCACTGTATATCATCCGTAAATTTTAGGGTATGTCCCTTGACAGTAAAACTGCGTAAAATGTACTGAACCTGAACCTGCTGTGATAAAAGTTCAAAGGTCAAAGGAGTTCCTGCTTATGAAATCAAACAAAAAATTGAAATATCATTACATTTAGGTTTATGTTAGTACCCCAAAAAATGTCAGACTAGCTTTAAGAGCATGGTTAGAGTGTTTTATATTAATTTACCCAACTTAAAATAATATTATTGATAATATTCAAAATATAAATGGGTATTTCTGTGTTGAACACTAGCCCTTTGAATAACATCTGGGCAACAAGTCAAAATGCATGTATTTCGAGGTTGCAGTTTTTCGTTGTATCTTGGGATATGAAATAAAACGAGGAGTTGATTACATACATTCAAAATTTTTGACTTTGAGTACCCTTTAATATTTTTGTCAATTACTTATGCTGAAGGCATACTTTTAGATGAATTTCTGGTTTAGTTCATACATACCGGTATTTACCTATACAAACCAAACTTACTGCAAACTGTTACTGTCTGTCTGGTTATATTTTGATCTAATCAGCTCTAATATATAGTGTACAGAAGTGTGTTTCCAATAGCAAATACAAAACAGTATCCTTGGTGTGAAAAAATAATAGACACAGGCCAGCACAAATGGTAGATAAAAACGTTTAACTAACTGAATATGACAGTCTATGCCATCCTCATGTAAAATTCTACTGAGCTGCAGAAACTGATGTTTTTTTACCTCAAATTATATGCTGACATAGATTTTCTTAGTACACAAACTTTTCTGAATTGTTTGAGGTTTATATGTCATCAAAATTTTATTTAGTCAGCTAAAAAGCAGCTAAGACAAATTTCAAAAGCTAAAATGATATGATGCGGTTTATGCCTGAAACACTTGCTATCAATCAAGGGAGGTAATCTAAATATTACTTGAGTTATCTTTCTCCAACTGCACTCCTATAAGTATTATTTTCTTTTATGCCTAGCATCTACAAAAGAACTCAGGGCAAACACTGCAGACCAAGATCAGATGCCGTAATATGCCGTAATATATAGAGTACTATATCAAACTGTTTTATACAGTGATTCCAGTTTGATAAAACAGAATTCCTGACCCAAGAAAAGAACTTAACAATAATCTTTTAGATACAAAAAACAAACCTGTGACCCCTGAAGACGTCAAATTGTTGATGGCAAATACAAAATGTTAAAAATGTTCACCTTTTTATTTCAAACTTAAAATTCTTTAATTCTCTGAGCAACCACAGAACTAAACTCCATAGAAACCTATGTTTTAGACTTCCAGCAAGGAACAACCCCGTCAAATTACATAAATTACATTGACTTCTACTGAGTGGTATAGGAGGTGCAACAAGAAATACAAGTGACAACACAAACTGAGTGTCACATGAGTTCATCAAGGTCAAGCTTTGGTCAGAAGAGCTCAGTCAACATTGTTTTCCTGCTCACCTTGTTAAAGCAGCTCTCTGGAAATATTTCTGGTCTCAGTGTGTTTGAACAAGTAAAATTACACGACACTCTGAATGTGACACTCCATCTTAAGAAAGTAATACATTACTTACGCTACATATATCACATACTTGATAGGGTTTGCACTAGGTATTATGTAAAGTTTTCTAGAAGCAAGAAAGAAAAACAACAAGATTATATATGTAAGGTGAACTACTTTATTATACGTGTAATAAATATACAAAGCATGCTTCTTTCTAAAATCTACAATACACACCATTCTAATCAAATTTTGCAAAAATTAGCTAATACATGTGAAATTAATATTGTTATGATGAATATAGTCTATTAAGTATTCCTTACTACACATGCTAAATACACATATGCTGTTTCTTGTGTAAAGCTAAATACACATATGCTGTTTCTTGTGAATAGCTAAATACACATATGCTGTTTCTTGTGTATACATATTTACCAGGTGACACATTTTAAATTGTCATACATTATAATTTCAACAAATTTTAACAAGACCTAAGCTATATTAATTCTTTGAAGTGACACAATATTTGTTAACCTGTTTATATCAATTTTAACCTTAATATATGATTTATAATGGTAAATCAGCTTAGTACCTCCGTGAAAGTCTCCATGTGTATAGAAATTGCAAGAATTTCAAATTATTAAAAACTTTAAATGTAAGGGCACAACCCCTCATTCTTTTTAATAAATACGAACAACACAAGGTTTTACACAAAAACCTGTGCTACAACAACAAAAAAATAGACATAAAATCTTTGTTTGCCCATGCCCTAAACAGTTTTCTGGTTATTTCTGGAAATTTTAACACTGTCATGTTACTAACAAATTCAGTTACTTAGAACAAATGCTGATAAACCATTATAAGTGATATAACTGTTTCCTATGCACACTAATCAATCACTTACCAAATTGTTAAATTTCAATTCCCTAAATAAAATCAGACTTTTGCATTTGCATTGCTCTTGTCCAAAAGTTCTAACCAAAATTAAAGAGGAAGATTTGAGAGCTAATCAAGTTGTTAGTAAAGACTCTATCAGCCAATCAAATCATATATAAAAAAACTTCAAGAACCAATCAAATTATACAATACCAGTTTCAATTTTGCCAAAAGATCTTAAGGGGCAAATAAGGAAGATCTTGCATACAGTGCATAAGAAACAGTGTTTGATTGATGAATCATGCTACATTTGTGTTTAATTTCTGTTTCATAATAAGTAATGTGCAATCTACATGTATACAGTGCAGGTGCAACTATGTATATACAAATATATTACTGTGATACAAAAATAACAACAAAACCTACAGTACTGTTTCAGATTTGGCTGTTGACTGTTTTGTAGATGATTTACCTGACAGTCAAAAAATTCATCCCTTTAATAAGATTCAGTTTAATTCAACCAGGTTTGATTCATCACACAGCCCCATGGCTAGACATATTACACAGTGCTATTTCATACCTCTCTTTGAAATACTGTCTACCCATATTTCTACATGTATTCCATATAATAATTTCAGCTCTGATTCTTCAAATTGTATGTCATTGTTATACTAGATGCTAATTTATAAGGTTCTTGTGTGAGTGAACTCTACTGAACAACTGGTTACATATGCAACAACTGATTTCTATTACTATTAAAAATGGAGCATATATTATATAAAACATGGTGAAAACAAAATGAGAAAAAAAATAACAAAGAAAACTAGGGAATGTTCTAAATATAACAATTCTGAGTGAGTTAAAATGTTTTACAGTCAAATAAGACAATAGTCAATAAGGCATTTTCCCATGAAAGCACCTTCTTGTAAAATATCAAAGTTAATCATAAACATAGATTGGTTTTAGGCACTTAATTTATTGCACATAAGAGACCCTGAAGAGGGAGATAATTTATTGCACATTAGAGACCTTGTAAAGGGAGATAATTTTAAACATGTAACCCTGTGGAGGTTATATAATACTGTTACTTGTAATAAATATTGCACTTTGGTTTTTCGCACTTGCAGGGGAAGAATTTGCAAAAATACATATCACAAAATATAAACTGTATCAGCCCACTTTACACCAATTAAAGGAAGACTGTTTTAGCACTTGTCTGGCAAAAAACAGGTGTTACCAAGTCCATGTTACATTTTAATATGTAATACCCTACTACAGACAAAAATATCTACAATGAACATATCTAAGTAATATTACACAAAAAAGTCAAATAAATAACAAATTAGTTCTGATATTAATTTTGCAACTATCTAAAGAAAACACTTTAACAGATTATTAATTAAAACAAGTGATATCAAATATTTAATAATATCTAAGCATCAACACTAACATGGTGTTATGGTGATTAAATAACAAAGATCTGGTAGTCAGAAATATTCCTTTTTAATGTCTCAGCACTAGTTCTGAAGCATTTCAAAACATTATTATGGTATATTTCTTAATAAAGAAGCAGTATTTCCAACTGTATAAAAAATACAGGCAAGGAAGGGCTCCCTGCCCAACATCTAACAATGCAGGAAAGTAATAAATAACATTCTGATGGAAAGTTCACATCAGGAGACTTCAAAGTTTAAAAAGTCCACACAAACAGTAAAAAACACCAATGAAAAGCACAAAGGAAAAGCTTTTGATTATTTTATCTGGAAAACTTTCAATACTCAATGTAACAAACCTTAGAAAACTTTTGGTTTCTACAGAGATTGGGAAAATGCCACTCTTGCAACAAATGTCACCCATTATCTGTAAAATGTTTGCGAAAATTTCATTTTTTTTGGGAGTAAACTTTAAAAGAAATTTACTTTAGCTCAGAAAAAAACAAAATAAAATTGTTCAGAAAATGTTTGCAAATTAGATTTTTCTTTTCAAGTTCCAATAAACAAACAAACAAATACTTGTTAATGATAATTATATAATCTTAATTTCTACTAGCTTAAGCCTAAAAGCCTCACTTAAAATGATAAGCCTACATATGTATATATTTCTACATCCCATTCAGCCTTCATTCAGACAAGGTTTTTGAAAAATTGAAATCTCCTACTAGTAAAATGTTAAATACTCTAACTATGTTATATTTTCATTCAAGACAAACACCTCATTATCCACTAAATGTCATAAATCCTATTACGGTCTGGTTTTGTCTATTCAACTCCTAATATGGAATGGAAGTAAAACAAACTTTACACAACTTGATATCTAATAACAGTTATATACACACAATTCAAATAATACATTCTTGGAGGGTTTTCCACGGTCATTTTTCTTCTAAGATTTCCCACAGATTCCTGTCATATTTCAATTTAATGCTCCATTACTATTTCTCAATTCAAAGTTTAAAGACACTTTTTTTCTAAAAAAAGAAACAACTTTAGGGTACAGGTATCAAATTACAGATACTGTTGTTACAATATAAGGCGTTTTTCATGATCGACTTCTGGCCAAATAATCAGGTTTCAAAATTTCATCACTCTCATTTATATACAGCGTTTTGTTTTTTTTGTTTTTTTTGTTTTTTTTTTAGTTTACAGCTCACCCTCCCCGCGAGATGACTTATACTTGATTGTTGGTCGAGATGACTTTTTCTTCTTTGGTTTTGGAACAGACAGGGTTGAAGATATTGTGTCAATTTTTGATTTCAGGTCATCATTTGTTGCAATTGTTGCTCTTCTGCGGGAAGAGAAACGTGCATCTGATTTGATGGCTGCAATAGATGCCAACCTCTGGCGTTCTGCTTGGCTCATTGACACACTTGGTCTTCGACTTCCTGACCTCACATCAGTATGTGTGGAGGACACACTTCCTCTTGGAGTTGGTGTGTACCTTGGGTCAGAAAGAACGTCCCCTTGTTGTGCAGAGATGCTTCCCCTTGGTGTCGTGCTGTATCCTGAATCTGCAAGTGAAGTTGCCATGCTGCCTCTAGGAGTGGAAGAAAACCGTGGATCCATCCTTATATCGGCATAAGAACTTTGCCTAGACCTCTGTTCCAGTCTTTCATAGTTAGTGATTATAGATTTAGAGTCTTCAACAATCTTGTTAAACTTTTTTACCTCTGCCGTTGGTACTGATATTGAATATGACCTTGGTTTCACAAAGGCCTCTTTATGCCTTGGAGGTGAAGGTCGTCTAACAGGTTTAGCTGGTGACTCTTGCCTTACTAATCTATCAACTGAAGACCTTGGAGCAGGTTTAAAGCCAGCTGTTTGAAGTCTTGATCGGGCTAGGTCATGAGCCAGTGAAGCCGACTTTTGTTTCAGTTTGTCCATATCATGGTAATCTGGCGTCTGAGACTTTGACCTGTACTCATAGTAAAAGTCAGGTGTTAATGACCTAGTTTTTTGAAGTGACCTTTTGTCAGGTGAGTAGGACCTGTAGTCTGGAGTTTCTGACCTATATTCAGGGGTATATGACCTATATTCAGGTGTGTAAGACCTATATTCAGGTGTATATGACCTGCCAGAATATGACCTGTATTGTGGTGTGTATGACCTATATTCTCTTGGTAGCCTAGTAACAGGACTTGGTTCCAGAGAGGCTGGTCTAACATAATGCCTCCTAGTTGCACTCACACTGCTAGGTCTTGGTTTTCTGACTCCAGCAATGGACAATGAAAAGTTTGAAAGAATGAAATAGCCAGGATCACGTTCTTGAGAGAGTGACCTTCTTTGATATGGGGTGCTAAGGTTTTTTCTTGGAATTACTGGCCTCATATTATTGAAATTAACTTGATCTTCAATCTGAAAATAAGTTCCCCCAAAATACTCATCTTGAGTCTGAGAAATAAAATCATATTTAGGCTTTGGCATTTCAGATTTAGGTCTTCGCTTGGTCTGTAACTTTTTGGACTCAATCTCAAGCTGCCTCTGAAGTCTCTGTAGGTCCTCCCAGTCCAGAGCAACAGAGTGCCTCCTTGCAAACTTCCAGTGACCTGGAGCAACAATGAATGGGCACTTGATATCCTCATATCTGTCTGCCACTGATGCATATCCAACTGATGGTTGTGTTGCTTGAACTGGGCGAGAAGTAACTGCCGGCAAGCTTCCCCTTCTCATTACTATCCTGTTTTGAGTCTCAAGAAGAAGTTCTAATTTTTTCTCCTCAAGAAGTTTTTCTTGAATATACACAGATTTTCGTGATCGCCTGCGGGTCAGATCTTCAATCCCAGTGTCACTATATCTGCGGTGAAGTTGGAGATACCACTGATACAGATCATTCTCTTTCTTAGGTGTCACCTTTTTATATTCTCCAGCCTTAACAGTATCATACACAGCAGGGAGTTCGACCTTCACTGGTGACCTTGACCTCTTGTACACATAGGCATTCTCCAATTTGAACTTTGGCTCAGGCACTTGTGCAGGTTCTTTGCTGAAATCCGCTTCTTTTGAATATACTTCTCTAGTATCATATATACTTGCAACTGAATAGCGTCTCTGTGGAGGACTAGAGTAAGAACGCAGCCTTGTTTCAATAGCTTTCTTAACTACAGGGGATACCTCTGGCAGTGTAGCATGCAAAGGCTTTTTAGGGATAGTTGCTGTGGCTGGAATTTGGGAGGAATATTTCTGACTACTATAGCTCTTATAATCTAACATTCTACTCTCTATACCAACTAATCCTATCTTAGACTCACTTGGGCGACGGTACACTGGCACATATGGTGATGGCTCAGTGTAACCAGAAGGATAGACACCACGGACACGGAAGTTGTAATCTTGGTACGGTTGTAAGTCTCTTATTGTGTACGACCTGTCTGAAATGTTGGTTGCAACGGGCTGCCATTCATAACTTGGGAGAGTCTGACGTTCAATCACGAACAACAGCGGCTCTTCATCTGGTGTGAAAGCTGGAACATCAACAGTGTTCCAGCGTAGTGAGAGAGATGTGTCTTCAACATCATAAACTTCAGGCGCATCCAACTTGACCTTGGGTATAACTGAAATACATGTATAAATTACCAGTATCATTTCATATAATTTAGACTGACTCTACAAAACCTCAAATCTTAAGATATTCCAGCAGAAACTATATCCTCGATCTGAAAAAGTTACCAGCACACAATAATCACATTGTAAATTCATGTAAAGCAAGAAGTACAAAAAACTGACACTGATACACTTGTTACCAATTTACTATAAAATACATTTACAGAAACACATCTCCATTTCTTGTATGATCTGAAGTAACTTGTGCTGTACTGCTTAGCATTTCTTGTCCTGCACCATTGCCTGTTAATACAAAATTATCACATTGATGTCTAGGGAAATTTCAAAATTGTATTCTTTCATAAGGTTGATTTCTGAACTGTTTTTTTTATGCTGACATAATTATGTATATTTCGCTTACCAGCCCTTCTGAACAGGGAGACTGGGTAAGAGGGTTCTGTTGATATACCATCAAACATGGCCTTCACCCTGAACTCATAATCACTCTTTGGCCTCAAACCTCGCACTTTGTGGCTTGTTTCCATAATGTCAGTTGCTATAGGAGACCAACGTGGTTCTGGTATCTCTCGTTGTTCGATTGTGTACCTGAAATTTAAAAATAAGATATTCAAGTAAATTCAGAGATTCTGCCAACTATTAACTATTCAAACTAACTTTCCATTTAAAAAACTAATCAAGGTCAGAATTTAACCAATTTTCATCTAGACAATTATTCTAACCAGCTTTCCTGGTGATTTTCAATGGATATATATTTGTATTTATTCTATACTTAAAGAACATTAATCTACTGCAGATAAAGAAATAGAAATCTATCATTAAAAATATATATTAAAAGGTCATTGCTTTAGATGTAATTATATCTCCACTGTGGAATAAAAAAGCTGTGTCTGTGGAGTTGTGTTCTACAAATGTGCCATCAAGAAAGGTTTTACTGTATGGTTCCACACATAAAAGTATATAGTTTGGTTTAGATGTGCTGAAAGCTCTCCAACAGTCAAAGTCATATTGGGCAGGTAGTTAACATAAAAATTGTTCAGAGGAAGAACCAGAACCAAACACCCATCTGCTACAAGAAACTTCTGACTTTCTCACTTGAAATGTCATACTCAGCAGTGAGGCTGATACCCATGATATCCAATTAGTGAGAGTTTTATTGATTACATGTCAGCAACTTTAACCACTCGACCAAGGAGGCAGTTCAGTCTGAAAAATGTTTACCTGACAGATCGCCGGGATACTCCCTCAGGTACACTTACAGGTTGCCATGACAACCTGACAGACTCATCTTCTAGCTCATACAACTGTGGTCTGTACATTGGAGCTCTTGGAAGACCTTTGTTTAAGAAATTAAATATCTTTAATAACTTTATATTAAGTCCAGACAAGTCTGCACTCAGCTAAAAAACATTGAATGATCACTCAAGTAACTTCAGAGAAAACTAGGGGTCTGTCCAAAGAACAGCAGTTCTCATCATTTAAATACAAAAGATCACTTTCTCCTTTGTTAATTGTGAATGTTTCACCATACACAAATGTGGTTACCTTCATATGTATACTTTCACTAAACCTAATATTAAGACAATTTACATATTTTTCAATTCTAATTTCTGCTGTATAATGGCTGCTTTCTTCATCAAGGTACATAAAAAGTAAGGAAGTGACATTAAGAGATGTAATGCCACAAAAAAGACAATTACTTACTGTATCTACTCAAGGAGACCGGCATGGATGGTTCACTTAGGGCTGGTTCTTCTGTGTCCATTCTCACTCTAAACAGATGGTCTGGCAATTTCGGTAATCCTCGGATCTGGTAGGTAGTATCCGGTACTCCTCGAGCCACTGGTTTCCACTCCCGGCGTACTGGTTCCCAGGTCTCTATGGTGTACTTTCTAGGTTTCGTGTCGAAAGGCGGACTTACTCTGGTTGGCATCCAGCGGAGCTTCACAGATGTCAAATCCTCGTCGAAATCAGAGACCTCTGGTACCGAAATTGGACGTGTATAATCTGAAAATAAGAAAAGGTTGTCACAAAATTACATCTTCCTAAATTAAAATGACCAATATCAAAACAAAAGAAATACTTTACAATAAAAAAAAATCATGTTTAATGAAAACAGGTCTCTTACAAAAAGAACTAGCATGTGTAAAATCCCAACTGCTGCAACTCATTACAATAGCTAAGATCGACTTTCAGCCTATCTTGTGCTTATCTTATGATTTTACTTGATCCTTTCAGGTAATTCCTATTACATTTCTGATTTTTTAGCATTCTTAAATGGCATTATACCTGAGATAGAACCTTCTTATCTTCCATACAAAATATCAGAAATCTCCTGCATCAAATTATCATTAAAATCAGGGAGGTGAAGTTAGAAATGCAGTTAAATCATTAACCTTTATATCTCGGTAGACGAATAGAATCAGTTGGTTTGCTGCTTCCGTACTGATTTTCTGCCTGCACCCTGAACAGGTACTCTTTATCTGGTTGTAGCCCAGAGACATAGTAGGATGTGTGCGGAATTCCCTTCACCAACGGACGCCAAGTCTTGTATGGGAGATCTTGCACGAAAAGCGTGTAGGTGATGGGAGTCTGAGGCATAAAGGAAGGAAGTGTTGCTGGGCGCCAGGACAGACGAGCTGATCCTGGTCCGATATCGTACAACATTGGCTCATAGTTTGGCAAGGTTGGGGGAACTGAAAATATAAAACTGTTCAATAAAATTTCTTATGAGCAGCCACACTAAAATACATTTTAAAACTGAATTATGTCATTAAAAGTAAGAACAGTGAAGCCTTTGAGTTGAATTATCTGTTGGCAATTACAAAATTTTGTCGCTACTTTATGTATGTTGCAAGCCCTTCTCCATAAAATAAGCCTTCAAAGTACTTGCACAATTTTTACAATGTAATTCAAACTTTCACTCAGTGATATCTATCTATGTTCAAAATACAAGAAAAAAGTCATTAAATGGTCAGGAAACTATATCAAATTTTAGGGGTCCTTCTTGCATTCACTTGAATTCTTGACAGCACATGAACCTTTGCATTTACCTCTGATATAATGATATAAACATAAATTTTTCACTTATAAAGAAAAACTCATTAACCTGCTCTTTTTCTAATCATCATGGGGTGGGTAGGGTCACTCAACCCATACTCATTTTCAGCCCTGACTCTGAAGTTGTAGTCACGCTGTGGGTTCAAACCTGTCACCTTGAAGTCTGTGTATGGTATACCACGAGCAATACTAACCCAGTTGGTATCTGGTAGTTCCTGGGCTTCCAATCTGAAAGATGAAGCACTTAAGATTCATGCCTCTGAAATGGACATTTATTTTCTAACAACCTCGGAGAGTGGCCTGAACAACTATCTGTATCATGTCTAAAAAATCAGTTGAAAAGTGATAAGCTAATTGTGACAGAAAAAAATTTACTGTGCACCACAAAAGAATTCCTTATTCTCTTCAGAACGTTCTGCCAGGAAAAATGAATCCTATATAAAATATATAATTCTATGAAATATAACCAGGTTTGTTGCTGGTAAAAAGAATCATGTTTTCTCTGCATTTTTGTTCCATATATTAGCTGATTTGATTAAACCTTCAAGGCTGAAACTTTCATGCTAAATAAGAGATGCAAAAGTGATAAAGCACAATGAAACCTTTTTCCTTCAAAATCACATACCTGTAAGTGACTGGTGCATAATCCTGGATGTGAGTTGGTAAGTCAGCTGATCTCCATTGCAACTTAACAAAATCTGGGTTGATCTCAACAGCATAGGGTTGTTCTACAGGCAATCTTGGTGGAGCTGTGGAGAAAACATTTGTTTGCTAAATATAATATTTTGGTATGAAAAACAACAAGTATTCCAAGAATAGCAGAACAAGAGAGAAAGTACTTAGGGAGAGTAGAGTCAAATACACGTTTTTACACACTAAAACATTTTTGGTATAATATAACTCCTATCTATCTACAAAAATAAAAAAAATACTTGGTATCTTGGTGAATTGGGAGTCAATGTAAAACATATATTAAAACAGCTTTGAAATAACTAAATAAAAAAATAAATCAAACAAAGATTGCTTTGTATGTTATAAAAGATAACCTAGATTGGAATTTTCAGAACTCTCAATATGAAGTAATTTCAACTTGGTCCCTCTTTTCCTCTGCTCTGACAAGTATTATCCCTCTTTCTTACAAATCTTGACATGTCTAAGGACAAATTTTTGGCCACTCACTTTATTTGTAACTACAATGTCATTAAGCACTGTCAAGACTGAATGCTTTTTCTTTCTTTTTTTGTCACAGCAAGGCTAGAATTAAATTACCCGCACGTCTTGGTATGTACACTGGGAGTGTCGGTTCACTCAGGTATGTTCCACTCTGAGCCCTCACCCTGACGAGGTAGTCCAGATCAGGTCTAAGGTCTGCTAGACGTACACTAGGTGTTGGGTGCTGTCTGTAGAGTGTATTCCATGAGGAGATACCAGGGGGTGTCTGAACCTCAACCATGTATGTAACAGCCTCACCACTGGTTGGAATCTCAGCTGGTGACCAAGCCAAATGTACAACATTTTGTGACAGATCACGAATGGTTGGCTCCTTTAGAGGGAACCTTGGTGCTGTGAAAGAAACAACATACTGAACATTGAATTTAAACCATTATTAGGACTTCATAGTCCTGTTTTTCTATTTTATGAAATGCTGGCTTTATTTCAGAAAGACTAACCAAACAAAGTCTTAACATTTCACTAACCACATTACACCATCCAATATAAAAAAAACCCAGGATTTCAATAATAAAATGGAAATAAATTGCAATGTGCAAATAGGTCCAACTTATGGCAAGTTCCTCGCTCAAAATGAGCTCAGAATCTACTCTGACTAATCTGAATCCGGAGAGAGCACAACTTTTCAAGAGAGGACTGATTTCTACCTAGGCTGTGTTTTACACTTGTAACCTGGTAACCAGTCAGCAAAAGTTGTTTGCTTGGCCACTGTGTCTGTTAATGTCAAGAAAATAAAATAGAAAAATAAATCTTTTATTTTTTGTCAAATTATCCTAAGAGAAAGATAATTCAAACATGAAAATACCTGGCCTTCTGTACAAAGTTGTCGGCATACTAGGCTCACTCAAACCACTGTCTGACTCAGCAAACACTCTAAATTTATACTCCTGGTTCGGCCTCAATCCTGTCACAGTGTATGAAGTATCTCCGACTTTTCTTGCCACGGGGACCCAGTTATTTGATGGCAACTCGGCCATTTCCACCTTGTAGTGTATGGGGGAGCGCTTCCTCTGGTACGCAGGCAGCTCAGCCGAGCTCCAGGACAACTGAACAGACTCTGGGGTCAGCTCCTTCAGTCTTGGTTCCCCATAAGGCAATCTTGGCTTCACTGCAAAAACAATCAAAATCTATACAATGTTTGCAGAATAACTTAAACCAATGTAATAAAATTTAACTTAGAAAAGAGCTGCATTTCATAACTTGACCAAATCTGAGTACCTCAATAGCACAGAATTTTTACCTCAAAATGGAGACATCTTTCTTGTGTTTCATTAAAGTAGCTTAAGAGCATCAAAGTCAAAACTGCTGAACCTAAGCTTTTATAAGACCGCTTCTCAAAATCTAAGGAGTACCTGACATAAGCATAACGAATATTGTGATACTAAAGCTTACCAGGCATTGTAGTAAGTGCAGCAGATGGAGTGGGTGCCAAGTACTCAGTATCCAACTGTGGAATTACTCTGAACTGGTAGTCTCTCGTTGGCTTCAAACCTTCAAATAAACCATAATCTTAGTGGATAACATTTATTTGTACAAGAACAATTGGAACTATGTTACAAATGTAGATGTAGATTTGGAATTTATAGCTAACAGTGCACCTCCTTTTTGCAACAAAATATCTAAAGCAATTTCGTTTCAATCCATTCCAATGACATTCCTTCGGATATATCCCTCACTAAATAGTATAAACTGCATATAGTTAAAAATAATACTTCACAGGTAACTAATACCAAAAAAAACTTTTTCTTCAGTATTTTTTTCTCCAAAATTTTATCATCCCTAGTAAAATATCTGGAACTTTCTTGTCAGACAATTAAAAACTTGTACAAAAAAATATCTTCGAAGTATAAAACATTTTTATTTCATTATACCTGTAACTTTGTAAGTTGTATCCATGACTCTGGTAGCTATTGGGCGCCAGTCACTGAAAGGTGATTCTAACATCTCAACCTGGTAGCCGATTGGTTTGTCAAGGTCATACATAGGTCGTCTCCATGTCAACCTCAAAGAATGAGCCTCTACTTCTGAGATGATCACTTTCTCGGGTAATCCCCTTGTTACTATTCATTGAAAGATTTTGTTATTAACTGCTTGATAGACAAATACCTTACCATTCTAAAGTTTTCTTCCAGCTGCTATTATACTGAACTGACCTTCAAACATTTTTCTCTGATATAAGAGGAGAACACTGACTCTCCTGTTCTTGCATTTATTTCAGTGCTTTCTTTCCTGTTATTCCTGTTATAAAAACTTATCATTGATAAACTTGTGGTTTGCAGCTATAGCAAGCATAAGCTTGGAAATCTCAGTACCTGAGAGTTTGCAAGGTCTTATGGTAAACATGTTTGACAAACTATGGTTGCATATCAAAAGCCTATTTCAAATAATGATAATAATAGTCTTTGAAAATTCTGTGTTGTTGTTAAAAACTAAACAGACATGTCTCTGTAACTGGGACACTTGTGACTTATATTATTCCCCCCAAACATACAGCAACTTAACTCTTTTCAATCTATTGATAATATGGAAATATGACAAAAAACAAGAACAAAACCTCACCTGGTGTACCTGTTGGTTGTCTCAAAGTCACTGGCAGGGTTGGTGAAGGTTGGCTGACCCCATAGGGAGTCAGGGCTCGGACCCTAAAGTTGTAATCCCTATCTCTGTCTAAATGCATCACCCTGTATCTTGTTGTTGGTATGCCTGTGATTATATGTTATGAAAAATGCATTTATTTGTTCTAATGACATTTTCTCCCAAAGAATATAAACATTTCATACACAATAAAGCTTTCTGAAATTCTTGAAAAATGTTGTCTATGCAAATCTAGTCATCTCCACAAAAATCTGACTAGATACTGAATGTAAAACAATCTTTGATGTAAACTTTGTGATACCAGTATTTTCATCAATTCCTATTCTCAATGGCCCATCACTAAAACATCTCAACAAAATGTTCTCTTGAATTTATGGAACAATGATTCAATATAACAGGCACCTGTTACAAGTGTTTTCCAGTCTGGTAGTGGAGGTTCCTGGTACTCAAGCATGTACATGAGTGGTTCATCATCCAGGTCATATGGAGGGATGTTTACACGGTCCCAGGACAGGCGTACACTTCTGGTTTCTGGCTCATAATCCAGTACTTCAAGTCTGTCAACTGGTGCCCTTGTCTGGGCTGAAAAACAGTCAAATTTTACAATAAAAATAAATCTCCTATCTTCTAAAATAGAACTACCTAATGTATGTCCAATTTAATGCTCAATACTCTATACCGAACATTAAATTAGAAGTAAAAATGATTTGTGGGCATGAAAGAAAAACTTCTCTCATACATTTTTACTGACACTTATCAAATCAAGGTACTGTCTTTTATTTTTCAAATAACCTTGACAATAACCCCATGCATTTACCTGTAACTCAATAAAATACACTAGAAACACTGGTCAGTAAAGTTATTAATTATCTAGATTATAAAGCTAACTCACCAAGTTTAGTGTAGAGTGACACAGCAGGTGAAGGCTCACTGACAATACCAGTTGGTGTCTTGGCTCGCACCCTGAACCTGTAGTCATGACCAGGTTTCAAACCTTCAACAATGTATTCAGTGTCATCCAAGTCCCTGGCAATTGTCCTCCAGTTCTTATAAGGTGGCTCCTCAACCTTTAAAGATTCAAATCAATCATTAGTAATTTGTGATTCTAAGAAATAGTTCTACAGCACAGCTGTTTAACTAAGGCAGCGGGCTGTTAGTTCTGACAATAAATAATGACTTTATAAAGGATGGTAACAAAAAAAATCTTTAAAATTTTCAATATGACTCTCTAAACTTATCATACCTTAAGCACTATTCAGCTTTGAGACCCAGCAAGACGTGTAATTTGCCTTTTGGGTCTGCATTTGATTCAGGAAGTTCAGAGCTCAAATCATAGCTTAAACAAGTGTCCTTTAGTAAAGGTTACTCCAAATGTGCCTCAATCTATGCAAAGTTGCATAGCCAAAAATATTTCTGAGTTTTTAATCATTTTTTGTGTTCATTCTATTGACCTAAGAGTTGACTGTTTTTAACTATTTCTTTCACAACTTTAGAACAAATTCAATAGTTTTACCAAAGTCTTTTTAAAAAACCATTTAAGAACTGATATCATAGAGTTATACCTCAAGCATGTAAAGCAGTGGTGTGTCATCCAATCCAAATGCAGGAATATCTACACGAGACCAAGACAGTTTGGCCATTGTATCTTCATAGTCGATGATTTCTGGTCGAGTAACTGGTACCCCTGGGAAGGCTTTTAGGAAAGAAGTTTAAAGTTTTAAACATATCATTTACTATCATTTTTTATCATTTTTATCATAATTTTTAAACTATTACATTATAAAAGAAACTGCAATGTGGAGGGTTTACTTAATGTTCATCCGCACTCTTAAAAACACCTTGTATCCAAATAAAGCTACCTGTCTATCTATAATCAACAGACCTGCAAGCTATCATCCAAATTCAACTCTTGTTTTTCTTTGAGTATTTTGAGTAATGAGGACTTCTTAAAATGGTTTAATTTTATTGAATTGGAAAGGAAAGCAAATTATACTTAGCAGGTGTCTTTATAAAATGTCATGGTTAAATATCTGATTTTTCTAACAAGTCCATACTGCTGCTTCTGGCTGGCTAAAACCATGCTCATTTTCAGCAAGAAATGGCACCAAGAATAAAGAACCCATGCTGTCAACACAGCCAGGAAAAAAAGCCATATTTAGCAACAGTGTCCTTGACCTTGCTTCCAGTGATCCCATGTGTAATATCAAGCTTTATCTCCAAGAAAGCCATCAAACACAGCAGTTTTCCCTTGATCAAAGATGGTGACTTTGAACCAACTGACCTCAAAAGCAATTCCAACCTGATCAAATCTTCATATCACCAACATACCCAGTATGTACAAAGTTTCATCTCAATACCTCAATCCTACCTAAAGTTAAATGGTTTCCTTTTTACCTACTCACCCCAAACAAATTTAGCAGCAACAATATTACTTTGATCCAAGCTGGTGACCTTGACCTTGAACTGACTGACCCTTAAAGCAATCCTGATACATAAGAACCTTACATACTAAGTTACATCATACCACCTTTTTGTATACACCAAGTTTAATTTTAGTATCTCTATCTTAATTAAAGTTAATGAGTGGAGACTATTCTGCCTGCCAGCCTGCAAGAACACTAACATACCTAATAATCTAGATTTGCTGAAAATACACTGACAAATCAGACAGCAGTATTATTTATCAAGTTTAAAACCAGAACTCTCACAATACCTTTAGCTCTCGGTATCCACAAAGGTTCAGTGGGCTCACTGATGCCAAAGTCATTCTCTGCTCTGACACGGATCATGTAATCTCTGTCTCGCAGAAGATCGGGTAAGTAGTGACTTGTGTCACGAAGATGACTTGACAGGGGCATCCAGTCTCTTCCTATAAATTATAGAGTACTGACCTTTCAACTACTTATTTTTCGCAACAGTTTCTACTTCAATATAACTTTTTCTACAGGTTGGTTTGAAAAACAGTTTAAATGAAGACAAAGAAAATTCAAGCTTATGCAGTAAATGCCTTGGTTGTACATATATACTTGAATTTCAAATTTCCGTACTTCTGATACCTGTAGAAGGATGTAATTTGCCACTTTTTCCTGCAATTTACTCAACTTATTGTTCATTTCCATCAAAGGGCAGTTAAGGTATTCTAATTCAAATTACAGACTTAGTGAATGTATATAAATTAAATAGTTTTGCTAATAAAGTCTACAAAGTTTCACAGTAAAGTGATACATGTGACATGAAAAACCTGAAATATATACAGTCAAACCTGTGAACAAAGGCCACCCAAGGGAGAGACAAAAACTGGCCTTTGTCCACAGTGACCTTTGTTCAGAGGTACATTTGCACTAATAAATCAATACCGGTTTCTCAAAGTCTGGCCTTTATTCACAGGGTGGCCTTTATTTGGAGGTGGCCGCTAACTCAGGTTTGACTGTTCATTGACAATTTGAAATACTTAACATATGAACAATTCTGATTTAATTCTCTCATAACATTATATATATAATATATATAACCCAAAAGTAAAAGAATAAAAAAAATATGATTGTTAATTGTGTTAACAATGAAAGTGTTAAGAAACTGTATGACCATATACCAGGAAGCTCTTTGGCTTCCAGCCTGTATGAAACAGGGGGCGTTCTCTTAGCCTGGTATGTCTCCACTGGTCTCCATGCCAACCTCATAGTCTCCTCCCCAAAGTCAGTTATGATTGGTCGATGTGTTGGTAATCTGGGTGGAGCTAAATTTGAACAGAACAAATGGAAATGAAACTGAACACAAATGTGACCTTGACCTTTCTCAGTCAAAGGTCATTCAAATACAACCAGTAAGATGGTAGTTTAAAATATCTGTGACAAAAAAACTTCTTGAATATGGTAGAGTTATTAGTACTGTTATGTCACAAATCAAAAGTGTGTAAAATTCATCGTTAATGAATAATACTTCGTTAAAAATAAATTATGTCCACCAAAAAAATCCAAGCAGTGTTATGTTTAAGAACATCAATTAATATGCAATTCAAGAAATTCACAAAACTTGCAATTTAGTTGAGAAAGAAAACAGTCACAAAACCAAAATGATATAATAAATAAACTCATTTGACGAAAAAACACGCTTTTTATAACATATTTTTATTAACTATTAATATATTTATAATTGATACTAACCCCGCATTTCGGGCAAATCCAACTGTTTGCTAGTTTCATCTATAAAAGGAATAAAGAAAAGAAAATAAGCACAAAAATAAAGTCAACAAGAAACAGACTTGACATTCATAAAACAGAACTGTGAATTCACTCTGATTTTTGTTATTCTTTGTTGTTGTTGTTGTTGTTTATCAGTTTTATGAACAAAAATTTTTTTTCCACAAAATTTCCAAACATTTTTTCACAGAAAAAAAGTCATTTATGCATCATTCATATCTAAAGCATTTCATCAATAGGTCTTTAGCAAATGGGGAAATAACTCTGAAAGCAGGAGTAAAAGGTCCAATCAAAACTCAAAATCCAAAGGTCAAAGTTCATTCTATCAATATGGTGCAATAATATTGTAACAGACATGGAAGTTACAGAAATATCTAGGGATTACAGCCAAACTACTGTAACTGTATGAAAAAGAAGCAATACAATAGTTTCAGATCTATCCCAAGACTGAGACAATATTATTGCACCAATCTCACAATCGGCAAGATGGGAAGGAAAAAGGGAAAACAAAAGTGCTTCGAACAAGGAAGGACATTTTGAATTTACATCAAACAATACATGCAAATGTCCATGTGTGTATAACTTCCTTGAAATAAACAATGTAAGTAGTAAAATAACAACTGGCATATTCTAATAAATCTCTCATTTGAACAGGAAAGCTAAACTGAACTGAATATGGAATAAGGGCATGATGGTGTATTTTTGAGAAAACCAATGGAGAGTCTTAATCCACTGGAAAGATAAAAATAAGTGGAATGGTGAAGGAATATTAAAATTTCTTATGAAAAATCTTTTCATTATGGACCAGAAGGTTTTCACATGCCTAAAGGGTCTGGCTGAACTTGGAATGGACATGCCTAACTGACCATGGGTAAAATTTGTATGAATCATAAGAACCAATACAATTAAAAGTCAGTGATAAAAAGTAATTTTTATTAATCAGAATGATAAAATATTTTAATGCTTCAGTTACTGTTTATCAAGCTTCAGTCTTTCATCATTCAGAATTTTAAACTTGTAAATGTTCAAGGAATATAAGCATAGTGAACAATGAAATTTGATCACATTAAGCAAAACAAAATCAAGCAACAACTAACCAACTCTTTTATCAAGGGTAGCATTCCAGGTTGGTTCGCTAACACCATGTGTGTTCTGAGCTCGAACTCGGAACTCATACTCTTTGTCAGGTCGCAGATGTCTAACTGTGTAAGTTGTCCCAGGGACAGACGTTGCAACCTTACTCCAGTCTCTGCTGGGAATTTCCCTTGATTCTATGACATAGGAAACGTGTCTTGCATCATCTGGCAGACTGTATGTTGGTGCTGGCAGCCATGACAATTGAACCGAGTCTTCACGTTTGTTTAACAAAGCTGGTCTATCGAAAGGCATCTTGGGTATTGCTTTTATCTTCTCTTCTCTGCCGATGGAGGATCGTCTTCTTGGACTTTCATACAAAGGTTTTGCTGTGTCATACATTCGGACAGGACTCTCGTATCTTGTGTAACTACTATCCAACTGACGAACTGGGCTCTCATACCGTGTGGAAATACTCTCATATGGTCTGAATGGGCTTTCATATTTAGTTGACACACTGTCATATTGTCTAATTGGACTTTCGTATCTTTTGTATGTATCATACTGTCGAACTGGACTTTCAAATCTTGTGTAAGTATCGAACTGTCGAACAGGACTTTCATACCTTGTAAATGAATCATACTGACGGCCTGGACTTTCATATCTTGTGTATGTATCATACTGTCTTACTGGACTTTCTAGCCGAGTGTAGGTGCTGTCATACTGTTTGAGTGGGCTTTCGTAAGATAGTTTAGGACTTTCGAAAGAAGTGTCATATTTAGGTTTGAAACTCTCGTATGAGCTCTTTGGACTGTCATATTTCTTCTTAGGGCGAGTAAGGTAGGTATCTTCCAGTTTTACTGTAGAAAGTGGACTTTCATAGCTTTTCCTGCCTTTTGCTGGTAAGAAAGTAAGAACAGTGCAAGCAAACAACACTTCAACTTTGTGATGTAAAAAGAATAAACAAATGTACAATGTTCTTTTGCAAGAACACCTTTATTATGAAAAATAACATTGCAAAAGCTTTTAGAATCCAGAAAGCAAAAGATATACCTTAGAAAACAATTCAAACTGTTCAAAATACATGCAAACCCTCGGTAAAAAAATGCAACATCTAAGGGAAAGCTAGACAAGAAAGAGACAATAATAACCTTTGTTATAAAATCAAATGTCAAATCATCATAATCTTCACAATTCTTTCATTTAAGCAGCAAATTTCAAAAACATATTTGTGAGCTCTAATGTATGAAAAACCCTCACATGGATGCTGCAACCAAAGCATGCTTAATCTTTGATTATCACACTGGAATAAAGCTAAAGAAACTAGATCAAGGTCACTCTTTTTTTTTTAATTCAATCTGAGTAAATATTTTTACAGTTAACAAATTGAAATCTTGTGTTCCATTTTGTTAGAAAGAAATACAGTTGCTACTGAAATTATCTGAGGTCTTGCAGTCCTTGCTTTGAAAAGTTCAAAAGGCTAAAAATATACTGAGTCCACAGATTTTACCTGCTGTCAAAGATATATACTGAAACCCCTAACACGTTATTTCTTTAGCTAATGCAGAAACAATATTTAACAATTACCGCTGTAAATAAGATGATGATTTTCATACACTGGGCTCACATTCTATAAGCAAAATTATATTTTTCCATCTCTGTGTTTACAGTAGTTTTCCAATTAATTTCAACAGTAATTAAATGCTGTTCCTTACTTCATTTATGGTGAACTTTTTGATTACGATTTCATGAGAAGGAAGGTGAATACACATTTTTAGCAAAACACATATTCCATCATAATGTCTCAATTAAGATCAACTGTTGTATTATTCTGAATATTTAAGTCAATTTTAAGTCATTTAGAAAAAAAAAACTTTTTCAAAGGTAATTAAAAAAAATTCTATCTTTAAACGAACATTTAAAATATGCTACTGTAAACACACTTATTTATTTAATATTTATTTGAATTATCTCCCTTGATATCTTTAGGAAACTTTTTTTAAACTTTCAAACTTTCATTAAAAAAGCATCAAAAACCAATCATGCTTTTCAAAATCATTAAGTTTTAGTGAACTATTAGTGAACTGAATTAAAAATTTAACAATTTATAATGAATGATATTTCCATGTATGTGTACATACCCTCGTATCTGTCAGTATCAAGGTAGGGCCGTTTGGCAGCAGTTGAATCGTCAAGTAGGTATTTATCCGGTGTGTACCTCTCTTTTCTTGAAGTTCCTAAAATTCAACATGAGCTTTTATAAAATGCTCGAAAAAAGTCGAATTTCACCATATAAAAATGCATGATGTGGAGGATGGTTTAAAAAAAATGTACAGCTAAGACTAAAATCAAGGCTAAGCTTGCAGACTGCATTTTATTTCAATATTATGTACACAATATATCTTGATTGACAGTTACCATTTTCAATTTCCATAAAAAAAGAATTTTCAAAGCTAGATTAAAAGTTTTCATCAAATCAACCAATTACACAATATCTTGACTGACGCAGTTACCAGTTTCAATTTTCATAAATAAATGAATTTTCAAAGCTAAATTGAAAATTTTCATCAAATCAACTGATATAGCTGTATCATACAAGCTGAAAGTGAAACAACAATTTACAGTATGAAAAGCGAATCATGACATTTTTGTCATTTAAAGCCATGGAACTCGGTAACTGTTTTACATCTGATCTCTATGACCTAAACATGCCATCAAAACGATAACCATAGAATGAATGAAGGGTGCACATAGACAATATTCTTCAATCAATAAAAAAGATAGATATTTTTTTAATAAAGAATCAGCTATTCCCTTGAAGAACTGGACTATTTGAAACATTTAATCATAGAATTTGTACATTAGGAGAGTCAATGGTATTACATTAAAATACAATAAAAACTAACAGCTTTTGAAAGTATAAAAAGGAATACTAACTTTCTTCAAGAAGCCCGTCTGGGGTGTAGCTCTCTTTCTTTGGCTCTGAAAATTAAAAAAATAAAAATTTATCTACATAAAGAACAATGACCTACATAACAATCATAATCATTTACTGTTGTCTCTGTTGTTAAACAAGTTTCAGAAGTTCCAACAGCAGTGTCTGAATAATTGCTGGTCCCTTTGTTTGGTCCAACAGCAGTTTCTGAATAATTGCTGGTCCCCTTGTTTGGTCCAACAGCAGTTTCTGAATAATTGCTGGTCCCTTTGTTTGGTCCAACAGCAGTTTCTGAATAATTGCTGGTCCCTTTGTTTGGTCCAACAGCAGTTTCTGAATAATTGCTGGTCCCTTTGTTTGGTCCAACAGCAGTTTCTGAATAATTGCTGGTTCCCTTGTTTGGTCCAACAGCAGCGTCTGAATAATTGCTGGTCCCCTTGTTTGGTCCAACAGCAGTTTCTGAATAATTGCTGGTCCCCTTGTTTTAATGGTCTTATTTCAATGTAAGGTAAGATTACATCTATTACAGATTTCAGACATAATGCAATAGAAAATTATTCTGTTAGGTAAGGATACAGACGCTACGCAATACAATAGTTTTTGTCAACAAGTGATGTGCCAAGAGTCAGTGAATCAAACATCAAGATCTACCAAGAAATTATCATGACTTGATGCTTCTACTTGTGTTTAATAGAGATGGAATGTACTTATGATTTGTATTTGAGTTTATTTATCATCGGTACCAGTTGCCAATATGACCGATGCCCCCCTGCAGAGATTATTTTATGTTGTGGGGGATAGTGCAAGATACAGAAGGCATCCAATTCCGGAGACACCCCTGGTTCTTTTACATGCTCAGTGTACAGCACTGATACAAGGGACCTCGGTTTAATGTCTCATCCAAAAGACAATTAGTAATGTTAGTGGAGAAGTGGGGGATCGATTTACCAGTCCCGTGTGTTACCAATGGACCAATCCGCTCCATGCTTACGATTCTTATGTCATAATGTAGATCAAGGGTCAAATACCAGGCTGTTTAAGTGAATGATGTATCAAGTAAATTACTAAATCACTCAATCGATATATGCAAAATACCAATTAAGCAGGCACTGAACCATAACTAAACAACCAATTTATCTGAAAACTTAAACACTTTTATACAAACCTTCAAGTTTCAAAGCAGCAGTGGAAGAAGATTTTCCTTGTGAGTTAGACACAATGCATGTGTAAACACCAGTGTCTGCAGCTGTTGCGTTGTCAATTACCAGCTGACCAGTCCCTCCTTCAAAGGTCATCCGGTACCTCCCACCAGGGGTGATCACTCTGCCATCCTTCATCCTAGAGTTACAGTACTTAGTTAATATCTATTACTAAGTTTATTACAAGACTTCTGATTTCTTTTTCTCTTCTTCAGAGACAGTTCTACTAGTAAATGAAAATAATAATTGTGTGAAAAAATTGACATCTCAAATTACTTTCAGGATCTTTTAAGTTTTAAGTTTAAACTTCAGAATGTCTTCAAATATCCTATAACATTGCTATGATATTGCTATAAAGAAAAATAAACATGCAGATTAAACAACATATCAATAGACAGACAGAAGACTTGGAACAAAAAGCCTCTTTTAATGTAAATTATTTTGACACCTAAAGTGCAGCTCTTAGTATTAAAGATTTTTATATAACTTTTCAAAAGAACAAATTTAAAAAAAAGAAGACATTTTGCACTGATTTTACCCATAATTAATTAGACTTATAATACAGATACTTTGTATATATTAGTACCTTTTACTTTGCATTAAATATTAAAAATACATGTATAAAATTTGGATATCTTACAAGTCAATAATTTTCACCTACCAAGAAATCTCGGGGTCAGGAATTCCCATGACCCTGCATTCGAATGTTGCCCTTGACCCTTCCTTGACCTCCAGGTCTTGGAGACGCTTGGTGAAAGTTGGGATGTAGCCAAATTTAGAATCAACTTCATCCTGGGATTTCCCTCTGTGGTCAAAAAAGGTTTTTTTTCTATAATTTACTTATTGTTATATAAGACTTATTTTTCAGTCTTAATATAAGTCATCATTTCTGTTACTAACTTCAAATCAACTACTGGAATAGTTTTGGTTAAGTTATTTGAAAAAGAACATACAGAAATCAACTTAAAATGTACCTTCCCCCTTTATATATTTTTCAAATGACCATACCTTTTTACGTTTAGAAAGGAGTACAAGTCCATAATAAAACTGGTAGGTAGGAACCACAGGTAATCAACTCATCCTGAAGAACTTGCACAATACATATATTTTGAATATCTCCAAAGTTTTTCAATGGCTTATTAGGAAAAAGAACTTATCTAAAACAAGATGATACAAATACAGTAAAGTTGCACTTTTACAGTCGTTTTTAGAGGTGGTCTTATCAGTGAGGTGGTCTTATCAGCAAGGTGGTCTTATCAGCCAGTCGGTCTTATTTGTGGATCTTATTTTTTTTTAAATTTTGGACTTTGGTTCTTTCAGGTAGCAAAATTTGCATGAAACAACCAAAGCAGGTCTTAGCTGTAGTTGATTCATCCAAAGCAATATGACATAGGGAAGGTATATTGTACATCAAACATAATATCTTTACAAATGTTAATTTAAACATGATGATTAAGAGGTAATATTCATACCCTATTTTCTCTGGCAGGTCTGTCATGAATTTACTCTCACGCACGTGCAAGTTTGCGCTACAGTAAACTTCTCCCTCCTCGTTCGAGGCCTTACACGTGATTTTACCACCGTCATCAAATCGTACGTTCCTGATAGTGAGAGTGTATGCATCACCTTCTTTCTTCATCATAAACCTCCTGTTTGTGTCCTAAATGATGTAAAATTATTTAAAAATATCTATCTGTAGTGGTGTTATAAACTCACCAGTGCACCTATATATTGGGATATGAAACTGTCCACTACAACTTGGTATAATGTATTGTAACGAGTCCTTTGAACCAGTATATTCAAAGTAACTCCCTTTAAAAGTGAAATAGAATATAAGGAAATGAATGATAAAACAGAATAATGTCATACTTAGTGGATATTAGTGTCAAGCTTTTATGTTTGACACCGTCACTGGGAGGGTCAAATGTGACCTATATCTGGCTTTTTACTAAAAGGGTAAATGCTTTACTGATAAAATACATATCGTTGAGACAATTACAAATTTCGCCTCTATTCGAAAAGACCTTCCATACTATTACATAAAGAAATAAACATGATCGTTTAGTTTTAGAGATACATGTAGCTTGTGTAACCATTTTGAGCTTTGCTTACATCAGGAGTTTTCTTACAAAATCAGAGAAGGACAGAGTGATTGAAAAATTCCATACTATGGCATATACCAAGAAAACATGCAAACAATTCTGCAAGAAATGACCATTCCGTTAGATTTAATATTCTCAATAAAACTGCACTGTCACTGTAAAAAAAAACAGCAAGACAGTATGTCTCCTTTGATATCTAAGATAATTATGTATCAATGATCTGATATAGCTTATAAACTTACTGAGATAGGTTTATGGTCATACAACCACATCACATCAGGTCTCGGCTCACCAATTATTACAGCTGTAAAGTTGGCCTCCTCACCTTCCTTCACAGTCACATGATCAAACTTCTTCAAGAACTTAGGCAACATTTTCCCATGCAGTTTATCTTCAACCACTGTCAATCGAGCACTGCAGGTGGCTTCCCCAAGGGGGTTACTAAAACATTGTATGAATTAAAAGCATATAAACATTCTATTCTTTTTCTGTTAAAAGAAATTGCAAAACAAAGCGTTCCCAGCCTAATCCCAGATGGAATGGAAAGTTCTCCACAAAAGACTTTTTAAGTATACATGAAGTGTTACCCAAATGATTTCTGAGGCAGAAACAGTGTATTTCACAATATTTTCAAGCAATGTCTTTCAAAGTATTACAATTTATATATATATCAAAATTTTTTATATAATAATAATTATTTTTATATTTTAAGAGTGCAAAACAAAATTATTCATTGTATATTTTGAACTTGTTATTAGCACAGAATGTTTTACTTTCAGCCAATATTCAATATTTAAAAACTGCTGTGGGAGGCTTGCATAACGAGTGTTACCACAAATGTAAAGTACCTGAGTTGGCAGGTGTAGGTGCCAGATTGGTCAACTTTTGGTGACTTTATTTCCAAACTGACCATTCCATCTTTATGTCTCATCCTCACACCTTGACCTTCACGTATCTCAAGGTCATCCAGCAGCCACGTGACACTGGGTTCAGGACGTCCAGCGATCAGACATTTAAAGTCTGTTGATGTACCCTCGGTGGTCTGCTGGTCATAAAATCTGGTTAAGAACTTTGGTGCAAGGTCACCCTCTGGTTCCTGGTCTGCTAAAGCTGCAAGAACGAACATGACAAAACATGTCAAGTCAAACTGTAAAAATGATTAGAGATACTCCAGTGCCACATTTCTAATGTTACATTCAAGTTGAACAGGTGCAGGACTGACTTTTCTGAAGTTATTGGTTGCATCTGGTTTTCTATGAAAATACTTAAGTATATGTCTCATAAATATCTTTTACTGTCCACAACTAATCAGTGAATTTCTGCATATGTTCAATCTCAACCTGTCTTATTTAAATCCATAAACTACCGCTAACTTTTCTGTCATGAATTCCACTTGTCAACATCAGCACAGTAAATCATGTACTGCTTCAAGCATGATTATTTTCTTCACAAAAATTCAAGTACATTTCCACACATAATTATGTAAAAAACAATTTCAGTCTTTCTGAATTGTCAGTTCATTTCATCTTATCTAAGACATTTGAGTTTTGCATACTTTGGATAATATACTAACCCAAGACATTTAAATATGCTTCTGTCATGGCCTCACCAAACTTGTTCCTAGCCCAGCAAGTGTATCGGCCTGTATCTTCAGTGCGAACATCTTGTATAAGCAGGGAATAAATCTCATTGTTGAAATTCAGAAGCTTAAAGCGTTGCTCAGCCTCTATTACTTTTCCATCTCTCATCCTGTGACAGACAACAATCAATGTACATATTTTAAATACAGTCTTAACTCGATTCTGAAAGTAAGGAACTCACCTTTTTCATGGAATCACATTTTTCATTGAATCAAATCTTTAATTCTTGGCAAATTGAACTTTTTAAATTTTTGTTTTTTCATTCTATCAAGATTTGCCAAGTTTGACTATTTCAATATTCCAATATATTTACATTAAAAATGTTGAGGCATAAATATAACCACATTTTATAATTGCCATGTTGAAGTCTGACAAGTACAATATCTTGTTGTAGAAGTTTGTGATAAATTCTTCTGATGAGATACAAACCGACAACTTATAGGATAGAGGGTCCTGGCATTCTTTGTGCTGGTCATCAGATAAGACTCTTTCTATATTTTTATTCTATACTAAAATTCCTTCTACTTTCACAGCCTTCCTACTTTTACCGAAGTTAGTTACCTGTCTTGACTGACTTTTCTTCAACTGAACATTTCCTAACAGTTCTATTTTTCTTTTTTCATTTACAACAATCCTATTTCTACCTACCAAACAATTTCTGGTTTGGGGTAAGCAACGACTCTACAGTCAAATCTGGCCAGCCTTCCTTCTGATACCTCACAGCTTGACATCTGGAAGAAGTAAGCTGGGGTGGTAAAGTCCATGTCCATAGGACTGTCTGTAACTGGCTGGGCTGGTAGTCCTCTACCTGAAATGCATCGAAGTAAAGTCTTCATAAAGCTTACAAGCTTTGCACAGTTTAAATTGAAGAAAATTTAGTTGTCCCGACACAAATTCATTCTCAACATTTGTGTTCTGTTGTACGTTTAAGTCACAGCAATTTCAGCTGTGTCCATCAACAATGTGGTCAAATTTTACATTTTTAGGTTTTATCACTTTCAGATAAAGGACTATTTTGAAATTACTTTGTATACTTTTAATCATACTCTGACTACAAGATGGTTCACAAATAGCAGAATTAACATTTCTTTTGATCATTTCCACGTCATGAACAACTTGTACGTCATACAACATAACACAACATGCGATATTGTTGCTAGGTTGTTATATGACCCATGTATCAGGAACCTTGGAAGACAAACATTTTTCAAAGGCAGCACTTTATATTAATTCAGAGAAGGCAAAAAACATTTTGTGTTAATTACATTGTAGTTTCAAGAAGCTGACATTGCGTTCTTGGTCATCAAACTGACCAGATTGTTGATTTTGTCATGTATCATGTCACATATATCTCATAAAACCTACCATCTGACAATGTGAATTCAGCAGAGCACATGATGGATCCATTCACATTCATGGCTCTGGCTGTATATATCCCAACATCCTCATCTCTTGCCTTTGGGAATACCAGAATATTGGTACCATCGTCAACGATCACTTTACACCCATCAGATGCCTTCAGTGGTCGGTTATTCTTCAGCCAGAGAATCTTTGGAAGTGGGGATCCCGAAACAGTGCATTCCAGCTGTGCTGTTTCACCAGCTGGAAAAAAACAAAGTCAGACAATTTAGGATGAGGACATCATTTTCTGAAAATCTGAAGCTGAATTTATATTCCAATCATTCGTGACATTTTCTTACCCAATTTTTGAAAAACATAAATATATCTTTCAAACTATGCCGGAAGAAAAAGACTCAAAGTGTTATTTTAAGAGTCATGGTCATTTTTTCCTTAGCATAAATATGAAAATCCGAATCATTCTGAAATACCCTTAATGTTGCAGAAATGAAATTTGTTTCTTCAATTTACACTTGTGTAGACATGTTTTGAAACTGTACACTCTGAAAACAAGTTACCTCCCCATTCTGAGCCTATGTGCTTTAACCATTAACCTATATGTTAAATATTTCTTCTGTTTGACAGTATGCTTATAATAAGTTTGGCAGCCTCACAAATTTACCACAGTATGCCATAAATTCTATGCAGAAGAAAATCTTTTATTCTGTGATGAGATATAATTCTGCATATTTGAGCTTGTAATGGTGACATTTTTTGCACATAAATACTGTTTATTACATCACATTCTTGTGTCTCAAAATGGGTCTTAAGCATGTAATGTTGAAACGTGTTCACAGTCTATAACAGACATACATGTGTATACAACTAAAGCCATCACTGAGTGCTATATTTCTCTAGTATAAGAGTATAATAATGAAAACATTTTCTTCTGAAAAGTAGACAATTAGAACTTAATTATTACAACAAGAACTATTACATAAGTTCAAACTTTGGCAATGTTAAATTCAGGGGAATAAATTCAAAATATCAGCTGAAGAAAGGGAAAACCCACTGTAAAACCATTGTTTGGGTTTTTCTTATCTGGACCTGCAATGTCTAACAAACCTGAAATTTTAGGAGAAAATCCATTGATTTCAGCTTATCAACTGAAAATCTTCCTGTCTTATTAAGTACATGTACATGTCTGCCTATTAAAACTAGAGACTTTGAAAGCAATTAGAGATTTGCACACTCCAGATCTTAAGGACAGCTAGCTATAAACCATTCTTCAGACTACTGAGCACCTTTTACTGTTTGAGCTAAGCTTGCTACAAGTTTGGCAGGCAAAATATTCACCACAACCCATAATATTCAAAACAATGATATGAATACACAGTATGCGAACACACTTTAATGACTTTGGTTTTTGCGAAACCTATTACTGCCATGAATCATATATCATAAAACAAAAGTTTACAGTCTTTATGCAAGCTGCCAGGTGATGTGAGCAGTCATGCTATAAAGTTTTCTCACTTTCATTTAGTTACATGCAGGCATTGTACCAAATACATTTCTTCAAAAAGCATCTTAAAATGCTCAATTTTCTTTCTAATTCAAAATTAATTCCGTTATTGACTGTTTCCCAAATTAACACGTCAATTGTATGTCCTTCATTGACTAGTTTTATGTTTTAGCTGGATCTTAAATACATGTATGTTTTCGCACCAGGGATAAAACTGAAATCAAAATTTGACAACAACATCTTAAAGAGCATGAAATTTGATCTCACACTTACATTTGGCTGTGACACTTTTCAGCCTCTTTTTGAACATGGGTCTCGTTGTACCGTCATTGTATTCTGTGAACTCCACCGAATCTGGTGTCGAAAATTCTGCAAATGTGGAAATAAGCATAAGGAATGAAACTTGTAAAGAAATTCAAATGTATAAGGAAATGTGAAAAACAATATACCATTATGATAAAGTAACAAACTTTCTCTGGTACAAATATTTTACTATACTTCTATACTTTTTCTATGGCCACTGTTTAACCTTTCACAAAATAAGTATCACTGAGCTTATTGTAACAATTTGTTTTAATAAAAGACAGCTTTGATATTATATTGTCAATTTTGCCTTCAAAGTAGTTATATTACACAACCTGAAGACTTCTTACACAAAAGGGCCATCAAATCTTTGTAACAACTTACAAAAGGTGAGTTGTGTACATGAATGTCTAGGAAAAGGCCCACCGCTTTCAAAAAATCAATCTCTAAGAGTTACCTACCTTTTCTCTGTGCAAGGTTATCACTGTAGCCCAGTCTTTTCTGTAGTTCCTCAGTAGACTCTGTGTCCATTTCTTTACGCTTCACCTTTGGCGTACTTGTCATCTTCGGACTGGGCGACTTCATTTTACGTCTCTCAGGCATGGCTGCCTCTTCTGAAACATATCATCATTTACCTGTGAAGTTGCCAAGCCTTTTAAACCAACCATCTTACTATGTTTGGGAGATAAACAGTTAATGCTAAAACGTTTAATCAGAAGCTTCATTTAATAACATTATAAGACATTTTCTTTCAACCATGTGAATAAACCAACAAGTGCCATATAAATTAAACAGGTTCCTGAGGACAGGTAGGTTGTTTTTTCTTTAGTTTTCAGCTTGAAAGTCAATCAAGATTTACTGCAGAAATATGGTATATCTAAGCAGACCAACAGAATGATGGGAAAAAGAACTATTCATAATCAGTAACTTGCGATGACCAAACTAAATCTTTTCAACATTATGATTTATGACTACTATGTACCTAAAAGCTCTGAAACGGAGCAAATAAAAATTAATACATCTACCAGTTTTGTATTTTGAATAGCAAAGGTAAATGATACGAGGGTATATATATTTAGTATAATCTCTTGCAGTGATTCATTTTATACAGAAGATTTAAAAAGATCTATTATGATTATATCTATGACTAATGGCATATTTTATGCTGCAGTTTTCTTCGGTGCCAGCAATAGATTTTGGCATGTAAAGAGAAGATATGTTTTCTAGAAAAATCAAAAATATGAGCATGAAACAGTGTAGTGGTTTTCTTATAAAGAGCTATTTTTATTATAGGTTACCTGTCGATGTAACAGGTGCCTTTGAAAATAAGTAATAAAATTTGCCAGTTGCTGCTGTGTAATGCACATTTTAAGTGTTTAATTTACACAAATTAATACTTAAGATGCAGATCTAGAGAATGGGTTCAGAATATAGATTTATTTGAAGAGTGGGTTTCATGAAAAGCTTTCCTTATCAAGTAAGTTTCAACCAGTAGTAATATCTAAGAAAACAAACTTTTACTTTTTCAAACATTTTTTATTTAGTTTTTCTATCTTCCATCTACTTCAACAGTTAACATGATTTTTAAGAGTTCCAATTAAATACCTTCTCCTACTTGAAAAACTAATATAATGGTACCATGAGAACTTTCAACTTTCTGACAAAATATAACGCATATACTATATAGCCAAGCACAACACAAAGACCTTTAATTTATACGAAATAAAATAGTTTAGTTTAAGCCTGATTGGAAAACTAAATATATAAATTCCCCCTGATGACTGGTTCCAGGATATAATTAAACTAGAACTAATGCCGAAGGAGTGAAATGTGGAAAATCACTGAAGACTCCATTCCCTGGAAGGATTGGCTACTGAGCTCTGGATCGGTAGTCCAGGAGAAATTAAATTCTTGCAGGACTCAAGTAAACAGACACTGACCCAAAGTCAGTCAACCAGCAAGTGCATATAGCCAAGCATACTCCTATACTCACGGGAGTACTTAGATGTTGAAAAACGGATTTTTTAAGAGCCTGAAAATTTGTTAAATTTGAAGCCTTAGTAGGCTTCAGGCCTGACCCCCTACCCCCACACTAAAGAACTACACGAACACCTCTGGGAATACTTGGAATTTAGCCCTAGCCACACCCCTGGCTAGTGAAAAGATACTGTTAGCAAAAATACTGACACTTTCCTTTTTTTCGTTTCCTTCTCTCAAATATTACCACAAGTTTCTAAGAATTTACCTTTTCAAATGTATAAACCAAACTTCAATCACCAGAGATAAGATTTAATCACAAAATATTTTCCACAGACTGACTATGCCTCGAAGATATGGCTTAGACACATAGGAAAATACCTGCCAAAAATCTGTAGGAGGAAGGTATTTAATGACTATTATCATTCTATTATACCATATTTCTGGTATAAAATCTTTTATTGCTCTTACCTACAGTTTACAGTGGTGCTGCATACTGGCATGAAACACTCAAGTCAAGTGATCTTTTTTTCACTTTTTTCACTTTTTAGACAATTCTTTTTTCATCAAAGAACAAAAACAGAAAAAAGAGCCAGGACATTGTTATAAACAATACACTTCTTTGAAAACCATGTAGAGCAAGAGTTATGTCCATTGCAGGATCTCCCCCATATTTTCCTGAGTCTACAATTACACATCTGTAGGCCCCTTCTTTCTCTCATAAGTGCATATGTTTATGTATCAAAAGAGAAGAAGAATGAAACCCTCCCTGCAGCAAGAGTTATGTCCATTGCAGGATCTCCCCCATATTTTCCTGAGTCTACAATCACACATCTGTAGGCCCCTTCTTTCTCTCATAAGTGATTATGTTTATGTATCAAGAGTGAAGTAGAATGAAAGAGTTATGTCCCCTTGCTAAAAGTCACCTACATGTATGCCCCTTTTTATCAAAGTACTGATGCCAACACGCTAAGGTCTGAAATGGTTATTTCTCTATCATAAGGGACTAGTTTCGTTATGACTGGTGCTTCGAGAGTCACTTATATAATATGTGAGTTCTCGGAAGGCAAATGAGATAAAATTAATTAGAATGAACAAAGAAAGCTATAATAATACAAGAGGCTGTTGAATTAAAAAGATAGATTCTTATTAGAATAAATATAACAAATCAAGTGCCAAGAAAGCAGGATATATCAGCAGTTCAATACAGATAAGATCTTGATATCACTGGTAAGAACTGGCTACACTTCAAATGATATTCAGATTTACGTCAAAAACATATTGCAGATATCCTGACATATTGCTTTTACAGAATCCATACTGTGTGTGTTTATAGTGCGTCTTTTTGCGACTTCGATATTTAACCTTCAGAATACGATGTCATTCCAACTATTTTGCCCTTCAGCTCGCATAACAGAGTTGAACCAAATGAATTCTTAAAGTTTAACTTGTTTCTACGAAATTGCTACACTCTGTAAAAAGGCTTTGGGCTGTTCTTAGACAAACAGGTAATTTCTTTGCATCTGATTGGTCAAGAAAAAGACTAGTAGTTACTTGAACCATTGCTAACCAAAAATTGAAAAGCATATCCACTGAATGCGTAACGGCCAATTTATGTTTTGAACATGTTCAGTATTATGTCTAAAACAAATCTTTGTTTACAGGAGAGGAAAGCTTTAAGAATTTTACCTACCACAATGACAGACATACCTGACATGCACATCAAAACATTTAATTTTAATAAGCGTTTGTTCCCTTTTCGTCATCACTTTTGGCTGTATAAAAGGATGTTTCGGCTTTTAAAGGCTGCACTTTAGATGCATACCTTTTCCTTTGATTTATTCATATTGTTATGGACATACTGTTTTGGAGGCCCGCATGGAAGATTGAGAAACCAAATGTGTAGCCTTGTTAAATAAAGACTTTACTTACTTACTTACTTACTTTCTATTCTCATTCAAAACATGGGTCAACTGCACTCTAAACCTTTGACATAAACAGTAAGCAAGTTTGTATGATTTTTTCATTTACTAAATGTCAACTCCCTTTCATTTCAAGTAACTTAGGAGACTGCCCAGTACTCAGAGAATGGCAGCGGTTGAAATGGAAACAGATATAGTCAAGGTAACTATTGGTTCCCTGGTAAAAATCACATCATTTTTAATGCTTCTATACTGAAAAACTGTATAGTATTGCAATGATTTATAATAGAAATACCATAATTTGCCTTGAAGTAAGGCCTAGGCTGTTGGTTGGGAAGATATGAACATAATAAATATATATACCACTTATTTACACTGCCTGTATACATTTATGCCAAAAGACAATTAGCAATCAATTATCTCATGTGCATCTATATTAACCACTTAGTAAATCTACATGCCTGATCTGATTACACATGGGAGATACATGTAACAGCTTCTTCACATCAAAGAACATGCCTACCGGTTCTTTCAAGGCTGCACTATAGATGCATATCTTTTCCTTTGATTTATTCATATTGTTATGGACAAATACCAGTTTTTGTAATGCAGGTTATGTCTGTCAGCAAGCAAACAAATTCTTGCATAGATAAAGCTACTCTATCCTATTTGAACTTACAATAAACTAGAGTTTGTTTTTGAAACAAAAGAATATGTCTCCTACCAGCAGAACATAATAATAGTTCCTTCTCATATATAAACTTGGACATATATTTAAAGCACTGTCTAAAGAACTTATCTCAATTCTAAAGAACTTCATCTCAGTCCTGTTACTTTTATTTTTATAATTTTTTAAAAGTATTTTGAGGACTGAATACTGCTTAAGCAGGTGCTACAGGGCTTGGGAGTAAGGACCTGGTTCTTGCACATGACACATTGTCTCATGGTGGTTATAATTTCTGCCAGATAACTTAAAAATCTATCAAGGAAATTCAATGTCGTTGTTATGGAGTGGACATGAAAAAAAATACCCCATTTTTGACCTTTGACCTCTAAGTGTGACCTTGACCTTTGAGGTATGGACCTGGTTCTTGGCAAGACAAACTGTTTTATGGTGGTTAACATTTCTGTCAAGTTATTCCAAAATCCATCTAGGAGTGACAAAGTTATGGAGCAGACTAGATTGCAGTAAGGTTACCTTATCCCACTTGAATTTAAAATAAATTTGCCTCTTAGAATTGCTGTAAAGAAAAAACTATTTATATCTACAGATCTAATAAAAGATAAAAGTACAGGTTAGAGGCTGGAAGTTATATGAAGGTCAAGGTCATAAATCTGAAAAAAAAAAAAAAAAAAAAACCACAAATGTTCTGTATTTAAATACACAATTTTGAAGAGATAGCAAATCAGGGTTGCCTAACACTAACAAATAAAGGGCAACAACTCTTGATTTCTTAGGTTAAACATGGACTTTACAAAAGTGTTATCCAACTACATAAAAATACATTTATGTTTTGAATAAATTCCATTCAATCTCTCTTATGACATAAATGTGAGCTGATACTTTCTCTAAAGAAGAACTTAGAACTCAAATGCCACTTCCATGATCATAATAATTCCTGTATTTGTATCACTTTTCTCTGGTAATACAAAATATTTATCTTTGGGTATGATATTGGAATTACCAGTTGTAGTTTGAGCAAGTCAATATAGAAGACAGACAGAATGACAAATAGAACTGGACTGAACCATCAACTACAAATAATGTTACCATAAACTAAATACATGATTTACCTTAAACATTTACGACTTTCAAGCCTGTAATATATGTTTACAAGAAGGTTATTGACTAAGAAGTCAAATCTATATGGAAACTTTTAATTTGACTTCATAAGCTTCGCAACTTTATATATAAATAACAAGTCCAGTAGCTGAGTCTGTCTCATTAAATGTGTGTGTCTCGTTAAATGTGTGTCACAAAAATAGTCCACACAGAATTTTCTAAGTCACAGAATCTGTTTCTTATTAGTATAAACAACAAAACACCAAACAAAAACTCACCTTTGTTTTATAACAATCCTACACCTTGATTTTATACACACCCTACATAATACGAAATAATTTGGGAGGAATTTTACACGTACCTTTATTTTCCTGCAACTGCTTTTCTGTAAGGCTGATGTTATTTTTGATTGCCGATTTCTCACATACCTGACTGCTTACGTCATTGCTCACAGCCTGAAAACCATAACACACACAAAGAAAATAAACATTGCCAAGAGTACTGTCACTGTGCGGACATTTATGACTTTGTCCATTCATGCACTGCTTTTCCAAGAAATAAAAGTAAAATTAAAAAAGTAAATTTAAAGCTTTTTGAAAATGTCTGAATTTTTATTAGCCAAATATACTGTCAATGAGTCAGCATTTATGACTTTTGCCTTTCTGTACATAAAAAAGTTAATTAAAGCTTTCTGAAAATGTTTTAAATTACAAGCACAGATATGGTTTACTTAATTCTTTTGCTCTTGCCTCAGAGTCACCGTTTTGAATTTTACTTTAATCTGGTTTAAAACGGCAATCAAATTTTTCAACTTTCTGGTACAATTGCTGATAAGCTACTTTCAAAAAAGAAATGATGCTTCATTCAGTTTTGACTGAACCCCTTTATCATTGACATTAAGCTCTATAAAAACTTATCTTTGGCAATTTGATTTATTAGCTTAAGCTTTTCAGATAAGGAATTGTTTGATTTAACTACAGTTTAAAGCTCTCGTAACAATTATGGAGTCAATCAGCAGTCTACTTCACCACTTTTTCTCAAAAGGTCCAGTTAAATAGACTCATGTTCCATAAAAAAAAACAACTTACTCAAGAAAATAATTCTCGTAATATAACACAGTTCTGACCCATTGCTTTTTTTAGTAGTTACAAGTCAGCTGGTAAAAAAGTAGCAATTTTCATACCCTTCCCCCACCCCCCATCTCTAGAACCATCACACTGATAAACAGAACTGACACATTGAAACAGTAATATCTCAGTTCAGTATATTTTACCATATGGAGAATTATGTATTCTGTACATTAAGAAAGACCTTTCTAAAAGTTAAATAACATAGAATTTTGGAAGTATTTTAACTTTTACCAATGCTGGTAGAAATGGCTTTTGTCTAAGAGACCAGCACAGATAATGATCAGTTTTGCATAATCACACAGTCAAATCATGGTCTGCAGTATTTTACTGTTCAATCAGTAAAATTTTCAACTGACACCCCCAGCAATGATGAATGGTACAGTTAAAAATTGAATAATGGACAAGTTTATTTTTGAAATTTTGCAGGATAAGGGCTGAAAAACTATTATATATTAAATCTTTTTGACAGCAAATGAAATCTACAGGTGCAACCATTGCAGTTTTGAGACCATATGATGAAAATAATCAACAATATGATGAAAATGATCCAGGACAAAAAATGAACTGCAGTTCAGTCATGTTAAAATGAACAAAAATCCATCAAAATGTCACCGGAACCAAAGTAAAATTAACCTTGTATCAATTCTAGTCCAACTAATTGTGCCCAAGTCGAGATATTGTGTAATTTTTTGTATGAGTCAATATCTCGCCTCTGAGATAAGCTAGATTTTGACCAAAAACCCATATCTCAGAATAGGCTCATGATGTCACTTGAATTATTTTGACTAGTATCAAACCCTTCTGTTTTCTGCCTTACCTGATTTTAATTTAACCCTTAACCTGCTGGAACCAAAAGTGATTAGCCTTTGCCACCAGTATAGAGCCAGGCCAGCCTCCACATCCGTGCAGTCTGACCAGGCTCTATACTGTTGGTAGCTCAATTTTTTGTATTTTGATATAGAAATACCTTAAACTATGAATGGACTGTTCCGAATTCAAAGCTGGGCAAATCCATTACAAAAATTTAGCAGGTTAAGGGTTAATGTTAAATGACTGAATATGAACAGTTGATTGTTGTTTGGTTGTTCTTTTTATGATTGTAGAGTAAAATCAAAGCTCATTGCGTTTGACCTTTCAAAACTGTAAACATAACTGTGTTTAACAAATAACTTTGTTTCCTCCCAAATTTCAGTAAAATCTATCAAATTCTTGTAGAAAAGACATGTTAGCAACTTTATTCTTATATCTTTTTTACCCATCTTTCTATCAAGTTATGTATCATTTGTGTTTCCCCAAGGCAGATGGGAGAACAAGCTGTAGACAAGCTTGTGTAGCTGTCTCAGTTTTCAAAACATGACCGGTTCTGAACCTTTCTGAAACATTTTAGGTTGCCAAGCACAATCAAAATTAACCTCCTTCAACAACTGATTGACTCTGATCTGGATGTATAATATTCAAAATAATTCAAGTGACGTCTTGAGCATATTCTGAAATATTTTTGTTTTGGGCCAGTATCTCACTTTAATGAGATACTGACCCATACAAAAAAAAATACACAATATCTCAGCTTGCGTACAATTAGCTGGACCAGATAAATAAATGAGGCAACCTCACCATAAGAAATTTTAGATAGATGGAGATCATACTAAACCTTTTGCTCAAAATGGACAGACAACAAGACAAACAGGAAATTTTTTGAAAGTCTGTCAATTATTATGAAGACAAAAACTTAAAATATTAAAATATAGGATCAGACCTTGAGCAGTAAACTTTCAATCTAAAAAGATTAAAGGTAAGTGGTGCTTTGGTATCAAGTCTATGATTTTCTCAAAGCATAAGGAATGAACATTTCTGACAAAAATTATGAAAAATCTTACCTGGAGAGTGGTTTATCAGTATCCAGCAAAAGCAAATTTTATAGAATAACTTAAATGAGAATGATTTTAAGAAAGTTCCACAAAAGGAGTACAAAACACACAGGAAAAGCTTGGAAAAGCCAAAATACACAACACACAAATAAAATGTTAAAATGTTTTAAAAATCTCTTGGTATTTTGCCGACATTACCTAGCCTGCAAATATTCGCCTCCATGATAAAAATCTGAATTGTTGCCTTGGTAACAGCATAGGTACATTACCTGAGATCTGTGAAGTTAACTGATAAGCCCTGCCAGGAATAGCTACAGTATGAGATAATACTGTGGGTGTATACTACTGGTGAAGAGAAAATATTTTGGCAACAACTTCCAAAACATTTTAAAGAGGCTTTCTCCTACGAAGTAAGAAAGATTATCTTCAGATTTTGCAATTTAAAGTGACTTTCTCAAATATAGAAAAATATATAACTAAAATTAAAGAGGCTATATCATATCATGTCTGGATTGTTTACTTCACTATCATTTTAGAGTGTACTTTGTTGGTTATTTCATGGCCTTACTCATTCCTTGTTAGCCTGGCTGCTGGCTATATGATTCTTTTCTATTTAAATTATTGCACTGATATATTTTTAATGTTTTTACCTCTCTAAAAGCAACATTTTTCCTCTGCTAGTGATCATAATGCCAGCCAAGAAAAGATAAATCTGTAGTTAGAAAGGGACTTAATAGTCATTTAGCTTAACATTACCAAGGCATTAACTGCTGGGTCTGAAACCATTAGCCTGAATGGTCTACACCTTTCAAAAATTATTTCTCATACTGCAAAACAGCCAATCAAAACACTGCATATCTTGCCATCATTTGGCTAAATATATCACAACAGTTTACCAAACAAGCAGGTCAATAAATATTTCAGATAAATATCCTCACCTATGAAATGTCCAAATCACATACATAAGGACAGCTGCAATGTATATCACATCAAAAATAACTTCATATCACTGAATTTGATTTGTACCCCCCTCAAATTACTCACACTGATAAGGGAAGGATAAGCAGAACAGGAAATATTTGTTAGAGATTTTTTAATGCAAACTACTGAAGACATACGTTTATACTTAGTTACTTATACATCAAAACATGCATTAAAAGACCATGTGGGAATAAAGGCCATCTGTGGATAAAAACCACTTTTATATGCACCACAATTAGATAAAAAAACAATTTCCTTTGAAATGAGACCATCTGCTGAAAGAAACAATATTTTGATCTCCCCAGGAGTTATTTTTGAATGCTAGTTTAATTACACTATGAAAGAAGGAAAAACATTAATAGGAAAAAAAACTGCATAATTCTATGATACCTTGATTTGTCATCAATTCTTTCCAAGAAGTCGAGTAACAGAACTTGACATATTAGCTTCTTGTAAAATAATATGAAAAAGATCATTAAGTATCTAATTCAATGACTGTAAGAGTTTCAGAAATCTGAGTCAACCTTGACCTCAGCTACATTTGATGAACACTTGTGTCAATTTATTTTAAAATCCTGTTGTTTCAAAGAGAAAACAAACATAGAGGTAGCCAAGACATTTGGGAAATGTTATTTTTAAAATCCTATCAGGCACCACTAAAATACAGAGCAGACACAAACATAAAGGTAAGCAGTATTTCATATCACCTGGAGGAACAAATGACAGACAGACTAACAGATGGACACTCTGTGACACATTGCCTTAATCTATAAGACTTTCATGACAAGTTACTTACAAATTCTTTAATATACTTATGAGCTGCGAAACGAACACGAAGTACAGGTACAGGTACAGGTACAGTATTCTATATTATTTGGCAGCACTGGTATTATTAACACTTTGTGACACATATGGTGCAGATTTGTGCCAAGTTATTTTCAAATCCTGTCATGTACAATTGTGTAACCAGTGTGAACAAGAGCATACAGGCATGCAGTATGCTATATAATTTGGAGGTACAGAAGGACAAACAGATGGATGGTGCAACAAGAGCTATCACTAAAGGTGACAAATACCCCCAGAAACCACTTTGACACAGCCGTTTCTTAATATATAGTTTGTCTGCCATAATATAAAAATAAAATTTGGCTGAAAATTTCAAAACTCAAACTTCTGTGGAAAGTTAACTAATCAGTATAAGTCAACCTTATGGATAAACACAAAACTTAACCATCTCACAAAAAAAATCAGCAGAAATCTTTACAAACACTACATGATGAAGACATGCAATGGGCTAAGTACCTAAGATGTTTGATTATACTCCAATTAATAATTGCTAAAAAAAGCACAGACAAAATTACACTAGACAATCTTCTTATCTTTAATATGTTATGAAAATCAAAGGGCCATAACTCAGTGAAAATTTAATGGACTGGAACAGAACAATAACATGTACAATAAGGCTTGGTACCTATAATTCTTTCAAAGTATTATCAAAATCTGACAAAAAGTTGCTGAGAAAAAACATGGACAAATTAATGTATTAAAAAAAGAATCGAAGGCCAATAACTCACTGAAAAATCATGGCAGAGGAATGCGGCAAGAACATGCACATCTACGCTAGGCACTTATGGTTCTTGCAAAATATTATTAAAATCTGACAAACAGTTGCTGAGAAATCTAGCATGGACAAATTTAGGTACATGTATTAAAAAAAATCAAAGGCCCATAACTCAGTGACAATTCATGGCAGTGGAATGCAGCAACAACATGCACAACTATGCTGGATACTTATGATTCCTGCAAAGTATTATTAAAATCTGAAGAATAGCTGATGAGAAACAAAACGGTTGGGACTGAATGATGTGGTACAAAATATCAAAGGTCAATAACTCAGTGAAAAACCATTAGAGTAGGAAGTGACAATGATATGCACAACTAGGCTTGGTACTTATGATTCTTGCAAAGTGTGATTAAAATCTGAGAAATAGTTGCAGAAAAATAGTCCAGCCAAATTTTGTTTACAGATGGCCAGATGGACAGAAGGACAGATGGACCGACCAACCAATGCACATGAATCCAATACAGTCCCCAGATATACACAATGTACTAATGGCAGTATAATAACTATTTGTCCTCCTTATTATGTTCATCAATAATTTTGTCAATGCAACAAAACTGTGTGTTTAAACACCTACACTATAATGCATTTCTAAGCTACAATTCTGAAACTGCAAAGAAAATAGCTGAATGTTTTTCTTTTGATTACTGCACTTAGACCATTTTAGTATTCACTGCTAAAAACTTGACTATGAAGTGGTTTTACCTTTTTTCCCTTTTGCTAATTAAATCATAGAAGCACTGTAATTAAGACATCTTAAAAATGTCACAATCAGGTGCAGTAGGTATATACTGCTTGGCAATCCATGCATCAAGACAGTATCAAAGGGAAGTAAGCACTCATACACTTATAAACTAAAACAAGCTGTTACTGTTCTTTGTTTAGAAAGTCAACAACAGGAGTGATGCTTACTATGAATGGATCTTTTTCTCTATGTGTTTGAATCAATCGATATGACCAACACAAAGATTTTTAGTTATTTTAGGTTGTGGAGGAAAGTTACAAAAAACAGAAACCATCCAATTCCAGAGGCATTTCTGGTTCTGTTTGCTCGTGAAGCACTGACAAATAGGACATGCTTTAATGTCTCAACCTAAATACAATATGATTGTAATGTTAGTGAAGGAATGGGGTATCAATCTCTCCTGGATTTCAACTTCTAGGCCTCACCACTAGTCTACTGATCTGCCCAACCCTGACCTATTTCCTCCCCAAAATAAACTGATGTAGGCACTACAGAGTAATAATCGGATCAGTGGTCCAGTGGTAACGTGCTGGACTGGTAACCCGAGATCTGGTCCCGAGATCGATCCCTCGCTCTTCCACTAACATTAATAATTGTCTTTTAAACCGAGGTCCAATGTATCAGTGCTGTACACTGAGCATGCAAAAGAATCAGGGGTGTCTCTGGAATGAGATGCTTTCTGTATCTTGCACTACCCCAACAACATAAAATAATTAATCTCTTCAGGGGGCGTCTGTCATATGGGCAACCAGTACCGACGATAAATAAGCTCAGATAGATAGATAGCCAGGATGCAAAGATTATTGTCTAGAATGAGACTTACCAAGACTTGCTTCGGAATATAGCACACCTGAAAAAGTAATGAAAGCATGTTTGAGTAAAGTTTTGAAATTCTGTTGTCTACAAATTCTTTTTCACTTCTAAATGATGCTAAAATCATGAATCATGAGTCACTATAAAATATCAGAATTATATGAAAAAATATTCCCAATTTTTTTTTTTAAATGCTCTTTTTTTTCAGTCTGACCAACAAGCAGACTACTACATCTACTTCAAAAGATAAACAACTTTTACTGGCATTACCAGTATCCAAAATAACCTCTTTGTACTAAAACCTATAAAACTATAGAAAGCTATTTGAAAATAACACAATTCTTACAATTTCTCATAAAATTATTTTCAAATGATACCTTTTGATGAAATGGAAAATCTGACAACAAAGTCTCATGCCAACATAAGACTAAAGATATAAACATTAAGTTCAAGTTACAATGTCATAAACAGTATCTTTTCTCTGAATGAAAGAACATAGATAGGCTGAATGAAGATACATAAGGCTGGTCATTATACCATGTGACTATTTATCACAAAAAGGGTCTCTGTTCCATTCACTGTAACCAGCATAAGGTCTAACCACATGACAACAGTTTGAAATCTATCATCATTCTGATGTAAGGGGAGATAAATACGGTCAAAATAAAAATGGTTGCTAACACCGCCCGCATTTCAATAGGCACAAGCAACTTTTAAGCTGAAAGCTTACTTGATACTTAAATGACATTTAATTGAGTTGTATCTTACTTCAACTCAAAAATATTTCCTTAAAATATGAAACTTTTTGTCAGTTTTTGTTTGATCTTATGCAAGAAAATATGATGAACTTAACCAGTGTCTGGTGAATAAGAATCAGTGTAAGTGACTGTTATTACATTCACTGCATTCTTTACTTTTAATCCTAGGTAAAACATTTTTTCATTCAAGGAAAAAAAAACAAACCTTACTTCTTTCAGTTTGACGTTTGCACAAATATATTTCAAATAAAATTAAAAATTCAGTTCTCTAAATGACATGTTCCATCAGTCGGCTGATGATGAAAAAATCGCTACTTTTGATTAAGCATTTCTAAGAAAATTTTCTTTCAAAATTTGTAAAATTTTCCAAACTTAACAATAAATACACAAACTTTATCATGGTGTCAGCTGAATTTGTGACTTCCGTTTCCTTTTAAAGTTTCTGTCTACTATATGAATTGCTAAAATGACTTTGATAATCATTACCTTTTCTTTGTGTGGTATATCCCTGGCAAGCACAGATCCTTCAGTAGCACAGGCAAGTACTTCAACAATGTCTCCAGAATTCAAAGTAACGAAATTTAAGCTGTCTCTATAATCACTGGCCAGCTGTAATTGTCGTAGGTTGGTTGTCTAAAAATGAAACGAAATTCGGTATTGAATAAATATGGGAGTCATACAGCTCTCCAAATATATGCCTTAGTCTGGAAATGTTTTGAAATGGACTTGTCCATTTATAAATTTGGACAGATTCATTTATCATTTAAGGGGTATTTAGTCCAAGGTTACCGAGTGAACCAAGAACAGTGCACAGTGGTGGTGTGGCCGAGTGGTTAACGCGTCGGACTAGAAGTCAAAGGATTGCTAGCCGCTCGGATTCAAACCCAGTCAGGGGCAAGCCGTTGTTTCCTTGAGCAAGAAACTTTACACTCATTGCTTAGTACTGGTTAGTTCCAGGAACGGATTCGAGAGTGTGTCTATAAGCTAAAAGCTTCCTACACAACTACACAATCCAACTAAAATAAATTTGGTATAAGAACAGTGCAGATCATGATCATAGTATTTGGATGTGTCTGCACCGGTCAAAACAGTAAGATCAATTGCCACTAGCAGGGTAAAGGATAAACAAATAACAGTTTTCTTTCCAGTTAACTAAAATAATATTTCAATGTGACATAGCGGACTTGACGGATACTAACAGGTATATAATAATAGAACAGTACTTCTTTTTAAATACTAGTTAAAAAGTTTTCGGTGAAAAGTTGGTATTTTACTGTCCTTACTTCTCTCCCAGACATACTTGTAAAATCACTAGTATACCTAAAACTAGAGGGACATTTAGTTTTATTCACATCTGAAATACCCCTTAACTAATTATCATAATTTTTTTTTAATTTTATACATTTTAAATTTTATTACCAATGCATTCAATTTGTAAATAATCATAGTTAATGGGGAGAGCTGTAACTAAGTTGAAAGAACTTGTAGCTCAACCCTTTTGTCATATATTTATGTCATCATCATCATCATTATTAATATGTTTTTTTGTCATATGATGCATTTATAGCAATAAAATATGTTTAAACTACCCGTATAAAGGATTTTCAACAACACTTTAACCCTTATTTTTTTTTTTTTACTTTTACTTTCCCCAACCCCTTTGCTCTGTTCTAAAAACTGACATTTTCATGAAATCCTCACTTACAGAAGAATGGTTAAGAACTTACAACAATCTCAGAAATTTCGATTTCAATGCTTGGTGAAATCTCCATATCCTCTGCAGGTTCCGGACTGACTGGCGGTAAGACTGGTTCACAATATACCTCATCTCCTAAGCAACAAACAAAACAATACAGATACAGTAAGTCATAGATTTATCATTCTGAAAAATATCTGTTATATAGTCAGTGATACCTACAGTTTAATTTCTTTTTCTAAACCTTTTGGAAGTTAAGATTAAATTCAATATTAAATTCATACCATCTCTTTTTACGGAGACCACTCTCTGCACATATCCTAAGTCATTTTCTACACGACATACTATCTCCTCGCAATCCATGATGGAGGGGTCTCCCACGGAGAGGTAATTGTAGCCATCTTTGCTGTAGATGTCCCACAATGCACTTTGATCAAGCTGTTGCCCATGGTGATACCAAGTAACTTGTGGGGCAGGAAGCCCTACAGAATAAAATTAAGAATATACATTCATGATTTATCTTCAGTGACATTCAGCATTTCACGTGAATGGTATTACTACTGGTTTGAATCAAGGAAGCAGTCATCAAGCAGGATTTATGTAAGCAGCAAGTACAAAAATGTAGTTGTTTCCCAATCAATGTAAGTCAAACAGGTGTAAAAGTTCAAATGGTTTGCAATCAAAAATCTCTATAGAAAATGTGTATTTCAGATAGATTTAGCAAAACCTTCAGAGTTTGTTATGCCATGTTTTGGCAACAAAAACACAGAATATCGCATTAATATCTAACTACTTTACATCATGGGATTATTGTTTTATAATTTTTCGTCATATCCTCTACAAATTATTGTATAGATAAAACCAAAAATATTGAAAATCTGTGAAAATTTTCTGAAATAATTACAAGAAATTGTACATTGATTTTGCCATAGAATAGCTTATTCTTCTTTACTTACCAGTAACAGAGCACTTGATAGACAACCTTCGTCCATCCTTCACGTCAATCACTGGCTCAACTATAAACTTTGGCTCTTCTGGTTTGGTACTGAAATTCACAAAAAATATAATAATAGTCCTATATCTGAATAAACAAGTTTATCCTTTATGTCACAAGGTCATGACCATTAGGTTTATTTTCTTACATTGATTTATAATGTCTTTGTTTACATTCCCTTTCATGTATATAGGGTTTTCCATCCCTTTATAGTCCTACACATAATGTCAATCAATCATTTTCAGGCATCATCATTTCTGCACAACTAAAATTTGCATGCCAAAACTATACATGAAATTCCACCAAAAAATTTTTTTTATATACTAAGTCATGATAACCAAAACATCATTGATAGCTGTTTCATTTTCACTGCAAAAGCTGAATTATTAAAATGCTTGAATTTTCTATATACGCTATAGATCTAGTTATTATGTTTATGTTGTATCATTAAAAAAGTAATAGACCCAGGGCAATGCTTAAATCTGGCACAGCCTGAATGCAAGTGAGCTGTTCAACAGACTTAACTACACAAAAAGGGGACAGTGTATCTGTTTGACCAAATTACCATTTTTTTTAACATTTACACTTTATAGATCTATCTGTAAAGTCAGATATTTCTTGCAGTTATGGCACGCCAATTGTCCAATTATTACGTGAACCTATGTTTAGGCTCGTAAAAATAGGATTTACGGTCAATAGTCTAGGTTTTTCAAACGTAAAACCTGGTTTTTCGATTTTTAACCTCTATTTTCGAGCGTAAACATAGGATAACGGCCGTAAATATAGAATTTCGGTTGTTATCCTAAGTTTACCACCGTAAACTTTGGTTTGTGACCGTAAACATAGGTTTACGACTGTAAACCTATATTCGTAAATTCATATGTTTTCTCAGTAACTTAGTTTATCAAACGTAAACCTAGGTTCACGTCCGTAAACTATGGTTCACGACCGTCATCCTATGTTTTTGCACGAAAACACTGGTTAAATTCCGTAAAATATATTTCAAGGGAAGTCAACTGTCCAAAATAATGTGAACCTATGTTTACGCCCATTAACCTAGGATTTAAAATCGATAAAACAGGTTTTTCAAATGTAAAACCTGGTTTTTCGAATTTTATCCTATATTTCGAGCGTAAACCCTAGATTACGCTCCTGAACCTATATTTACGTTCGATAAACTAGGTTTTTCGAACAGTCATTAACCTATGATCACGATCGTAAAAATGGGTTCACGGCCGTAAATGTAGGTTCACGCTTGAAAACATAGGTTTACGATCGTAAACACATGTTAACGCTCGAAATTCAAGTTTGATTTCATAATCCTAAATATCGAATGTAAACCATAGTTTACGATTGATAAACTAGGTTTTTCAATTAAACAACGGATTTCAACCATTATCCTATGTTTACGGACACTATTTTATTGTTACGCTCGTGAACCTCGGTTTACGCTTGTAAAGGATAGTTTACAAACGTAACCTATATTTTCGTCCATAAACTTGTGTTTTCAAACGTGATCTATGGTTTACGAGCGTAAACTACAGTTTACGACATTAACCCATGATTTCGCTCGAAAATATAAGTTAATATTCTAATAACTAGGTTTTACGTTTGAAAAAACTGGTTTATCAACCGTAAATCCTAGTTTTTCGACCGTAAACATAGGTTCACGTAATAATTGGACAACTGGCGTGCCATATGCAGTTCAGTTACGCATTTTGATCACAAACCTCTCAATGACTTTGAACAAAAAAAAAGATACACTTCCATCTTACCTATGTTTTTCCTCCGCAGTTGCAGTGACCTTCACCCTGATTTCGCCATTGTCTTTCTTAGAATCTTGTGTTCTTACACTGTATGTGGCCTCATCGTCGACCGTCACATTGGCAACAGTGAGTGAATATACATCACCATCAGCATCTATTCTTAGATTGTCAATGACTCTTACTTTCTGTCCATCTTTGTAAACGTTCACATTTGACAGTTCAACACCTAGAAGGTTGTAGACTGTAAGACAGCTAAGCGTTTCATTTAAACATTTACATTTAGATTATCTACTTTCATTTCTTTTCAATACCAGAAAAACTTTGTTTACATGATTGAGATATGTATGGATAAACCACAGTAAAACTTATTTGATACGATCTTAAGGAAGTGTGTTTTATATCAAAAGATTGCAAATAGACCGTTTTACAAACTTATTATTGATTTATTCTAAATCCACAAGATTCTATTCTAATATTATCAGATAAGTTCTAAAGCTCGGTTTTTTTTTTTTTTTTTTTTTGCTGATACCTTCAAACTCTCATTACTTGCAAGCAGCAAAAATAACCTGTTCGTTTGTTTACAAATGGTCGTTTTATACTAAGGGGAAGTAACTGTGTAGTAGTTTTGACATTTAGTTAACGTCAATTTAAGGTCAAATTAAGAACAATTTAAGGTCCGTAACCACCTCGAGCGCGAGTGCGGCAATTGTTAGCACTGGCCACGGTTACAACTGTAATATAACGTCATATGATAATTGCTTTTATTGTTAATTCTAATGAATTAACGAAATTATTTTAGTTTAATTTTAGCGATCTTCTTTATGTGTGCAATCGCCTTAACACATTTCTTAGTTTCAGACTTAACTACGCACGGAGGGATATTTCTTTAATAAAACACGACAGCCATCATCTAGCCAAGCTCTAACAAGGCAAACGCACTGAGAAGAAATTGTTTTAAAAACGAGATTAGAGTCTTGATCTGTTTTGTATGAATCAAAGCATGAGGCATAATAATATGCCTTCGAAGTTTGGGAGCAATGGGGATATAAGATGGTCGTGAGAAATTTTCACCTGTAACTTTCCACTGCAATTTGACAGGACAGCCCTCTGGCACATGTACACTGTTGTCACCCACTAAGGAAATTAGAACATGTTCTGGCTTGTCATGCACCAAGGGTATGTCGGTGGTTGAATCAAACGATTTCTTTTGTTTATCTTCCACAGATTCGGTTTTCTGATCTTTAATATATTCTGTACCATCTCCAGCAAGCGTGTTGTTTTCTTGTGAATCTTCTTTATCCTTGGAAACTATGTTCTTCTTTTTGATTAGTTCTACATTTTGTAGATCTGGTATTTTTTCATCTTTAGTGTCACGCACTGGAACTATGAGTTCTTCAACGACTTCACTACTTGTTGACAAAGTTGATGTCTTTGTTTTAATATTACTCTCAATATTAGATTTGATATTGGGAGTTACAGATTTTGTCTTAGCATTTTCCGGAATTACGCTTTCTTCGGTAACTTCTTGTTCAACTTCTTTTACTGTATCTACTATCGTTGCATCATAAGCTTCAAGTTTATCAATTTTGAGAACTGTTGTGTCAATGTTATCTACTAGATGTGGTTGTAGTTTTTCCCCTGTTAATTCGTCCACTTCCGAATAACTCTGAGATTCATTTGACTCGGTAATTTCAATTGTTTGTGTCTTCTTAGCATTTTCAACTGAAATACTCTTGTCATCAGTAAGCCCTTCGCAGACTTTTGGTCCAGTTTCTGCAATATGCACAAGTGGAGTATTTTCATTCAGTGATTGCTCACTTTCCAGTGTTGCTAAATTCATCTCATTAACTGATTTAACCGTACCCCAAGCAGATTGAGTTTCTTTCACACTAGCAACTAGGATTGAATTTTCTGAGAGGCTATTTACAGTCACAGTTTTGTTTTCAATTTGTTCTGTCAAACTTGTATCTTTTTTGCGTATTTCATTTTCTTTCATGTTGTCAATAATGTTGATAACATTTGGTATCTCTGGATGTGTATCAACTAAATAAATCAAATCACTGTCTTTTAGAGGTTCAGTAAAATGTCTACCAGCATCTGAATCCTCATTTGCAGAATATAATATATACTCATTTGTTGACTTGTTATTTGAGTCATTCTTAACAGAATTTACAGCTTCGTTAACTGTTTTGTCAAATGCATGCTCCTTTGCTTCTAGCTTAGCGTCTTCCACCCTCTTTTGTTCTTCAAAATCTTTGTCTTGTTGTGAAATAACCTCTCTTGCATCATCTATTTCATCACCGCTTATATCAGAGTTGATTTTATGTTGTCTGTCTTTCTTATTTCGAAATCTTTTTTCATCTTCATCAATGAAAATCATGTCCTTTCCTTCAGCCTCTGTCTTGTCACAAAGCCCTTGTTTGATATTATCATCAGTAGGCGAAACCGTTACATTAACTGTTTCAACGGGGTTAACGATCTCGTCAGGAATGGTTTTCAACTTTTTGCTGTTGTCATCAATTTTGGTTTCAAGTTCAATAACATTGTTGCTCTCTTGTAAATAAGGGTCATTTTCTGATGTCCATTCAATTCCTTCATGTAGGTTATCATTGGCTAGTTCATCTTTATTTTCCGTGTTTTCATCCCTTTTCTCATTTTTATGATCACCTTGTTCTCTCAATTCTGATTTTGTAATAACATCTGCAAAAGTTTCATCACGTCCCTTGTCTTCTATTGTATCTCTCTTGTCAGTTTCTGCCTTTCGTTCTGCATCAGGCGTATCTTTACTAATATCTTTTGACTGTTCTTTCACAGTCAGACTGTTGAATGATTGAATATCAACCTTGTCGTCATTTCCATCACGATCGAGAGAACTTCTGCTGTCACTAGTTAGGGTTATACCGCTCGTACCTTCATCGTTACTTCTATCAGTTTTGTCACCTACTAATTCCCTTTGGCTTTTCCCAGACTTCTCGTTCATCTGAACATCGTATTCCATGTCATTTATTTCAGTATTTTCATCTCTTCCAGTCCAGACCTCTGCATCAGTTTTATGAGCTGAAGACGATTCATTTAAATCAGACTCATGATTAATGCGCAACCCGTCGGGTGAATTCGCATTTTTTTCATTTTTCTCGCACTTCAGAGCATCTGTGAGGTTAGCGTGAGTATCATCATCTGAGACTTTTCTGCTAATTTTTGTCTCTACTTTGCTAATGTTGTTGTCGTCTTCTGGGCTTCTCTCATCAGTGCTTAAATCTACATTATCGTTGCCGTGCTCTATCAAATGTTGTTCGTATTCATCTAAGGCAGTATCCAACAAACTATCGTCTTTTGTAAATTCTTTCATTTCTTCATTGTTAACAGAAACGTCTACATTCAACGCTGAGTCATCTTTCACTTTCGATTCTTGATCTAACTCACAAGAAGACGAAATTCTGCTTCCATCTTCCTCACCTTCTTTTGTTTCAAATGATGCTGCATCGAATTCAAAATGGTCTTTACCAGTCGAATCATCTGTACTTGCCTTGTAACTAGCTTTACTATCTTTCCCTTCTTTGCTTATTATTGCCAGTTCTGTAAGACCTACTTGCTGTTTTTCAGCTTCATAACCTTCGCTTGAGTTATCATCTTTCCTGCTGTCAGCCTCCAATTCTGTTGCCTCTGTGTGCAGTACTGTCAATGAATCAGTTTCAGAAGAAATCATATTATTACTAATGTGACGTTTGTCGGTTTTGTTTTCTGCTTCATCCTCTCGGTCCCCTTCCTCTACACAAATAACGGTTTTTGCTTTCACTGTTGAAGTTTCTTCAAGTTTAATTACAATATCTTGACTGCGTTCGATGTTAATTGCATTCAATTTTTCTACCTCATCGCTTTCATCATGCCCCTTTTCACTAATTATTTCAGCTGCCTGATATTCTAGTTGGTTCTGTGATTTTTCAAGACATTTAGTAACCTTATCCTCAAGCTCTTCAAATTCACTTTGAGCTGTTTCTCTGTCTGATATATTTTCAAAAGCTTCCTTCCGGACAAGCAACTCCAGAGCGGGAAGTCCACTCCTGTACTCGTCCACATGGTCGGAAGGGCCCCTATCAAACAAATACATCCCAGCCAAAACACTTGCTTCTAGTTCGTTTATATGATCCGTGTCATATTTTTCTTTTCTTAGACTGGCCATACTCATTATCTGTTTTGTAGAATGTTTAGCCTGTTCTTTCTTTGACAGATTCTGACTTTTTGCCACAATGATTTCAATATCAGAATCTTTGATATCTTTAAGTTTTTCGTGTTCATAAGGCTGGTATAAGGCATCAGCTTTTCCATGGAGATATTCTTTCATTTCTTTTATCGATTCTTCTGTTATACTTATATCAGGCTCACTGGAGAAGGAACTTCCTCGAGATGTTATACCACTATCTGTAGTGAGCCTTCGTCCAGAGTTACCAAACTTTGTAAGCTCAAGTATATCGTCGACAATATTTGAAAGTTCGTCATCGTTTTGGAGTTCTTCAGAGTCTTGGTTCTTTTCAGAATCTCTCATACTGGACTGTTGTTCTATCTCCTTTGCTCCTTTTTCCAAACTCTCCTCGTGTTTTTTAGACATTTTAAGACCGTTTTGATCACCTTCTGATGATACTTGATTTTCAATGATATGGTCACTTGCTTTTAAAGTTTCAAAAACCAGTGGACGCCTCCGGCTCTGTGACGTCATTTCCTCTTCATTTTCTACCCTTTTAAAGGAAGACATTGCGTGGACGGATGGGGTATCTTTGTCTGCTCTGGATATTCTACCTGCAAGACAAAAGATAAAGTTTTAACAATATCTGAATCAAATAATTTTTCAAAACTAGCTGGCAGATCCCAGATCGTCTCTTGATCATAAGGAATATTAGTATTTTATTTTACATCGAAGGTGGTTGTGCATCTTCGGAACTTTTGAAAATTGATTGTATTTTCAATAAAAACATTTTTAAAACAAATAAAAATTGCAATACTCGTCCTGACTTGCCATGACTACATTTTTACTGTTATGATATCTTGGGAGACCTGTAAGAAGACTTTGGGTAGCTTGGTTAAGTGACAGTGTCTGATTCGCCTCAATGTCGGACCTTAAAGGTCTGAATCTCATAAGCAGGAAAACTTTACTGAGTTCCTCGAATTATTATGCAGCCTAAAGATTGCTTGATAAAATTAGAAATAGCTGTCTTACAACTTTTATATAAGAGTATAAGTTAATTAAGCTAATTCTGTCCGTACTTATGTAGGTAGAAATACAAATTTGCATACGAAAAACTTACGGCTTACCTTTGACCAAAAAAAAAACAACAAAAAGACAACTCTTTTATCGTTCTAACATCTCTATATTTATTTCATATCCTATTCTTACCAATTAATATAGTAACTTACAGTCGATATATTGAATAAAACAAGTCTGGACAAAATGCACCTACAATTCAAGAAAAGTGAAACTAAACGAATTCGCTCATACTGCCATATGTTCTCAAAGAAACAGATGTAGAATAGTTTGCATCATAGATGTACGTAAGCAACTATGTTTTGCTCGGTATTTCTTTTCGGTGATCAATTGATTGAATAGATATCCTAGATCGTGACTTTAAAAAGTGCTTAGACAGTGACACTTTTGTCACAAGGGCCAGCCTCCCAAGCTTATTATAAGTAACTTATACAAATAAACACATTAAATTCCCGACAGTTTCTCAAGCAGACAGGTGAGCTAGGTGACATCTCGTCAGAACAAGATCCCCGGGCCACGCTCTGTAGGCAGGTGCCACAAGACTTAATAGTATAATGTTATATGATGTGTGATGATAGAAACGTTCGTCTATCTTCTGCTTAGATATTCTGTATGAATATACATGTAACAGAGAGCCATAAGGTCACTGGGATCCGGTTAAGCTGGAGCCTTGTTCGAAACTAATCCAGGACAGAAATAACTAGCACGAGCGATTCAAATAAAAGACAATATTACGCTATCATTTTTTTTAACTTCAATTTTTTTTAAGAAGAGAACGAGATTTTTTCTCTCTTTTTATTTGCTGATTTTCAATAAAGTTTATTTCAATATTAAAACAAATGTCCGAGTGCCCCTTTTCCCGTGTCGTCGGTCATTTTAATAATGGATCTGTCCAAATTGAAAGGTGGACAAGTCCATTTCAGATATTTAGGGTTAAAAGCAACATTGAATCTCAATTAATTACGAAGTTAAAATTAATTGGTTTAGGTCCGTTCATTAACAGATAACTTGATCTAATTGAAAGCAAGTCATGACGTAATAAAACTAATCACGTTTGTTTCTTGTAATGTCATATTAATTCAGTACAACAATTTACCTTCCTGGAATATTTACGATAATATAACATCTACGAGGCTTATTTTTACAAGCTCTATTCCTAACATTTTTGTTCTGCTTTTAAGCTGATATCGCTTAGGTATGGGTTTATAACTGTTCGTTAATTAGAAACACGTGTTGCTAAAACCCTCTTAAATGAACAGTTTGTCTTGATGGCTCAATATGAGATAATTTTTATTTGATTTATACCATCTCTTAAACGGGCTATAGCAGTAGGTTTTTGATAGTTAAATAATCTGTTTTGATTATTGTTAAGATCTTATTAGAAACACTTTGCCCTCAAATTAGGAAAGGATATGACAGTAAAATTTACTAAAAGTATGGTGGCATGTTCACACCATGCTGTATTGTATGCAATTCCCATGTAAAACGAATGAGGAGATGATATGGTGAAAAATTGCAATTGATTTTAGTTTGGACAAGTCTCAAAAGATTCGTAGTAAATTCAACTTTTCTCAATGTGAGTGTTGTTTTTATTTCCTCAGCCAATATATTTGAATAAAACGGATTGGTAGTGTTTTTTTTCCCCTGACATTATTGACCTTTCTACAAATATTCTAGATCACTTTAATTTAACAAATTTTATGTGCCAAAAAATGACAGGTGAAAATTCATCAGAAACAAGTCACTTGACAGTGATAATAAGATTTTGCCAACTGTATCGATACCGATAACTTTGTTTTTGAAATATCTATTTCTTGTTTTTCTTATACATTTCAGCGATACGCGAAAACTTCTTTTTAGCGGCTGTCACATGCATGTATTTCTTTTCAGTTTCTGCCAAGACACACAACATACAAATGTAAAGCGAAGTTAATTCAGTTATAACTCCTAATTTTCCCAATGACGTTCAAAGAATACTTCATACATCATCTACTGGCGCGAGAGAAGAAATATACAGATGCAAATTTTGGTTTGATTCCAGACATCAGAAATATTCGCATGTAATAATTATACAAAATTAGGGAAGTACATCTCAATAAAGATCTCTTTGAAGTTACATAGCATCTAAAATGTTTCTAACACATCGTATTATTCCTTTTTTGTTTCCCTTGTTTCGTTACATCTTTTTCCCCGTTCGTATTTCTTTTTGTCTGTCTGTCTGTCTGTCTTTTCATCACCTGTCTTGTCTGTTTATTTCATCATGTTTGTCACTAGGCTTAAACTACTAATAATAAACATGGCAGTTTGACATGAACCAAGACGTATTTTTTTATGACAATACCCATCACGGAATATATTTTTCTATTAATTATCGAGATATTAGGATAATATCGAGGAAAAATGTTAAACTTCCGTAATTGTCTACTTCCTTTAGATATTTTTTTCTTGGAGGTGTGTGTGTGTGTGTGTGTGTGTGTGTGTGTGTGTGTGTGTGTGTTGGGGGGGTGGGGGGGGGGGGAGAAATACTACTCAATACATTGTATTAATATCATTATTATTATATTATTATTTACATTATATTTTCTATGGAATTCCTGCAACCAAAAGTTATGCTTACATTTTTTTTTGGATGTTGTGATAAAACGTCATTTCGGTGATTTATGTCATTCTCTTGGGGGAGTGGGGTGGGGGAGAGAAAAATAACATTTTATAAAAGTTTCACAATCATATTATTTATTTCAAGCTAAGTTCTGAAGAGACACAGATTATATTCCTATTTTTCTCTCTCTATCTCTCACTCTTCAAATGTGAGGAATCACTGGCTTAATTAATAATCCAATATTAAACCCTCCTACGTATTTCACATAGGTTTTCGAGCACTGCCATAACGTGAAAGTACACCTTTGAACATCTTGATAAACTTACCCAGAGAACATCATAGCAAACGGTTATTAAACAAAACTAAATCAAATCCTTCAGTACTTAATTATAGCATCAAACTCTAATCTTATTTTGGTTCTTACCGATTTCTGGAAAGAAGCAATCATGAAAAGCAATTTCATTCAGATTTTTTTTCATAGCGTGATCATTCAATTTTCCAGCCATACCTTCTCGAGATCACCCCAGTTACTTTAGTATTTTTTATCAGAATCAATCAAAGTTTCCTGTTTGTCTTTAAATGATAGAAATTAGCCAAGAAATACCCGGCATATGTATGTCTGTTTTCAATTTGTTCTTAAATATATCTATAGTTTTCAAGTTAAAATGATTTTCAGAACACCCTTTTCATTTTTAACCATATAAGACAGCTTTGTGAACTTGTAACCAAAACCCAAGGCAAAATTGACTGGTTGTCCGACAACGCTGATTTGGTGGTGATGTATAACCTAAACCAGTATACTGGAGATGTCTGTATTTACGTATTTTTTTCAAAGCCCTAAATTACAAGGTCTTTGATTTTATGTTATGTTTTTGGAACAGAAGTGTTTTCGAAATGGTTACTGGTACTTGAATATAGGTAATGCCTAGGTACATATCACTGAGTAAAACTTTCATTTCTTTGTCGCCTTGCCATTGATGTTATGCAAAGTTATTACAGGCTGATTTACAACGTTGTTGGCTGTTGCTATGTGAACGTTTAGAAGCATCGTTTGTAAATATAGCTGCTATCAAATTTCCACGCGTTTTTTGTCTTTAACTTCGGACGCGAGAAAAAAAACTCAATCGTTATATAATGATTTATAGGTTACTGATTTGACAATGGCAATTTGACTAGACCAAGACCGTGATGTGTAAAGAATATGAGAATCGCTTTATCTGGATAACCATGGGATGCTTTGATCGCCGAGGCATGAGGTTAAAGTTAAACCGTATGCGAACCATTCAAAGTCCTGAAAGCAATCTGTAATCCGTTTTATATTGAACTTAAAATTGTTTTTCCCTTTTGACCAAATACGCTGCCATTAAATGAATAAAATTCGTGCCAGTCAAGATTTATGCAAGCAAAGTATTCTCGAACTGGATAAGGAATTAACCACGCATATCTGCATATGTAATAGTCCAATGGTGAATGTTTTAAGGTCACTCGATAAAGGTCTCAGTAAGGATCCCTGTCTCTAAACGGTTTGTTTCTCTCAGTTGGTACAAACAGCGTGTCGTTTGCAGCAATTATTAGTGCGATATACATGTATGTCAAACGCATATAACTGCAGAATTATTCTCGCCCGTGCTTGAACAGCGATAATTACTGAAGCATTTATTTTATATACAAAAAAATACCTACACCTTTTTTTCTTGAATGTTTCTCTTGTTCCAAAAACATAACATAAAACAGACTAGCATGTGGATCTTTAGTACGATATAGCCTTTTTACAAGATCAGCAGGGAGAACTTGCGCATTTCCCGAAGTCTCCGCTAATTTATCGAAGAGGTTCAATATAAGATGATAATTCAGGTAAAGTGCTACCTGACTTCTTGTGTGGAAAAAATGTGAATTAGAACATTTTTCTCTAGTTTATGTAATTTAGCATACAATCTTCTACGTAACGTTGTTATGTGTTTTCTTATTGTAATCTTCACAAATTAGTACAAGTAGAAAACACAGGATGTAAGTTGAGAAAACAGTTTATAACAGAAAAAAACGCAAAACGCAAAATTTACAATTATTGCGGTAATTTAAGTCCCATTATCACATTGATTTTACTGATAAAGAAATGAATGTGTATTGATAGGAGAATGATCGAACCATGTTCTATTCACTCTAAAACAATTTTGACATATTTTTTTAAGTTATTGCTTCATAAAAAGCCTTTCTTACATTTTTAGCAATATCATTTAAAAAAAAATACAGCACTATATTTCTAACATGTTCACTGATTTAAAAAGCAAAGTTACAAGTTATTTTTGGTACATATAAAAGTCATCTCCGATAATAATAGACATTTTTCTTGGTAAGATAAGAGCTACTTGTAACTGTGATCCTGGGCTTAATTTGGGCTTATGTTCGGAAAATCTTATTTAAAGAATTTATGTAGACTCACTTTAAAAGTCGATAAAGAGGAATAACTTGGGATGACAGTGAAGGACAAAAAAGGGGAGAAAGAATAGAGGAGAAGACAGAAGCAGATGAGCTATTAATATATGTGATTCGGTTCCTTGTTTTTTGCGTAAGTCATAGACACAGTCTAGCTAATAGATTAGTTCAAACTGGAAAACAAGTTTTCTTAGCATCATTTTAAATTTATTTCAGGTATTTAAAAAAAATTAATGCAAAGGTCAGTCATATAAAGACAATTAAAGATGAAAGATTTTAAAAAAAGTCAAAGAAATACATTTTTGATAATTTCTTTAAAATTCTTTAGAAATTCATTTTCAGTTTAGGAGTGCCCACCTTTGTTTAGAGATGTTATTTAATTAGAAAACGAAAACATGTGAGATTAAGGGGGAAATGATATTTAGAAGTTTCGCAAATTTATTTTGTAATCTCTTTGTGCCTTGTCGATACTTACAAAAATGTAAGGGGGGGAGTATATTTCAATATACAGCAAACTATGCATAGATACTTCTGGAATCAATTAATGTCTGAGAAATTCTGAAATTTAAATCACCGTTGATTCAGACGTTAGATGATTTAGATTCTGAATATTTGTCTACGCGTCTTCTTATTTTGTATTTGAAAATTGATTTACGCATACAAATAACAAGTCTTACTTTCTTCTGAGGAATGAATTTAGTTTTCGGAGGACAAATCTAAAACTTTCTGACACTTTTTTTACGTCCTAAGGGAAACATTCAAATGTCTATAGAGTACTGGATACTAAAAGGAAGGAAGGAATGAGAGAGCACACAGGTTATTACGTCAATATTTACCTTTGATATAAAGTTGCGCCACTGTTTCCGCGCTTCCCTCCGAATTCTGAGCTCTACACGAATACACTCCCTGGTCGTCTGCTGTTACGTTTTCTAGAACCAATACCACGCAACCATCTGGAGTATATTCGAATTTATATCTGGAATTTGTGGTTATGTTCACGCCATCTTTGTACCAGCGGACAGACGGACGTGGAAGGCCAATAACCTGGCATTCAAATCGTTTCGAAGCGCCCTCTGGGCAACTGGTGCTGTCGTCTGCTTCTTGAACTGGCGCCATTTTTTAGAAAATCTGAAAATAGAATAAATGTGGCAGACTTTTTTTCTTTATAAAATACAGATGCTCATTTGTTTTTAAAACGATAACTTCCACTCCCGATTTTTTCTATTCCGAAAAACTGCAAACTTTGCAAAGTTACCAGAGGCAGAGACGTACATTACTTAATATATTGTTACATATAAAAAATCTATGTCTCTGCCAGAAAGGGGCATTTTTACAGCAAAGTTAATTTTATGGTAATTGCAAATGCACATACTAAGAATATTCATATTTTCTGAATTTCTATGTAGGATTCTAAATATTTAACCGCCCCACCCAGCTCCCCCCACCCGACCCCCATTCAGTTTTGTATTTATTCTTCAAATAAGCCATTTTTAGTGCAATAAATGCCAATATTTGATATTAAGCATCCTTTAACTAACTGGACCGATTTGCAAGGTATCTTGGCATCAAAGACGACGCTTCATATTAGTTTAGGATCTGTCGCAGGTCTCTAGAATGCGCTTGATATCTCCGCGTTTTAGGTTCAAGAAGTCTCTGTATTTTCACGTACTATATGTGTATTGATCTGGAAATGGCGCGAAATGGCGATACTATAAATGCATTGTGATAAGTTGAGCACAGATGCAGCGTGGCATATTTTTTGTGATAAAGGACACCTATGTACATCGAAACCGTGGCATAGAAATCACATGTTCAGATCTGAAGGGAATTCGCGAAAGCGGGATTTTTTTCTCTTTTTACCTTGTGAAAGTAAATGTTTGTTTTTTTTGGTGTTGTGCCACACGCGACCAGTTTGCAAAAGTAAGATATCGAAAGAAAGATGAAGGTAATTGTTCAAGTTTGAGATCCGTCTCTCTGTGTTCTCAGTATGTTGGTCTTTATCTTTAACGTACTATAAGGTCATAGAGCTGGAAAGGACACGAATAAGATTTGTTTTTGAAAATTTCGAGCCTGTATGCAAAGTTGTTCTTGGTAAAATAACCATAGTATGAACATCAAAATAAATTTTAGAAACGGTAGATTTCTGAGTCAGTGGTAATATTTGAAGTGATTCAATTGAGCGCCAGCGCGAAAGGGAGATTATTCGTCCTGAGAGAGCGCCTCCTGTGTACGACTCCCGTTCGGTAATGCCGTTGAGAAAGTGAAATTAGAACATTTCAAGTCGGTTGCTGATAAACAATAAAGTTGGTGTGCTACCGAAATATTCACGTTTAAATTTATTTATTTATTTATTATAATTATTTTTTGTTGATGTTATTTATTTTGGTTTCTGAAGAAAGAATATTGGTTTGGTACCGAAATATTTAATTCATGATCATTTATGTTTTAATATAAATTCTGTTGTTGTCAATATTATTGTATTGTGCCCTTTTCTTCAATCTTACTTTTCAACTGATGAAGTTCAAATCAATAAATGTAAATTGAATGGTTATTTTTTTCAGGAGTCTGAAAGATGTGACGAGCACACCCACCACTGCCAACCTACCACCATATTTTGCAGGATGACTTATCAGAAACAACGGTAACGGATTAAAATGACATTGAAAGGCCTTTTTACCGTCCACTTCTGTGAAAGCGTTTTCACACAAAATGAACAGATATGTACAGCAGATATATCCAGTAGCTACAGGTGCCAACATGAAACAGGTCATCTTCAGTATATCACATTAACGAGGTTGTTAAACCCGTTGGCCGTCTTGAATGAAAACGATGTTGTAAGGTCTTATCTGCTTTTCCACTGTTTTCAGTGATGAGTGATGTATTAAGTTGCATTGCTATAAAATAGTTGATACAATCAAGGTAAAAAATACATTGGAAGGGGACATAACTTGTCTGCTAGATAAGCCTTGCTTTTTGTGTAAGTAGTCGGGATAGCTTCCCTTGGCACTGTTGTTCTATCTTTTTTCTGTTATAAGCAGGTTTCACATCAAAGTGACAGCTTTTGAGATATAATGACCTGAAGAAACGAAGTGAACGAATTGCAGACAAATGGCACAGTTTTAATCCGACAAAATTTGTTCTTCGAGGTTAAACGTAACGAACTGAAAACGAGTAGAACTAATTTGAAACGACATCAGAACGAACTCATAACTTATCAGTAACAACGAATTAACGAAATAGAGAATGTCTGCGATTTCTAAACAAATGTCTGCTGTCTGCGTGCGACTGCCGGTGGTGTGCATATTCGAATCAATCACTTGAACATAATATCCCTTTAAATATTTTTTGTTTGTTTGATTAATTACTTATTTATCTATTCATTGTGTTGTTGTTGTTGTTTGTTGATGTTGTTTATTGTGGTGTTTGTAGTTTTCTTGAAAAAACATAAAGCTTCAGTTTTAAATTAATTACGTGCAGTCTGTCTTATTTTCAAATAATTAAGATCAGTAACCTAATTATTATTTTCACTTCTCTACATCTCCTGGCAATATTTTTCTTTTTTATCTTAAATCAAAACACCTTTTTTATCACTAAAAGACACGGTTACCTTAAGACTATTGTGAAGTTGTCCTGTATTTTTATCTATCATTGGTCAAATGTTGCAATTAAGAAAACGTCGATTTATTTTTCTAGAATTTCAAACATGCCCCAAAAGGTCACAAGTAAATAAAGTCAAGCATCACAGCATTGCTTTAAATCGATATTATGCTGACTGAACCACTGATGGATGTTTATTTTTTCTTCCTTCCATGTTTATTACGCTTTATTTTCTTCTTCGCCGTTCTACACCGTATAGAACTACTTTCGAATTCAGCTCCCCGAGGAGCCACATTCGGTCTTGTAAAATAAAGTGCTTGTTTATTATATTGTCACCCCTACTAAAAGAGCCAGCTCCTGGGCTTATGAGACACCTGTATTTGTGTACACGTTTATTCCCCGAATCCTAATCCCATGTGCCAGGCCGCGTCAGAACTAGCCCCTGACGGCACTCGAACCTTCGACTTCCTGCTCCGTAAGAGGACGCTTTCACCACTGGGCCACTGACATGGTGCATTTCTCGCTGAGAACAGAAGCCTAGAGACGCTTATGCTAATTCCGTTTAAGTTAATTTATATTGATTTTTGAATAGTTTTGACATTTGTATAATTAATGCTCTTCGAATTTTCAAATCAAATTCATCATGCTATCGAGAAAAATTTAAAATAACCAATGACCATCCATCTGTCCGTCCAATTTGGTCCAGCAAGTTAATCTTCAATCTTCCTTTTTCTATCAAAGAAACATAGATGTTATTCTCTTTTTTTGTTGTTAATGATTGAAAAGTAAATTTTCTCGTCGAAATTAGCCAAAGTTTCCTGGCGGCCAAAAACAAGACATTTTTTAGATAAAATGAGCAAATTTGATTAATTGCCTGGAACTCTAAAACAGAGCAGGAAACCTGGTAATGTAATCGGAGTTATTTAGCGCGAGTGTTTATTTATTTCTGTATCAATACGCCAATTAATGGTGTAAATCGGTCTTTGGCGTGTTACCGTGATTTTGGCTTAGTCAATACTTATTACATTGAAAAGCGATTTACTTTCAAGCTTTTAAGGACAGAAATGCCACGAGAACATAACTGAAACGAATCGGAGTATTCCTCTAAGTTTTAACAGACAATAAATGTTGCATTTCTCGTGCTCTTTAATACTGATAAGAATTAGAATGAAATATCCAGACATACCAAAACAGACCGTCGGTAGGAAATGAAGTAATGAGGTTGTTAACACCTGTTTACACCTACGAGTAAAAATGTTCAGCTGATCTCCTGTATAGTTTTCATATCTTTTGATGTCTATTCTCTGAAAGCCGGGAAAGAACATTCAGTTGTATGTTTTTGTAGCGTGATGTTATACGGCAATTATCTATTTTTGCGGACTTGAGTTTATTTTCTTTTTTAAAAGTTTAATTTTGACGTTTTTTTTTTTTTAAAGTCACTGTTATTTCAAAGACAGTTTATTGTGTTGTTTTTACTACTGATAAGAACTAGCATGTGTTGTGCGAATGTAATGCTTAAGGTCTAAAATGATCTTTAAAAAAAAATCCGAACCAGAATGAAGAAGAGAAAAATTTTCGGTTACTTTGCGCCGAAGATAAGCCGCTCGTTATAGAACGCGAATGGTATCGTATTATACTTTTAACACAGGGGTCCGTGGTTAGCTGACCCATGCTACAACGGTCTTTCAGACCAGGCTCTAGAACCGAGAACCCTTGTATCGAGCAAGTTCACAATTTAGCATGTACAGAAATGCGAGTATTCTTGGAACTAGGACCTTTCTTTGTCTTGCACCCATCAAAAAAATAGTTGTTCCAAATAAGTGAACAGATAGTAAATCATTTGTCTGCTCTGACATCAATACAGCTCACCTGTGTGCTTCTTTAATTACGTGGAAACTAAATAAACTATCAGAGCCACAGAACTTAATTAACCGTAATTATGCGTTAAAGCATACCTCGTTAATCTGTCGGTATCTCAATTAAACGAAAAAAGAAACAAATTTGAAGAAGCCTCATTTCCGCAGAAAAAAACAAGAGCCATGTTGGCCTGACCATCCCCAGCCAAATGTGTTTGCTTGTTGGAAAAACTATGTTGGAGAAGAGAATAATTCATTTTTAAAAAGTGTTTTATTAATGAAGTTACTGATGGTTGAAGTGGTTATAGATGTGAAACCCATGTGAAAACGTACTTTTTGAGTTATTTCCGAACAAAAATAAAGCATGAAAAATAACAAAGGGCAATAACTCAAACATTATGCAAGGTAGAGTTATTATTATTGTGCTCTGCACTCTTCCTAAATGAGATATATACCTATGAAGTTTCAAGCTGATGTATCAAACACTTTTACAGTTATGCTCCGGACAGAAATTAAGCATGAAAAGTAACACAGAATAATAACTAAATATTATGAAGGATAGAGTCATCATTCATGTACACTGCACTCCTCCTAAATGAGATCTATCCACCTATGAAGTTTCAAATTGATATTTCAAATACTTTTCGGGTAATGCTCCGGACAAAAATTATGCATGAAAAATAACAAAGGGCAATAACTAAAAAAGTCATGAAGGGTAGAGTTATCTCTCTTATACACTGCATTCCGCCTCAATGAGATCTACCAACCTATGAAATTTCAAGTTGATATCTTAAATACTTTTGGAGTTACGCTCCGAACAAAAATGTGGGGCGGAAGGACGAATGAATGGAAGGACGGACGGACGGAAGGACAGACAGAGACTATTTTGCACCGCACACAGAAGGCTATAATTGTACTGGAAAAGAAAGGCTGATACCACGATGGATCTCTGACTCCTCACATTTGCATAATTTAACAAAGAAGTACAATTGTTTTGGTAACAATCAAGTATATAACAATAGTAGTACATGGTGCTGTTTATGGGAAAACTATTTTGTTATCAGTTTTGAGGGTCATATAATGGATTCATGAATACTGGATTGTTTAACCCTTACTGTGATATATCGTGTTAAATTACGGTACAGGAGTTATTCCCTAAGTAAAGATGAAAACCAGTGCCTAATCAACTGTAGAATGTCCTCGAACTGTGAACATAGTAAACTTTGAAGAAGTTTGAAAGCAACAACAAATATTTCACTACAAGAGGAGGAAGAAAAAAAACAGATTTGTATAACCGAATCTGTGTAAACTTACCGTTCCATCAGAACTGAATCAAACTATACGAAAATAATGTAATAAGCTGAAGAGAAAAATAATTTATCAATAATGAAAACTCTTGTTTTCTGTAAGACGTTTATATTACAATGTATTTCAGAAAATGTTCTATCAATATATAAAGTGTCTCAGCTGGGACGTCTCAATCATATCATATCAAAACATATCAAATTAGGAAATAGATTTTAAGATTGAGTGATATACCGTCTGATATATCACGGTGCCGAGTTCAGATGCGTAGTAATTTAATCACGAAGGCCGTAGGCCTGAGTGATTAAATAATTACGCATATGAACGAGAATCCGTGATATATACGACGGTAGATCACGAAAATGTTAAAATCTATTTCCATTCTAACACGTACGTATATTTATAAGGGACGTACATATGTGCACTATTTAGCAGTGGCGTTCTCAGTGACGTCAGCGGGCGCGCGCTTGTATTCAGCGTGCTATACTGCCTATGATATATCACGCTCAATTCCTTCTTTGTTTATTGTCGGCAAATTGCGGATAGTGTTAGAATAAACATTCTTTTATTGAAGAAAGCTTTTAGATAAATGGATAAATAGATATAGCGTTAAAGTAAGATTTCAGAAGGGTGCGGTTAATGTAAAAAAAATCTAAAGTTCTTGTTATATTTTAATTAAATTCTGAGAGGTTATCCATCGTTAATCAAAGATCTGAAAGAACTTTTTGGGAGGTTTGACTTTACTTTCTTTTTTCTTTTTTTCTGGTAATATTATATTAAGTAGGAGTAAAAAGTTTTTAGTATTTACAAATATTTCATTTTGTAGGGAAGAGCACATTTTTTGAATATTTTTTTTACTAATAACCAAATAATGTGATACCTATAAATACCAAGAACACCGTTAAGTAAGTGTTAAGTAACATCCAGACAAAGCAAAGATTTCTTTAGCGATGTTAAAATGTTACTTGCTACATATAAATTTATATTAATAGCCGTACTGTTTTAATTGTTCAAATACTTAACATGACAAAGGTCGCAAATAAAACCGAAAGAAGAAAATGTGACTCTTACTGCCTATAAACAACTGGTACATCTCAATAGTCATAAGTTTCATTTTATTTTCTAATATCAGTGAGCCTGTCATTACCACAACAAGATCAAAACAATCCTCAAAAATACAAATATTAACACCATAATGAAACCAAATGTTATAAAATGTTTTAATCTTGATACCTCTACCATGTTTTTTAAATGCTTTATTTCTGTCGAAGCAGAATTTGCTTAAATGAGAGCTTAACTTCTCCATCAAGAAAACGCTTCGTTTTGTTCTAATCTATACATCTTGATCATGAGTTTTTGTATGCTTTCGTTTATTTAGGGGGTGTAGGTTAGGACAAGATGAGCCGTTTTAAGGAAATATCCGAGCCTGAGCCTAACTGCTCTGCCATTTACGTTTGATCATGATTCGCTTCGTTTCGATTTGTTTAGGTCCAATAACAATTAAAAAAAAAATTTCCGGCTCAACTCATTTGGGAAATCAAACTTGATTTATTTGTTAAAAAAATCAGATGATGAAAAAATAAAATAATAATAGTAAAAAAAAAAACTACAATAATTTAAGACTGAAAGTAATCATGTTGCTGTTGGGCTTTTCACCTATTATATTTGTTTGTTAGCTTCAAAGGACCTTCCTGATTTAAGTGAACATGAAAAATGTTTAATGTTCATGGGACCAGGTCATGGCTTAGTCTGTTCATGTTTATTATTTGTGCATATGATTGTATGGTACTTATCTGATTATCTTCTGCTTGGTCTTGACGTTTTTTTCGAAAAAAAAAAACAACTTTTTAGCAGATTTTTTCAAAAATGCTTGCATGGCTACGATCTGTCCAGGCTTGGCCATTTAGCACACGTCATTTCTCATAGTATTAATTAACATGCGTGGCGCAACAACAAAATCTCAGCTGCCTTAAATATACAATGTAAACTTCGATAACTCATTTATTCAAGCGTTGTTTATTTAATGTAGATAGTTTTATGGCTAATAAATTGTGTTTATGGTTCAGACGGTCAGAAATCTCTGTTGCCTAACAACACTGGCGGGCATAAAACCCTTCCAGAAACAGTAGGATAGATTATAATTTGTAGAGAGAGACCTGTTGTAGATATAACATCGCGACTTTGGATAGTTTTGTAATAATTGCAACAAAAACTTTTTTATGGAAAGGGTGGGGGTGACGGAGGAGTGTGTGTGTGTGTGTTGTGTGTGTGTGGGTGGGGGGATGACGGAGGAGTGTGTGTGTGTGTGTGTGTGTGTGTGTGTGGGGGGGGGGTGACGGAGGAGTGTATGTGTGTGTGTGTGGGGGGGGGGGGGGGACGGGGAAGTGGGGTAGGTAATTTTTTTTTTGGCTAACAATTTAGAAATGTTGTTATCTTTACATGCTTCATTGCTCAACAGATACAACTCTGGAACTAGTCATCAGTAAATTTGGACATTGGAAACTTTAGTTACCTATAACAGAGTTGTATACGATAAATTAAATTTAGAACTGAGATGTATGACATTTTTGGTGTCCACTTCTGAATTTAGAGTTATAAAAATGGCAAACGTATTAAGAGAAAAATGTTATAACAGTTCATAATCAATCTACATATATGTACAAAGTATATGATATATAATTATGAATTGCACTTAACATATACAGTTTTAGCTATCTTTATATAAACATCAAAAAAACTTTTTTTTTTCTTTTTTTTTATTCTTCTCCTTGTGTGTGTGTGTGTGTGGGGGGGGGGGGGGTGTTAAATTTTTTAACACGTTTGATCATAGGATAAGACTTAGAAATATATAACTTTAATACAATTAACATAAGAATACCTACTTTCTGGAAAACCTTGTCTGTTTCCGCTGAAACGCTTCTAGAACATAGGTAAACAGGCTTCTTCATCTTATCACCAGTTAATCTTCCTAAACTTATCGTTACATCAGAACATATTTATTCCGAGAAAAATCATGTAATACACTGTAGAAAATCAATTTATTAATGAAGAGCAATCCTTTTGATGCTAACTTGTCTTTCAGACGATTTTACAGATTACATGTTTGCTGACTAGTTATATATTTCGGAGAAGTTACTGTATTTTTTATATTAAAATGCCCATATGTGATTCCTAAAATACTTTAAGATTCCGTGCAATCTATTTTCGTTACATGCACCCGTGTATTTTTTTTCCCCTTTTTTTAGCATTAACCGTTGATACTCCATCGTGTTATGATACTAAATTAATTCATCAAATAGAAAAAAAAGGTATTCTCAAGGCCGGCTTCAAAAATCATAGCACTGAAAAAGTTGATGGGCTTTCTAGTTCGGGCACTCGTTTTTCATTTGTTATGTGCCCTAAACGGAGGATAAAATATAATATTGCCAGTCAGAAAATACATCAATATCCTACTGCGGCAAGGGTTCCTGGACTAATAGGCTTTCCTAAATTACATAATCTCAGCGGTATGAAACCTTGGACATGAATTGAATAGAACCTTTATAGTGACCTGAAAGCATATAATTACTGTTAAAAAGAAAGATAAATTAGAAAACGCATATGTAATTGGTGATTTTTGTTTTCAATTTGTCAACTGGAAATACTACCTCAGCAAATGTAACAAACCAGTCAAAAACTGGTTTCAATGACGGATCGGTTTTATATGCGGGACTTTTTCGTTCTAAATCTTTGGCTTTGATTCTTTCGAAATAGAGGTTTTGCACGATGTTGCAAAGATCAAAGTGTTCTTATTTGCACAAATTGTTTATACAGTTTTTTTTCCAACTCGCCATAAGCTGGAATTAAAATGAGGTGCAACATGAGTAAAAAAGGAATTTTAAGTATAAATAAATTTACTTATGTCACTTGTCACCGCTTATACGACACACATAATTTTACTTTTTCCTTGTTTTCATAAACTGATCATTTATAGAGTTGTCTGGCGTTTTGTTGCTGTTTTTTGTGTGCGTGCGTGTGCGTACGTGCGTGTGCGTGCGTGCGTGCGTGCGCGCGCGTGTGTGTGCGCGTGTGTGCGTGTGTGTTTGTGTGTGTGTGTGACTTAGAGCTTTTCCGTTAATTCGACGCTACTTTCATCCTCTGTAGTGTCTCCTTACCCTTTTGGAGCAATGTATTATTTGTCCTGGCTTTTTTAGATCTATTTCTTTATCGTATTGTTTTCGATCTAAAGTATCGTTCATCTGCTTTTTATCTACATCTTTTGTATATTCAAGGGTTTTTTTTCTAGTCTTTGTTTCAAAATGAATCTCTTTATTCTCTGTTTGTTGTGTTGCAAAACTTGTACGTTTGCAAAAAAAGAGCTGTCAGAAAATTGAGAAAAAATAGAAATATACAGAACACTAAATGATTGATTATCATTTTTTATTGAAGCGCTCTATTTTATGGACAGTAAAACTTGGATAATAGTTAATGTGTTTATTTTTGCAGGCGGGCGAAAAAACGCACTTTTACCAAACCACGATTGTCAGGCATTCAGGCATTCAATTTCATTGGGAGTTTCATGTGAACCAGACGGAAACATTTGCAACTTTGTTGATAGCAATAATTGTATAAATGCAGAAACCATTTCAACGATAACACTAATTTGCGCGTTGTCGGCGTTTTTTTACTTTTGTGATAACTGAAAAAAGGGTTTATGGACTCATGCCATAGTTTTTCCAACAACAAATAGAAAACATTCAAGAGGAAATTACAGTGTGCTTGAGATACAACTGTACATACAGTCACCGAGACTTCATCCTACGTTAAACCGAGGTCTCATGTATCGGTGCTGTACACTGAGCATGCAAACGAACCAGGGGTGTCTCTGGAATTGGATGGTTTCTGTATCTTGCTCTATCCCCCTCGACATAAGATAATTAATCTCTGCAGGGGACGTCGGTCATATGGGCAACCGGTACCGACGATAAATAAACCCAAATTGATAGAATTGGATTCCACTTGGATTGACTAAGGCATATATGTCTTCAGGCCATTTTGCTATGTCGGGGATTTGAGAAATATCGATTTCCAGTATGCACAAATCTAAAATTAGCTTTGCATAAAAATAAACAATCTTTGAAGTGCTTTAAATGATGTGTTAAAAAGTTCAAGATGTTGAGACATGACTTGTTAACTCTAGATTCTTATTAATAGTCCAAGTGTCCCTGGAATTTCCAAAAATTTCAATCTGCATTGTGTATCTTTCGAAAAAAACGAAAACAAAAAAAAAATTCTTATTTAAAGATATCCATTGAGTACAAACATTACATGTAAAAGTTGAATCTATTATTTTCACTTAAAGATATCCATTGAGAACAAACATTACATGTAAAAGTTGAATCTATTATTGTCTGAGTAAAGAAAATGAGTGTCTTATCGTTTCACAAAAACTAAAATTCTTAAAAGTTGTAGAAAGAAAAATCAATAAATCAATAAATAGAAACCATCTGATGTTATCTTGTGTGTAGGATGATTCGGACAGGTAAGGCTATTATATTATGACGCCTGTAATATTTGAAGATCTGAAAATACATGTATTCTATTTGCAGAATACACTTTTTATCGCAAAGACAGTCTATCAAAGCAAAAACAATGACTTGTCAGATACAAGAAAGATATCATAGATACTATCTTTATTAAATTCAGAGAGAAAAAGAGGCAGAAAGTTTTGTTACCGTCTCTGACAGATGGACACAAATCAAAGCACTGGAGGCGCAGGTTTTTTGTTCCTAGGGTATCATTTCCGTTTGGCATTTTGTTACGTCTGGGTTTTAAATTGACATTTTACGAGTATAAGTAACTGTGTTTTTCGAGACAGATAAGACTTGATATAAATAAAAAATAGATAGTGCATATAATGTTTACATAATTTGATATAAACAAATCTTTATTTTATTGTAAAATGCGAACGCACTCGAGTTACTGCAAAGAACATAGATGACAAGAATAAATAAAATAATGTCTTGGCATCTAAAGCTACAAGTAAGTTACCAAGTCTGATAATGTTCTGAAAGGGAAAAAAAGGTGCATGTATTGCTATTACCCCTTACATATGCATATTCTGACATAGAAATATTACTAGATTATCACCACACATAGGTGTGTAACATCAGAGTACATGGTAATGTTTGCGAGTAAATACCGATCTGTTTTATTCAGTTCCTTTTCGATCAAGTGCCGTTCCGTTTCGAACTTGGCTAGTTTGAACAACTGACCATAAAAAATGGCCAAAAAGGGCGTATACTTGTCTATGATGATTCTTTTCTTGAAAAAAATAGCCCCTTGTCCTTTTAAACATGGATTTCTTGTATCATGCTTGTATTCGAACATAATGATTCGTTTTCTTTATTGCCCGTATTGAAATAGTTTTCACCTTTTCTGTTTGGAATAAACTGTTCGCTTCAAACGTATTCTGTCCTTCACTGAACTTTTATCAAGACTGTTTGTTACGCCCGGAGACATTCGCAGCATTTCTGATACTATTGGTAATAAAAGGATATTAAAGGTTTGTATTTTGACTGTTTCGAACATTGCCCATACTGCCATGATAAGATACCAGAATATAAGTATTGTGTTCATTTTCAACATTGCCCATACAGCCATGATACGATGTAAAAATATTTGTTTTTTGTTCGTTTCGAACATTGCCCATACAGCCATGATACGATGTTAAAATATTGGTATGTTGTTCATTTCGAACCAGTCCATACAGCCATGATACGATGTTAAAATATTGGTATGTTGTTCGTTTCGAACCTGTCCATACAGCCATGATACGATGTTAAAATATTGGTATGTTGTTCGTTTCGAACCTGTCCATACAGCCATGATACGATGTCAATATATTGGTATGTTGTCGAGCATTACCCTGCATAGCCTTGATTCGATGTTAAAATATTGGTATTTTGTCCTTTTCAAGCATTACTCGTACAACACTGATTCGGTGTTAAAGTGTCAGTATTTTGACCGTTTAGAATATTGCCCGTAAAACCCTTGTTTTAAACTAAAATGCTGTTTCTTTTTCCGTTTGAACTTTGCCCATACAGCACTGATTTGATGCTAAAATGTAAGTATTTTGTCCGTTTCGAGCACTGCCCGTACAACACTGATTTGATGTTAAAAATTGGTATTTTGACAGTTTAGAATACTGCCCATAAAACCTTGTTTCGAACACGCCATCTTATTACTAATTCGATTTTAGAAATGTATTTTGTCCGTCTCAAACATTTTTACTGTAGCCCTGAAATGATATGAAATATATTGGTGACTTTTCTGTTTGAGTCATTGCCGTTTAGCCCTGTTTATATGTCAGATGGTTTAGAATCTTTTTTTAAACATTGATTCGGTATTTAAAATGCTTTAGAAAAGACAGCAAACGCAGCTGCGTAGAACTGTTGAATTTGCAGAAACGCACTTGCACATAAAAAATTTCTTTTTAAGTAATATCGCTTCATGTTTATTTCATGTAAAAAAATCTTTATTACAGCTTGTGTTTATTGTTAAGACGGGCGTTAATTCACAATGTTATCTATCAACAACAGGCGGTCATGGAATTTTATTTGCAATGTAATACATAGCAGTTAATTTTCCGAGATCTGAAACAATAGGGCTGATTGTAGCTTTAGAGATAAATAAAGCAAGTCTTTATAAAGGTAGACCACGATTTTGAGGATATTTGGAATCAGTTCAACAATATCAATGTTATAGGTGTCTTCAGTATTTTTCTACTTCTGTTTATGCTTAGACGAGTTTTTTTAACGATTTTTCCCCTGTTCTTTCACCGTATTTCTGTCTTATTTTATGGCTTAACCCTGAACCTGCTGAATTTTTGTAATGGATTTGTCCAGCTTTGAATTTGGAACAGTTCATTCAAAGTTTAAGGGATTTCAATATCAAAATACAAAAATTGAGCTACCAACAGTATAGAGCCTGGTCAGACTGCACGGATGTACAGGCTGGCCTGGCTCTATACTGGTGGCAAAGGCTAATCACTTTCGGTTCCAGCAGGTTAAGGGTTAAAATGGCTTACTGATATATGTCTGAATACTAGTATTCGCTTGAGAAAATCGACTCTAATTGTATTTGATATGTTAGTTGAATATTTTATGGCGCGAAAACAATATTCTTCATTACATTTGGTAAGTCGTTTTTCAAAAATTGCAATTCTTCTGCCGGTGTAAAATATGGAATGTTATTTAAGTGAAAAATACACAATGCCTACTTACTGTTAAATTTACTCCTTCACACTGCTATTGTGCTTTCTGGCACCTTCACCACGCTTATTGACAATGATACTATAATTGCACTACAACTTGTATGCTGTTTAGACCCTGATGTCAGTTTTTTTAAGAATCGTTTACAATGCATAAAGCGTAGCATGTATTTATATTAGTGCCGTTCATGACCTGTTATGTGATATAAAGATGTTTTGTACAATAAATTTACTTGCAGACTTAATTACTTACCTAACTGCATGTCTACTGACTGACGCACGAACGGACGAGAAGGTAAGATTTCTCTCTGAAAATGGGACACGTTTCAAATATTTCCCATCCATTGAAGTTTGATGCTTCGCGCCGTTAACTACATAATAAAATTAAGTAATTTGAACCACTGCAACTTCTCAAAGGAGCTTATCTGTAGCTGATTGAGCTTACAGTTTCAAGGTGCCAAAGTAACCTCTCTCATTTTTAAACATACACATAAACAACGTCTTTTGACTAATTATCTAGAGCTAAAAATATAATCTATCATAACATAAAATCCTTTATTTTTTATGAAAAATTAGAAATATATATAATTTTGATTAAAGCTACTTACCCGATTATTTCAATTTTCTTTAATCCTTGAGTTAAATCCAACTAACTGTTGTTTTTTTTTCACACACTTTACCACTGTACTTTACTGGCACTGTATTTCATGAACTTGTATTTCTTTACTTTTTGCAACATATAAGGCGCTAGCTTCACTTTTTTTCATTGGTTTAAACCCATTTTCAGTGCATTTTGGTTATATTTTTTTTTTAAGAAAGCAATTTCTATTGAAGGTTCACATCACTAAATATCGCCGACACACTTAATAATCTGACGTCACATTTGACAGACTGGTACCATTTTTTTTCAATCTACAATACTTCAAGGCGGGTTATCAAAACCGATCATGAACGTTCTATTTTTGTTGCAAGACATACATTTGTTACTGGCCTCTACCTTGAAAAAATACCTATAACATTTACAACTCTGTAGGAAGCCAAAATATTGATAAGAATCGGAAATAGATTATACAGGCAGTTCCATAAACAGTGAAGAAATGTAGGAAACAGTGCGTACCGGGCGCTTTGTAAAGTTTCGAAGGTAAAGTTTTCGTTTTACGGACTATCACGTTTTTACTTATTTTATTGCAGTCTATTGTAACTGTTGGAAAGAAGTGGAGACTTCTAAAAATGTATTTAGTCATTTTGCTTAGAATAATGTTCTTGGTTTTTCATAACATTTCCGAGTCTGTTTAGACAAAATATATTCCATGATAATTAGCTATTACGACTTCAAAACAAATACTGGAACTTAATAAAACCTTTGTGTCACGTCACAAAAAAGGTACATTATGTTTGTTTGTTTTCTTTTTTTAACACACCGACTGAACAATCTTTGCTGCTACCGGAAGTATATACATGTACTGCTTGTACGTATATCATATTCAGATGATATACTATATTTATTAGGCACGGTTGCTTGCACGGTGTTTCCTGAGACAATGTCAAGTAAATGACAAACATCAATAGTCGTATGCAATTTTGGACGTTATTTTGACGTTACGTAATGCACACACATACAGTCCCTTCTATCAAAACGCGTCATATTTATAAATGATTTATCCTGTGGCATTTCAAAATGTGTTCCATTTGAAATTTTAACTAGCTGGAGGTATGGTTTATATAAATGCATAGCTTCATACACCTGTACATTTTAATGTGAACATTTCCGGAGTGACTTTTTTAACATTAAAGCTTGGAAAGCATTGCAAATGTAACATAAGAGCGAGTTATACTGTATACAGTACACTTGCTTGGATAAAGGTATATTTGATAATAAGTTCTCATCTCGAGATGACAAATTATATAATATAAAATAAATAACCTCATTAGGGAGACCAAAGATATTGCATTCAAAATTTATTCGCAATATTTGTTAACGTTTGAAATGTAAATAAAATGCATATAAATTATAAATGAAAATGTAAAAACATGTTAGGTAAATTTGAAAACTTTGATTGCTCACACCTGTTGCCCCGCCTAGATGACACTCATTTTCACAGCTTACTTGAACAACAGAAATACCTGTTAATTTCGGGCTTCCAGAATCTTCAGCAATAATTTTTAACATAAAGTCACTCTTCTCAGAATTATAAAGGCGTTCCGCATTTGCAACAGTTATGTCGCCCGTTAAACTATTTATTTGGAATATGTCGGCTATATCCGATGATGTCCGAATCCTGTACGAAATATTGACAACAGAAGAGTCCTTGTCTGTCGCTGAGGCGGTAAAAACAAACATTCCTGAAAAAGGGGAAAAATAAAGAAATAAACTCGGGACAAGTTTTCATTTTAACATACTTGAAAAGTCAGAGGAGTGTGCAGACTTAATCATCTCTTGGATAATCGCGAAGATCGGGTTAGGCCATGCATACCTTATTATTCTTTTCAATATTTTTTCATTTGCTAAAACACCGTCCAAGCCTTTAAATATAGTTATTGCATCGTCATATATGCAATGTGGTATTTTAATACAGACACTATTAATTCCATACGCAGTTAAAAGTACTAATGTGAATAATAAAATCCAACCATTACCTTCATGAATAGAAAATCTGCAAAATTTGAATAAATAAAGAAAACTTTAAATTATGTATCAAACTTTAAAATAATCTGCAGGCAGTCGAATACATGTACTTCATATACTTGTTTTGTAAGATGATCTGATAAGTCGCCGTCGTTCTTTTAAGTCAATCTACTTTTCACTCAAAATACACCCTTCTTGGGTTTAATTTAGATGAAATGATACCATACCTTTAGTAAACGGTTGGTAAAGAGTTGCACAGTATCTTTCATATTGAAATGTAGGTTTAAACTCATTCACGTCTTGAACGTTTATGATCAGCCTTTGCTTAGCTTTAAACCTGAAAATTATAAAGATGTATTTTTTTTATATCAAAGCTGACCTACTGTTCTAAATGACGCAGTGGTTGACAGCCATGTTTTCGCCTTATTCTATTGTTGACTGGTTCGTTTTCCAGCCAGAGCACAAGATTTGACTTCTTGCTAAAACATTTGTGTGCTTCAGCTAAGCACCAGAAATGAAAGGTATAAGTAATTGTCTGTATCATTTATCAAGTGAGTTGTTTCACCCCCCACCCCCTCTCAAAAATACTGTCTTTACATATAGCCTGGCTAACTCGCATCAAAACTGACCTAAACTGTTGTAGCATAAAGTAACTGTCACGTCATTTTTGTTTGTATGTCTTCATGAAAGTTAATGATGCTAAATATGTTTTTTTACAGGTAGTATTTATCCAAATAATTTACCTTTGGTCCCGTGTACTTGTCGCTTCAATTATAAGCGTGTAACCCTGTACAGATTCAAAATCTATTTCGCTGTTTTCCTCAATTTCAACACTTCCGTTCAATGTCACTTTAAAGTCCGGATGAGAGAAATATACCAGTCTGTACATAGACGATGCATTTCCGGTTGACAACTGGTGAACAACAGAACCAGACTTGACATTCTCCGAAATGTATATCATAGAAGGAGACGTGAAACCTAAAACAGAAGAAGCCATATCAGAAGATGAATGAGTGGGGGTTTTGTTTTGTAAACTGTTTGGAGTCAAACCTCATTGAGATTAAGTGGCCTAGCACTGAAAAGTCTTCTTGTATTGTAAATATATGAAGCGATAAAAACGCATTGGCCCCAGGACTTCTTAAATATTATGAAATAACTGTTTTTACAATAGATATTTGCTGACGGGTAACTACAAGAAACTTCTTTTCAAGGCACCAGTGCGCGCTCGACTAGAGGCAGACCTGTACTGTAAAATAGAGGAAAATAACTTTCTCTTGAAATAAGAATTCAAGTGTGTTTACTTTTCGTTCCTGAAGTATGGTATTTATTCTAATGCAAATGCTTGAATTCGAAAGTAACAGAAACAAGCCTGAGCTCGAAATTTGAGTACGTAGATTCACTGATTATGTACGAACCTAGAGTACACTTCGGAAAAGTGTCTACCCAGGGTGTACTTTCCGTGCACTCAAGAGTGTGGTTGCCTTCTAAAAGAAACCCATGTTTACATTTAATACGTATCAAGGAACCAAATTCAACAACGCTATCGGCTGAGTTTTCAAATAGGGTATAATATGGATTAGGAAATGTTGGTAACAAACATCCTCGGATACATTTCGGTGCCGCAGAATCCCATATGCCGTCTTCTAAACAGACTGTAGTTCTGTTTCCGGTAAGATGGTGGTCATTTTTGCATAAGAATGACGCTACTGTACCAGGGCGGACTTTGTCAGTGCTAAAAGTAACATCCACATGGTCATGAGCGTTAAAATTCTGACATTCTGCAATGAAAACATACCACTTTTGCTTACTGTGTCAAAATAGTTTACATAAATAAACGTTCTGACATATTTCAAGGAAGTTTTATTTCCTACCCTTTCATGCAAGTACCAACAAGCGTACATCAACATACAAGAAGATAATGTGTATTCAACTGGTTTTCTATATTTAGCTCAATAATTTATTGATAAAACGTTATATCTGTTATATTTCTTGCTGAGAAACTTGATTCAAACAGCTTAATAAATCCCTTCTTTATCTGAGAATTATCAATTTCATCACAATCTCAGCGATAGTTTGTCTACAGCCTTTCTAGAAATCTAAACTCACTAAGATTTGATTACCAGATCATAAAAAACTGGAAGTAAGGTTTTCATATGGATCAAAATATAATGTTTATACAAGTAGTAGTTTACCTCGCATTTCTCCCGCTAAGGCGGCACATGTTTCGCAGCATACGTCGGAATCACAATCGGCGGCGGAACAGGTGCTCTTTCTGTCTCCATAACGACAGTTTTCGATGGATTTATAGTACCTACGGTGTTGTGAGCATGTGCGACAACACTGTTGTTCGTACTTGTAGCATTTATAGGCAAGATGAAATTCACCCAACAGGTCCTCGCAATTCTGTCCTGTCCCCGCTATAACACCTGGCTGGTCTCCAAATACACATGCGTCGTCTGCAGTGAAAAAAGACATGAGCTGCGCTGTTGCTTAAAACGCATATCAGAAAACTGCTTAGAATGAAAGAGTTGTTGCCAGTTTATGCGGATTTTTTTTTTTTAATTTTTGCATGTCAGTGATGATTTACATTTGATGTTTGATAGCGTATTATTTTGGTAAAGTTAAACATAAAAAAAATTTGAAATGCAGAAAGAAACGGTCTGAATTTTGTAGGGAAAGTTTAAAAGATATGTCGGTCTGTGTTGCGCTTGGTTTGAAACAATAGGAAAACGTGTACGTTTTTAAGGCTGCACATTTTGTTTTTGATCTTTCGTTCAAATCATAACGGTGTCTGTTATAACAGATTTACGAAAGCGCAAGGCATATAGGAATAAAGTGAGTATAAAGTGTAAAGTTGTAACACTTGAAATAAAATACCCTTAGGTAATATTCCTTCGTGGTCATTACTGCTCCTGCTGTCTACACATCGCCCTAAATGACAGACCTTTTGATGCCCACATACTGTGCCTTCAAGAGGTAGGGTAGGTTTCAAAGAATCTCGTGCACCGGGATTAATGCACGGGAGACTGTGGCAAATAGCGCCGAAGTTTTCGCTGATTGACTTCTGCAAACAAGGGCAATTAGACAGCTTCAGTGATACTCTGTCTAAAGTAAAAGAGTTCTTTTTAATTATATTGAAAGTTTTGCAAACCAGTACTCAAAAACAAAACAAACACGAATTCCTCACTCATATTCTTAATTAGTTTTCTTTTTTTATCAATTAGTATGCGCTTATATTATTTTATTAAATTATATTATGAATTACTTACTCTGTCTAGAACATATTTTTCGCCATGTTTACGTTGGCACTGTTCATCCGGACTATATACACTGGGATGTTCTTCTATATACACCGTTGAATCCTTCCCGTCGAAAAAAGATGACCGTTTTGTCAAGCAATTAGTCCTGTTCTCGTTCAAATGATCGATGAAGAAATCAAAGTACAGTAGGCTACAGTCGGAGAACTGCCATTTTCTTACAAACGTATCTGAAATGTTACCATGAATGTTGTATTAATTAACTGCTGTTTGAACTTTCAATTCAAGATCTTAATTAATAACTTGCCGCTATATATCTATATATACCATAACAAATTGGTTCACGGTATCTTTGGGGTTCAAGAGTTTATATTTTGTACGGAGTTCAGCAGTTCACAGTCTTTATACCTACACCAAATTTTCGATTATCAATTGTAAATGATGTTAGGATGTAACTGTAAGTAGAAAGTACATTTACTTGAAGTAGTATTTTAGTCTGAACTATGAAACGAGCAGACTTTCAGAAATATTTGTTTCTGCTGAGGAACCATCTAGATTCTTTGTAGGAGAGAACATTTATATAACATGCTAGAAATATAGTCCCACACAAATAAGTGCAGACGATAAAATCAACGTTCAAATAACGTCATGTGTGATGCGTAGCCGGAACAAATCTATATTGTGTTAATTAATTTCAGTTTTTACGCATAAATTTATTCTTCAGCAATCTGGTACCCGGGTCTCTTGACGCCTTTGGACACATGATGTAACCTTCATCCGCGCGGCACATCTTCTCACGTTCACCATACACCACCTTGGAGGGGTACCCGTCATGCTTTGCTCCTAAACTGTATTTCAGAAGAAAGTTTATCATTAGAAATTAATTATTACTTAACAAAGGAACGTCAAATATCCAATCAGATGTCTAACCCAACCCTGAGGTAAGTTAAGTCCGACTGTTTGTCTTGAAACATGATTTATCAATTCATGGAAGTTTTAACCATGCATGATTTATCGATTGAATGATTAATCGGAAGATTGTTTAAAGTCCGACAACTGACTTAGGCAATAAACTTTCTTTCATGAGAATTGCCTCCCTTTAATTTTGTTCAGTTGTAATTTACCTATGGGCAAGCTCGTGTGTTGCTATGTAACTAACATAGGCAGCGTCACCATGGTGTTCTACGATAGAATAACGTCTGTCGGTGCATATACTTTGCGTGTACCCTAAACCCAGAGTCTTGAGATTGTCTGAAAAAGACATTATAACCAACAAAAAAAGATATGCTAACACTAAAGATAAAATCAGGATGAAAAATATTCGACTTTGGTAAGGTGTTCAATTATTTTTAAGTTCGATAGTTCAACTGTAAGTCCTTTATTCGTTAGTAATAGGTTATTCCTTGCGTATTTTTTTCTTCTGTTCACCGTTGGCCAAAATACACAGCAGTGATGTAAAAGTACTTATCCTTCAGTCGCGGGTTGGACTTGCGTCAGTAAACTCGACAATAACTTGACATGTCTTCCGTTTAGCACGAGCGGCACAGTCATTGACAGTAGTTAGATGAGACTTTAGTTATTCTACTTTGTTGGGGATAGTGCAAGGTACAGACAACATTTCAACCCAGAGGCACCCCTGGTTCTTTTACATGCTTAGTGAATAGCACTGACACACGGACCTCGGTTTAACGTCTCGTCCGAAAGACAATTGTTAATTTTAATGTAAGAACATTGGATCGAATTCGCGAACCCTGGATTACCAGTCAAGCGTGTTACGACTGGGCCACCTACCCGCCCCACTTGTCAAATTACCTTCTTTTCGTAGATTATACGCAGTGAATGCCATAGCATGGTCAAACTCTGGGAAGAGATGTTGATTTCGTTTCATCCAATCAATGAACCGTTTCACTGCTTTCTCATTTACTACAGGACGTGTAAAGGTATCTTCTTTGATGGATTCAACCCAAGACGATGACGATTCCGTCTTTCATTCGGATGTAAAATATAATCAGAGCTTTCAAATTTGAAATAAGAAATTTTGGCGTAAATGGGATTCCACAGGTGAACTGTGCACGTTACCATTGTTATCTATCTTTGTTCACCCTAAATTATGAATTACGTTTTCGAAAAAAGATAACAACATTTACAAGTTTAAATATCAGCAGATTTCGTTTCGGAAATGCATGCAACTTCGGATACTGTATTTGAGTCATTCATCACTTATATTTCACTTTTGACACTATTTTTATTTTTGCATCCGTCACTACGACAGCGCATGATGTTCGTAAATAACACAGTAGGAAAAAAATGCATCAGTACATCTAAGACGTCAAGCATGAACACCTAAAAATTGGCATTTAATTTCCGTTGCGCAGGTTCAACCCCACCATCAAAGGAAATAACAGCTTTCTTATAAGGTTAAGAGATAATAAAGGTAAACTGCCTACAACATTATACAGGAAGTTAGCAGTACCTGGGCTATGTATATTCCAGCAAATATAACATCCAGCACATAGCCAGAACCTTGGATGCCTCTAAACCGGGCATCTATTCCGCTGACTATCACTGCAAACTGATGTACAATATCTTCTAGTTCTTCCTCAGAGGCACTTTGGTCATGAGACGTGGCATGTTTGAATGACGTTAATCTTCATTTAGAGAAAGCAATCAATTTTATGAAGGAGAAGGAAGTGTCAACGTGAACTTTGCAAAAATAACACAAAAGAACGCTCATTGAAATACTGCTAGGCTTAATTCAATGCAACGACTTCTTTCATTTCAAGAATTATATGCAATTTGTATAAGATAATGAGAAATTGTTAAAAGAAGTTAACATACTATGTTTAACAAGCTTCTCTGCGTGAAATGTAAAAGACACATTATTTAAAAACAAATACTTGTTTCTATGTAATTTATTTGCAGTTTTAGATTATAGTACAAGTATCATCTGTAAACTAAAGTGAAAATTGTTTGGAATACGTTAGCGAAAGGATCTTAAGATAAATGGCACAAAAAAGGGTCCACCGGGTTAAGCAAAGAATATACATTTATCTTAAAAGCCACCATATTTTGAAAAGTGTGTTACTTACTGGGAAAACAAGCCAAAATCTACAACAATGAACAGTTCTATCTCGTAAAGCCTTGTTTGTCGCTTACTTCTTCGGTGGCTTTTCGTCACAGGTAATACTTCCTCGTTTCCTACAGAAAAATGAAGTCTGAACTAGCGTATTTTATGAAAAATTTGATAAAATAATATCTTTCTGAATTAAAAGTCAAAGCCCCGTCTAAATTCCTAACTATTGGAGAAGACGAATAAAAAATGTACGACGAATATACCAATTCAGAATGATACATTCTTATTTTTTTTTAAAAATGTAATATTTGATATTTCATATTGATGCTTTATTATGAAAATAAATGTTAGGAAGAATTAGATTTGTTAATGAGAGGTAAACATAGGACGTGAAATTTGATATTTTATAAATATTTTGAACTCATAACCGGAATTACCAGTCTAAACTCAATCGTATGGCTAAGGAATTAACATAAGACCATGTATATGTATGGAAACGCTTTTGATCTTTTTGCTGTTTTTGCTTTGATCAATATTAATATGTCATGAAGTTTTAAAATTATATAAAATGGTATAAAAATCAAAAGTTGAAAGAAGATTTATTAATATTTTGATTATTCACGTGCAACCATCACCACGTTTGTCATGCGTGGTGACAATAATAACAATACTAGAAAGGAAATAAGTGCTACCTTGTGTTTGACCAGAAGAAAGCCACTAGTGTGTCAAACCTGTATATCAACCTGGCGACTAGATACATATATATTTTACGAACAGCAGAACATGACTACCGAACAACGCATTCATCGAGCGTGATGATTCTAAGTTGTAAGAACTTGTATCGCAATCGATGTAAAATAAATGAGTCTAAACTAAACAACGCGTTCATATTTGATACCTGGAAAATTTTCTTCGGCAGAAAAGTTGAAGGTACTGTAATGTCTCCTGAAAAGCCAATGTGACGTCACGTTCCGGTTGTTCGGTTTCACGGTGTACACATGGTCTTGATTGTAAAAGAACCCTTCCTGAAAAAAATAATTACAAAGTGTAGTTAAATGGTATTGGTGGGTAAACCCACTCAAAATGCATTCGCACAAACGCATGAACAGACATTATCACAAACAAATATACACTTAATGTCGTTTTAAGAAGTTACCAAAAAGCTTGACAAAAAAAAAAAAAAAAACAAAAAAAAAAACAAAAAAAACAAAAACAACTAGTATGATGTCAAAGTTTGCAAATTATCAATCAGGGAATACAACATAACACTATTTGCTGCTCCATAAACGCCGTAGCGATATGAGAGTTTTTGATGAATTCTTTTCTAGTTGTGAACTTTGATCCGTTTATGCAACGCAAGACATAGATAACGCCTAACCTCTTTTTTGAAATTCGTACCATTTTTTTTTTATTTTTCAATTAGGCATGGCGCGTGTTTTGGCAACATTTACGTAAATTGGCCAAACATGGAGTTCATTATAAATGTTGGTCTTAAAGCGACTGACTCATAGATGAGTCGACGATGCATACAAAAGAAATTGTTTATACATCTAGAAATTCTAGCTGTAATTGTGGAGAATATATCTAAACTAAGTTACTGAATCATTTTTTGTTACAGAAACACATCCTAATATAAAAATTTTACAGACTTTTATCAGTAAAATTTTGCCCCGTTGGTCACGGGGTAGGTACTTTAATTATAGTATTAATTTTGACAAATGAAAGCAAGCAGAATCTGTGTCACAGTGGTGTAGATTGTCGCTATACATTTTACTGACTGAAAGGGAATAGGTTCGCCACCTGGTGAAATCAAAATTCTTTTTTTTTCCCCAGTTTTCATGGTGTATAGAAGCTTAATATTATGTTTTTACCTTTGACCATAGCATATAAACTCGTAGATTTTAAAGAAAAAGAATTTAGCTAAATTCTGCAAGTCGCTTTATATAAAGGTCAAAATGTATATGTTTTGATTAAAGTATACAGTGGTCTATGATTTCTATCACCCCGATCTTATGCCAAGCCAACATTAAAGAAGTCCAGAACGAAATGGAAGGTATCAGCCACTAGTAACTTTCTGTTTTAAAAGATTACTTAAGGTTAGAGATTATTTTTTATCAACAGTTTATAAATTCTTTCCTGTTTGATTTGATGCTTCAAAATGTCTGGACTTTTATAACTTTTTTACTCACGCCAGATGATACGTGTCCATTTGTAAACCTCAGTATGAATGTAGCGTTCGCCATGTAGAACAGTCCAGTACCTTTCTGAAATGTGAATGATCGAACAAAAATAAATGACAAACGGAGAAAAGAACCTTATTTTACACTGATTTTTAATTTTACCTTCTTTAACAAATGATACAGCAAGTGTTAAAGGGGCTGACAAGGTTACATGTCCGACTAATGATGGCCCATTTCTGGAAAGAAATAAACTTTCAACATTGAAATAATTACTGTAGTAACTGTTTTTTTTTCGGACATATTTGCCGCCATCTTGGCTTTCTCTCATGGACAAGTTCAGCCTTATGTTTGTACATTATTTTCAAATTCCTTCGAAAATTCTAAACTCTTTTGAAAAAACTTTTTTATTGACCAATACATGTAAAAACACAGATCATTGCAATAAATATTTTCAAGTTATCAAGAATAAGCCGTTTTGTTATACCAACTGGAATGAAATGAATTTTGACGAATTAATTACTAACAAGATAAAGCTAATCTTTATTGCATCGAATAGCTCCAGTAAACTACAAATCAATTTTCATCATCATCATCATCATCATCATCATCGGTAGCAGTAGTATAAGCAGCAACAGTAGCAGCAGCAGCAGCAAAACAACAACAACAATTGTTGGTTAGTCCTACCTTGTGCATTTCGAACACTGTATTTTTCAGGGTATCTCCTGCGTGTGTTATAACTGGGATCTTTCTGTGTTGTCTTGTATTACGTTTTAAATTGAAAGAAAATATTTTGTCATCGGTTATAACATCAAGGCAAACTTTATCCGGGATTTGAGATTTTCCTCCGTCTCCCGGCATGATATCTGTTGATGCTTTAAGCCGAGCTGGCAAAGTTGAAAAAGCACTAAAAGTTAATGGTTAAAAGATACTAAAAATAAATTGCTTTTGAAATAGCTTTCGGGGATTTCAAAAGCAATGTTTTAAAAGATTGCTTCGTTTTTCTTAAGTTAATAAAATTGTATTAAAGTGATTGTAGATCGTCCTGCATAAAAAAAAACTCGATTATGATAGGCGATTTATCTAATACTTTAAAATGCTTTGCTTACTGTTAATTAATACATATTAACTAATGCAAATTCATCATTCCTTTTATAATGCAATTTATACTTTTAACTAAAATATGGTTTAAAAAAGCGTAGTTCATACAAACCCTCTTTATAAATTGCCATTTCTGCCAAAGCCGAATATTTTAAAAATAAAAATAAAATGCATCTTAAACCAAGTTCCATAACTTTTTGTTTCGGAATTTGATGTGTTGGGGTAAGTAAGTACAATTAAACAACTGACTCTTTTATATGAAGCGATTGTAAGACAAAAAGGACAAACGTTTAGTTATGCTTGATTGAGTGGGTTAACCTAACATTAGTTGGTCAAGGAATTTAATTAAGAGAGTGTAATAGAACCAAAAGTCATACAGCATTAAAATGTTTGTTTCATGTCCTGTTCGACATTTGGTTTAGCTATAGACCAAGAATGATTTTGTTGAAAATACTAGTCAAGTTGTTGCAGTAAGGGCTTTTCTTCCTCAGAGAAACAATTCGTTTTTATTTTTACCATTTAGTTTCAATAAAAATGTCTATTTCTGTAATTAGGGACTTGAAACAAATTTATACTTCAATACCCGAATACGTGATATATTTATGCTCTATATTGTTCACATACACTTCAAAGCGGCTTTCTAAATTATTCAATAAATCTAAACACTCCTATAATTAAATGACAGAGCCCATGAATATATAATGCGGTATTCTCATATAGACGGACTAATGCCGTATCCGAAAACTTCACCTTTAATGACATAAATAATAAATAAACCTAATAACAATAAAACTACAAGATCTTCAAAAAGTCTGTCAGCGTGACCCTTTGCACCAGTTGTCTTGAACTGGTCACAATACCTTAAGTATTTATTTTAGAAAGAAGAAACTTCATCGGTGTCTCTCGGAACTAGAGCTCACGTGGAACCTGCAAATGAAACAGCAGATGTAATAGTGCCAGAACAGATAACATCATGGAACGGTTTTAATGCATTTGTTACAAACTAAAGAATATTGTTTACATGTAGTTAATGTACATTTATCAATTATCAATTTACTGGGGTCAAATTTAGCAGAATTTTAAGCTTTTTTGCCCGTATTCGTTTCCTACACACACTGTTTAATTTTCTATCATTTAATGGCATATGTTGCTAAACAAAGTTTTAAATACTTTAAGGACATAGATCAAGTATATCGCTTGTCGTTTGGGTGAGTTTTAAAGTCCACATATGCACACCCGAGAGGTATGTTTTCTGATGAGTTGGAGAGGAAATCTGGTGAAATTGTGTTCAACTGGCAAAAAACGTGATTTGAGACTTAAATCGCTTCCTCAAATTGGGCAATTCAGTTTCTGAAAAATAACGACTTCGATAGTTTTTGATTAAATCAACTCGAAAAACTTAGGGCTTAAATCATTAAAATATTTACTGTCAGTTTTTTCCTTTAACAAACTAAAATGAACGTGAAGTTGGCACATAGATCGCAGCTCTACATCTAGCTCTGCAATCTTATATCAATGCAGAGCTGGGTCGCAGCTCTACATCCAGCTCTGCAATCTTATATCATTGCAGAGCTGGGTCGCAGCTCTACATCCAGCTCTGCAATCTAATATCATTGCAGAGCTGGGTCGCAGCTCTACATCTGGCTCTGCAATCTTATATCATTGCAGAGCTGGGTCGCAGACTTACATCCAGCTCTGCAATCTTATATAATTACAGACCTACATCCAGCTCTGCAATCTTATATCATTGCAGAGCTGGGTCGCAGCTCTACATCCAGCTCTGCGATCTTATATAATTGCAGAGCTGGGTGGCAGCTCTACATCCAGCTCTGCAATCTTATAATTGCTGAGCTTGGTCGCAGCTCTACATCCAGCTCTGCAATCTTATATCATTGCAGAGCTGGGTCGCAGCTCTACATCCAGCTCTGCAATCTTATATCATTGCAGAGCTGGGTCGCAGCTCTACATCCAGCTCTGCGATCTTATATCATTGCAGAGCTGGGTCGGAGCTCTACTTCCAGCTCTGCAATTTTATAATTGCAGAGCTTGGTCGCATCTCTACATTTAGCTCTGCAATCTTATATCAATGCAGAGCTGGGTCGCAGCTCTACATCCAGCTCTGCAATCTTATATCACTGCAGAGCTGGGTCGCAGCTCTACATCCAGCTCTGCAATCTTATATCACTGCAGAGCTGGGTCGCAGCTCTACATCCAGCTCTGCAACCTTATATCATTGCAGAGCTGGTTCGCAGCTCTACATCCAGCTCTGCGATCTTATATCATTGCAGAGCTGGGTCGCAGACTTACATCCAGCTCTGCAATCTTATATAATTACAGACCTACATCCAGCTCTGCAATCTTTTATCAATGCAGAGCTGGGTCGCAGCTCTACATCCAGCTCTGCAATCTTATATCACTGCAGAGTTGGGTTGCAGCTCTACATCCAGCTCTGCAATCTTATATCTCTGCAGAGCTGGGTCGCAGCTCTACATCCAGCTCTGCAATCTTATATCACTGCAGAGCTGGGTCGCAGCTCTACATCCAGCTCTGCAATTTTATATTATTGCAGAGCTGGGTCGCAGACTAACATCTAGCTATGTAATCTTATATAATTACAGAACTACATCCAGCTCTGCTATCTTATATCATTGCAGAGCTGGGTCGCAGCTCTACATCCAGCTCTGCAATCTTATATCATTGCAGAGCTTGGTCGCAGACTAACATCTAGCTATGTAATCTTATATAATTACAGAACTACATCCAGCTCTGCAATCTTATATCATTGCAGAGCTGGTTCGCAGCTCTACATCCAGCTCTGCGATCTTATATCATTGCAGAGCTGGGTCGCAGCTCTACATCCAGCTCTGCAATCTTATATCACTGCAGAGCTGGGTCGCAGCTCTACATCTAGCTCTGCAATCTTATATCATTGCAGAGCTGGGTCGCAGCTCTACATCCAGCTCTGCAATCTTATATCATTGCAAAGCTGGGTCGCAGCTCTACATCCAGCTCTTTGATCTTATATCATTGCAGACCTGGGTCGCAGCTGTACATCTAGCTCTGAAATCTTATATCATTGCAGAGCTGGAGTCGCAGCTCTACATCAAGCTCTGGAAATTATTGCATAGCTGGGTCGTATATCTACATGTAGCTCTGCAATCTTATATCATTGTATAGCTTGGTCGGAGATCTACAACAAGCTCTGCAATCTTATATCATTGCAGAGCTTGGTCGCAGACTAACATCCAGCTCTGCAATCTTATATAATTACAGAGCTAGGTCGCATCTCTACATCCAGCTCTGCAATCTTATATCTTTGCATAGCTTGGTCGAAGATCTACATCTAACTCTGCAATCATATATCATTGCAGAGCTGGGTCGCAGCTCTACATCCAGCTCTGCAATCTTAAATCATTGCATAGCTGGGTCGTAGATCTACATCCAGCTCTGCAATCTAATATTATTGCAGAGCTGGGTCGCAGCTCTACATCCAGCTCTGCAATCTTCCTTCATTGTAGAGCTAGGTCTCAGCTCTACATCTAGCTCTGCAATCATATATCATTGCAGAGCTGGGTCGTAGATCTACACCCAGCTCTGCAATCTTATATCATTGCAGAGCTGTGTCGCAGCTGTACATCCAGCTTTGCAATCTAATATCATTGCAGAGCTGTGTCGCAGCTGTACATCCAGCTTTGCAATCTTATATCACTGCAGAGCTTGGTCGCAGCTCTACATCCAGCTCTGCAATCTTATATCACTGCAGAGCTGGGTCGCAGCTCTACACCCAGCTCTGCTATCTTATATCATTGCATAGCTTGGTCGTAGATTTACATCTAGCTCTGCAATCTTATACAATTACAGAGCTAGGTCGCAGGTCTACATCCAGCTTTCCAATCTTATATCATTGCAGAGCTGTGTCGCAGTTCAATATCTAGCTCTGCAATCATATATCACAATGAGTTGGATCACAGATCGACATATAGCTCTAAAAATTGTATAGCTGCAGAGTTGGGTCGTAGGTCGACAACAAGCTCTGCAATCTTAAATCATTGCAGAGCTAGGTCGCATTTCTCCATCTAGCTCTGCAATATTTTTCATTGCATCACTCCATCTGCATAGTTTTTTTCAGTTATTGCCTTTTGTTATTTTTCAAAGCATTACTTAAAAAGACTTTGAGTTATCAACATGAAACATCATAATATGTGGATAGAGCTCACTCAGGAGGTGTGCAGTGTAGAAGAGTGATAACTTTACCCTTAATAATCTTTGTTTTTTCATACTTAATTTTCACCTTAGTGGAGCAGAACTCAAAATGTCTTTGAGATGTCCACATGAAACTTTATAGGTGGATAGATCTTATTGAGGAGGAATGTTATGCGCAAGAATGATAACTCTGCTTTTTATAATGTTTTATTTAGTGCCCTTTGTTATTTTTAATACTTTTTGTCCCGAGCTTATCTCAAAAGTATTGCAGGTATCTACTTGAAACTTCATAGGTTGAAAGATCTCACTGTGGAGGAGTGCAGCGCACAAGAATGATAACGCTACTATGCATGATTTTTATGTTATTGACCTTTAACTTTCAAATCTGTAATTACTTCAGCCATTAGTTATCATTACCGAAATTGAATTATGTTGCGCTGCTGCTACATATACATTTTTCCAATAAGCAAACACATGGCTCTTGTTGATAAGAGTTTTGTAACAATCTATATCCGTGTTGTTACAAACATATTGTAGTAAATAAACTTTTTGCATTTCTTTCTTTTTCTTTCTACATTCTACGGATGGACAAAAAGTCTAAAGTGCCTTACAGTGTAAATTCTGAAATGCAGATCGCCCTTACTTCGTACAACTTCAACTAAAATCTAAATTGCACAAAATCTGTCGTTTAAACAGATTCATCAATCTATGCATTGCTTAGCAGCTGCCTGTGTAAATTCAAACACAATGATTCTTTTGAAGAGATATAGATAAAAGAAACATATCTGTTCACTACGTCACTAAGTCGTTACATTGTGAATACTATAGAGTATTTTTTTTTCACTTCTAAGCATGTTATCTAGTCCTACCGTGACGGTGTTCCGATCATGACCCTTATTTTACCAGAAAATGCGATGGGACGATGGCACAACCTTATTCTGTGTCTATAATTACTAGCACCCAGATGTATTTTATACCATTGTATCTGTCAACTGGATTGAGTAAAATTAATTTATTTTATGTTTTGCTACGAAATGGATAAAATTTCGTTTTCCATTTTATCCCGTAAACAACGAGAAGTGTAATTTGATGACCCTTCTTTATTTGATAGTTAAACGTTCGTGGACCTCTTACATTTTCCTTTAAGACAGATGCCCACCTGCTGAGCTCAATTGGTACAGTACTGTATTAAGAATCAAAAGTTCGATCACTGGAATGAGTGTAAATTTCTCTGTGACGATTGATCTCGAACGTTTTGCCTTAAGGTCATTCGTCTCTCACCACTGTCTCAGACTCATGTTAGAGACAGTGAAGAAAGTCATTCATTTGTGGAGAAACTGATACTTGCTGGTTAGATATAAAGGAAAAATCATAAACAACCAATAAAACAAACAGTTCATGAATTCTGTCAAAAATGTTACAACCCAGCAGTAAATAATTTTGCTCATAGCATCAAAAACAAACACTATAATATTTTTTTGGTGAATTTAAACCATACTTTAAAAATATGCGCGCCGCTTTTGATGCTTGCATCAAAACTAATCTTTTACGCACTTTGTATTCATAGCCATAGCTAGTGTATACTTCTTGTTTTAATGCATTCCTTCTTGAGCGCATCTGTCTCTCATCTTATTGTAATCTTGAAAATAATGCACTTGACTTTGCATGTCGTTTCAACACGACTCAGTTGCTCGTGAAATGTACTACGATATACTACGTCGCATTTCTTTGGATCGAGATAAAAAAACGAATCCAATGTTTATGTTTTTCTTATACGGAATACATTACTTTTAAACATGTATAACCTCTTTTCCACCGTAGTGACAAGGTAGCAAGAAAGCAGGGAAAAGATCAAAGTTCCCCTTGCAGATATGAGAAAATCAAACATTTCTTTGCAAGAGCCGCCAAAAGTGTAAATAGACCTACATGACTGTACATGAAAAGTAGACAAAACTAAAACAAGTTCTATCCTTCCAGTTTTTGTTTCTGTATAATAATAACACCATTACAAATCTATTTGGTCAAATAACTATGCTCATCTGAAACGTCATTAAGATAACGCTCTACAGTGAAGATATACTGAAATACCATTAAAATTTTGCAGACCTAATTGAAACTGAATAATGAATATGTAAAAAGAAGTAAAAACAAATGTTTGAAGAGCTCGTTGTCTACGACCCAGCACTGCAATGAAAAAAAGACTGCAGATCTAGATGTAGAGCTGAGATCCAGCACTGCAGTGAAACAAGATTGCAGACCTAGATGTCGATCTACGACCCAGCTCTGCACTTATATTAGATAACAGAGCTAGATATCTATAAACAATCAACCTCTGCACTTATGTTAAATTGCAACCAGATGTCGAACTACGACACAGTTCTCCTAGAGCAAAGATACAAGATTAGTGTGCTATATTAAGATATTATACCCAGATCTGTATTAATCATAGATTGCAAATTAAGATGTCGATAGCCTAGATTAAGATTTGGGAATCAGCTTTGCAATGATAATAATAATGCAGAGCTAGTTGTCGATCTATGATCCAGCTCTGCAATGATATAAGATTGCAGAGCTGGATGTAGAGCTGCGACCCAGCTCTGCAATGATATAAGATTTCAGAGCTGGATGTAAATCTACGACCCAGCTATGCAATGATATTAGATTGCAGAGCTGGGTGTAGAGCTGCGACCCAGCTCTGCAATGATATAAGATTGCAGAGCTGGATGTAGAGCTGCGACCCAGCTCTGCAATGATATAAGATTGCAGAGCTGGATGTAGAGCTGCGACCCAGCTCTGCAATGATATAAGATTGCAGAGCTGGATGTAGAGCTGCGACCCAGCTATGCAATGATATAAGATTGCAGAGCTGGATGTAGAGCTGCGACCCAGCTCTGCAATGATATAAGATTGCAGAGCTGGATGTAGAGCTGCGACCCAGCTCTGCAATGATATAAGATTGCAGAGCTGGATGTAGATCTACGACCCAGCTATGCAGTGATATAAGATTGCAGAGCTGGGTGTAGAGCTGCGACCCAGCTCTGCAATGATATAAGATTGCAGAGCTGGATGTAGGTCCGTAATTATATAAGATTGAATAGCTGGATGTAAGTCTGCGACCCAGCTATGCAATGATATAAGATTGCAGAGCTGGATGTAGAGCTGCTACCCAGCTCTGCAATGATATAAGATTGCAGAGCCAGATGTAGAGCTGCGACCCAGCTCTGCAATTATAAGATTGCAGAGCTGGATGTAGAGCTGCGACCCAGCTCTGCAATGATATAAGATTGCAGAGCTGGATGTAGAGCTGCGACCCAGCTCTGCAATGATATAAGATTTCAGAGCTGGATGTAGATCTACGACCCAGCTATGCAGTGATATAAGATTGCAGAGCTGGGTGTAGAGCTGCGACCCAGCTCTGCAATGATATAAGATTGCAGAGCTACATGTAGATCTACGACCGTGCTGTGCAATGATATAAGATTGCAGAGCTGGATGTAGGTCTGTAATTATATAAGATTGCAGAGCTGGATGTAAGTCTGCGACCCAGCTCTGCAATGATATAAGATTGCAGAGCTGGATGTAGAGCTGCGACCCAGCTCTGCAATGATATAAGATTGCAGAGCTGGATGTAGAGCTGAGACCCAGCTCTGCAATGATATTAGATTGCAGAGCTGGATGTAGAGCTGCGACCCAGCTCTGCAATGATATAAGATTGCAGAGCTGGATGTAGACATGCGACCCAGCTCTGCAATGATATAAGATTTCAGAGCTGGATGTAAATCTACGACCCAGCTATGCAATGATATTAGATTGCAGAGCTGGGTGTAGAGCTGCGACCCAGCTCTGCAATGATATAAGATTGCAGAGCTGGATGTAGGTCCGTAATTATATAAGATTGCATAGCTGGATGTAAGTCTGCGACCCAGCTATGCAATGATATAAGACTGCAGAGCTGGATGTAGAGCTGCGACCCAGCTCTGCAATGATATAAGATTGCAGAGCCAGATGTAGAGCTGCGACCCAGCTCTGCAATTATAAGATTGCAGAGCTGGATGTAGAGCTGCGACCCAGCTCTGCAATGATATAAGATTGCAGAGCTGGATGTAGAGCTGCGACCCAGCTCTGCAATGATATAAGATTGCAGAGCTGGATGTAGAGCTGCGACCCAGCTCTGCAATGAAATTAGATTGCAGAGCTGGATGTAGAGCTGCGACCCAGCTCTGCAATGATATAAGATTGCAGAGCTGGATGTAGAGCTGCGACCCAGCTCTGCAATGATATTAGATTGCAGAGCTGGATGTAGAGCTGCGACCCAGCTCTGCAATGATATAAGATTGCAGAGCTGGATATACATGCGACCCAGCTGTGCAATGATATAAGATTTCAGAGCTAGATGTAGATCTACGACCCAGCTATGCAATGATATTAGATTGCAGAACTGGGTGTAGAGCTGCGACCCAGCTCTGCAATTATAAGATTGCAGAGCTGGATGTAGAGCTGCGACCCAGCTCTGCAGTGATATAAGATTGCAGAGCTGGATGTAGAGCTGCGACCCAGCTCTGCAGTGATATAAGATTGCAGAGCTGGATGTAGAGCTGCGACCCAGCTCTGCAGTGATATAAGATTGCAGAGCTGGATGAAGAGCTGCGACCCAGCTCTGCATTGATATAAGATTGCAGAGCTGGATGTAGAGCTGCGACCCAGCTCTGCAGTGATATAAGATTGCAGAGCTGGATGTAGAGCTGCGACCCAGCAATGCAGTGATATAAGATTGCAGAGCTGGATGTAGAGCTGCGACCCAGCTCCGCAGTGATATAAGATTGCAGAGCTGGATGTAGAGCTGCGACCTAGCTCTGCATTGATATAAGATTGCAGAGCTGGATGTAGGTCTGTAATTATATAAGATTGCAGAGCTGGATGTAAGTCTGCGACCCAGTTCTGCAATGATATAAGATCGCAGAGCTTGATGTAGAGCTGCGAACCAGCTCTGCAATGATATAAGATATCAGAGCTGGATGTAGAGCTGCAACCCAGCTCTGCAGTGATATAAGATTGCAGAGCTGGATGTAGAGCTGCGACCCAGCTCTGCAGTGATATAAGATTGCAGAGCTGGATGTAGAGCTGCGACCCAGCTCTGCATTGATATAAGATTGCAGAGCTAGATGTAGAGCTGCGACCAAGCTCTGCAATTATAAAATTGCAGAGCTGGATGTAGAGCTGCGACCCAGCTCTGCAATGATATAAGATCGCAGAGCTGGATGTAGAGCTGCGACCAAGCTCTGCAATGATATAAGATTGCAGAGCTAGATGTAGAGCTGCGACCAAGCTCAGCAATTATAAGATTGCAGAGCTGGATGTAGAGCTGCGACCCAGCTCTGCAATTATATAAGATCGCAGAGCTGGATGTAGAGCTGCAATGATATAAGATTGCAGAGCTGGATGTAGAGCTGCGACCCAGCTCTGCAATGATATAAGATTGCAGAGCTGGATGTAGAGCTGCGACCCAGCTCTGCAATGATATTAGATTGCAGAGCTGGATGTAGAGCTGCGACCCAGCTCTGCAATGATATAAGATTGCAGAGCTGGATATACATGCGACCCAGCTGTGCAATGATATAAGATTTCAGAGCTAGATGTAGATCTACGACCCAGCTATGCAATGATATTAGATTGCAGAACTGGGTGTAGAGCTGCGACCCAGCTCTGCAATGATATAAGATTGCAGAGCTGGATGTAGGTCCGTAATTATATAAGATTGCATAGCTGGATGTAAGTCTGCGACCCAGCTATGCAATGATATAAGATTGCAGAGGTGGATGTAGAGCTGCGACCCAGCTCTGCAATGATATAAGATTGCAGAGCCAGATGTAGAGCTGCGACCCAGCTCTGCAATTATAATATTGCAGAGCTGGATGTAGAGCTGCGACCCAGCTCTGCAATGATATAAGATTGCAGAGCCAGATGTAGAGCTGCGACCCAGCTCTGCAATTATAAGATTGCAGAGCTGGATGTAGAGCTGCGACCCAGCTCTGCAATGATATAAGATCGCAGAGCTGGATGTAGAGCTGCGAACCAGCTCTGCAATGATATAAGATTGCAGAGCTGGATGTAGAGCTGCGAACCAGCTCTGCAATGATATAAGATTGCAGAGCTGGATGTAGAGCTGCGACCCAGCTCTGCAGTGATATAAGATTGCAGAGCTGGATGTAGAGCTGCGACCCAGCTCTGCAGTGATATAAGATTGCAGAGCTGGATGTAGAGCTGCGACCCAGCTCTGCAATTATAAGATTGCAGAGCTGGATGTAGAGCTGCGACCCAGCTCTGCAATGATATAAGATCGCAGAGCTGGATGTAGAGCTGCGAACCAGCTCTGCAATGATATAAGATTGCAGAGCTGGATGTAGAGCTGCGAACCAGCTCTGCAATGATATAAGATTGCAGAGCTGGATGTAGAGCTGCGACCCAGCTCTGCAGTGATATAAGATTGCAGAGCTGGATGTAGAGCTGCGACCCAGCTCTGCAGTGATATAAGATTGCAGAGCTGGATGTAGAGCTGCGACCCAGCTCTGCAGTGATATAAGATTGCAGAGCTGGATGTAGAGCTGCGACCCAGCTCTGCAGTGATATAAGATTGCAGAGCTGGATGTTGAGCTGCGACCCAGCTCTGCATTGATATAAGATTGCAGAGCTGGATGTAGAGCTGCGACCCAGCTCTGCAGTGATATAAGATTGCAGAGCTGGATGTAGAGCTGCGACCCAGCTCTGCATTGATATAAGATTGCAGAGCTAGATGTAGAGCTGCGATCTATGTGCCAACTTCACGTTCATAAAAAAAACCGATATCGTTGATTTGGTGACCAGAGCATTCATATATCGAGAAATATGAATCTGGAACAGCCGATTTATCTGAAGAGCTTAATTTCATTGTTAATTCTCTGATACACATCAGAGAATTAGGGTTTCCATATCCTGAACGAAAATGACCTTTTCTTGGGGCACCTTGACGGGTGATATTTTACAAGATATATAGCGACTTACAACACAGGCAACAAATATAATACAACTTTTTAAACAGGCATTGAACAGTAATTAGAAAATGAACATGCATTCAATAAATCGAGTTTGTTTGTCAGGTAGAACAATTTTTAAAGCTAGACTTATGACATGCATATCGAATCATTACTTTCTTACTGGAACAGCAAACTTTTCGGGCGTAAACAATGATTATTTGAAAAAAAATGTGGTGCCACTGTCTTAATCTATTCAAGTTCGTAAAATATCATGTAAATATACCAAAATTCAAAGCTATTGGCTATTTGATCTCAGATATAAAAAGAACTGTCACTGTTAGATGACTATGCCCAAGAAGTGGTGCTTTGACCTTGGAGCTGAGGACCAGTTATTCAAGGGTCAAGGTCAAATAACTATTGATCAGTGGAAAGGCCTTGTCCAAAAGGGTTTTGTGTTCAAGTATGAAGTAAATCCACTTATTAATAAGGAAGTTATGGCCAATGTTAAAGTTTTCAGACACAATGACGGACGGACTGACAGACGTCCTCACAAATTGGTACTTAAGTGCTAGTCTGTTAATTGTTCTCCCCATTGTTCTTTTAGCCACGTAAGAACTTTTATAGCTACCTAAGAGCTTAAAGAATGAATAGCATCGAAGAAAATTTACAGTTACCTACTGTTCCCATAGCAACCTAAGTATTTATAAGTATGTATGGACTGACGGACGGACGGACGGATAGTTCGGGTACATAAAAATGAACCTTTGTAATAAAATACAAAACGAAAATATTACATATTTGAGCATTCTGTTTCTAGAGCATTCGCCAGGACTAAACCGTCGTTCGAAATCAATATAATAATTATTAAAAATATAAGGTTAAAGTCAAGGTCCAACGTCGCCTGTCATATTTATTCTTTCAAATGTCAAAACTTTGAACTTATAAGATTTTCACGAACAAAACATGAGCATAACACTATAATAGTCAACCTCGAGAGATCAGTAAAACTCTTGTATTGTCTACTTACTTTGATCGTAGTTACAGTAGTTAGGCACTTTCGATATCCTCTTATGCATTTTGCATGTCGATAATAATGCTGTATTTTTTGTGTAACTAAAGTGCGTCACCATGCTTGATATTAATATTTTAACGGCTGATTTGCATCAACTGAGAAAGAGCCAAAGTTTCTATTTGGAGTTCTTTTGATTTTATTGTTAGAGAAGCTTCCCTGCACGAAACAGTGACCCGAAAGACGGGACATTACTCTGTAACTGGATGAAACGTTTGGGATTCTATGATCTCCAGAAAGTATATCAGTAATTAGTAAGTAGATACCTTTAGTCCGATATTTCACAATAGCAACATAATGAAATAATGCAGTTTCAAAAACCTTCACAAAATATAAGAAAAAAAAGCGGAGTGGTCTGAAGGCCATTAAGCCTGTGCCGCCCCAACGCCTCCACCTCCAAGCTTAAAGCAGAAAAAAAACATTGCATATCCAAATTGCTTGACTCGGATGCATATCTATCATATGGATTATTGATCGTAGGATGAGGGTCCGAATAATCACAACTGGTTCCGCATTTAACCTTGAAAGCAACACAAAGCTAGTTCGCAGGTATATTTATTGCTGGCTTACTGTTTCCATATAGGAACAGTCTGGTTTGATATTTTCTAAAGAATTAAAATAAAGTCAATGCAATTAAACGTAAGCAAGTAACCATTTTTACTCTCATTGCTCCTAAAACTCATTGTAGTAACACCTCTTAACTTCATTTCCAATTAAAAGCCTCCTAGTCTGACCTCAAATACAAATTTCTTGATCCACAATTATCTGATTGGTGCGATCTACCTTTTCAAATCCCTGCGCGAAGAATGACTGACTATCGGCTTTATCTAAAAAGGCTTTTAGAGGCTTTAATCAGACACCAGGCAAATAAAGTCAACAAATTGATCAACATTTACGTAAAGAAGAACTGTAAAAATAATCAGCATATCTTTGCTAATTGCTGTTTACCATGGTAGACTTTCGTATAAATTATGCACTACGATTGTATCTTTTCTCGTTATGCATATGATAGAAACTCTGTTATATTATGCTATGTTATGTACTGTACTTCTGATGACAACACATGAAACATAAACATTTTTATCTAAATAGTTCGTCACAGACACGAAAGAGAAAAGTGAGCACGCAGGTTAATATTTACGCTTTCTATAATTGTTTAAAAGATATTTTCAAGACGAATAGGTTCCACTGGAATCATGAGGCATCTACGTCACTTCCTGCTTTTCTTGGTCATGGCGATTTGGAAACAGCCCAGTGGTTGCATATTTGACTTCGTCCACTTTTCTCGTGAGAAGCTTTATGATGGGTACTTGTGCCCCGTGGAACATGTTATTTCAGAAATGCTTTATAAAAGCAAAAGTGAATGCTTTTTGATTTGTACTCAGCAGTTTTCCTGCCTTAGTGTATTTTTGGAACCGGAAGTGATGCGATGCTTGACGTGTTCGGCAATCAATTTCACAAAGAGCACATCCATAGGGTCAATATTCTTCAGGCAAGGTAAGTCTTATTCTGTAATTCTCCCCGAAAATAGCTTCTAAAGTAATGAGTTCCACAGTTCCTTTCAATATAATTATTTCTAGAAAGATTCTAAATAATCGAATTAGTGTATGCTTGGGCTTGATAATCCTTTATTGCGGAAAGATCCGGATGAGGCCGAGTTTGCACGGTGGGCAAGTAAGACAACAATTGTACATATTGGTTATCGTCGGAATCTTCTGTGATAAAAACTCAGAACAAATTCGTTCCCACATTTCTCCGATCTACTTGAAAGCTGCTATTCTGAGAGATTTTAGTAGTAAACCTAAATAGACAAAGCACCAAGTTATTAAAACTTAATCTAATTCCTCTCGATGACCGCTTTTTGGGGTTCAAACCAGTTCTCGCACCGAGAGAATGTCCCTGTAGACCCCGAAGACTCTCATCCTCGCAGGACTTTGGACCAGAGACCTCCGTATCAGGTGTCCGACGAGTTCAACTCTCGAAACTGCTCAGAATGGAATTCATGATAGAGTCAGATTAATATTTGCACAAAGCAAGCTTTAGCTCACACGTACATATTGTATATGTAATGGTAAACAACAATTATTTATATGAGCAAACAAATATCAACTAGCGAATCGCTCACTGTGTTGATAATTCTAGTATTTTACTTATACCTTGCTTTCACGAATATTGATAAAAAAATAACAGTATTAAAGAAATTATTTGGTAAAAATGAATCTAAAACTTACTTTAAACGACCTTTCAAAGAATACTTGTTACAGCAATTATTATATTTTGCACAGTGTCGGATATGCCCAAATATCTCTTTGTAAAAGAGGCTGTTAGTTGGACTACTGCAAAGGTAAAACTTTTTTATTTTAAAATTTTATCGTGTTTATCACAGTGCAATATTCTCCCAAATGCCAGTTAAAAAATTCGAAGCAATAACCTATTGTTCTGAAAGTATATATACTCCTAAAATAAGTCAAAGCGCAGAAACACCAAAACATACTGTCAGCCATAGTGTCTTTATGACTATCTTTTTATATGTTGTAGTTCTATAAATTTGTTTGTTTCTTGTTTGGTTTTCACTAATTTTATACACAAACTTACATGTACTTTGAAGCGCCATCCGCCTAGTTTCAATTTACAATCTTGTTGATTTCTTTTGCGGGTAATTGTAATTGACGTGATTTATTACTTATTTGGAAATTTTGAAACACAAACTTACATGTACTTTGAAGCGCCATCCACCAAGTTTCCAGTTACAATCTTGTTGATTTCCTTTACGGATAATTGTAATTGACGCGATTTATTACTTATTTGAAAATTTTGAAATATGAAAGAGCGTAAGCGCTAGCCAAGGAAAACCAATTTCTTCTTTGCATTTTTTTCCGTAAACAATAATGCATGTCTTCAAAAGTGTTTAAGCTCTTATTTTTGAAAGATGCTTATGGTATTTTTGAAAACAGTTGGTTTAAAGAAATTGCTTTCAGGTCCAGGGCTTTCGTATACACGTGACAGAGAAATTCAAAGATTTCACGACCAATATCTTCAAGACTTGTGCTCGAAAGTTGTTCCCTTTTTAGAGTTCGAATCTTATACAAGATATATTCACCGGCCAAATGTTATACTGACCGCTTTACTTGTTTTTTTTTTTTTTTTTTTTTTTTTTTTTTTTTTAAATTTAAAACGTTTATTGGAATTAAACTGTTTTTTTTTTTCATTTTAAATATATTTCGAATTTTCGATGACATGGTTAACAGATGAAAATTCGGTACCAGTGATTTCAATAATAAACCTCTCCTTAACTATTCGACTGACTGTTCAGAAAAGTATACAAATAAAGATTGGAAACCCCCGAGATAAATGTTGACGGTAGGTACTAAATATGTACCGTAATTACCATAATGTTTCGCCAGTTCTCACTATTTCAACTGTGATTATGTGGGTTTTTCGTCAGCGGTCATTATGTTTACATACTGAGAATGGTTACAGGTCTTTAAGTGGTCAGAATTAGAAAAACAATGTTTTAATTAACTTAACAAACCCAACATGTCCTATGATATTTACAGTTACTAAATGTAGTCTTGAAAAGCTCTTCGTAAAAGTGTCTGGTACTGTATTTTGTCATAAGGATATATCACAATGAAGACAAGGTTATTTATCTCACATTCTGTCATCCTTGATATTTGTTTAACCATGCTTTAAGTATCCATCCGTTCCTAGTAAATTATTTATCGCCATGACGCGTATGTAGGCTCTGAACATATGTTTAATGCCAATAAAACATTAACTTGACTTTTTCTTTGTAATTGTACTTTTTGGACAATTGTATTTAGTTGGTATTTAGTTGCGCTTGGCAGGTAACTGTAATTGACTGCTCTTTGTATTAAGCGGGCGACTGTATTTGGTTGGTAATTGTACTTGGCGGATCATTGTATCTGACAATTTATAGCACTGACACGCAAATGGTGGAATGAGCTCTATAGTCGGCGCAAGAATCCAACATACAGTTTAATCTCATTTTGTTTTCAATGTTAGGAGCACTGTGAAATCCTTGGTGGACAGTTGTTGAGCATCAATACGGAAGAAGAAAATGACTTTATATTGGACTTTATTACAATTTCTAGTAAGTGTGTGTTCTATACGTATACTCACATTGTAAAATGTAAGCAAACAAAATTGGTACAAGAAATTTCAAAAGTTAAAACGGTTAAGTGTTATCAACGGAAATAAAAAAACAAAAAAAAAACAAAACAAAACAAATATGATTTGTGGTAGAGGCACATGATTTTGTTTATATATTCCCTGCTAAAATTTGAAAAAAAAAGGTTTTCAAAGCTTATGCGCCGCTTATTTCCAGCAAACCTCTCCATCTGGACAAGTGGGGTTGGAATTGGCGGACGGGCAGAAACATTCTTGTGGGCAGATGGGACTATAGTGTCGGACGGATATACAAACTGGAAACCAGGCCAACCTAGTCCGTACTCCGAGAATGTAAAGTGTCTTGAAATGCAGCCGCCCGACTTCACGTGGGCAGACCTCAACTGCCCTAAACAGCTTTACAGTATCTGCGAGTTTAACTTGCCAGCGGATAATCTCGATTCCTTTTGATTTTTTAAACTGAAGCCACTAGTTCCAGGCTTTGTGTCCTCACTACTCTTGAATGTAGTGTATAACATTATATATATAATCCGCATTACATGTAAATGTGTACTAATAAAATGAAAACCAGGAATGAATTCTTTGACAAAAAATTAGACAGAACTAAAACTTCTGTATTTTTCGAATATGTAAAAATGAATTTAAATAAAACTGAAAAGATACTAGCACTTTCATTAGTCAAATTCCACGAAGCTGCTTCCACGCATGTTACGTAACGAAGGCTGGATGTAAATAAAAAAGATAAAGCGATAACATTTTAAACAAGAGAGCCATGATGGCCCTGAATCTCTCATCTGAGTACTTTGGCTGAGCGCTGCTGTTAAGCAAACATCAGATGCAATATAAGTAATACAGCAAAGCGATGTTACTAGTAAGTATTTCCAGAATGCAGTCTGATCAAAATCATGTCCTAAAAATCGCTACGCTAATAACCTTAGGGCTATCGCGAACTTTAGTCAGATTTTTCCAGAATGACGATGCCAGGTCCAAGTCTGAAAGGTCAACGCAGCATTTTGCCAGAGTAATGACATTACCATCTCTTAGCCCATACCTTAACCCCACAAAACATGTTATGGGATAATTTTGGTGAGAGGTTCGTGCTCAACCAGTTCAGGTGTTGCCGAGCTCGAGGTTACAAGAACGACACAAAATCCCAAAGCAATGTGACTCAAAGCGTGGGCGATGCAGACTACATGGTGGCTACACCCGGAATTGGGGGAGGAGAATGTAGATATGATGGCTTAAAGCTTTACATTTTAACAAAAAGTACTGGTTAATTATCTAGGTCTAAGCCTAGCCATGAACAGTGTGAAGCAAGCAAGCAACCATCCAATCTATCAATCAAATTAATTAATCCGTTTGTCAGTCAATTCATTAACTTATTTTCAATTCACTCAATTAAAATTTAACTCCTAAACAAGGGAGCAAAGTTGGCCTAAAAACGTCCACCCTTGTCTCAACTTTCAAAACGTAATCGACTTAAAATCAAAAGTAAAATCTTGCAATTGAAAATGTTGCACTTCAAATATCAATGTTTTAGTCATTTTTGTGAAAAGATTAAAACAAGAGGGCCGTTATGGCCCTAAAAGACCGTGCCCTGTATTGTATTTATCTCCAAAATAAAAATGAAAAGACTAAACAATGGGGAATTATTTCAACAGGTCCACTAGACAATCCTTCAAACCAAATTTCAGCAGTTTCAGAGATTTTTTTTGTAAAAGGTTATCTACCATCGATGCAGAGCCAAAAAAAAGACCCAAGGGCCAAATTTTGAATAATCTTGGTAGACTAGACGATGCTTCAAGCCACATTTCAGAACTCAGGGCCTTGTAGTTTAATACACCAAGACTATTTAATTATTTTTCTATAATTATATATTAAACGTGAACTCTTGGGCGGGAGCCCAATTCTTACTATAGTGACGTAATTTGAACAAGCCCGATACAAGATAATCCTACACAAAAATTTTCAGGTCTTAGTTTTGCGGTTTCCGAGATTTTTAGAGTGGCACTGTATAACTCGATGTAAAACATCTGAGCCTCGGACAGGACCAATAGGGCCCCCCCTGAACATAATTTGAACAAACTTGATATAGGTCTGCTAAATAATGCTACACGCTATATTTTAAAGTCTCACACTTGAAATTTCTAAGAAGACGATTCAGCTAGAGCTTGTCACAGAAGTGTCAAATACCCCCACACTCCACTTGGTTATATAGGCTTTGTAAGAAACAGGGGTCAATGTAAAACTCTTGCCTGGCAGTAGAGTGAAAACATGTACAGTTGAAATGAAAATAAATAGAATGCTTAAGATGCTACTTTTTCTGGTGGTATGTTATGGGAATTCATAAGATATCAAAGTAATGTGACATATATATGGATAGAAATTAAATAGACCAGGTCTGTCAACATTTAACACCTTTGAACAGTCACTGTGACCTTGACTGGGCTATTGATCTGCCCCTTGAAACCGACATACCGTCTCATCTAGATGAACAAATATGCCAAGAGATTTCAAAATCCATAAATGTAAAAAGTTATGACCCGGACAAGGTTTTTTATCAAAACTTTTACATTTGATGAGTCACTGCCAACAGGGACTTTGGTCTTGCGGGCAACACACCATCTCATCTAGATGAACAAATATGCAAAGATTTCTCAAATCATTCAATGCATGGAGAAGTTATGGTCCAAAACAGGTATATCATGATTTTTTTTAAACTTTGACCAGTGACTGCAGCCTTGACCTTTGAGCTATGGACCTAGGTCTTACATGTGACAAATCATCTCATCAGGGTAAACGACCACATCAAGATATTTCAAGGAAGAAGTTTTGGCCCAGAAAAGGTCTATCATTGACACATTTTACATCTGACCAGCGACTGTGACCTTTACCTTTAAGCAACGGACGAGGATTATGAACCCAATATAACTTCCACTCTAGATTAGATATTTCAAAATCCTTCCATGTATGTTCTGGACAAGGTCATCAACATTTTTAAACTTTGACCAGTGACTGTGACCTTGAACTATGGACCTGAGTCTTACACGCGACACAACTTCCTATCAAAGCAAACGAACATGCCAAGATAATTTAAAATCCCTCCATGGGTGGAAAATCTACGGGCCAGGCAAGATCCATTCTCTTGACGTTACTGTGACCTTGACCTTTTTGCCAAGGATTCGTCTTGCAGGCAACAAACCACCTCATCTAGATGAACAAACATACAAAGGTATACCATGTAGTTATGGTCCAAACAAGGTCATCATATTTATTTTAACTTGAACCAGTGACTGTGACTTTAAATGCTAAAACCGTCTCGAGATGAGCAAATCAGCAAAGATTATCCAGACAAACTATCAACTACAGATGGGTCCATAATACACGGATGCCCCAACATTCTGCTGTATTGTAACAAAAAATCCTGTACAAATACAGGTGCGTTAAGTTTAAAAATGCTTTTTTAAGCTTTATCAGGGGTCATAACTATGCCGATCTCCAATAAATAACCTTGGACATCACAAAAAGACCGCATGTTTTTAGTTTAAACTATCTTGGTAGACGTTTCATGGCAAATTCCAAACTCTGGGCAGTGGTTTCATAGAAGAAACAATTGAGCAATTTGTTTCAATAACATCTATCCACCTATGAAGTTTCAAGTCAGTAGCTTTGATAATGTAGGAGTATGGTCCACACAAACATCAAGTACGAAAATTGAACTAAGGGGAATAATTTCAAAATCATGAAGTGTACAGTGACGGTTCTTGTGCACTGCACTCTGTCTCGATGAGATCTATCCACCTGTGAAGTTTCAAATCAAAAGATTTGATAACGTAGGAGTTATGCTCAGGACAAGAAAATTAAACAAAGGGGCATGACTACAAAATTGTGAAGAAGAGAGTTACGGTTTCTGTGCGCTGCACAGTGCATACTACCCCCTGATACTACCAAATATTTAAGCTCCAGGCCTTGCAGTTTGTGACAAGAAGATTCTTGAAGTTTTTTGCTATATAACTCTATGTAAAACATGTGACCCCTCGGGCAGGGGCCAGTTTTGACCCAGGGGCCATGATTTGAACAATCTTGGTAGAGGTCTAATAGACAATGCTCAACACCAAATATCTAAGCTCCATGCCTTGTAGTTTCTTACAAGAAGATTATTAAAGTTTTCCCTATATAATTTGAACAATCTTTGTAGAGGTCCACTAGATGATGCCTCATACCAAATATCTAAGATCCAGGCCTTGATGTTTGTGACAACATTTTTAAAGAATTTACTATATAACTCTATGTAAAACATGTGACCCCTTAGCGGAGCCAATTTTGACCAAGGGGCCAAGATTTGAACAATCTTGGTAGAGGTCTACTAGACAATGCTCAACACCAAATATCTAAGTTACATGCCTTGCGTTTCTGACAAGAAGATTTTTAAAGTTTTCCCTATATAACTCTATGTAAATCAGGTAAGCCCCGGGCGGGGTCAGTTCTAACCCCAGGGTCATAATTTGAACAATCTTTGTAGAGGTCCACTAGATGACGCCTCATACCAAATATATCGGCTCCAGGCCATGCGGTTTCTTACAAGAAGATTTTTAAAGATTTTCCTACATAACTCAATGTCAAACGTGATCCCTTGGGCGAAGCCAATTTTGACTCAGGGGCCACGATTTGAACAATCTTGCTAGAGGTCTACAAGATTATGCTGAACACAAAATACCTAAGCTCCAGGCCTTGTGGTTTCTGACAAGAAGATTTTAAAGTTTCCCTAAATAACTCTATGTAAAACGTGACCCCTGGGGTGGGGCCAGTTTTGACCCTGGGGCCATGATTTGAACTATCTTGGTAGAGGTCTACTAGACAATGCTGCATACCAAATATCTAAGCTCCATGTGTTGTGGTTTCTGACAAGAGGATTTTTGAAGTTTTCCCTATGTAAACTCAAGTGAACCCAGGGTCATAATTTGAACATAAATTGAACAATCTTGGTAGAGGTCCACTAAATGATGCCTCATACCAAATATCTAAGCTCCAGGCCTTGTGATTTTTGAGAAGATTTTTTCTTTTGGTTGCCATGGCAACCAGAGTTCTGCATGGAATTGAATACTTTGAACAACTTTGGAAGAGCTTTATGCAAGGAACATCCTATGCAAGTTTCATTGAATTTGGCCCAGTGGTTTCAGAAGAGCTGTCGTTTGAATGAAATTGTTGACGCCTCACGACGCACATTGGGGTATGACAAATGCTCACTCTGGCACTTTGTGCCAGATGAGCTAAAAACGAGAAGTGCAGAGTGATGGTTCTTGTGCACTGCACTCCGTCTTGATGAGATCTATCCACCTATGAAAGCTTCAAGTCAAAAGGTTTGACAGTGTTGGAGTTATGCTCCGGACAAACATCAGGACACTGCCTGTCTGCCATGGGTGATCCCTTAATTCGTCGAGTCTTTAAAGGGCGTATAAAAATTTAATGATTTTCCACTATAGTTCTACGTAAAAGGTGACCCTTCAGTATCCCAAGGGCATTATTTCAACAACCTTGGAAGAGGTCCACTGGACAATGTTACACACCTAATTTCAGAGCTATGGCGTAGGTTTTTTTTTCTTTTTTTCTTTAAAGAGTCCATAGCAACCAGTTCTACACTGGAATAACCTTTGTACAGCTTCATACAAGGAGCAACCCAGTCAGGTTTTATCAACTGACAATGCACATGGTGATCACAAAAACTCACTCCAAACATTTGCTCAGGGGAGCTTAAAAGTTATCCTATTCCGCAAATTGACCCAGTCTTGGCTCAATGATTTCCTAGACTTCCTCTTATGGAAAACTTCGGACTCGCTTCTGGCACCAAAAATGAACCTAGGACCACGTTTTAAAACTTGGTCTCCTAACCAATGCTTTATGCAGAATTATGGGCCTTGTGTGCAACAGATTTCTCAAGACTATTTTTTTTTGTTAAGTGTCGGCCCCTCTTGGCCAGACCTAACAATCTGTTAAGGTAAACCACTTATGTTTCAAGTTTTTATAAAACAAGTAACACCCAGCAAGAGGCCAATAACCAACTAAGGATTACAACTTCAACCAGCTTTCAACAAGTTCACAGCTAGACAAATGTATAGACAAGATTACGTGTTTAGTATTTCAAATGCCTAGCTATCCTCAGGGTTGGCATTTAAGTGGGAAATACTAGTATTTCCCAGGACGGCAGGAAATACAGGGATTTCCCGGGAAATACTGTGTTGAGGAATGATGAAGCAAACCCTACTATCCTACTTTGACACCTTTATTGATGTTTTTACAACTTTTGACCATTATGGTCTGGTCAGTATTTAAATGCCTGGGGTATTGAGTTCCTCAAACTACCAGTAACTAGTAGTCAAATTATTAGTATTAATCTTCAGTTTTTTCAGTACATGGTCAGTTATTTAGAAATTCATTTTCACTTCATATACAGTAGCACTCTTGTGTACATCATCATCATCATGTCAAGGTTCAAACCTAAAGATCCAGCCTGGAATTTTTATGATGTAGTTGAGGAAGGATCTAAGAAAAGAGTGACTTGTAAAGACTGTAAAAAAGTGGTCAGTGGCAAAAGTGACCGCCTGAGAGCGCATACATCAAGCGTCATACAGCGTGTTTTTTCCAACTTTGGTACAATCCAAACAAAACTCCGAAATAGACTAGGTCTTCAGAAGGCGGCAAAGCTGGTCTGTTGTTATCGCATGCTTCCTGGTAAGGAAGAAATTGACTGGTAAAGTTGTGGCAAAAAATTAAAAGTTACCGGTGCTCAGTCTTGTGATTAAAACTTACAATATTATGACTCTGAAAGCGTAAATATATGAAAGATAATTTTGTGACCTAATACAATTGCTCTGTATGTTATGTATTGCAAGCTGTATGTTATGTATTGCGAGTAATATTATTATATTTTCCAAATATTTGCAATGTATTTGCTGATATTCACTTTTGTACTGATGTTTTCATCACAATAAAATTTAGTATTTCCCATTTTTGCTAAATTTGGGGTATTTCCCTGGACGGGAATTACCGGGAAATCCCAGTGGGAATTCCCACGTCCGGGAAATCCCGTCCAACCCTGGCTATCCTCAAACTACTTGTAATATTAAGAGTGTCATGTAGTAGCTGTAACCTAGAAATGGTATTTGCATGGAATATTTGAGGGAGCCAACTAATATACTGTTGAAGGCTTTGGACAGAAATTTGAAGTTCATTAGGGTTCTGGTCATTATGAAAAACAGTTCAGTCAGTGCAAGATGTGACCCTCCTCAGCTCGATACCAGATTATCAGATGGGTCTTTGTGCAATGTCAACATTTCTGCTACTATGGATTTAAGAATAAGAATACACTCTTCAGAAATCTGAAACCCACGAGGATCACAGTCCTGAAAATTAATGTTAACCTTAACTACAGAATAAAATCACTCAACTTACAAAAGCATAGTCAAAGAAGAAAAAAAAAAGTTATGTAAAACTGAACTACCAAGATACACTTTATTCTGTAACAAGAAAGCTAAAATGGATTATGTCAAATCATGAAAATCAGAACATGGTCCTAAGAAAAGGATGAGACAATGTCTATCCAAAATTGCACATCACATGTAACAGAAGTTCTGTGCACAACATTGCTGGTGGATATAAAATTTCCAAGTTACTGCCAGCCATCCAGTTATGTGATGTCTGGATAACCAGTGCGAACACTATTAACCACACAAATCACACAGTAAAGTTTTTTCATCTCTCCTGTATGTATTCTCAAATGTCTCCAAATGATGACTGCCAAATAACTAGGTTGTTGTTGTTGCTGCTACTGTACTGTTGCTGCTGATGATGTGTTGATATATTACACAATGTTGTTTCAGATTTGCTGCCGACTGTTCACAAAGTCTGGTGCATGGAACCTGTACAGCTGATACTGCACACGCACCCATGCAATTCATCATCATCTTTTATCATCATCATCTTCAAGCAATAATGTTTCCCACTAATATCATAAGTTGTTGATAACCTGCATTAGTGGAAAAAAGGTGTCCAAACTGAGTGATGTCAACAGATGTTACATGTGATGAAAGTGTACCCCAGTTGTCTAGGAGGGCAGTCTACTTTGACCTGAAATTATAAAAAGTACAATTTAAGACACTCTCAAAATATGATCAGCAGGTATCAAGATATGCCTAAAGTTTTCGAATTTTGAGAAATAAAGGTCCGTAACTTTGCTTAAAACTACAAACTAGAAAAATGTCATCGATATCGCTATCTTTGCTGAACCCGGCTTGGCATCAATAAATCACAGCAAGTTTCACTGAAATCCAACCACTGGTTATGAAGTGGGACATAACTTTGCAATGTACAGACAGACAAGAAGTACAAAAAGATACATCTCCCACCCCACTTGGAGGGGAAGACAAAAATACTTTGAAAACTTTGTCCCATTTATTTAACGATACAAAAGTTAAGTGAGTATTTTCAAAGTGCTGGTTCTTCTTTCATGGTCCTGTACCTTTAGTTGAAAAGTTTCACTTCATCCAAGGAATTGTTAAAGGAAAAATATTTAAATGCAGTGATATCTTCTAAAGTCTGACCACCACCACTGCAAAAGGACATTTTTTTTTATTTCAGAGTCTGGAGAAAAACTGTGTACTATTCTTAATGGAAATTCAACAGAAAACAATTCTGCAGATAGAGAACAAGAAAAGAACAGATGTGGTTCTTTTACTCTTCTAACATTCTAGCAGCAGTCTAATTACACTTGAGGTTTCATGTAATAACTTGCACCCGCCCCGAGTGAGGCCAATTTAGACCTAGAGCCATGATTTTAACAAACTTGGTAGAGGTCTTATAGACAATACTATATTCCAAATACCTTAGCCCTGGGGCTTGTGGTTTCAGAGATTTTCAAAGTTTTCCTACATATGTATATAACTAAAATAAGCCTACGTATTATTATTCAACTAATGTGGCCCCTGAGTCAGAGCCAATTTTAACCCTGGGGCTAAGACTTGAAGAAGCTGAAACTCTGCAGAGGCCACTAGATGAGGCTACAAACGCAATATCTTAGCTCAAAACAATGCAGTTTTCAAGAAGTTTTTCTTAAGTTTTCATCTATTTATATTTATTACATTTATCTACTGCAGACCGGATCTGCAAGGGACTGAACAACCTGAATAACTTCAGCATCATGCAAGGAACATTCCAGGCAAGCTTCGCAGCTTTTTAACCCGATATTGAGAAGAGGCCTTAGCCTTTCATTTTTAGAAATTCAAGCGCAATATTTCGTCAAATTGGGAAAAAGTGGAAACAACAAACAGAAAGTACATTTTAAGAACTACATTCAGACTTAGGCCTTAAAGAGGTCAACAATCTTTACATAAATTCATCCTCGAGTGTGTAGGCATCGACCTTCACTAGAACATCAAATTGTTGTGTGGTTAGTGTAATTCTCAAGAATGTACACAAGACATTAATTATTTGAAAGTTATCTGATCAAATTGGGAAAAAATGATGATTTTTTTTCAATTGGGAACCCACCATTTAACAGCCTATGTTATACAAGGAAAAAAAGCCCTGGCAAGTTTTTTTAAATTTGGCATGGTGGTTTCAAAGGAGATGTCTTTTGAAACAATTATGGACAACCGAAACTGCCATCGATCCTAAAAGCTCACAAGCTGTGCTCAGGTGGACTAAAAAACTAAAAAGTATTCACTTTCTGACCTGTTATATATAAATTTTCTTTATATTAAGAATATATTAATTATTCAAATTACAAAGAATAATATTCTGCAATGCTTTGAAATTTTATGACTACTTCTCAGTAAAAGTAATACTCACAACATATCTAACTTTAGGAATAAAATGAAATGTGAAATGCCAATTAGACAGTGATTGAGCAACTTAACGTTACACGTTTTTCACAAGTAATAATCATTGCACTCCACTTTAAAATATATAGATGGTACAAAAGGTATCGATGTCGTACATAAGATGACCTGATACTTACTTATTATACCAGAAAATAACAAGAGCACTGTTGGGCACAGCATTATATGCTCGAAGGGTGTTTTTTCTAAGTATGATAATGATAAAAGGGAGGAAACCACAGGCTTTAAAATTAAATGATTAGCTTTATATTTTGATTTTTCCTACTGACCCCAAAATCAATAGGGGTCATTCACTCAATATATGCAATCATCATATGAATTTTGAAGTCTCTATGAAAAATGGCTGTCCAGTTACAGAGTGTAAATGATTCTAAATGTTAAGGTCACTGTGACCCTGACCTTTATCATACTGATCCCAAAATGTATATAAGGGTCATCCACTTAATGTGTCAATTATGTAATAAAGTTTGAAGTCTCTATTACAAATGATTCTCAATTTACAAGGTGGATATTGGTTTCAATGTTAAGGTCACTGTAACCTTGACCCCCAAAATCAATAGGGGTCATTCACTCAATGTGTGTAACCATTTCATGAATTTTGAAGTCTCCAAGACATGGTTGTCAAGTAACAGTGTAAATGTTTAATATTTAGGTCACTGATCTTGACCTTTGACATACTGACCCCAAAATGTACAAGGTCATCCACTCACTGTAGGCAATAATCACATGAATGTAAAAGACCGTAGGCCAAGAGTACTCAAGTTATCCTCCAGAAACCTAATTGCTAACGGAAGCCCTGGACCATAACATAATATGCCCCCTTCGGACATATAAAAAGTAGGAGGCCAACAGGTTTTGTTCCGACTGATCAACAGGCAACAACAAAAACAGACTTCTGTCACAGGGACTCTAAAGCATGTATCTGCTGCTGTTAATATAATTATTCTGACAATTACAACAACTGACACAGTAACTTCAATATTTCAAAAGACTTAATCATTACCTCGCCCTCATCTTCCTCCTTTTACGCTTCAGCCTGCGCATACGCTTTTTTCTCCACTGCAATAAAAAGCAGAAATGATTAACATTCATACCTTGATGCCATGGAACATTACACTATGCACAACTGATTCACATGCTTATTTTTAAAATAAACAACAGACAAAACGTTTGCTTCCTAGAAATTACTCCCTTGAACAACAACATACGTATCAGATTCCAATGAAATATACTTGTAAGAATGTTCCAGTTTTAGAGTGAATAGCAAGCAGAGTCCTTCAGTTATCAGATTTACCCAAAACCAGTTAAAAGATCTTGTGAAATACATACTGGGTGCTGGAGGTTTCGTCACACTTATTTTTCTGTACAAAACAGGTTGAGGTTTCGTCACAATTTATATAATAGAGTGTTAATAACAAGCAATTATGTTGTATGATCTAAATGTGTTAATTGATCTAGGTTTTAGAAACATTTAACAGGGATAATTTTAATATGCAATTTCTGAATGATATTTCTATTAACAATTTTCTATTAAATTAAAAATATTCAATATCTTTTTGGTACTGTTTCCGGCATGATTTGAACCCTTATTTCTATGAAATTCAAAAATATATTTTAACTTTAATCAACACTAATTACGTTATATATGGAATTGAATCCTGATAAATGCAAAATCATAAGAATAACAATAGAATCCCCTTATAGGTTACGTAATACTGAACTCTGCTACTGCAGCCAAGTATTTAGGTGTCACAATTAACCCAGATCTAAATAGGAAAAACCATATTGATAACATTTCCTCCAAAGCAATGTTGTCTCAGGATTATACAGCGAAATGTAAAAACCGACAACAAACAGGTCAAAATTGCAGCCTATAACATATATGTACGCCCCCAGCTTGAGTATTGTTCTAGTGAATGGCATCCTTGGCAGAAATCCCAATCCTATAACATCGAAGGAGTGCAAAGGTCAGCAGCAAGGTTCGTCAAGAAGGATTACAATTACACTAGCAGTGTCACACAAATGCTGAAACCCCTTGAATGGCAATCCCTACAGAAAAGGTTAAAAAACTCCCCACTCTTGTTTTATAAAATTAGAGCCCAAACAGTTGCAGTAGATATCAGTCACCTTATACCCACTAGGAACCCTTACTATCTCATCCCCTACTCTAAAATTAAGTACACTACTTATCTAACTCCTTCTTCCCACGGTCTATTAAACTCTGGAACTCCCTGCCCCCCTCCCCGCCCAATGTCAAATCTAGCCTCAGTCCCAGTATTTTCTCAGAGAGACTGGCGGTAGTCAATCTGTAAAATTCATCTCTGTTTATATTTTATAACTGTAATATACTATGTCTTATCTTTTAGCACATGTAACAAACTTCTTAAACAGCTTGTTCTCCGACTATTAGCGCATAAAACACCCAGTTATAATTGTTAATTGGTTGTTGGGTTATACAGTAGATGTATACGGTAGATGTAGATATGCCGCGGATGAGGCGTTTGTTTCATCGTAATTCAGCAACACCCGTGCATTAAAGTTGGCTAACTGCTTTAATAATCGGTATTTTGTTTGCATTCAATATACAAAACGTAAGAATTACTCTTCTTTTCTGTTACTATATAAAATAGGTGTGACGAAACCTCCGTAATTCTACATATTCAAACACGCGTTTATTGAAGCAATTTAAGACCGGCAAACAACTTACCTTTGCTCTCATCTTGTGACAGTATACCTGAAATATAAGAGTAATTGGTTATAAAAGGAAATCTTAATGCGATGTTAACATTTGAGAGAGATTGATCAAGATATTTTGGAAAATTTGTAAAACACGTCTTACCCGGCCAAAGATGAGGAATTAAGAGAAAGCCTCCAGCTCTCTACTTCCGGTCATCAGTTGTTATGTATTAAAATCATCAATTTTGTAAAGAGTCAACAAAAACTTAATTAGATTTGAGTGTAAATATAAAAAAATGCATTTTTTAGTATCAATGAGAATATGAAATACTTGACACTGTTTTATTTTATTTGATTTTGGCATCAGAGATTATAAAATGGGTTGGATATCGGCTTCTTTCTGAAAAGCAAACCATGATACTATTAGAAGAAAGGAACCAGTAATACAGAAATGGCGTCCAACCTCGGTCCGATCACAGAAGCCAATGGTTTTTCATCAGAAACTGCTGTGAAAAGCGAAAGTAAAACAGATGTGTCTGACAAACAGACACTGTTAGCAGTTCTTCAATTTTTGAAGAAAAACAACCTTAAAGTAAGATCAGAATTCGAAGGCTTTCAAGTAAAATTACAATATACCACACTTTTCCGCGACGTACACGATGCTGTCCGGTTTTCTTGTGCCCCTTTAAAAGAATGCTAGATATTTTTTATCACTATCTGCAATTTTTAAATAATTTGTCGTGCAATCAAAAGCAGTTTTTTAATGTCTTAAAACCACCAACGAATATAGCCTTGTGGTAATCAGGGCACGCGCTAGGATAAATTTCTTGTAGCCAAGCTTTTAGCCAAATGAAAAAAAAAAATGAAGCCAGTTTGGCAGAGTATTAGCCAGAATTTTAGCCAACATGTAGAGTGAGCCTAAACTTTTTGTGACAAATCAAGCAGGTAATTGAACAAAACGGTAACATGATTTTATATAACAGTATGCGCCAGGAGGAACTCTCGTTTTCCTTGAGGTTGTCGCGGATTACCTATTCAGTAAAACACGATCAAATCTGCTGGATTTCGAGGATCCCCAAACAAGCATTTCACGCCTCGCCATTGTATTTTCATTGTTCTATATTTTGGCCCTAAGTCCCCAGATGTAGACTGTTAATCAATTTTTCTTACTGAGATCATGCATCTTTATTATAGATAGTGAAATGGAAAACCATTCATCACTTCCATTTTTTTCCGTAAAATGGATTAGCCACGATTTTAGCCAAATGGAATTATTTTTAGCCAAATTTTTCAAATCATCGCCATCGCGACTGAGAGCGCTAGCCCTGGGTAATAAAAGTGAACTTGAGTCATGTAAGTAAAAGCAGTAGGCAGTCAGTTACCATGTTTAAATGATTGTCATAAGAAAATCACTCTAAGTGTCTGTGCCAACAGTGCTATAATCTGAACACATACAACCATCTTTTTACGATGTATTTAATGACATTTCATTTGAATAATATGAACTTACTCACTACCAGCTATTTAAATCATGATTTTATGACAGCCTCATTACTATCACTGATATGATAGAGGAAGTCACCCTGCTCGGTGTTTGCATTAGAGAGGAGCATTGAGGATAATTTTTATCACTAGAAGATTGTTAGTCTTATTTATAAAGAATGTTATAAAATTCTGTACATCTGACAAAAGAATCATCAGGACCAATGTGTAGGACATAATATTACGCTTTGCATGCGCTATATACCATTAAAATTGATGAAAAAATAAAAAAACCTACAGCAGTTTTCTCCTCCAAATTGAGTCAAAATAATGCTGCTTGCGATAGCCTAAATGACATCATATACCACATGGTATGGATACCTTGAATACACAGCTTTGTGTCATCATGTTTCACTCTCTGTGCATGATATGTTTCTAGCATAGCCCCACCTACCAATCTTTCAAAGAAGAGTGGATGCCTTCTACCTGAAGAGGGACAAACCTTAAAACTCTGCCTCCAGCTTATCTATTAGTGTACATGAGAATTTTCTATTAGAAATATCAGTTTGAACATGCCTGATACTGTAATAGGCTCATCAATCAAAGCAGATTAAAGTCAAACAGACGTATGTGTCAAGCAGCATTTTCAGAAAAAAAACTTCAGCCAAACACACTAAAATTTCTGGGTTCCCAACTATTCTAAAATTAGAACTGTTCTACTTTCACTCTTCATATAACACACAGTGTTAGCCAAAGACATCCAAATAATTAAAATGGTACCCTGCTTTCTGCATGTAAAAAAACATTGGTGCCGAGGTAACATGATGCAATCATGAGGATTTTCAATTTATTTTTGTTATGTTTCCTAAAAAAGTTGAACTGTCATTCTTTGGCAATAACATAAGGTCAGGCAAAGCATTGAGAATTTTTTGACTAAATATGAAGGGGCAAAACCAAGCACCAAAGAAAGCAAAACTGTCTGAATCTAGAAAAGGTGAAAAAAGTAAAAATATTGCAGTTGCAGTAAAGCTAAAATTTGACTTAAAATGCAGGGGATGGCTTCTAAAGTTAGAATTTAAAAAAGAATTTCTTGGGGGAGGCTTCCCAAACCCCACTGAAGGAGGGAATACCCCCTCTCTCTCTCTCACCACATCTTCGCTATGTGCCACAAAGTGTCCATTTAGGTGCCTTAACTCGGCCCCTTTCAGATCCTAGCTGGAGCACTGAGCCATTTACATTTTCTTTTGCCAGAGCTTCTAAAATTATGATAAAAAAAATCTATTACCCAGTGCTTAGGGTCAGTCTTTATAATTTTGGCATTGTATGACATTGAAGCTGAATGGTAGTTCGGAGTTCCAAAGCTTATTATCGTAGTACCACAACCACAATTGTAACAACTCGGCCTTTTCCGACAACTTCGTATAAAGACCTTGTATGTAAGTGTATGAATACACCATGCCCGATCACTTTCTTGTACTCATTAAGTTATGGTGTACATGACTGGATACAAGTTCTTTTTTGGAATTTGGCTTATGATGAAGTAAGGTACATGTATTTTAACATACCTCATGGGTTGTTCCAAAATAGTTCCAAAGATGTAAACTACATGTAGTAATGATTTTCTCACAGGGAACGTACAAACCAAACACTGAAAGGGTACTTCCAGAATGTGTAACTACCAACTGCGAAAGATGACTGGATGCACAAGATAACCCGAACATGAAGTTCTCAATTTGATACTATATGCTATGATAAGTTTAAACAGTCTTCAACTTATTAGACTTTTACACTTAATGATGCAGTTTAACAAAAGTAAGTGTGGATTTCCATAAACTAAAGATGGTAGCTAGCATTTTTTTAACTGGAAAACACGCATTATGGGCTTCAAATTGTCAGAAATTTTGGCTTGTCCATGGACAAGTAAATTGGAAAATTTATATGGCTGTACTTCATTGAAAGTCCATACATGTTACAGGAATATTTACTGTTGATGTACATTGTACAACCACTTGATATCTGTATCTGTGAAATTTTCATCTATTTCAGGAAACTGAGGAGTTACTGAAGAAAGAGACAGGCTTGAATGATGATGATGTGAAACCGGAAACCACTGCTCAGTCGGCTTCAGAAGTCTCTCACGCATTGGCTGCTTACAAAAGGTACAGATTGTCCATATGTTAAAAACATAATCTGTTTTATGCAATAAGAAAAAAAATTATTTAAATATATGTGGCCATATTGTTAAATACAGTCAAGCAAATCACATCAGAAAAACATTACTATGTACTGCAAAAAGAATTTCTCAGTTCCCTTCAGTACATTTTGCTGGAAAGAAAACAGTTCTAGGAAGATAATTGGTCAGATCAACCGCTATTTTGAAAAATCATGCTTGCATGTACATGAATTGGAAATACTGTGCTGTAATGCTGCAAAATTTTAATAACGGTAGTACTTCATAAGGTTTCTGTCCCTTTGAACATATGGTTCAACATGGGACAGGTTTGGGGACTTTTTGAGTACCAATTTTGAGTTTGCCCTCTCAGACAACATGAATATATCTATTTTTTTTTCAGTGATGATGACCCAACGTTGTATGATGACCACTATACAAATTTCAAAGCCTTCATTGAGTCTTGCTTGGATGTACATAAGGTTAGTAAAGTGTTCATACACTAATGAGTCAATTTATGTGCTTTTCCTATACTTAATAAAGATACTCGTAGGATTTACCGAGAGGGAGATAATCCAAATGGTAACAGCACAAAAAGTGAAATTATGGCCATGATATTGTTTTAAAACTACCAGCCCAGCAATTTCAGCCTAAAAATACTTCTTGAAATAAAAGGTCAGTCAAAATACGACTTCAAAAACATAATTTTATGCTTCTGTATTGCATGGAAATGGAAGAAAAAAAATCATGCCGGTAGTGGGATTCGTACCCATGCCCTTGATTCAATAAAATGATAGGCAACGAGCTAACCTATTGTGTCAAGTACTCTCATTTTGTTGCCCTTAATTTACATCATAATGAAAATTTTAACCCCTTTACCTACAGGGTTACCCCTTTACTGATGGGATGACATATTTACTGATGAAAATATGAAAAACTGTTAAATTTGCTGTGTTCCTCGACATAGCATTCTTCACAAATACACAGAGAAATTCTATATGTATAAACATGTTCTTTTATTTATGCATCGTCAAACGATGTGTGAGTTGGTCACTTTAAAAGAAAAACATGATTTCTGCTTGAAATGAATGGATTAACAGAACACTGAACACAGTTGTTATAAAAATAATTGTCTTTTGAAGTAGAAAACTAAAATGCAAAATGATGTAAATGAAGACTTATTTCTTCCCCAGGAAGAACTCGAGCATGTTTTTCAGCACTTAGCAATTAACTAGTACAAATACTTTATGTTTATATTTGATTTACCTTTAGGTGGAGCTTGCCACAATTCTGTACCCTGTCTTTGTTCACATGTACTTGGAGTTAGTCTACAATGGACATGAGGAACAAGGTAAGTTGGCATGACTACAGGTGTTCAAAGTAGTGATGTGAACTAATATTGAATCGGTATTCTAACATTTGATTTAAATTCCAGTAATGCATTTTTGACATGTTAGCAAGAACATTGTTCCTTGGAAGGACAATTTTGAGAGCTATTATCTGAGAGAGAGAAGCTGTCAATATTTTAACTTGAGAAGCCTTATGAACCTGCAGGTCTTGTTCATTTCCAAGGGTAGGAGATTAAATGTGAGAAACCTTTAACACTGCTGTCTCTTAACTGATCTACATTCTTCTTCAGATTGATGAAAAATTTGTTAAAGCTTCAAATTAATATTTGATACTATACAAGGCATATGATTTGTGTTTAGATATTTAGATATGCAGGGCATTGCAGTAGTTTGAGTTAGTATCCAAGTCACTAGGTACCGGTAGTTGTTCCATTATTGGGAGCAACAAGAAATAATCTACAGTAAGCTCTTAATTTTCCTGTTTATTAGTCTTGAATGTATGATTTATTTTAAAAGATGACTATGAAGTAATGTTTAAAAAACATGAAACATATTTATTTCTACAGCCATGAAATTCTTTGCCAAATTCTCCCAAGACCAGGAGGAATATTATGCTGAAGATTTGAAGAAATTGTCAACAGTGACAAAAGCTGAGCATATGAAAGGGAGCCAACTCATGGAAAACTTCAAGTAAGGAAGTGTTTAAGAGTATCTGCATGTATGTAGACAAAGATTTGAAGGTATATATCTGTATTAGCATTAGCTGTAGCCAAAATAAGCAGTGGATACTAAAATTTCTAAAATTTTTAAAATGATATTTGTTAATCCCCTTCTGCAAAGCGAGGAGGGGATTATAGGAATGGCCTCCGTCTGTCCTTTCGTCCGTCTGTCCGTCCATAACACTTTCTTGTCCACTCCATAACTTTTAAACTGCTGAATTTTTTTTTTAAATAACTTGGCACAAGTCATCACCATTATGAGACAATGTGCAGAGCACAATTATTGGGTTACTACCCCCAAGGTCAAGGTCACACTTAAAGGTCATATGTTAAAAAGTCTACATTTTGTGTCCGCTCCATAACTTTTAAACCGCTGAAATTTTTTTAATAACTTGGCACACGTGATCACCATTATGAGACGTGTGCAGAGCGCAATAATTGGGTTGCTACCCACCAGGTCAGTTTCACAGTTAAAGGACAATTGTCCACATTTCACGTCTGCTCTATAACTTACTAACTTGGCTTACGAAAAGTTTCTTAATTACTTTGCACAAATGATCACCACTATGACATGATGTGCAGAACCAAACATCCAACGTTAATTGTTCTCCATGACTTTTTGACTTAATGGAAGATTTTAAATAACTTGGCACAAATAATTACTATTATGAGACTATGTGCTTATAATATGCATGGCACAACATCAAGGTCATGGTTGGTTAAAAGTCAAGAAATACTCATTCATGTCGGCTGAGGAAGGGGATTTAGCTGTCCTTCAGACTGCCTTGATTATATTGCATCATTTCAAAATTGGCAGAATAATTGGAAAATGTTTGACTGAATGTAAAATTTGACTTGTAAATTCGATTTCCTATTTCTGTCCTAGCATTTTATAGTAGCAGCTATGGGGTGACCCATTGCTAATGATGATGTTTGTATGATGAACTTCTGAAATATTTTGAAGTCAGTTTACTACAGACTTGAGACTACTTAAAATCATAGTGAGGTTAGGTTTAACATACACAGTCTGGTCAAAGCATTAACAGTTTTATACCCTTGAATACTTAGACCAAACTGCTGAGCTAGGTTTATAAGCATCCACTTGTCAACAGTTGACAGGTTGTAATGAAAAAGTAGGGAGTAATGCTGGAAATTTGGATTTGCCTTGACCAGTTGTTCTAGTTATTTCCCTTTAGTCATTTTTAGCTGCAATATATATTCAGGCATATTTAAATATTTGTGTAAATTCTAATGGAATGGGCAAATTTTGGAGTTGAGAGAATATAAATAATTTTTGCTAAAGAGGAGTTACACTCTATAGATAATTTACAGTAGTAGATGCAGTGAACTCAAGTTTAATGGCAGTTTCAACATCTAATGTCATACCTGGACAGGCCTGACTGGGGATCAAACTGGGATCCCCTGATTCATAGTCAGAAATGCTATTGGTGAGGCCACCAAGGATGGGCTTGTACATGCTGTATTTTAAGATTTCACCAGATATATAATTTCTGCTTCATTGATCTAAAATATATATGTAAGCAGAAATAAGGGATTTGAAAGCATTATACTTGAACATCACTTTAGCAGATATTATGGCTTAATGGTGAAAGTTCTTGATCATGTCTGGTTTTAACTAACAATGCCTGGTTTCAGGTCAAGCAAGTTTGTACTGAAAATGTCAAGAGATTCTTACACACATCTGAAGAGATATCTACAAGAGAAACAGCTTAACTTATTGTTGAATATCATTCAGGAACACCTGTTTATTGATGGTAAGTTTTTCCCCCCTATTCCTGTATGTACTGCTGAGTTTCTGATTCAGTAGCTGATAGTTATTATTGTTGAATATCATTCAGGAGCACCTGTTTATTGATGGTAAGTTTTTCCCCCCTATTCCTGTATGTACCGCTGAGTTTCTGATTCAGTAGCTGATAGTTATTATTGTTGAATATCATTCAGGAACACCTGTTTATTGATGGTAAGTTTTTCCCCCCTATTCCTGTATGTACCGCTGAGTTTCTGATTCAGTAGCTGATAGTTATTATTGTTGAATATCATTCAGGAACACCTGTTTATTGATGGTAAGTTTTTCCCCCCTATGCCTGTATGTACTGCTGAGTTTCTGATTCAGTAGCTGATAGTTATTATTGTTGAATATCATTCAGGAACACTTGTTTATAGATGGTAAGTTTTTCCCCCCTATTCCTGTATGTACTGCTGAGTTTCTGATTCAGTAGTTGATAGTTATTATTGTTGAATATCATTCAGGAGCACCTGTTTATTGATGGTAAGTTTTTCCCCCCTATGCCTGTATGTACTGCTGAGTTTCTGATTCAGTAGCTGATAGTTATTATTGTTGAATATCATTCAGGAGCACCTGTTTATTGATGGTAAGTTTTTCCCCCTATGCCTGTATGTACTGCTGAGTTTCTGATTCAGTAGCTGATAGTTATTATTGTTGAATATCATTCAGGAACACCTGTTTATTGATGGTAAGTTTTTCCCCCCTATTCCTGTATGTACCGCTGAGTTTCTGATTCAGTAGCTGATAGTTATTATTGTTGAATATCATTCAGGAACACTTGTTTATTGATGGTAAGTTTTTCCCCCCTATTCCTGTATGTACTGCTGAGTTTCTGATTCAGTAGCTGATAGTTATTATTGTTGAATATCATTCAGGAGCACCTGTTTATTGATGGTAAGTTTTTCCCCCCTATGCCTGTATGTACTGCTGAGTTTCTGATTCAGTAGCTGATAGTTATTATTGTTGAATATCATTCAGGAGCACCTGTTTATTGATGGTAAGTTTTTCCCCCCTATGCCTGTATGTACTGCTGAGTTTCTGATTCAGTAGCTGATAGTTATTATTGTTGAATATCATTCAGGAGCACCTGTTTATTGATGGTAAGTTTTTCCCCCCTATGCCTGTATGTACTGCTGAGTTTCTGATTCAGTAGCTGATAGTTATTATTGTTGAATATCATTCAGGAACACTTGTTTATTGATGGTAAGTTTTTCCCCCCTATTCCTGTATGTACTGCTGAGTTTCTGATTCAGTAGCTGATAGTTATTATTGTTGAATATCATTCAGGAGCACCTGTTTATTGATGGTAAGTTTTTCCCCCTATGCCTGTATGTACTGCTGAGTTTCTGATTCAGTAGTTGATAGTTATTATTGTTGAATATCATTCAGGAACACCTGTTTATTGATGGTAAGTTTTTCCCCCCTATTCCTGTATGTACCGCTGAGTTTCTGATTCAGTAGCTGATAGTTATTATTGTTGAATATCATTCAGGAACACCTGTTTATTGATGGTAAGTTTTTCCCCCCTATTCCTGTATGTACTGCTGAGTTTCTGATTCAGTAGTTGATAGTTATTATTGTTGAATATCATTCAGGAACACCTGTTTATTGATGGTAAGTTTTTCCCCCCTATTCCTGTATGTACTGCTGAGTTTCTGATTCAGTAGTTGATAGTTATTATTGTTGAATATCATTCAGGAACACCTGTTTATTGATGGTAAGTTTTTCCCCCCTATTCTTGTATGTACTGCTGAGTTGTTTCTGATTCAGTGGGTGATAGTTATGAAAATAAGTGCACTTGTGGGTTTTTGTTCAGTGGGGCTTTTGATTGAAGAGTTTAAATAGAATACAGCAAATACAGGGTTAACAAGTAAGTTGATACTGACATAATGTGTTTAAAAGAATACTGGTAATGTTAACAATTGCTGATTGAGGAAGGAAATTCCACTTTTCTACAAAATTTTAGATATCTTGTTAATCAGCTTAATGTCACATAATGTGACCTCGTTTTAAAATAGGTTTTTCTTAATTAGATGTTCAGAATATTGCAAAGGGGATATACCATACTTTGGTTAGAGGTTTCAAAATGTATGGTCACGTGATAAGTTTCCTAACCTTCTCTATAACAAAGTATTGAAACTTGATTGTTTAACATCCCATTATTCGTAAACGATGGAAATATCCTCAAAGGGCTTTCAAATTAGCTTTGTACTTTTCTCAGAATGTTGGAGAACATAAATGATACTAAAATTGCTGATATGTCTTCTCCTCTTACTTATTGTTGCTATAGACCCTTTAGTGCGCTATATTTGTGTCCCAGGACTTTCAGCTGATGGATTATAAAATTATGGGGTTTTGAGCTCTAATGCATGTCATAATGCGGTAGAATCACATATTAACCCACCTACCAATGTAGAGTATACTTACCCATTGTAACACTTCAGCTGGAAAAATAATTATCAAAACATAATGGAACAATTCTATTTACTTGTTAAAATTATTTATCTAATGAGAAATCAAAAAGTGCATAAAAAAATGAAAAGAATTTGCAAAGTAAACAAAGTTTCTACTCATGTTTAGCATATCCATGGCAGTACTGTATTCTTATGCAACTGTGAAAATATTTTGATTTGAGGCCTCATAAAACTGTAACTATTCCATGGCTTTTGTTTACTTAAATGACCTGAATAAACCCTTCTATTGAGGTCTCTTTTGTTGTTTGATACCTGACCTATTTTTTGTGAAGCAGCAGTCATAACGTTTGCTCAGACAGGGTTTCCACTGGCCAATTTTTTTTTTCCGCCACTTGGTCGTCGAAAATTTTTCAGATTCTCATTAATAAATACCCAATTTACAAGGCATCTACAGCCTCAACTGTTATGAATATTTTATGGCATTTAGGCATTTAAAAAGGACAAATCTAATATTTTTCTGACTTTATTTTCTAAAATCTACATACATCTTATCAACAAATAACAACTGTTGAACTTATTTATCATAATTAAAATCAAATGCTAAAAAAAAAACTAAGCTCCTCTATAAAATGCCTTACTTTAAGTCATTCCTCATCAAACTATATCAAACTAAAGTTTACATATAAAAAAAGTATATAAAAAGTAAATGTAAATTAATTAGGGCCAATTAGATGGGTTTTTTAAATAATTGTTTCTCGATGTTTATTTGCTTTGATGTTGATAATTAATGTTGTAATGTCTTTTACCCATTTACTTATAAAAAAATTGTTTGCAATTTACACCCTTGTACACCCCTTAGGAAAATTAAAGTTTGTTGGCGAGTTAATCTCCCAGTGTGTGACCGAGAATTAGGTCAAATTGACATGTAATTGCCGCGGGCAGTCTCACTTTTCACAACTATTATCTGGATTTATCAATCAGCAGTCAATAAGGGTATATCTATGAAAAAAATGCTTATTTTTAAAAAAATTTTTCGCCACTTTCATATTTTTTTCGCCATTTGCTGAATTGGCGAATTGCAGCGGAAACCCTGTCTGACTAAGAATTTAAACTTGGCTTAGAGCATGCTTTTCACACCTGAAGCTGCTTGATCACATGGTTCATGTATATTTACGTACAATTAAGACATGCTGGCAACTGTTAACATGACTGAGCATCATATTACTGTTTTAACATTGATGAAAATTGAAAAAAAGTGGGTCTTCCACAGTGACACTGTATTTATACATAAGCAGAAAATATATTAAGATTCAATGATCTTTTTGCATCACACCCTTCTGTTTCTAAATGATTTTTCAATACTTTTAAGGCTAATGTTTTTTATTCTGTTCACCTGTGTTTGGATGTCACAAGTAAAATTTGAAGTTTTTGTAACTGTTTGATATCTGACTTAACACTAATCATTAAATTTGCACAGTCGGTTGATAATGGGCGGGGCATGCTTTTCATGCCATTCACACCCCTCACACTTCCTTACTGCAAAGATGATTTTAAACTTGTCTGTTTCAAAGAAAAAGTCGAGTTATTCTGATTGTTGCATCGTGGTTGTTGTCATGGTGCAAAAACTTTAATGTAGTCCATTACTTAAACAATTTAAAAGGTATCAATATGAAACTTTGAATGCTTGCTTATCATGACAAGAGGCATTTGTAACAGAAGAGGCATTATTCTGAAAGCTATATTTTTGGAGTTACGTCTTTTTAAACTTAAAAATTTTGTCAAAATTGTTTATTTAGTTGAATGATTTCAAAACTATCAAAGATATCAATATGAAACTTGGACTGCTTGCTTATCATGACAAGAGGCAGTTGTAACACAAGTGCCATTATTCTGAAAGCTATATTTTTGGAGTTATGTCCCTTTTTTGCTTACAATTTTTGTCAAAATTGCTTATTAAGGTGAATGATCAAAAGTATCAATATGAACAATATCGACATCTTGACATGAAACATCAGAGGTATATAGACCTTCTTCAGGAGTAGTGCACAAGAACCATAACTATGGCCCCCATTGTTGACATGTAAAACAGATGGTCCGTGGAGCTCTTGTGTTAGAGACATATAACAGGAAGTGTTGTTAAGAATATTGCGGATCAGTGGTCCAGTGGTAACCCACTGGACTAATAACCCTGGGGTCTCGAGATTGATCCCCCAATCCTCCAATAACGTCTAACTAATCGTCTTTCGGATGAGACGTTAAACTGAGGTCCAATGGATCAGTGCTGTACTCTGAGCATGCAAAAGAACCAGGAGTTTCTCTGGAAAGGGATTCCTTCTATATCTTGCACTATCCTTCACAAGATAAAATAATGAATCTCTGCAAGGGGCGTGGGTCATATGGGCAACAGGTACCGACGATAAATAAACTTAATTAGATAGAAAATAGAATATTGTACATAATATTATGTAAGTTGGGAATTTTCCCAAGAAGGTAAGATTGTGTAATTTTTTCATGGAGTCAAAAATTGCTGCGCATAAACATACGATCTCATCCAAAATAAATTAAATATGATGAGTACTTAACGCATCATCAGATACTATCTACATGTTTTTTATTCTTAATATCATTCATTATGTGGCAGCAATTTCAACAGCGTTCATTACTTTTCGGAAGTAAAGAACAATATTTGAGATTTGAAATCTGAATAATTTTCAGAGACAAGAATTTATTTGACCTTGAACATGTTATTTGGACTTTCAAAATGAATAAAGGACACATTTTGACTACCCATTTTATGAACTTAAAAAATGCTTGTTTCCGAAAGATATAATAGGTTTTCTGTTTTGTAATTACTCTTCAAGAAACAAGAGGGTTCTCAAGTTATGTTGCTTATAAGTGTTCCTGTTACTGTTATGTTGTCTTAATAACAGACAAGGGTTAACTGGAGCTTGTTTTCAACCAGACTTGGTATAGGGTAAAATAATATATTTTCAGAGTTATGAGTCTGGTGGGAATTCCAAGAACTGCAGGTTTTTAAATTTTTGGGAACCGTAAATTTTGGAATCTTACAGACAGTAACAGCTTTTATACATGTATATCATGATTTAGTGATAAAAAGACAAAACATATTATACATAGTCAAGGGCTGAAATTGAATTAAAATGTATATGTTTGTTTACATGGTGGAAAAAAAACATTTTATTCAAAGTGAAACTAAAAAAACGGAAGTAGCACCAGTTTCACAAGGTTATAATTTTTCTTTACCAGTTATCATCCATAATCGATTGACTACCTGCCAATCAGACATACTTACTAATGAGGTAATCAGTTAATTGGTGATAATTGCCTAATTGGGCCACTGGTGGTAATGGCAATTTGGGTTTATGATAGGTGTGAAGGACCGCATTAGGGACCAATTAGGATTTAGGTGTGAAATTTTGGCATTTTAACAGGGCTCTCATTAGACTCAGAATTTTTGGAGAAGTCACTCCTCCCTAGGTTGAAGGTTAGGAAGAAGTGGACAGACTTCAGAGATAAGTGGACATTGTTTCATTACTCTTTGTTTCGGACAACGTATGCTTATAAAATAATAAATTTCCCTTTAATAATTGATCCCTTTTATCAACCAGTACTTATGATCAAAGTAAAAACTAATCAACAGTTAATAACTTATTTTTGAAAATGCAAACTTTAAACTCTAAGTAAGATAAAATACATGAAGCCTACTAAAATGCCTGCCTACTTACTTTAATGTGCCAAAGTTTATTTTCATCCTGAATGTACCAACTGAACGATGACTGAACGATGCCTGATTCATAGGTTTGGTGACTTTTTGCAGGCAATTCTTTTTGTTCAAACTCTTCATTTGCGTTTACGCCATGGTTTGGGCAAGTGCTCTGTAGCCAGGCTGACAGAGACATTTTAACTTTTGTTCGAAAATTAATCTTTATAAATCAACTTTCAGAAACATAATGAAACTAATATTAACTATTGATACGCAGACCTTTTGGAAAACAATGATCGACAATTTAAATGTAACACTTCCGAGGGTCAACCTTTCATTGCTGACTTGATTTTCACAGAAAACCTGATAGATTGCACCTTTTTTGTCTCGTGATACAATATACATAGCTACTCAGTTTAATCGCCATCATTGCTCAGAGGGCACCTGACCTTAATCAAGCCCTTAATTGTTGAAACATCCCCATCATATAGTGATCATAGTGGTAATTCATAAACACTGAAATCGGCTAAAGATATCTGACAGGAAACTGATTATTATTCATTACTCAATAGTGCTTTTTTTAAAAATAAATGCTGATTGGTTTATTTCGCCTAAGTGTCGGTATCAAATGTTCTGGTAGAAAAGATAACATGGGCGGAGTCTTGGCTCCGTATGTCGCACATGGCAATAAAGCAAGAAATAGCAAGAGGTGGAGTTTTACGGGGATTCCCTAATGAGTGACTGGCAAGCGATTGTTTGTGTGTTGTAAGAAAAACTGTGTATCGTAAAAAACTGTCACATTTTATGACAACATTGACTCTTATCCATGTTTGCCCAGGGCAACTTAATTTTGACAAGGCGACTAGATTTTTGCTTTGATCTTCACGTAAGGCGAAATTTGTGACAGCGAAGAGACGACTTCACCCGAATCGCCCCCTCGCGAGAGCCCTGACATCTTGTGACAAGTTTATAATGTGACACATACATCCTACCTTACATGGAGTAAACTTGCATAAAGAGTCCTGTTCTATCAGATACTTAACTTTTTTAATTAAAGGTATTTATAGTTTCAGACTGGATCATATCTTTTGTATAGGAAATATGGCATGAAATTAATTTAAGGCATAACATGGTCATCATGAAACCACAAACATTTTTATTGAAATGTTGTAATCCTTACATTCTTTATGACCAAGATATTTGGAGATCTGTGCTTATCAATGATCAGCTGAAGGTGTTTCAAAAAAAGGCATTAAAATATATACATTATTATATACATTATATATAAGTAAAAGCTTATCAAAAAGTAGGGATTAGAACGAATACTGAAATCAGTATTTGAATATTTGGTTTGCCATATTGGAAAATATTTGAATTTTTGATTTTCAGACGTTCTATCAGTTATCCGAATTCTGGTATTCGAATATAGGTATTGTTTAACTGTTTTCATTCAGACTAACATGGTTCAGGAAACTGCAGAGTATAATCAAGAAATGGCTTGTTTAATGCAAGCCTCAAATACTTTTTGTGACAATATATTCCCTTCTTTAAAACTTGAATTATCGCCATAAATACGGACAGTTGATTATATAGCAGGGGTTGTTTTTATCAATCAAGATTCGGGAAAACAGGTAAATATATTGACATTGATAATTTTATCAACATGCAAACTAAAAGCAAGGATGTTAAAAATATTTCAAGCACATTTATTTTAGGAAAATATTTGAGTTATTCTGGTTGATCTGACAACAAAACAACAAAAAAGTCTTATCAACAGAGTCAAAAGCAGATTGGTTGTTTGTGTACGTTTTCGTGTATACGTTATCTCATTACACATATTCGGAATGAGCCTGTGCCTGTAGTTAAATAGCTATGTTGACCCTTGGCTACAGCCTTCTTCAGAACATTAACTAAAACATATCAAGAGCCCAAAAATTTATGAAAGAAAAGACAAAAGTAGTTAGAAGACATTTTCACACATTTAATTCTATGTCCGACATTTATGATAACAATTATTTCAGAATGGATACTCATTAAAATACATACTTAACAGGTCAGTTGGTCAGATCTCTTTGTTTGTCAAAGTAGTTGGTCTGTTGATGAAATGATTATATAATAAATCCAATGTGCATTCATGATTACACAGTTTATGTTATTATCATGTTTTTTTTCTGTTTGATATATGATATTTAATTAAACTTCCCTTAAAGTTATGATAGTTATCTATATACGCTTAAATCAATGTTTCAGGAAGAATCAGTTTCAATTGCCTGTGGTCTCAGTTGTTTATATTGTGCTGTATCTATTTAGACTCTGGATACATTAAACACTTTGATTCTGTCAGACATTCCAACATACAGTCTGTTGTTTTTCTGGCAGTATGCAATACCATATGGTACATTGAGCCTTTCACTTTTATCCAGAAAAATATTCCCTTTGGAGAGATCAGGTGATAATAGATGAACATTTTCTGATAACTGTCCACACACAAATACTGCCCCTGTCTCATCTACAGTCAGTTGCCTTGGTTTGTTCAGCTTATCATCCCTATATATTGCCTTGACCTGGCCATCTAAGGTCATACTTGTCACTGTGCAACCTTTCCAATCTGACACATATATAATTGTATTATCAGGACTGAGAGTCAGGAATCGAGGCATGTAAAACAGAAACTTGCCATTGCTATCTTTGTTAAAACATTTTAGTACTTTACCAGACATATTCAGTATCTGTATCTTCCTAGGGTTTGTGGAATAAGACACTATAAGATTGTTATTACAGTAGGCAATACCACAGCATTCTTTACCAACTGGTATAACATCAGTACTGATCACAGTCATGGAATCAGAGAATGTTATCACCCTGACATTGCCTTCACCTGGAAATGTAACAGCTGCTTTATTGTCTTCAACTTTAGTGATGCCCATCGGGGAAGAAGGCATGTTAATTACATCATATGTTTCAGTGTTGATGTGCAGATTCTTACATATGTTCAGATTTTTTTTAGAATAGTTTGTCGCTACTAGCTTGTTTTCAGAAAGTAAACAAAATTCATTGATTGAAAAGATAGACTGCTCTACGAAAATATCTTTAAAAAATTTAGCAGTTTTCAATTCAAATGGCTCACATTCCTTGAAAGAGAAAAATGTTGTTTCGGATTCTAGAGTTTTAATGGATACTTCTTTGTGAAGTGGCTCAATTTTGTAATATTGTATATCCTTCTTTTGTAAGTCAAGTATTTCTTTTTCCAGTTTTTCCAAAGGTTGATTTAAGTCTTTCATTTTAATAAATAATCTACATTTTTCACCAGATGCTTTTGTCTGTGTTAGATCACCAGATAATGATTTTAAGTCACTGGTCACAGACAAAGCCTTTTCCTTTAGTGCTTCCAATAATCCCCTTTGAACTTCCACTCTTTTTACAACATCTGTCTCAGAATGTACTAAATTCTCTTTTAATGTCTTCTGGTTGTCTTCTAATGATTTAATTAACTTTGCCCTCTCAAGTTTCAATTTTGCTATAGTTTCTTCCATTTTCTCATCAAATTCATCAGTAACTTCTTTCTGATGTTGTTTGTATGCATTTATAATTTGTTCTTTATGCTCCTTAATGGTTGCTTTTGCTTTTTCCTCCATAGTAAAAGATATATTAGCTTTAGCCTCTAATGTATCTTTAACCTTTTCTATTTTGTTGGAAAGTGTGTCTAGATTGCCTTGAAGTTCTATAAATTCTTTACTTTGTTCAATATCCTTAGCTAGGGATGGCAAATGCCTTATTTTGCTGCATTTTTTGTGGTCACTATTTCTGCACTCCAGACAAGCTAAATTTTCACATTCAAAACAATAAAATTTAATAAGTTCCTTTGCATGTTTGGTGCACTTGACCAAATAGAAATCTTTGGGCATGTCATCCTGATCTTGAAGTGAATGGTTTCTGAAGTGCCGTTTATGGTAATTAATACACAGTGCACACTTGTATTCAAAACAGTCCACACAAAACCCATTAGCAGGTACATACTTATTGTCATGTTTGTCACATTCTTCACAGTACATTTCTTGTACTTGATCAGATCCCTGTGTCACTGATATGTCTAATTGTGTTTCATTTTTGTCAGCAGAGTGTTTAGACTGAATAGACTCCTCCGTATTGTCAAGTTTTCTTTTTGATTCATTTGAAGAAATTCTGTTAGATGCCATTGTTGTCAATATTTTGAGCTTAAAATGGTATATCTCACCTGAAAAGAGCACACATAATTAAAACAGCATGACATTTCATTAAAGATTTTTGTCCAACTTTAATGAATAAACATTTGTCTCATAAGATTCCTCATGAAAATACATGGTTCAGTTTGTTGCAGATATTTTATACTCTTACTTTGGTCATATGATATACTGTATGTATATACTCGCTTATAAGGTGATTCTCCCATAAGATGTCGCCAAAAATCTTGTGATGTAAACTTTATCCACATTTCTAGGGCTATTAATTTGAAACTTAGTGTGAATGTTCACCAATAATTGTAGATGTGCGTGTGCATTTTTAGCTCACCTGTGCACGAAGTGGACAAGGTGAGGTATTGTGATCAGTCAGTGTCCATCGTCGGTGCGTGCGTGCTTGCGTGCGTCCGTGCGTGCGTGCGTAAACTTTTGTTTTAAAGAACATCTCCTCCTAAACCACTGGGCCAATTTCAACAAAACTTCGCAGAAATGTTCTTTGCATGAAGCTCTACCAAAATTGTTTAAAGAATTTGATTCCATGCAGAACTCTGGTTGCCATGGCAACCAAAAGGAAAATCTTTAAAAATCTTCTTGTCTAAAACCATAAGGCCTAGAGCTTTGATATTTGGTATGTAGCATCACCTAGTGGTCCTCTACCAAGATTGTTCAAATTATGGCCCTTGGGTCAAAAACGGCCCCGCCCCAGGGGTTGCCCATTTTACATAGAGTTATATAGGGAAAATCTTAAAAAATCTTCTTGTCAGAATCTGTCGGGCCTAGAGATTTGATATTTTGCATGTATCATTGGGTAGAGGTCCTCTACAAAGATTGTTCAAATTATGCTCCTGGGTTCAAAATTTGCCCCGCCCAAGGGGTTTGTTGTTTTGTCTATATGTTTATAGTAAATCTTAAAAAATCTTTTTCTCTAGAAAATAAGGCTTAGAGCTTAACTTTTTGGCATGTAGCATTACCTTGTGGACCTCTACCAAGGTTGTTCAAATCATGACCCCTGGGGTCAAATTGGCCTCACCCCGGGGCTTATCAGTTTTACACAGAAATATATAGTAGAATCTTCAAAAATCTTCTTCTCTAGAACCATAAGGCATAGAGCTTAGATTTTTTGCATGTAACATTACTTTGTGGACCTCTACCAAAGTTGGTCAAATTATGGCCCTGGGGTCAAAATTGGCCCCACCCCAGAGGTCAGGGGTTTTCCTTATATGTACATAGCAAAAACTTCAAAAATCTTCTTGATTTTAAAACTGGCCATAATTTTGTTATTTATGGTTGGATTTGAATCAGACGTGGACCAAACAACACTTATGACAAAGCCAACATGATAAATTATTCAAGTTTGACCTTAACCTTAAAATTACCATGACCATCAAGGTCAAATAATGAAATTTTGCTTATATTGTCATAACTTTGTTGTTTTTAACTCAGCTTTTCTGATCGGTCTTTGTCCGTCGTCCGTCCGTCCGTCGTCAACTTTTCATTCAAACGACATCTCCTCTGAAACCAATGGGGCAAATTTAATGAAACTTGCCTGGGATGTTCCATGCATGAAGCTCTACCAAGATTGTTCAGATGGTTCTGGTCCATTGCATTTCTGGTTCACTGGAGCTAAAAATAGATTTTATAAGTTGGATCTGTAAAAATCTTCTTCTCCGAAACCACAAGGTCTGGAGCTTTGATATTTGATATGAAGCATCATCTAGTGGATCTCTACCGAGTTTGTTCAAATTATGTCCCTGGGGTCAAAACTGACCCCACCCAGGGGTCAGTTGATTTTACATAGAGTTATATAGGGAAAACTTGAAAATGTAGCATTGTCTAGTGGACCTCTACCAAGTTTGCTCAAATCATGGCCTCTGGGTCAAAAAAGGCTCCGCCCAGGGGGTCACTTGTTTTACAAAGAGTTATATAGGAAAATCTTAAAAAATCTTCTACTCAGAAATCGTAAGTTATAGAGCTTAGATATTTGGTGTGTAACATAGTCTAGTTGACCTTCACCAAATTTGTTCAAATCATGGCCTCTGGGTCAAAAATGGACCCCCCAGGGGTCACTTGTTTTACATAGATTTATAGAGGAAAATCTTAAAAATCTTCTTGTCTGAAACCACAACACCTAGAATTTTAAAATTTGGCAAGAAGCAAGCTTTATCAAGCTCTTTCAAACTATTAGATTAGGTTAAAGGTCAAGGAGGCTAAAAGTAGATTTATCTTCTGTACCTCATAGAGCCTTTATTTATAGACCAATATCTTTGATATTCAGTATAGAGGTTCCTTGCATGGACGTCTACCCATGGGTAGGGTTTGAGGTCACTGGGTCAAGGTCAAGGTCACCATAGCTTATAATAGATATTTCTACTTTCTGTCATAGAGCCTTTATTTATTGACTGATATTTTACATATTTGTTTTGTAGGGACTTTCATATTTTCAATTAAAAAAAGAAATACTGCTTAACAGCAAACCTACAGCCAAAGTACTCAGGTGAGCGATCCAGGGCCATCATGGCCCTCTTGTTTATGCTCTCCCCTTCCCCCAAACTATGGTTAAGATTTAAAATGCCAGGTGAGTGACCCAGGACCGTTCAGTGTATTTGTTTATAAAAAAATCAAATACATGAACTATAACCTATACTTCAAATGAGGTAAACTCAGGTGACCTCATAATGTTTGAAATTGTTTTTTTTTTTTTTACTGCAATGGAAATGCACTTGATTTTTAGCTCGTCTGTTTCGAAGAACAATTTAAAAGATATCAATCTGAAACTTCAAATGCTTGCTTATCATGACAAGAGGCTTTTGTAACAGAAGGGGTATTGTTCTGAAAGCTATATTTTTGGAGTTATGTCCCTTTTTTAACTTACAACTTTGGTCAAGATTGCTTATTAAGTTGGATGATTTCAAAACTATCAAAGGTATCGATATGAAACTTGGACTGCTTTTTAGCTCACCTGAGCTGGCTCAGGGTGAGCTATTAGGATCGATGAATGTCTGTCATTCGTCGTCTGTCGTCCGTCGTCTGTCGTCCGTTCACACTTAGTTCGTTAACACTCTACTGGTCACATTTTTGCTCCAGTTGTCATAAAACTTGGTCAGGATGTTTGTCCCAGTAATTAGTTGAACGAGTTCGAATATGGGTCATCTGGGTTCAAAAACTAGGTCACATGACCTAAAAATAGAAAAATCTTGTTAAGGCTCTAGAGGCTACTGTTTCAGTCCAGATGTCCTGGCAATTTGTCAGAAAGGTTGCTTGGTTGATTTCTAGCCCAAGTTTGAATATGGGTTATCTGGGGTTAAAATCTAGGTCACACAGCCCAAATATGGAAAAATTTTGTTAACACCCTAGAGGTAAGATTTTCAGCCCAAATATCCTGGAAATTTGTCAGAAAGGTTGTTTCCATGATTTCTAGCGCAAATTCGAATATGGGTCATGTGGGGTGAAAAACTAGGTCACAGAGCCCAAATATGGAAAAACCTTGTTAACAGTTTAGAGGTAACATTTTCAGCCCAAATATCCTTGTAATATATCAGAAAGGTTATTTGGATGATTTCTAGCCCAGGTTCGAATATGGATCATCTGGGGTCAAAAACTAGGTCACTGAGACCAAATATGGAAAAACCTTTTTATCACTCTAGAGGTAACATTTTCAGACCAAATATCCTGGAAATATGTCAGAAAGGTTGTTTTGATGATTTCTAGCTCAAGTTTGAATATGGGTCATGTGGGGTCAAAAACTAGGTCACACAGCCCAAATATGGTAAAACCTTGTTAACACTCTAGAAGTAACATTTTTAGCCTAAATTTCCTGAAAAACTGTCAGGAAGCTTTGTTAAGATGATTTCTAGCTCAGGTTGGAATATGGGTCATGTGGGGTCTAAAACTAGGTCACACAGCCTGTATATGGAAAAACCTTGTTAACACTCTAGAGGTAACATTTTCAGCCCAAATATCCTGGACATATGTCAGATAGGTTGTTTCAATGATTTCAAGGTCAGATTCGAATATGAATCATCTGGGGTCAAAAACTAGGTCACTGAGACCAAATATGGAAAAACCTTGTTAACACTCTAGAGGTAACATTTTCAGCCCAAATATCCTGGAAATATGTCAGAAAGGTTGTTAAGATGATTTCTAGCCTTGGTTCAAATATGGGTCATCTGGGGTCAAAAACTAAATCACAGAGCTTAAATTTGGAAAAACCTTGTTTACACTCTTCAGGTAACATTTTCAGCACAAATATTCTGGAAATATGTCAGAAAGGTTATTTTGATAGTTTCTAGGTCAAGTTCGAATATGGGTCATCTGGGGTCAAAAACTAGGTCACAGAGCCCAAAAATAGAAATATTTTGTTAAGGCTCTAGAGGCTACTGTTTCAGTAAGGTTGTTTGGTTGTTCAAATTATTAGATTAGGTTAAAGGTCACAGAGGCTAAAAATAGATTTATTTACTGTACCTCATAAAGCCTTCATTTATAGACCAATATCTTTGATATTCAATATATAGTTTCCTTACATGGACCTCTACCCATGGGTAGGGTTTGAGGTCACTGGGTCAAGGTCAAGGTCACCATAGCTTATAATAGATATTTCTACTTTCTGTCATAGAGCCTTTATTTATTTACTGATAACCACTTAACCAGGGTATGCAGACAGAAAAAAATACTAAATAATTAACTCAAGAATAACTGTATGAATGTACAGCTTTTGTTTTCAATTATGGCAGTTGTAACCAGTATAACTTCTGTAACTAAGTAACTTTACTTTACAGTATAAAGACAGTTGTGATTGATATTCGAATCTTAAAAAGCTCTGTTTCACAGTGAAATGATTTCTTTATCTTACAGAGATGTAACCTCTGTAACCATACTGATTAGGGTTACAAAATTAAAAGCATTCGTTTTATTGGGCCAATTTTGTGCCCTATCTCCCAGAATGAATTGTACACTTATGCTTTTTCGCCATATAGGCAGAAACACCACAGATGTCAGTAATGGAACTGACAATAAACTATAATTAGCCCATGGTGATTGAACCACAAACTGGCTTCCTTTCAGACCAGTTATTTTTGGTCCCACTTTCACACCCAGGGCTCCTAAAATTTTGAAATCTCAATCGGTCCGAGACCTCGACCCCCCCCGCCCCCCTCGAGACCAAGGACCAACACAAAAATAGAAACGATTTAAGGGCAAAGAACAAATAGAGTTATGATAGTGTTGACGTCGCGAAAATATGTGTTTTTCAAAGCGAAAGTAGAATTAAAGCTAATTTTACAACGTCAAACTAGTCACTGATATTTTAAAGTGTGCTTTGTGCTGCAGCTAGCCACTACAATTACTATTAAGCTCTTAATGAAATTAAGCAGACGACAGTTATCGCCTATTTCGATGCAAACTCCTCGCACTGGTTACGTCACGCTTTTCTACTTTAACTGTTTTCTGTACTTATCAGGGGAAGTAACTGCTGCGGGGAGTTTTATTTCGGTGAAATTTTATTTCACAGTTTGAGCCGGTCAACTTTAATCGATTGGCCGGCTGCAAATCAAGCACACTTTTACTTGTTTACAAGTTAATTGGCGATTATTGCTGCGGGCAACAGTGACAGTTTTATGGTTTTATGATAGATGTGAAGTACCGGATTAGCAATCAATTGAGGTTTTGGTGTGAGATTTTGACTGTTTTATGAAAAGTTAGACAGATTTTTTTTTTTCTTTTGGAAATTATCTGGACCGATTTTTTAAGGACTTTTTGACATCGAAATCGGTCCATAGAGATAAAATTTGGTCAAAACCGACAATTTTTCGGTTTTCGGGAGCCCTGTTCACACCCACTTCTAAAACAGGTAGAAACATCAGCTTAAAATGCCCTTACATACCATATTTAAGCGAGTGTTTACAGTACCAATATTTGATACAGTGAGATCATATTAATTTTTGTGTCTTTGCCAAAAAGATATATGTACTTAATTTACATAAGTTTGTTTTACCTTGAAAGGTACAATGTCACTGCAGTAATGAGAGATTTTTAAAGGGGCTGTGCTCCAGATGACAAAAAAAGAAAGTTTTCTTGTATGATAAATTTCTTGTTATATTTATGACTAATGTTTAAAAAATAACTTACTGAGAAAAAAATCAGTCAAAGAATTACATTATAAATTGATTTTTTCCCTTTCAAAGTGCTATACCGTAATGCGACGGTATAACTATATCGTATAAGATTTAAAGTAAATATCTGTAATATCACGTGCGGCGATGGTGGTGACAGTAAAAGCGTTGGAAATATTTTGTTAACATGAGGGTCCAGAGTTCAAATCAGGCTGGAGCGAAAATATTTTTTTATTCCATTTTGACTTTTATATTCAGTTTTGAAGTAAAATATTATGTTGTTATAATCTCACAGCATCTAAATATATAACTTATGAAAAAATTTTTTTTATGTCAAATCTGGAGTACAGCCTCTTTAAAAGGAAATAGCCTGCAAATAACCGATGATATACTGCATATTTATTTTGGCCGTCTATAGAATGAAAACATAATTGATAATTAAATAAAAAACAGAAAATAAAAATACTTCAAGCTTTAAGACACTTAGAAAGTATTCAGTTGAAATGAATGGCTGTCCAGCTAAAAAAGATTTAGCAACAACTACCTACATGTATATATAGGGAATATTATGTTGTAGTAGCTGTCTGAGACCTTGTATTTTGCTACGAGCAGCGTGGGGAAATTGATATCTCGCAAGACCGAAGGTTACTGCAACATTATTTTCCTTTTATTATAAACCTATAAATTTTAGACAACAAAAAAGACAAAATGATTCAATTTACTGATCTTTAATTTCAGAAACAAAAATATCATTGAAAAATAAAATGGTGGATGAATACATCAGCTTTAATGACCTACTGCATATACATGTAAACAGTTGCAGACAACGCAGTTAAAATTATGAAGATTCTTTATTAAGTAGGACGTTATTTGTGGGTATTCAAAAGAATTTGATAGAAGGGTACAATTTATGAATTTTTTATAAAAAAATGAAGTAGAATTCAATAAAACTTGTTAAATTATGTTTGTTTATATTTTTTGACGGGGGTGGGGGGGGGGATTTGTTACTAAAAATAGAAACGGATTCCCCGGAAGGTGCCTGTAGTATCGGTTCCCGCTTCCAAATACTACGTCACGCACAACAAGGAGGGGAGCCAACCAAGAAAAATAGTCTGGCACTTCCAAATATGGTACCGTATTTGACACTCATATAATACAGATTTTTCTATCTGTTGAAGCGTATTCGCGCTTCTAGATTTGCGTGTATTTCAGGAAGAAAATGTATAGGTATATAATGAAACGACTTAAATAAATTTTTTCATTAACACCTTGGCATTGGGTTTGAATTCTATATCATTGAAATTTACGCGATTTAAAGAAAATAGATTACTTTGATTTTAGGGTATGCCTTTTTAAACGATTTTTCTTGTCAGTTTATAGGCATCATCATGATCATATAGGGAATATTTAATAATTTTGTAGCATCTATGGATATTTGTCATTACAATGTATTTGAATTACCGTACATACTCACTTATAAGATGGCCTCGCCTATAAGAAGCACCCCTACTTTTACGCTCGTCTCTGGGGAATTTTATATAGACCCTCGTATAAGACGCGGCCATATTACGGCCGTACTGGCTGATACTGGTTAATCGATTCCGCCCTGCAAAATTGCCGAAAGTTCGTCAGTTTTGATAAAATTTTAATCCAAAATTTTAAAATATAATGGAAGTTGGAAAGAAGCAGTTTTTATATTGTAAAAGTTCATGAAAGTTAAGTAAAATTTGTCTTAACTGACGATTTTAGACGATCGGTGCTTTCGGCAATTTAACAGGGCCGAATATATTAAGGGCTTTCGGATAATCATAACCATACTGCCGCTATTCAATGTTTACTTGTGATTATATTTCAGTTGCTGATGCTGATAAGATATTTCAGGTCATAGCTGCCTAACACTGTAGCGTAAGTGCAGACAAAGTCAGACAAAGTCTGTTTCTGCTGCCCAAATGTTGTAATTGATGTGGGATGAAACAGGGACTAATGTCTTTATCACATTGTCATAATACAAATACTGATTATTAATACGATGTTGTCTTGTTATTGACTGCTGTTTCATTGTCATGCGTTTTCAAAAAAAAAAAAAAAAAAAAAAAAAGAAACATGGGTGGGACCTATTATTTTCAAACACGCCCTGCGTATAATGAGTAAATCAATGAGTAAATTAATTTCACCAATTTAACCATCGTATTTCACGCTAGTTCGAAAAAAAAAACACCTACAAAATATCATTTGACAACCAATTATTTTATTTTACGAGATAAACAATGAGATTACCGATAATAATGTGTCAGATATTCAACACAATTGAGTATATATCTACTAAATCTATCGGTTAACAAACTAGTGCATAGTCATTACAAATATCAAACAAATGACCAAAATAAACGTAATGTCGATCGAATTTTGACCAGCCCGCTATTGTTTCTAACCAATAGAAAGTCTATCACTTCATCTAGTCGTACTGTCAATCAAATGATTTTGACACGCGTTGCTTCAATTAACAATATAACTGACCTTAGGCATGTTTTTTTCCGAAGTGCGGTCAAGGATTAAATTGACACTGATAACCAAACAATGCTGTGCAATTACCACTGTTCTTTGTGATTTTAAGTCGTCAAATGTGATACAAATACAAATACAAATACAAATTTTATTTAAAGTCAGTTAAGTCAATAATTCAACATTAGCTATGTATAGCTATTGACCGACTATATAGTAACACACACATTAAAATCTAATTTACACATAAAGCAGAAATTAACAAAGAAAAAAACAGACAATATAGACAGAAACAAGGGAGAGAATCCAACTAACATTACAAATATTAGAGTTGGAGTTCAGTCCCTTGAAACACGGAAACCAGATTCCAGACAATTACTAAAAAATATTAGTAAAATCACAAGCTCTGAGAGCTGTAAAGTGCTCCATTTAAGCTCATAAATAAAAAATCCAAAGAAACTGAAGTCAAGCATACCTATAAGATATATTTAAAGTCAATCTGAACATAAAAATTAAACAGACATCTTACTATTATAACACAGGTTAATAAGCCTTAACAAATTTTGACTTACAACAAGCACACGAGCAACCCTCCCCTTCCCATGAGTTGACTAGGCTTTTGAACTGGCCAAAATTTGACCCTTCTCAGAAATGATTAAGGAGAGAGTTCCATACTTCAGCTGCCTGGTATTTGAAAGAGTTTATTCTGTAATTTGTTGTCCTTACTTGAGGTACTTTGACTGTGTTGGTATATCTGAAAGCATAACAACTGTCTTTAATAGTTACTAAGTCTTGTAGGTATACAGGGGAAGTTTTATGAAAAATTTTAAATGTTTCAAGTGCCAGTGTTCTCAATCTTCTTATTTTAAGGGTAGGGAGTTGTGATCTGATTAAAAGTTCTTCATATGACAATTTAAAATCTCCATAAATAAATCTTAAAGCACTTTCCTGAATTTTTAGCTCACCTGAGCTGGCTCAGGGTGAGCTATTAGGATCGATGAATGTCCGTCGTCCGTCGTCCGTTTTTTGTCGTCTGTCGTCCGTTCACACTTAGTTCGTTAACACTCTACTGGTCACATTTTTGCTCCAATTGTCACGAAACTTGGTCAGGATGTTTGTCCCAGTAATTACTCGAACGAGTTCGAATATGGGTCATCTGGGGTCAAAAACTAGGTCACATGACCTAAAAATAGAAAAATTTTGTTAAGGCTCTAGAGGCTATTGTTTCAGTCCAAATGTCCTGGCAATTTGTCAGAAAGGTTGTTTGGTTGATTTCTAGCCCAAGTTTGAATATGGGTCATGTGGGGTCAAAAACTAGGTCACACACCCCAAATATGGAAAAACCTTGTTAACACCCTAGAGGTAAGATTTTCAGCTTAAATATCCTGGAAATTTGTCAGAAAGGTTGTTTTCGTGATTTATAGCTCAAGTTTGAATATGGGTCATCTGGGGTCAAAAACTAGGACACAGAGCCCAAATATGGAAAAACCTTGTTAACACTTTAGAGTTAACATTTTCAGCCCAAATATCCTTGTAATATGTCAGAAAGGTTATTTGGGTGATTTCTAGCCCAAATTTGAATATGGGTCATCTGGGTCAAAAACTAGGTCACAGAGCCCAAATATGGAAAAACCTTATTAACACTTTAGAGTTAACATTTTCAGCCCAAATATCCTTGTAATATGTCAGAAAGGTTATTTGGATGATTTTTAGCCCAGGTTCGAATATGGGTCATCTGGGGTCAAAAACTAGATCACTGAGACCAAATATGGAAAAACCTTTTTATCACTCTAGAGGTAACATTTTCAGCCCAAATATCCTGGAAATATGTCAGAAAGGTTGTTTTGATGATTTCTAGATCAAGTTTGAATATGGGTCATGTGGGGTCAAAAACTAGGTTACACAGCCCAAATATTGTAAAACCTTGTTAACACTCTAGAGGTAACATTTTTAGCCCAGATTTCTTGAAAAACTGTCAGAAAGCTTGTTAAGATGATTTCTAGCTCAGGTTGGAATATGGGTCATGTGGGGTGAAAAACTAGGTCACAGAGCCCAAATATGGAAAAACCTTGTTAACACTCCAGAGGTAACATTTTCAGCCCAAATATCCTGGAGATATGTCAGATAGGTTGTTTTGATGATTTCTAGGTCAAGTTCGAATATGGGTCATCTGGGGTCAAAAACTAGGTCACAGAGCCCAAATATGGAAAAACCTTGTTTACACTTTAGAGGTCACATTTTTCAGTCCAAATGTCCTTGTAATATGTCAGAAAGGTTATTTGGGTGATTTCTAGCACTAGTTCCAATATGGGTCATCTGGGGTCAAAAACTAGGTCACAGAGCTTAAATTTGGAAATACCTTATTTACACTCTTCAGGTAACATTTTCAGCCCAGATATTCTGGAAATATGTCAGAAAGGTTATTTTGATGGTTTCTAGGTAAAGTTCGAATATGGGTTATCTGGGGATCAAAAACTAGGTCACAGAGCCCAAAAATAGAAATATCTTGTTAAGGCTCTAGAAGCTACTGTTTCAGTCCAAATATCCTGGCAGTTTGTCAGAAAGGTTGTTTGGTTGTTCAAATTATTAGATTAGGTTAAAGGTCACGGAGGCTAAAAATAGGTTTATATACTTTACCTCATATAGCCTTCATTTATAGACCAATATCTTTGATATTCGGTATATAGGATCCTTGCATGGACCTCTACCCATGGGTAGGGTTTTAGGTCACTGGGTCAAGGTCAAGGTCAACATAGCTTATGATAGATATTTCTACTTTCTGAAATAGAATCTTTATTTATTGACTGATATTTTACATATTTACATATTTATATTTACAATACTTCCATATTTTCAATTAAAACATGAAATACTGCTTAACTACAAACCTATAGCCAAAATACTCAGGTGAGCGATCTAGGGCCATCATGGCCCTCTTGTTTATTTTTAGTTTTTTATTATTTTTAGTTTTTTTTTTTTAAAATACAAAACATTTATGCATATACGTACAATGTATAGAGCTATACGTTTAAAGAGGAAAAAAAATTGTCTTAAGATTCTACCTAGATTACAAAGAAAGTAATTCAATAGTATCTTACCAATATTGTAAAATGTTATTAATGCCAGACCTATTTTTAATATAACATTGGAAAGGATTCCTTTGCAGAAGTTATTTCATTTATAATACATTAGCATAGAAATTCTTTAACATAAAGGCGATATCCCAATATAACATTGATACTTAACCTAATTTAAATCTTTTAACAAAATAATAATTATAATTGTCTCTGCTCAAGGGAAACAACTCCTACTATTTTAATATTGATGTTCAGTTAAGAGTTGTACCTTTTCTCATGAATACTTTATGCATAAATATCATAAGGAAGGAAAAAAAATAAAAAGACCATAGGTCATAAAAAGTGATAAAGAGAAAAAGAAGCAAAAAGGAAGTGTGCTTTGTGCAGTACCGAGTGGATCAAGCCTAAATAAACGATTGTAAAACATTAGTCTTGTTTAGGCAGCAAAGAGACATATTGGCCCCATAAATTGGCAAACTGTAAAACCCTATTTTGTTTTTTTGCATTATATAATTGTGTTCTCAAAAGAAGAGCGACATAACTTTTAAAAAGTTGATCGCTTGGGACCGAGTTTTTTATTTTGCATCGATAAAGAGTATGCTTTCCCAACAAAATTAAATTTAATGTTGCATTATTTAAGTGTTCATTGCCTAGAATAATAACTGTTAAGGTCCACTGTGTGTTGACATCTGGATACATTTTGAATTTATCCATGATTTTATATCTTCCTAGAAAGAAGGACTTAACTGGCAATCCCAAAATAAATGTTTTTATAGTTTCAATATGGTTGTTGCTAATGCAGAAAGAACATCTATTAACATCTTTTATTCTCCTTTTATGTAATAGATAATTTGTTGCCAGTATCCTGTGGTTAACTTTATACTGAAACCATTGTAAATTTGAATCCTTTGTAATATTAAAAGGAAGCCTATAAATGCAATTCCAGTTAAAATCATCATTCAAATTGAGTTTATCTTTCCTTTTAATCTTAGCAGTAGAGGATGTACTTGCTCTAAGAATATAATCATAAATTTTTCTGCATACGTTCTTTTGACTATTGTTTAATCATTAATTAATTTTTAATCATTAAAAGGCTGAATAGGCATTTCCTCTTTCTGAGCTAGGTGTCTAAAAGACATTGATTTAAAAATCTCCTAATACTAAATAGACTCTATAATGTTTTGATACTGTAAGAAATTGATATTTATATCAAACTTAGTTAAAAATTCATCAAATGATAGCAGATTACCTTTACTGTCTAAGAAGTCATTCACCAAAATAATGCCACAATTTACATTCCTTAGGAAACAAACAGTATAACCACCTATTTTAAACATATAGAGTTATGCCAAACAGGAAATGAGCAAAATTCACTCCAATTCCTGGGTACTGTATATACAACTGGATGAGACCAGTAAAAACATCCTTCTGAAAGTTGATTTTGCACTGTCTGAAGTTTACTTATCAAAAATTGGTCTCCATATTTACTAATACTTGACAGAAAAGGGTACATGTCATTAACAAAGTTGAAGTATTTAGTATTATACATTAATATCTTTCTTGTTCATGTCAATTTTAGAGACATTATAAATGTCTCTTAATTATTCACTCTGAGACCTCCATTTTTGTGTTGCCCTTTCGAAGAAACAGCAATACATAGGGATCGTTTTGTCCGTCGGTCCATCACGAAAATTTAATGTTGGCTATAACTTTGCCATTTCTAAACATTATCTTATCAAACTTTCAAATTATATTGCTTATGACAACAGGGTCGGGATGATGCCAAAATTTCTAGGTCAAGGTCACATTTGACAGAGTTATGCCCCTTTTTGTCCTTTGATTTTGTCATGAAAACTTAATGTTGGGAATAACTTTGCCATTTCTTAAAATTTCGACATCAAACTTTCAAATTATATTGCTTACGACAACAGGGTCGTCATGATGCCAAAATCTGTAGGTCAAGGTCACAATTGACAGAGTTATGCCCCTTTTTGTACTTGGATTTTGTCATGAAAACTTAACATTGGTTATAACTATGCCATTTCTTAATATTTCTTCATCAAACATTCCAATTGTAAAGCTAACAATTGTATCACTTCAAACAACACAATTTCTCAAGGGCAGATAACCCTCAAATTTATTTTTGCAATGTTATGTCCCTTTTTCAAGTTAAAATTTCTTGGTTTACCTTTTTCTTTATGTTCATGTCTCAAAATGTGTCAAAGATATTCCATTCAAACTTGGAATACTTGATCACCAGCAAGACCACTGCAAAGATTGTTGGTACCCATGTCCCTGGGGTCACAGTTAGCCCCACCCCCAGGGGTTACTTAATTTTGCATATACTTATATATAGAAAAAAACTTCTTAAGCCTAGAAAATATTAACTGACATGGGAATGGGATGGGTAAGTACTCCCCACAACCATCTCCTCTGCATGGGACCCCCCCCCCCCCCTATTGTTTTACCAAGATAAGAGAAATTCCGAGTTACATGCATTGAGTCTGCTACCTTTAATATTTGTATTATATTTCATAAGTATTGCAAGAATTTCTGCACATAATATAAAAATGTAAGGGGATAGGGGAATCGCCCTGACGACAACCACATTGTACTTGAAACCAGTCTGATGAATGTCCATTTATTGTTGTTACACAAGAATGAATGTTTTTTGTAAAACAATTTTACCCAGCTAATGAGATTTTCACCAAACTTGAAGAATTCTAAAACTTGCGTAAATGTCCTTGATATAGAATCAAAAGCTGTTGCGAAGTCAATAAGTAACAACATTCCAGGAATTTGATAATCTTCTGTATATTGCATAACATCATAAATTAGTTTTATATTGTCAACTATGTATCTTCCAGATAAGAAACCTGTTTGATCTTCACTTATAAGTTTATTTAACACTCTTTTAATGAGGTGGGCAATGCTAGCTGATGCAATTTTATAAGAAACATTTAATAAAGAAATAGGTCTCCAGTTTTTGACATAACGTTTGTTGTTTAAGAGTATCTGATAATTCTCCTGAAACAAAAGCTTGGTTAACTTCTCTTACTACAAAATGGCCTAAATCATTCTAAAAGAATTTAAAGACAGCCGCTGTAAAACCACTACTACCTGGAGAAGAATCATTTGACATTTTTAGCTCACCTGAGCACTGCTCAGGATGAGCTTTTGGGATCATTGATTGTCTGGCGTGCGTCGTCAACAATTTGACTTGAACGACTTCTCCTCCTAAACCGCTAAGCCAACGTTGACAAAACATGCCTGGGATATTCCTTGCATGAAGCTCTACCCAAGTTGTTCAAAGAACTCAATTCCATGAAGAACTCTGGTTGCTATTGCAACTTAAAGGAAAAACTGTGAAAATCTTCTTGTCTGAAACCACAAGGCCCTGAGCTTAAAGATTTGGTATGTAGCATTGTCTAGTGAACCTCTACCAAGTCTGTTCAAATTATGCCCCTGGGGTCAAATTTGGCCCCACCCTGAGGTCATTGGTTTTACATAGGCTTATATAGGAAAACCTTCGAAAATCTTCTTGTCTGAAACCACAAGGCCTTGAGCTTTAAATTTTGGTATGTAGCATTGTCTTTTAATAGTGGACCTCTACCAAGTTTGTTCAAATTATGCCGCTGGGGTCAAATTTGGCCCCACCTCAGGGGTCTGTTGATTTTGCATAGGGAAAACTTTGAAAATCTTCTTATCTGAAACCACATGGGCCTGAGCGTTAAGATTTGGTAGGTAGCATTATCTAGTGGACTTCTACCAAGTTTTATTCAAATTATACCCCTGCGGTCAAATTTGGCCCAGACCCAGGGTCATTGGTTTTACATAGGCTTATTTAGTGAAAACTTTGAAAATCTTATTGTAGAAAGAGAGGTAACATATTCAGTCCAAATAATCTGAAAATTTGTCAGAAAGGTAACGTTTCTATCATTTCTAGCTCATGTTTGAATATTGGTCATCTGAATTCAAAAACTAGGTCACAGAGCCCAAAAATAGAAATACCTTGTTAACACTCTAAAGGTTACATTTTCAGTCAAAATATCCCAGAAATTTGTCAGAAAGGTTGTTTTGATGATTTTTAGCTCAAGTTCGAATATGGGTCATCTGGGATCAAAAACTAGGTCACAGAGCCCAAATATGGAAAAACCTTGTAAAACAATCTAGAGGTAACATTTTCAACCCAAATAACCTGGAAATCTGTCAGAAAGGTCGTTTCAATGATTTCTAGATAAAGTTTAAATATTGATCATCTGGGGTCAAAAACTAGGTTACAAAGCCCAAAAATAGAAAAAAAAACTCGTAAACACTCTAGAGGCTACTTTTCAGTCCAAATATTCTGGAAATTTGTCAGAAAATATATTTTAATGATTTCTAGCTCAGATTCGAATATGGGTCATCTAGAGTCAGAAACTAGGTCACAGACCCCAAATATGGAAAAACTTTGTTAACACTCTAGAGGTAACATTTTCAGTCCAAATAACCTTGAAATTTATCAGAAAGATTGTTTCAATGATTTCTAGCTCAATTTTGAATATGGGTCATCTGGGGTCAAAAACTAGGCCACAGACCCCAAATATGGAAAAACTTTGTGAAGAGCAGTCATATTCAGGTGAGCGATACAGGGCCATCATGGCCCTCTTGTTTTTAAACTGTTTAGCATTTCCTTATAACTTAAAAGACCTTCAAGACTTAAGCTTTCTTCATCTTTCAGTTTGGGTATATTATTATTGTTGAATTGAGCAGTAAGATTGACATTATCTGTTTCCTGTAAAGTATACAATTTTTAGTTCCACTTTTTGAAGAAAAAAAGTGGAGATATTGTCATGACCCCCTCGTCGGAGTCGGCATTGGTTAAACTTTTTGTTAAGGTCCATTTCTCAGAAACTATCAAAGCTATATACTTCAAATTAGGAATACATGTTAACTATCAAAATGCGACACCATTTCACAAGGGCAGATAACCCTCAAATTTATATTTGCAAAGTTATGTCCCTTTTTTCAACTCAAAATTTCTATGTTAACTTTTTTTTGTCAATGTCCATTTCACAAAAAGTGTCAAAGATATTCCATTCAGTCTTGGAATATTTGGTCACCAGCAAGAACCCTGCAAAGATGATGGGTACCCATGTCCCTTGGGTCAAAGTTAGCCCTACCCCAGGGGTCACTTCATTTTGCTTATACTAATATATAGGGTAAAAACTTCTTAAGCCTAGAAATAAACTTGAACTTACATAGGATGTTTAAGTACTTCCCCCCACTCCCCCATCTCATCGTATTACTCCCCCCAACACCATGTATGGGACCCCCTCCCCCGTGTTTCTTGGTGCAGACATGAACACAAACGTGCGTTTATATGTTTTATTAATCTAACAACAACTCATTCATACAGTGCTAATACCTAGAGCAGAGTGTGCAGTAAACTAAGCCTGCGCCGTATACATTATTACTAAAGCATTATGGGAAGGTCTGTACTTAGTATGTAATTCAAATATTGTTACATCTTTTCTCTTTTACGAAAATAAGAAGATATTTCTTATTTAATTCAATTCAGAATACTCAATCATTTAAAAGAAATGATGTCTAAGAAATGCTAAAAAAAAAACAAATGTCTTAATAATATCAGAATCGAAAGTCCATAAAAATCACAATTTCAAAATCGCAACTGTCTAAACTTTTAAAGTAGTTAATAAAAAAGTAAGCTTTAACTGTTGATAACACACATTTATACACAGTCTCTACAGTTTATAGCATATATACTTTGTAACATAGTCCTGGCATACAAACAACTCGACCTGATCTGGGTTTAAAAGTGGATTGTTCACTAGCTGAGGTTAATACTGATTGTTTGCCATTTGATACAATTGGAGGTTCAACGGGATGGGGGGGGGTAACTCATTACTGCTAGAGTTAGAGGGTAAATCAACAGTTTCTTCCCTTCCTTTCTCATAGAAGTGTTCATTAGTTTTCCGAAGCTGACGTCGATTTTGATTTACTACCGCATTATCCTCCTTTCTTATATCATATGATCGTGTTTGTGGCTTACAAACAACAATCCCCATTTCCCAGGTTTTTTTTCATTCCTGAGGTTGTATTCTCCTGCTTATGTAATTATATTCATTTTTCACTATTATTGCTTAAGCATAAAAAGAAATACCATCAAACACTCAAGCAAGGACATATCTAACAAGTTACATCAATAGTTGTGACATGTTTACTTTACGCCAGCAGTTCTATCCTTCTGAGTTACGTCAATAAACAAAATTTGATTAGAAAAAAATATCTGTTTAAAACATGTATAAAATAAGTAGCGCAATAACTGGTGATGTCGACTTTTTATGTGTATTTACACGATACTTTGCATAGGCCAATCAGAAATGCAATTTATCAATATATGTTCTACTACATATTAATGCACACCACTAGATTACACCCAATGAATATTAAGTGAATCTAAAAATCTCCCTTTGTGGTACTTAATTATGCTTGTCTGGAGAATAACTGCAAAACTATTTAAGGAATTTTATTAAATTAAAACTTCACACAGTGATAGAGAACAGTGAGAGAAAATGCAGTATTTATGAACCTTAATTCTACCTTGTATAATTTTTTAATTATCTCCCTTAATGATAATTACAAAAGTTAAATAATGCTTGTCTGGAGTATAACTTCTAAAGTATCTAATATGAGGTCTCATTATATCTTGACTCAGTTACAGAGACTAGTGAGAGGAAGTGCAATTTTAAAAAAGCATCACTCTACATTACCTAGTTTTTTAATTATCTCCCTTTATAATACCTAAGAACGCTTGTTAAGAAAATAACTTGAAAAGTATTGAAGGAAATTGAATAAAACTTCACACAGTTATAAAGACCAATGAGAGAAGTGCAGTGTTAAAGAACCATCACTTTACATCAGTTAGTTTTTTAATTATCTCACTTTATAAAACTTAATATAGCCACCCCAATTGATAGATAAATCAGTGGCTTATCAGCTGGAATTCCGGAAAATAACACTGATTATATAAAGAACAGGACTGGTCTACTTTTGACACCTGCCAGCCAAGCACTTGTCACCTCTTGTTGTGATTGTAAAAATTCTAGCAAACATTCACAGATTATACAAGTAGAAGGTAAATTTTGTTATAAATCAACTTTCCTTACAAATGTGTTTTTTATACTATAAATCCTCAAATACAGTATGTTTCATCACGATTATCCTTGCTATAACTTACAAAGTATTTAATTTCACATGTCATTGAAATACCATTATAGTACATATCTTATTTTTCTGCCATTTTGAACAAAAAATTCTTTGGGGGGCGTTATTCGGTTTCCCTTTTTCCCGGTTTTAAATAAACTTAAAAGCAAATAAAAGCATGATACTGAAAAAAAATCTTTTATGATTTACAAAATAACCAGACTTTTAAGTCAGAGTCACCGTATATTTTGTGTAACAAAACCATTGACAACCAGCATTAATCTGGATGAAGCCAGAAATATTTGATATTAAAATTCCTCTAGTTACGTTCTCAGCACCAGAACAGAAGGTTAATAAATTTGAAATTTATATTTTTAGTACCTTTCATCCTTAATATACACCTAAATCTTATTCATATGACAGGAAGGCAGATTGTGCACTTTGGCAAGATTGAAATTATACTATCCCATTATCAAAGAACAAAATTATGATGTCATGAAATGAGAGTCTCTGTTAATCTTGTTGTGTATTTCTGCAACAATGGTGCCATCCATTAACTGGGTGTAAAGCCAAAGTTTTACTTGAAAAAATCATTTTTTAATGCAATGGCAGGCTGAAGATGTGCCTTTGATTTTCGAATATGAAATAACATATTTCATGAGATAGTTAAAATTATTTATTCGAATTTTTTGAAAGTTTGGTACGCTTTAAATAGATTTAGGCATACAGTTTCTTGTTCAAGTATGAGTTTAGTAGCCTTGGTATTTGTCTAAGACATTGTTGAAACAAAATTTGGTTTTCAACACAATCATGAAATACTGTTTAAAAAAAGGACAAGATCGACGTCAGTGTTGTAAGATGTAAACTTTCTGCTCATTGAGCCTGTCCCAGTAGTTAAATAGCTATGTTGACCCTTAATCACTCTATCTACAGGCTTTTTCAGAACATTAACTAAAACATGTCAAGAGCCCAAAAATTTATAAAAAAAATAAAGACAAAAGTAGTTTGATAACAATTTCACACATTTAATTCTATGTCCACCATTTATGATAACAATTATTTCAGAATGGATATACTCATTAAAATACATACTTAACAGGTCAGTTGGTCAGATCTCTTTGTTTGTCAAGTTAGTTGGTCTGTTGATGAAATGATTATATGATAAATCAAATGTGCATTCACGATTACACAGTTTATGTTATTATCATGTTCTTTTTTTCATTTGATGCTTATTTAAATAAACTTCCCTTAAAGTTATAATAGTTATCTATATACGCTTAAATCAATGTTTCAGGAAGAATCAGTTTCAATCACCTGTGGTCTCAGTTGTTTATATTGTGCTGTATCTATTTAGACTCTGGATACATTAAACACTTTGATTCTGTCAGACATTCCAACATATAGTCTGTTGTTTTTCTGGCAGTATGCAATACCACATGGTCTAGAGAGCCCTTCACTTTTAGCCAGAAGAATCTTCCCTTTGGAGAGATCAGGTGATAATAAATGAACATTTTCTGAAAACTGTCCACACACAAATACTGCCCCTGTCTCATCCACAGTCAGTTGACATGGTCTCTGTAGCTTATCATCCTTATATATGGCCTTGACCTGACCATCTAAGGTCATACTTATCACAGTGTTACTGTTCCAGTTAGATACATATAAAGTTGTATTGTCAGGACTGAGAGTCAGATATTCAGGACAGTGAAACAGATTCTTGCCATTGCTATCTTTGTCAAAACATTTGAGTACTTCACCAGACATATTCAGTATCTGTACCTTCCCAGGGTCAGTGAAATAAGACACTATAAGATTGTTATTACAGTAGGCAATACCATAGCAATGTTTACCAACTGGTATAACATCAGTACTGATCACAGTCATGGAATCAGAGAATGTTATCATCCTGACACTGCCTTCAGGTGGAAATGTAACAGCTGCTTTATTGTCATCAACTTTAGTGATGCTCTGGGGGAAAGAAGGCATGTCTATTACATCATATGATCTAGTATTGATGTGCAGATTCTTTAATATTATTAGTTTTTTTTCCAAATAGTTTCTCACTACTAGCTTGTTTTCAGAAAGTAAACATAATTCAGTGATTGAAAAGGGAGACTGCTCGAAGAAAATATCTTTAAAAAATTTAGCAGTTTTCAATTCAAATGGCTCACATTCCTTGAAAGAGAAAAATGTTGTTTCGGATTCTAGAGTTTTAGTGGATACTTCTTTGTGAAGTGCCTCAATTTTGTAATATTGTATATCCTTCTTTTGTAAGTCAAGTATTTCTTTTTCCAGTTTTTCCAGAGGTTGATTTAAGTCTTTCATTTTAATAAATAATCTACATTTTTCACCAGATGCTTTTGTCTGTGTTAGATCACCAGATAATGATTTTAAGTCACTGGTCACAGACAAAGTCTTTTCCTTTAGTGCTTCCAAATATCCCCTTTGAACTTCCACTCTTTTCACAACATCTCTCTCAGAATGTACTAAATTCTTTACTAATGTCTTCTGGTTGTCTTCTAATGATTTAATTAACTTTGCCCTCTCAAGTTTCAATTTTGCTATAGTTTCTTCCATTTTCTTATCAAATTCATCAGCAACTTTTTTCTGATGTTGATTGTATGCATTTATAATTTGTTCTTTATGCTCCTTAATGGTTGCTTTTGCTTTTGCCTCCATAGTAAAGGATATATTGGCTTTTGCCTTTAATTTATCTTGAACCTTTTCTATATTGTTGGAAAGTGTGTCTAGATTGCCTTGAAGTTCTATAAATTCTTTACTTTGTTCAATATCCTTAACTAAGGAAGGCAAATGCTGTATTTTGCTGCATGTTTTGTGGTCGCTATTTCTGCACTCCAGACAAGCTAAATTTTCACATTCAAAACAATAAAATTTAATCAGTTCCTTTGCATGTTTGGTGCACTTGACCAAATAGAAATCTTGGGGCATGTCATCCTGATCTTGAAGTGAATGGTTTCTGACGTGCCGCTTATGGTACTTAATACACAGTGCACACTTGTATTCAGCACAGTCCACACAAAACCCAATAGCAGGAACATACTTATTGTCATGTTTTTCACATTCTTCACAGTACATTTCTTGTACTTGATCAGATCCGTGTGTCACTGATGTGTCTAATTGTGTTTCATTTTTGTCGGCAGAGTGTTCTGACTCCTCCGTATTGTCAAGTTTTCCTTTCGATTCATTTGAAGAAATTCTGTTAGATGCCATTGTTGTCAATATTTTGAGCTTAAAATGGTATATCTCACCTGAATAGAGCACACATGATTAAAACAGCATGACATTTCATTAAAGATTTTTGTCCAACTTTAATGAATAAACATTTGTCTCATAAGATTCCTGATGAAAATACATGGTTCTGCATGTTGCAGATATTTTATACTCTTACTTTGGTACTACTGTATGTATATACTCGCTTATAAGGTGATTCTCCTATAAGATGTCGCCAAAAATCTTGTTGGAGAGGTCATCAGACCTCTCCACAGTGTTGGCTTTAATTGCTGGCGGCATCCATTTTTGCGTATCAAATTTTAGTTAATGATCTCATATTAAGCCTAAAATCATGAAAACCAGTCTACAAAGATTGTTATGCGCATGCTTCGAATCATAATACGAATTTATTTAAACGAAACCAAAATTTTACATCGGGTCAAAACGGCCCATGGTTAAAACGGCCCATTATGAACAGAACGTACAGAATAATTTTGTAATCCCTTAATTAAACACAACAAATACAATTATAGGGATGCATTTCTTATAATCTATGCTACTTTTTAAAAACTACAAATTCTAAATGCATTTTTTTCTGAGAAACTCATCAGCCTGTTGAACAAATTAATATTTAGCCATGGTCATGAAAAAATGAAAAATATTTTTACGAATTTCAGAGCATTTTTGACAAGTCCATTTCCTCGATTTGGATCAAATTTACGCCCTTTTAATATTTAGTCCAGCTTAACAGATACTATCGCTGATTATTTTGTAAAATATTTGGACTAAGAAAGGTGTAATAAAAGCTTGAAAGGGAAAACAAAGCTTAATGAGCCTAAAAAAGCAGCAGCTTAACATGGGAGTTCTGGCTTCAACAACTACATGCATTGTTGTAAAAGAGGGGGAGTAAGGCCTTAGGGGCGTATAAGAAGATCCCCAAGATTCTACAAGGTATGAAATATATGAGGTTATCTTAATTTGTTTCATTTATTTAAATGATAGATACGCCTCTATAAAAACATTTGAAATAACTAAATTATAGTCAGTTTCGGTCATTTTGCCTAATAAGGTATTAACTATTAATAATAGTTAGGTTACTAGTTTTTATAATTATTTAAGTCACAGACCTTTTAAAAAATTCAAAATGATCTTGGAAACAAGTAGATTCATTCTTTCAGTGACGACAGCTGCTGACCTCTCTTTGGCTTACTTTTTAAAGGAAGCCAACTTGTGATGTAAACTTTATCCACATTTCTAGTGCTATTAATTTGAAACTTAGTGCGAATGTTCACAAATAATTGTAGATGTGCATGTGCATTTTTTATGCACTCCGCTTCCCCCAACCTATGGTTAAGATTTAAAATGCCAGGTGAGTGACCCAGGACTGTTCGGTGTACTTGTTTATAAAAAATTCAAATACATGAACTATAACCTATACTTCAAAAGTTCAAATGAGGTAAACTCAGGTGACCTCATAATGTTTTAAATTGTTGTTTTGTTTTTTACTGCAATGGAAATGCACTTGATTTTTAGCTCGTCTGTTTCGAAGAACAATTTAAAAGATAATCAATATGAAACTTCAAATGCTTGCTTATCATGACAAGAGGCTTTTGTAACATAAGGGGCATTGTTCTGAAAGCTATATTTTTGGAGTTATGTCCCTTTTTTAACTTACAACTTTGGTCAAAATTGCTTATTAAGTTAAATGTTTTCAAAACTATCAAAGGTATCAATATGAAACTTGGACTGCTTTTTTAAAATGACAAGAGGCAGTTGTAACAGAAGGGGCATTATTCTGAAAGCTATATTTTTGGAGTTATGTCCTTTTTTAACTGAAAACTTTTGTCAAAATTGCTTATTAAGTTGACTGATCAAAGGTTTCAATATGAACAATATCAACTTTTTATCTAGCGCTCAGAATTGGCCCACTAAAATGAACGCTTTTAATTTTGTAACCCTAGGCAGTATGGTTACAAGGGTTACACAGTTGCATATGATACAGGGGCAATAAACTTGGTATGCTGGAAAAGATCAGCCTTCACTTTTTGCCACTGTCCACATTGAATGCCAAATGTAAATGAGCAGTGTTCAAATTACTGGTACATACAACCTGTTATGTAGTTACAGTAGTTACAATAAGTCACTTGTAGTGACTTGAAAAAAATGTCTTTGCATTTGCCAATTACGTGGTTACAATGGTTGCACTGGTTACAACAACTAATAATTGAAAATAAAAGCTGTACATTCATACTGTTCTGTAGTTACAATAGCTACAATCAGTTACAACTTAGTTCTTGTGTTTACGAGAAAGCATTTTTTTCTATCTACGTACCCTGGTTATGAGGTTACATTGGTTACACTGGTTACAACAACTACCTGTAATAATTGAAAATAAAAGCTGTACATTCATACTGTTATGTAGTTACGATAGTTACAATCAGTTTCGACCTGGTTATTGAGTTAATATTGTTGGATTTTTTCTGCGTACCCTGGTTACAATGGTTACACTAGTTACAACTGCCCATAGTGGAAAAATATAAGCTGTACATTGATTTTGCATTCATACGGTTACGTACAGTACACGCAGCGCGAACTTTGACAACGAACACCCGTCCCCGCGATTTTACTGTCCGCGTTGAAGACCAAAATGACTAACGCGTCGAGTGTTCATTCATATAAAACGCGGGGGTCAGCGCGGCCGTCCGCGGTGTTCAGTACCGCGCCATGTCGCGGCGTCGGGTCGCGGGGGTTTGCGGTGTCCGAAAAAACGAAGTCGCAACACAATTTTACTTTCCCCTATTTTTTTTTCAGATGAGTTACAAAAACATGTAATTATTACCAGTTGAAGTTGTTTCTTTTTCTTTTTAATACCCCATCATGTTAAACTTTTATTTGTTTACGTTCGATGTTTGGTTGTATGATTGAGGGTAACACAGCCGATTATGAATAGATTTACACACCTACATGCCATCTTGTTAACTTTAATTGCTGCAATTAATATATTTTCAAGTCTTCAATCGGTGCCGCGCTTGCGTTAATCCACTCGCAAATAAATTACACGCAAATAAATTACTAACGATCATCAAACTGCGAAAAGTTAATAGATCTAATTTAAATTGTCAAAATTCGAACAAATCCTCTCTAATTATGATGCATTTATGTACGCTCCTTTTTGTTTACGCAAAGAATGACCATTCAAAGCAGTTGCTTCCGGAAACAGCTGATCATATTTTCAGAAAATGAATTCTCTGTGTTTTTAGGTCATCACGTGTTTAACTTCTTTCGACATCTGTATCGTCTAGGCGCTTGGCAAAAATTATTGATCGATTTTGCTATATAGTAACAAGCGTTTTTCAAAAATTCCGAAAACGAAAGTACACAAAAAACCTACACCGCATGTGTACTTGAAATTCGGTTTTAATTTGACCAACTGAAGTTAGCCACAAAATACATGTAAGTAAAATAAGAATGAGTAAAAAGAAAACCACGTACGTGTACTGTACCCTGTATGTTTAAATGCAGTAATCTCCAAGTCAGAACATCGCGGGGACGCGCGGCGTTCGGTCACCGCGACACGCGGGGATCATACCCCTCGGTGGTTGTCGCGGTGGTCATTTTAGCGGACACCCGAAATTTCGGGTGTTCAGTCCACCGCGACTGGCCACCCGGAGACGATACCGGCCCCTGCGACAATGTTAACAATGTCAAAGTCCGCGCTGCGTGTACTGTAGTTACAATAATAACAATCAGTTATCATCTTAGTTCTTGAAACTACAGTAACTGTATGAATGCACAGTTTTTATTTTCAATTATGGGCTGTTGTAACCAGTGTAACCATTGTAACCATGTAACAAGAGATTGTAGACAGAAAAAAACAACAACTATTTCAAAAACTCAAGAACCAGGTTGTAACTGAACTCAAGAACTAAGTTGTAACTGATTGTAACTACAGTAACTACATAACAGTATGAATGTACAGCTCATATTTTCAATTATGGGCAGTTGTAACCGGTGTAACCATTGTAACCACTTAACCAGGGTATGCAGACAGAAAAAATACTAAATAATTAACTCAAGAATAACTGTATGAATGTACAGCTTTTGTTTTCAATTATGGCAGTTGTAACCAGTATAACTTCTGTAACTAAGTAACTTTACTTTACAGTTTAAAGACAGTCATGATTGATATTCGAATCTTAAAAGCTCTGTTTTACAGTGAAGTCATTTCTTTATCTTACAGTACGAGATGTAACCTCTGTAACCATACTGATTAGGGTTACAAAATTAAAAGCATTCGTTTTACTGGGCCAATTTTGTGCCCTATCTCTAAACTACAATGTATAATTAGCCCATGGTGATTGAACTGCAAACTGGCTTCCTTTCAGACCAGTTATTTTTAACCTCACTTTCACACCCACTTCTAAAACAGGTAGAAACATCAGCTTAAAATGCCCTTAAATAGCATATTTAAGCGAGTGTTTACAGTACCAATATTTGATAAATTGAGATCATATTAATTTTCGTGTCTTTGCCAAAAAGATACATGTACTTAATTTACATAAGTTTGTTTTACCTTGAAAGATATAATGTCACTGCAGTAATGAGAGATTTTTAAAGGGAAATAGCAGATGATATACTGCATATTTATTTTCAATGATTATAGAATGAAAACATAACTGATAATGAAATGAAAAACAGAAAATAAAAATACTTTAAGCTTTAAGACACTTAGAAAGTCTTCAGTTGAAATGAGTGGCTGTCCAGCTAAAAAAGATTTAGCAACAACTGCCTACATGTATATATATAGGCCATTTCCCAGGCTGATTAAGGCTGATTAAGCGCCCCGGCAGAGGGGCGTTGAATTTCATGATTCAAGTTACCAGGGCGCTTGAATTTCGGCTTGCACGTTGATTTTAGAGGCGGGGCGCTTGAATTTTTAGAGCAGCAGACGACTGCTTAATATCAGTGAATTGTTACTTGATATACACAGCAGCCGTCGTATTGTGTCATCAAGCAATAAATCCCGTGTTATGACAGGATGTATGGATAAACATGTGACTGCTAATAATGGGCTATATTTTGAAGAAATAGTTTTATGATCACATGTCATTAATTGCTCTTGATTGAAAATCGGTTGTTTGAGCTATTATAAGTTATACAGTCCGAGGCTGGGGACAATTTTTCTCATTTTGACAGTCAGAAATATAGGTCAACTGTCCAAAAACACAGCCCACAATAATAAACAGTCGATTTATAACCAGGTTGAAATTAATTTTGACATTCCATTAACACCATCTAAGTGAAAATATCTCTGATAGTCCGTGTGTCATCTGTTTTCGCGACCCCGTCGTATTTTTACTTTTTATTTAGAGAAAACTGCATCTTGTAGACACAGCAACCTTACAAAATATAATTTATTGATTACGATGAATGGTCAAGATTTGATAATTTGTACCAGTTATTTTCCTTTTTCATTAAGAAAGTTTCTTTTTTTCTCTTGAAAATTGCTGTCATTCATTGCCTTTAAAATATGTACTCAGTTCAACTTCAACTTATTACTGCCAAAAGTCCATACTGACTATACTAGGCAGTTTCTGTTGAAAGTTTCCATAAGACCATAAAGGTTTCCTTCCTTCTAAGTAGTTGTATCTGTATATTTTTTGTTTCTTTTTAGCTCACCTGGCACAAAGTGCCAGAGTGAGCTTTTGTCATACCCCTATGTCCGGTGTGCGTCGTGCTTCGTGAGGCATCAACAGTTTTCATTCAAACGACATCTCCTCTGAAACCACTGGGCCAAATTCAATGAAACTTGCATGGGATGTTCCTTGCATGAAGCTTTTCCAAAGTTGTTCAAAGAATTCAATTCCATGCAGATCTCTGGTTGCTATGTCGATTTAAAGGAAAGACTTTGAAAATATTCTTGTCTGAAACCACAAGGCCTGGAGCTTAGATATTTGGTATGAGGCATCATCTGGTAGACCTCTACCAAGATTGTTCAAATAATGCCCCTGGGGTCTGAACTGGCCCCGCCCTGGGGGTCACTTGATTTACTTAAGAGTTATATAGGGACAACTTTAAAAATCTTTTTGTCAGAAACGGCAAGGCATGGAGCTTAGATATTTGGTGTTGAGCATTGTCTAGTAGACCTCTACCAAGATTGTTCAAATCATGGCCACGGGTCAAAACTGGCCCCGCCCAGGGGTCACATGTTTTACATAGAGTTATATATAAAAAAACTTTAAAAATCTTTTTGTCACAAACCGCAAGGCCTGAAGCTTAGATATTTGGTTGTATGCACTGTGACCACAGCTGGGTCATCCCCCCTTCACCTGGGGGTCACCCCCCTCATACCCCCCCCCCCCCCCACACACACAAATCCACAAATTTTTTTCTGAATTTTTAAGTTTTTTTCGCTATGGCAATAAAATTTTACCATTTGTACAGTTTTTCAAGATGATTTCGAAAACATTATAGCATGACCTATATTTTTGACCTACTGACCTACTTTTTTGTTTTTTAGCTACAGCAATGAAATTTGGACCATGTGCACAGTTTTTCATTTCGATTTCAGAAATGTCATCGCATGACCTATATTTTTGACCTACCCTACTGACCTATTTTTAGCTCTGTCACGCAGTGACAGAGTGAGCTATTAGGATACCCTTGTGTCCGGCGTCCGTCGTCCGTCCGTCGTCCGTCGTCCGTCGTCAACATTTTCTTTAAATGACATCTCCTCCTAAACCCCTGGCCCAATTTTAAAATAACTTCATACTAATGGTCCTTAGATGTCCCTTTACCAAGTTTGCTCAAATGGTTCCGGTCCAATGCACAATATGGCTGTGAGGCCCTAAAAGGTGTTTTTAAAATGGAAATTTCAAAAATCTTCTTGTCTGAAATAACAAGGCCCAGAGCTTTCATATTTGGTATGAAGCATCATCTAGGGGACCTCTGTCAAGTTTGCTCAAATCATGACTTCCGGGGTCAAACTGGTTCAGCCCCGGGGGTAAATAGATTTTACTTAGAATTTATATAGGAAAAACTTCAAAAATCTTCTTCTCCAGAACCACAAAGCCTGGCGCTTAGATATTTTGCATGTAGCATTAACTAGTAGACTTCTACCAAGTTTGCTCAAATCATGATCCCCGGGGTCAAGTTGATCCCGCCCGGGGGTCAGTTAATTTTATATAGAGTTTATATAGGAAAAACTTCAAAAATCTTCTTCTCCAGAACCACAAAGGCTAGAGCTTAGATATTTTGCATGTAGCATAACCAAGTAGACCTTAACCAAGTTTGCTCAAATCATGATCCCCGGGGTCAGATTGACCCCGCCCCGGGGGTCAATTGATTTTATATAGAGTTTATATAGGAAAAACTTCAAAAATCTTCTTCTCCAGAACCACAAAGCCTGGAGTTTAGATATTTTGCATGTAGCATTACCTAGTAGACTTCTACCAAGTTTGCTCAAATCATGATCCCCGGGGTCAAGTTGACCCCGCCTGGGGGTCAATTGATTTTATATAGAGTTTATATAGGAAAAACTTCAAAAATCTTCTTCTCCAGAACCACAAAGCCTGGAGCTTAGATATTTTGCATGTAGCATTACCTAGTAGACCTTTACCAAGTTTGCTTAAATCATGATCCCCGGGGTCAAATTGACCCCGCCCCATAGTCAATTCATTTTATATATAGTTTATATAGGAAAAACTTCAAAAATCTTCTTCTCCAGAACTGCAGGCCTGGAGCTTAGATATTTTGCATGTAGCATTAACTAGTAGACTTCTACCAAGTTTGCTCAAATCATGATCCCCGGGGTCAAATTGACCCCGCCTGGGGGTCAGTTGATTTTATATAGAGTTTATATAGGAAAAACTTCAAAAAATCTTCTACTCCAGAACCAGAAAGCCTAGAGCTTAGAAATTTTGCATGTAGCATGACCTAGTAGACCTTAACCAAGTTTGCTCAAATCATGATCCCCCGGGTCAAATTGACCCCGCCCCATAGTCAATTCATTTTATATATAGTTTATATAGCCATCTGATCTTAGTCTGCAAAGTTTGCTTCGGTCTTCCCAACTGCTGAGTTCAGTACGTACAGTCCATGGTCTGTGGATCACCTATCTTGTGTGTCATAACGTGCTCTCAAATTCTGTACTGGTACAGAATTTACCAACACAGGTTAACTGCATACCATTATGTAACTTAAATACTGTCTCAAAATAGCATATACCCTAACACAAAAGTCACTTCTAGACTGTACATTTCTGAAGGAAACTACCTTCAGCCAAAATGAAAACATTACACCTGTTTCAGATATCCATATTTCAATTTGTACTTCATACAATAGTTTCATGTTAACTTACAAAGAAAAAAAAAATGTATCGAAAGTCTAATGACTTTGAAATGTTAACATTTTCCATGTATTTATCATCTAGACGAAATGAGGTAAACTGGAAATTATTAAAACAGTTCATGTAAAGTTAAAACTTCACCAATCAGCAAGTGTGGACACATGCCCTTCTTTCACCAATTCTCTCCTCATTATGTCTACAATATCGTTTCATGGTCTATCAGGTGAGCGATTCAGGGCCATCATGGCCCTCTTATTTGTCTTTGGAGCTATGGCAATGATATTTGGACCATATGTACAGGTTTTTGTTCCAATATCCAAAACGTCATCGCATGACCTATATTTTTGACCTGCTAACCTACTTTTTTGTTCTAAAGCTACAGCAATGAAATTTGGACTGTGTGTACAGCTTTTCGTTCCGATTTCAAAAATGTCATCTCATGACCTATATTTTGACCTACTGACTTACTTTTTGTTTTTGGAGCTATTGGTTCATTTCTGTGATATGCATCATTACATTCATAAAAATTTCTTTTATCTTTGAACCCAGGTGAGCGCTTTAGGGCCATTGGCCCTCTTGTTTTTTAAAATATGATGACAGAAAAAAACTATTTTATTTATAATGCTCACTAAAACACTGATTTTGGGACATCTCTGTTTTGCCATGGTCAGTTGTCCCAAACTCATACTCAGAAATATTTGTAGAGCCTTTGATTATATTATTATGCACCTATTTATGATTATATATTAAAGATGATCAAAGATATTAAAAATATGTTAATACTGAACACCTTTTGTTTGTTTAAACTCCCATTAAAAATACCCCAAAATGATTCATTTCATTGTAAGGATTAAAAAAATTTCGACATGCGGGAGGGGCATTACCCCCTTCCTGCACCCACCCCCTCACAGTTGCGCTTGGAAAATTCTCTGGGGAAGGGCCTGATATAGGGAATATTATGTTGTAGTGGCTGTCTGAGACCTTGTATTTTGCTACAAGTAGCATGGGGAAATTGATATCTCGCAAAACCGAAGGTTACTGCAACATTATTTTCCTTTTATTATAAACCTATAAATTTTAGACAACAAAAAAGACAAAATGATTCAATTTACTGAACTTTTATTTCACAAACAAAAATATCATTGAAAAATAAAATGGTGGATGAATACATCAGCTTTAATGACCTACTGTATATACATGTAAACAGTTGCAGACAACGTAGTTAAAATTATGAAGATTCTCTATTAAGTAGGACGTTATTTCATAAGAATTTGATGGAAGAGTACAATTTATGGATTTTTATGTTAAAAAATTGTAGTAGAATTCAATAGAACTCGTTAAATATGTTTGTTAATATTTTTTGACTGGGGGGGATTTTGTTACTAAAAATAGTAACGGATTCCCCGCAAGGTGCCTGTAGTATCGGTTCCGGCTTCCAAATACTATGTCAGGCACAACAAGGAGGGGAGCCAACCAAGAAAAATATTCTGGCACTTCCAAATATGGTACCGTACACGTATTTGACACTCATATAATACAGATTTTTCTATCTGTTGAAGCGTATTCGCGCTTCTAGATTTGGGTGTATTTCAGGAAAAAAATGTATAGGTATATAATGAAATGACGTATATAAAATTTTTTATTGACACCTTGGCATTGGGTTTGAATTCTGTATCATTGAAATTTACGCGATTTAAAGAAAATAGATTACTTTGATTTTAAGGAATGCCTTTTTAAACAATTTTTCTTGTCAGTATATAGGTATCATCATGACTATATACCGTATATACTCGGCCAAAAGTCGAGTTTTTAATCCCCAGAAAATGGCCTAATAAAAGGTCATTACTCGAAGTATGGGCGAGTCAGGTAAAGAAAATGAAAAAAATTATCAAACCTACTTGCCCGTATGACAGTCATATTTTTTACACTACACGGAGGTAACCCCGTAGCGTAATTACATCATTATTATTCAGCAGGCTTCTCTAATCAATAAAGAACTTATAAAATAGACTACCTTTGTTTTGTTTTATTAGTCTGCTTGGCAATATGACAAAGATATTTTCACACATCTGATTGACATGTAATAAACACACGACCATGTTGCAGTTGTTTTTGAGTGACTTCCCTTGTTTGTTGATAAAGTCTGTCCAGTGTCAGGGCTTTCCCGGTTGTATAATTGTATATCATACAGGTCCTTAAAGTTATGTAAACATAACAGCATTATGCTTTATTCAGAAATCAAAGGTGAGAACAATTACTGGCATTAATTTTTTTCATAATAACTCGTATAATTTCAGTGTGATAATTCCTGTTTGAAATTATTCATGTGCTTCGGTATTATATTTCTGTGTTTGTTTTTTTGTGCATTTTGAACGACCAGCAAGTTAAATAAAATATTAATTGAACGAATAATATTGACAGCAAACAACTGTGTCACTTTCAAATTATCCCTTCCAAAATGTCTTAAAACATACTGCCCGTATGTCTTCGGTATAATGAAACTACCGCACACCACTCTATCGACGTAGTTGCTTCCCTTTACTGTTGATAAGCATTTTGTATGATTGCATAAAATCAAAAAAATCCAACTCGACGTATGAAAGGGTCTAAGGAAAAATCATCAATTTTAACCTCAAAAACCCCTTCTCGACTAATGGTTGAGTCGACTTTTGGCTGAGTATATACGGTAGGTAATATTTAATAATTTTGTAGCATCTATGAATATTTGCCATTACAATGTATTTGAATTATACACTTTGTTATCCATATCATGGCAGTGTTTGTCAACCATCCATGTAACTATATCTGCCAATCTGTCAGTTCATCTGACCCTCCATACTAGTATTACTTCCATCACACTTGTGATCACTGATCCGTCTTGTTTATTATGCTCCCCAAAGGGAGAGCATATAGTCACCACCTTTTCCATCAGTCCATCCGTCCTTCACTATGTCCAGAGTATAACTTGAAAAGTATTTAAGGAATTTGATTGAAACTTTATACATTGATAGAGACCAATGAGAGAAATGCATTATCCAAGAACCATAATTCTACCTTGCATAATTTTTTAATTATCTCCCTAAAGTTAAATATGCTTGTCCTGAATATAACTCCTAAACTGTCAATGATATCTCATTGAAACTTCACACAGTTAATGAGATGAGTCAGTGAAAGTGCAGTGTCAAAGAACCATTACTCTAATATACTAAGTTTTTGAATTATCTTCCTTTAAAATGCTTAATAATGCTTGTCCGGATATTAATTTGAAAAGTATTGAAGGAATTTGATTAAAACTTCACACAGTCATAGATACTAGTGAGTGAAAGTGCACTGTTCAGTAACCATATGTCTGCCTTGCTTATTTTTTTAATTATCTCCCTTAATGATACTAAAAATGTCCATCCATCCTTTACTATGTCCAGAGAATAACTTGAAAAGTATTGAAAGAATTTGATTTAATCTAAACACATTGATAGAGACCAGTGAGAGGAAGTGCAGTGTCCAAGAAACATAGTCCTGCCCTGCAAAATTTTTTAATCATCTCCCGTAAGTTAATAATGTTTGTCTGGAATGTAACTCCTAAATTGTCAATGATATCTCATTGAAACTTCCCACAGTTATAGAGACTAGTCAGAGGAAGAGCATTGTCAAAGAACCATAACTCTAATTTACAGAACAGAAGGTAAATAAATTTGAAATTTATATTTTTAGTACCTTTCATCCTTAATATACACCTAAATCTTATTCATATCACAGGAAGGCAGATCGTGCACTTCGGCAAGATTGAAATTATACTATTGCCATTATCAAGGAACGAAATTATGATGTCACGAAATGAGAGTCTCAGTTAATCTTGTTGTGTATTTCTGCAACAATGGTGCCACCCATTAACTGGATGTAAAGCCAAATTTTGACTTGAAAAAATCATTTTTTAATGCAATGGCAGGCTGAAGATGTGCCTTTTATTTTCAAATATGAAATAACATAATTCATGAGATAGTTAAAATTATTCATTCGAATTTTTTGAAAGTTTGGTACCCTTTAAATAGATTTAGGCATACAGTTTCTTGTTCAAGTACGAGTTTAGTAGCCTTGGTATTTGCCTAAGACATTGTTGAAACAAAATTTGGTTTTCAACACAATCATGAAATACTGTTTAAAAAAGGACAAGATCGACGTCAGTGTTGTAAGATGTAAACTTTGCTCATTGGGCCTGTGCCTGTAGTTAAATAGCTATGTTGACCCTTAATCACTCTATCTACAGGCTTTTTCAGAACATTAACTAAAACATGTCAAGAGCCCAAAAATTTATAAAAAAAAAATAAAGACAAAAGTAGTTTGATAACAATTTCACACATTTAATTCTATGTCCACCATTTATGATAACAATTATTTCAGAATGGATACTCATTAAAATACATACTTAACAGGTCAGTTGGTCAGATCTCTTTGTTTGTCAAGTTAGTTGGTCTGTTGATGAAATGATTATATGATAAATCAAATATGCATTCATGATTACACAGTTTATGTTCTTATCATGTTCTTTTTTCATTTGATACATATTTTTAAAATTAAACTTCCCTTAAAGTTATGACAGTTATCTATATACGCTTAAATCAATGTTTCAGGAAGAATCAGTTTCAATTGCCTGTGCTGTCAGTTGTTTATATTGTGCTGTATCTATTTAGACTCTGGATACATTAAACACTTTGATTCTGGCAAACACTGAAACATACAGTCTGTTGTTTTTCTGGCAGTATGCAATACCACATGTTTCAAAGAGCCTTTCACTTTTATCCAGAAGAATCTTCCCTTTGGAGAGATCAGGTGATAATAGATGAACATTTTCTGATAACTGTCCACACACAAATACTGTCCCTGTCTCATCTACAGTCAGTTGCCTTGGTTTGTTCAGCTTATCATCCCTATATATGGCCTTGACCTGGCCATCTAAGGTCATACTTGTCACTGTGCAACCTTTCCAATCTGACACATATATAATTGTATTATCAGGACTGAGAGTCAGGAATTTAGGAGAGTTAAACAAACACTTGCCATTGTTATCTTTGTCAAAACATTTTAGTACTTGACCAGACATATTCAGTATCTGTACCTTCCCAGGGTCAGTGGAATAAGACAGTATAAGATTGTTATTACAGTAGGCAATACCATGGCACTTTTTACCAACTAGTATAACATCAGTACTGATCACAGACATAGAATCAGAGAATGTTATCATCCTGACAATGCCTTCATCAGGAAATGTAACGGCTGCTTTATTGTCATCAACTTTAGTGATGGCCCAGGGAATAGTAGGCATGTCTATCACATCATATGATTCAGTGTTGATGTGCAGATTCTTAAATATTTTCAGTTTTTTTTCCAAATAGTTTGTCATTACTAGCTTGTTTTCAGAAAGAAGACATAAACATAAAATAGTGATTGGCATGAAAGACTGCCTAAAGACAATATTTTTAAAAAATTTAGCAGTTTTCAATTCAAATGGCTCACATTCCTTGAAAGAGAAAAATTTTGTTTCAGATTCTAGAGTTTTAGTGGATATTTCTTTGTGAAGTGCCTCAATTTTGTAATATTGTATATCCTTCTTTTGTAAGTCAAGCATTTCTTTTTCCAGTTTTTCCAAAAGTTGATTTAAGTCTTTCATTTTAATAAATAATCTACATTTTTCACCAGATGCTTTTGTCTGTGTTAGATCACCTGATAATGATTTTAAGTCACTGGTCACAGACAAAGTCTTTTCCTCAAGTGCTTCCAAATATCCCCTTTGAACTTCCACTCTTTTCACAACATCTGTCTCAGAATGTACTAAATTCTTTACTAATGTCTTCTGGTCTTCTTCTAATGATTTAATTAACTTTGCCCTCTCAAGTTTCAATTTTGCTATAGTTTCTTCCATTTTCTTATCAAATTCATCAGTAACTTTTTTCTGATGTTGATTGTATGCATTTATAATTTGTTCTTTATGCTCCTTAATGGTTGCTTTTGCTTTTGCCTCCATAGTAAAAGATATATTGGCTTTTGCCTTTAATTTGTCTTTAATCTTTTCTATATCACTGGAAAGTGTGTCTAGATTGTCTTGAAGTTCTGTAAATTCTTTACTTTGTTCAATATCCTTAACTAAGGAAGGCAAATGCTGTATTTTGCTGCATGTTTTGTGGTCGCTATTTCTGCACTCCAGACAAGCTAAATTTTCACATTCAAAACAATAAAATTTAATCAGTTCCTTTGCATGTTTGGTGCACTTGACCAAATAGAAATCTTGGGGCATGTCATCCTGATCTTGAAGTGAATGGTTTCTGACGTGCCGCTTATGGTACTTAATACACAGTGCACACTTGTATTCAGCACAGTCCACACAAAACCCAATAGCAGGAACATACTTATTGTCATGTTTTTCACATTCTTCACAGTACATTTCTTGTACTTGATCAGATCCGTGTGTCACTGATGTGTCTAATTGTGTTTCATTTTTGTCTGCAGAGTGTTCTGACTCCTCCGTATTGTCAAGTTTTCCTTTCGATTCATTTGAAGAAATTCTGTTAGATGCCATTGTTGTCAATATTTTGAGCTTAAAATGGTATATCTCACCTGAATAGAGCACACATGATTAAAACAGCATGACATTTCATTAAAGATTTTTGTCCAACTTTAATGAATAAACATTTGTCTCATAAGATTCCTGATGAAAATACATGGTTCTGCATGTTGCAGATATTTTATACTCTTACTTTGGTCATATGATATACTGTATGTATATACTCGCTTATAAGGTGATTCTCCTATAAGATGTCGCCAAAAATCTTGTTGGAGAGGTCATCAGACCTCTCCACAGTGTTGGCTTTAATTGCTGGCGGCATCCATTTTTGCGTATCAAATTTTAGTTAATGATCTCATATTAAGCCTAAAATCATGAAAACCAGTCTACAAAGATTGTTATGCGCATGCTTCGAATCATAATACGAATTTATTTAAACGAAACCAAAATTTTACATCGGGTCAAAACGGCCCATGGTTAAAACGGCCCATTATGAACAGAACGTACAGAATAATTTTGTAATCCCTTAATTAAACACAACAAATACAATTATAGGGATGCATTTCTTATAATCTATGCTACTTTTTAAAAACTACAAATTCTAAATGCATTTTTTTCTGAGAAACTCATCAGCCTGTTGAACAAATTAATATTTAGCCATGGTCATGAAAAAATGAAAAATATTTTTACGAATTTCAGAGCATTTTTGACAAGTCCATTTCCTCGATTTGGATCAAATTTACGCCCTTTTAATATTTAGTCCAGCTTAACAGATACTATCGCTGATTATTTTGTAAAATATTTGGACTAAGAAAGGTGTAATAAAAGCTTGAAAGGGAAAACAAAGCTTAATGAGCCTAAAAAAGCAGCAGCTTAACATGGGAGTTCTGGCTTCAACAACTACATGCATTGTTGTAAAAGAGGGGGAGTAAGGCCTTAGGGGCTTATAAGAAGATCCCCAAGATTCTACAAGGTATGAAATATATGAGGTTATCTTAATTTGTTTCATTTATTTAAATGATAGATACGCCTCTATAAAAACATTTGAAATAACTAAATTATAGTCAGTTTCGGTCATTTTGCCTAATAAGGTATTAACTATTAATAATAGTTAGGTTACTAGTTTTTATAATTATTTAAGTCACAGACCTTTTAAAAAATTCAAAATGATCTTGGAAACAAGTAGATTCATTCTTTCAGTGACGACAGCTGCTGACCTCTCTTTGGCTTACTTTTTAAAGGAAGCCAACTTGTGATGTAAACTTTATCCACATTTCTAGTGCTATTAATTTGAAACTTAGTGCGAATGTTCACAAATAATTGTAGATGTGCGTGTGCATTTTTTATGCACTCCGCTTCCCCCAACCTATGGTTAAGATTTAAAATGCCAGGTGAGTGACCCAGGACTGTTCGGTGTACTTGTTTATAAAAAATTCAAATACATGAACTATAACCTATACTTCAAAAGTTCAAATGAGGTAAACTCAGGTGACCTCATAATGTTTTAAATTGTTGTTTTGTTTTTTACTGCAATGGAAATGCACTTGATTTTTAGCTCGTCTGTTTCGAAGAACAATTTAAAAGATAATCAATATGAAACTTCAAATGCTTGCTTATCATGACAAGAGGCTTTTGTAACATAAGGGGCATTGTTCTGAAAGCTATATTTTTGGAGTTATGTCCCTTTTTTAACTTACAACTTTGGTCAAAATTGCTTATTAAGTTAAATGTTTTCAAAACTATCAAAGGTATCAATATGAAACTTGGACTGCTTTTTTAAAATGACAAGAGGCAGTTGTAACAGAAGGGGCATTATTCTGAAAGCTATATTTTTGGAGTTATGTCCTTTTTTAACTGACAACTTTTGTCAAAATTGCTTATTAAGTTGACTGATCAAAGGTTTCAATATGAACAATATCAACTTTTCATCTAGCGCTCAGAATTGGCCCACTAAAATGAACGCTTTTAATTTTGTAACCCTAGGCAGTATGGTTACAAGGGTTACACAGTTGCATATGATACAGGGGCAATAAACTTGGTATGCTGGAAAAGATCAGCCTTCACTTTTTGCCACTGTCCACATTAAATGCCAAATGTAAATGAGCAGTGTTCAAATTACTGGTACATACAACCTGTTATGTAGTTACAGTAGTTACAATAAGTCACTTGTAGTGACTTGAAAAAAATGTCTTTGCATTTGCCAATTACGTGGTTACAATGGTTGCACTGGTTACAACAACTGATAATTGAAAATAAAAGCTGTACATTCATACTGTTCTGTAGTTACAATAGCTACAATCAGTTACAACTTAGTTCTTGTGTTTACGAGAAAGCATTTTTTTCTATCTACGTACCCTGGTTATGAGGTTACATTGGTTACACTGGTTACAACAACTACCGGTAATAATTGAAAATAAAAGCTGTACATTCATACTGTTATGTAGTTACGATAGTTACAATCAGTTTCGACCTGGTTATTGAGTTAATATTGTTGGATTTTTTCTGCGTACCCTGGTTACAATGGTTACACTAGTTACAACTGCCCATAGTGGAAAAATATAAGCTGTACATTGATTTTGCATTCATACGGTTACGTACAGTACACGCAGCGCGAACTTTGACAACGAACACCCGTCCCCGCGATTTTACTGTCCGCGTTGAAGACCAAAATGACCACCGCGTCGAGTGTTCATTTATATAAAACGCGGGGGTCAGCGCGGCCGTCCGCGGTGTTCAGTACCGCGCCATGTCGCGGCGTCGGGTCGTGGGGGTTTGCGGTGTCCGAAAAAACGAAGTCGCAACACAATTTTACTTTCCCCTATTTTTTTTTCAGATGAGTTACAAAAACATGTAATTATTACCAGTTGAAGTTGTTTCTTTTTCTTTTTAATACCCCATCATGTTAAACTTTTATTTGTTTACGTTCGATGTTTGGTTGTATGATTGAGGGTAACACAGCCGATTATGAATAGATTTACACACCTACATGCCATCTTGTTAACTTTAATTGCTGCAATTAATATATTTTCAAGTCTTCAATCGGTGCCGCGCTTGCGTTAATCCACTCGCAAATAAATTACACGCAAATAAATTACTAACGATCATCAAACTGCGAAAAGTTAATAGATCTAATTTAAATTGTCAAAATTCGAACAAATCCTCTCTAATTATGATGCATTTATGTACGCTCCTTTTTGTTTACGCAAAGAATGACCATTCAAAGCAGTTGCTTCCGGAAACAGCTGATCATATTTTCAGAAAATGAATTCTCTGTGTTTTTAGGTCATCACGTGTTTAACTTCTTTCGACATCTGTATCGTCTAGGCGCTTGGCAAAAATTATTGATCGATTTTGCTATATAGTAACAAGCGTTTTTCAAAAATTCCGAAAACGAAAGTACACAAAAAACCTACACCGCATGTGTACTTGAAATTCGGTTTTAATTTGACCAACTGAAGTTAGCCACAAAATACATGTAAGTAAAATAAGAATGAGTAAAAAGAAAACCACGTACGTGTACTGTACCCTGTATGTTTAAATGCAGTAATCTCCAAGTCAGAACATCGCGGGGACGCGCAGCGTTCGGTCACCGCGACACACGGGGATCATACCCCTCGGCGGTTGTCGCGGTGGTCATTTTAGCGGACACCCGAAATTTCGGGTGTTCAGTCCACCGCGACTGGCCACCCGGAGACGATACCGGCCCCTGCGACAATGTTAACAATGTCAAAGTCCGCGCTGCGTGTACTGTAGTTACAATAATAACAATCAGTTATCATCTTAGTTCTTGAAACTACAGTAACTGTATGAATGCACAGTTTTTATTTTCAATTATGGGCTGTTGTAACCAGTGTAACCATTGTAACCATGTAACAAGAGATTGTAGACAGAAAAAAACAACAACTATTTCATAAACTCAAGAACCAGGTTGTAACTGAACTCAAGAACTAAGTTGTAACTGATTGTAACTACAGTACAGTAACTCAAGAACCAGGTTGTAACTGAACTCAAGAACTAAGTTGTAACTGATGGTAACTACAGTTACTACGTAACAGTATGAATGTACAGCTCATATTTTCAATTATGGGCAGTTGTAACCGGTGTAACCATTGTAACCACTTAACCAGGGTATGCAGACAGAAAAAATACTAAATAATTAACTCAAGAATAACTGTATGAATGTACAGCTTTTGTTTTCAATTATGGCAGTTGTAACCAGTATAACTTCTGTAACTAAGTAACTTTACCTTACAGTTTAAAGACAGTCATGATTGATATTCGAATCTTAAAAGCTCTGTTTTACAGTGAAGTCATTTCTTTATCTTACAGTACGAGATGTAACCTCTGTAACCATACTGATTAGGGTTACAAAATTAAAAGCATTCGTTTTACTGGGCCAATTTTGTGCCCTATCTCTAAACTACAATGTATAATTAGCCCATGGTGATTGAACTGCAAACTGGCTTCCTTTCAGACCAGTTATTTTTAACCTCACTTTCACACCCACTTCTAAAACAGGTAGAAACATCAGCTTAAAATGCCCTTAAATAGCATATTTAAGCGAGTGTTTACAGTACCAATATTTGATACAGTGAGATCATATTAATTTTCGTGTCTTTGCCAAAAAGATACATGTACTTAATTTACATAAGTTTGTTTTACCTTGAAAGATATAATGTCACTGCAGTAATGAGAGATTTTTAAAGGGAAATAGCAGATGATATACTGCATATTTATTTTCAATGATTATAGAATGAAAACATAACTGATAATGAAATGAAAAACAGAAAATAAAAATACTTTAAGCTTTAAGACACTTAGAAAGTCTTCAGTTGAAATGAGTGGCTGTCCAGCTAAAAAAGATTTAGCAACAACTGCCTACATGTATATATATAGGCCATTTCCCAGGCTGATTAAGGCTGATTAAGCGCCCCGGCAGAGGGGCGTTGAATTTCATGATTCAAGTTACCGGGGCGCTTGAATTTCGGCTTGCATGTTGATTTTAGAGGCGGGGCGCTTGAATTTTTAGAGCAGCAGACGACTGCTTAATATCAGTGAATTGTTACTTGATATACACAGCAGCCGTCGTATTGTGTCATCAAGCAATAAATCCCGTGTTATGACAGGATGTATGGATAAACATGTGACTGCTAATAATGGGCTATATTTTGAAGAAATAGTTTTATGATCACATGTCATTAATTGCTCTTGATTGAAAATCGGTTGTTTGAGCTATTATAAGTTATACAGTCCGAGGCTGGGGACAATTTTTCTCATTTTGACAGTCAGAAATATAGGTCAACTGTCCAAAAACACAGCCCACAATAATAAACAGTCGATTTATAACCAGGTTAAAATTAATTTTGACATTCCATTAACACCATCTAAGTGAAAATATCTCTGATAGTCCGTGTGTCATCTGTTTTCGCGACCCCGTCGTATTTTTACTTTTTATTTAGAGAAAACTGCATCTTGTAGACACAGCAACCTTACAAAATATAATTTATTGATTACGATGAATGGTCAAGATTTGATAATTTGTACCAGTTATTTTCCTTTTTCATTAAGAAAGTTTCTTTTTTTCTCTTGAAAATTGCTGTCATTCATTGCCTTTAAAATATGTACTCAGTTCAACTTCAACTTATTACTGCCAAAAGTCCATACTGACTATACTAGGCAGTTTCTGTTGAAAGTTTCCATAAGACCATAAAGGTTTCCTTCCTTCTAAGTAGTTGTATCTGTATATTTTTTGTTTCTTTTTAGCTCACCTGGCACAAAGTGCCAGAGTGAGCTTTTGTCATACCCCTATGTCCGGTGTGCGTCGTGCTTCGTGAGGCATCAACAGTTTTCATTCAAACGACATCTCCTCTGAAACCACTGGGCCAAATTCAATGAAACATGCATGGGATGTTCCTTGCATGAAGCTTTTCCAAAGTTGTTCAAAGAATTCAATTCCATGCAGATCTCTGGTTGCTATGTCGATTTAAAGGAAAGACTTTGAAAATATTCTTGTCTGAAACCACAAGGCCTGGAGCTTAGATATTTGGTATGAGGCATCATCTGGTAGACCTCTACCAAGATTGTTCAAATAATGCCCCTGGGGTCTGAACTGGCCCCGCCCTGGGGGTCACTTGATTTACTTAAGAGTTATATAGGGACAACTTTAAAAATCTTTTTGTCAGAAACGGCAAGGCATGGAGCTTAGATATTTGGTGTTGAGCATTGTCTAGTAGACCTCTACCAAGATTGTTCAAATCATGGCCACGGGTCAAAACTGGCCCCGCCCAGGGGTCACATGTTTTACATAGAGTTATATATAAAAAAACTTTAAAAATCTTTTTGTCACAAACCGCAAGGCCTGAAGTTTAGATATTTGGTTGTATGCACTGTGACCACAGCTGGGTCATCCCCCCTTCACCTGGGGGTCACCCCCCCCCCCCCCCCCCACAAATCCACAAATTTTTTTCTGAATTTTTAAGTTTTTTTCGCTATGGCAATAAAATTTTACCATTTGTACAGTTTTTCAAGATGATTTCGAAAACATTATAGCATGACCTATATTTTTGACCTACTGACCTACTTTTTTGTTTTTTAGCTACAGCAATGAAATTTGGACCATGTGCACAGTTTTTCATTTCGATTTCAGAAATGTCATCGCATGACCTATATTTTTGACCTACCCTACTGACCTATTTTTTGTCTTTGGAGCTATGGCAATGATATTTGGACCATATGTACAGGTTTTTGTTCCAATATCCAAAACGTCATCGCATGACCTATATTTTTGACCTGCTAACCTACTTTTTTGTTCTAAAGCTACAGCAATGAAATTTGGACTGTGTGTACAGCTTTTCGTTCCGATTTCAAAAATGTCATCTCATGACCTATATTTTGACCTACTGACTTACTTTTTGTTTTTGGAGCTATTGGTTCATTTCTGTGATATGCATCATTACATTCATAAAAATTTCTTTTATCTTTGAACCCAGGTGAGCGCTTTAGGGCCATTGGCCCTCTTGTTTTTTAAAATATGATGACAGAAAAAAACTATTTTATTTATAATGCTCACTAAAACACTGATTTTGGGACATCTCTGTTTTGCCATGGTCAGTTGTCCCAAACTCATACTCAGAAATATTTGTAGAGCCTTTGATTATATTATTATGCACCTATTTATGATTATATATTAAAGATGATCAAAGATATTAAAAATATGTTAATACTGAACACCTTTTGTTTGTTTAAACTCCCATTAAAAATACCCCAAAATGATTCATTTCATTGTAAGGATTAAAAAAATTTCGACATGCGGGAGGGGCATTACCCCCTTCCTGCACCCACCCCCTCACAGTTGCGCTTGGAAAATTCTCTGGGGAAGGGCCTGATATAGGGAATATTATGTTGTAGTGGCTGTCTGAGACCTTGTATTTTGCTACAAGTAGCATGGGGAAATTGATATCTCGCAAAACCTAAGGTTACTGCAACATTATTTTCCTTTTATTATAAACCTATAAATTTTAGACAACAAAAAAGACAAAATGATTCAATTTACTGAACTTTTATTTCACAAACAAAAATATCATTGAAAAATAAAATGGTGGATGAATACATCAGCTTTAATGACCTACTGTATATACATGTAAACAGTTGCAGACAACGTAGTTAAAATTATGAAGATTCTCTATTAAGTAGGACGTTATTTCATAAGAATTTGATGGAAGAGTACAATTTATGGATTTTTATGTTAAAAAATTGTAGTAGAATTCAATAGAACTCGTTAAATATGTTTGTTAATATTTTTTGACTGGGGGGGATTTTGTTACTAAAAATAGTAACGGATTCCCCGCAAGGTGCCTGTAGTATCGGTTCCGGCTTCCAAATACTATGTCAGGCACAACAAGGAGGGGAGCCAACCAAGAAAAATATTCTGGCACTTCCAAATATGGTACCGTACACGTATTTGACACTCATATAATACAGATTTTTCTATCTGTTGAAGCGTATTCGCGCTTCTAGATTTGGGTGTATTTCAGGAAAAAAATGTATAGGTATATAATGAAATGACGTATATAAAATTTTTTATTGACACCTTGGCATTGGGTTTGAATTCTGTATCATTGAAATTTACGCGATTTAAAGAAAATAGATTACTTTGATTTTAAGGAATGCCTTTTTAAACAATTTTTCTTGTCAGTATATAGGTATCATCATGATTATATACCGTATATACTCGGCCAAAAGTCGAGTTTTTAATCCCCAGAAAATGGCCTAATAAAAGGTCATTACTCGAAGTATGGGCGAGTCAGGTAAAGAAAATGAAAAAAATTATCAAACCTACTTGCCCGTATGACAGTCATATTTTTTACACTACACGGAGGTAACCCCGTAGCGTAATTACATCATTATTATTCAGCAGGCTTCTCTAATCAATAAAGAACTTATAAAAGAGACTACCTTTGTTTTGTTTTATTAGTCTGCTTGGCAATATGACAAAGATATTTTCACACATCTGATTGACATGTAATAAACACACGACCATGTTGCAGTTGTTTTTGAGTGACTTCCCTTGTTTGTTGATAAAGTCTGTCCAGTGTCAGGGCTTTCCCGGTTGTATAATTGTATATCATACAGGTCCTTAAAGTTATGTAAACATAACAGCATTATGCTTTATTCAGAAATCAAAGGTGAGAACAATTACTGGCATTAATTTTTTTCATAATAACTCGTATAATTTCAGTGTGATAATTCCTGTTTGAAATTATTCATGTGCTTCGGTATTATATTTCTGTGTTTGTTTTTTTGTGCATTTTGAACGACCAGCAAGTTAAATAAAATATTAATTGAACGAATAATATTGACAGCAAACAACTGTGTCACTTTCAAATTATCCCTTCCAAAATGTCTTAAAACATACTGCCCGTATGTCTTCGGTATAATGAAACTACCGCACACCACTCTATCGACGTAGTTGCTTCCCTTTACTGTTGATAAGCATTTTGTACGATTGCATAAAATCAAAAAAATCCAACTCGACGTATGAAAGGGTCTAAGTAAAAATCATCAATTTTAACCTCAAAAACCCCTTCTCGACTAATGGTTGAGTCGACTTTTGGCTGAGTATATACGGTAGGTAATATTTAATAATTTTGTAGCATCTATGAATATTTGCCATTACAATGTATTTGAATTATACACTTTGTTATCCATATCATGGCAGTGTTTGTCAACCATCCATGTAACTATATCTGCCAATCTGTCAGTTCATCTGACCCTCCATACTAGTATTACTTCCATCACACTTGTGATCACTGATCCGTCTTGTTTATTATGCTCCCCAAAGGGAGAGCATATAGTCACCACCTTTTCCATCAGTCCATCCGTCCTTCACTATGTGCAGAGTATAACTTGAAAAGTATTTAAGGAATTTGATTGAAACTTTATACATTGATAGAGACCAATGAGAGAAATGCATTATCCAAGAACCATAATTCTACCTTGCATAATTTTTTAATTATCTCCCTAAAGTTAAATATGCTTGTCCTGAATATAACTCCTAAACTGTCAATGATATCTCATTGAAACTTCACACAGTTAATGAGATGAGTCAGTGAAAGTGCAGTGTCAAAGAACCATTACTCTAATGTACTAAGTTTTTGAATTATCTTCCTTTAAAATGCTTAATAATGCTTGTCCGGATATTAATTTGAAAAGTATTGAAGGAATTTGATTAAAACTTCACACAGTCATAGATACTAGTGAGTGAAAGTGCACTGTTCAGTAACCATATGTCTGCCTTGCTTATTTTTTTAATTATCTCCCTTAATGATACTAAAAATGTCCATCCATCCTTCACTATGTCCAGAGAATAACTTGAAAAGTATTGAAAGAATTTGATTTAATCTAAACACATTGATAGAGACCAGTGAGAGGAAGTGCAGTGTCCAAGAAACATAGTCCTGCCCTGCAAAATTTTTTAATCATCTCCCGTAAGTTAATAATGTTTGTCTGGAATGTAACTCCTAAATTGTCAATGATATCTCATTGAAACTTCCCACAGTTATAGAGACTAGTCAGAGGAAGAGCATTGTCAAAGAACCATAACTCTAATTTACAGAACAGAAGGTAAATAAATTTGAAATTTATATTTTTAGTACCTTTCATCCTTAATATACACCTAAATCTTATTCATATCACAGGAAGGCAGATCGTGCACTTCGGCAAGATTGAAATTATACTATCGCCATTATCAAGGAACGAAATTATGATGTCACGAAATGAGAGTCTCAGTTAATCTTGTTGTGTATTTCTGCAACAATGGTGCCACCCATTAACTGGATGTAAAGCCAAATTTTGACTTGAAAAAATCATTTTTTAATGCAATGGCAGGCTGAAGATGTGCCTTTTATTTTCAAATATGAAATAACATAATTCATGAGATAGTTAAAATTATTCATTCGAATTTTTTGAAAGTTTGGTACCCTTTAAATAGATTTAGGCATACAGTTTCTTGTTCAAGTACGAGTTTAGTAGCCTTGGTATTTGCCTAAGACATTGTTGAAACAAAATTTGGTTTTCAACACAATCATGAAATACTGTTTAAAAAAAGGACAAGATCGACGTCAGTGTTGTAAGATGTAAACTTTCTGCTCATTGGGCCTGTGCCTGTAGTTAAATAGCTATGTTGACCCTTAATCACTCTATCTACAGGCTTTTTCAGAACATTAACTAAAACATGTCAAGAGCCCAAAAATTTATTAAAAAAAATAAAGACAAAAGTAGTTTGATAACAATTTCACACATTTAATTCTATGTCCACCATTTATGATAACAATTATTTCAGAATGGATACTCATTAAAATACATACTTAACAGGTCAGTTGGTCAGATCTCTTTGTTTGTCAAGTTAGTTGGTCTGTTGATGAAATGATTATATGATAAATCAAATATGCATTCATAATTACACAGTTTATGTTCTTATCATGTTCTTTTTTCATTTGATACATATTTTTAAAATTAAACTTCCCTTAAAGTTATGACAGTTATCTATATACGCTTAAATCAATGTTTCAGGAAGAATCAGTTTCAATTGCCTGTGCTGTCAGTTGTTTATATTGTGCTGTATCTATTTAGACTCTGGATACATTAAACACTTTGATTCTGGCAAACACTGAAACATACAGTCTGTTGTTTTTCTGGCAGTATGCAATACCACATGTTTCAAAGAGCCTTTCACTTTTATCCAGAAGAATCTTCCCTTTGGAGAGATCAGGTGATAATAGATGAACATTTTCTGATAACTGTCCACACACAAATACTGTCCCTGTCTCATCTACAGTCAGTTGCCTTGGTTTGTTCAGCTTATCATCCCTATATATGGCCTTGACCTGGCCATCTAAGGTCATACTTGTCACTGTGCAACCTTTCCAATCTGACACATATATAATTGTATTATCAGGACTGAGAGTCAGGAATTTAGGAGAGTTAAACAAACACTTGCCATTGTTATCTTTGTCAAAACATTTTAGTACTTGACCAGACATATTCAGTATCTGTACCTTCCCAGGGTCAGTGGAATAAGACAGTATAAGATTGTTATTACAGTAGGCAATACCATGGCACTTTTTACCAACTAGTATAACATCAGTACTGATCACAGACATAGAATCAGAGAATGTTATCAACCTGACAATGCCTTCATCAGGAAATGTAACAGCCGCTTTATTGTCATCAACTTTAATGATGGCCCAGGGAATAGTAGGCATGTCTATCACATCATATGATTCAGTGTTGATGTGCAGATTCTTAAATATTTTCAGTTTTTTTTCCAAATAGTTTGTCATTACTAGCTTGTTTTCAGAAAGAAGACATAAACATAAAATAGTGATTGGCATGAAAGACTGCCTAAAGACAATATTTTTAAAAAATTTAGCAGTTTTCAATTCAAATGGCTCACATTCCTTGAAAGAGAAAAATTTTGTTTCAGATTCTAGAGTTTTAGTGGATACTTCTTTGTGAAGTGCCTCAATTTTGTAATATTGTATATCCTTCTTTTGTAAGTCAAGCATTTCTTTTTCCAGTTTTTCCAAAAGTTGATTTAAGTCTTTCATTTTAATAAATAATCTACATTTTTCACCAGATGCTTTTGTCTGTGTTAGATCACCTGATAATGATTTTAAGTCACTGGTCACAGACAAAGTCTTTTCCTCAAGTGCTTCCAAATATCCCCTTTGAACTTCCACTCTTTTCACAACATCTGTCTCAGAATGTACTAAATTCTTTACTAATGTCTTCTGGTTTTCTTCTAATGATTTAATTAACTTTGCCCTTTCAAGTTTCAATTTTGCTATAGTTTCTTCCATTTTCTTATCAAATTCATCAGTAACTTTTTTCTGATGTTGATTGTATGCATTTATAATTTGTTCTTTATGCTCCTTAATGGTTGCTTTTGCTTTTTCCTCCATAGTAAAAGATATATTGGCTTTTGCCTCTAATGTATCTTTAACCTTTTCTATACTGTTGGAAAGTGTTTTTAGATTGTCTTGAAGTTCTGCTAATTCTTTACTTTGTTCAACATCCTTAACTAAGGAAGGCAAATGCTGTATTTTGCTGCATGTTTTGTGGTCGCTATTTCTGCACTCCAGACAAGCTAAATTTTCACATTCAAAACAATAAAATTTAATCAGTTCCTTTGCATGTTTGGTGCACTTGACCAAATAGAAATCTTGGGGCATGTCATCCTGATCTTGAAGTGAATGGTTTCTGAAGTGCCGCTTATGGTAATTAATACACAGTGCACACTTGTATTCAACACAGTCCACACAAAACCCTTTTGCAGGTACATACTTATTGTCATGTTTTTCGCATTCTTCACAGTACATTTCTTGTACTTGATCAGATCCCTGTGTCACTGATGTGTCTAGTTGTGTTTCATTTTTGTTAGCAGAGTGTTCTGACTCCTCTGTATCGTCAAGTTTTCCTTTCGATTCATTTGAAGAAATTTTGTTAGATGCCATTGTTGTCAGTATTTTGAGCTTAAAATGGTATATCTCACCTGAAAAGAGCACACATAATTAAAACAGCATGACATTTCATTAAAGATTTATATCCAACTTTAATGAATTAATGTTTGTCTCATAAGATTCCTCATGAAAATACATGGTTCTGCATATTGCAGATATTTTATACTCTTACTTTGGTCATATGATATACCGTATATACTCGCTTATTAGGTGATATTTCTATAAGATGTCACCATAAATCTTGTGATGTGAACTTTAGCTGTTAATTTGAAACTTAGTGTGTATGTTCACCAATGATTGTAGATGTGCGTGTGCATTTTTAATGCACTCCCCTTCCCATGACCTATGGTTACAATGTAAAATGCTAGGTGAGCGCCCCAGGACCATTTGGTCTACTTGTTTATAAAAAATTCAAATACATGAACTATAACCTATACTTGAAATGTAGTAAACTCAGGTGACCTCATAATGTGTAAAATTGTTGTTGTTTTTTTGACTGGAATGGTAATGCACTTGATTTTTAGCTCGTCTGTTTCGAAGAAAAAGTCCAGCTATTATGATCGCTATGTCGTCGTTGTCCTTGTCGTCGTGCAAACACTTTAATGTTACCCATTACTTAAACAATTAAAAAAGTATCAGTATGAAACTTTGAATGCTTGCTTATCATGACAAGGGACATTTGTAACACCAGGGACATTATTTTGAAAGCTATATTTTTGGAGTTATGCCCCTTTTTAACTTACAATTTTTGTCTAAATTGCTTTTTAAGTTGAATGATTTCCAAACTATCAAAGGTATCAATATGAAACTTGGACTGCTTGCTTATCATGACAAGAGGCAGTTGTAACAGAAGGGGCATTATTCTGAAAGCTACATGTTTGGAGGTATGTCCCTTTTTAACTTACAGTTTTTGGCAAAATTGCTTATTAAGTTGAATATTTTCTAAACTATCAAAGGTATCAATATGAAACTTGGACTACATTTTTGGAGGTATGTCCCTTTTTAACTTTTGTCAAAATTGCTTGTATTAAGATCAAAGGTATCAATATGAACAATATCAACATCTTGACATGAAATGTCAGAGGTATATAGACCTCCTTCAGGAGTAGTGCACAAGAACCATAACTATGGCCCCCATTGTCAACATGTAAAACAGACGAGCATTGGCGTTGCTCTGAGGAGCTCTTGTTTATATAATTCTACCTCCCAAAACAAATTGTACACACATGCTTTTTGGCATATAGGCAGCACCACCACAGATGTCAGTTAAGTAACTGACAATAAACTAAAATTAGCCTATGGTGATTGAACTGCAAACTGGCTACCTTTCAGACCAGTTATTTTTGGTCCCACTTTCATGCACACCCACTTCTAAAACAGGTAGAAACATCAGCTTAAAATGCCCTTCAATATCGTCTTTAAGCGAGTATATACGGTGCAATATTTGATAAAGTGAGGTCATATTTGGTATCTAATATTAATGTACTTGACATAAAATTTATTTTACCTTGAAAAACACAGGTGTACACTGCAGAAGTGAAAGAGGGATATAAATGCGTGTACCCTGCAGATAACGGATGATATACTGCATAGTGATTCTGCTGACTATAGAATGAAGTCATTATTGATAATTTAATGAAAAACACAAAATAAAAAATACTTTAAGCTTTAAGACACTTACAAAGTCTTTAATTGAAATGAATGGCTATCCAGCTAATAAAAGATTCAACAGTATAAAGACAATTTTTTCTTGTTAGTTTATAGGTATCATATAGGGAATATTTGATAATTGTGTAGCATCTATGAATATTTGTCATTACAATGTATTTGAATTATACACTTGTTAGCGCCATTACTTCAAGTCAAGTAAATTTTATTTATAAGTCGGATTCATATAACAATAAAAACATACCGGTAAGCTCTGATGAGCTTTTTACACCGAAAACTTAAAAAAGTCATCAACATGAAGGCAGTTTTGTGTTATAAACCATCTGTCAGTCTCTGCCAAATATTATGAATTATATTATTTTGACTTCCTTTATTTTTTTCATTTCTTGCTTTGTGACTAAGTGCAAAATGACATAAATTGAAATAACTTGGCACCTTGATGTTCATCAGATGCAGCTCTTCAGGTCAGTCAAACATTGATGCACAAAACCATAAAAAGAGCTACTGTAAAAATTCCATTTATAGCCCGGGCTTTTATTAGAATCAAAGATTGTTTGAAAGTTGGGGATGGGCGTTAATTGGAGACACATCTTCACAAGACAGACCGATTTTCTAAGCAGGGCTTTGTAAATCCACTCCCCCTCATAATTACAAGAAGAAATCGAATCCGGTGAAAGAGCAGATGTTGACTTATTGCAGACAACGCTAAAATCTGTTCATTTTCCCAATTACTGTACATGCAGACTCCGGTATGTGTGAAAGTTTGCCGAGAACGGGAATGAAAAATAAGCCTCGCGCATGATATTTTCTACTTTCTTACGGCAAAAAGAAGGGAAATAAAAGTAAAATAAAAGGGAAATAAGTAAAATTGAATCGTAAAGGTAAGCTCAATTTTGTTCAAATTGTGGGATGGGCATTAAAAAGGGGCTGTTGATTTTTCAACTTAGGGCTGAAAAATGGCCGTTTTTTATCCAAAATATGGGGGGTAGGAGTCTATTAGAGAATGGGCTATAAATTGAATTTTTACGGTATATCCTAAGTGTTAATGGTAGCAGAAGTAGTAGTCACTTAAACTTCTGAAATAATTTGAAAATATCACCTATTTTCACAATTCCATATTAAGAAATTATTTTTAATGACTCGTACTTTTGATAAAATAGAGAATTTGGCTGCTGAATATTTTGTTTGAAACCAGTGATTTTGATGGTAATTTTGGTGAAGTTACATTGTTTGCAACACAAAAGCCATTTCTGCAGTTTACATGACTTGTCATTCCTCTTAAATAGCACTTATAAACATTGTACTCTTCGGGGCATTTGTCACACACAGTTTCAGTACTGTTTGTAGCTCACACGAGCTAGAAGTGCTCAGGAGTGAGCTGTTGTGATTGGTAACTGTCCATTTGACTCCCGTCATGTAGCCCTTAGTCACACTACTTTGTTCTTAAAAACATAGCTCACAGAAGGTTGGGCCTGTTTTTACTTGTTTGACAGTATTGAAATCGTAGAGAATTATGTCTCCCCCCAAAAATGGGGGAGACATATTGTTTTTCCCCTGGTTGTCCGTCCGTCCGTCTGTCCGTCACAAAATCGTGTCCGCTCTGTATCTTCCAAAGCCCTTGAAAGATTTTTACGAAACTTGGGTCAGATGTTCACTTCATCAAGACGACGTGCAGAACCCACTTTGCGGGTGTGGTGTCTCAAGGTCAAGGTCACACTTGGAGGTTAAATGTCAAATGCCACAAAATTTTGTCCGCTCTGTATCTTCAAAAGCCTTTGAAGGATTTTTATGAAACTTGGGTCAGATGTTCACCTTATCAAGGTGACGTGCAGAACCCTCTTTGCGGGTGTGGTGTCTCAAGGTCAAGGTCACACTTGGAGGTTTAATGTCAAATGCCCCAAAACTGTGTCCGCTCTGTATCTTCAAAAGCCCTTGAAGGATTTTTATGAAACTTGGGTCAGATGTTCACCTCATCGGGGGAGACATATTGTTTTTCCCCGGTTGTCTGTCTGTCCGTCCGTCTGTCCGTCACAAAATCTTGTCAGCTCTGTATCTACCAAAGCCCTTGAAGGATTTTTATGAAACTTGGGTCAGATGTTCACTTCATCAAGGCGACATGCAGAACCCACTTTGCGGCTGTGGTGTCTCAAGGTCAAGGTCACACTTGGAGGTTAAATGTCAAATGCCACAAAATTTTGTCCGCTCTGTATCTTCAAAAGCCTTTGAAGGATTTTTATGAAACTTGGGTCAGATGTTCACCTTATCAAGGTGACGTGCAGAACCCACTTTGCGGGTGTGGTGTCTCAAGGTCAAGGTCACACTTGGAGGTTTAATGTCAAATGCCCCAAAACTGTGTCCGCTCTGTATCTTCAAAAGCCCTTGAAGGATTTTTATGAAACTTGGGTCAGATGTTCACTTCATCAAGGCGACATGCAGAACCCACTTTGTAGGTGTGGTGTCTCAAGGTCAAGGTCACACTTGGAGGTTAAATGTCAAATGCCACAAAATTGTGTCCACTCTGTATCTTCAAAAGCCTTTGAAGGATTTTTATGAAACTTGGGTCAGATGTTCACCTCATCATGGTGACATGCAGAACCCACTTTGAGGGTGTGGTGTCTCAAGGTCAAGGTCACACTTGGAGGTTAAATGTCAAATTTTACAATTGTCTGATTCAATACTGCCTGCAGCAACTGGCTGGGGGGAGACATAGGTTTTTGTTCAATCAAAAACCATTTCTAGTTTTCTTCTCAGAAACTGCTTGCTGGATTACAAAATCAACATGTACTTGGGTGACTGATTGAGGTAACTCACTGATACCTCAAAACTATCGTGAATTTTTATCTTCATTTTAATTTGTATCTTTATATGGTCAAGAACACACCTAAAATTTTCACTTCCAGTTTTCACAATTTAGATATACATTGCAAAACCAAATTGGTCATTTTATGCAGTATTGTATAATAACCAATATAATATTAGAAATTACTCATTTTCATTGATGTCAGCATTTGTGGAACAGCCAGATAAATGCGTGTTTTAAGTGTCTTTATTTTGCTCCATTACCTCTCTGTCAATTAGTTATGGAGTAGAGACATAGTATAAATTTTTTGTAATCTCTATGTTTTTCTTGGTTCAGAATAAGACCACAGTCAAAATAACTTATGATTTTGTAGTAGACTGTGTATAACACAAATTTTACTGTTAATGATATTAATATCTTTTTTAGTGTTTGACGGCATTCCTAGAACAAAGCACCAGATAGACATATCAAGTGGTGGACTGCTGGGAGAGGCTGCAAGGGAAGGTAATATTATAATTGTTTATTTTATATTGAAAACTTTACTCTAGTTAAGTCTTGTCATTTCCTTCCCTGAAAAGGAAAAGGACATTTTTATGAATTTGATACAAACCTGTAGTATCTTTTTTTTTCCCCTGCAAAGCATATTTTACTGGGGTGGGAGTGGGGTGATAAAGGATCATGTTAATATTGGTTGGATGGTCCATTGCAGAAATCTTGTGACCTTAACTATTTCCACATTTATAGGACTACCAATTTGAACCTTAGTCTGCATGTTCACTAATAGGTGTAGATATGCATGAAACATTCTATATTTGCCCTTTTCTTCTGACTAGGCTGTATTTGCAGGGGTATTAATCACATTCAGTGATATCTGTAGTTGGTTTTATATTTAGTGACAAAAGTTTTGAGAAGTCTATGTATTATAATGTTAAAACAGTACAGTTTTTATTGTCATGTTTCTATACATAAAATTTTAAGCAGTCTTCATGTTCTCAAGACTTTGAAAATGGCCAGTCTAGCCATTTAATATTTCTATTCCTGAACGGGTTAACAAATTGTTGAGGTCAGCATTTAATCCTTTACTTTTATCGTACCTAGAAATTTTCATCTCAGTTTTGCTTCCCATCACATCAAACAGAGATGTTCTATTCTTACGATGTTTTTACAAAAAAATATCAATTATCTCAATTTGATTGTCAACTTTGAGCACAAAGAATCTAAAAAAAAATCAGTTTTAATGGCTCTGGCTAAGTATATAAGGATGAGATGGAATGATTATGTGTTTCAGCAAACAAAACTAAGATATTTTATGGTCTTCTGAAAGAACCAGACATCAATATACCAGCAGAGGAGGATGACGATGGAGGCGGGGAGGGAGAGGATAAACCAAAAGCAAGTATTTTGTTTATTTGTAAAGAAGTTTCCACTTAAAAGGCATGTTGTTTAAAGAAATTATGCTTTAGTCAGGATCTTAGAAACTTTACGATTTACTGATTGTCAGTTTTGTTACACAACTTTATTTAATAGATATTCGTGAACTTCGAAGGAGATTTTATGACTGGATCTGAATCTCACGTCAGCTGGTCTTTCATGCACCAGGTCACTTTTGACCTCCATTCATTTAACTTTTAGGACATTATCAGTCTATGTTTCACTATCAATTTTTTATGCCCCAACTCTTTGGGGGGGGGGCATTTAGATTTGCCCTTGTCCGTCCATCCGTCCGTCCCAAAAAGTTGTGTCGCCTGTAGCTCCAAAATCACAGGAGCTAGAGTCAAGAAACTTTACAGAAATGATGATCAGCATGTGAAGTTGTGCACCTGGTGTTTCCCATATAGCTTTATTTGGAACTGTTACAGTTATGGCCCCTTACTTAGTCAAAAATAGTAATTTTCAATTTGTGTCGCCTGTACCTGCAAAAGCGCTGCAAGAAACTTTACAGGAATGTTGATCAGCATGTGAAGTTGTGCACCTGGGGTTTCCCATATAGATTTATTCAGAATTGTTAGAGTTATGGCCCTTACATACTCAAAGTTTGCAATTTTCAACTTGTGTCACCTGTAACTGCAAAACCGCTGGAGCTAGAATCACCCAGTTCTGAGCAGTGTTGACATCCCATGTCTGACTGAAGCAAATGTCTATAAGAATCAAGTACTGTAGCATCAGCGTGTTGGGTGGAGCTTGACATGTTTGCCTATGTCACGGGAAGACAACTGCCATGGTTTGTTGTTCTACACACAAGATTTGTTTCACATCAACCTCATATGGAACAAGTGTCAGTTACCATCTGATCAGTGCTCTGTCCAAGGTCATTCTGTCTTCTCTATAGATCTCCATCCTTGAACATAACAGACTTTATTAATGATCTAACACATATTGCAGACCAAACTTCTCCAGATGTACTGCTTGGAGATTTCAAGTTAGCTTTTAATTCTACAAATTATACAAGACTGTCACAGAAATTGAATAACAGTTACTATTCCTAGTGTGTGCAGCTCCCAACTCACAGAGGTGGTTCTACACTTGATCTTGTCTACATACAGAATAATATTCTACAGCCCAGATTATCTTGCCTGTCAACCTACTTCTCAGACCACAGCATTGTTGCCCTACAGTTTGATACCTAAAAAATTTTCCTTCTTCTTAGTGAGTTTAACACTGTTCCAATGGTCAAATTGCAGACTCAGTTTGATTGAGCATGTTCATGGACAGTAATGGAAAATGCAAGTTACTGTCCAGGCCCGTTAGCACCAGCTTAAGCAGAATTGGTGAAATTTTGTTCCAACAATTGCTTAAAATTGTTTGCTATTTAGATGGCAATGGACATTTTATAAACTTACAGAACATATAACTTAGGAACTTAGTACAAATTAGATATGAAAACACCTGTTTACCAACTGCAAACTCCAAGAATGTCCAACTATGCATACAGAACTGTGAAGGATAATATTCATCCATTGGTCAGTGTTGGAGACAGTATTTTGAGTCTTCACACCACAACAGGTTTCTTATAGTTGTCATTTTGTTAAACCAATCTTATTAATGATTCAGCCTGTATGACTATGTCATGGCCATATTGCTAGCTATATGAGTAGCTAGGTTGAGTGCGGGCATCTGTGTCCTATGGACACATTTCTAGTTCATTGTACATTTAGGTAGTTTGATTAGATCTATATTAGATTATTTCCACGATTTCATATGACTGTGTGTTATGTAAGAGAAACGTAACTTCCTTTATTAAGTTAGCAAAGAAAGCATTTAAAGTGTGTGTCATATAAAAGAAGTGTTTATTAGCAACCAAGACATTTTCTGTACTAAAATGTCTGCATACCACAAATATGTCATGATGGTAAACCTTTCCATCACTGTTAGCTTAAAAATTCTTATGAAAAAGTCTGTTTAATCCCCTGATATGGTTCAAAATTAATGATTAAGTTTTGTCCTAAAACCTTTTTAAACACAGTCAGCAAAGATAAAATAGATCTATTAAAATAATGGATTGATTGCCATTATAGTGTATGGTAATGCTCAGACTATGTAAATCAGTCAATGAATTGTCTCAGGGGAAGCAACTTTTATCAGAAAAAAACAGGAAGTAAGATTAATTCATTTAGAGTGACTTCCCTTAGGTGAAATGAAAACATGTCAACATGGACAAGAAAATGTGAAAATTGTATGCTAAGATTTTTCATTGTTTTTTGGAATATTGGAAGTGTGGCTGCTTCTGTAACATTTAAAGCTGATTTTATTGTAAAATATTAGGTTATGAAGTTGTGAAAATCAAATGTCACATTGCAACTGTACAGTATAATGGAATAAATATTGCAAAACCTTTGGTCATGATGATATCCAAAAGTGTTAGTTTCCTTGCATTTTTGTATTTCCTACAAGGAATACCATATGGACTGCAGTCCAGATTTCTACCACTGTATTTTAGAAGCCATGGCATGTCGTTATCAAATATTGGATATTTTAAACTTTTATTGATCCCATGGGTGTCAAAAGCACTCTGGGCCCCGTTGGTGGATCATTATGGAACTAAAAAGATCTGGTTGAGTTACAGTATGTTTGGTCTTTGCATAACATGCATTCTCGGCTCATTCACAAGCCCAGAGTTCATTCTGCAAATAGCAACTGTATTACTACTTTTCAATCTACTTACTGCAACTCAGGACATAGCAGTTGATGGATTAGCAATTCAGATTTTAACTACTTCAGAGTTAGCATCAGGAAACATTGCACAGGTTGTTGGATATAAATTTGGCGCTGTTTTTAGTGGTGGTTTTCTGTCGTGGTTGAGTGATCTCAACTGGGCAGCTCTATTTATTGGACTGGCTGGTGTGTACTTGGTAGCATACTTTATTGTGGAAAGAGTTGTTCCTGATTGCTCTCAAAACCGAGGTGAAACTATGTACTATGATGTCAGCAAATCAGAAAATAAAAAAGAAGAGCCTAGTTCTGAAACAGATACAAGTGTTAAGACTAGAAGTAAAGAACACTGGATAGTGGATCATATAAGAATGGTTCTGGCTTCGGATGAAACTAGATGGACATTGCTTTATGTGTTTGTCTATAAACTAGGTAAGATTTTGAAAGTATATAGCTGTAACAGTAGACTAAGTGACCAAAATGAGTGACATTTTGATAAAACTGCAAAAATTCTCCTTCTGGTTCAAGTTTTGATCAGAACTCTAGAGGGAGCTACATGTACATGTAGTACTGTTCATGATGACATCGGCAAGTAGTTTTTGTCTTCTCGTGTATATTTTTCTTTCCTATAACTTTGTATTAAAATGTAACAATTGGTTACACAATGCTATGTATTATTGAAGCCGCAAGTAAAATTTCGCCACACAAAACAAAAAATCTTATAGAAATTGGATATAGTTACAGCCTTTGGAAAAGTATTTTGTTTTAACCTCATTTTATTAGCACTAAGTGTGCATACAAAAGGAATACCTTACACTGTCAAAGGGAAGGGATGAACCTGAAATTCAGACATATAAGAAGAAAGTTTCAATAACAGTTATTATTATAAAACTTGAAATAAATAAAATTTTAAAACTGTATTTTGTTATAGGTGAACAAGGTGCTTTAACAATGATACCCCTGTTCTTGGTTGATCACCGGATTTCATCTTCATCAGTAGGGTTCTGGACAGGCTTAATAGGTCAAGGGGTTTCCATCTTAGGTTCATTCCTTGGGGGATGGCTCATATCATGGTTCTGGTAAGTATGCTTTGATTGTTAGACTTATTGTTGGTACAGCAATACAGTTGGTTTGGTTTGGTATTATTGGGGTTTAATGCCAGTCAGTCCACCTAACCAGTATTCCTGGGTTTCCAACCAGTTTACTAACCAATTTCTCCACAAGTGACTGACTACTTCCTCACTTGCTTCAGAGGTGAGGGACAAATGACTTATAGATGCATTGTCTGAGATCAGTTATCACAGAGAAGTTTGCCAGCCCTGATGGGGATCGAACCTGGATCATCAAGGTTGACAATCCTGAGCTAGTGGGGCTGGCTACAGCAATATAAAATTAATATCAAGTCAGAATGGCATAAGAAAGTGACATTAATTTTGCTTTTCAGACTTGGAATAAATCTTGTATCATAAGCTTAGGCTCTTGACATTTTCTTTTACATATGATATGAAGTTTGCATATAAAAAAATATCACCATGAGTTTTAGATGGTCTCAGATGAATTTATTGAGAAGCTTTTTCAGAAAGGATGTTTTTATAGGGATAGACATGTGATATAGTTGGATTTAAAATGCCTGTCATTTTAGATGGTAATTCATTACTTAATGGATTGTTGTAAAAAGCAATCAGGTGTAAAAGAACCATGGATCATGATGTCATCATTGCTCCTTATCCATGCAAAACCTACATTATAACCTACATACGTTAAAAAATATGATTTTCTTAACTTCATGGTTTATTTCTTAAGGTCACTGACTTGTAATCACCAAACCTCTCACTGATACAAGTAGAAGATTTAAAACATGCCACTGATCATCACCATTTATATATTATTAAGTTTGTAAATTCTGAGAAAGTTGGGATTATATTATTAGTTCTTTCTTAGGAACATCACTACTGCTCACCTGATATGCCTTTGACTGTTTTAGAATGACAAATACATGTAAGAAAAAGTAAAAAGCAGTATTTGATGTTGTTTTCAGGTACACTCCACACAAAGTGTTGATGTTTTGTTCAATGCTAAGACCAGTGCTTCTTACATCATTTGTGGTTCTAATTGCATTGTGGCCAAAGGGCAATATTGCATTCCAACAAAATTACTATGGTAAGATTTTAGCATACTTTTTTACAAGCAAGAATTCCTATATTAGCTCACTGAGCACAAATTGCTCTTTTCTGATCAGTCTTTGTCCGTCCGTCTGTCCATCCGTCGTCAACTTTTCGTTCAAACGACATCTCCTCTAAAAACCATTGGGCCTGATTTAATGAAACTTGCCTGGGATGTTCCTTGGGTGAAGCTCTTCCATGATTGTTCAAATGGTTCTGGTCCATTGCATTTCTGGTTCACTGGAGTTAAAATTAGATTTTAAAAGTTGGATCTTTAAAAATCTTCTTCTCAAAAACCTCAAGGTCTGGAGCTTAGATATTTGGTATGAAGTATCATCTAGTGGACCTCTACTAAATTTGTTCAAATTATGACCCTGGGGTCAAAACTGACCCCACCCCAGGGGTCAGATGATTTTACATAGATTTTTATAGGGAAAACTTAAAAATCTTCTTGTCAGATACCACAAGGCTTAGAGTTAAGATATTTAGTGTACAACATTGTCTAGTGGACCTTTACCAAGTTTGTTCAAATCATAACCCCTGGGTCAAATAAGGCCCCGCCCCAGGGATCACATGTTTTACATAGAGTTATATAGGACAAATTTTGAAAATCTTCTTGTCAGAAACCACAAGGCCTAGAGTTTAGATAATTAGTGTGCAGCATTGTCTAGTGGACCTTTACCAAGTTTTTTCAAATCATGACCCTCGGGTCAAAACTGGCCCCACCCGGTGGCAGGGGGTTGACATTTGATTTTACACAAGGACTTATATAGGAAAAACTTAAAAAATTGCTGCTCTGAAACACCAAAGGACTAGATCTTCAATTGAACATTGTTATGGAGACATATTGTTTTTTGTTTTTGCCCTGTCCATGGGTGTCTATTTGTCTGTCTGTCACACTTTGTTTCCTTTCAATTACTTGAGTACCAGTTGACCCAAAGCCTTCAAACTTCACAGGGTTATTACCCTTACTGAGTAGAAAAAAAACGGCTTTTGTTTTTTGGGTCAGTAGGTCAAAGGTCAAGGTCAGAGGGACCTCTAGTGTGAAAACTGTTTCCACTCAATAACAGGAGTACCATTTCACCCAGAGCTTTCAAACTTCATAGGATGATTGCTTTTACTAAATAGTAGAACCATATTGTTTTTGGGGCTAGTATGTCAAAGGTCAAGGTCACAGGGACCTGCATAGCGAAAAGTTTTTCTGCAGAGTAACTGTAGTACCATTACACCCAGAGCCTTCAAACTTTATAGGATAATTGTATTATAAGAACTCTATTGTTTTTAGGGTCAATACATGTAGGTCAAAGGTTAAGTTCACAGGGACCTCTAGAGTGAAAACTGTTTCTGCTCAGTAACTGGAGTACCATTTTACCTAGAGCCTTCAAACTTCATAGGATGATTGTCTTTAGTCAGCAAAAGAACCCTATCATTTTTGGGGTCAGTAGGTCAAAAGTCAAGGTCACAGGGACCTGTAGAGTGAAAGCTATTTCTGCTCAGTAACTGAAGTACAATTTTACCCAGAACATTCAAACTTCATAGGGTAATTATATTAGAAGAACCCTATTGTTTTTGGGGTCTGTAGGTCCAAGGTCAAGTTCACTGGGACCTGTAGATTGAAACAATTTCGGCTAAAAAATTTGCGTACCATTACACCTAGAGTCTTCAAACTTATTGCAAACTTATTTAAATTTATGAACAACGAACACCCATAACAACCAGTAATGATACTTGTAACATGAGCAATGAGACTCAGGTGAGCGATTTAGGGCCATCATGGCCCTCTTGTTTTTGTATACCCATTAGGGATTTATTTGCCATTTATTTATATTTCCTCATCAATATATATCACTGATGTGTTATGAAAAATTAATAGTCCACACTACTTCCATGTGAAACCTACTTTTAATATTCTATATAAATTTAGTTTTCAACATTTATATATTACTAAAGCAGCTCGTTCACAGATGGTTATTTTTCATCTAATTTAACTACTGTGGTATCATTTTATTTCGCTTAGGGTTAATTTTCACGTATTTCGCGCTCGGGCGAGTGCGCAAGCTAAACTTTGCCATAAAAGGCTGTTCCAAATACGTATCCGAATATGCTTACTATCCGAATATGATACACTTGGTACATTACTTCGCCCACGTTGATGTCTCAAGGCAGTTGGTTGAGTCAAAACAAGTTTAAATAGATAACGCAGAATTTAAGCGAATAATATTTCGTTGTAACATGAATCCAACTGCAAATAAATCACCGTAGAAGTGTGTCTTTATATGTAGGTCGGGCATTTTGATAAATGTCTTTGTCTTCTCATACAGTTCCAGCGTTCACTTTTTAAGAGGAGAAAACACGTCTATAAATTTAACTTTTATTTATTTTGTCAAATAAATTAATTGACACTTTATATAACTGGAATGTGTAATTGAGACAAACAGCGGTCAAATATATCCGTTAATTGTTGAGCAAATGACACCAGCAACTTAGCAGAACGGAATAAACAACGATAAGATAATTGATAAACAAAGGGTGTTATTTTTGACACATGGCTAGCTGGCTCAATCAAATAAACAGAAGAAACTGTAGAAAGGGTGGCCAAGACTGATTAGAACATTTACAGTGTATTTGACAACTTTTATTCTACAAAAAAAAAGAACGAATTTGCGCGAAATTACGTCCGCGCGAAATAGTCATTTTCAGCGTTTGCGCGAACTTTCGTGCCAGCGAAATTAAATGATACCACAGTATGTGTATTACGTGTACCAGTACTCATCTATAGATGCATTTTCGCCAAATGTTACATTTTGTGATTGTAAAAAAAAGGGGGTAGTTTCTCCATCATAGGCCATAGCGTTACGAACGGTATAAAACCTATATTTAGAATTTCTATTTTCTTGCGCTGTCACATGACTGATCATATCCACTCTTTGTGCATGCACTTGCATCATACCGGACCAGAAACCACAGGCATTTGTTTCACGGTTAAATGCCCCAAACCACTATATAACCAATACAAGGTATGAAAGTTTAAAAGAATAAATCTGAGAGTCATTTTACTTTACTTCAAACATGATTTAAAGTGCCCACTCCTAACATGCTGCCATAATATTAAAAATGAAAGTATATCAGCTGATTTGAGTATCTACATGTACAGGATCTGTTACAAAAATATATAAAGTCCACTTAAGACTTCAGTTTATTTGTACATCAAATCTGACTCTTGATTGACATGTTTAGATTGAATTTGTTCAACAATTTAATATCTGGTTTCTGTTTATTGCGTAAGAGACTGAAAGTGGTGTCACGAAAGGTTTTGTTAACAAGTGATGAAATTCATTTAAGAGAAATCAGAGGTCTGGTGGAAGAAATGTTTTCACTTTAAATGGTGTTATGGATTGCTATATTTAGAACAAAAAATTCAACTATCAGAGACAATAAGAGTTCCGTTGCATCTGTCAGCTTAAATAAGAGGAAATTTGTTGAAGTAAGGTTACCCTCAGATTCATTCTTCTGAACTTTGTGTTGGTTATTACTTATAATTATAGTGATTCGGAACATTTCTCCATGAAACGAATGCCTGTGGTGAGATTGATGAAGATGCAATCATCTGTACAGCAAGCACCTGCTTGGTGGATACCGTATTGTATATTTTACTGGAATTGCTCTAGTAGGCATTTAGGAAAAATGCATTTTCCCACATACATGTGAACTTTTCCCGGTGCCAAGTAGGGAGATCTGGCTCAGAAAGTAGGGAGATTGGGTCTGTCAAGTGGGAGATTTACCGACACAACATTATTTCGGGCATGGTCCAAGTACAGATGCTAAAAAATGTATTGATAACAGAAAGAAACTGTTATCAGTTTAATATGTATCAAAAATAAACAGTAAACATTCATTATTTACACTGAATAGTCACTCTACCTTTATCAATTAACAAATTTGTCCTATTTACACTCAAGTTGAACATTGGTACCTTTTCTCTTTACTCTTCACACTCTCTCTTTTGACACATGACTTTTCCATTACATCACACAGTTCCTTGGTCACATGGAAGTCATAACAGTTGGCAACAGAATTTCATGCACAACAATCATTCAGAGTCCTATTCGACAGGCTATGGTTCGTTTGACTTTTGACAGTTTTGATATAACAGTACAGTACAATCTTTCGAGGTCTGTATTGCTTTGTAGCAATGGAAGTACAGTAATTACCAGTTTCTAGTCTGTCTTTTGTGTCTTTGATGTGTGCCCTATCTGCCTGGCAATTAACAACTTCATAACTGCAGGCGCTTAAAGTGTTAAACTGACAATATACAAACAATAAAACTTTCCAATACTAAGGTCAAGGTGTAATTAGACTGGGTCTCATTTTCCAATACAGCAGCGTGGTACATGTAGCGTTATCGGTAAACCAGTCAAAATATTGTTTACATTCATCAACATCACTCAGATGTTTGTAATTTAATTATTATTTTTTTGGATGTTATGAAAAAAGTCGGTAGAATGTAAGCCCCGAGCGGGAGGGGGATTTTGATTGCCCAAAATCGGTAGTCTACCGCCAGAATCGGGAGAGTTCACATGTATGTTCTCATGGAATGTTACCTACACAAGCCAAATTTTTTGTCAGGAAAAAAAAGACTTTAACATGGTAGAGTAGAATTTTTTTTTAATTTCTGCAGTTTAACTGTGAATGAGCTGCTTTAAGTGATAGCATTTTAGCTCACCTGAGCACAAAGTGCTCAAGGTGAGCTTTTGTGATCATATGTCCGTTGTCCGTCCGTGCGTGCGTCATCAACTTTTTCTTCAAACAACTTCTTCTCCTGAACTGCTGGGCCAATCTTGCTGAAACTTGGCAGGAATGTTACTTGCATGAAGCTTTACCAAAATTGTTCAAATGGTTCAGGTCCATTGCATTTCTAGGCCACAGGAGCTAAAAATAGATTTTCAAAGTTGAAACTTTAAAAATCTTCTTCTCCAGAACTACAAGGCCTGGAGCTTAGATATTTGGTGTGAAGCATCATCAGGTGGACCTTTACCAAGTTTGTACAAATCATGACCCCTAGGTCAAAAATGATCCTGCCCCAGGGGTCACTAGTTTTACATAGAGTTATATAGGAAAAATTTTAAAAATCTTCTTGTCTGAAACCACAAGGCCTAGAGTTTAGATATTTCGTGTGCAGCATTGTCCAGTGGAATCTACCAAGTTTGTTCAAATCATGGCTCCTGGGTCAAAACTGGACCAGCCCCGGTGGTCACATGTTTTACATAGAGTTATATAGGAAAAACTTTAAAAAATCTTCTTGTCAGAAACTGCATGGCCTAGAGTTTAGATATTTGGTGTGCAGCATTGTCCAGTGGACCTCTACCAGGTTTGTTCAAATCATGGCTCCTGGGTCAAAAATGGCCCCCCAGGGGTCAAACATTTTATATAGAGTTATATAAGAAAAACTTAAAAAAAAATCTTATTGTCAGAAACCACAAGGCGTAGAGTTTAGATATTTGGTGTGCAGCATTGTCTAGTGGACCTCTATCAAGTTTGTTCAAATTATGTCCCCTGGGTCAAAATTGGCCACGCCCCAGGGTTCTATTGATTTACATATAGTTATATAGGAAAAACATGAAAAATCATTTTTCTCCGAAACTAATAGGACTAGACCTTAGATATTTGGTGTGGAATATTGTGTTGAGAACCTTTACAAGTATTGTTTATATGTTGGCCCCGGGGTCAAATTTGGCCCCGCCCTGGGGGCCCTTAATATGTAAAAAAGGCAATCTTTAAAAATCTTCTTACTGGAAACCTCAATGACTACAGCTTAGATATTTGGTATGCAGCATTGTCTAGTGGACCTCTACCTAGTTTGTTTGAAAAATGTCACTGGGGTCACTATTGGCCCCGCCCGAGGGGTCATAAGTTTTAAATAGCAGTATAGAAGAAAATCTTTAAAAATCTTCTTGTCTGAAACCACAAGGCCTAGAATTTTAAAATTTGGCATGAAGCAAGCTATATCAAGCTTTTTGAAATTAATAGATTAGGTAAAAGGTCATGGAGGCTAAAAATAGATTTATCTACTGTACCTCATAGAGCCTTCATTTATAGACCAATATCTTTGATATTCAGTATATAGGTTCCTTGCATGGACGTCTACCCATGGGTAGGGTTTGAGGTCACTGGATCAAGGTCAAGGTCACCATAGCTTATAATAGATATTTCAACTTTCTGTCATAGAGCCTTTATTTATTGACTGATATTTTACATATTTGGTTTGTAGGCACTTATATATTTTAAAAAATGAAATACTGCTTAGCAGCAAACCTACAGCCAAAGTACTCAGGTGAGCGATCCAGGGCCATCATGGCCTCTTGTTATTTTTGCAAACATAACAGGATCTTTAGATTGTATAAGAATTAACCATAGTTCAGTATTGATCCAAGTGTTTGATGTTTTATTTTCATCACAATTTTTAGCTCACCTGTCACAGAGTGACAAGGTGAGCTTTTGTGATCTCAATCTGTCCGGAGTCCGTCCGTCCGTCCGTCCATCCATAAACTTTTCATTCAAACGACATCTCCTCTGAAACCACTGGGCCAAAGTTGATGAAACTTGCTATGGATGTTCCTTGCATGAAGCTCTTCCAAAGTTGTTTAAAGAAATCAATTCCATGCAGAACTCTGGTTGCCATAGCAACCTTAAGAAAAAACTTTAAAAATCTTCTTGTCTGAAACCACAAGGCCTAGAGCTTAGATATTTGGCATTTAGCACCCTCTAATGGACCTCTACAAAAATTGTTCAAATTTTTTCCCTGGGGTCAAAATTGGCCCCTACCCAGGGGTCACTTCATTTTACATAGACTTATAGAGGAAACCTTTAAAAATCTTCTTGTCAGAATCCACAATGCCTATAGCTTAGATATTTGATATGTAGCATTGTCTAGTGGATGTCTACCAAGTTTGTTCAAATTATGTTCCCTGGGTCAAAATTGGCCACGCCCCAGGGTTCTCTTGGTTTACATAGATTTATATAGGAAAAACATGAAAAATAATAGATATTTGGTGTTGAGTATTGTGTAGAGAACTTTTACCAGTATTGATTATATGTTGGCCCCGGGGTCAAAATTGGCCACACCCCGGGGTCCCTTATTATGTAAAAAACGAAATCTTTAAAAATCTTCTTACTGGAAACCTCAATGAGTACAGCTTAGATATTTGGTATGCAGCATTGTCTAGTGGATGTCTACCAAGTTTGTACAAATTATGTTCCCTGGGTCAAAATTGGTCACACCCCAGAGTTCTCTTGGTTTACATATATTTATATAGGAGAAACATGAAAAATAATTTTTCTCCTAAACAAATAGGTCTAGACCTTAGATATTTGGTGTGGAGTATTGTGTAGAGAACCTTTACCAGTATTGTTTATATGTTGGCCCTGGGGTCAAAATTTGCCCGCCCCGGGGGCCCTTAATATGTAAAAAAGGAAATCTTTAAAAATCTTCTTGTCTGAAACCACAAGACCTAGAATTTTAAAATTTGGCATGAAGCAATATCTTTGATATTCAATATATAGGTTCCTTGCATGGACCTCTACCCATGGGTAGGGTTTGAGGTCACTGGGTCAAGGTCACCATAGCTTATAATAGATATTTCAACTTTCTGTCATAGAGCCTTTATTTATTGACTGATATTTTACATATTTGGTTTGAAGGCACTTACATATTTTCAATTAAAAATGCAATACTGCTTAACTGCAAACCAACAGTCAAAGTAATCAGGTGAGCGATCCAGGGCCATCATGGCCCTTTTGTTAAAGTATATGAGGTTTGTACTCGAAGGAGGGCCATAGACCTGAGTGTCACTATTTATTATCTCGTATAGTATAAAAATGGTTGTAAATAATTTATACCATAGTGCAAAGTAGTTTTGCCAATTCATCTGATGTAAAAGTCAGGACCGGACGGGAACATCATATTATATTTGACAAATCCTTCAGTTAAAGCATGGCTTGCATGGCATATCTGAAATGAAGAAAGAAAGTTGCTTATCTAAATGGTATGAAATAAGTTTACAGCATGGCTGTTGTCATATATTGCCCTGTATAATTCCTCAAAACATTATTGTCACACCAGATTCATATTTAAAAATACTTCTTTACAGTAGTTGCAGATTTTGTTGAATCTGTTTCTTCTTTTTTTCAGCTTGTGTAATTGTTTGCTTCCTTGTACTGCTACTAGGCAGTGGTGTAGTCACTACAACAACCTTTACCTTAATGATGTACTGCTCACAAAGGTCACCAAGTTCAATTCAGGCCAGCCATTACACTTCCATGGCAACTATAGAAGTTCTGGGAAAATTGTCATTCTCTGTTGTGATTGGACAATTTACAGACATAGTTGGATATCTTCTGTCATTTATCTTGTTTGTCATATTATCTATTTTTGTGATCCCTATATTGTTGAGATGTCCATTTACTCTTGTAAACATGGATAAAAATAAAAGATGATTTAAGTCAGTAACTTTTCTTTTATATTCAAAGGCAAATTTGTTCATGACATGTTAAACAAAGTTAAGAGTTTAATAATTTTTGCCAATTTCAAGGGAACAGTCATTGGTCTTAAAATAACTGGTTTAGTTTAGTTTAGTTTAAACTTATTTTACATCGATTGAGAACAAATTCTTGCATATTATATTAGTCCTTCTCAATGACTGCTTCCTGGGTTCAAACCAGTACACACCCAGTGAGTGAGGAATGTGGACAGTCGATGACGAATCTCACCGTTGGTGGGGTTTGAACCACCAACCTCTGGATCGGGAGTTTGGCACTCTGACTCCTCGACCACTCCTCTTCCTCGCTTAGAATAAGTTTATTGATGTTTTTTTGTAAAATAACTGTGGATAAATTTTCTTTTTCTTCAAATGTAACTCATGGATGATCTGAGACCAGCAGTTCAGTAGAATATCGAAGGATACACTGGCACAGGCATACTGTTGTATGATACATTATTTAATAGTGAGAGTGCTTCTGTCACCTCCAGCTAAGTTATTCAACCCAGCGTAATATACCAACTAGACCTTTTCACATTCATAGGAGCTTGGTTACAGTAGCAAGAACCTCAATTACTTCACATATTATGTCCTTGTAGGGTTTACCTCCCTTTATCTGATTGTCTTATCTTTTACAAATACCTATAGTGTAGTTAAGAATAGTTCAGTTAATGCTTAACACTTTTTATGCCCCCGAACGGAGGCATACATGTATACCAGTAGTAATCGCACTGTCTTTCCGTCTGTCCTGTAAAATCTTGTCCTTGCTTCATCTCCAAAACAGCTTGAGGGATTTCATTGAAACTTAACAGGAGTGTTTGTCACCAAGCCTTGTTGTGCATATCATCAGGAGTTTCTGGTCAGATTATTTTTGACAGAGTTATGGGCACTTAGTCATTTTTTACTCTAACTTCTATATTAAAATCTTGTCCACGCTTCATCTCCAAAACCACTGGAGGATTTCATTGAAACTACATGGGAATGTTTGTCACCAAGCCTTGTTATATATAAAATATTGGTTGGGGTTGGGAATAAAACAACAAATATTGTTTGTATTCAAGACCAAACTCACAGCTTTCTGTTTCATTGAATAATTATGTCTTCAACATTCATACATGTATAAGAATCTGAAGCAGAAAAACATTACTTTATAATTACCATATACCTTCAGTTCATGCTCTTTTTTTTGTCTGATCTTTTTTCCACAGGCATATTCAATAATATATTTACACCAGTTTCATTTCAAAGCTACATTTGGGGGGCATATGTCAATTTCCAGTGACAGCTCCTGTTTATGCATACATGTGAACTCTCCCACTTTTAGCGGGAGACCCCCACTTTCTGCAGCCATATTTTCAAAGATTTGAGAGGTATTTTCACAAATTAAAGAAATCTCCCTATTTTTTATGTCACAACTTCCTTCTTTGTTTATTGCAAATTCTAAAATCTCCCTCTTTTTGAAGAAAAATCTTCCACTTGATCATCGAATAAAGTTCACATGTATGTTTATGGTAAAAATGTACCTAAACTTGTTACTAATCGATAACACTCAACACCATAACAGTTACAAAATAATCATGTTAAAGAAAATTGCTGGTGATATCGTGAAAACCTCATTTGACAAAGACTAGATTACAAGTGACTTGAATTATGATGGAAATCTTAATACTTTTTAGAAAAAGAAGCAGAAAAAGGATTCTCTGATGATGAAAAAAGCCAGAAATGACCCAAATGCACCTGCAACTACCAGAATACCTATGCCAGAGTTGTAAGTGTGATTATTGTGGTAGTTACATATGAGAAAAGTTGAGAAGATGAAATTAAATCAGTGTGTCTCTCTACTGAAGGATGTGACCTCTTCTGATAAACATTTATAACTTAGTTTATGGAAATTATCAAATAACTCTCTAATTTATTATCTACTAGATAGTTAAAATGAGTAACAAATGGCATGGTTTTAAACAATAGGGGTAAATTCTATATACAAGAGAATCTTATGCAACAGCAGGCTGCATGAATGCAATAACCATTCCTGTATAGTCCATTTCTTTACTTAGGTTGACACTTAGGTTGAATTACATGACATCATTAATTATTGTGATGGTCTTCTTCCTTTATTCAGGAAGGACAGTGACAAGATGGAGAAGATTAATGCATACAGAGAGGCTCTGAAAAGGGTCAAAATGGGGCCAAACTCACTCCCTTCAATCTGTTTCTATACATTCCATAACACTGTACAGGGGTAAGTTAATGATTCTACTGGATACTATCTTAAGGGTAAAACTAGGCCATATGTGTTGCCTTCTATATTTAATTTAGTAGTTGTCTATTCAGTAATGATTCTTGTGGGTGCATATTTATATATAGTTTTTGAACTGTCGGTCCATCAGGCAGTCTGTCATTCCATCAGAAAACTTTAACATTGGTCATAACTTTCTTATTAGTAAGTGAATTTACTTCATACTTGGACACAACACCCCTTTGGAAAAGACCTTCCAACTTACCTAAAGTATATTTATTTGACCTTGACCCTTGAGTGACTGGTTCTCCGGTCAAAGGTCAGATCACCACTTCAGGGTGGGGAGGGTTGGAGGGGGGGTGGTGGTCATTGTCCCCCTAGTAACAGTTCATGTTAAGATTCTTTTTTCGTCACACTTTTCTCCGCCCATTTTTTTTGGCTGATTACCTGAAATTTTGATTTTATATTTTGTTTACAGTTCAGTTGGAATTTACATCTATTCCTTAGTCAAATGTATATGACATGATCCTTTGGTATGTTGATATTTTACCTGCTTATGTAGGTTTGACACAGCCCCTGAATGACTGAAACCACACAGTGACATGATACAGCTACCAAGCATACTTAAATGAGTTTAATAGACAGCAAGTAGAGTTGTGACATGCATTGTGTGCTCTTGCCTTTCATGTCACAGAAGGTAAATTTCAGAAACCGAAGTGACACTCTGTAATTTTGTATGGCCTTATATTGCACATTTGTCAACCAGTCTTACTATACTATATTTCAGTCTGACTTCAGTGGACATATCGGAAGACTCCAGTTTGATGTGTACAGGGTTTGGAGATTCCAACATAAAAGTGTGGTCCCTGACCCCTAATAAACTGAGATCTATGAAACAGTTGGAAGAGCTAGAATTGATTGACAAGGAAGCAGGTATTTTTTGTTATAAGATCATTTATACACAGAAGCTCTGTCTAAACAGTAACCGAACAATTCAATTTAAGATTATCTGTTCTTTCGTATCTCAGTAAATTTGGTACTTCTTAAAGTTTTTGCATACAATGTTCAGGTATCTTATAGTGTTGAAAATTTCAATTTCACTGGTTAATTCTGCAACACGTACCACGACACACTTTAACACTAGACAGGATGACACACCAAACAGAATGGATGTTTGCATTCTCAGCTGTCTAAGTAGTAGCACCAGGTAATATTCTATGGCAAGTTTACCCACTGACTGTAAAAGTTTAAATAGAATAGTCATTGCTGGCTATCCAATTATTCACTGGTATGTAATACAGTAAAATTCCTCTATTAAGACCACCATTGGGTATAAAGGGAAGTGGTCTTAATTCTGAGTTGGTCTTAATACTGGGTTGAGACCTCGGCAACATATGTTTTACATAATTATGCATGTTCATAAGAGGAAAAAAAGAACATTATTTAGACAGAGCAAAATACATTATTCATCAATATGATGTTATTATATTCAATAATTAAACATTTTAATAATGAATAAGCATTTCAATAATTTCATTTTCGTTTCTCCATGCTGGGGATTTGTCTGACACAATTAAAATTTTAATTTTTGAAGTTCGAATAAATTTCAAAATAAGATCTTACGTTTTTTAACAGAATTAACCCTTAATTAAATTAACTAAGTGTTTTATTCAACCAACTAAAAGGATTTCTTTTTCAATCAACATAGGTAAGCATCGATCTAAGATTATATTTTGCTTTGAACTCCAGCAAACTGAAAACTAATTATACCCCCGAGGATTCAGTTCCCTTCCCAATTATTTACTCGTGTCGCAATCAAGTTGTAATTGAATCAATTTTAAGTAACACTTATATCATCCTTAAGTATCCTTACTTTCAGTAATCACCTAAAGAAAATTTGTTTTTCACAGCACAGACTTTCTTTTGTTTACACATGCAGCTGTCGTAAAGCAGTGTCGTAAACATGGCGGTGTACTCAACTGATAATGATGACATGCCCGAGAGGCACTAATTTTGAGTGGTCGTAGTCGAGGCATTACAATAAGAAGAAAATATACAAAATGATCTTGACAAGATGGTCGCATTATCGGATTAGCAGCGTGGTCTTAATTCTGATAAATACTTGTAATAGGACAAGAATAAAAATGTTTGGTTCTTTTCAAAAGTGCCCGTAATAGCGGCGTGGTCTTAATTTCGGCGTGGTCGTAAGGTAGTAATCTACTGTAATTCACTGGTAGTTTCTGTGTTAAACAGATGATGTTCTAGAGAGAATGATGGATGATCGCACGTCAGAAGATGCAAAGCTTCTGTTGGGACACAGTGGCCCGGTGTATGGAGGAAGTTTCTCACCTGACAGGAGTTACCTAACTTCTTGCTCAGAAGATGGCACAGGTGTGTAATTGTGTAGCAAAATTTAATGTCAATGCTTTACATAAAAGGAAATAATTTCCTGAAGGCTCATATGCATTATGTTTATGGAATAAAAACATACTACAAATAAACTCTGAATGTAGCAAACAACAGAGAAAAGTGAACAACATGTACATGTAAGGACTTGCATATTTTACCTTGGCTATTCACCAGATAAGACTTCATTGAAATTATTAGATAAAACTTTCAGAATAAGATGAAATTAAAAAATTCTAAAACAGAGGTTTTTCTTATCAGAATAACAGAAAACTACCATACTTGGGCTAGCTAAACCTGGAAACAGATTGCTGGCAGTTCTAAAGGGAGGTAACTGTCCCATAATGAATGAAACTTTGTTATGTAACTTTTCATAGTCTGCACATGCTAGCTCTACCTATCAAACACTTGATTTTTGCACTTATGTTATCGCTTTGTTTGTAGTTCGTCTTTGGAGTTTGTACACATGGACAAATCTAGTGTCATACAAAGGACACAATGCCCCAGTGTGGGATGTCAAATTCAGGTGAGTCTTGTAGTAATGTTCCGGCATAATGTGTTTTAAAGATGTAATTTGGTCTTGTTGCTAAGACATAGTGGAGAAATAATTTGACTCTGCAGTATAACTATATATATAATCTTGTCAAGACGTTATATTCTATTTTAAAAAGTTATAAAGTTTCAGTGATTAAAGAACTACAGAGAAGTGAAATCACAAAACATGTGATAGGAAAGCAGTTTACTTGCACAGTCCATTCACACACTACCACAAAGATAACACTAAAACCTTTCAATAAGTTAAATTAGCACAAAAAACAAGGCAATTTTAGCTTATCTGAGGACAATGTGCTCAAAAAGAGCTTTTGTGATTGCTGTGTGTGTCATCTGTTGTCAAACTTTTGCAATAAACAATACATGTATCTCCTATACCACATGGTCAGAGTTGATGAAACTTGGCAGGTGTACCTTGCATGAAGCTCTACCAAAGTTGCTCAAAGAATTCATTACCATTCAGAATTATGTTTGCTATGGGGATGAGACTGAAAAAAACAAAAGCAAAAAATATATATTTAAAAAAAACAAAAAACCATAAGGCTCAGAATTATCTAATTTGGTGTGTAGCATTTTCTTGTGAACCTCAACCAAGATTGTTCAAATAATGTCCCTTTAATCATTAGTAGGTGTTCCCTGGTGGGGTCAGATTTTTCATAGAAACATTGAGGACAATCTTTGAACTGCGTCATATATTAAACCATCGGGCCAATGTTGTACATAAACTTATACAGTCAAACTATTTTTTTTAGGCATTTTGTTTTTTCTTCTTTATTTTGATAATAAACCCATACATGGCACTTGCCTTTTTAGCAGATACACTCATATGAGCCGCGAGGGCCACCATGGCATTTTTGTTTGGGTGTGTATTCTCGTATGTTTATATACAGTATTTGTATTTCCTTCCCATATTTTTACATTATGAATTTCATACATTACAGTTCAACTTAAGTCACACTATCATGTAAAACAGAAATGCCCTGTACCATTGATTTATGACCTCACTTCAATGAGCCTTCTTTATGATTGCTATTTGTTACATTCCAGTCCTCATGGCCACTATTTTGTTTCTGGGGGCAATGACAGGGTGGCCAGACTTTGGGCAACTGACCACTACCAACCAGTGAGAATATTCAGTGGACATTTCTCAGATGTGGATGTGAGTACTTTGTCATTTGTTTTCTTATTTAAAATGTTAATGGGCATTATTTCATGACTAAACTCAGTTATTAGCCTGGTTGCCAAACTTCTTCTTAATAAAAATCGTATTGTTTAACAGATGTATTATTTGGCATTATAGATAAGAATACCAATGCTGTCTATGAATTTAGGGTTGATAGCTGTTGCAGAAATGATCAGTATTTTGTTGAAATTAGTTTTTAATGTTAAAAAGGGTAGTGTAAGAATATTCATTTCTATAGACACCCCTATATCTTGTCCACTAGTCCATGGATTTGTCTCAGTAAAATGTTTCAATCTATGGAATGCTGTCATATCACGATGAAGTTGATAGTGAAAAAGTCATACAACCAGTTGATCCTTACTTTACAATTTATAGTGTGTGCAGTTCCATCCAAATGGTAACTACGTAGCTACAGGATCTAGTGATAGGGCAGTGAGGTTGTTTGATGTGCTGAATGGTCAGTGTGTCAGGACATTGACTGGACATAAGGTAATGGATAGCTAATTAACTCATAAAAGACAAAATTTCCTATAAATTGATGACATTCGTGTTTGGTTTGCTGAGTTGACTAAAACAAATGAATATGGTTATCTGAATATGGACTGCTTACATTTATTTACCAGAGCAAACATTAGGCAGTGTAGTACAGTACATTGTCATTTACAAGTCAAGGTATTTTAGGTATTGATTGAAGGAGATATAAAAATTGTGAATTAATGAATGAAATGTTTAGATAAGATTTGCAGTTTGAGATAAGAAAATTGATATTACTGAAAGCAAGTGTAAACAAAAGGAGAAAAGTTTCATTGTAACATGTCTGTAATTCTCAATATTACGAAAGTGTTTACCAGTGGTTAGTTATTCTTTCCCATAAGTACTGAAAGATGAAAAGATTTAGATGAACTTGATGCTACCTTAATGTATAGAATAAAGACTTGTCTTGTGTAAACATTTCCTCATGGCATTCATTTATATTCAGGGAGCTGTACATAGTCTGTGTTTTTCACCAGATGGCAGATATCTGGCTTCATCAGGTATGATACAGTATATTTGATTGATAATTTAGTTTAAACCTAATTTGAGGTTTCAAGATGATTGAATGTCTCATTAGATAACTGTTGATGAAACAGGACAAGGATGTTGTTTTTTTAGCTCACTTGAGCACAAAGTGCTCAAGGGTGATCTATTGGAATCATTGATTGTCCAGTGTGTGTTGTGCGTCGTCAACAATTTGACTTGAACGACTTCTCCTCCTAAACCGCTAAGCCAACTTTGACGAAACATGCCTTGGATATTCCTTGCACGAAGCTCTACCAAATTGTTCAAAGAATTGAATTCCATCATGAGCTCTGGTTGCTATGGCAACAAAAAGGAAAAACTTTGAAAATTTTCTTGTCTGAAATGACAAGGCCCTGAGCCTTAAGATTTGGTATGTAGCATTGTCTAGTGGACCTCTGCCAGTAGTTTGTTCAAATTATACCCCTGGGATCAAATTTGGCCCTGCTCAGGGGGTCAGTTGATTTTACATAGGTTTATATAGCGAAAACTGTGAAAATCTTCTTGTCTGAAACCACAAGGCGCTAGGCCTTAAGATTTGGTATGTAGCATTGTATAGTAGACCTCTACAAAGTTTGTTTAGATTATACCCCTGGGATCAAACCTGGCCCTGCCCTTGGTGTCGGTTAATTTTACATAGGCTTATCGTATAATATTATAAGGAAAACTTGAAAGTCTTCTTGTCTGAAACTGCAAAGCCTAGAATTTAGATATGTTAATGGAGCATCAGCTAAAGGTCATCTACCAAGTTTGTTCAGATTATGCCCTTTGAGTGAAAATTGAATCTATGCTGGGGGTCACTTGAATTCCTATAGATTTATATAGGGAGAATCTTAAAAAAAGCCTCTGATGTTTGCTGAACAGCAGGCCCAAAGACAAAGTATTCAGGTGAGCGATCTAGAGCCATCATGGCCCTCTTGTTTTATTGTTCATCGGCCAAAAAAAATTCATTATGGTGTCTGGCTTTTGTGGCAGATTGCAAATTTATAATGCTCAAGTCTTTAGTTGTAGGCTGTTTGTCAGACATTCAACTCCCTAGCAGGCAGTTTTTGTTTCCAGTTATTGCTAAAAGTTACAGTACAAGGATACCGTTCTTCTTAAGTGTAACTGTGACCTTTTAATAATAGGAGACCAAAAAATTGTCTAAAATGTTGTTGAACTTGGCTGTTTCAGGATTAGATGGAATAATTTGCCTCTGGGATATATCTAATGGGAACATGTTATCACAGATGAAGGACCATAGTAGTACTGTATATTCTTTATGCTTCAGTAGGTGCGGGGCCGTGCTAGCATCTGGTAAGTCATCAGTCAGGTTTTTGTACAATTTCTGTTCTTCTCCATTTAGAATTGTAGTTGGAATTATAAGTAGATATTATCTAGGGAAATTATTATATTACATTGTTAAAAAGAATGTTTCTTTTATTGAGAAATTGTATAAAGCTTGACAGTACATATGATTTTTCCATTATTTTGAATTTGTTATTCAGAAAAAACTCGTAGGTCTTTCTATATGACATTATTGACTTTTACATGTATATTACATGTTTATTCTTTTAGACATGAAGCTGTTCTTTATTTTTCTTTTGTATGAAGATAAGAAATGCTGATTTTTCCACAATTGCTGGGAATGAAGTGCACAATTCACTGTGAGGGTAATGCTTTAGCATGACCTTTTATAAGTGATATGAGTTTGATAAGTCTCATCCATACATGTATATGGTACAGATAAAAATGTCAAATTAATGTAATGTAAGTGACCCAAATGCCCAGGACTAGAAATACAGATTTACGATATTTCCTACAGGTGGTCTAGATAATTGTATAAAATTGTGGGATGTTACAAAAGTAATCAAGGAAATGGACAAAGACATGGATGCCAGTATTCCAAGTTCACTGTCTGTGTAAGTATTTCATATTCATAATGAAGGAATTGTCAAAAAACAGTAAATAATCAATACAATAAATTTGTTGTTGTATATGATACAATGAAAAATGCAATTCTACAAAAAATAAAATAATAATAATAAGCTAGGTAGTCCATTGACACTTTAAAGAATCCCACGCTGATTATATATCAAGTCAAGGTTAAACCATTGAAAGTAAAACTGTAAGTTTGAACAGATCTTCAAACAAATAAAAGTCAATCTATACAATTACTTGTATTCAAATTTTGCTGACCTATTTGACAGAGGTGTAAAATAGCAGACATTTATATGAAATGGTCAAATACATAGATCTTTTGACTGACTAGTTCAAAGTATGTGCAAAAAAAATCAGCTACATTAGACAAGTAATTTGCAAGCAATTAATGAGGTTGTTAATAATAAGTCTTATCATATTATATGGCAAAATTGTAGAATAGAAATAGAGTTTCAAAACAAATTAAACAGATTCTAATATACAGATTCTAATGTAACTGTATATTACTATTTATATTTTAAATTCTTCAGATCAGTTGTAGCATCTTAATAAGAATTAAGTTAAATAACCAAACAGTAACTATTTTTCAGCCTTTATTTTGTTGAGTTGAACATTTCTATATTTTATAATGGATCTATAAATGAGTTCTCTTATATTTCAGGAATGAGAATCCTAATCTTCTGATTGGTTCATTTCCCACAAAGGCTACACCAGTGCTTTCAATTCACTTCACAAGGAAGAACTTACTCCTTGCTGCAGGACCTATGAAAGTCTCATGAAACGGCAGGATAGAAAAAAAAGAATAAACTGGTTCTATTTAAAATCAAATTCGGAGTTCAAAACTGTGACTTATATGAGACCTGGATCCATAACCTAGGTTAGATTGGGGCCACACTATTGTGTTAATTAGATTTGATATTACAATGACATTTTCAAAATTAAAAGAAACATTTAAAACAGCAATTCTAAGCCAGCTTTGGGCAGGTGGCTTCTGGTTTAAGTTACCCCACTGTTGATCTAGGCCTGTATAATGTCCTCTCTGGCTTTACATACGAAGGATGAAAGTGATGTGCAATTTTCAATAATGGCAGCTATTGATTTTGTTAAGGCAAAGTGAAACAGTTCGGACAGATTACTCTTTAAAATGGTGTTAAATATGCAGTAATCTAATGTATCAGAATTTTTGTGTGTCTTACGTTTATAAGATTACTTCATACTAAAGGACTGTGTAAAACAATGGATTATGGAGAATAAAAAATGACATGTACATGTGTGTCAAGTTGGTCAGAAAATGTGTGCAAAAAGGTGGTACTAAGTTTGAAGGGTTTTTTTTTTTGCAATTATTTTTTTTGAAGATGCAAATTTGTCTCTTTAAATGTCATTTAAACAGTCAAAAGTTAACATGTTCAAGATACTTGTGTTTTCCAACAAGTCACTGACATTTCAAGAATAAAATTAGGGAATTACAGAAAAACGTCATACTAAAGTTTCCATGGACAACCAATTGTATTTCACCTTTGTATATCATAACAACACCATGGTCCTTTTTCTCCTAACTGCTAAACTTTTTCTCCAGTTATTATGTTTTGCAATGTGAAAATAGTGTGTGTTCAAGATTTCACTGAATGCGTAGAACTCCTACAACAACAGGGAAATAGTTGGTAGAAAAAAAAGCTACCATCATATATTCTAATACTGGGGGACGCTCAAAATCCCCTTGATCATAATCCCCTTGGTTGATAAACGACATAGTGATCGAAATCCCCTCAACAGAAATGACAGGGTTATCATAATCCCCTTGGCAAAAATAAAGGGGTGGTCATAATCCCCTCAGTGGGTAGTCAAAATCCCCTCAAATAATGTGAAATGGTTGGGAAATTTCTTAAGATTTTTTTCTTATTTTTCTTTTTAGTTCAATGAATTTAAGAACCAACTGCTTCAAGAATTGCTGAAAAAAAGAGAAAAGCATACAAACAATTAAAAGGTGTATGTTTGTCACAGCCAGTTAATAATGACACCCTTTATTGATGTTATTATTGCTGAGAAAATTGTAAAATACAAACAAATGATAGTTGATTATAATTAATCATTGCAATTATAGTTATATGTAACAAACAATCAATGTTTGCAACATTTCTTTATGTAACACAATAGTTTAGCTGGAGTGACAAAAGATCAAAGGAAAAAGAATATTGAGTAAAGGGGGTTGTTTTTCACAAGTTGAGGGGATTTTGACCACCCCATCATTTTTGCCAAGGGGATTTTGACTATCCATCAAGGGGATTATGAACACCCTGTCATTTCTGTTGAGGGGATTTCGATCACTATGTCATTTTTCAACCAAGGGGATTATGATCAAGGGGATTTTGATATACACTCTCTAATACTATATAATCTGCTGTTTACGGTAGTTTATGTGCAAGAATATTGAGAAACATAGAAATATGAAAAAAAATCAGGTAACTGCTCTTTAAATAGTAAAAGTGGCTATTTTAAAGTATTTGAAATGGAATTATGAAACCTTCCAAGAATGTTTGCCATGATGAGTTTTTATGCATCTGGGGTTTAATTTGCAGTTCGTCTCAGTATGACCACAGTTATTGCAAGATGAAATTGTAAGATTTGGCATTTTAAAGTTTGTGTTGCACATAGCTCATAAAGTGTTTGAAATGGTATTATAAAACCTTTCAAGAATATTAGCCATGATGAGTTGTTGTGGATCTGAGTTTTTTTGCAGCTCGTTTCTGTATGTGCACAGTATTAACCCTTTAAATAGCAAACATGGGCATTTTAAAAATCTTACATTTAAGTTAAATTGTTATACCTCCCACTTATACAGCATGCTGCAAATTAGTTTTGCTTATGTCTGTCTGCCCGTGATTCTTATTGTCTGTATGTCAATCTAGCCAATTTGAGGTGTGTACCCTCTGCAGCATTATTAATCTACTGATGAAGTCTTAGTTAACGTCAAGTTTTTGACTCCAAGTCATTAAGTCTTACAAAAGTGTTAATAAATATGCAAAAACATTTAACTGCTTTGTGCATTAATTTGTAATACTGTCTCTCTTAATAGTTTTATACTGTGTATTAAGCATTAGACTGTGTATTAAGCACGATCTGTCACAAATTTGTGGGAACCACGGTTTAACCGATCTTAGATGCAACACTGGTTTGTTTCTCCTCTGTTACTTTACACAGCTGTTTGTCGCGATTTGAAGATTTGTAAGCTGTTGCAGATACTTACAATTTCTTTCTAATAAAGGCAGAAGGTGAGAGCAAGGGTCCTGTAGACACATTTCTAGTTTCATTTTGTTTAATACTAATCTGCTATAACAACAAATTATGTCAGAACAGACTTGAGCCGACTGTGAACTGAAAGCCAAGAGATGTGCTAGGATAGGATGTTTACTGAGTATGTAAAGGAAAGACTATTAAATGTGACACTTCAAGTGCTGCTCTGAGGCAGATCTGTTTCGCAATCCGGTAACCTAGTATAAAGTATTCTTCTAACAATTTCCTTATTACAAGACCAGCAACAGTGATAAGACTATGAAATGTCACTAGCCTAGGTATCCCTTTAGAGCACCTGACTTGCAAGTGAGAGGTGGCAGGTTTTAGTCCAAGCATGAGTACATGACTTTCCTGACCCTGCGACATTTAAATAACCACTCACCATTACTGGTCGTAAAATTTACGCCAGACAAGTTCAGTCTTTCTGGCACGTTTCTAAGTATATTTAAATTGAAAAGGAATATACCTCTTTCATATCTATACAGAAAAATGCTTAGCTGCCTGTTAACATCTAAACAAATTCTGTTTTTAGGAATATATTTTCAACAACTAAATACACTGTTAAAATTTTAAAATAGTTTTCCATACGCTTCTATCTGTTCATAACACAAACATTTTCTGCTGTATAAAATAACAACATGTTCTAGAATTTACTTTTAGCAGATAAAGAAAATATTTAAATAATCAGAAATATACTGTCATTAAGTTAGGGGGCATTTACAAAGTCTCAGCACAAATTTATTTAAATGATAGACTTGATCCGCTATTTAGGGTTTTTAGTTTCAGTAATGTTTTGTTTCTAAAACCAGACAATAAGAGTTGGTCTTAATAGCGAACATTTTTGTGCCCCACCACTTAAGGGCAGAAATTACACAGTCATTCTGTCTTTATTTTCTGAAAGGGTTCACAGACCAGTATGTGCTTCTGGGAGCATCCATTTGTTTGCAATAGCTTCTGTACAGAAGCTGTACAGCATGAAAGCAAACATATCCTTGTGATATATTATATCACTGTCCATAATTTGAATAATAACTTTCTCCACTCATTGGTTAAAGGAATGTCAGACAAAATCCCCTTCATGTATTTTTGTATATCTGGACATAATCCCCTCCATGGGTGGACATAATCCCCTTCATGTGTGAAATTTTGAAGTGGACAAAATCCCCTCAATAAAATTGCTACCTAGGACAAAATCCCCCTCGGATGAATTTTCTGTTTATAAAGTGGATATGAGAGCGACATACTGCATTATGCTGTGTGGTGATTGCTAGTACTTTATTCGGGAATATTGGTTTCAACATCAGTTTTATTAAAGTTCAGTTCAGTTAAAGAAATTGCCTAATCAAATATATTTGTTATTCAGTTGATAATTTACCACAATTATAATGAACACTTCTAAACTAATTAAATTGTTTTTAATGATAATTTTGTTGATAATTGATCTGAAAAAAAAAAATATGTCTTATCAAGCTTATATAACTATAAAGATTATCTTGATACAAAATTATGAATAAAAGAACAAAAGTTCATTATTCATCAATTTTTATGGAGCATAATAATACATTAGAAACCTATGAAACAAGGGGATTTTGTCCAGGTAGGTAAGGGGATTTTGTCCAGCCTTGCAAAAGCATGAAGGGGATTATGTCCACCCATGGAGGGGATTTTGTCCGGGTATGCGAAGGGGATTTTGTCCGAAGGGGATTATGTCACCTGGTTAAAGGTCTCAAAATGCAGTCATGGTGATAAGTGAATTATAAGTTCCCAAAACATGTCTCTGTAACTTAGTATTAAAACTTAAGTAGATTGTGTTAAAATCCTATTATTCATAAACAGTGGCAATATTCTCAAATTTTAAACAAGCCTTGTAGTTTGGCGAGAATGCAGAAGAATATGCGATTACTCGGAAAAAATATATAATTTCTATTGTTTTGCGATTTTGAAAAAAATCGTTTATCAAATTAGTTCAGAAATTCGAAGATGTACATGTATCTTCATAAATACCTGTTAAATGCAATCAAAACATCCTTGCAGAGGTGCGAAAATGATATCGTAAATTTAACGAGGCGATCAACAGTTTGTCACGCGCATGGGATTGAACACCTGTGTCGCTTACGCCATTCGGCCTCTTATGATATTTAATTACCTTTAATTGTGTAACAGTTTGTAGCCGGAACTTGTTTTAAGGTAACTGTTTTGAAAACAGCAAAGGGCCGGATTGCTATTATGAACCATAATGAAACATTCCACAGAACTGGTGGAAAGAAAATGAAAAGAACTTTCCGAGAATCGCCGTAATCGCGAAACATGTGCTAGCTATGCCCGCAACATCATGCCCTCAGGGCGTATCTTTTCTGATGCTGGGTTACTCGTAAATAAACTAAGAAGCAGACTTTCATGTGAACTTGTAGACTAGATCATTTTCCTCAATGAAAACAGTCAGTGTTGTTAAATATTGACGCGTAATATTAAAAAGAAACTGATGTGTAGACTAAAGTGCAGCGTAGTGCTGTAATACGTATGCTTGCATGAACGCTAAGTTATCAACTGTGTAAACGATGTGAAGATGAACTCATAGAAAAGTGTTTAATTTTCTTCGAATAATGACACTGTACTTAGAGAAAAATACGAGAATATTGTTCTTGAACTGTTAAACCTTTATTTATAAAACATACATATATATGATGTCATTGTCAGACGATCTCTTATGTTTATATTTATTATGTTTTTGCTAGCTATATCCGTTGCCGCCGATCAGTCTATATTATTTCAAGAAGAAAAAAAGATATACGAACTGTCATACATGTTTTAAACTTGATATTGCATTAATTAAAACGTCGTAAAATATAATGTTGTTGATTTAATTTGTTTATTGGTTATTCTAAGTAACCTCCCCTGCAGTCCTATTTATAGTTACGAATTCTATGAATTTAAATAAAATTTTAAAAACGAAAGTAGCATGCAGACGGTGTTGATATTGTGTGATAAAACTTTGAAGATCATTGGCAATCATCCGAGTAAACGAGTACTCGATCGGAAAAATGACCGAGTACTCGAGTATTGATTTTGGTATTCGTTGCCATCCCTAGAAATTTCGGAATATTTGTCGTACATATAATGATACGGAGTTCCAAAAAGTAATGGACACACTTCAACTACCCATTTCATGTACTCAAAATAATTCTTTCTTGGAGATATAGGGGCTTAAAATTATAATATTTATGTTTTGTAATAACTCGTTAACGAACACGATATGGGAGCACAATTTATGTTGTTTATTATGTGTTCCTGCTATGGTTATGTTCTCATATTATCAGACATGGGTTAACCAGAGCTTGTTTTCAAAATGACCTGATATAGGACAAAAACAAATTATTGGCAGAGATTTAAGTCTTGTGGGAAGTCAAAGAACTCCCGGGTTTTTCATTTTAAGCAAAACTTTAGTAATTTACAGAGAGAAATAGCTTTTTTGTAGCCCAATTTTTCGATGATTTAATCAAGTTTTTCTTTTAAAGTATTTGAAGAAAGCACAACTAACTCTTATAATGATGAATCAAAATCTCTAACAGTTAAACAGAAAATAATTCGCATGAAATAAGCTGTTGAGCTTGTACTTAGATTTTTATTAAAAAGATAAAACTACATTTCTATTGGAAGTGCAAAGTAATCAAGCACTGAAGGCATGGTTTGAAACATACATCTTACATTGACCTAGTTTTGTTTTTGCACCTACTGCATTAATGAAACTTGTTAACAGATGGTAGAAAGTCCTGTTTAGGCAAATCAGTATCTTTCTCATTAAATCGTTTTTGGATTTTATTTATTGATCTCTTAAATTATTTGTGGCCAAATATAATTTCTGTGTTTTTTTCACTGTGGCTACTTATATCTCTGCATTTGGATTGCAATTAAACAGACTTAGGCTTACAGTTTGTACATCTTTTGGTCAGGTATGACTGTTTTAGCCATCTTGTGTGTCTCAGAGGTTGTTGAAACAAAATTTACTTTTATACACGCGAAAGACTTGGCTACTATATTATAACCGTAGCCAGTTCACCAACGGACAAAACTTCACTTTTCTGCTCACTGAGCCACTGCCAAAGATTTAAGAACCATGCTGATCCTTGATCACTCCTTTTGTTCACCGGTAGTCTTCTTTAAAATGTTAACAAAAACATATCAAGAAGGCTAAATGTTATAAAGAAAAAAGTAGTTAAACGACAATTTCACACATTTAATTCGTTGGTCTGTGGATGGTACGTTTATATGATATATCAAATGTGCATGCATGATTACATAGTATATATATTACTCAACTTTTGCTAAGCAGCAAATATTTTAGTGTGAATATTTTCGGCAGTGTTTTGATTGCCGTCTTGAGTTTTAATGTCAATTTCATGTTTAATCAATTTGATTGAAGGACAAACTCAAACTGATTTTGCTTTAGTTATGTACCAGAGAAGAGGGAGACCCCCTATATCCAAGACTTTTGGACTCGCAACTTGTTTTCCAGATCTTCACAACCTCATTTATGTTTACAAGTTTAGACTCAGTAGCGTGTGTGTGTGACCCATTGCTGACGACAACTGCTTGGCAACGCCTTCTCATGCTCCATATGAGGTTTCTGACAGTCCTAGCGGGAATGGCGGCTCATTCTTGCACCAACATGGCCTCAAGCTCCTGGATACTTCTAGGTTGCACCTGGCAAACTAATATCCATACCTACAGCTCAGGTGCTCAGTTGGATTTAGGTCGGGCGATTGAGCTGGCCAGTCAAGGCGCTCAATACCCTCCCTCTGCAGGTAGTGCCTGACCACGCGTACCCTGTAAGGAGGCGCTAATCGTCCATTAAAATGAACTGATCTCCCACTGCCCCGGCATACGGCCTAACCTGGGTGTCTTAACTCTCACCGAAGTACCGCTGACAAGTCAATGTACCTCTATTTAGAAAAAACAAAGTCAGTCCATCCGTCCAAGTTGATGCCTCCACACACCATAACTGACCCACCCCCGTAGTGGTCATGATCAGCAATATTTCTGGCTTGAAACCTTTCTCCAGATTCTCGCACATCTGTCAGTAAAGTCAAAGCAAAACTTAGACTCTTCAGTGAAGAGAACATGTCTCCAATTTCGTCTGGTCCCCCTAACATGCTCTTTTGCCCATTCCAAACAGGGCTGGCGTTGACGACGAGTCAATGGAATTCTGACACAGGGTCTTCTTGATCGCTTATTACCCTCGTGCAATTTTAACCTTCTACGCACCGTCAAAGTACAAACATTGACCCCAGATGCATTAAGGAGGTAATTACGAAGATGCATTGCTGTTGCAAACTGTCCTCGACGGACCTGGATAATCAAGAATCGGTCTTAAATGTCACCCTTTGTCTGCCCCCGCCATGCCTCCTGACGGGTGCACCATACTGCTAGGACCTTGCCTAGGCTCTGGTGATGTGGCCTCCAGCTCCACCATCCCTACAGCCATCCTGGCTTCACTCAAATATCATAGCGTTTAATTGCCATGTCAAAGTCACAAATGTAAAAAAAGTCTGATCTTAATGTTGGTGTATAAGGACAATAATGTGTCCCTGGTCCCGCTTTAAAAGGTTGGAGCCATCTCAAAACATTGCTGAATCAAACTATGCAAGATAAATAATTGAATCCTTTTCATGATATACTGTATAAGTGGTAAAGTTCGCGACGTGGAAATGTTCGCAATTTCTGCAAATTGAATAAAATCGCGAAAATATCAGCCGTCGTAATTTTCATCAGTCAGAAAGATATTTTTCTACCTATGCACTGTGTAACATGAAAAGCAGCAAACGCAGTCTGTATGGGAACAAAATGTATTTCTTTACTTTCAACCTAATAAAGTGTTGTAAAACTTGGTTATGCAACAAAGCGGTGCATTGTGAAACTATAAGAGGGAATTATCCAAATGAACGCAAGTTTGTCACATATCAAAAGAAAGCATCACATAATTGAATGCGAGTTTATTTATAGCGTTATTTTGTTAAAGATATTAAAATCGAGAACATTATTCGTTTAATCAAAATTTATTTATTTATTTATTTATTTATTTATTTATTTATTTATATCCCTTTCAAGTGGGATAAGTGATTTTAAAGGATTGCAGATTTTACACAAACAAAGATTCGGGATTCGCGAAAAAATTCCGCCCGCGAAACTTCTGAAATTGTGATTTTGCGAACTTTTTGACGCGCGAAAATATCCACTTATTCAGTAATGAGAAACTTTTGGCGCTTAGCGAATTTAAAATGGATTTAAAATGTCTGTTCGGTCAGTTCTTTGTATTTTGCTTTATCTATTTAGACTTTTAATACATTAAATACATTGATGCAGTCAAATTTTCCAACATACAGTCTGGTGTTTCTCTGGCAGTAAAATATCTCTATGCAATACCACCTGGTTGTAAGAGCCCTTCACTATTATCCAGAATAATCTTTCCTTTGAAGAGATAAAATGATGAGATGGGCATTGTTTGATAAGTTTCCACACAGATATACTGCCCCTGTCTCATCCACAGTTAGATGACATGGTCTCCACAGCTTATGCCTGTATGTGGCCTTGATATGACCATCTAAGGTCACAATTGTAACAGTGTGGCCTTTTTCAGTCTGACACAAACATTATGTAGTTTTATCGTCATTTTTTTGTGAAAACAACTGAGTACTTTACCAGACAAAGTTATCTATATATGCATAAATCAATGTTTTAGGATGGAACCGTTTGAATTGGCTGTGCTGCCAGTTGATTATATAATGGTTGTATCTATTTAGACTCTTGATACACTTTGATTCTGTCAGACATTCCAACATACAGGCTGTTGTTTTTCTGGCATTATGCAATACAATGTAGTCCAGAGAGTCCTTCACTTTTATCCAAAATAATCTTTCCTTTGCCTAGATCAGATGATAATTGATGAACATTGCTTGATAAGTTTCCACACATATATACTGTCCCTGTCTAATTAACTGTCAGTTGAGATGGTCTCCTTAGCTTATCATTCAGATATATGGCCTTGACCTGGCCATCTAAGGTCATACGTATCACAGTGTTACTGTCCCAATCAGACACATTTAAAGTTGTTTTGTCAGGACTGATAGTTGGGAATTCAGGACAGTTAAACAGAAACTTGTCATTTCTATCCCTGTCATAACATTAGAGAACTTTACCAGACATATTCAGTGTCTGGGTTATTTGGATTGCTTTTTTACAGCAGTCAGTAGATCTTAATAATTTGAATGATAACATACCAAGTAATAGTGCATATAAAAAACTTTGTGTTTCTCTAAACCTTATAAACCCTATTAAGTCGAGTGAGGTTTGAAGTGAATGTTAGTAATTTCTTTAAACTCCCATAGTAGAAGTGTCTTATATGGTTTATGTTTTGTCCTAGGATAGTATATTTTTTTAAAAAGCTCAATTCAATGACGGCTGACAAAATGTTTATTAGTATTCTAATACCGTAAACTTGCTTTGCAAAACAGGGGCGGATACAGGATTTCAGGTTAGAGTGGACGTAAAATTTTGGCTGACTTTGGGTCCGTTTCTACACTGTCACTGTGCATAATAAGTATACATACACTACGAAATATGGAAGCTGGATAAGACAAAAAAAAAAAAATAGATCAGAGTTATATACATACCAGTCAGTGAGCATCGGAATATACCATAGGTTTTATTGTAGACATATGGAAATCATTTTCATTTTTATTGTAGACATATGAAAATATTTTCATATGTCTACAACAAAACTTATAGTCCGGGAATTTTAGGGGTGAGGGGGGATCCGCTAGTACAAAACCAATTTTTGTTTCAACAACCTCTGAGACAAACAAAATAAGCTCAAACACTACAACCTGACCAAGATTTGTAGTGATGAACTATAGGCCTAAATCTGTTTAATTGCAATCCAGATGCAGAAATTTTAGTAGCTGTGTGAAAACACAGAAATTATATTAGGCCGAAATGATTTGAGAGAAAAATGAACATAGTCAAAAAGACTGCTTTATTGACAAACATATTCAGTTGCTCCTACAAAACTTACTTTCTGATGTTTGTTAACAATTTTGACAGAATGAGCTAAAACAAAACAGGGACAACAGAAATGCATTTTTAATTCTCTTGATTACACATTTTTAGTACAAGCTCAACAGCTTATTTCAAATGATGTTAATACCCCCCCCCCTTCTTAAATAACAAAGAAACTATAAGAGGTTTTGAATCACCAGTACAATAGAATCCAGGTGTAACGTTATCGTATGTAACAATATTACAGATGTATATAACGGTGCAAATCAGTTAGTTCACACAAGTCTCCTATCAAGATATCTGATGTAACAATATTCCAGATGTAGTGATACACTTTTGAGGTCCCGGAGTAAATTTTCATACCTTTAATGGGATATTTCCACTCACCTAGGTTACTCAAAGAACTACAATCAGAGACAGCACCAATCCTCATATTCCAAATGTCACTAGACACGAGTGTTATTCATAAGGATTGGAAAGATGCAATCATTACACCAGCATATAAGGGTGTAGGTTAAAACGTAGCAACTACAGATCGATGTCACTCACGCGTAGTCTGACAATCAAAACAACTGTTACTTGGTATGTAATCATTCAAATTATGAAGACTACTTACTGCTGACAAAAAGAAAACCAAACGAAAAGTTAGAGTGAGAAGAAACAAAATTAATCATTTACATGGCACAACTTTACCCACACACTTCATTATGAGGGGATCTTATCAACATAAACTTCAACATAAAACACTAGCTACAATTATTTTTATTCATTTAATATTCTGAACAAATAGGCAAAATATCAATTATATTTTATCATCTATTTGTGGAAATCACAGATACCCACTACTCATCCATTTAACATGTTGAAAAGCTTTGTAAGAGTTGAAATATGTTTAAAGAAATTGAATGTTAAAAAAGTTGTTATAAAATAAAAACAATGTAAAAATTCCAAAAACTAGAAGTATATTCCTTCAGTCCTTCAGTGATAATGTCTCAGTCAAACACACATTAATGTAATTGAATACTCTTCAGAGTGGAGGTAGGGTATTAGGAATATAATACGTTAAACTTTCTGCCCACGGAGCCTGTGCCAAAGGTCTATTAACCCTGTTGACTCTTGATCACGTCCTGTGTCAGTCTTCCTTTTGATATATTAACAAAAACATATTTTCAGAGCTAGAGTTTAAGAAGAAAAAAGGAGTAAGAAGACAACAATTCATTCAGCATGGATACTCACAAAATTACATACTTTGTTTCTTACAGGAACATTTACATTGAAATAGACAATGGTTACAGATAAGGGATACTTAATTGAACAAATATAAGAAAATATTGTACCGCAAATGTAGACAACATAAAACAATGTTTTACGTAGTAGATCATTCAATCCTTCTAATATTTCAACCAGTCGAAATAAATGAACACCCTTTATCGTCTCTGTGTTACATTATCTACGAAACGAAATTTGAAAGATAACGCGAACGAAGGGCTGGCTACACGCACATTAAAGAGATAACAGAAACAACTGATCTATAATATTTGAATATTGATAAAACCTTAACATGTATATAAACTAAATTATATACTTAATTGGTCAGCTGGTCGAATTGGTTGGTTGGTCAAGTGTGTTGGTCTGTCGATGATGTAATAAATCAAATGTGCATACATGATACAATGTAGTATTATAAATTTTTAACTGTTTGATACATGTTACAATTAAACTTCCCTTAAGTTATGGTTATCTATATAATCATGTATAAATAGAATTTTTAGGAAGGATTGATTTCAGTTGTCTGTGGTGTCAGTTTTCTGTATTTTACTTAACTATTTAGACTTCTGATACATTAAACACTTTGATCCTCTTAAACATTGCAACATACAGTCTGTTATTTTTCTGGCAGTATGCAATACACTGTGGTCTACAGAGTCCTTCTCTGTCATCTAGTAGAATCTTCCCTTTTGTGAGATCAGATGATAATTGCTGCACATTGTGTGAAAGGTCTCCACACACAAATACTGTCCCTGTCTCATCCACAATCAATTGACATGGTCCACACAGTTTATCATCCCTATATGTGGCCTTGACCCGACCATCCAGTGTCATACTTGTAACAGTGTCACTGATCCAATCAGAAACATATAAAGTTGCATTATCAGGACTGAGAGTCAGGAATTCAGGCATGTTAAACAGAAACATGCCATTGTTATCTTTGTTAAAACATTTAAGTACTTTCCCAGACATATTCAGTATCTGTACCTTCCCAGGGACAGTGGAATAAGACACTATAAATTTGTTATTACAGTACGCAATACAACTGCACTCTTCACCAACTGGTATATCTTCAGTACAAATCACGGCCATAGTATCAGAGAATGTTATCAACTTGACAATGCCTTCAACGGGAAATGTAACAGCTGCTTTATTGTCTACAACTTTAGTGATGGCCCAGGGAGAAAAGTGCATGCTTATTTCATCATATGATTTTGTGTTAATGTGTAGATTTTTAAATATTATCAGATTTCTGTTTAAATAATCAGTCACAACTAGTTTATTTTCGGAAAGTAAACATAAACTAGTGATTGATTTGTTTGTCTTTCTAAAGAAAATATCTTTATAAATTTTAGCAGTTTTCAATTCATATGACTCACATTCTTTGAAAGAGAAAAATGTAGTTTGTGATTTTAGAGTTTCAGATGTTAATTGTTCGTGAAGAGGCTCAATTCTGTAGTATTGTATACTTTCAATTTTTATGTCACGTATATCATTTTTCAGTTTTTCTAAAGGTAGATGTGTATCCTTCATTTTTAAAAATAACCTACATTTTTGACCTGATGCTATTGTTTGTGTTGCATCATCTGATATTGAGTTTAGGTGATTGCTCATGGACAAAATCTTTTCCTTAAGTACTTCCAACTTTCCCCTCTGAACTTCCACTTTTTTCACAACATCTTTCTCAGAGTCTAATAAATTCTTTACTAATTTCTTCTGGTTTTCTTCTAATGATTTTATTAACTTTTTCCTTTCAAGTTTCAATCTTGCTATTGTTTCTTCCATTTTCTGATCAAATTCATCAGTTACTTTTTTCTGATGCTGATTGTAAGTGTTTATCATCTTTTCTTTATGCTCCATAAGAATTGCTTTTGCTTTTGCCTCCATAGAAAAGACAATTTTAACATTTGCCTCTAATTTTCTTTTAACTTTCTCTATTTCATTCGAAATTGTGTCTATATTGTCTTGAAGTTCTTGAAATTCTTTACTTTGATCAATATCCTTAACGAAGGAGGGCAAGTGTTGTATTTTGCTGCATTTTTGGTGGTCACTATTTCTGCACTCACGACAAGCTAAATTTTCACATTCAAAACAATAAAATTTATTCAGTTCCTTTGCATGTTTGGTGCAATTGACCAAATAGAAATCTTTGGGCATGTCATCCTGATCTTGAAGTGAATGGTTTCTGAAGTGCCGCTTATGGTAATTAATACAGAGTGCACACTTGTATTCGACACAGTCCACACAAAATCCATTAGCAGGTGCATACTTATTGTCATGTTTTTCACATTCTTCACAATACATTTCTGGTACTTCATCTGAGCCATGTGTCAGTGATGTGTCAACTTGTGCTTTGGTATCATCAGCAGGACCGTTTGGTTCTTGAACGTCACAAAATTCTTCACCAGATTTCCTTAAAGAACTTTCACCAGATCCCATGTTTTCTGTACGGGTATATGTACAATTGGAGCGGAGTTGTCTGTCTCACCCAATTTTGAAACCTTCCTCTCAGCTTTTAAACATAGAGTTCCTGCAACATATTGGCATTTTTATATTCCGAATATACCGTAAATATCTCCAGACATATTTTTCAGTGTATTTTTATCATTTTGGTGTTGTCAAAGCTCACCTTTAAATGAATTTCTCCAAGGACTGTAATGCAAATGATAAAACGTAGTAGTTTCAAAATGGCGGCGCCCATACGTATGTAAACAAGGGATCTTCTCAAACTAATTCTGATAGAAGTGAAACTCCGGTTTGCGCAGTATTTTATGTTGTAATTGTCAATTTTAAGAAGAGCAATGCAATTTTCCTTCTTATCTAATAAAGAGATATGCGATGTTATTACAGTTATATTAGTAAATTATATTAATCGTACACGTTTAAATGAATTACGGACAAAAAAACGGACCATGGATAAAACGAACCATGGATAAAACGGACCATATTTTGAGTCGAAACGGACCATATCCAGGAAGAGTGTAGGTGTGTAGTATAATGCATCTTAAAAGAGAAAATTTGCTGTCATTCAAATGTCTGTTTTGTTTTGATCTATCTGAACAAAATGTTGTTCACAATCTGACTCACTAAACATGCTAAACTTTTCCCCACTTAATAAAATAAACTTAAATAATAAGAAAACAAAAGTACGAATACTAATTAATACTAATACCGTAACTTTTGATTATAGATTTATGGGGGAAAAAGAACAAGTATTTTATATAGTTGATGGTAGTCCTAAATTTTAATCAATACATTTTACTGATTATGTGTTACACCTTCCTGATAGTGTTCCACACCTTTTGAAGTAGTTTATGATTACCATACACATACACTATGTATTCGTCACTTTTTCACAGTACAATATCAATGATTTGTGTCTGATTGTGGTGTACAGCCTGTGCCAGCTTATATTAATTGTTAAGAATGATGTGTGTTGAAAATGAGTTTAGCAACTCTACGTATTCATAATTAGAGCATATCTTGTGTAAGAGGGGCTCTCCACTTTATAATGAATCTTTTATGTTATTAACACACAAAAACTGTTTTCTGATGCATTTATATTACAGTATTTCTACCAGACCCTAACATGACTGATTGAAATTGATTTAGCTTTATAAAAGTTACATTAAAAACCAAGTTGAAAAGCAAAAAAAAAAAAAAATGGGGATGTATCATATTGACACTAGTTTATGAGGTTCGCACTACATGTAAATATTCCACGGAAAAATAAGGAAAGGTATATTCCTTGTGTGATTGAAAGGGGTCGTGCTTAAACATACACATCCTAATGGTAGCACTTGAAGATATTTTGAAGCGTTAAATATGCGATATGCATATTAGCAGGAACACTGAATCAGTGTGAAACAAAAACATTTTGGGCTCATGCATTATGTTTTATGTTTCAGATCAGTACAGTTTCAATGGAAGACCCTATGTTGTAAGTAGATAAACATATTTCTTGTATTTATTTATCTGCTGTTTTTTTATGACTATTCTTGGTAATAATCAGTAAAAGGTCTGATGGCTTTGCGTTGGGTTCAGATTTGGTCCTTCTTGTATGCGCAATATTTTGTCTGCTGTGCTGTGTTAAAAGTTTAGTGGATAGACAATGCAGAACAAATCTTGTATTTTACTAACTTCAAATATTTGTTAAGTTTAATTGCTGAAAATGATATAAAGATTAAGTTAAAGAAGATTATTTGTAACAAAATTTGGAGATATTATCTCAAAAAAGCACTGCCGATTGGGCTTGCTCTTCGTATGACAGCAATTGAACATCTTTTATTTCCATGGGGTCGGAGATTATATTGTATGTACTTTAACCCACCCTCACGTGTTTGACTTTAAATTACAATTTACAAACTATAATTTTTCTTTTAATGATATAAATTACCTGTTATTCTCAGTGCGATATGGTTTTTTGCATTTATTTTGTTGAGTTAAATGAGATCTGCTTTAAATCTAAGTGCTTGGAGCGAAAAAAGGTTTTTCTTAAAAACAGAGAAATCCCCATACCAAAACTCAAACTTAAAATGATTTATGTTGAAATCACTAGTAGAATAATGTTGATATGTCAAAGAATTGCATTTTCAGTACTTAAATTAACATGTGTTTGTTTTAATATTCAAATTTGTATTTTTTTATGTCGACATAGATATTTAACCAGCTGGAAACATATCTTACACAGGTTTATAAAAGTTGAAACTTTTACAGCATTGTGAAGCCACATCTCTTTTAAACAATGTCAAAAATGATAGGCAGGTTGGTTAGCGTTTCAGACAAAATGATGCTGCTCGGTTTAAAAATATAAATTTTATTTGATGATACATGCTTTTGATGCGAGTAAAATCGGGATGTAAAGAAGGTAATGATTAAAGTACAGGTACTTTTTGAATCATTATTTATAGGTACTTTCTAAACAAGTTTATGATAAAAATACTAGTGATGGGTTTTAGGTATTTAATCTTTGCATTAGGGGCAGAGATTGCTATACCTGAGGGTCATTTCATTTTGCATAGACTTTTTAGCTGGCCTGAGCCCATAGTGTTCATGTGAGATTTGAGGCCCCGTGGCTGTCTGTCATAGCGTTTGTTGTCATCAGGGCATTAATTCAGAGGGAATAGACACTCCTTATCTAGCGATATGATGTCGCGCGTTCACATGTTCTATAACAGAAAATTGATCGATAGTTGGTTAGCGGTATGTTGGAATGCACCTAGTTTACTAAAACATCGTTCTTTTTTTCAATAATGGGTTGATTTTCATAATCTATAATTGTAAGAAACACGAAACATTGACCTTTTCAATATTTTTTTTCACTTCAACAACGGAAGTTTTTCTTGCAAGCCCGCGAATAAAAGACGACAACTCAATACGTTTTTTCATCTCTTTTTTTGTAATTATCCACCGTTTGTTAGCGGAAAGTTGGCATGCAATACTCGCACGTAGTTTACAAAACCATCGGTTTTTTGTCAATTATAGGTTGATTTTAAAAAAATATTTTTTTTTAAGAAAGAAGGAACATACGGCTTTGGAAATATTCGATTTCTACTTCAACAACAGAAGTTTTGCAAGCGGATGAGTAAAAGACAACTCAATATGTTTTTCTTTTTTGTTGTAAAAAAACTGTCTCAATTTGAGGAAAGCACAATATTCAACGGTCCATTATAAAGTTAATATTAAAAGAAAGTTGGAAACCTTATATCCAGATTCAAATATCGTCCAAGTTGAAATGGATGCAATTCATGTTTAGTTTTTTTTATCAAGCCTGTTTGCGCGAAATTCGATACGTTGATGATCACTGAATGACTGTATTTTCGACAAAACTGCTGTTTAGGTACTCTATCTCATTAAAAAAAAAAAAAAAAAGTTTCGCCATTTTGGAAAACAACGATTCCATTTAAGTATCGATTTTATTGTTTTTGAAGCAAAAGCTGCATTGAAAAATAACAAACAAGATAATCAAAACAATATGGGAAAATTAATCTTACTAATTCGGCTAGAATTCGTACTGTAATTTTTTACTTAAAGTTTCTTTTTTCGACATTTGATTATAACATCGTATAAGCAACAACATATACTATCCGCCATTAAGCTATTTATAAAGAACAGACGCGCAATTTTTGGTCTCCGAGTCTCCATTTCCCTCCAAGACGTACGTCGAACCCTGGTACACTCTTATAACGTTACCATACATGACAGCACTGGTTTTCCCCGTATTTTATCATGTTTGGAAGACAGCCCAGATTAGCTATAGACGCCCTTCTTGGACTAAATTTTGATAACACATTCAAAATTAAGAAACGAATATGTCCGAAAGCTACGTGACAGATTGTCAAACGCATATTTAACAGCACGAAAAGCTGCAGAAGACACTTCTGATACAAATAAAGAATACTATGATCGAAAAGCAAGGGCAACCAGTCTACACCCAGGTGATACTGTATTGGCAAAAAACGTGACAATCAGAGGCAAACATAAAATAGCAGATAAATGGGAATCTGAACCAGACATCGTTGTAGAACAACCAAACTCAAGAAAAAGAACACCATGTCCAGAAAAAACAAGAACCGTCCACAGGAATCTTCTTCTGCCAATTAAAACAACACTATTAGGAAACGAAAGCACCAGCATAAACAATAGAAGTTCTGAGAAATATATATCATACCCCAAAGAAGAAAAATCAATAGATATTTTGAGGAGCAAAACGAATCATACCTAAGACCAAAGCGACAAAGATGTCCACCAAAATGGCAATCTTCAGACACTTGGGTTTTAAAATGATACACAAGAAAAAGTGTTATGCAGACAGTGTTCTATAGACAGCACTTAGCAAATTGTGAAACAAAGTGCCAGGTAAATAATCACAAAACATTTTAAGAAATTAAATTATTTCGTGAGAATACTTACTTGCTACTGCACCTGTGAAATGTAAATGTATACTTACCTGCGTAATTGTACGACCATATGGTTTTAAAACTTTGTATGTACGCGGCAAATGAATACTAACCTTGTAGACCAGCTGTACATGTATGAAAGGAAGAAAGTATTTTTGGTATAGTAAATCATTGTGTATACTTATCTGTTTTGAGTTTGAAAGAAGGAATTGACACAAGTCGTGAATGGTTTCCAGATGATAATTTTTAACATGTTTAAGGAGTCAGTTGATTGTAACATTTTTAATACACATGTGTATCTTAATAAAATACAGGTCAAGTTCGAATTTGGGTTCAGACCACTTTATTTATACAGAGTGATGCCCCTTTTTCATCTAAAGTTTGGCCAAAAACAGGTTTCCAGATGATAACTCTTTAAGGAGTCATTGGATTGTAAAAGTGTTTAGTACACAGGTGTAACATCATTAAAAACAGGTCAAGTTCGAATTTGGGTTCAGACCATTAAATTTGTACACATGTGTAACATCATAAAATACAGATCAAGTTTGAATATTTGTTCAGACCACTAACTTTTTACAGAGACATGGCTCCTTTTCACCTTAAATTTTGCACACAAAAAAAAATCATTCCCAGATGTAACATCATTAAGTACAGGTACGAATTTGGGTTCAGACCTCTAATTTTTACATAGTTATAGTTTTTTCATTTTCAATTTTGCACAAAAAATGTTCATGATAATCCTTTAAGGAATCAGTGGATTGAAATTATTTTTGGTACACAGATGAAACAACGTTAAGTACAGGTCGAGTCTGAATTTTGATTCAGACCAGTAAATAATTACACAGTTAATTTCATCTGTTATTTTGCAAAGAAATGGTTTCCAGATGATAACTCTTTAACGAGTCAGTGGATTGCAATTATATTTTGTACTCAAATGTAACATGATTAAATACAGGTTGATTTCAAATTTGGACACAGACCTCTAAATGTTTACATGGTTTCGGTTTCTTTTCATTTTACCAGTTTCAAACTTGTTTTGATAATTTAAAATCTCACTTGATACAATTATCTGTACATGTAGTCTTTCTTTCCATTAGAGATAATTTCTTTTTACATGTTTCTTTTTGCCACAAAAGTAATTCCCATCTCCACCAAGGACCTCAGCGGCGGTATTAATAGCATTCAGCAATAGCTCTTGTTGTATTTGGCATGAGTTTTGTAATTCTCATACATGTATTGCTACAGATTAAATGTCAAATTATTGTTACATAAATGGTCAAAACGCCCAGGACTAGAAATACAAATTATACAGGTGTTCTTGATATACTTGTATAAATTGTGGGATGTTACAAAAGTAATCAAGGAAATGGACAAAGGCATGGATGCCAGCATTCCAAGTTCACTGTCTGTTTAAGCATTTCATATTCTTATAGAAGATAAGTACAGGCAATAAACAATAAATGATTAATAATCATGTCAAGTCTAAACCCAGTAAAATAATATCATTAGTTTAAAGTGGTTTTCAAACAAATAATCAGTTTATTGAATTACTTCTATTCATATATGCTAACCTTTTTATTGAGGTGTAAAATAGCAGCCATTTATATCAAATGGTCAATACGTGGACGTTTTGGCTGACTAGTTCAGACAAGATGTGCAACATTTAAATAAAAAATCAGCTGTTTTAGAGGAGAAATTTGCAAGCAGTGAATGAGCTTGTATATAATTGAATAACAAATCTTATCAGATTAATATGGCAAATCTGAAGAACTGAAACAGAGCTTCAAAACAACTTAAACAAATTCAAAAGATTCAAATACTAATATTTGTTACAATTTCAAATACTAATATTTGTTACAATTTCAAATACTAATATTTGTTACAATTTCAAATACTAATCAGTCGTAGAATTTGAGAAAGTTTTAATAGTTAATTTCTATAATCAAACGATAACTATTTTTCAGCCTTTATTTCGTAAAGTTGTCTATTTCTTTATTTTGTAATGGATCTGTGGATGAGTTGTTTTATATTTCAGGAATGAGAATCCTAATCTTGTGATTTGTTCTTTTCCTACAAAGGCTACACCAGTGTTTTCTATTCAGTTCAAAAGGAAGAACTTACTCCTTGCTGCAAGCCCAATGAAAGTTTCATGAAAAGGCAGGACAGGAAAAAAATAATAGACTGGCTCTCTTTAAAGTCAGATTTGGAGTTCAAAGCTGTTACTTATTTGAAACCTGGATCCAGAACCTTGGTTACATTTGGCGCCACCTTGGTGTGGATACTGGATGACTTTTGATCATAACTTCCACATAAGTAAGTGGATATACTTCATACTTGGACACAACACCCCTTTTGACAAGGCCTTCCCACTGACATATTTGTTTTACCTTTATCCCTGAATGACTTCACCTTGAGAGCCAATTGTCCAAAAACTTTAACATTTGGTCATTACACCCCTTTGGACCAGACATTCCCACTGACTTATATTTGTTTGACCTTGGCCCCTGAATGACTGATCTCATCTCAAAGGTCAAAGCACCACTTCAGAGGCATAGTCATCTTACAGTGACAGTTCTTGTTTTTTTCTAAAATAAGTATGTTTGCAATGTAAAAATTGTTTATTATGACTGTGTGTTCAAGATTTCATTGAAAGTGTGGAACTTCTGCAACAATAGGGAAATGGTTGGTAGAAGAAGATTATATTTTACTTTCATTATAATATTTTATAGTATTACTTGATATAGAATTACTAAACTATGAAATATGACACTTCATGTGGTATCCAGAAGTTGAATTTCACTAGGGAAACCTGTTTAATTATGGCAAGTTTCACTTAATATATCAGTAAATACCTGTCACTTGAGTTTCTGATTTAGTGGCAGAAAGTGATGAAAAGAAGAACACTCTTATTTGTTTTTATTTTACGCAACTCTTGAAGTGAAGAATTCTTAAGTTGTTAGAAAAGAATACATCAAAAATAAATAGAATTTGTATATTTAAAATAATGGGCCACCATAATGTAGCCAGTTGAACCAAGAGACAGTGCTTTAATTTTGTACATGTAAACGTTCTGCTCACTGGACCAGTGGCAAAGATTTAAGAACCATTGTTGACCAATGATCACTCCTTCTGTATAGTCTCCTTTAAAATATAAACAAAAATATATCTAGAGGGCAAAAATATAAAAAAAGAAAAGAAAGCAAATACTAGGTATGCTGTTTCACACATTTAATACTGTGTTCATCATTTACAACAACAATTCTTCATTCAGCTTAGATAATCAAATACATACGTTATCAGTCAATTGGACAAATTGGTTAGTTGGTCAAGTTGGTCTGTCAATGATATGATTATACGATAAATCAAATGTGAATACAAGACTGCATAGTTTTCTGTTAAATACGTGATATAATTAAACTATCCTTGAAGTAAAGTTTATTTTGTAATTGTGCTTAAAATTTAATACATTTTTAGGAAGGATCAATCTGAATTGCCTTTTATGTTTGCCTTATCTGTTTATTCTACTGATAAATTAAATTCTTTAATGCACTTAGATATTCCTACAAACAGTCTCTTATTTTTCGGGCAGTATGAAATGCCACATGGTCTGTACAGCTCTTCACTGTCATCCAGTAGAATCTTCATTTCTGTGAGATCAGATGATAATTGATGAACATTGTGTGAAATTTTTCCACACACATACACTGTCCCTTTCTCATCCAGGGTCAGTTGACATGGTCTCATCACCTTATCATAACTATATATGGCATTGATCTGACCGTCCAAGGTCATACTTGTCACAGTCTTACTGTCCCAGTTAGACACATATATAGTTGTGTTGTCAGGACTAAGAGCCAAGTATTGAGGACAGTTAAACAGGAACTTGCCATTGTCATGTATGTCAAAACATTTGAGTACTTCCCCAGACATATTAAGTATCTGTACCTCCCCAGGATAAGTGGAGTAAGACACTATAAGATTGTTATTACAGTAGGCAATACCATGGCACTCTTTACCAACTGGTATAACATCAGTACTGATCACTGTCATAGTATTAGAGGATGTTATCAATCTGACAATGCCTTCGCGTGGAAATGTGACAGCTGCTTTATTGTGTTCAACTTTAGCGATGGCCCAGGGAGAAGAAGGCATACTTATTACATCATATGATTCCGTACAGATGTGCAGATTTTTAAATACAATCAGATTTCTTTTTGAATTTTGTGTAACTACTAGCTTGTTTTCAGAAAGTAGACATAAATTTTTGATTGATATTTTAGACTCCTTAAAAACAATATCTTTATAAAATTTAGCAGTTTTAAATTTAACCGGCATATAATCTTTTACAGAGAAAAATGTAGTTTAGGATTCTAGTGTTACAGCAGATACTTTTTTGTGAAGTGGCTCAATTTTGTAATATTGTATATCTTTATTTTGAAAGTCAAGTATTTTTTTTCAGGTTTTCCAAAGGTTGATTTGGGCCTTTCATTCTTATAAATAATCTACATTTTTGACCTGGTGCTTTTGTCTGTGTTAGATCACCCGATAATGATTTTAAGTCTTTGGTCATGGACAAAGCCTTTTCTTTCTGTGTTTCCAAATTCCTTCTTTGACCTTCCATCCTTTTCACAGCATCTTTCTCAGACTGTATTAAATTCTTTTCTAATTTCTTCTAGTTTTCGTTCGAGTTTTTTTAACTTTTCCCTATCCAGTTTCAATTTTGCTATAGTTTCTTCCATTTTCTGATCAAATTCTTCAGTTTCTTTTTTCTGATATTGATTGTATGCATTTATAATTTCTTCTTTATGCTCCCTAATGATTACGTTTGCTTTTGCCTCCATAGTAAAGGCAATATTTTCTTTTGACTCTAAATTGTTTTTAATTCTTTCTATATCATTTGAAAGTGAGTCTAGATTGTCTTGAAGTTCTGTAAATTCTTTACTTTGTTCAAAATCCTATATAGGGTTGGCAAATGCTGTATTTTGTGGCATTTATTGTGGTCACTTTTTCTGCACTCCAGACAATCTAAATTTTCACATTCAGAACAATAAAATTTAAGCAGTTCTTGTGAATGTTTGGTGCACTTGTTAAAACAGAAATCTTAGGGCATGTCATCCTGATCTTGAAGTGTGTGGTTTCTGAAATGCCTTTTATGGTAATAAAAAGTGCACACTTGTATTCGACACAGTCCACACAAAATCCATTAGCAGGTACATACTTACTGTTATATTTTTCACATTCTTCACAGTACATTTCTTGTGCTTCGTCTGAGTCATGTGTTAGTGATGTGTCAAATTGTACTGTGGTATCATCGACAGAACCTTTTGGTTCTTGTGCATCATGAAATTCTTCATCAGATTCACTTAAAGAAGTTAAATAAGATTCCATGGTTTTTCTGTTGTATTTGTTGTAAAGATACCTTTCCCAGCAAATGTCAGTAGAGTGTTTTAACTCGTGTTTATTGTAAATTTTTTGTCTTGGAGATCTTCCATTGTTGTCAGTAAAGATACTATTTACAACTGAAAATTGTATTTATCACTTTTATTGTGCAAACAGGGTATTTTACTGAAAATTATATCCAACTCTTATGAATTTGCATTCATGTCACAACATTTCAATGCAACATACAACAGTCTCTGTGATACAGATACCTTTATACCGTCAAATGATAATCATGTATTTGATAAAGTGACATTTGTGTCATATGATCTTAAATTGTCAAATGGTTTTAGTGAGGCAGATAAACGCACTTGACATAGATTTGTTTCACTTTGAAGTACCACAAGAAGAGTGTACATAGCATCAGTGAGAGAACATTGAGGAATATACCCTATAGTTTACCAATGATTTACTGCATATCTTTAAATCCCCCAAAACGAAGTTAGGGGGTATATAGGAGTCATCCGGTGGTTGGTCGGTTGGTCGATCGATCGGTTGGTCGGTCGGTCGGTGGGGCGGTCGGTTGGTGGGGGTTTACCTTGTCCGGAGCATAACTTGAACACTAGTGGTTGGAAGTCAATGCAACTTCAAACAATGATCAAACACAATGAGAGGAAGTGCAGTGTCTAAGAATCATAACGCCATCTTTACTATTTTCAGAGTTATTGCCCTTTGTTGATTTTCCTTTTTAGGGAGCAAAACTTGAAAACTACTGGTTGGAATTGAGTGCAACTTCATACAAAAGTCAAGCACAATGAGAGAAAGTGCAATGTCGAAGAATCGTAACTCCATCTTTACAATTTTCAGAGTTATTGCCCTTTGTTGGTTTTCCTTTGTAGGGAGCACAACTTGAAAACTACTGGTTGGAATTGAGTGCAACTTCATACAATGGTTAATCACAATGAGGGAAAGTGCAGTGTCTAAGAATCATATCTCTATCTTCACTATTTTCAGAGTTATTGCCCTTAGTTGGTTTTCCTTGTCTGGAGCATAACTTGAAAACTACTGGTTAGAATTCAATGCAGCTACATAGAATGGTCAAGCACAATGAGAGAAAGTGCAATGTCGAAGAATCGTAACTCCATCTTTACAATTTTCAGAGTTATTGCCCTTTGTTGGTTTTCCTTTGTAGGGAGCACAACTTGAAAACTACTGGTTGGAATTGAGTGCAACTTCATACAATGGTTAATCACAATGAGGGAAAGTGCAATGCCAAGAATCATATCTCCATCTTCACTATTTTCAGAGTTATTGCCCTTAGTTGGTTTTCCTTGTCTGGAGCATAACTTGAAAACTACTGGTTTGAATTCAATGCAGCTACATAGAATGGTCAAGCACAATTAGAGAAAGTGCAAGGTCGAAGAATCGTAACTCCATCTTTACAATTTTCAGAGTTATTGCCCTTTGTTGGTTTTCCTTTGTAGGGAGCAAAACTTGAAAACTACTGGTATGAATTCAGTGCAACTACATACAATGGTCAAGCACAATGTGAGATAGTGCAGTGTTTAAGAATCATAACTCCAAATTCTCTAGTTGCAGAGTTATTGCCCTTTATTAGTTTTCTTTATTTGGAGCATAGCTTGAAAAGTACTGGTTGGTATTCAGTGCAACTTTATATAATGGTCAAGCACAATGAGAGGAAGTGCAGTGTCTAAGAATCATAACTCCGTGTTCACTATTTGCAGAGTTATTGCCCTTTGTTGGTTTTACTTTGTATGCAGGATAACTTGAAAACTCCTGGTTGGAATTCAATGCAACTTCATACAATGGTCAAACACAATGAGGGGAAGTGCAGTGTCCAAGAATCATAACTCGATCTTCTCTATTTGCAGAGTTATTACCCTAAGTTTGTTTTCTTTATTTGGAACATAACTTAAAAACTACTGGTTGGAATTCAATGCAACTTCATACGATGATCAAGCACAATGAGAGAAAGTTTATTGTATAAGAGCTATAACTTCATCTTTACTATTTGCAGAGTTATTGCCATTCCTTTGATTTCCTTCTCCAGAATATAATTTGGAAACTCTTGGTTGGAATTCAGTGCAACTTCATACAATGGTCAAGCACATTGAGTAGATGTGCAGTGTACAAGAGCTATATCTCTGTCTTCACTGTTTGCACAGTTATTGCATTTGTTAGTTTTCTTTGTCTGGAGAATAACTTGAAAACTATTTTTTTGGAATTCAATGCAACTTCATACAATGGTTAAGTGCAGTGAGAGGAAATGCAATGTACAAGAACCACAACTATCGTTAATTGCTCATAACCATAACTCTTTTTATTTGTTTACGAAGTATTGTTACTAAATTGATAACTTCCTCTGTTCTGTAGCGGTGTTTTGGGGATATTAATCACATTTAGTGATAGCTCTAGTTTTTATTCACTTATCCCCTTCACTTAATTACCTGTTGTAATAAGAATTTTTGATACCATCTGTCTGTCTGTTTATCCATATGTCAGTCCTACTACAGTGTACCAAATCCTACATTGTATATATTAACCCTTTTATTGTTCTTGTCTTGCTTTGAATAAACTCGGTTCATTGATGATCATCAGATGAAGCTGATCTCTTGCAGACACAGTCAAACCTTGATGTACATTCCTACAAAGAAAAATGCCTTATGTATGTACTAATGATAAAAGAAATAGCTAGTGGTACTTAAATTTCTAAAATTGTTTGAGAACAACACCTATTTTTACTATGCCTTTGTATGAAATTACTTTTAAATGACATGTACTTTTTATTAAATCAAAAAATGGAAAATTTAACTGTCGAGTATCACTGATTGGAAACTTCAATGACTATGATCATTTTTTAGAATTTGCTTTCTTTGATGAATTTTTCATTCCCTTTCAAAAGAACATCAAAATTATTTTTTCTTGCAAAGGTACCCGTGGAGGCATTTGTTACTTACAGTACAGGTCTGATTTAAGTGACCATACCAATGACTACTCCACTATGAAACTGGTTGTCTAACTGTTGTTTTATGTCGTTACATTTTTGTTCAAATTTTATTAAGTTGATAAGTCTAATTACACATTGATTCATAGAGGTACAGATAGCTTCTTAAAGGATAAAGTTTTGTTGTGAATCGTGTATCTTGGACTATGATACTCTTCACCAAGATTAAATATTGAAATATAACATATTTATCTCAACTGAAAAGAGATAAAAGCTTGCCAGTACACAATTTGTCAACTATAATATATTTATAGGTGACTGATTGAGATAGCTCACTGAATGCCCCAAATTTTTTATCATGAGCTTGAATCTCTCTTTTAATTTATATCTTTATTTGATCAAGAGCACACGTAATTCCTTTTTTTTCAATGTCAGTTTTCACAAATTTATCTGTAAATGAAATAGCCATTTTATGCAGTATTTCATAATTGTAAAAAAATATTAGAAATTACTCATTTTGGTTGATGTCAACATTTGTTTATAAATGCATGTTTTAGTCTCTTGTTTTCACTCCATTGATACTCTGTCAAATAGATATAGACATGATACAGTTTTTTCCCAGTCTGCTGTTTTATATTAATGTTTTTTAGGGTTCAAAACGAAAATGAGAAAACAGCCAAAATATGTTATTTTTCTTCAGTACGTTGTTTTTATATTATAATAAGTGTTTAATGGCATACCTAGAACAAAGCACCAGATAGACATATCAAGTGGTGGATTGCTGGGGGAAGCTGCAAGGGAAGGTAATATTATAATAGTTTGTTCATATTGTAAGCTTAACTCATGATAAGTCTTGTCATTTCCTTCCATGAAAAGGAAAAGGACATCAATGAATTTGATGCAAACCTGTTGTATCTGTTTTTATACCCCCACCAAACCTTGTTTGCAGGGCGTATATAATTATCATATTATGTTTGGTTGGTTGCTCCATTGGAGAAAGACTATTAAATTGAAACTTGATGTGCATGTTCACCAAGTATTTTTTTTGTATTCACTGCGTTAGCAGGGAATACAGAGTTACCGTTTTCCAGACTCTATACAATTCTTCAGGAAAATACTGAGAGCATACAAATTTGGTGTTCCGCGGCTGAAAAAATAGTGCACAGAACTTGGCAATGTTGTACAAATGCGTAACTATCATATAGATAATTATTGATATATGTAATACTCTCCTTTTACGATTTTTTTCGCCTTAATTGTATGTGGTGAGAGATTTGAGAAAAAAAATTGTGGCGCATGTTTCTTACGCAATTTTCCAAACCAATCGCTCATTGTGTCGCTAGTCTGATTCTGGTTTCACTCTTACACTAATTCATTGCCGGATCACGACTTAATTGTGCTGCAAAATCTAGTTATATTGGTCTCACATAAGTTATTGATTCGTTAAATTATTTACTAAATCGTCTTACTTAATTCTGATGAAAAAGTACATATCTTTAAGAAAGAATTTACTCTTATTTGTTTAAAGTTAATTAGTATATTAGTTCTGCACATCGACTTGACTACATTTGATTCATAAATATAAAGAACTGTAGCTTATGTGAGACTACCAAAGGAATGTAATGATCACTATGTAATGATCAATATTTCCGGTTTCGTTTCAGAGAATCACTCTTGAAAAACAGCAAAGAAGAGCGTAAATTTACCTCTATTCTTTTGCTTCAAGTGCTTTCCTGTTATTTGTAAACAGATGTCATTAAGATTTGTTCAATTTAAATTTGTGTGTGTTTTTATTGAAAATGGTTTACCAGATGCGCAGATCATTAATATCATTTCATCACTGTCACTTTAATTGCTTTTTAATGACAAGCATTCAAAATTCCTCTTTCTTTTACAGATGACAAATGTAACTAACATCTTTAGGGAAAAAATTTCCAGCCTCTGTGATATGAACCTCAGGGATAATGTGGCTGTTGGTCAGCTAATCAGTTACAAGGGGAAGGACAGCCAGGAAAAAGGAAGCTCTAGCTATCAGTGAAGGCAGAGAAGTTGTGATATTGACATGCAACCCACTGAAATTTAGAATGTTCATGGTATGTGTTGAGAGTGTATTGCTTTCTTTTAGCAAAATGAATCATTCTCTTAATAGCTCCTCCCATATGTTTGCATATTCAGCCTAATGCTAATATTTAGCCTGTGGTATCTTTCCTCTTTTTTTAGTGAAATTGATTAGGAAACGAAGCAATTACTTGTTTTATTCATTCAGTTAATTGTTGGACTCTCAGCCCAGGGAATATGGATTCAAAAACCATGCTAGGCAAGAAATTTCTGATCTAGAACATTATGTCTTAGACTCTTAGATCTTGTCACTAAATGTCTGATTTAAGTAAGGATAAAGCCAGTCCATTGCAAAGAGATCTGTAAATGTAAGACTTGAAGTGCTCAGGTTGGATAACTATGAAAGCTAGAAAAGTGAACTTAACCCTTCCATATTATCCAAAAAGGTGTTGAAACCAGCATTGAATACAAAACACACAATAAAAATAGGACTTTGTTACATTATACCTTTTTTCCTTTCCTATGCTTTTTAGGTACTTGCATGAAGAATTCTGCTATAAAGTTATAACCTCATATTAGAGCCACAAGGCTGTAATCAAAGATTCATGATATTACACTGCGTCAAACAACCCTGAGTAAGATGGTCTTACTTTTCACTAAAATTCCATGTACCAGATATTTAAAGATTTACACAGGCATGTTTTTACTAATTTTCCAAGAAAATCCTGCAGTGAAAACATAGGTCTCCCAGGTGTTCTTTTGCTAACATTTACACTTCCTTTCATGTATGAATGTATTTTCTACAAACAGAATATTTAAAGCGGCTTCTTTACAGAAGATCTGTTTGAAAATAAATTGTTTCCCTTCTTGCAATTTGGTTGTCAGGAAATCTTAAAATAAGTATGCTTTATTATTAATGTTAAGTGTTAAGTAGATGATACGTCACATGTATGGAAAATGTGTAAGCTAAAAGTTCTGGCCAAAAATAGATTATGATAATTCTAAAGAAGATAGTGATCATGCTAAATGCGTTTGAAGCTATGAAGTGTTACACATGTTTCACTCACTTGCCTGTTCTTTATTCAAAAAAGAAAAAAGCCGATTTATATAAAGAATTTATATTGTTTGTAGAGGTACATGTATTAACTGGCATTGAGAAACTTCCTACTGCTTTTAACAACCCTTACATCTTCCAAAGTCAACCACACGGTGCCCATAATGAATAACATTTAGAAGTACTAGCTTTGTAGATACCCAGATAGAACTTAGTTTGACTAAGCTGCTGTAATGAAAGAATAAACATAAACCAAACTGCAGTATACTGCCCTCCCAACCTCCCCCCCCCCTCCCTTATTTTGTTGAATGCCTAATTAAAACTTCTTCAGCATTATTTGGAAATAAACCGCTGAGTTAATTGTCTCAGTCACTTTCTACATAGCAAAATATGGAAATAATTCTTTTGTACCTTTTCTGCAGGTTGGCAAGATTATTATGCTGTAGAACTTTCAAAAGAACAAGGATAGGCATTTACATGTGGTGACGGCATTTTTAAAAGTTCCCTGCGCCATGCCATTAACATCCAACGTTCCTTAAAATAATAAAAATTAAGACCAGAGAATTCTTAACTTTCCTCCAGCACTAACCTTTTCCACTGTTGAAGCACTGCGATCTCCAAAAAAGCACAAGATCTCCGTTCAAGGCAAACTTGTTCAGGTAAGTCATCCCCTTATTTCTGTTTTCTCTCGAAATTTTAATCAACTTATCATAATGCTCAAAGCTTGAGATGAGTCTGATAATTTGAGACAGCTAAGAAGCTACCTTAAATTTCTACTCAAATATGGCCGATATTATGAGACGCCTTTAACATATTCGCAGACGCCATCATTTTATTGCTGTTGAGAGAGTAATAACCGATAGAATTCATCCTCTTGAATTTTTGTCACGGTCAGAAGTGAGAGAACGTTATAGATTTTAACCAGAGTCCATTCTTTTCTAAATTCAACTCATTTCAAAGTTTGAAACCTTCAGATCGTCACCCCTCCCACCCATTATTTCTCTTCTTGTGACGCTGATATTTTTGCTAGCGGGGCACATTATTTGATCATCGGAGACAGACATGGAGTATCTAAATCATCAGTTTCGAGGGCAATCAAAAGAACATCCACAGCCATATGTGCTTTAAGGGAGAGATACATTCATTTCCCGTCAAACAACGAAATTGCAGCTGTACAACGGGAGTTTTACAACATTGCAAGTAAGTAATAGTTCCAGCCACACGATTGGCTGACTGCGTCTCCAATGTAAATAATGTGGAACGGAAAAATCCGGGACCCGGAATTCGGGACTACAGGATCACATGAGACAAGTCGGGGGGGGGGGGGAATAAAAACATAACAACTGTAAACCGTTAAATGATGAAAGTATTTAGTCGTAATAAATGATTATAATAGTAATAAATATTTGTTTAAATCTGGTTACTCATCAGTAACTCAAGTTATATATTTAGATCGTACTGTGTATGATATGTATTTTGACAATTAGAAGTACTGATTTAATAATTAAAGGAAAATTTAATATGATAAAAACCATGGGCCTACCTAGTAAGTTAATGATACAGAATGCTCACCCATCCACCTTTGTATACTAGTCTGTCCTTTTATCTTAATAATCATAGTTAATTTTAGAATGATTCATACTTATCATATATATAAATATATACATGTACAGTATATACATGTGTATGTACGTGTCACATAGTGAAAAAAATATTCAGCTATGAGTAGATTCTATTTGTCCCATAAATTACAGTAAAAAGCTGTTGTTACTCCAAAGCAAAAGTAACATGGTATAAGAAATAAAGGATGAGTCCATTTAATTAGATCACATCTTATGTGAAATACAAATGGGAAAAAAGAAGATAAAGCCCATACCAGTGTGCCAACATATTTAACCCATAATTGACCAATTAAACGGTTCATTGTATGGGTCCAATATGGACATACACATATGCTTATGCGCTGAATCTGGAAAAGTGCATATTTGGGTCCTATACGTACAGGTTTTCCATATCAAAAAAGGTATAGTTATTCAAATGTATTTTTATTAAAGTTTTCTTTTGAAATAAAGAAGAATGTAGTTTAACTCTCAGTTAATGATGAAATAAATCAACAACACATATATAAATGCCATGGGAGAATGGTTTAGTCAGATGAAAAGAATGTTACTAATATATTCCTTGACAGTGGCCTGAATAAAACAAGTGCACGTGCAGAATTAATTATGTAAAAGCATCAGCAAAGTGAATGTGATTGAAAAACTCAAACTAAAATTATGATGAAATTTTGTATATATGTCCAGACAGGTCCATAAGGAGGGACATTAAGACAATTTCAAGACAGTCATGAGTTTGAACCCTTGTTTCTTGCGTTTGTTAAACTTATTTACTTCTCATAAGTGCTTTAAATTTGTAACAGTACTGCGCAATAGAACAAATTAATTGATATATTTATTTAATGTTTTTGTAAATGGACTGCCCATATGGAACCTGGTTGCACTTTCCATATTGGTCCTGCATGGGCAACTGAACAAAGGTCTCATGTAGGTTCCCATTTTGGTCCCATTTATATAAATAGTTTGCTAGCTGGGTATTTCCAGATGATGAACTTCAACTTAATCAAAATGAAAATGTAATTAATTAAATACATTAATTGATGTAAGCATGTGTTCCAATAAAAATGAAAACTTCTATATAAATTTTCAAACTGCCACAAGTTAAATTTATGAATGTTTTAAATTTTCTGTGCTTATTTCATGGTCGACATACCATTCATTTACTTTGTATCTTACAGAGATTCCAGAAGTGGTAGGAGTTATTGATGGGACACAGGTGCGAATCAAAGGGCCCAGTGAGAATGAACCAGACTTTGTTAACAGAAAAGGTTATGGCTATCATTCTATAAATGTACAGGTAATATAACCAATAAAAATGGAGTGCGTCATGTACTGTACTTTTTTATTCTTTAAATAATTAATACTAACAGCTGATAAACAAAATTTCTTTAAAGAAAAATTAGTGAACAAGTCTTAATTCTTAATTTAAATTCTCAACTTTAGATATGAATACATCAAATTGTATATAAGCATAGGGAACAGCAGTTGATAAATGTAATTATTTCAGATGGTGTGTGATGCAAGGTTCCCAGTAACCAATGTTGTTGCAAAGTGGCCAAGAAGTGTTCATGATAGCCGCATTTTTAGGGAATCAGAATTGTGTGAGAATGGTAAAGTATTTTTTTTCAATACTGTTTTTTTTTAAAATAACAATTGTTGATAAGGTAGTTTTCTATTTTTAAGCATGTCAGTCTTCTGAGGTGGTTGTTATGAAATTATTTCCAAAATGCTTGATGAATATAACTTGTGAAATAAAATAAATGATGAAAAAATGAATTCTTATAATTTAAGGAGAAATAGATGGACCTCTTTTTTGAGACTCAGGATACCCATGTGAACAATACTTGATGACACCTTACATGAACCCTCAAACTGATGCTCAAGGTATTGTTAAATCAACTATAAGCTTGACATTATTATGCATGAAAATATACAATCATATGATACACTTTTCTTAAATCTTTTATATCAACTACTTCAAAGTTAATTCTTTCATTAATGTTTTAAATATCCCAATCAGATTCAACAAAGCAGAGAAGAAATAATATTGGAGACATTATATTGAATCTATATAAAAGGATTATTTGTTTGTCTTTTGTCATTTACATAGATTCAGTTCATCTTTAACAAAAACAAGGGTAACAGTAGAGCAGACTTTTGGAGTTATGAAGAGGCGTTTCCCCTGTTTAAGCTATGGATTGAGAGTGAAAACTTCCAACACACCGCAGATAATTGTTTCTTGTGTGGTTCTGCATAATTTTCGGACGGAGAGTAGTGACACATTTGAAAGATTAGTTAGTTTGTACTTTGAACCTCCAGCTAATATTGATATACAACCTGACCGAGCTGGAACCAGGTATAGGGATGTGTTTGTATATACATACTTTGCATAAAATTTGACTGTGTATTTGCTATCCTTTTAAAGCTAACATGCCTCCAGATATTCTAGATAAGTATGTAACACTTTAAGTTAAAAAACTTGACAAGTATGATTTTTGGGCAATGATAATGAATAAATCTCTTAAATGTACTGAAATCCCTCAAGTACCATAAAATATAACTGAAGATCATACCTGTGAAGTTTGGTAAACATCTGTTTTGTTTTTGAAGACAAGATGTTTTTTAAATGATACTGCTGTAAACGACAGACAACATACACATATGAGCACAAAATACATGAATATTATCACTTTATAAAGAAACAAGTTATATCTTCTAATTTAAAAGCTGTAAAAATTGAATAAGCATTTAGATATGATAATGAGGAATGTACAATCATTTCAATATCAATTTAATTGGTACATATATAAAACTTTCTGTTTCATTTTGCTTTCAAATTCTCTAGGAAGCTGTAACAATCTCGATGCATGTTGCTTTAAAGCAAAGCAAATGCTGTACCTACATGTATCATTTGATATTATACTATTTTATAAAAGAGCAGCCATGGAAAATAAAGAGAACACAGCTTGAACATTAATATACCATTTAATCTCATCATTTTGGTAAAAAAAGATAAATAAGATAGCAACAAAGTTTATCACATATTTAGAATCATCACAGCCAATACAAATGCTTTACTAATCTTTCAGATCTTGTGACATTTCAAAGACGTGCAAAACGAGAAGTCGGCACTTGATGTGTTAGGTACTATTTCATGTTTTTCTATTGGTAAAATCAGACTGTTCAGACTGAATTTCGTTTTATGCTTCGTCATTGCACTCATTAAAAAGAAAACCCAGGCTAGTTTCTGTACAGTTTTCACTAGTGACAATGGTTCGGCAAGTTTTGACAGATGTTTAGGTGGCTCAAGCCATTGCAATGCTTCAGTAGCGTTCCTAGGCAGCTCGGTGTCCACAGAAGCGTCATCCACAGGGCCTTTCAATGCTTCCAGGCAACTGGACAATTCTCGGCAAGGTCAAGAAGTAGTCGTCCGAGGGCTATAACCCAACGAGAGGATCGGTACCTTGTCACTTCTGCATGGCACCAACGCTTTGTGACCGCCAGAAGACTGCAATCCGACCTGGAATCTGCCACAGGAACCAGAGTTTCCACTCAAACTGTGCGGAACAGGCTTCACCAGGCCGAGTGCACAACAGGTCCCCCTGAGTCAGCGTTAGCGTCAAACTCGTCTCAACTGGGTTCGCCAACGTGCAAATTGGAGGCTGAATCAGTGGAGAAGAGTTCTTTTTACTGATGAGTCCAGATTCAGTTTGGATTTCAATGATGGGCGTCAGGAAGTTTGGAGACAGCCAGGGGAACGATTTGCGGCTTGTGCTATTTCAGAACACGACTGTTATGGGGGCGGCAGTTTGATGGTTTGGGGAGGCATCTGGGCAGGAGGACGTACATATCTTGTGCTGTTCCGGAGAGGCACGCTGATTGCTGAACACTACTTTAATGACGTCATCAGGCCTCAAGTGTTCCCCCAAATGAGGAGACTTGGTGATTAATACCTTTTCATGGATGATAATGCGCCATGTCAAAGAGCACGAGTCATTCAAAATGAACTGAACGACAACAATGTCGCTCGCCTTCATTGGCCAGCCCGTTCCCCAGACCTGAACCCCATCGAGCACGTGTGGGACATTCTTGGGCGAGCTGTGTATGGCATGCCCATCCGTCCCCACACTCTGGATGCCCTGGAAGTAGCCCTTGTGAGGGAGTGGAGAGCCATCCCACAGAACCAACTGGACAACTTAATTGCCTCGCTGCCACGCCACATTCAGTGCTGCATTTGTGCTAACGGGGGTAACACACGCTATTGAAAATGGGTTGGCGTGTTTTTGACCTGAAGTATTTGAAATTTGCGTTGGCTGGTTACATTTTACAACACCCCTTTTTCCATGTGCCTTACATTTTGTGAACAGTATCATGAGATCAGAATGGATTTCCAAGATGCTTTGTTAAATTTCACTTGATGAAATGTTGAAGATTATGTGTGCACCTATACATTTACTTTTGAGGTTTCATTAACTTTTTTTCACAGTTTAAATGCTTGTTGTTTTTTTGTGAGGAGTATATGTGTTCTTTAGCCACGGATTATACTTTTGATTAAAATCTTTCACTTGATGTTTTTTCTTATTCAAAGTGTGCTTAAAATTATTGTACATGCATCTTCTTATGCTGCACTTAAACTTACAAACATGCTGTTCTTTTACAAGAACAATGCAATAACTGTATTTGATGATTTCATCTGTACAAGTGAGTTTGTAAGTTATTTTGTCTCTGTGGAGTGCCTTGTTGATTAGTCACTGATATGCTGTTCATTGACTGTTCTGTTTCTTAATATATTTCCAGTTTTTCCTATATAGAATTAATTAAGCTGTTACAAACTAAAACATAAAAAACATTTTCTTCAGTACAGTCTATAAGTTTTATTGTTTTTTATTTTTTTTTTATTTTTAATGGGCAGTCTTAGAAATATAACGTCTCTGGGGAGTTAAACAGATCTTTAATATCTATACCAAACTTTAGTATTTTTATATTGCATGTTTATATTCTCAGGAAGCATTGCAGTGCCATCCTGACACCATTGTTTGCTTTTTAGCTTCCTGACCATTTTTAAACAGTTTGCATAAGAGAGATTTTAGATGACAGAGTGTCTTTTGTTTCTTTGATAAATATTGCTGCAATTATTATGTATGTGTGTGTTTATGACTGTTCTAATATATAGTAGTCTAAGGTGAGGCCCATACCGAAACAGCATTATGTTGACTAGCAAGTTAAGCCGTGAATACGCCAGAGCTTGCAGCACTTTGATTCTAAAATGTTGAGAGGATAAAATAAAAAAAAATATATTTAGGAAATAGATTTTATGTTTGAGTGGTCTACTGTTAAATATAGCACGGTGTCGAGTTCAGATGCGTATTAATTTAATCATGAAGGTCGTAGGCCTGAGTGGTTAAAAAATTACGCATCTGAATGAGAGATACCGTGCTATATTCGACGGTAGGTCACAAAAACTTTAAAATCTATTTCCATTCTAACATATGTATAGTTATAAAGGACACAATTATGTGCACTTTTTATCGTGTCATTTTTACGGTTATTGTTCCTGGCAGGCTATTCCGTTTATCCAGCTATTTATTCCTCATGTTAAAATGAAAACAACAAGGTCATTTTAGCTAATCAGTCAATAATTTACGTTTAAGCAAATGTGTATCATTTTATCATACATGAACATCAAAAAAGAAATTTAATTCATGACAATATTTCATTATTAAGATATTTTAAAACAATTTTTGGTTTACAATGTCAAATGAGGTATGCAGTGACGGCAGCGGGCGCACGCTTTTATTCAGCATTCTATAATGTATATGATATATCACGCTCAATTCCGTTTTTCTTTATTGTCTGCGAATTGCGGATAGTGTTAGAAGACAGTTTTAATTGTCATTTATCAATAACTTAATTTTAAATAGATTGTTCACAACACCTTCAAAAAACCCAGCCTAGCCGTATGATAATTCCATGCCTGATAGAGTAAACAAGTCGTTATGATCAGTAATTAATCTTTTATTTTTATTGTACCTTGTAACTTTCAGCTTAGTTTCGCTTCCCATCACATCAGTCAGAGACGTTCTCTTCCTTTGATGTATATTTTGATTTTTCACTGCAAATATCATTATATTAATGTGAGTGTTAACTCTGAGCATAAAAGTCTTAAAAACATCAATTTAAATGACTCTGATAAAGATGAAATCGAATATGTTTCAGCAAACAAGACAAACATATTTTATGGTTTTCTGAAAGAACCAGACGTCAATAAACTAGCAGAGGAGGATGACAATGGAGGCGGGGAGGGAGAAGATAAACCAAAAGTAAATTTGTTTTTCATTTGTAAAGAAGTTGTTTAAAGAAATTATGCTTTATTCAGGATATTAAAAACTTTAAATCTTACTAATTGTCAGTTTTGTTTCACAGATTTATTGAACAGATTCATCAGTTGAATTCCGAAGGAGATTTTATGACTGTATCTGATTCAGATTTTGCTACAGCAGGTCTGCAATTCTGTATGAACCCTGCACAAAGTCACTACTGACCTCCAGACATTCAAATTACAAAATCATTTAGAATTTACATCTACTTTGTTTAGTCAAACATACGACACGCTGCTTTGATATGTTGATATTTTACCTGCTGACATATGTTTGCGCACCCTCTGAATGACTGAAACCAACCCCAGAGATGGGATACAACTACCAAGCACAACTTAATTTGTCGAATTGACAGACAAGTTGCAACATGCATTGTGCGCTTTGACCATTGATGTTACTGAATATAAATTTCAAAAGCCGAAGTGCCACTCTGTAATTTTGCATGGCCTTATATTGCACATTTGTCAAACAGTCTTAACTACATTATATTTCAATCATACTTCAGTGGACCTATCGAAGGACCCCAGTTTGATGTGTACTGGGTTTGGAGATTCTTTCTTAAAAATGTAATCCCTGACACCTAATAAACTGAGATCTACTAAACAGTTGGAAGAGCTAGAATTGATAGACAAGAAAGCAGGTATTGTTTTATTATAAGATAAATTATACACTGAAGCTCTGGCTAAACAATACCAAAGCAGTTTAATTTAAGATTACAAGTTCTTTCTTGTCTCAGTGAATTTAGAACTTCTCAAAGTTTAACCATACAATTTTTTTTTTTTTTTTTTTAAATATTTTATTACGTTGTAGTGACAATTTGAAATTCACTTGTCAATTCTATAGAATATACCGTAGCACACCTTAACTCAAGACAGGATAACACACCATACAATTTTTACCTGTCTTAAGAAGTAGCACCAAGTAATATTACCATGGCCAGTTTACCCTCTGACATAAAAAAAAGTTTAAAAAGAGCAGTTAGTAGTGGTATTCAATGAATCTTTGGTTTGTAGTAATACACTAGGTGTAGTTTTTACACAGGTAATATTCTAGAAAGAATGATGGATGATTGCATGTCGTCAGAAGGTGCAAAGCTTCTGTCGGGTCACAGTGGCCCGTTGTATGGAGGAAGTTTCTCACCTGATAAGATTACCTAACTTCTTGCTCTGAAGATGGTACGAGTGTGTAATTGTGGAACAAAAATTAATGTCAGTGCTTTCCACAAAATAAGTTTTTTCTTGAAGAGCCACATGCATTATTTATAAGGAATGAAAATGCTACAAATAAACTCTGGAAGTACAACAACCAATCAGGAGGTAAAGCTTAAGAGAAATATGAACAATATGTGCATGTAATGATTTGCTAATTTTACATGAATTAATCACCGGTATAACATTCATTGAAATCAGTACATAAAACTTTTTGGAGAAGATAAAATTATTCTGATACATAGGGTTTCTTATGAAAATAATTAAAAATCACAATACTCTGGTTTGGTTAACCTTGAGAATATTATCGTCAGCTCTAAAAAGAGGTAATTGTACCATAACTTCATTACGTAAGTCTTCAACATTCTACCCTGTAAACACTTCATTGTGACACCAGACTTTAACTGAATTTGTATGAAAATTTATCCTGTTATAGTTATTGCCCTTTGTATTTTTTATACTAAATTCTTTTCCGGGGACATATAAAAACCCCCATTCGATAGAAAAAAGTTAAGTAACTGGTATGCTATCGTCAGGCGACACATCCTTCTCGCAGAGTTATAGTTAAATTTAGAGGTCTGATACATTTATATGAATGCTGTCTATGAATTTACAGTGGATAGCTTTCTCAGAAATGTACAGTGTCCTAGTTAAAATAGATTTACTATTAAGGAGGGTAAAACCTGAAAATATTCATCTCTAGAGACACTTCTATATCTTGTCCTCTAGCCCATAGATTTGCCTCAGTAAAATGTTTCAATCTATGGAATGCTTTTGTATCATGATGAAGATGATAGTGAAAAAGTCATACAACAAGTTGATTCTAATTTTACAATGTATAGTGTGTGCAGTTCCATCCAAATGGTAACTATGTAGCTACAGGATCTAGTGATAGGGCAGTGAGGTTGTTTGATGTGCTGAATAGTCAATGTGTCAGGACATTGACTGGACATAATGTAATAAATAACTAGTTAAACTGATAAAAGACAAGATTTCCTATAAATTGTTGACATTCGTGTTTGGTTTGCTGAGTTGACAAAATGATTATGGTTGTCTGAAAATGGGCCACTTACAGTTATTTACCAGAGCAAACATTAGGCAGTGTAGTACAGTATATTGTCATTTACAAGTCAAGGTATTTGAGGTATTGATTGAAGGAGATCTAAAAATTGTGACTTAATAAATGAAATGTTTAGATAAGATTTGCAATTTGAGATAAGAAAATGAATATTACTGAAAACAAGTGTAAAAAAGAAGAAAAGTTTCATTGTAACATGTCTGTAATTCTCAATATTATGAAAGTGTGTACCAGTTGTTAGTTATTCTTTTCCATAAGTACAGAAAGATGAAAAGATTTAGATGAACTTTATGTCACCTTAATGTAAAGAATAAAGACTGTCATGTGTAATCATTTCCTCATATGGCATTCATCTATATTCAGGGAGCTGTACATAGTCTGTGTTTTTCACCGGATGGCAGATATCTGGCCTCATCAGGTATGATACAGTACATTTGATAATTTAGTTTAAAGCTGATTTGAGATTTCAAGATGATGAATGTCTCATTAGATAACTGTTGATGAAACAGAACACGGATGTTGTTTTTTAGCTATGCAGGGGGCTTGTGCTTCCGATTTCCCCCACTTTTGATCTGGGCCTGTATAATTTTATCTCTGGCTTATACCATGGAGCATGATAGTGATGTGCAATTTGCACAAATGGCTGCTATTGATTTTGTTAAGGCAAAGTGAAACAATGCTGACACTCTGTTTAAAATGGTGTTAAATATGCAGTAATCTTATGTATCAGGATAGGTATGTGTCTTATGTTTATAAGATTACTTCGTACTGAAGGAATGCGTAAAATGTTGTTACTCCTTTTAACAAGTATCCACAAAATACCATGTTCCCTTTTATCCTAATTGCTAAACTTTCTCCAGTTATTATGGTATTTTAGATTTCATTGAAAGTATAGAATTTCAAAAGTGAAATGGTTGAGTTTGTTAGAAGATGTGCACAGAAAGGTGGTAAGAGTTAGAATTTTTTTTTTTTTTGTTGGAGTCAGCTATTTTAAAGTTTACTAAGGCTTCCATCAACAACCAATGGTGTTACTCCTTTGTATATCGTAACAGGTATCCACAAAAACATCATGTTCCCTTTTCTCCTAATTGCTAAACTTTTTCTCCAGTTAGTATGGTATTTAAGATTTCATTGGAAGTATTGAATTCCTGAAACAAAAGGGAAATGGTAGGTAGAAACAGATATCATGAAATTCTATAATGATTTTTCTAGTACTGTCTGATCTGCTGTTAATGGTTGTTTATGTGCAAGATCATTGAAAAATGCAGAAGTACAAAAACAAAATGTGTATATTTTGTTGTATTTTTTGTCTCCACTTGGGAGGGGAGGGGGGGGGGGGGCACAAAGATTTACCTTTGTGTATCTGTCCGTGCATTCGTCCATCCGAAATGTTTTTGTGGCATGTATCTGCTTAACTATTGAAATGGCATTACAAAACCATTCATGAATGCCATGATGACTTGTTATGCACTTGGAGTTTTGTTTGCAGTCCGTCGAGCTATGACCACAGTTGTGGTCCTTGAAATAATAAAAATTGTAAAGTTTGTGTTCTGCTAGCTCCTAAATTATTTGTAATGAGATCATGCAGCCTTCCATGAATGTTTGCCATGTTGTGCTGTCGTGCACCTGGATTTTTCTATGCAGCTTTTAGCAGCATGGCTATAGTTGTGGCCCTTGAAAAAGTAAAACTGGGCAATTTAAGGTTTGTTTCATGCGTAGATCCTAAAGTATTTGAAATGAAATTGTGCAACCTTCAATGAATGCAGCCATGATGCGTTGTTGTGCACTTGCAGTTTTGTTTGCAACTCTTCCCAGTATAACCATAGTTATTGCCCTTGAAATAGTAAAAATGGGCATTTGAAAGTTACCTCCTGAACTATTTGAAATAAAATTTTAAACCTTCCATGAATGTTCGCCATGATGTGTTGTTGTTCATCTGGGGATTTTTTGGCAGCTTATCCCAGTATTGACCCTTTAGAAAGTTAAAATGGGCATTTTAAAAAATCTTAGATTTAAGTTCAATGGTTATGCCCCCACTTATACTGAAATCTGATTTGCTTTTCTGTTTGTGCCTGTGAATGATTGTCTGTACGTCCATCCAGCAAGTTTTGTGTTGTGTACCCTCTGCAGTATTATAAATTTACAGAATAAATCTTAGTTCTCTTCAAGTTTTTTACTCAAATCAAGAAATCTTAACCCCAAAAAAATGAATATCTGCATTTTTGTTCCTCATACATGCATTTATTTGTTAGCACTTTTTGTCACAACTTTGCTGGAACTGCACGATAATGCATCCTAGATTTAATTCTTTGTTCTCCTTTAATACGCAAAACAGCCGTTTGTTGCTGTATGAAGATTTTAAACTGTTGCAGATAGTTGCCATTTTTGTGTCACCGCAACATATAGGGATCATTTCTCCATAATCTGTCTGTCTGTATGTCTGTCCATCACAAAACTTGTCTGGACTACTCTTCAAAGCCTACCGGTGCAATTTCATTCAAACTTTACAGGAATGATCAGGGCCAAGTCTAGTTGTGCATTTCATTGGTATTTTCCAGTTCAATGATTTTTGTCAGAGTTATGGCCCTTTAATGATTATTATTTTTAAAGTTTGTCCAGACTACATCTCTTTTACTGCTAATGCAATTTGAATGAAATGTTACAGGATTGATCTGGACCTCAAGTTCTTGCGCATGTTTGATGGGTATTTCCGTTGAATGATTTTTGGCTGAGTTATAGCCCTTAAATAAAAAAGGCGTTTTGCCCATTAATGATTTTTGTGTCGCCTGTACACAGTAGCTGCAAGATGCTACAAAGTAGCCACAACATACAGGAATCGCTTCTCTGTTGTCTGCCTGTCTGTCCATCACAAAACTTGTCTGGACTACTCCTCAAAAACAACTGGTGCAATTTCATTCAAACTTTACAGGAATGTTCAGTACCAAGGCTAGTTGTGCATAATATCCGCATTTTTCAGTTAAATGATTTTTGTCAGAGTTATGGACCTTTAATGATTATTATTTTTAAAGTTTGTCCGGACTACATCCCTTTTACTGTTAATGAAATTTGAATGAAATGTTACAGGATTGATCGGTACCTCAATTTACATTTCCAACAAACTGTCCAATCACCCCTCAATACAGCTGCTTAACTGGCTATCATCAGGCGACATGTGATCACTGATCGCTCTTGTTTCCAACAACGGCACAAGGTGGGAGCACAATTCTGGTTTCATTTTGTTTAATACTATCATTAATGCCTTTATCGTTATCTGTTGTTACAACGCATGATTAACTTAAAGCCACAAGATGTGCTTAGATAGGATATTTACTGAGTATGTAAAACGGAGACTAAGTACTGATATTAAGATTGTAAAGGAATAAGCCTCTTATAACTCTTAACAAAAAACTTTACTAACTGCCTAGCTGCCTGTAAACATCTTGTAAACAATGAACTTCTGTTTCATATGTTCAACAACCTGATAGTAACATACTATTATAATTTCAAAATAGTTTTCCATAGGCTTTTATCTTTTCATAATACAAACATTTTGTACAGTATGTAATAACAACATGTTCTAGAATTTACTTTTAACAGATAAAGAAAAGTATGTAAAAATCATAATTACACTTTCATTAAGTAAGGGAGCATTTACAAAGTCTTGTAACAAGTTCACTTAAATGGTAGACTTCATCGGGTATTTAGTTGTTTTAGTTTGCTTCTAAAACCAGTCAAAAAGAGTCTGTCTTAATAGCAGAAACCTTTCTGCCACCACCACCTAGGGGCAGAAATTACACAATCTTCTGTCTTTATTTTTTGAAAGGTCTCAAAGGCCAGAATATGGTTATGGGAGCATCCATTTGTTAGCTCGACTTTTTTTGAAAAAAAAATCGAGTTATTGTCATAGTCATAGTGTCGTTGCCGTTGCCGTTGCCGTTCCCGTCCGAAAACTTTAACATTGATCATAATTTTTTTATTCCTTGATAGATTATCTTCATACTTGGACACAACAACCCTTTGGACAAGACCTTCAAGATGACCAGACTAAACTTGACCATGACTCTTAAATGACCTTCATATTCAAGGTCAAAATATTGAATTTTGCTAAAATTGGCCATAACTTTATTATTAGTAGGTGGTTTCTCTTAATTCTTGGACACAACAACCCTTTGGAGAAGACCTTCAAGCTGACCAGACTAAACTTGACCTTGACTCATAAATGACCTTCACCTTCAAGGTCAAATTATTGAATTTTGCTAAAGTTGGCCATAACATTAGTATTTATGGTTGAATTTGATTTATACTTGGAAAAAACAACACTTACGACAAAACCGACATGTTGAATAACTCAGATTTGACCATGACCTTAAAATGACCTTGACCGTCAAGGTCAGATGATTGAATTTTGCTTAACTTTTCATAACTTTCTCATTTATTTATAGATTTAATTCAAACTTGGACTAAACAACAGTTGTGACAAATCTGACATTATGATTATTTCAAGTTTGACCTTGACCTTTAAATGACCTTGACGGTCAAGGTCAAATCATTGAATTTTGTTAAAACTTGCCATAATTATGTAATTTAATTTGATTTGAATCAGACTTAGACAAAACAACACTTTTTCGTTTCGATTTCAAAATGTCATCGCATGACCTATATTTTTGACCTACTGAACTACTTTCTGGTTTTGAGCTACAGCAATGAAATTTGGACTGTGTGCAATTTTTTTATTTCAATTTCAAAAATGTCATGGCATGACCTATATTTTTGACCTACTGACCTACTTTTTTGTTTTTTAGCTACAGCAATGAAATTTGGACAGTGTGCACAGTTTTTCGTTTCAATTTCAGAAATGTCATAGCATGACCTATATTTTTGACCTACTGACCTACTTTTTGTTTTTTGAGCTGTGGCAATGAAATTTAGACCGTGTGCACAGTTTTTTGTTTCGAATTAAAAAACGTCATGGCATGACCTATATTTTTGACCTACTGACCTACTTTTTTATTTTTAGCTACAGCAATGAAATTTGGACCGTGTGCACAGTTTCTCGTTTCGAATTCAAAAATGTCATGGCATGACCTATATTTTTGACCTACTGACGTACTTTTTGTTTTTGGAGCTATGGCAATGAAATTTGGACCATGTAAACAGTTTTTTTTTTCCAATTTCAAAAAAGTCATAGCATGACCTATATTTTTGACCTACTGACCTGTTTTTTTGTTTTTAAACTACAGCAATGAAATTTGGACCGTGTGCACAGTTTTTCTTTCCGATTTCAAAAATATCATCGCATTACCTATTTTTTTGACCTACTGACCTACTTTTTGTTTTTGGAGCTCTGGCAATGAAATTTGGACCATGTACACAGTTTTTTGTTCCAATTTCAAAAAACGTCATAGCATGACCTATATTTTCGACCTACTGACCTATTTTTTTGTTTTTTTAGCTACAGCAAAGAAATTTGGACCATGTGCATAGTTTTTCGTTCGGATTTCAAAAATGTCATCGCATGACCTATATTTTTGTCCTACGACCTACTTTTTGTTTTTGGAGCTATGGCAATGAAATTTGGACCATGTATACAATTTTTGTTCAGATTTCAAAAACGTCATAGCATGACCTATATTTTTGACCTACTGGCCTACTTTTTTGGTTTAAAGCTATGGCAATGAAATTTGGACTGTGTGTACAGCTTTTCGTTCGGATTTCAAAAATGTCATCTCATGACCTATATTTTGACCTACTGACCTCCTTTTTGTTTTTGGAGCTATGGCAATGAAATTGCATTGGTCCATTTCTATGATATGCATCATTACATTCATAAAAAATTCTTTCATCTTTGAAACCAGGTTAGTGCTTTAGGGCCATTGGCCCTCTTGTTTATTAATACTTGGAGAAAACAAGGCTTATGACAAAACCTACATGTTAAATTATTCAAGTATTACCTTAACCTTTAAATGACCTTTACAGTCAAATTTCTAATTATTGCATTTTGCTAAAATAGCCAAACTTTTGGTTTTATGGACAGATTCGATCTATACAGAGACAAAACAACACTGAGAATAAAAGAAACGTGTTAAACAATTCAAGCATTACCTTGACCTTTAAATGACCTTGAAATTACTTAACTTGGCTATATCTTTGTTGTTAATGGATGTAGTGTCTTCATGCTTGGACATAACTACTTTTTAGACAATACCTACAGAGAAGGTTAAACTGAACTTGACCTAGAACTTTAAGGTCAAATTTCTGAATGTTGCTAAAATTGGCCATAACTTTGTTATGTATAATTATATTTCCAAATGATGTTTCATTTGAAATCCCTTCACCACAATGTGCTTCCTCTGATGTGTTTGCCTTTGGAAATAGAAAAAAGTCGAGCATGGCTTGCGGTGGCTCTTGTTTCTAGTAGCTTCTGTGTAGAGACACTGTGCTTATGCACAACATGAAAATACACATGTCTTTGTGTTATCTGTTCCAACTGTCCATGACAAAATAAGAGTTGATAATGAAATTAATTGAAAGTAATACCAAAGTGTTTGATCAGTTTGAATAATACCATGTCAGATTCCAAGTAACATAGCTTTTTTAATTCCCCCTTCAAAGAAGAGGGTCATATCCTTTTGACAGCTGTGGGTTTAAAATACACATATCGCCAGGTGATTGCCGTTATTTCGCAAAATTACGCCCCCACCCCCTTAACCTGACCTTCACAATTCTTCTGTTTCCACTGTACTTATGTTTTGTGTTAACGGTAAATGTTTGGTTTCATCAAAATGTCACACGCAGTGGTCACCCTGTGTAAATAGTTGCGAACTATAAAAGGACTTTTTTTCATTTTTTCCACTGTCTGTGACACTTGTCTGTCTGTGTGTGCTTATGACATTTGGTCTTATGCAAAATAAGTTTCCATCAATCATGCAAAGAATGGCGCTTATGAAAATGTCAATATATGTGATACTAGCCACGATGGCGAATTTTCAACCTTGAAAAAATAATGTCCTGGGCCCAGTTTTGTCAGCTTCTGAAAAGTGCACTTTTATACCTATGTAGTGATGTTGAACTAACATGTCATTCATATAATTAAAACAATTGAGCTAAGGTCAATCTTTTTGATACCACCAGCCTTTCAGGATATAACATACATACACTGTGTTAAATGTATGTTTAAAGAATATAATTGTTAGTATAGGTTTAGATGTAGAGTTGATAGAATATAGTTGCTATTAAAGTGTATAATCATTCCAGATGGATCTTGTGTATTATTAACAATTCCGTTTTAAGGATCTAGTTAGTTAAAATAGACAGCAGCTAATACAACCTACAATAACCATATTTGCTCAGATGATAGACTGAATAGACTATAGATAATAACAATAAACAATAACAATAGAAATATTCTCAAAATTAATTTAAAACAGGCCTTTTAATTTTGCAGGAATGTAGAAGAACATAAATTATACTAAAATAGCTTATATGTGATCCCCACTTACCTATTGTTTCTAAAATGTGCGATATAAAAGCAGCTTGTTATTTTGGGGGAAAATCAAAACAAGAAATCAGATTTCTGGAATATTTAATGAATCATCACTTATTGCCTACATTTCTGTACTCAATTAACATTCATTATAGGGCTGCGCTCTTTATTCTGATATTTCAGAATTAAACAATATTTATTAAGATTTGAGATCTGATCAATTTCCAGAGTACATGTTATCGGGATTACCAAAAAAGAATAAAGGTCATACTTCGACAACCAATTTTATTGTACTTAAAATAATTCATACTGAGAGATAGACGGGCTTAAAGTTATAGCCATTCTGTTTTGTAAATAACTCTTCAACAAACATATATCTTCACAATTTATGTTGCTTACAATGTGTTCCGGTTATGGTTATGTTCTCATCAGACAAGGGCTATCAAGAGCTGGCATAGGACAAAAACAAAATATTTGCAGGGATGCTTGTGGGAAGCCCCAGAACAGGTTTTCTTTCACTTTAAAGAAAAATTTAGTGTCTTAAAGAGAGGAATAGCTTTTATGTGGCCCAAATTTTTAATGATATAAGTTTTTCTTTAATTAATATGAAGAAATTATTACAACTTGCTGTCATATTAATAAATCTAAATGTCTAACAGTTTCTTGGTTATTTATAACACAGGAGCAGAGAAAATAATGTCAGATGAAATCAGCTGCTGAGCTTATACTTAGATTGTTTCCAAGAAAGTAAAAAAATACATTTCTAATGGAATTTCAAAGTAATCGGGCACGAAGGGATTTTCTTGCATGAAGCTCTACCAAGATTTTTCGAATGGATTTTCCATTGCATTTCTGGGTCAAAGGAGCTAAAATAGATTTTAAAAGTTGGATCTTATAAAAATCTTCTTCTCCGAAAACTCTAGGCCTGGAGCTTAGATATTTAGTATGAAGCATCAACTTGTAGACCTCTACCAAATTTGTTCAAATTATGACCCTGAGGTTAAAACTGACCCCACCCCAGGGGTCAGTTAATTGTACATAGATTTATATAGGGGAAACTTAAAAAAACTTCTTGTCAGAAACCACAAGAAGGCATAGAGTTAAGATATTTGATGTACAGCATTGTCTAGTAGACCTCTACGAAGTCCGTTCAAGTCATGGCCTCTGTGTCAAAAAAGGCCCTGACAAAGGGGTCACATGTTTTACATAGTTATTTCGGAAAAACTATTACAATCTTCTTGTCAGAAACTGCAAGAATGAGAGTTTAGATATTTGGTGTGTAGCATTGTCTAGTGAACCTCTGCTAAGCTTTATACAAATCATAGCCACTGGGTCAAAATAGGCCCTTCCCCGGGTGTCACTTGTTTATATAGAGTTATATAAGAAAAAGAATAAAAAAATCATTAAACCAGAAACCAAAAGGCATAGAGCTTAGATATTTTGTATGTAGCATTGTCTAGATGACTTCTACTAAGCTTGTTCAAATCATGACCCCTGGGTCTAAAATGGTCCTGCCCCAGTTGTCATATATTTTACATAAAGATATTTAGGAAAAAAATCTTCTTGTCTGAAACCACAAGGCCTAGGGTTTTAAATATGGCATGAAGCATTGCCTAGTGGAACTCTACACAGTTTGTTTAAATTATATCCCTGGGGTCACTATTGGCCTCGCATGAGGGGTCAAAAATTTTTGTATAGGAATACAGAAGAAAATCTTTAAAAATCTTCTTGTCTGAAACCACAAGGCCCAGAATTTTAAAATTTTGCATGAAGCATTGTGTAGTGGACCTTTATTGAACCTTTTAAAATTATTAGATAAAGTTAAAGGTCACCGAGGCTTAAATAGATTTATCTACTTTACCTCATAGAGCCTTCATTTATAGACCAATATCTTTAATATCTACCCATGGGTGGGGTTTGAGGTCACTGGGTCAAGGTCATCACCATAGCTTATAATGGATTTTTCTGCTTTCTGTCATAGAGCTTAACAGCAAACACACAGCCAAAGTACTCAGTTGAGTGATCCAGGGCCATTATGGCACTCTTGTTGTGTTTGCACCTGCTGCAAAAAAATCTTGTTAACAAACAACAGGTAGAAAGTCCTGTAAGAGCAAATTAATATGTTTATCATTAAATAAGTCTTTTTGGATTACATTTATTGATTTCTTAAATTAATTTTGAACAAATCTTCTTTAATCTCTGCATTTGGATTCCAACTACACCTATATAGACTTACAGCATCTTGTTTAAGTACGCATGCAAAACTGTTTAAAAGACAGACAAGAGATTAGTGTTGTTAGATATAAACTTCCTGCTCACTGAGCCATTGGCAAAGGTTAACCATGTTGACCCTTGATCACTCTCTCTGTACAGTCTTATTTAAAACATTAACGAAAACATATCTAGAGAGCTAAAAAGTAAAAAAAAACAAGACAAAATATTTAACTGTGTTCATCATTATGACAACAATTATTCATTCAGAAATGGATACTCAATCAATTCCATACTTAAGTGGTTAGTTTGTAAAATTGATAAATCAAATGTGCAAACATGATTGCATAGCATTTTTTTCTGTTTGATACATGATATAATTAAACATCACTTGAAGTTTGGGTTATCTATATATGAAATCATGTATAAATACAAATTTTGGGAAGGAGAAATCTGCATTGTTTTGTCAGTTTTCTGTATTTTGTTTGATCTATTCGACTTCTGATACACTAAACACTTTGATACAATCAGACATTCCTACATACAGCCTATTATGTTTTTGCAGTATGCAATACCTTGTGGGTTATACAGTACATCACGTTTATCCAGAATAATCTTTCCTTTGATGAGACCAGATGATAATTGATGAACATTGTCTGAAAAGTCTCCACACACATATACTGTCCCTGCATCATCCACAGTCAGTTGACATGGTCTCCATAGATTATCATCCCTATATATGGCCTTGACATCACCATCTAGTGTCATACTTATCACAGTTTTACTGCCACAGTTAGACACATAAATTATTGTATTGTCAGGACTGAGAGTCAGGAATTTAGGACAGTTAAACAGACACTTGCCATTGCTATCTTTGGCAAAACATTTTAGTACTTTACCAGACATATTCAGTATCTGTATCTTCCCAGGGTTAGTAGAATAAGACACTATAAGATTGTTATTACAGTAGGCAATACCATAGCACCAGATACCAACAGGTATAACATCAGTACTGATAACAGTCATGGTATCAGAGAATGTTATCATCCTGACAATGCCTTCATCAGGAAATGTAACAGCTACTTTATTGTCACAAACTTCAGTGATGCACCAGGGTAAAGAAGGCATGTTTATTACATCATAATTATGATTCAGTGTTGATGTGCAGGTTTTTAAATATTTTCAGATTTTTTTCAAAATAGTTTGTCCCTACTAGTTTGTTTTCAGAAAGTAGACATAAACTAGTGATTGAGCTAACAGACTGCTTTAAGACAATATCTTTAAACAATTTAGCAGTTTTTAATTAAAATGGCTTACATTCCTTGAAAGAGAAAAATGTTGTTTGGGATTTTAGATTTTTTAGTGGATACTTTTTTTGTGAAGTGGCTCTATTTTGTAATATTGTATATCCTTATTTTGTAAGTCAAGTATTTCTTTTTCCAGTTTTTCCAAAGGTTGATTTAAGTCTTTCATTTTAATAAATAATCTACATTTTTCACCAGATGCTTTTGTCTGTGTTAGATCACCAGATAATGATTTTAAGTCACTGGTCACAGACAAAGCCTTTTCCATAAGTGCTTCCAAATATCCCCTTTGAACTTCCACTCTTTTCACAACATCTGTCTCAGAATGTACTAAATTCTTTACTAATGTCTTCTGGTTTTCTTCTAATGATTTAATTAACTTTGCCTTTTCAAGTTTCAATTTTGCTATAGTTTCTTCCATTTTCTCATCAAATTCATCAGTAACTTCTTTCTGATGTTGATTGTATGCATTTATAATTTGTTCTTTATGCTCCTTAATGGTTGCGTTTGCTTTTGCCTCCATAGTAACAGATATATTGGCTTTTGCCTCTAATGTATCTTTAACCTTTTCTATATCATTGGAAAGTGTGTCTACATTGTCTTGAAGTTCTATAAATTCTTTACTTTGTTCAACATCCTTAGCTAGGGATGGCAAATGCTGTATTTTGCTGCAGTTTTTGTGGTCACTATTTTTGCACTTCGGACAAGCTAACTTTTCACATTCAAAACAGTAAATTTTAATCAGTTCCTGTAAATGTTTGGTGCACTTGACCAAATAGAAATCTTTGGGCATGTCATCCTGATCTTGAAGTGAATGGTTTCTGAAGTGCCGTTTATGGTAATTAATACACATTGCACACTTGTATTCGACACAGTCCACACAAAACCCACTACCATGTACATTTCTTGTACTTGATCAGATCCGTGTGTCACTGATGTGTCTAATTGTGTTTCAGTACTGTCAGCAGAGTGTTCTGACTCCTCCGTATTGTCAAGTTTTTCTTTTGATTCATTTGAAGAAATTCTATTAGATGCCATTGTTGTCAATATTTTGAGCTTAAAATGGTATATCTCACCTGAAAAGAGCACACGTAATTAAAACAGCATTACTTTTCATTAAAGATTTATATCCAACTTTAATGAATTAATGTTTGTCTCATAAGATTTCTCATGAAAATACTTGGTTGTGCATGTTGCAGATATTTATTACTCTTACTTTGGTCATATGATATACTGTATATACTCGCTTATAAGGTGATTCTCCTATAAGATGTCCCCATAAAATCTTGTGATGTGAATTTCATCCACATTTCTAGAGCTATTAATTTGAAACTTGGTGTGAATGTTCACCACTTATTGTATATGTGTGTGTGCATTTTTTGTGCACTCCCCTTCACCCAACCTATGGTTAAAATGTAAAATGCCAGGTGAGCTACCCAGGACCATTTCGTCTACTTGTTTATAAAAAATCCAAATACATGAACAATAACCTATACTTTCATGAAATGTAGTAAACTCAGGTGACCTCATTATGTGTTAAATTGTTGTTGTTGTTTTTGTTTTTGTTTTTTATTTACTGGAATGAAAATGCACTTGATTTTTAGCTTGTCTGTTTCGAAGAAAAAATCGAGCTATTATGATCGCTGGATCGTTGTTGTCGTGCAAAAGGTGTAATGTAACCCATTACTCAAACAATTAAAAAGGAATCAATATGAAACTTTGAATGCTTGCTTATCATGACAAGAGGCATTTGTAACACAAGGGACATTTTTCTGAAAGCTATATTTTTGAAATTATGCCCCTTTTTTATGCCCCCAAAGGGAGGCATATAGTTATTGAACTGTCCGTCGGTCAGTCCGTCCGAAAACTTTAACATGGGCCATAACTTCCTTATTAGTAAGTGGATTTACTTCATACTTGGACACAACATCCTTTTGGAGAAGACCTTACCACTGACCTTTATGTATTTGACCTTGACCCATGAATGACCTTCACTTTGAAGATTCAGTTGTCCAAAAGCTTTAACATTGACCATAACTTATTTATGAGTAAGTGGATTTACTTCATACTAGGAAACAAATCCTCTTTGGACAAGACCTTCGCACTACCCTATATTTATTTGACCTTGACCCTTGAATGACTGGTCCTCAGCCCAAAGTCAAAGCACCACTTCGGGGGCATTGTCATCTTACAGTGACAGTTCTTGTTAACTTACAAATTTTGTCAAAATTGCTTATTAATGTGAATGATTTCAGAACTATCAAGTTTAATTATGAATCTTGGACTGCTTGCTTATCATGACAGGAAGCAGTTGTAACACAAGGGGCATTATTCTGAAAGCTATGTTTTTGGAGTTATGCCCCTTTTTAACTTTCAGTTTTTGTCAAAATTGCTTCAGTTCAATGATCAAAGGTATCAAAATGAACAATATCAACATCTTGACATGAAATGTCAGAGGTATATAAACCTCTTTCAGGATTAGTGCACAAGAACCATAACTATGGCCCCCATTGTCGACATGTAAAACAGACGAGCGTTGTTTATATAATTCTACCTCCCAAAAAGATTTGTACACAAATGCTTTTTAGGCATATAGGCAGCAACTCCACACACGTCAGATATGTGATTGACAATAAACTATAATTAGCTCATGGTGTTTAAACCACAAACTGGCTACCTTTCAGACCAGTTATTTTTTGTCCCGCTTTCACACCCACTTCTAAAACAGGTAAAAACAGCAGCTTAAAATGCCCTTAGATATCATCCTTAAGCGAGTGTATACTACCAATATTTGATACAGTGAGATCATATTTCGTGTCTTTGCCAAAAAGATACATGTACATGACATTAAGTTTTTTTAGCTCACCTGAGCTAGCACAGGGTGAGCTATTAGGATCGATGAATGTCCGTCGTCCGTCGTCTGTCGTCCGTCGTCCGTTCACATTTAGTTCGTTAACACTCTACTGGTCACATTTTTGCTCCAATTATCACGAAACTTGGTCAGGATGTTTTTCCCAGTAATTACTCGGACGAGTTCGAATATGGGTCATATGGGATCAAAAACTAGGTCACGAAGCCCAAAAATAGAAAAATCTTGTTAACACTCTAGAGGTAATGTTTTTAGCCCAAATAATCTGGAAATTTGTCAGAAAGGTTGCTTCTATGATTTCTAGCTCAAGTTCAAATATGGGTCATCTGGGATCAAAAACTAGGTCACAGAGCCCAAAAATAGAACATTCTTGTTAACACTCTAGAGGCTACATTTTCAGCCCAAATAATCTGGAAATTTGTCGGAAAGGTTGTTCCCATGATTTCTAGCTCAAGTTCGAATATGGGTCATCTGGGGTAAAAACTAGGTCACAGAGCCCAAATATGGAAAAACTTTGTTAACACTTTAGAGGTAACATTTTCAGCCCAAATATTCTGGAAATATGTCAGAAAGGTTATTTTGATGGTTTCTAAGTCAAGTTCGAATATGGGTCATCTGGGGTCAAAAACTAGGTCACTGAGACGAAATATGGAAAAACCTTTTTATCACTCTAGAGTTAACATTTTCAGCCAAAATATCCTGGAAATATGTCAGAAAGGTTGTTTCCATGATTTCTAGCTGAAGTTTGAATATGGGTCATGTGGGGTCAAAAACTAGGTCACACAGCCCAAATATGGTAAAACCTTGTTAACACTCTAGAGGTAACATTTTTAACCCAAATTTCCTGAAAATCTGTCAGAAAGCTTGTTAAGATTCTTTTAGCTCAAGTTGGAATATGGGTCATGTGGGGTCAAAAACTAGGTCACACAGCCTGTATATGGAAAAACCTTGTTAACACTCTAGAGGTAACATTTTCAGCCCAAATATCCTGGAAATATCTCAGAAAAGTTGTATTGATGATTTCTAGCCCAAGTTCGAATATGGGTCATCTGGGGTCAAAAACTAGGTCACAGAGCTTAAATTTGGAAAAACCTTGTTTACACTCTACAGGTTACATTTTCAGCCCAAATATTCTGGAAATATGTCAGAAAGGTTATTTCGATTGTTTCTAGGTCAAGTTCGAATATGGGTCATCTGGGTTCAAAAACTAGGTCACAGAGCCCAAAAATAGAAATAGCTTGTTAAGGCTCTAGAGGCTACTGTTTCAGCCCAAATATCCTGGAAATATGTCAGTAAGGTTGTTTTGATGATTTCTAGCTAAATTTCGAAAATGGGGGATGTGGGGTTAAAAACTAGGTCACACAGCCCAAATATGGTAAAACCTTGTTAAGGCTCTAGAGGCTACTGTTTCAGCCCAAATATCCTGGAAATATGTCAGGAAGGTTGTTTTGATGATTTCTAGCTCAAGTTGGAATATGGGTCATGTGGGTTCCAAAACTAGGTCACACAGCCTGTATATGGAAAAACCTTGTTAACACTCTAGAGGTAACATTTTCAGCCCAAATATCCTGGAAATATGTCAGATAGGTTATTTCGACGATTTCTAGGTCAAGTTCGATTATGGGTCTTCTGGGCTTAAAAACTAGGTCACACAGCCTAAATATGGAAAAATCTTGTTAACACTCTAGAGGTAACATTTTCAGCCCAAATATCCTTGAAATATGTCAGAAAGGTTGTGTCAATGATTTCTAGCCCAAGTTCGAATATGGGTCATCTGGGGTCAAAAACTAGGTCACAGAGCTTAAATTTTGAAAAACCTTGTTTACACTCTACAGGTAACATTTTCAGCCCAAATATTCTGGAAATATGTCAGAAAGGTTATTTTGATGGTTTCTAGGTCAACTTCAAATATGGGTCATCTGGGGTAAAAAACTAGGTCACAGAGCCCAAAAATAGAATAGCTTGTTAAGGCTCTAGAAGCTACTGTTTCAGTCCAAATATCCTGGCAGTTTGTCAGAAAGGTTGTTTGGTTGTTAGAATTATTAGATTAGGTTAAAGGTCATGGAGGCTAAAAATAGATTTATCTACTGTACCTCATAAAGCCTTCATTTATAGACCAATATCTTTGATATTCAGTATATAGGTTCCTTGCATGGACCTCTACCCATGTGTAGGGTTTGAGGTCACTGGGTCAAGGTCAAGGTCACCATAGCTTATAATAGATATTTTTACTTTCTGTCATAGAGCCTTTATTTATTGACTGATATTTTACATATTTGGTTTGGAGGCACTTATATATTTTAAATTAAAAAATGAAATACTGCTTAACAGCAAACCTACAGCCAAAGTACTCAGGTGAGCGATCCAGGGCCATCATGGCTCTCTTGTTTACCTTGAAAGATACAATGTCACTGCAGAAATGAGAGATTTTTAAAAGGAAATAGCCTGCAGATAACCAATGATACACTGCATATTTATTTTCACTGACTATAGAATGAAAACATAATTGATAGTTTAATGAAAAAACCCAAAATAAAAATACTTTAAGCTTTAAGGCACTTAGAAAGTCTTCGGTTGAAATGAATGGCTATCCAGCTAAAAAGATTCAGCAACAACTCCCTATATAACGACTTATATATTTTTTAGCTCATCTGAGCACTGCTCAGGGTGAGCTTTTGGGATCGTTGAATGTCTGGCGTGCGTTTGCGTGCGATGGGCGTGGTGCGTCGTCAACAATTTGACTTGAACAACTTCTCCTCATAAACTGCTAAGCCAATATTGACAAAACATGCCTGAGATATTCCTGAAGCTCTACCAAAGTTATTCAAAGAATTCAGTTCCTTGGAGAACTTTGGTTGCTATGGCAACTTAAAGGAAATTTTTTTAAAATCTTCTTGTCTGAAACCACAAGACCCTGAGCCTTAAGATTTGGTATGTAGCATTGTCTAGTGGACATCTACCAAATATGTTCAAATTATACCCCTGGAGTTAAATTTGGCCCTGACCCAGGGGTCAATTGATTTTACATAGGCTTACAGTACGCTCAGCGCGGATTTTGCAAAACCCGCGAGACCCCGCGGATGAGACTCATCACGGACGAAATTTTGCACAAAATTTGTCCGCGAGACCCCGCGGACTGAAAATGTTCACCACCACGGACATGAATCTGTGGCTGTAAGCATTTCCCCAGCGGAACTTCACGGTAAATCGCGGGTGAACGCGGTGGTCATTCACCGCGGATCGCGGTGATAACTGTTGCTTTTTACGATTAATTATTAAAACTTTACTACTTAAAATATGTAAAATTTGATTTAGTAATAAAAAAAGTTATGTAGATACAATGTATTTGTTGTTTGTACATCTTGTTGTTCTCTCGTTATTGAATTACCATGAACAAAAAATACTCTAAATCGCGGCAAATCATTGTCGTTTTAAATTCGAAAATAGAGTAGATATGCAAGTTCATAGTTGTGAAAACCACTTTTAAGTCAAATACTGAATAACCTCGGTGTACGGCATTTGCGAAAAAGTAACAAGAGACAACAATGAAAACGTCAACTTTTGTTTCTTACACCATGAAAACTTTATCCTTGTCAATATCTCCTTACAAATCTAGGTGTTACTATTTAAAGATTTTCCGAAAATGAGAATTGAAAGTAGAGAGCAAGCATCCAAAAGTATGCAGCATTAGATCATGTGATGTGGAAAAAGTGGTAAAATACTGGGATTTTTTTATGGAAAATTTCTCGGGCTTGCTGTCAAAGTTTAGCTCTTGAATTACAACCAATAAAAATACGTATTTGTATCACGTGTTAAGATCATAGGTCATGGGAATTGTGATTGACAGGTTGTTCCTTTGAGGCTAAATATAGGTTTCACAACAATATTACGATATCAAAGATTGTGAAATTCATCCCCAAATGATAGAAATAGAAAAGGGAAGTGTTGAGCCACTGAAATTTACAAGTGTTTGTTATGCATCGAAAAAATATATTTATACAAGATCTGTAGATTTCACTTTCAAACCAGAGCTCAAATTGGTTAATAAACTAGTTTGAAAAAAAGGTGATTTTTGTTATTCACACAGGTGTCAGCTGTGATTTTGAGTTAATCAGAAGACATGGCACCCTTTGTAAAAAGTTGAAAGCCGCTTTTGAGTGATGTAATTTCTTTGACAGTTAAAGCAGTTCACTTAAAATAACCCCGATAATTAGCATGTGTAACATGTAATTATTGTTAGGAATGTTCTAATTTGCGACAGTTTTGGATAGTTCAAGGGAACAAGGATGCTGTAGTATACTCTGTAGTATGTAGATTGTGTCTATCAACGCAGTCACTCCAAATTTTACAATCAAAACAAAGGTAACATTTTTCATTTTTAATGCCGTTTCAATATTTTTACATCTAAAATTTAAACTAATGTTATTACCATTTAAGTATTTTTGGTTGATTTAAAGTCATCTTGTAAAATAAGGCTATGGTGAAAATTTTATAAAATAAACATTTATTTTTTAGCTATAGTTATAATGACCGCCGCGTTCTGCCGCGAGAAACAGGTACCCGATTTTATCGATATTTTAAATATAATCTTCGGTATTTTGTCCGCGTATAAACAACTGGACACCGCGGATCGCGGCGGAAATAAGCCCTCTCATCGCGGACGTCTGCCACATTTGTCCGCGATAAGAACAAATTGTCCGCGGTGGTATCGCGGAAAAGGCAGAATCCGCGCTGAGCGTACTGTATATAGGAAAAACTTAAAAAATCTTTTTGTCTGAAACCACATGGGCCTGACCCTTAAGATTTGGTATGTAGCATTGTCTAGTGGACCTCAACCAAATTTGTTCAAATTATTCCTCTGGGGTCAAATTTGGCCCCACCCTGGGGTTATTGGTTTTACATAGGCTTATATATTGAAAACTTTGAAAATCTTCTTGTAGAAGGACAGGTAACATTTTAAGTCCAAATAATCTGGACATTTGTCAGAAAGGTTGTTTCTATGATTTCTAGCTCAAGTTCGAATATGGGCAATCTGGGTTCAAAAACTAGGTCACAGAGCCCAAAAATAGAAAAACCTAGTTATCACTCTACAGGTTACATTTTCAGTCAAAATATCCCAGAACTTTGTCAGAAAGGTTGTTTTGATGATTTCTAGCTCAAGTTGGAATATGGGTCATCTGGGGTCAAAAACTAGGTCACATAGCCCAAATATGGAAAAACCTTGTTAACACTCTAGAGGTAACATTTTCAGTCCAAGTAACCTGGAAATCTGTCAGAAAGGTTGTTTTAATGATTTCTAGGTCAAGTTTGAATATGGGTCATTTGAGTCAAAACTAGGTATATATATATAGAGCTATACGTTTAAAGAGGAACAAAGAAAATCTTTTAAGGTTCTGCAAAGATTATAAAGGACTATTATTCAATAGTCTCTTACCAATATTGTAAAATGTTATTAATGCCAGACCTGTTTTTAATATAACATTAGAAAAGATTCATTTTCAGAAGTTATTACATTTATAATACATTATCATAGAACTTCTTTAACGTAAAGGCAAAATCCAAATATAACATTGATTCTAATTATAACCTAATTTAAATCTTTTAACAAAATAATAATTATAATTGTCTCTGCTCAAGGGAAACAACTCCTACTATTTTGATATTGATGTTCAGTTAAGAGTTGTACCTCTTGTCATGAATACTTTATGCATAAATATCATAAGGAAGGGAAAAAAATAAAAAGACCATAGGTCATAAAAAGTGTTAAAGAGAAAAAGAAACAAAAAGGCAGTGTGTGCAGTACCGAGTGGATCAAGCCTAAGTTAAAGATCCTAAAACATTGGTCTTGATTAGGCAGCAAAGAGACATATTGGCCCCATAAATTGTCAAACTGTCAAACCCTATTTTGTTTTCTTGCATTATATAATTGTGTTCCCAAAAGAAGAGGGACATAACTTTTAAAAAGTTGAACGCTTTGGACCGAGACCGATTTATCCATGATTTTATATCTTCCTAGAAAGAAGAACTTAACTGGCAATCCAAAAGAAATGTTTTTTAGTTTCAGTATGGTTGTTGCAGAAAGCTCATGTATTAACATCTTTTATTCTCATTTTATGTAATAGATAATTTGTTGCCAGTAACTTGTGGTTAACTTTATACTGAAACCATTGTAAATTTGAATCCTTTGTTATATTAAAAGAGAGCCTATAAATGCAATTCCAGTTAAAATCATCATTCAAATTTAAAAAATTGAGTTCATCTTTCCTTTTAATCTTAAGGGTAGAGGGCGTACTTGTTCTAAGAATATAATCATAATTTTTTCTGCATCCCTTCTCTTGACTGTTGTTTATTTCAATCATTAAAGGTTGAATAGGCATTTCCTCTTTCTGAGCTAGGTGCCTAAAAGACATTTGATTTAAAAATCTCTTAATAGACTATGTAATGTTTTGATACTGTAAAAAATTGATATTTATCAGACATGGGGTCGATTACTTCTAAATGTAATCGATTAAATTACGATTACATCAATAAAATTTAGAATACGATTACGATTACATTACTCTATTTTTTAAACTGTAACCGAATAAATTACAATTACTCTGAAAATGTAGTCGATTACAATTACGATTACTTTTCATTGTGTTAATAGCAGTAATCAGATAAAAGATCCAAATAGCACTGACATTTTTATTTACACAAAAACATGAACACAGCTGCAGCACACAATTTGCAAAATGTTACAAAGTAACCAGGATGACTGACATGTGTCTTCTACTAAATTTAAATGTGTGAGTTACATTTTATCATAATTAATTTTTCAAATGTATTGCATTTTGCTTTTGTAATTCCCTTAGCATCTGTTGGTATATCAAAAAATTTAGAAGCCATAACACTTGATTTCTGTGCAGACAGAATTGCAATAACCACAATATGTGCTATATAAAACAGAAAATCATGAACTGGTTTTACACTTTTGTTGAGTGATTATACCAATTATCTTCGGTAAGGGGACAGCAAACTAGGTGTTATTGTACAATATCAGTTATTGATTTCACAAATACTTGTTTAAGCCTCAGGCAGAATATAAAAGTTGTTTGTTACTGATAACAAAAGGTGAAAATATTTATGGGATATAATTAAATCATAACTTAGTCTGAAGGATTGTTTTTAGTCAAACAGTAAAATTAAATAACTCAGTTATAAATGAAACTTAAGAAAAGTAAAACTTTTCAATTAAATAAATTTCACCTTTAATTGAATTTGTCCAAAGTAAAACTAGTTTAACATATTACACCCAGTGCACTTTGCAGTACTTTTTAATATGAAATATCGTATTTGCACAAGTATATAATACAGCAGTTCCATAAATGAAGTCTTTTTCTATGCCAAAGTAATCGATTTGTAATCGACGATTACACCACTTTTTATGCAGGTAATGATTACAATTACGATTAAATGTAATCGACTTTTGAAAAGTAATCGAATACATTCGATTACATGGACAAATTGTAATTAAATGCAATCGATTACGATTACATGATTACGATTACCCCATGTCTGATATTTATATCAAACTTAGTTAAAAATTCATCAAATGATAGCAGATTACCTTTACTGTCTAAGAAGTCATTTACCAAAATAATGCCACAATTTACATACCTTAGGAAACAAACAGTAGAACCACCTATTTTAAACATATAGAATTATGCCAAACAAGAAGTGAGTAAAATTCACTCCAATTCCTGGGGTACTGTATATACATCTGGATGAGACCAGTAAAAACATCCTTCTGAAAATTGATTTTGCACTGTCTGAAGTTTACTTATCAAAAATTGGTGTCCATATTTACTAATACTTGATAGAAAAGGGTACATGTCATTAACAAAGTTGAAGTATTTAGTATTATACATTAATATCTTTCTTGTTCATGTCAATTTTAGAGACATTATAAATGTCTCTTAATTATTCACTCTGAGACCTCCATTTTTGTGTCGCCCTTTCGAAGAAACAGCGATACATAGGGATCGCTTTGTCCGTCGGTCCATCACGAAAACTTAATGTTGGCTATAACTTTGCCATTTCTAAACATTATCTTATCAAACTTTCAAATTGTATTGCTTATGACAACAGGGTCGGGATGATGCCAACATTTCTAGGTCAAGGTCACATTTGACAGAGTTATGCTCCTTTGTGTACTTGATTTTGTCCTGAAAACTTAATGTTGGCAATAACTTTGCCATTTCTTAACATTTCGACATCAAACTTTCAAATTATATTGCTTACGACAACAGGGTCGTGATGATGCCAAAATCTGTAGGTCAAGGTCACAATTGACAGAGTTATGCCCCTTTTTGTACTTGGATTTTGTCATGAAAACTTAACATTGGCTATAACTTTGCCATTTCTTAACATTTCTTCATCAAACATTCCAATTGTAATGCTAACAATTGTATCACTTAAGACAACACAATTTCTCAAGGGCAGATAACCCCCAAATTTATTTTTGCAATGTTATGCCCCTTTTTCAAGTTAAAATTTCTTGGTTAATCTTTTTCTTTATGTTCATGTCTCAAAATGTGTCAAAGATATTCCATTCAAACTTGGAATACTTGATCACCAGCAAGACCACTGCAAAGATTGTTGGTATCACAGTTAGCCCCACCCCCAGGGGTTACTTGATTTTGCTTATACTTATATATAGGAAAAAAACTTCTTAAGCCAAGAAATAAAATATTAACTGACATAGGATGGGTAAGTACTCCCCTCAAACCATCCCCTCTGCATGGGGACCCCCCCCTATTTTTTTACCGAGATAAGAGAAATTCCGAGTAACATGCATTGAGTCTGCTACCTTTAATATTTGAATTATTTTTCATAAGTACTGCAAGAATTTCTGCACATAATATAAAAATGTAAGGGGATGGGGGAATCGCCCTGACGACAACCACATTGTACTTGAAACCAGTCTGATGAATGTCCATTTATTGTTACACAAGAATGAATGTTTTTTGTAAAACAATTTTACTCAACTAATGAGATTTTCACCAAACTTGAAGAATTCTAACACTTTCGTAAATGTCCATGATATAGAATCAAAAGCTGTTGCGAAGTCAATAAGTAACAACATTCCAGGAATATGATGATCTTCTGTATATTGCATAACATCATAAATTAGTCTTATATTGTCGCCTATGTATCTTCCAGATAAGAAACATGTGTGATCTCTACTTATAAGTTTATTTAATACTCTTTTAATGAGTTGGGCAATGCTAGGTGATGCAATTTTATAAGAAACATTTAATAAAGAAATAGGTCTCCAGTTTTTGATATAACGTTTGCCCAAGTTGTTTAAGAGTATCTGATAATTCTCCTGAAACAAAAGCTTGGTTAACTTCTCTTACTATAAAATGGTCTAAATCATTCCAAAAGAATTTAAAGACAGCCGCTGTAAAACCACTACTACCTGGAGAAGAATCATCTGACATTTTAAGATCACCTGAGCACTGCTCAGGATGAGCTTTTGGGATCATTGATTGTCCAGCATGCGTCGTCAACAATTTGACTTGAACGACTTTTCCTCCTAAACCGTTAAGCCAACATTGACAAAACATGCCTGGGATATTCCTTGCATGAAGCTCTACCCAAGTTGTTCAAAGAACTCAATTCCATCAAGAACTCTGGTTGCTATTGCAACTAAAAGGAAAAGCTTTGTAAATCTTCTTGTCTGAAACCACAAGGCCCTGAGCGTAAAGATTTGGTATGTAGCATTGTCTAGTGAACTTCTACCAAGTCTGTTCAAATTATGCCCCTGGGGTCAGATTATGCCCCTGGGGTAAAATTTGGCCCCACCCTGGGGTCAATGGTTTTTCATAGGCTTATATAGGAAAACCTTCGAAAATCTTCTTGTCTGAAACCACAAGGCCTTTAGCCTTAAGATTTGGTATGTAGCATTGTCTAGTGGACCTCTACCAAGTTTGTTCAAATTATGCTGCTGGGGTCAAATTTTGCCCCACCTCAGGGGTCTGTTGATTTTGCATAGGGAAAACTTTGAAAATCTTCTTATCTGAAACCACATGGGTCGAGCCTTAAGATTTGGTAGGTAGCATTATCTAGTGAACTTCTACCAAGTTTGTTCAAATTATACCCCTGGGGTCAAATTTGGCCCAGACCCAGGGTCATTGGTTTTTACATAGGCTTATTTAGTGAAAACTTTGAAAATCTTCTTGTAGAAAGAAAGGTAACATATTCAGTCCGAATAATCTGAAAATTTGTCAGAAAGGTTGTTTCTATGATTTCTAGCTCAAGTTTGAATATGGGTCATCTGAATTCAAAAACTAGTCACAGAGCCCAAAAATAGAAATACCTTGTTAACACTCTAAAGGTTACAAATTTAAGTCGAAATATCCCAGAAATTTGTCAGAAAGGTTGTTTTGATGATTTTTAGCTCAAGTTTGAATATTGATCATCTGGGGTCAAAAACTAGGTCACAGAGCCTAAAAATAGAAAAAAAACTCTAGAGGCTACTTTTCAGTCCAAATATTCTGGAAATTTGTCAGAAGAGTTATTTTAATGATTTCTAGCTCAGATTCGAATATGGCTCATCTAGAGTCAGAAACTAGGTCACAGGCCCCAAATATGGAAAAACGTTGTAACATTTTAAGTCCAAATAACCTGGAAATTTATCAGATAGATTGTTTCAATGATTTCTAGCTCAGTTTTGAATATGGGTTATCTGGGGTCAAAAAGTAGGTCACAGACCCCAAATATGGAAAAACTTTGTCAAGAGCAGTCATATTCAGGTGAGCGATACAGGGCCATCATGGCCCTCTTGTTTTTAAACTGTTTAACATTTCCTTATAACTTAAAAGACCTTCAAGACTTTGGCTTTCTTCATCTTTCAGTTTGGGTATATTGTTTTTGTTGAATTAAGCAGTAAGATTAACATTATCTGTTTCCCATAAAGTATACAATTTTTACCTCCACTTTTTGAAGAAAAAAAGTGGAGCTATTGTCATGACCCCCTCGTCGGAGTCGGCGTTGATTAAACTTTTTGTTAAGGTCCATTTCTCAGAAACTATCAAAGCTATATACTTCAAATTAGGAATACATGTTAACTATCAAAATGCGACACCATTTCACAAGGGCAGATAACCCTCAAATTTATATTTGCAAAGTTATGTCCCTTTTTTCAACCTAAATTTCTATGTTAATTTTTTTTTGTCATTGTCCATTTCACAAAAAATGACAAAGATATTCCATTCAGTCTTGGAATATTAGGTCACCAGCAAGAACCCTGCAAAGATGATGGGTACCCATGTCCCTTGGGTCAAAGTTAGCCCTACCCCAGGGGTCACTTTGTTTTGCTTGTACTTATATATAGGGTAAAAACTTCTTAAGCCTAGAAATAAACTTGAACTTACATAGGATGTGTAAGTACTTACCCCCACTCCCCAACCCCATCGTATTACTCCCCCTACTACCATGTATGGGACCTCCTCTCCCCTGTTTCTTGGTGCAGACATGAACACGAACGTGAGTTTATATGTTTTATTAATATAACAACAACTCATTCATACAGTGCTAATACCTAGAGCAGAGTGCGCAGTAAACTAAGCCTGTGCGGTATACATTATTACTAAAACATCATGGGAAGGTCTGTACTTAGTATGTAAATCGAATACTGTTACATCTTTTCTCTTTTACGAAAATAAGAAGATATTTCTTATTTTATTCAATTCAGAATACTCAATCATTTAAAAGAAATGATGTCTAAGAAATGCTAAAAAATAAACAAAATGTCTTAATATTAGAAACAAAAAGTCCATAAAAATTACGATTTCAAAATTGCAACTGTCCAAACGTTTAAAGTAGTTAATAAAAAAGTAAGCTTTAACTGTTTATAACACACATTTATACACAGTCTCACAATGTCTACAGTTTATAGCATATATACTATTTGACATAGTCCTTGTATTTCACTGGCATACGAACAACTCGACCTGATCTGGTTTTAAAAGTGAATTGTTCACTAGCTGAGGTTAATACTGATTGTTTGCCATTCGATTCAATGGGGGTGGGTAACTCATTACTGCTAGAGTTAGAGGGTAAATCGACAGTTTCTTCCCTTTCTTTCTCAAAGAAGTGTTCATTAGTTTTCCGAAGCTGACGTTGATTTCGATTTACCATCCTCCTTTCTTATATCATATGATCGTGTTTGTGGCTTACTAACAACAATCCCCATTTTCCAGGTTTTGTTTCATTCCTGAGGTTGTATTCCTTTATTCACCATTATCGCTTGAGCATAAAAAGAAATACCATCAAACACTCAAGCAAGGACATATCTAACAAGTTACATCAATAGTTGTGACATGTTTACTTTACGCCAGCAGTTCTATCCCTCTGAGTTACGTCAATAAACAAAATTTGATTAGAAAAAATATCTGTCTAAAACATGTATAAAATAAGTAGTGCAATAACTGGTGATGTCGACTTTTTATGTGTATTTACAGGATACTTTGCATAGGTCAATCAGAAATGCAATTTATCAAATATGTTCTACTATGTAATGCACACCACAGATTACACCCAGTGAAAATTAAGCGAATCTAAACATCTCCCTTTGTGGTACTTAATTATGCTTGTCTGGAGAATAACTTCAAAACTATTTAAGGAATTTTATTAAATTAAAACTTCACACAGTGATAGAGAACAGTGAGAGAAAATGCAGTATTTATGAACCTTAATTCTACCTTGTATAATTTTTTAATTATCTCCCTTAATGATAATTAAAAAAGTTCAATAATGCTTGTCTGGAGTATAACTTCTAAAGCATCTATGATGTCTCATTATATCTTGACTCAGTTACAGAGACTAGTGAGAGGAAGTGCAATTTTAAAAAAGCATCACTCTACATTACCTAGTTTTTTAATTATCTCCCTTTTATAATATCTAATAACGCTTGTTAAGAAAATAACTTGAAAAGTATTGAAGGAAATTGAATAAAACTTCAGACAGATATAAAGACCAATGAGAGAAGTGCAGTGTTAAAGAACCATCACTTTACATCAGTTAGTTTTTTAATTATCTCACTTTATAAAACTTAATATAGAAACCCGAATTGATAGATAAATCAGTGGCTTATCAGCTGGAATTCCGGAAAATAACACTGATTATATAAAGAACAGGTCTACTTTTGACACCTGCCAGCCAAGCGCTTGTCACCTCTTGTGATTGTAAAAATTCTGGCAAACATTCACAGATTATACAAGTATCAGGTAAATTTTAAATCAACTTTCCTTACAAATGTGGTTTTTTATACTATAAATCCTCAAATACAGTATGTTTCATAATGATTACCCTTGCTATAACTTACAAAGTATTTAATTTCACATGTCATTGAAATACCATTATAGTACATATCTTATTTTTCTGCCATTTTGAATAAAAAATTCTTTGGGGAGCATTATTCGGTTTCCTTTTTTCCCGGTTTTAAATAAACTTAAAACCAAATAAAAGCATGATACTGAAAAAAATCTTTTATGATTTACAAAATAACCAGACTTTTAAGTCAGAGTCACCGTATATTTTGTGTAACAAAACCATTGACAACCAGCATTAATCTGGATGAAGCCAGAAATATTTGATATTAAAATACCTCTAGTTACGTTCTTAGCACCAGAACAGAAGGTAAATAAATTTGAAATTTATATTTTTAGTACTTTTCATGCTTAATATACACCTAAATCTTATTCATATGACAGGAAGGCAGATCGTGCACTTCGGTAAGATTGAAATTATACTACCGCCATTATCAAAGAACGAAATTATGATGTCACGAAATGAGAGACTCTGTTAATCTTGTTGTGTATTTCTGCAACAATGGTGTCACCCATTAACTGGGTGTAAAGCCAAATTTTGACTTGAAATAATCATTTTTTTAATGCAATTGCAGGCTGAAGATGTGCCTTTGATTTTCGAATATGAAATAACATAATTCATGAGATAGTTAAAATTATTTATTCGAATTTTTTGAAAGTTTGGTACCCTTTAAAAAGTTTAAGGCATACAGTTTCTTGTTCAGGTATGAGTTTAGTAGCGTTGGTATTTGTCTAAGAACTTGTTGAAATAAAATTTGGTTATCAACACAATCATGAAATTCTGTTTAAAAAAAGGACAAGATCGACATCAGTGTTGTAACATGTAAAACTTTTTGCTCATTGGGCCTTTGCCAGTAGTTAAATAGCTATGTTGACCCTTGATCACTCTATCTACAGGCTTCTTCAGAACATTAACTAAAACATATCAAGAGACCAAAAACTTATGAAAAAAAAGACAAAAGTAGTTAGATAAAATTTTCACACATTAATTCTATGTCCACCATTTATTATGATAATTATTTCAGAATGGATACTCATTAAAATACATACTTAACAGGTCAGTTGGTCAGATCTCTTTGTTTGTCAAGTTAATTGGTCTGTTGATGAAATGATTATATGATCAATCAAATGTGCATTCATGATTACACAGTTTGTGTTATTATCATGTTCTTTTTTTCGTTTGATGCATATTTAAATAAACTTCCCTTAAAGTTATGATAGTTATCTATATTTCAGGAAGAATCAGTTTCTATTGATTGTGATCTCAGTTGATTATATTGTGCTGTATCTATTTAGACTCTTGATACATCAAACACTTTGATTCTGTCAGACATACCAACATACAGTCTGTTGTTTTTCTCGCAGTATGCAATACTACATGGCCTAGAAAGCCCTTCACTTTTATCCAGAAGAATCTTCCCTTTGGAGATATCAGGTGATAATAGATGAACATTTTCTGATAACTGTGCACACACAAAAACTATCCCTGTCTCATCCACAGTCAGTTGACATGGTCCCTTTAGCTTATCATGCCTATATATTGCCTTGACCTGACCATCTAAGGTCATACTTATCACGTTGTTACTGTTCCAGTTAGATACATATAAAGTTGTATTGTCAGGACTGAGAGTCAGGAAATCAGGCCTGTTAAACAGAAACTTGCCACTGCTATCTTTGTCAAAACATTTGAGTACTACTTGACCAGACATATTCAGTATCTGTATCTTCCCAATGTTTGTGGAATAAGACACTATAAGATTGTTATTACAGTAGGCAATACCATGGCACTCTTCACCAACTTGTATATCATCAGTACTGATCACAGACATAGAATCAGAGAATGTTATTAGCCTGACAATGCCTTCATCAGGAAATGTAACAGCCGCTTTATTGTCACCAGCTTTAGTGATGGTCCAGGGGGAAGTAGGCATGTTAATTACATCATATGATTCAGTGTTGATGTGCAGATTCTTAAATATTTTCAGATTTTTTTCAAAATGGTTTGTCACTACTAGCTTGTTTTCAGAAAGTAAACAAAATTCACTGGTTGAAATAATCAACTGTCTAAAGACAATTTCTTTAAAAAATGTAGCAGTTTTCAATTCAAGTAGCTCACATTCCTTGAAAGAGAAAAATGTCGTTTGGGATTCTAGAGTTTTAGTGGTTACTTTTTTGTGAAGTGGCTCAATTTTGTAATATTGTATATCCCTATTTTGTAAGTCAAGTATTTCTTTTTCCAGTTTTTCCAAAGGTTGATTTAAGTCTTTCATTTTAATAAATAATCTACATTTTTCACCAGATGCTTTTGTCTGTGTTAGGTCACCAGATAATGATTTTAAGTCACTGGTCACAGACAAAGCCTTTTCCATAAGTGCTTTCAATAATCCCCTTTGAACGTCCATTCTTTTCACAACATCTGTCTCAGAATGTACTAAATTTTTGACTAATGTCTTCTGATTTTCTTCTAATGATTTGATTAACTTTGCCCTCTCAAGTTTCAATATTGCTATAGTTTCTTCCATTTTCTTATCAAATTCATCAGAAACTTCTTTCAGATGTTGAGTATATGTATTTATAATTTGTTCTTTATGCTCCTTAATGGTTGCTTTTGCTTTTTCCTCCATAGTAAAGGATATATTGGCTTTTGCCTTTAATTTATCTTCAATCTTTTCTATATCATTGGAAAGTGTGTCTAGTTTGTCTTGAAGTTCTCTAAATTCATCACTTTGTTCAACATCCTTAGCTAGGGATGGCAAATGCCTTATTTTGCTGCATGTTTTGTGGTCACTATTTCTGCACTCCAGACAAGCTAAATTTTCACATTCAAAACAATAAAATTTAATCAGTTCCTTTGCATGTTTGGTGCACTTGACCAAATAGAAATCTTGGGGCATGTCATCCTGATCTTGAAGTGAATGGTTTCTGAAGTGCCGTTTATGGTAATGAATACACATTGCACACTTGTATTCAAAACAGTCCACACAAAACCCATTTGCAGGTACATACTTATTGTCATGTTTTTCACATTCTTCACAGTACATTTCTTGTACTTGATCAGATCCGTGTGTCACTGATGTGTCTAATTGTTTTTCACTTTTGTCAGCAGAGTGTTCTGACTCCTCCGTATTGTCAAGTTTTCCTTTTGATTCATTTGAAGAAATTCTGTTAGATGCCATTGTTGTCAAAATTTTGAGCTAAAAATGGTATATCCCACCTGAAAAGAGCACATATAATTAAAACAGCATGACATTTCATTAAAGATTTATATCCAACTTTAATAAATTAACGTTTGTCTCATAAGATTCCTCATGAAAATACATGGTTCTGCATGTTGCAGATATTTTATACTCTTACTTTGGTCATATGATATACTGTATGTATATACTCGCTTATAAGGTGATTCTCCTATAAGATGTCACCAAAAATCTTGTGATGTAAACTTTATCCACATTTCTAGGGCTATTAATTTGAAACTTTATGTGAATGTTCACCAATAATTGTAGATGTGCGTGTGCATTTTTATGCACTCCCCTTCCCCCAACCTATGGTTAAGATTTAAAATGCCAGGTGAGTGACCCAGGGCCGTTCGGTGTATTTTTTTATAAAAAATTAAAATACATGAACTATAACCTATATTCTTTAAGTGAGGTAAACTCAGGTGACCTCATAATGTTTTAAATTGTTTTTTTACTGCAATGGAAGTGCGCTTGATTTTGATGATGATCTGTTTCGAAGAACAATTTAAAAGGTATCAATATGAAACTTCAAGTGCTTGCTTATCATGACAAAAGGCTTTTGTAACATAAGGGGCATTGTTCTGAAAGCTATATTTTTGGAGTTATGTCCCTTTTTTAACTTACAACTTTGGTCAAAATTACTTTTTAAAGAGGCTGTACTCCAGATTTGACATAAAAAAAAAATTCCATAAATTATATATTTAGATGACGTGAGATTATAACAACATAATATTTTACTTCAAAACTGATTATAAAAGTCAAAATAGAATAAAAAAAATATTTTCGCTCCAGCCTGATTTGAACTCTGGACCCTCATGTTAACAAAATATTTCCAACGCTTTTACTGTCACCACCATCGCCGCATGTTATATTACAGATATTTACTTTAAATCTTATACGATATAGTTATACCGTCGCGTTACGGTATAGCACTTTGAAAGGGGAAAAAATCAATTTATAATGTAATTATTTGACTTATTTTTTGTCAGTAGGTTATTTTTTATGCATTAATCATAAATATTACAAGAAATTTATAATACATGAAAACTTTCTTTTTTTCGTCAACTGGAGCACAGCCCCTTTAAGTTGAATGATTTCAAAACTATCAAAGGTATCAATACGAAACTTGGACTGCTTTTTTAAAATGACAAGAGGCAGTTGTAACAGATGGGGCATTATTCTGAGAGCTATATTTTTGGAGTTATGTCCTTTTTAGCTCACCTGAGCACAAAGTACTCAAGGTGAGCTTTTGTGATCGCCTGATGTCCGTCGTCCGTCCGTGCGTCGTCAATTTTTTATTCAAACAACTTCTTCTCCTGAACTGCTTGGCCAATCTTGCTGAAACTTGGCAGGAATGTTACTTGCATGAAGCTTTACCAAATTGTTCAAATAGTTCAGGTCCATTGCATTTCTAGGCCACAGAAGCTAAAAATAGATTTTCAAACTTGGAAATTTAAAAATCTTCTTCTCCAGAACTACAAAGCATTGAGCTTAGATACTTGGTATGAGGCATCATCAGGTGGACCTATACCAAGTTTGTTCAAATCATGACCCCTGGGTCAAAAATGGCCCTGCCCCAGGGGTCCCTAATTTTACATAGAATTATATAGGAAAAACTTTAAAAATTTTCTTGTCTGAAACGACAAGGCCTAGAGTTTAGATATTTGGTGTGCAGCATTGTCCAGTAGACCTCTACCAAGTTTGTTCAAATGATGGCTCCTGGGTCAAAAATAGCCCAGCCCCGGGGTTCACATGTTTTACTTAGAGTTAAATAGGAAAAACTTAAAAAAAATCTTCTTGTCAGAAACTGAAAGGCCTAGAGTTTAGATATTTGGTGTGCAGCATTTTCCAGTAGACCTTTACCAAGTTTGTTCAAATCATGGCTTCTGGGTCAAAAATGCCCCCCCCCCCCATGGGTCAAATGTTTAAAAAAAGAGTTATATAGGAAAATGTTAAAAAATCTTATTGTCAGAAACCGCAAGGCGTAGAGTTTAGATATTTGGTGTGCAGCATTGTCTAGTAGACCTCTATCAAGTTTGTTCAAATTATGCCCCCTGGGTCAAAATTTGCCACGTCCCAGGGTTCTCTTGGTTAACATATAGTTATATAGGAAAAACATGAAAAATCATTTTTCTCCGAAACTAATAGGACTAGACCTTAGATAATTGTTGTGGAGTATTGTGTTGAGAACCTTTACCAGTATTGTTTATATGTTGGTCCCGGGGTCAAAATTGGCCCCGCCCCGGGGGCCCTTAATATGTAAAAAAGGCAATCTTTAAAAATCTTCTTACTGGAAACCGCAATGCCTACAGCTTAGATATTTAGTATGCAGCATTGTCTAGTGGATGTCTATCAAGTTTGTTCAAATTATGTCCCCTGGGTCAAAATTGGCCACGCCCCAGGGTCCCTTGGTTAACATATAGTTATATAGGAAAAACATGAAAAATCATTTTTCTCCGAAACTGATAGGACTAGACCTTAGATATTTGGTGTGGAGTATTGTGTTGAGAACCTTTACCAGTATTGTTTATATGTTGGCCCCGGGGCCTTAGAAGCAAGCTTTATCAAGCTTTTTGAAATTATTAGATTAGGTTAAAGGTCATGGAGGCTAAAAATAGATTTATCTACTGTACCTCATAGAGCCTTCATTTATAGACCAATATCTTTGATATTTAGTATATAGGTTCCTTGCATGGACGTCTACCCATGGGTAGGGTTTGAGGTCAATGGGTCAAGGTCAAGGTCACCATAGCTTATAATAGATATTTCTACTTTCTGTCATAGAGCCTTTTTTTATTGACTGATATTTTACATATTTGGTTTGTAGGCACTTACATATTTTCAATTAAAAAATGAAATACTGCTTAGCAGCAAACCTACAGCCAAAGTTCTCAGGTGAGCGATCCAGTGCCATCATGGCCCTCTTGTTTAACTTACAACTTTTGTCAAAATTGCTTATTAAGTTGACTGATCAAAGGTTTCAATATGAACAATATCAACTTTTCATCAATCGCTCAGAATTGGCCCACTAAAATGAACGCTTTTAATTTTGTAACCCTAGGCAGTATGGTTACAAGAGCTACACAACTGCATATGATACAGGGGCAATAAACTTGGTATGCTGTAATAGATCAGCCTTCACTTTTTGCCACTGTCCACATTGAATGCCAAATGTAAATGAGCAATGTTCAAATTACTGGTACATACAACCTGTTACGTAGTTACAGTAGTTACAATAAGTCATTTGTAGTGACTTGAAAAAAATGTCTTTGCATTTGCCAGATACGTGGTTACAATGGTTACACCGGTTACAACTACATGTACAAATAATGGAAACTTAAAGCTGTACATTCATACTGTTATGTAGTAACAATAGTTAAAATCAGATACGACCTGGTTCTTGAGTAAATATTGTTAGATTTTTTTCTGTCTGTATAACTTAGTTTTTCTGGTTACGTGGTTACAATCGTTACAACTGGCCATAATGGAAAAAATATAAACTTTACAATCATACTGTTATGTAGTTACAATAGTTACAATCAGTTACAACTTAGTTCTTGTGTTTACGAGAAAGCATTTCTTTCTATCAACATACCCTGGTTACGTGGTTACAATGGTTACACTGGTTACAACTACTAATAATTGAAAATAGAAGCTGTACATTCATACTGTTACTACGTAAGAACAGTTACAATCAGTTACAACCTGGTTCTTGAGTTAATTACGTAGGATCTTTTCTGTCTACATGCCCCGGTAACGTATATACAATGGTTACACTGGTTACAACTACTAATAATTGAAAATAAAAGCTGTGCATTCTGTTACTTAGTAACAATAGTTACAATCAGTTACAACCTGGTTGTTGAGTTAATTATGTAGGATTTTTTCTGTCTACATACCCTGGTTACGTGGTTACAATGGTTACACTGGTTACAACAACTAATAATTGAAAATAAAAGCTGTACATTTATACTGTTATTTAGTTACAATAGTTACAATCAGTTACAACTTAGTTCTGGTGTTTACGAGAAAGCATTTTTTCTACATACCCTGGTTATGAGGTTACAATGGTTACACTGGTTACAACAACTACCGGTAATAATTGAAAATAAAAGCTGTACATTCATACTGTTATGTAGTTACAATAGTTACAATCAGTTTCGACCTGGTTATTGAGTTAATATTGTTGGATTTTTTCTGCGTACCCTGGTTACATGGTTACAATGGTTACACTAGTTACAACTGCCCATAGTGGAAAAATATAAGCTGTACATTCATACGGTTACGTAGTTACAAAAATAACAATCAGTTATCAACTAAGTTCTTGAAACTACAGTAACTACGTAACCGTATGAATGCACAGTTTTTATTTTCAATTATGGGCTGTTGTAACCAGTGTAACCATTGTAACCATGTAACCAGAGATTGTAGACAGAAAAAAACAACAACTATTTCATAAACTCAAGAACTAAGTTGTAACTGATTGTAACTACAGTAACTGCGTAACAGTATGAATGTACAGCTCATATATTCAATTATTAGTAGCTGTAACCAGTGTAAACATTGTAACCAGGTAACCTGAGAATGTAGGCAGAAAAAAACTATTTAATAGACTCAAGAATTAAGTTGTAACGGATTTTAACTGTAGTAACTACGTAACAGTATGAATATACTGTTCATATTTTTCAATTATGTGCAGTTGTAACTAGTGTTACTATTGTAACCATTGTAAACATGTAACCAGAGATTGTAGACAGGAAAAACAACAACTATTTCATAAACTCAAGAACTCAGTTGTGACTGATTGTAACTATTGTAATTACGTAACAGTATGAATGTACAGCTTTTATTTTCAATAATGGGCAGTTGTAACTAGTATAACTATGTAACCATGTAACCAGAGATTGTAGATAGAAAAAAAAAACAACAACTATTTAATAAACTCAAGAACCAGGTTGTAACTGAACTCAATATCTAAGTTGTAACTGGTACAGTAACTACGTAACAGTATGAATGTACAGCTCATATGTTCAATTATGGGCCGTTGTAACCGGTGTTACCATTGTAACCACTTAACCAGGGTATGCAGACAGAAAAAAATACTAAATAATTAACTCAAGAAAAACTGTATGAATGTACAGCTTTTGTTTTCAATTATGGCAGTTGTAACCAGTATAACTTCTGTAACTAAGCAACTTTACTATACAGTATAAAGACAGTCATGATTGATATTCGAATCTTAAAAAGCTCTGTTTCACAGTGAAATCATTTCTTTATCTTACAGTACGAGATGTTACAAAATTAAAAGCATTTGTTTTACTGGGCCAATTTTGTGCCTTATCTCCCCAATTGTCTACATGTAAAACAGACATATAGGCAGAAACACCACAGATGTCAGTAATGTAACTGACAATAAACTATAATTAGCCCATGGTGATTGAACCGCAAACTGGCTTCCTTTCAGACCAGTTATTTTTAGCCTCACTTTCACACCCACTTCTAAAACAGGTAGAAACATCAGCTTAAAATGCCCTTAAAATACCATATTTAAGAGGGTATTTACAGTACCAATATTTGATACAGTGAGATCATATTAATTTTCGTGTCTTTGCCAAAAAGATACATGTACTTAATTTACATAAGTTTGTTATCCCTTGAAAGATACAATGTCATGGCAGTAGTCAGTGATTTTTAAAGGGAAATAGCCTGCAAATAACCAATGATATACTGCATATTTATTTTCAATGATTATAAAATGAAAACATAATTGATAATTAAATGAAAAACAGAAAATAAAAATACTTTAAGCTTTAAGACCCTTAGAAAGTCTTCAGTTGAAATGAATGGCTGTCCAGCTAAAAAAGATTTAGCAACAACTGCCTACATGTATATATACAGACCATATCTCAGTCTGATTAAGCGCCCCGGCAGCGGGGGGCTTGATTTAAATGATTCAAGTTACCGGGGCTCTTGATTTTAGAGGCGGGGCGCTTGAATTTTTAGAGCAGCAGACGACTGCTTATCAGTGAATTGTTACTTGATATACATAGCAGCCGTCGTATTGTGTCATCGAGCAATAAATCCCGTGTTATGACAGGATGTATGGATAAACATGTGACTGCTAATGGGCTATATCTTGAAGAAATAGTTTTATGATCACGTGTCATTAATTGCTCTTGATTGAAAATCGGTTGTTTGAGCTATTATAAGTTATATAGTCCGACGCTGGGGACAGTTTTTTTCGGACAACTGACTGTAAACAAAATTTTCGCCCTGGACAACTCTCATTTTGACAGTCAGAAATATAGGTCAACTGTCCAAAAACACAGCCCACTCTAATAAACAGTCGATTTATAACCATATTGAAATTAATTTTGACATTCCATTAACACCATCTAAGTGAAAATATCTCTGATAGTCCGTCTGTCACCTGTTTTCGCGACCCCGTCGTACTTTTACTTTTTATTTAGAGAAAGCTACGTCTTGTAGATACAGCAACCGTACAAAATATAATTTATTGATTACGATGAATGGTCAAGATTTGATAATTTGTACCAGTTATTTTCCTTTTTCATTGAGAAAGTTTCTTTTTTCTCTTGAAAATTGGTGTCATTCATTGCCTTCAAAATATGTACTCAGTTCAACTTCAACTTATTACTGCCAAAAGTCCATACTGACTTTACTAGGCAGTTTCTGTTGAAAGTTTCCATAAGACCATAAAGGTTTCCTTCCGTCTAAATACTTGTATCTGTATATTTTTTGTTTCTTTTTAGCTTGGCACAAAGTGCCAGAGTGAGCTTTTGTCATACCCCTCTGTCCGGTGTGCGTCGTACGTCGTGAGGCGTCAACAATTTTCATTCAAACGACATCTCCTCTGAAACCATTGGGCCAATTTCAATGAAACTTGCATTGGATGTTCCTTGCATGAAGCTCTTTCAAAGTTGTTCAAAGAATTCAATTCCATGCAGAACTGTGGTTGCTATGTCAATTTAAAGGAAAAACTTTGAAAATCTTCTTGTCTGAAACCACAAGGCCTGGAGCTTAGATGTTTGGTATGAGGCATCATCTAGTGGACCTCTACCAAGATTGTTCAAATAATGCCCCTGGGGTCAGGACTGGCCCCGCCCTGGGGGTCACTTGATTTACATAGAGTTATATAGGGAAAACTTTAAAACTCTTCTTGTCAGAAACCGCAAGGCATGGAGCTTAGATATTTGGTGTTGAGCATTGTCTAGTAGACCTCTACCAAGATTGTTCAAATTATGGCCCCTGGGTCAAAATTGGTTCCGCCCAAGGGGTCACATAAATTACATAAAGTTAAATTCTTTAAAAATCTTCTTGTCAGAAACTGCAAGGTCTGGAGCTTAGATATTTGGTATGAGGCATCATTTAGTGGACCTCTACAAAGATTGTTCAAATTATGACCCTGGGGTCAGAACTGACCCCGCCCAGGGCTTACTTGATTTACATAGAGTTATATAGGGAAAACTTTAAAAATCTTCTCGTAAGAAACTACAAGGCATGGAGCTTAGATATTTGGTGTTGACCATTGTCCTGTAGACCTCTACCAAGATTGTTCAAATCATGGCCCCTGGGTCAAAACTGGCCCCGCCCAAGGGGTCACATGTTTTACATAGAGTTATACCGAAGATTATATTTGAATTATCGATAAAATCGGTTACCTGTTTCTCGCGGCGGAACGCGGCGGCCATTATAACTATAGCTCAAAAATAAATGTTTTTTTTTTTTTATAAAATTTTCACCGTGTTCTTATTTTACAAGATGACTTTAAATCAACCAAAATACTTAAATGGTAAAAACATTAGTTAAAAGTTTAGATGTAAAAATGTTGAAACGGCATTTAAAATGAACAACGTTACTTTTGTTTCGATTGTAAAATTTGGAGTGACCGCGTCGATAGACACAAACTACATACTACAGAGTATACTACAGCATCCTTGTTCCCTTGAACTATCCAAAACCGTCGCAAATTAGAACATTCCTAACAACAATTACTTGTTACACATGCTAATTATCGGGGTTATTTTAAGTGAACTGCTTTAACTGTCAAAGAAATTACGTCACTTAATAGCGGCTTTCAAATTTTACAAAGGGCGCTATGTCTTCAGATTAACTCAAAATCACAGCTGACACCTGTGTGACTAACATACCTAAATACAAACTAAATCACCTTTTTTCAAACTAGTTTATAAACCAATCTGAGCTCTGGTTTGAAAGTGAAATCTACAGATCTTGTATAAATATATCTTTTCGATGCATAGCAAACACTTTCAGTGGCTCAACACTTCCCTTTTATATTCCTATCATTTGGGGATGAATTTCACAATCTTTTATATCGTAATAGTGTTGTGAAACCTATATGTAGCCTCAAAGGAACAACCTGTCAATCAAAATTCCCGTGACCTATGATCTTTACACGTGATACAACTCCGTATTTTTATTGGTTGTAATTCAACAGCTAACCTTTGACCGCAAGCCTGAGTAATTTTCCATAAAAAAATCCCAGTATTTTACCGCCTTTTCCACATCACATGATCTAATGCTGCATGCTTTTGGATGCTTGCTCTCTACTTTCAATTCTCATTTTCGGAAAATCTATAAATAGTAACACCTAGTTTTGTAAGGAGATATTGACAAGGATTAAGTATTCATGGTGTAAGAAACAAAAGTTGACATTTTCATTGTTGTCTCTTGTTACTTTTTCGTACATGCCGTACACCGAGATGATTCAGTATTTGACTTAAAAGTGGTTTTCACAACCATGAACTTACATATCTACTCTATTTTCGAATTTAATACGACTATGATTTGCCGCGATTTAGAGTATTTTTGTTCATGGTAATTCAATAACGAGAGAACAACAAGATGTACAAACAACAAATACATTGTATCTACATATTTTTTTTATTACAAAATCAAATTTACATATTTTAAGTAGTAAAGTTTTAATAATTAATCGTAAAAAGCTACAGTTTTCACCGCGATCCGCGGTGATTGACCACTGCGTTCTGTTGCGATTTACCGCGGCGTTCCGCGGGGGAAACGCTTACGGCCACAGATTCATGTCCGCGGTGGTGAACATTTGCAGTCCGCGGGGTCTCGCGGACAAATTTTGTGCAAAATTTCGTCCGCGACGAGTCTCATCCGCGGGGTCTCGCGTGTTTTGCAAAATCCGCGCTGAGCGTACTGTATCAAAAAACTTTAAAAATCTTCTCGTCACAAACTGCAAGGCCTGGAGCTTAGATATTTGGTTGTATGCACTGTGACCACATTGAGGTCATCCCCCCTGCCCCTGGGGGTCACCGACCTCATACCCCCACCCTCCCCCTGCCCCAATTTTTTTTTCTCATTTTTTAAGTTTTTCGCTATGGCAATAACATTTGACCATTTGTACAGTTTTTCAAGATGATTTCGAAAACGTCATAGCATGACCTATATTTTTGACCTACTGACCTACTTTTTTGTTATAAAGCTACAGCAATGAAATTTGGACCATGTGCACAGTTTTTCATTTCGATTTCAAAAATGTCATCGCATGACCTATATTTTTGACCTACTGACCTACTTTTTGTTTTTGGAGCTATTGCAATGAAATTGCATTGGTCCATTTCTGTGATATGCATCATTACATTCATAAAAATTTCTTTCATCTTTGAACCCAGGTTAGCGCTTCAGGGCCATTGGCCATCTTGTTTTTTAAAATATGATGACAGTTAAAAACTATTTATTTATAATGCTCACTAAAACACTGATTTTGGGACATCTCTGTTTTGCCATGGTCAGTTGTCCTAAACTCATACTCAGAAATATTTGTAGAGCCTTTGATTATATTATTATGCACCTATTTATGATTATATATTAAAGATGGTGAAAGAAATTAAAAATATGTTAATACTGAACACCTTTTGTTTGTTTAAACTCCCATTAAAAATACCCCAAAATGATTCATTTCATTGTAAGGATTAAAAAAATTTCGACATGCGGGAGGGGCATTACCCCCCTCCCGCACCCACCCCCTCACAGTTGCGCTTGGAAAATTCTCTGGGGAAGGCCCTGATACAGGGAATATTATGTTGTAGTAGCTGTCTGAGACCTTGTATTTTGCTACGAGTAGCGTGGGGAAATTGATATCTCGCAAGACCGAAGGTTACTGCAACATTATTTTCCTTTTATTATAAACCTATAAATTTTAGACAACAAAAAAGACAACATGTTTCAATTTACTGAACTTTTATTACGCAAACAAAAATATCATTGAAAAATAAAATGTTGGATGAATACATCAGCTTTAATGACCTACTGTATATACATGTAAACAGTTGCAGACAACGTAGTTAAAATTATGAAGATTATGACGTTATTTGTGGGTATTCATAAGAATTTGATAGAAGAGTACAATGTATGGATTTTTATGTTAAAAAATTGTAGTAGAATTCAATAGAACTCGTTAAATTATGTTTGTTTATATTTTTGACGGGGGGGGATTTTGTTACTAAAAATAGAAACGGATTCCCCGCAAGGTGCCTGTAGTATCGGTTCCCGCTTCCAAATACTATGTCAGGCACAACAAGGAGGGGAGCCAACCAAGAAAAATAGTCTGGCACTTCCAAATATGGCACCGTATTTGACCCTCATATAATACAGATTTTTCTATCTGTTGAAGCGTATTCGCGCTTCTAGATTTGTGTGTATTTCAGGAAGAAAATGTATAGGTATATAATGAAACGACGTATATAAAATTTTTTATTGACATTTTGGCATTGGGTTTGAATTCTATATCATTGAAATTTACACGATTCAAAGAAGATAGATTACTTTGATTTTAAGGTATGCCTTTTTAAACAATTTTTCTTGTCAGTTTATAGGTATCATCATGATCATATAGGTAATATTTAATAATTTTGTAGCATCTATGGATATTTGCCATTACAATGTATTTGAATTATACACTTTGTTATCCATATCATGGCAATGTTTGTCAACCATCCATGTAACTATATCTGCGAATCTGTCAGTTCATCTGACCCTCCATACTAGTATTACTTCCATCACACTTGTGATCACTGATCGGTCTTGTTTATTATGCTCCCCAAAGGGAGAGAATATAGTCGCCACCTTTTCCATCAGTCCGTCTGTCCTTTACTATGTCCAGTATAACTTGAAAAGTATTGAAGGAATTTGATTGAAACTTTATACATTGATAGAGACCAGTGAGAGAAAGTGCATTGTCCAAGAACCATAATTCTACCTTGCATATTTTTTTTAATTATCTCCCTAAAGTTAAATATGCTTGTTCTGAATATAACTCCTAAACTGTCAACGATATATCATTGAAACTTCACACAGTTAAAGAGGCGAGTCAGGGAAAGTGCATTGTCAAAGAACCATTACCCTAATTTACTAAGTTTTTGAATTATCTCCCTTTAAAATGCTTAATAATGCTTGTCCGGATATTAATTTGAAAAGGATTGAAGGAATTTGATTAAAACGTCACACAGTCATAGATACTTGTGAGTGAAAGTGCACTGTTAAGTAACCATATGTCTGCCTTGCGTATTTTTTGAATTATTTCCCTTAATGATACTTAAAATGTCCGTCCGTCCTTTACTATGTCCAGACAATAACTTGAAAAGTATTGAAGAAATTTGATTGAATCTCAACACATTGATAGAGACCAGTGAGAGGAAGTGAAGGGTTCAAGAACCATAATCCTGCCCTGCAAAATATTTGATTTATCTCCCTTAAAATGATAATGTTTGTCTGGAATATAACTCCTTAATTGTAAATGATATCTGATTGAAACTTCACACAGTTATAGAGACTAGTCAGAGGAAGAGCATTGTCAAAGAACCATAACTCTAATTTACTTAGTGTTTGAATTATCTCCCTTTATTATACTTAATAATGCATTTTCAGATATTAATTTGAAAATATTGAAGGAGTTTGATTAAAACTTCACACAGTCATAGATACTAGTCAGTGAAAGTGCACTGTTTAGTAACCATATGTCTACCTTGTTTAATTTTTTGAATTTTCTCCCTTAATGATACTAAAAATGTTTAATAATGCTTGTCCAGAGTACAATTTTTAAACTTTCAATGATATTTCATTGAAACTACACACAGTTATAGAGACTAGTGAGATGAAGTGACACCAATTTTTGACCTCGAGATTTTCATATGAGCAAAAAAAATACATCTAACTATGACATTTTAACATATTTTGCAGGTAATTATCATCTTAAAGATGTTTTTATTGCAAATTAAAATCCATATTTTACGAACTCGGTCACGAGCACCTGTCACATGCAAAACTGGAAGTGACGCACATTTATCCCATGCCACTTGACACAGCTGCCTAGACTGTTAACAAAAACTTAAAAATTATGATGGAAAGTGAAAATGTAGACTTAAAATAGTAAAAAAAACATAACAAAATTGAACAAGTTAAGCTTTCATCATATACTCTGAAGATTGTTTAAATAAATCATTTGAAATTTTGATGGAATTAGGAAGCCAATGAGCAAAATTTATATAGAGGCTAGTTCAATTCATCAGTGAAAATATCTTTGTTTTTGTGCTTATTCATTCTAGATTTTTTTGAAAACAAAACAACAATGGTCAAAGAAAAAATAATATGGTAAAAAGAAGCCCTTAAAACTATATCAAAATCATAACACAAACACATTGTTTTTGTTTTTGTATTTTTCACATTTACAAGTCGAATGATTTTTATTTTCATCATAAATATATCACTTACATTAAGTTATTTAAATAGAATATTTAACTTTTGTCTATTTGAGCTTATTTACCGTCGGTACCCGTTGCCCATATGACCGACGCCCCCTGAAGAGATTAGTTATTTTATGTTATGGGGGTAGTGCAAGATACAGAAAGCATCCCATTCCAGAGACACCCCTGGTTCTTTTACATGCTCAGTGTATAGCACTGATACATGGGACCTCTGTTTGACGTCTCCTCCGAAAGACTATTAGTAATGTTAGTGAAGGAGCGGGGGATCGAACTCAGGACCCCTGGTATACCCGTCCAGCGCGTTACCACTGGACCACATCCATATTTAACTGCAAAGAAGCTTCTTAAGTAGAAGACATGCTAATTCGAAGCAACTATTCCATAATGTTTTCACAAGTGTGCCTGATAAAAAGTAATTAAATCAATTTTTTTAAGATCACTTTCCATAAAATTTTGCTAATTGTCTCAACTTTAACACTGGGTCATAAAAAAGTTAGTTGCTTTGTTTTGACAGCTATGCCGAATATACACGGGGCCCTTTTGGGTAGGTTAGTTTGCATAAATTCCAAAGTTTAAGGCGTGATTTATGGATCTTTGACATTTCATTGGATATTAATTTATAAGCAGACACAAATTTCTGCTTGATGGAGATGTCATATCATTTCTCTAACAATATCCCAACGTCAAAATACACTGTTGTGTGGATTTCCATTCCAGTGAAACAAATGTTTACACATTAGGACACCTAAAGTCACTCCATTTTTTAGCTCACCTGAGCGAATGCTCAGGGTGAGCTACTGTGATCGCTGGATGTCCGGGGTCCGTCTTCTGTCATCTGTCTGTTCACATTTGCCTTGTATATGCGATAGAGGCTGTATTTTTCATTGGATCTTTATGAAACTTGGTCAGAATGTTTGTCTTGATGAAATCTAGATTGATATTTTATATGGGTCATCTGGGGTATAAAACTAGGTCACAGGGTCAAACCTAAGAAAAACCTATGTATGCAATAGAAGCTGTAATTTGCATTGAATCTTTATGAATCTTGGTCAGAATGTTTGTCTTGATGAAATCTAGCTTGGGATTGTATATGGATCATATGGGATCAAAAACTAGATCACGGGGACCAATCTAAGAAAAACCTTGTGTATGCTATAGAAGCTGTATTTTTCATCCCATTTTCCTAATATTTGGGCAGAATTTTTCGCCTCGCTGACATGATGGCTGGGATTGTATATGGGTCAATTTGAGTCAAAAACAAGGTCACGGGGCCAAATCTTAGAAATCTTGTGTATGCGATAGAACCTGTATTTTTCATCCGATTTTCCTAATATTTGGTCAGAATGTTTGTCTTGATGAAATCTAGGCTGGGATTGTATATGGGTCATCTTAGGTCAAAAACTAGGTCATGGGGTATAATCTTAGAAAAACATTGTGTATGCGATAGAAGCTGTATTTTTCATCCGATTTTCCTAATATTTGGGCAGAATGTATGTCTTTATGGAATCTATCTGGTTGGTATTGTATATGGTTAATCTGGGTTCAACAACTAGGTCACAGGTTCAAATCTTAGTAAAACCTTGTGGATGCGATAGAGGCTGTATTTTCCATCTGATTTTCCAAATATTTGGTCAGGATGTTTGTCTTGATGAAATCTAGTTTGGGATTGAATATGGGTCATCTGGGCTCAAAATCTATGTCACGAGGTCAAATCTTAGAAAAACCTTGTGTATGTGACAGAGGCTGTATTTTCCATTGGATTGTCCTAATATTTGGTCAGAATGTTTGTCTTGATGAGATCTAGGTTGGGATTATATATGGTTCATCTGGGGTGAAAAACTAGGTCACAGAGTCCAATCTTCGTAAAAACTTGTGTATGCGATAGAAGCTGTATTTTTTATTGGATCTTTATAAAAATTGGTCAGAATGTGTGTCTGGAAGAAAATCTAGGTTGTGGTTGTACATGGATTATCGGGGGTCAAAAACTATGTCACGGTGTCAAATCTTAGAAATACCTTGTGTATGCTATAGAAGCTGTATTTTTTTCCGATTTTCCTAATATTTTGTCAGAATGTTTGTATAGAAAAAATCTAGGATGGGATTGTATATGGATCATCCAGGGTCAAAAATTGCAGATTATTGCAATGCATGCAGATTAAATCTTTGACCGTGGATAATCTTGGCCTTGACCTACTTACGTCCTGATTTTTCATGTTTGTATGCAATGATTCTCAGGAGAGGCGATATAGGGCCATCTTGGCAACACTTAAATGACAAAGAATTTATGACGCAATGATCAACGGAAAAAGTGTTACACAACTTTTAAAAACGTGGAGGAGATTTATTAAGCCTTAACATCAACTTAGAGGAAATCGGAATATTTATTAATCACATTCTCTGCCAAGGTAAAATTACAACCCATCTCCCGGCACAAAGTTTGAATTTTGTTATAAAAATTGAGAAGTAATCACTTTTTTAAAAATTTACAATTGATAGCATTTTAGTTTTAATATGTGTTCCGTAAATGTGTTTCTTGCACTTGTGGTTTACTGTTATTTTTTTCATTTAAAAACGGATGTGTTATGAGCAGTGAAATTCTGCACTACTGTCTTGTACAGTTGGGATAAATCTACGTCACAGCCAGAAATTGTGGCTGAAACTACCGATGTCAAAACGGAAACAGCTGATCATCAAAAACACGTTTTTTCATATCAAAAGCAATATTTTTATAATTAAACCATTTAAATCAGCACATTATGTTTATTTTGAAAAGACAAAGTTGCTATAGTCGTGTCACATGACCTTTAATTATGCTTGTCTGGAGAATAACTTCAAAAATATTTAAGGAATTTTATTAAAACTTCACACAGTGATAGAGAACAGTGAGAGGAAATGCAGTATTTATGAACCTTAATTTTACATTGCTTAATTTTTGAATTATCTCCCTTAATGATAATTACAAAAGTTAAATAATGCTTGTTTGGAGTATAACTTCTAAAGTTTCAGTGATATCTTATTATATCTTCACACAGTTATAGAGACTAGTGAGAGGAAATGCAGTTTTAAAAAAAAACATCACTCTACATTACTTAGTTTTTTTTAATTATCTCCCTTTTATAATACTTAATCATGCTTGTTAAGAAAGTAACTTGAAAAGTATTGAAGGAAATTGAATAAAACTTCACACAGTTATAAGACCAATGAGAGGAAGTGCAGTGTTAAAGACCCATCACTTTACATCAGTTTTAATTATCTCCCTTTATAAAACTTAATATAGCCACCCCAATCGATAGATAAATCAATGGCTTATCAGCTGGAATTCTGGAGAACAACACTGACTATATGAAGTTAAGGTCTACTTTTGACACCTGCCAGCCAAGCACTTGTCACCTCTTGTTGTGAAGATAAAAAATCTGGCAAACATTCACAGATTATGCAATTAGCAGGTAAATTTTGCACTAAATCAACTGTCCTTACAAATGTGGTTTTAAGCTCACTAGAGCCATAGGCTCATGGTGAGCTATTAGGATCGATCATGACCTCTCGTCCATCGTTTGTCGTCCGTCCACGCTCCAGTGGTCACATTTTTGCCTCAATTGTCTTGAAACTTGGTGAGGATGTTAATTTCAATGAGTTCGAACATTTGTTATCTGGATTGAAAAACTGGGTGACAGAGCCAAAATATAGAAAAATCTTGTTAACACTCTAGAGGCTACTTTTCTGTCCAAATATCCTGGAAATTTGTCTGAAAGGTTGTATCAATGATTTCTAGCTCAAGTTTGAATATGCGTTATCTAGGGTCAAAAACTAAGTCACAGAGTCCAAATATAGAAAAACCTTTTTAACACTCTAGAGGTAACATTTTCAGCACAAATAATCTGGAAATTTGTCAGAAAGGTTGCTTCTATAATTTCTAGCTTAAGTTCAAATATGGGTCATCTGGGTTCAAAAACTAGGTCACAGAGCCCAAAAATAGAAAAAATCTTACTAACACTCCAGAGATTACATTTTCAATTCAAATATCTTGGAAATTTTTCAGACAGGTTGTTTTTGATGATTTCTAAGTCTGTTTCGAATATGGGTCATCTGGATTCAAAAACTAGGTCACAGACCCCAAATATGGAAAAGTTTTGTTACCACTCTAGAGGTAACATTTTCAATCCAAATAACCTGTAAATTTGTCAGTAAGATTGTTTCAATGATTTCTTGCGCAGTTTAGAATGAAGGTTATCTGGGGTCAAAAACTAGGTCACAGAGCCCAAATATGGAAAAGCCTTGTTAATGCTCTAAAGGTTACAATTTCAGTCCAAATGTCCTTGAAATTTGTCAGAAAGTTGTTTCGATGATTCCTAGCTCAAACTTGGATATGGGTTATCTAGTTTCAAAAATTACGTCAAAGAGCCAAAATATGGCAAAAACCTTGTTAATGGTCTAGAGGTTACATTTTCAGTCCAGATATTCTGGAAATTTGTCAGACAGGTTGTTTTGATGATTTCTAGCTAAAATTCGAATTTGGGTCATCTAGGATAAAAAAACTAGGTCACAGAGCCCAAATATGGAAAAGTCTTGTTAACACTCCATAGGTAAGATTTAAATACCAAATAACTAGAAATTTGTCAGAAAGGTTGTTTTGATAATTTGCAGCTCAAGTTTGGATGTGTGTCATCTGGGGTCAAAAACTAGGTCACAGAACCCAAATATGGAAAAACCTTGTTAAAACTCTAGAGGTAAAATTTTCAGTCCAAATAACCTGGAAATGTGTCAGAGAGGTTGTTTCAATAATTTCTAGTTCAAATTCGAATATTGGTCTTCTGGGGTCAGTTAACCAGATCCATTGCAACTTTGTTTAAAGCAGTGGTACTCGGGTGATAGATACAGGGCTATCATGGCCCTCTTTTACTCTAAATCCTCATCATGATTATCCTTACTATAACTTACAAAGTATTTAATTTCACATGTCATTAAAATACCATTGATAATACATTTCTTACTTTTCGGACATTCACTGAACAAAAAATACTTCAGGAAGCATTATTTGATTTTACCATTTTCTTGTTTATAAATAAACTTAAAACCTGAAAGAATTAAGCAAATAAAAACATAATACTGAAAAGAAAATTTTATGATTTAAAAAGATAACCAGACTTTTAAGTCAAAGTCACTATATATTTTGTGTAACAAAACAATAAACAACCAGCATTAATCTGGATGAAACCAGATATTTGATATTAAAATACCTTTAGTTAATTACATACTCAGCACCAGAACAGAAGGTAAATCGATTCGAAATTTATATTTGTAGTCCTTTCATCCACAATATACACCTAAATCTTATTTATATGACAGGAAGGCAGATCGTGCACTTCGGCAAGATTGAAATTATACTATCGCCATTATCAAGGAACGAAATTATGATGTCATGAAATGAGAGTCTTGGTTAATCTTGTTGTGTATTTCTGCAACAATGGTGCCACCCATTAACGGGGTGTAAAGCCAAAATTTGACTTGAAAAAATCATTTTTTAATGCAATTGCAGGTTGAAGATGTTCCTTTGATTTTCGAATATGAAATAACATAATTCATGAGATAGTTAAAATTATTTATTCGAATTTTTTGAAAGTTTGGTACCCTTTAAATAGATTTAGGCATACAGTTTCTTGTTCAGGTATGAGTTTAGTAGCCTTGGTATTTGTCTAAAACCTTGTTGAAATAAAATTTTGTTTTCAACACAGTCATGAAATATTGTTTAAAAAAAGGACAAGATCGACGTCAGTGTTGTAAGATGTAAACCTTCTGCCCATTGGGCCTGTGCCTGTAGTTAAATGTTGACCATTGATCATTGCTATCTACAGGCTTCTTCAGAACATTAACTAAAACATTTTCACACATTTAATTCTATGTCCACCATTTATGATAACAATTATTTCAGAATGGATACTCATTAAAATACATACTTAACAGGTCAGTTGGTCAGATCTCTTTGTTTGTCAAGTTAGTTGGTCTGTTGATGAAATGGTTATATGATAAATCAAATGTGCATTCATGATCACACAGTTTATGTTATTATCATGTGTTTTTTTTCGTTTGATACATATTTAATTAAACTTCCCTTAAGGTTATGATAGCTATCTATATCTGGATAAATCAATGTTTCAGGAAGAATCAGTTTCTATTGATTGTAATCTCAGTTGATATATTGTGCTGTATCTATTTAGACACTTGATACATTAAACACTTTGATTCTGTCACACATTGAAACATACAATCTGTTGTTTTTTTGGCAGTATGCAATACCACATGGTCTAGAGAGCCCTTCACTTTTATCCAGAAGAATCTTCCCTTTGGAGAGATCAGGTGATAATAGATGAACATTGTCTGTACGGTATCCACACACATACACTGTCCCTGTCTCATCCACAGTCAGTTGACAGGATCCCTGTAGCTTACGATCCCTATATATAGCCTTGACCTGGCCATCTAAGGTCATACATGACACGGTGTGACTGATCAAATCAAACACATATATAGTTGTGTTGTCAGGACTGAGAGTCAGGAATTTAGGACAGATAAACAGAAACTTGCCATTGTTATCTTTGTCAAAACATTTGAGAACCTCACCAGACATATTTAGTATCTGTATCTTCCCCGGGTCAGTGGAATAAGACAGTATAAGATTGTTATTACAGTAGGAAATGCCGTAGCATCTTTTACCAACTGGTATAACATCAGTACTGATCACTGTCATGGAATCAGAGAATGTTATCAGCCTGACAACGCTTTCACTTGGAAATGTAACAGCTGCTTTATTGTCTTCAACTTTAGTGATGCTCCAGGGAAGAGAAGGCATGTCTATTACATCATATGGTTCAGTATAGATGTGCAGATTTTTGAATATTGTCAGATTTTGACTTGAAAAAAATGTCACTACAAGCTTATTTTCAGAAAGTAGACATAAACTAGCGATTATGTTGTTTAACTCTCTAAAGAAAACATCTTTATAAAATTTAGCAGTTTTCAGTTCTAATGGCTCATATTCCTTGAACGAGAAAAATGTAGTTTTGGACACCAGAATTTTAGTGGATGCTTTTTTGTAAAGTGGCTCAATTTTGTAATATTGTATATCTTTATTTTGTAAGTCAAGTATTTCTTTTTTCAATTTTTCCAGAGGTTGATTTAAGTCTTTCATTGTAATAAATAACCTACATTTTTCACCTGATGCTTCTGTCTGTGTTAGATCATCTGATAATGATTTTAAGTCACTCGACACAGACAAAGCCTTTTCCTTTAGTGCTTTCAAATATCCCCTTTGAACTTCCACTCTTTTCACAACAGCTGTCTCAGAATGTTCTAAATTCTCTAGTAATGTCTTCTGGTTCTCTTCTAATGATTTCATTAAGTTTTCCCTTTCACGTTTCAATTTTGCTATAGTTTCTTCCATTTTCTTATCAAATTTATCAGTAATTTTTTTCTGATGATCCTTGTACGCACTAATTATTTGTTCTTTATGCTCCTTAATGGTTGCTTTTGCTTTTGCCTCCATAGTAAAGACATTTTTTTCTTTTGCATCTAATTTTGTTTTAACTCTTTCTATATCATTTGAAAGTGTTTTTAGATTGTCTTGAAGTTCTGTAAATTCTTTACTTTGTTCAACATCCTTAACTTGGGATGGCAAATGCTGTATTTTGCTGCATTTTTTGTGGTCACTATTTTTGCACTCCGGACAAGCTAACTTTTCACATTCAAAACAGTAAAATTTAATCAGTTCCTGTAAATGTTTGGTGCACTTGACCAAATAGAAATCTTTGGGCATGTCATCCTGATCTTGAAGTGAATGGTCTATGAAGTGCCGTTTATGGTAATGAATACACCGTGCACACTTGTATTCAACACAGTCCACACAAAACCCACTAGCAGTTACATACTTATTGTCATGTTTTTCACATTCTTCACAGTACATTTCCTGTACTTGATCAGATCCGTGTGTCACTGATGTGTCAAATTGTGTTTCATTTTTGTCAGCAGAGTGTTCTGACTCCTCCATATTGTCAAGTTTTCCTTTTGATTCATTTGAAGAAATTCTATTAGATGCCATTGTTGTCAATATTTTGAGCTTAGAATGGTATATCTCACCTGAAAAGAGCACACATAATTAAAGCAGCATGGCATTTCATTTAAGATATATATCCAACTTTGATGAATGAACGTTAGTCTCATAAGATTCCTCATGAAAATACATGGTTCTGCATTTTGCAGATATTTTATACTCTTACTTTGGTTATATGATATACTGTATGTATATACTCGCTTATAAGGTGATTCTCCTATAAGATGTCGCAAAAATCTTGTGATGTAAACTCTATCCACATTTCTAGGGCTATTAATTTGAAACTTAGTGTGAATGTTCACCAATAATTGTAGATGTGCGTGTGCATTTTTATGCACTCCCCTTCCCCCAACCTATGGTTAAGATTTAAAATGCCAGGTGAGTAACCCAGGACCGTTCGGTGAACTTGTTTATAAAAAATTCAAATACATGAACTATAACCTATACTTCAAATGAGGTAAACTCAGGTGACCTCATAATGTTTTAAATTGTTGTTGTTTTTTTTACTGCAATGGAAAGGCACTTGAGTTTTAGTTCGTCTGTTTCGAAGAACAATTTAAAAGGTCTCAATATGAAATCTCAAATGCTTGCTTATCATGACAAGGGCTTTTGTAACACAAGGGGCATTGTTCTGAAAGCTATATTTTTGGAGTTATGTCCCTTTTTTAACTTACAACTTTGGTCAAAATTGCTTATTAGGTTTAATGAATTCAAAACTGTCAAAGGTATCAATATGAAACATGGACTGCTTTTTTTAAAATGACAAGAGGCAGTTGTAACAGAAGGGGCATTATTCTGAAAGCTATATTTTTGTAGTTATGTCATTTTTTAACTTATAAATTTTGTCAAAATTGCTTATTAAGTTGACTGATCAAAGGTTTCAATAAGAACAATATCAACTTTTCATCTAGCGCTCAGAATTGGCCCACTAAAACGAATGCTTTTAATTTTGTAACCCTAGGCAGTATGTAGACTGTAAAACAGATGTGCTTGGTGTTGCTTCGCAGAGCTCTTGTTTATTTAATTCTACCTCCCAGAATGAATTGTACACTTATGCTTTTTCGGTATATAGGCAGAAACACCACAGATGTCAGTAATGTAGCTGACAATAAACTGTAATTAGCCTATGGTGATTGAAATGCAAACTGGCTACATTTCAGACCAGTTATTTTTAGTCTCACTTTCACACCCACTTCTAAAACAGGTAGAAACATCAGCTTAAAATGCCCTTAAATACCATCTTTAAGCGAGAGTTTACGGTACCAATATTACAGTGCGATCATATTAAATTTCGTGTCTTTGCCAAAAAGATACATGTACTTAATTTACATAAGTTTGTTTTACCTTGAAAGATACAATGTCACTTCAGTAATGAGAGATTTTTAAAGGGAAATAGCCTGCAAATAACAGATGATATACTGCATATTTATTTTCAATGATTATAGAATGAAAACATAATTGATAATTAAATGAAAAACAGAAAATGAAAATACTTTAAGCTTTAAGACACTTAGAAAGTCTTCAGTTGAAATGAATGGCTGTCCAGCTAAAAAAGATTTAGCAACAACTGCCTACATGTATATATAGGGAATATTATGTTGTAGTAGCTGTCTGAGACCTTGTATTTTGCTACGAGCAGCGGGGGAAAATTGATATCTCGCAAGACCGAAGGTTACTGCAACATTATTTTCCTTTAATTATAAACCTCTAAATTTTAGACAACAAAAAAGACAAAATGATTCAATTTACTGAACTTTTATTTCAGAAACAAAAATATCATTGAAAAATAAAATGGTGGATGAATACATCAGCTTTAATGACCTACTGTATATACATGTAAACAGTAGCAGACAACGCAGTTAAAATTATGAAGATTCTCTATTAAGTAGGACGTTATTTGTGGGTATTCAAAAGAATTTGATAGAAGGGTACAATTTATGATTTTTATATTAAAAATTGTAGTAGAATTCAATAGAACTCGTTAAATTATGTTTGTTTATATTTTTTGACCGGGGGGGGGATTTTGTTACTAAAAATAGAAACGGATTTCCCGGAAGGTGCATGTAGTATCGGTTCCCGCTTCAAGATCCAGCTTTTCTTTGGTAACCTACGAGTAGGTCTCGCTTATAAGATGCAGACCCTACTTTTAAATGAAATCTGGATGGCCAAAAGTGCGTCTTATAAGTGAGTATGTACGGTATACACTTTGTTATCCATATTATGGCAGTGTTTGTCAACCATCCATGTAACTATATCTGCCAATCTGTCAGTTTATCTGACCCTTCATACTAGTATTACTTCCATCACACTTGTGATCACTGATCGGTCTTGTGTATTATGCTCCCCAAGGGAGAGCATATAGTCACCACCTTTTCCATCAGTCCGTCCATCCTTCACTATGTCCAGAGTATAACTTGAAAAGTATTTAAGGAATTTGATTGAAACATTACACATTGATAGAGACCAATGAGAGAAAGTGCATTGTCCAAGAACTATAATTCTACCTTGCATAATTTTTTAATTATCTCCCTAAAGTTAAATATGCTTGTCCTGAATATAACTCATAAACTGTCAACGATATCTCATTGAAACTTCACACAGTTAATGAGACGAGTCAGTGAAAGTGCAGTGTCAAAGAACCATTACTCTAATATACTATTTTTTTTTAATTATCCCCCTTTAAAATGCTTATTAATGCTTGTCCGGATATTAAATTGAAAAGTATTGAAGGAGTTTGATTAAAACTTCATAGATACTAGTCATAGATACTAGTGAGTTAAAGTGCACTGTTCAGTAACCATATGTCTGCCTTGCTTATTTTTTAAATTATCTCCCTTAATGATACTTAAATTAATTAATTAAAATGTCCATCCGTCTTTCACTATGTCCAGAGAATAACTTGAAAAGTATTGAAGGAATTTGATTGAATCTCAACACATTGATAGAGACCAGTGAGAGGAAGTGCAGTGTCCAAGAACCATAATCCTTCCCTGAACAATTTTTGAATCATCTCCCTTAAGTTAATAATGTTTGTCTGGAATGTAACTCCTAAATTGTCAATGATATCTGATTGAAACTTCCCACAGTTATAGAGACTAGTCAGAGGAAGAGCATTGTTAAAGAACAATAACTCTAATTTACAGAACAGAAGTTAAATAAATTTGAAATTTATATTTTTAGTACCTCAATATACACCTAAATCTTATTCATGACAGGAAGGTAGATCGTGCACTTCGGCAAGATTAAAATTATACTATCGCCATTATGAAGGAACGAAATTATGATGTCACGAAATGAGAGTCTTAGTTAATCTCGTTGTGTATTTCTGCAACAATGGTGCCACCCAACTTGGTGTAAAGCCAAAATTTGACTTGAAAAAATCATTTTTCATGCAATTGAAGGCTGAAGATGTGCCTTTGATTTTCGAATATGAAATAACATAATTCATGAGAAAGTTAAAATTATTTATTCGAATTTTTTGAAAGTTTGGTACCCTTTAAATAGCTTTAGGCATACAGTTTATAGTTCAAGTATGAGTTTAGTATCCTTTGCACTTGTCTAAGAGCTTGTTGAAATAGAATTTGGTTTTCAACACAATCATGAAATACTGCTTAAAAAAGGACAAGATCGACGTCAGTGTTGTAAGATGTAAACTTTTTGCTCATTGGGTCTGTGCTAGTAGTTAAACAGCTATGTTGACCCTTGATCACTCTATCTACAGGCTTTTTGCAGAAAATTAACTAAAACATGTCAAGAGCCCAAACATTTATAAAAAAATAAAGATAAAAGTAGTTTGATAACATTTTCGCACATTTAATTCTATGTCCACCATTTATTATAACAATTATTTCAGAATGGATACTCATTAAAATACATACTTAACAGGTCAGTTGGTCAGATCTCTTTGTTTTCAAGTTAGTTGGTCTGTTGATGAAATGATTATATGATAAATCCAATGTGCATTCATGATTACACAGTTATTTTCATGTTTTTTTTTCTGTTTGATATATGATATTTAATTAAACTTCCCTTAAAGTTATGATAGTTATCTATGTACGCTTAAATCAATGTTTCAGGAAGAATCAGTTTCAATTGCCTATGGTCTCAGTTGTTTATATTGTACTTTTTCTATTTAGACTCTGGATACATTAAACACTTTGATTCTGTTAAGCACTGAAACATACAGTCCGTTGTTTTTCTGACAGTATGCAATACCACATGGTCTAGAGAGCCCTTCACTTCTATCCAGAAGAATCTTCCCTTTGGAGAGATCAGGTGATAATAAATGAACATGTCCAAAAAGTATCCACACACATATACTGCCCCTGTCTCATCCACAGTAAGTTGACATGGTTGCTTTTGCTTATCATCCCTATATATGGCCTTGACCTGGCCATCAAAGGTCATACTTCTTACTGTGCAACTTCTCTGATCTGACACATATATAATTGTATTATCAGGACTGAGAGTCAGGAATTGAGGCATGTAAAACAGAAACTTGCCATTGTTATCTTTGTCAAAACATTTGAGTACTTGACCAGACATATTCAGTATCTGTATCTTCCCAGGGTTTGTGAGATAAGAGACTATAAGATTGTTATTACAGTAGGAAATGCCGTAGCATTCTTTACCAACTGGTATATCATCAGTACTGATCAGAGTCATGGTATCAGAGAATGTTATCATCCTGACACTGCCTTCACGTGGAAATGTGACAGCTGCTTTATTGTCACAAACTTTAGTGATGCACAAGGGTAAAGAAGGCTTGTTTATTACATTATATGATTCAGTGTTGATGTGCAGGTTTTTGAATATTTTCAGTTTTTTTTCAAAATAGTTTGTCACTACTAGCTTGCTTTCAGAAAGTAATCATAATTCACTGGTCGACATAATATACTGCCTAAAGACAATATCTTTAAAAAATTTAGCAGTTTTCAATTCAAATGGCTCACATTCCTTGAAAGAGAAAAATGTTGTTTCGGATTCTAGAGTTTTAGTGGATACTTCTTTGTGAACTGCCTCAATTTTTTTAATATTGTATATCCTTCTTTTGTAAGTCAAGTATTTCTTTTTTCAGTTTTTCCAAAGGTTGATTTAAGTCTTTCATTTTAATAAATAATCTACATTTTTCACCTGGTGCTTTTGTCTGTGTTAGATCACCTGATAAAGATTTTAAGTCACTTGTCACAGACAAAGTCTTTTCCTCAAGTGCTTCCAAATATGAACTTCCACTCTTTTCACAACATCTTTCTCAGAATGTGCAAAATACTTTACTAATGTCTTCTGGTTGTCTTCTAATGATTTAATAAACTTTTCCCTTTCAAGTTTCAATTTTGCTATAGTTTCTTCCATTTTCTTATCGTATTCGTCAGTTAATTTTTTCTGATGTTGATTGTATGCATTTATAATTTGTTCTTTATGCTCCTTAATGGTCGCTTTTGCTTTTGCCTCCATAGTAAAAGATATATTAGCTTTTGCCTTTAATGTATTTTTAACCTTTTCTATATTGTAGGAAAGTGTGTCCAGATTGCCTTGAAGTTCTATAAATTCTTTACTTTGTTCAACATCCTTAACTAAGGACGGCAAATGCTGTATTTTGTTGCATGTTTTGTGGTCACTATTTCTGCACTCCAGACAAGCTAAATTTTCACATTCAAAACAATAAAATTTAATCAGTTCCTTAGCATGTTTGGTGCACTTGACCAAAAAGAAATCTTGGGGCATGTCATCCTGATCTTGAAGTGAATGGTTTCTGAAGTGCCGCTTATGGTAATTAATACACAGTGCACACTTGTATTCGACACAGTCCACACAAAACCCACTAGCAGGAACATACTTATTGTCATGTTTTTCACATTCTTCACAGTACATTTCTTGTACTTGATCAGATCCGTGTGTCACTGATGTGTCTAATTGTGTTTCATTTTTGTCAGCAGAGTGTTCTAACTCCTCTGTATTGTCAAGTTTTCCTTTTGATTCATTTGAACAAATTCTGTTAGATGCCATTGTTGTCAATGTTTTGAGCTTAAAATGATATATCTCACCTGAAAAGAGCAACCATAATTAAAACAGCATGACATTTCATTAAAGATTTATATACAACTTTAATGAACTAACGTTTGTCTCATAAGATTCCTCATGAAAATACACGGTTCAGCATGTTGCAGATATTTTATAATCTTACTTTGGTCATATGATATACCATATATACTTGCTTATAAGGTGATTCTGCTATAAAATGTCGCCATAAACTTAATCCACTTTTCTAGGGATATGAACTTGAAACTTAGTGTGTATGTTCACCAATGATTGTAGATGTGCTTGTGCATTTTTTATGCACTCCCCTTCTACCGACCTATGGTTAAAATGTAAAATGCTAGGTGAGTGCCCCATGACCATTTGGTCTACTTTTTTTGAACAAATTCAAATACATGAACTATAACCTATACTTGAAATGTAGTAAACTCAGGTGACCTCATAATGTGTATAATTGTTGTTGTTTTTTTGACTGGAATGGTAATGCACTTGATTTTTAGATCGTCTGTCCAGCTATTATGATCGCCATGTCGTCGTCGTCATTGTCGTCGTGCAAACACTTTAATGTAACCCATTACCCAAACAATTAAAAAGGTATCGATATGAAACTTTGAATGCTTGCTTATCATGACAAGGGGCATTTGTAACACAAGGGACATTATTCTGAAAGCTATGTTTTTAGAGTTTTGCCCCTTTTTAACTTACATTTTTGTCTAAATTGCTTTTTAAGTTGAATGATTTCCAAACTATCAAAGGTATCAATATGAAACTTGGACTGCTTGCTTATCATGACAAGAGGCAGTTGTAACAGAAGGGGCATTATTCTGAAAGCTACATTTTTGGAGGTATGTCCCTTTTTAGCTTACAACTTTTGTCAAAATTGCTTATTAAGTTGAATGATCAAAGGTATCAATATGAACAATATCAACATCTTGACATGAAATGTCAGAGGTATATAGACCTTCTTCAGGACAAGTGCACAAGAACCATAACTATGGCCCCCATTGTCGACATGTATAAAAACAGACGAGCGTTGGCGTTGCTCTGCGGAGCTCTTGTTTATATAATTCTACCTCCCAAAACAAATTGTACACAAATGCTTTTTGGCATATAGGCAGCAACACCACAGATGTCAGTTATGTTACAGACAGTAAACTGTGATTGAACCGCAAACTGGCTACCTTTCAGACCAGTTATTTTTGGTCCCACTTCCATGCACACCCACTTCTAAAACAGGTAGAAACATCAGCTTAAAATCCCTTAAATATCGTCTTTAAGCGAGTATATACGGTACAATATTTGATAAAGTGAGATCATATTTGGTATCTAATGTACTTGACATAAAATTTATTTTACCTTGAAAAACACAAGTGTATACTGCAGAAGTGAGAGAGGGATATACCCTGCAGATAATGGATGATATACTGCATGTTGATTTTCGCTGACTATAGAATGAAGTCATTATTGATAATTTAATGAAAAACACAAAAACAAATACTTTAAGCTTTAAGACACTTACAAAGTCTTTAATTGAAATGAATGGCTATCCAGCTAACAAAAGATTCAACAGTATAAAGACTAATATTATACAATTATTGACTAGTGTGCCATTGTGTATGAAGTGATATTCACCGGCCAAATGTTATATTGACCGAGGCGAAGCCTGTTGAGCCTGTTTTATTATATGACTACATACAATTGTTTCTACTAAGTTTTCTTCCAGTCTGATTTTATGTTCATTGCAATGTGTTATTTTTTTGTAGGACTTTTTATACTCATTCTCACAGTACAATAGTACTCAGAAGTCTGAAGATGATTTTGAAATCCAATATAACATCAAAAAAATAAAAAAATAACACACACCAGACGCCATTTCTTAGAAAAAGTCTTAGTGCCCAGATGTATTTTCTTTATTTCCCGGCATTAGAGTAATTTTGTTAACTGAGTGCCGGGCACCAGACAGCACTACTAAGAGTATCAAAAGCAATCTAGTTTTAGACCTAAATTATAACATGGGAAAAAACCCAGAATGCAGGAATATAACGATATATTGTTGGTCGCCAACTGCGCTTTGAACCAATGGGATCGCGTCTATTTTTAGGTCATATAATAAAAAATTTTATTGACACCTTGACATCGGGTCTGATTTCTGTATCATTGAAATTAACATGATTTAAAGAAAAATGATTACTGTTGATATTTGGGTATCCCTTTTATCTCACCTGTCACGCAGTGACATGGTGAGCTATTGTGATCCCGCTCCGTCCGGCTTCCGTGGTCATACGTCGTCAACATTTCCATTCAAACGACATCTTCTCTGAAACCACTGGGCCAAATTCAATGAAACTTGCCAGGGATGTTCCTTGCATAAAGCTCTACCAAAGTTATTCAAAGAATTCAATTCCATGCAGAACTCTGGTTGCCAAGGCAAGCAAAAGAAAAAACTTTAAAAATCTTCTTCTCAAAATCGACAAGGCCTGGAGCTTAAGTATTTGGTATGTAGCATCACCTAGTAGACCTCTACCAAGATTGTTCTAATTATGACCCTGGGGTCAGAACTGGCCCCGCCCCAGGGGTCACATGTTTTACACAGAGTTATATACTGAAAACTTTAAAAATCTTCTTGTCAGAAACTGCAAGGCCTGGAGCTTAGATATTTGGTGAGAGGCATCATCTGGTAGACCTCTACCAAGATTGTTCAAATCAGACCCTTGGGTCAGAACTGGCCCCGCCCCGAGGGTCCCTTGATTTACATAGAGTTATTTACGGAAAACTTAAAAAATCTTCTTGTCAAAAACCGCAAGGCATGGAGCTTAGATATTTGGTGTTGAGCATTGTCTAGTAGACCTCTACCAAGATTGTTCAAATCATGCCCCCTTGGTCAAAATCGGCTTCGCCCAAGGGGTCACATGTTTTACATAGAGTTATATAGGAAAATCTTCTTGTCAGAAACTGCAAGGCCTGGGGCTTAGATATTTGGTATGAGGCATCATCTAGTGGACCTCTACAAAGATTGTTCAAATTATGATCCTGGGGTCAGAACTGACCCCACCCAGGGCTTACTTGATTTACATAGCATTATATAGGGAAAACTTTAAAAATCTTCTTGTAAGAAAGTACAAGGAATGGAGCTTAGATATTTGGTGTTGAGCATTGTCTAGTATACCTCTACCAAGATTGTTCAAATCATGGCCACTGGGTCAAAACTGGTCCCGCCCAAGGGGTCACATGTTTTACACAGAGTTATATAGGGAAAACTTTTAAAAATCTTCTTGTCACAAACTGCAAGGCCTGGAGCTTTAAAATCTTTTTTCTCATTTTTTAAGTTTTTCGCTATGGCAATAAAATTTGGACCATTTATACAGTTTTTCAAGATGATTTCAAAAACATTATTCCTTGACCTATATCTTTGACCTACTGACCTACTTTTTTGTTGTTTAGTTACAGCAATGAAATTTGGACCATGTGCACAGTTTTTCGTTTCAATTTCAACAATGTCATCGCATGACCTATATTTTTGACCTACTGACCTACTTTTTGTTTTTGGAGCTATGGCAATGAAATTTGGACCATGTGTACAGTTTTTTGTTCCGATTTCAAAAAAGTCATATCATGACTTATATTTTTTACCTGCTGAGCTGCTTATATGTTTTAAAGCTACGGCAATGAAATTTGGACTGTATGTACAGCTTTTTGTTCCAATTTCAAAAATGTCGTCTCATGACCTATATTTTGACCTACTGATCTACTTTTTGTTTTTGGTGCTATGGCAATGAAATTGCATTGGTCCATTTCTGTGATATGCATCATTACATTCACAAAAATTTCTTTCATTTTTGAACCCAGGTGAGCGTTTTAGGGCCATTGGCCCTCTTGTTAAACAATTCTTTTTGTCAGTTTATAGGTATCATATAGGGAATATTTGATAATTGTGTAGCATCTATGGATATTTGTCATTACAATGTATTTGATTTATACACTCGTTGGCGTCGTTACTTCAAGTCAAATTAATTTTATTTATAAGTCGGATTCATATAACAATAAAAACATAAGCTCTGATGGGCATTTAACACCGAAAACTTTAAAAAGTCATCAACATGAAGGCAGTTTTCTGTTATAAACCATCTGTCAGTCTTTCTGTCCATGTCTGCCAAATATTATGAATTAAATTATTTTGACTTCCTTTATTTTTCATTTCTTGCTTTGTAACAAAGTGCAAAATGACATAAATTGAAATAACTTGGCACCTTGTGAACTTTATCAGATGCAGCTCCTCAGGTCAGTCAAACATTGATGCACAAAACCATAAAAAGAGCTACAATAAAAATTCCATTTATAGCCCAGGCCTTTATTAGAATCAACGATTGTTCGAAAGTTGGGGATGGGCGTTAATTGGAGACACATCTTCACAAGGCAGACCGATTTTCTAAGCAGGGCTTTATAAATCCACTTCCCCTCATAATTACAAGAAGAAATCGAATCCGGTGAAAGAGCAGATGTTGACTTATTGCAGACAATGCTAAAATCTGTTCATTTCCACAATTACCGTACATGCAGAGTCCGGTATGTGTGAAAGTTTGTCGAGGACAGGAATAAAAAATAAGCCTCGCGCATGATTTTTAACACTTTCTTACGGCAAAAAATAAGGGAAATAAAAGTGAAATAAAAGGGAAATAAGTAAAATTGAATTGTAAAGATAAGCTCAATTTTGTTCAAATCGGGGGATGGGCGTTAAAAAGGGGCTGTTGATTTTTCAGCTTTGGGCTGAAAAAATGGCCGTTTTTGTCCAAAATATGGGGGGGGGGGGGGGTGGGCGTCTATTAGAGGATGGGCTATAAATAGAATTTTTATGGTATATCCAAAGTGTTAAAATATGGTAGCAGAAGTAGTGGGCACTTAAACTGCTGAAATAATTTGAAAATATCACCTATTTTCACAATTCCATATTAAGAAATTATTTTTTAATGACTCGTACTTTCGATAAAATAGGGAATTTGGCTGCTGAATATTTTGTTTTAAACCAGTGATTTTGATGGTAATTTTGGTGAAGTTACATTGTTTGCAACACAAAAGCCATTTCCGCAGTTTGCATGACTTGTCATTCCTCTTAAATAGCAATTATAAACATTTTCTGCGGAAAGTTGTACTCTTCGAGGCATTTGTCACACACAGTTCCAGTACTGTTTGTAGCTCACACCCTTAGTCACACTACTTTGTTCTTAAAAACATAGCTGACAGAGGGTTGGGCCTGTTTTTACTTGTTTGACTGTATTGAAATTGTAGAGAATTTTTTCCTCAGAAACTGCTGGCTGAATTACAAAATCAACATGTACTTGGATGACTGACTGAGGTAACTCAATGATGCCTCAAAACTATCATGAATTTTAATCTTCCTTTTAATTTGTATCTTTATATGGTCAAGAGCACACCTAAAATTTTCACTTTCAGTTTTCACAGTTTAGCTATACATTGCAGAACCAAAGTGGTCACTTTATGCAGTATTCTGTAATAACCAGTATAATATTAGAAATTACGCATTTTCATTGATGTCAGCATTTGTGGAACAGCCAGATAAATGCGTGTTTTAAGTGTCTTTATTTTGCTCCATTACCTCTCTGTCAATTAGTTATGGAGTAGAGACATAGTATAATTTTTTTGTAATCGCTATGTTTCAGAATAATAAGTTTTTCTTGGTTCAGAATAAGACCACAGTCAAAATAACTTATGATTTTGTAGTAGACTGTATATAACACAAATTTTACTTTTCTTTTTTAGTGTTTGATGGCATACCTAGAACAAAGCACCAGATAGACATATCAAGTGGTGGACTGCTGGGAGAGGCTGCAAGGGAAGGTAATATTATATTTGTTTATTACATATTGGAAACTTTACTCTAGTTAAGTCTTGTCATTTCCTTTTTGTGAAAAGGAAAAGGACATTTTTATACCCCCGCTTCGGAGAAGTGGGGGGTATACTGTTTTACCCTTGTCCGTGTGTCCGTCCATGTGTCCGTCCGTAACAAATTTCCGTTGCAGATTTCTCAGCAACTAAAGCATGCAGCCGCCTGATATTTTGCATATTGCTTCATCCTATAGTCCAATATGGTGTAAAGCGATTTTATGCTCCTTGCTCATCTACTTCCTGTTTACCAAATATTTTTAGATTTTGTCACTATATAGGTGGGTTACATCAACCAAACGACATCTTTATTTTCCGTTGCAGTTTTCTAAGCAACTAGAGCATGCAGCCGCCTGATATTTTGCATATTGCTTTATCCTATAGTCCCATATGGTGTAAAGCGATGTTATGCTCCTTGCTCATCTACTTCCTGTTTACCGAATACTTAGATTTTTACACATAGTTGACATACATTCACAATTTCCGTCACAGTTTTCTCAGCAACTATAAGATGCAGCAGCCTGATATTATGCATATTGCTTTATCCTATAGTCCCATATGGTGTAAAGCGATTTTATGCTCCTTGCTCATCTACTTCCTGTTTACCGAATACTTAGAAGTTACCAACACACAGAAAACGAGGTTCACTTGATCGTGTTTTTGTGAATAAAGACTTCAATGAATCAGAAATCACAGATGTAATACCTGTTCATTATTCTGACCATTTTCATATCCATCTAGCTGTGCCTTGGATGAAGTTGTATTAAATTCAGGTAAATACTCGAAAAAATTTGACACTCTTTATACATATGACAAATGCAAATTACATTATGAAAGTCAAATTTCTGATAGCGGGGATATCACTAGTGAGCATTAGCTCACAAATTTACTTGTTATGAATTTGATACAAACCTGTAGTATCTTTTTTTTACCCCTGCAAAGCGTATTTTGCTGGGGTAGGAGGGATGTATATATGATCATGTTAAAGTTGGTTGGATGGTCCATTGCAGAAATCTTGTGACCTTAACTATTTCCATATTTATAGGACTACCAATTTGAAACTTAGTCTGCTTGTTCACTAATAGGTGTAGATATGCATGAAACATTCTATATTTACCCTTTTCTTCTGACTAGGCTGTATTTGCAGGGGTATTAATCACATTCAGTGATATCTGTAGTTGGTTTTATATTTAGTGACAAAAGTTTTGAGAAGTCTATGTATTATAATGTAAAAACAATATATTTGTTTTTATTGTCATGTTTCTTTATATAAATTTTAAGCAGTCTTCATGTTCTCAAGACTCTAAAAGTGGCCAGTCCAGCCATATAATAATTATGTGCCTGAAGGGGTTAACAAATTGTTGAGGTCAGCATTTAAAGAGGCTGAACTCTAGATTTGATATAAAAAATTTTTCACTTAAATTAAATATCAAGATGCCGTGAGATTATAACAACATGATATTTTACTTCAAAACTGATTATAAAAGTCAAAATAGAACAAAAATAATATATTTGCTTCAGCCGGATTTGAACTCTGGACCCTCATGTTAACAAAATATTAACAACGCTTTAACTGTTACCACTATCGCCGCATGTGAAATAACTATTGTTTACTTTAAAACTTATACAATATAGTTATACCGTCGCATTACCGTATAGCACTATGAAAGGAAAAAAATCAATTTATAATAGGATTACCTGACTTATTTTTTGTCAGTTAGTCAGTTTTTAAGCATTAATCATAAATATCACAAGAAATTTATAATACAAGAAAACTTTCTTTTTTGTGTCATCTGGAGCACAGCCCCTTTAGTCCTTTATTTTTATCATACCTAGAAATTTTCATTTTAGTTTTGCTTCCCATCACATCAAACAGAGACGTTCTATTCTTATGATGTTTTTACAAAAAAATAACAGTTACCTCAATTTGACTGTCAACTTTGAGCACAAAGAGTCTAAAAAAAGTTAGTTTTAATGGCTCTGGCTAAGTATATAAGGATGAAATGGAATGATTATGTGTTTCAGCAAACAAAACCAAGATATTTTATGGTCTTCTGAAAGAACCAGATATCAATATACCAGCAGAGGAGGATGACGATGGAGGCGGGGAGGGAGAGGATAAACCAAAAGCAAGTATTTTGTTTATTTGTAAAGAAGTTTCTACTTAAAAGGCATGTTGTTTAAAGAAATTATGCTTTAGTCAGGATCTTAGAAACTTTACGATTTACTGATTGTCAGTTTTGTTACACAACTTTAATAGATATACATCAAACAAATTTCAAGGGAGATTTTATGACTGGATCTGAATCTCATGTCAGCTGGTCTTTGATGCACCAGGTCACTTTTGACTTCCACTCATTTAACTTTTAGGACATTATCAGTCCACGTTTCGCTATCATTGTACATTTACGTAGATTGATTAGATCTGTATTAGATTATTTCCACGATTTCATATGACTGTGTGTTACATGTATGTAAGAGAAATGTAACTTCCTATAAGTTAGCAAAGATAGCGTTTAAAGTGTGTGCATATAAAAGAAGTGTTTATTAGCAACCAAGAGATGGGAGCGGATGTGGTCCAGTGGAAACGTGCTGGACTGGTATACTAGGGGTCCCGAGTTCGATCCCCCGCTCCTCCACTAACATTACTAATACACATGTAGTCTTTCGGATGAGACTTTAAACCGAGGTCCCATGTATCAGTGCTATACACTGAGCATGTAAAAGAACCAGGAGTGTCTCTGGAATGGGATGCTTTCTGTATCTTGCACTACCCCCACCACATAAAATAACTTAACTCTCCAGGGGCGTCGGTCATATGGGCAACCGGTACCAATGATAAATAAGCTTAAATAGATAGAACCAAGACATTTTCTGTACTAAAATGTCTGCATACCACAAATATGTCATAATGGTAAACCTTTCCATCACTGTTAGCTTAAAAATTCTTATGAAAAAGTCTGTTTAATCCCCTGATATGGTTCAAAATTAATTATTAAGTTTTGTCCTAAAACCTATTTAAACACAGTCAGCAAAGATAAAATAGATCTATTAAAATACATGTAATGGATTGCCATTATAGTGTATAGTAATGCTCAGACTATGAATTGTCTCAGGGGAAGCAAGTTTTATCAGAATGAAACAGGAAGTAAGAAAAAATCATTTAGAGTGACTTCCCTTAGTTGAAATGAAAACATGTCAACATGGACAAGAAAATGTGAAAATTGTATGCTAAGATTTTTCATTGATTTTTGGAATATTGGAAGTGAGGCTGCTTTTGTAACATTTAAAGCTGATCTTAACACAGAAAATAGGAAAGCTCAGACTTTAACTTTTAAACATTTTATTGCAAAATATTAGGTTATGTTGTGAAAATCAAATGTCACATTGCAACTGTAGAATGGAATAGATATTGCAAAACCTTTGTTCATGATGATATCCCAAAGTGTAAGTTTCCTTGCATTTTTGTATTTCCTACAAGGAATACCATATGGACTGCAGTCCAGATTTCTACCACTGTATTTTAGAAGCCATGGCATGTCGTTATCAAATATTGGATATTTTAAACTTTTACTGATCCCATGGGTGTCAAAAGCACTCTGGGCCCCATTGGTGGATTATTATGGAACTAAAAAGATCTGGTTGAGTTACAGTATGTTTGGTCTTTGCATAACTTGCATTCTCGGCTCATTCACAAGCCCAGAGTTCATTCTGCAAATAGCAAGTGTATTACTACTTTTCAATCTACTTACTGCAACTCAGGACATAGCAGTAGATGGATTAGCAATTCAGATTTTAACTACTTCAGAGTTAGCATCAGGAAACATTGCACAGGTTGTTGGATATAAATTCGGCGCTGTTTTTAGTGGTGGTTTTCTGTCGTGGATGAGTGATCTCAACTGGGCAGCTCTATTTATTGGACTGGCTGCTGTGTACTTGGTAGCATACTTTATTGTGGAAAGAGTTGTTCCTGATTGCTCTCAAAACCGAGGTGAAACTATGTACTATGATGTCGGCAAATCAGAAAATAAAAAAGAAGAGCCTAGTTCTGAAACAGATACAAGTGTTAAGACTAGAAGTAAAGAACACTGGATAGTGGATCATATAAGAATGGTTCTGGCTTCGGATGAAACTAGATGGACATTGCTCTATGTGTTTGTCTATAAACTAGGTAAGATTTTGAAAGTATATAGCTGTAACAGTAGACTAAGTGACCAAAATGAGTGACATTTTGATAAAACTGCAAAAATTCTCCTTCTGGTTCAAGTTTTGATCAGAACTCTAGAGAGAGCTACATGTAGTACTGTTCAGGATGACATCGGCAAGTAGTTTTTGTCTTCTCATGTATATTTTTCTTTCCTATAATTGGTTACACAATGCTATGTATTTTTGAAGCCGCAAGTAAAATTTCGCCACACAAAACAAAAAATCTTATAGAAATTAGATATAGTTACAGCTTTTGGAAAAAGTATTTTGTTTTAACCTCATTTTATTTGCACTAAGTGTGCATACAAAAGGAATACCTCACACTGTCAAAGGGAAGGGATGAACCTGAAATTCAGACATATAAGAAGAAAGTTTCAATAACAGTTATTATAATAAAACTTGAAGTGAATAAAATTTTAAAACTGTGTTTTGTTATAGGTGAACAAGGTGCTTTAACAATGATACCCCTGTTCAGGATTTCATCTTCATCAGTAGGGTTCTGGACAGGCTTAATAGGTCAAGGGGTTTCCATCTTAGGTTCATTCCTTGGGGGATGGCTCATGTCATGGTTCTGGTAAGTATGCTTTGATTGTTAGACTTATTGTTGGTACAGCAATACAGTTGGTTTGGTTTTATTGGGTTTAATGCCAGTTTTAACAGCTGTGGACATAACCCTACGGTCAGTCCACCTAACCAGTGTTCCTGGGTTTCCAGCAAGTTTACTAATGAATTTCTCCACAAGTGACTGACTACTTCCTCACTTGCTTCAGAGGTGAGGGACAAATGACTTATAGATGCAATGTCTGAGATCAGTTATCACAGAGTAATTTGCCAGCCCTGATGTGGATTGAACCTGGATCATCAAGGTTGACAATCCTGAGCTAGCCGGGCTGGCTACAGCAATATAAAATTAATATCAAGTCAGAATGGCATAATAAAGTAACATTTGCTTTTCAGACTTGGAATAAATTTTGTATCATATGCTTAGGCTCTTGACATTTTCTTTTACATATGATATGAATTTTGCACATATAAAAAAATATCACCATGAGTTTTAGATGGTTTCAGATAAATTTGTTGAGAAGCTTTTTCAGAAAGGATGTTTTTATAGGGATAGACATGTGATAAAGTTGGATTTAAAATGCCTGTCATTTTAGATGGTAGTTCATTACTTAATGGATTGTTGTAAAAAGCAATTTGGTTTAAAAGAACCATGGATCATGATATCATCATTGCTCCTTATCCATGCAAAACCTACATTATAAAAGACATTCAAAACTTTGATTTTCTTATCTTCATGGTTTATTTCTTAAGGTCACTGACTTGTAATCACCAAACCTCTCACTGATAGAAGATTTTAAACATGCCACTGACCATCACCATTTATATATTATTAAGTTTGTAAATTCTGAGAAAGTTGGGATTATATTATTAGTTCTTTCTTAGGAACATCACTACTGCTCACCTGATATGCCTTTGACTGTTTCTGAATGACAAATACATGTAAGATAAAAAAAAGTAAAAAGCAGTATTTGATGTTGTTTTCAGGTACACTCCACACAAAGTGTTGATGTTTTGTTCAATGCTAAGACCAGTGCTTCTTACATCATTTGTGGTTCTAATTGCATTGTGGCCAGAGGGCAATATTGCATTCCAACAAAATTACTATGGTAAGATTTTAGCATACTTTTTTACAAGCAAGAATTTCTATATTAGCTCACCAGAACACAAAGTGCTCAGGGTGAGCTTTTCTGATCAGTCTTTGTCCGTCGTCCATCCGTCTGTCGTCAACTTTTCATTCTAGCGACATCTCCTCTGAAACCAATGGGCCAGATTTAATGAAACTTGCCTGGGATGTTCCTTGGATGAAGCTCTACCAAGATTGTTCAAATGGTTCTGGTCCATTGCATTTCTGGTTCACTGGAGCAAAAATCAGATTTTAAAAGTTGGATCTTTAAAAATCTTCTTTTCCAAAACTTCAAGGCCTCGAGCTTAGATATTTGGTATGAAGCATCATCTAATGAACCTCTACTAAGTTTATTCAAATTATGACCCTGGGGTCAAAACTGACCCCTCCCTAGGGGTCAGTTGATTTTACATAGATTTTTATAAGGAAAACTTAAAAATCTTCTTGTCAGAAACCACAAGGCCTAGAGTTTAGATATTTAGTGTGCAGCATTGTCTAGTGGACCACTACCAAGTTTATTCAAATCATGGCCTCTGGGTCAAAAATGGCCCTGCCCCAGGGGTCACATGTTTTACATAGAGTTATATAGGGAAAACTTTAAAAACTCTTCTTGTCATAAACCTCAAGGCCTAGAGTTTAGATATTTTGTGTGTAGCATTGTCTAGTGGACCTCTACTAAGTTTGTTCAAATCATAGCCACTGAGTCAAAATAGGCCCTGCCACGGGGGTCACTTGTTTACATAGAGTTATATAGGAAAAAACTTTAAAAACTCTTCTTGTCAGAAACCGCAAGGCCTAGAGTTTAGATATTTTGTGTGTAGCATTGTCTAGTGGACCTCTACTAAGTTTGTTCAAATCATAGCCACTGAGTCAAAATAGGCCCTGCCACGGGGGTCACTTGTTTACATAGTGTTATATAGGAAAAAGTTTAAAAAATCTTCACATCAGAAACCAAAATGCATAGAGTTTAGGTATTTTGTATGTAGCATTGTCTAGAGGACCTTTACCAAATTTGTTCAAATCATTGCCCCTGGGTCAAAAATGGCCCCGCCCCAGTGGTCACATGTTTTACAAAGAGTTATATAGGGAAATCATTAAAAATCTTCTTTTCAGATACCACAAGGCCTAGAGTTTAGATATTTGGTGTACAACATTGTCTAGTGGACCTTTACCAAGTTTGTTCAAATCATAACCCCTGGGTCAAAAAAGGCCCCGCCCTAGGGGTCAGTTGATTTTACATAGATTTTTATAAGGAAAACTTAAAAATCTTCTTGTCAGAAACCACAAGGCCTAGAGTTTAGATATTTGGTGTGCAGCATTGTCTAGTGGACCACTACTAAGTTTATTCAAATCACGGCCTCTGGGTCAAAAATGGCCCTGCCCCAGGGGTCACATGTTTTACATAGACTTATATAGGGAAAACTTTAAAAACTCTTCTAGTCAGAAACGGCAAGGCCTAGAGTTTAGATATTTTGTGTGTAGCATTGTCTAGTGGACCTCTACTAAGTTTGTTCAAATCATAGCCACTGAGCCAAAATAGGCTCTGCCACGGGGGTCACTTGTTTACATAGAGTTATATATAGGAAAAAGTTTAAAAAATCTTCACATCAGAAACCAAAAGGCATAGAGTTTAGATATTTTGTATGTAGCATTTTCTAGAGGACCTTTACCAAGTTTGTTCAAATCATTGCCCCTGGGTCAAAAAAGGCCCTGCCCCAGTGGTCACATGTTTTACAAAGAGTTATATAGGGAAATGTTTAAAAATCTTCTTTTCAGATACAGTACACGCAGCGCGGACTTTGACAACGAACACCCGTCCCCGCGATTTTACTGTCCGCATTGAAGACCAAAATGACCACCGCGTCGAGTGTTCATTCGTATAAAACGCGGGGGTCAGCGCGGCCGTCCCCGGTGTTCAGTACCGCGCCATGTCGCGGCGTCGGGTCGCGGGGGTTTGCGGTGTCCGAAAAAAACGAAGTCGGAACACAATTTTACTTTTCCCTATTTTTTTTTAGACCAGTTACAAAAACACGTTATTATTACCTGTTGAAGTTGTTTCTTTTTCTTTTTAATACCCCATCCGGTTAAACTTTTATTTGTTGACGTTCGATGTTTGGTTGTATGATTGAGGGTTACACAGCCGATTATGAATAGATTAACACACCTACATGCCATCTTGTTAACTTTAATTGCTGCAATTAATATATTTTCAAGTCTTCAATCGGTGCCGCGCTTGCGTTAATCCACTCGCAAATAAATTACACGCAAATAATTTACTAACGATCATCAAACTGCGAAAAGTTAATAGATCTAATTTAAACTGTCAAAATTCGAACAAATCCACTCTAATTATGATGCATTTATGTACGCTCCTTTTTGTTTACGCAAAGATTCAAAGCAGTTGCTTCCGGAAACAGCTGATCATATTTTCAGAAATTGTATTGTCTGTGTTTTTAGGTCAACACGTGTTTAACTTCTTTGGCATCTGTATCGTCTAGGCGCTTGGCAAAAATTATTGATCGATTTTGCTATATAGTAACAAGCGTTTTTCAAAAATTCCAAAAACGAAAGTACACAATAAATCTTCACCGCATATGTACTTGAAATTTGGTTTTAATTTGACCAACTGAAATTAGCCCCGAATACATGTAAGTAAAATAAGAATGAGTAAAAAGAAAACCACGTACGTGTACTGTACGCTGAGTATGTTTAAATGCAGTTATCTCCAAGTCAGAAAATCGCGGGGACGCGCGGCGTTCGGTCACCGCGACACGCGGTGGTCATACCCCTCGGCGGTTGTCGCGGTGGTCATTTTAGCGGACACCCAAAATTTCGGGTGTTCAGTCCACTGCGACTGGCCACCCGGAGACGATACCGGCCCCCGCGACAATGTTAACAATGTCAAAGTCCGCGCTGCGTGTACTGTACCACAAGGCCTATAGGTTAAGATATTTGGTGTACAACATTGTCTAGTGGACCTTTACCAAGTTTGTTCAAATCATAACCCCTGGATCAAAAAAGGCCCCGCCCCAGGGGTCACATATTTTACATAGAGTTATATAGGAAAAACTTTATAAATCTTCTTGTCAGAAACCACAAGGCCTAGAGTTTAGATATTTGGTGTGCGCCATTGTCTAGTGGAGCTTTACCAAGTTTGTTAAAATCATGACCCTCGGGTAAGAACTGGCTCCACCCGGTGGCAGGGGGATGTCATTTGATTTTACACAAGGACTTATATAGGAAAAACTTAAAAAATCTGCTGCTCTGAAACACCTAAGGACTAGATCTTCAATTGTTCATTGTTATTGTCCCCCCCACCAACCCTGCCCTTTTGATGGAGACAAAGGAGACAAATTGTTTTTGCCCTGTCCATGGGTGTCTATTTGTCTGTCTGTCTGTCACACTTTGTTTCCTTTCAATAACTTGAGTACCAGTTGTCCCAAGGCCTTCAAACTTCACAGGGTTATTGCCCTTATTGAGTAGAAAAAAAAATGCTTTTGTTTTTTGGGTCAGTAGGTCAAAGTTCAAGGTCAGAGGGACCTCTAGAGTGAAAACCATTTCCACACAATAACAGGAGTACCATTTCACCCAGAGCCTTCAAACTTCATAGGATGATTACTTTTACTTAATAGAAGAACCATATTGTTTTTGGGACTAGTATGTCAAAGGTCAAGGTCACAGGGACCTGTATAGTGAAAAGTTTTTCTTCAGAGTAACTGTAGTACCATTACACCCAGAGCCTTCAAACTCTATAGCATAATTGTATTAGAAGAACTCTAAAGATGATTGTCTTTACTCAGTAAAAGAACCCTATCGTTTTTGGGGTCAGTAGGTCAAAAGTCAAGGTCACAGTAGAGTGAAAGCTATTTCTGCTCAGTAACTGGAGTACCATTTTACCCAGAACCTTCAAACTTCATAGGGTAATTATATTAGAAGAACCCTATTGTTTTTGGGGTCTGTAGGTCAAAGGACAAGTTCACTGGGACCTGTAGAATGAAACAATTTATGCTAAAAAATTTGAGTACCATTAAACCCAGAGTCTTCAAACTTATTGCAAACTTATTTAAATTTTTGAACAACGAACACCCATAACAACCAGTAATGATACTTGTAACATGAGCAATGAGACTCAGGTCAGTGATTTAGGGCCATCATGGCCCTCTTGTTTTTGTATACCCATTAATGATAGGTTATTTGCCATTTATTTATATTTCCTCATCAATATATATCACTGATGTGTTATGAAAAATTAATAGTCCACACTACTTCCATGTGAAACCTACTTTTAATATTCTATATAAATTTAGTTTTCAACATTTATATATTACTGAAGCAGCTCGTTCACAGATGGTAATTTTTCATCTGATTTAACTACTGTGGTATCATTTTATTTCGCTTAGGGTTAATTTTTGCGTATTTCGCGCTCGGGCGAGTGCGCGAATTAAAACCCTACGCTAAACTTTGCCATAAAAAGCTGTTCCAAATACAAATCCGAATATGCTTACTATCCGAATATGATACACTTGGTACATTACTTCGCCCACGTTGATGTCTCAAGGCAGTTGGTTGAGTCAAAACAAGTTTAAATAGATAACGCAGAATTTAAGTGAATAATATTTCATTGTAACATGAATCCAACTGCAAATAAATCACCGTAGAAGTGTGTCTTTATATGTAGGTCGGGCATTTTAATAAATGTCGTTGTCTTCTCATACAGTTCCAGCGTTCACTTTTTAAGAGGAGAAAACACGTCTATAAATTTAACTTTTATTTATTTTGTCAAATAAATTAATTGACACTTTATATAACTGGAATGTGTAATTGAGACAAACAGCGGTCAAGTATATCCGTTAATTGTTGAGCAAATGACACCAGCAACTTAGCAGAACGGAATAAACAACGATAAGATAATTGAAAAACAAAGGGTGTTATTTTTGACACTTGGCTAGCTGGCTCAATCAAATAAACAGAAGAAACTGTAGAAAGGGTGGCCAAGACTGATTAGAACATTTACAGTGTATTTGACAACTTTTATTCTACAAAAAAAAGAACGAATTTGCGCGAAATTACGTCCGCGCGAAATAGTCATTTTCAGCGTTTGCGCGAACTTTCGTGCCAGCGAAATTAAATGATACCACAGTATGTGTATTACGTGTACCAGTACTCATCTATAGATGCATTTTCGCCAAATGTAACATTTTGTGATTGTAAAAAAAAGGGGGTAGTTTCTCCATCATAGGCCATAGCGTTACGAACGGTATAAAACCTATATTTAGAATTTCTATTTTCTTGTGCTGTCACATGACTGATCATATCCACTCTTTGTGCATGCACTTGCATCATACCGGACCAGAAACCACAGGCATTTGTTTCACGGTTAAATGCCCCATACCACTATATAACCAACACAAGGTATGAAAGTTTAAAAGAATAAATCTGAGAGTCATTTTACTTTACTTCGAACATGATTTAAAGTGCCCACTCCTAACATGCTGCCATAATATTAAAAATGAAAGTATATCAGCTGATTTGAGTATCTACATGTACAGGATATGTTACAAAAATATATAAAGTCCACTCAAGACTTCAGTTTATTTGTACATCAAATCTGACACTTGATTGACATGTTTAGATTGAATTTGTTCAACAATTTAATATCTAATTTCTGTTTATTGCGTAAGAGACCGGAAGTGGTGTCACAAAAGGTTTTGTTAACAAGTGATGAAGTTCATTTAAGAGAAATCAGAGGTCTGGTGGAAGAAATGTTTTCACTTTAAATGGTGTTATGGATTGCTATATTTAGAACAAAAAATTCAACTATCAGAGACAATAAGAGTTCCGTTGCATCTGTCAGCTTAAATTAGAGGAAATTTGTTGAAGTAAGGTGACCCTCAGATTCATTCTTCTGAACTTTGTATGTTGTGTTGGTTATTACTTATAATTATAGTGATTCGGAACATTTCTCCATGAAATGAATGCCTGTGGTGAGATTGATGAAGATGCAATCATCTGTACAGCAAGCACCTGCTTGGTGGATACCGTATTCTATATTTTACAGGAATTTATCTAGTAGGCATTTAGGAAAAATGCATTTTCCCATGGAATGTTACCTACACAAGCCAAATTTTTTGTCAGGGAAAAAAAGACTTTAACGTGGTAGAGTAGAATTTTTTTTTTTAATTTCTGCAGTTTAACTGTGAATGAGCTGCTTTAAGTGATTGCATTTTAGCTCACCTGAGCACAAAGTGCTCAAGGTGAGCTTTTGTGATCATATGTCCGTTGTCCGTCCGTGCGTGCGTCATCAACTTTTTCTTCAAACAACTTCTTCTCCTGAACTGCTGGGCCAATCTTGCTGAAACTTGGCAGGAATGTTACTTGTATAAAGCTTTACCAAAATTGTTCAAATGGTTTAGGTCCATTGCATTTCTAGGCCACAAGAGCTAAAAATAGATTTTCAAAGTTGGAACTTTAAAAATCTTCTTCTCCAGAACTACAAGGCCTGGAGCTTAGATATTTGGTATGAAGCATCATCAGGTGGACCTTTACCAAGTTTGTTCAAATCATGACCCCTGGGTCAAAAAATGGTCCTGCCCCAGGGGTCACTAGTTTTACATAGAATTATATAGGAAAAACTTTAAAAATCTTCTTGTCTGAAACCACAAGGCCCAGAGTTTAGATATTTGGTGTGCAGCATTCTCCAGTGGCCCTCTACCAAGTTTGTTCAAATCATGACCCCTGGGTCAAAAATGGCCCAGCCCCGGTGGTCACATGTTTTACATAGAGTTATATAGGAAAAACTTTAAAAAATCTTCTTGTCAGAAACTGCAAGACCTAGAGTTTAGATATTTGGTGTGAAGCATTGTCCAGTGGACCTCTACCAGGTTTGTTCAAATCATGGCTCCTGGGTCAAAAATGGCCCCCCAGGGGTCAAATGTTTTATATAGAGTTATATAGGAAAAACTTTAAAAAATCTTATTGTCAGAAACCGCAAGGCATTGAGTTTAGATATTTTGTGTGCAGCATAGTCTTGTGGATTTCTATCAAGTTTGTTCAAATTATGTCCCCTGGGTCAAAATTGGCCACGCCCCAGGGTTCTATTGATTTACATATAGTTATATAGGAAAAACATGAAAAATTATTTTTTTCCGAAACTAATAGGACTAGACCTTAGATATTTGGTGTGGAGTATTGTGTTGAGAACCTTTACCAGTATTGTTTAAATGTTGGCCCCTGGGTCAAAATTGACCCCTCCCCGGAGGCCCTTAATATGTAAAAAAGGCAATCTTTAAAAATCTTCTTACTGGAAACCTCAATGCCTACAGCTTAGATATTTGGTATGCAGCATTGTCTAGTGGATTTCTATCAAGTTTGTTCAAATTATGTTCCCTGGGTCAAAATTGGCCACGCCCCAGGGTTCTCTTGGTTTACATAGATTTATATAGGAAAAACATGAAAAATAATTTTTTCTCCAAAACAAATAGGACTAGACCTTAGATATTTTGTGTTGAGTATTGTGTAGAGAACTTTTACCAGTATTGATTATATGTTGGCCCTGGGGTCAAAATTGGCCCCGCCCCGGGGTCCCTTATTATGTAAAAAAGGTAATCTTTAAAAATCTTCTTACTGGAAACCTCAATGCCTACAGCTTAGATATTTGGTATGCAGCATTGTCTAGTGGATGTCTACCAAGTTTGTACAAATTATGTTCCCTGGGTCAAAATTGGTCTCACCCCAGAGTTCTCTTGGTTTACATAGATTTATATAGGAGAAACATGAAAAATAATTATTCTCCAAAACAAATAGGGCTAGACCTTAGATATTTGGTGTGGAGTATTGTGTAGAGAACCTTTACCAGTATTGTTTATATGTTGGCCCTGGGGTCAAAATTTGCCCGCCCCGGGGGCCCTTAATATGTAAAAAAGGAAATCTTTAAAAATCTTCCTGTCTGAAACCACAAGACCTAGAATTTTAAAATTTGGCATGAAGCAATATCTTTGATATTCAATATATAGGTTCCTTGCATGGACCTCTACCCATGGGTAGGGTTGGAGGTCATTGGGTCAAGGTCAAGGTCACCATAGCTTATAATAGATATTTCTACTTTCTGTCATAGAGCCTTTATTTATTGACTGATATTTTACATATTTGGTTTGAAGGCACTTATATATTTTCAGTTAAAAAATGCAATACTGCTTAACAGCAAACCAACAGCCAAAGTAATCAGGTGAGCGATCCAGGGCCATCATGACCCTTTTGTTAAAGTATATGAGGTTTGTACTCGAAGGAGGGCCATAGACCTGAGTGTCACTATTTATTATCTCGTATAGTATAAAAATGGCTGTAAATAATTTATACCATAGTGCAAAGTAGTTTTGCCAATTCATCTGATGTAAAAGTCAGGACCGGACGGGAACGTCTTATTATATTTGACAAATCCCTCAGTTAAAGCATGGCTTGCATGGCATATCTGAAATGAAGAAAGAAGGTTGCTTATCACAATGGTATGAAATAAGGTTACAGCATGGCTGTTGTCATATATGGCCCTGTATAATTCCTCAAAACATTATCGTCACACCAGATTCATATTTAGAAATACTTCTTTACAGTAGTTGCAGGTTTTGTTGAATCTGTTTCTTCTTTTTTCAGCTTGTGTAATTGTTTGCTTCCTTGTACTGTTACTAGGCAGTGGTGTAGTCACTACAACAACCTTTACCTTAATGATGTACTGCTCACAAAGGTCACCAAGTTCAATTCAGGCTAGCCATTACACTACCATGGCAACTATAGAAGTTCTGGGAAAATTGTCATTCTCTGTTGTGATTGGACAATTTACAGACATAGTTGGATATCTTCTGTCATTTATCTTGTTTGTCATATTATCTATTTTTGTGATCCCTATATTGTTGAGATGTCCTCTTATTCTTGTAAACATGGATAAAAATAAAAGATGATTAAAATCAGTAACTTTTCTTTTTTATTCAAAGGCAAATTTGTTCATCACATGTTAAACAAAGTTGAGAGTTTAATAATTTTTGCCAATTTCAACAGTCATTGGTCTTAGAATAACTGGTTTAGTTTAGTTTAGTTTAAACTTATTTTACATTTCTTGCAAGTTATATTAAACCTTCTCAATGACTGCTTCCTAGGTTCAAACCAGTACTCACCCCGCGAGTGAGGAATAAGGAAAGTGGATGACGACTCTCACTGTTGGTGGGATTTGAACCACCAACCTCTGGATCAGGAGTTTGGCACTCTGACCCCTCGACCACTCCTCCTCCCTTAAAATAACATTATTGATGTTTTTTGTAAAATAACTGTGGATGAATTTTCTTTTTTACAAATGTAACTCATGGATGATCTGAGATAGCAGTTAAGTAAAATATTGAAGGATAAACTGGTACAGATATGCTGTAGTATGATACATTAATAATAAGAGTGCTTCTGTCACCTCCAGCTAAGTTATGCAACTCAGTGTAATATACCAATTAGATTTTTTTTTCCACATTCATAGGAGCTTGGTAACAGTAGCAAGAACCTCAATTATTTCACATATTAGATATAATATTCTTGTAGGGTTTACCTCCCTTTATCTGATTGTCTTATCTTTTACACATCCCTAATGTGCGGTTAAGAAAAGTTCATGTAATGCTTGAACCTTTTTAGCTCACCTGTCACGTAGTGACAGAGTGAGCTTTTCTGATCACCTTTTGTCCGTCGTCCGTCCGTCACAGAGCCCAAATATAGAAACACTCTCGAGGCTACTTTTTCAGACCAAATATCCTTGAAATCTGTCAGAAAGGTTCTATCGATGGTTTCTAGCTCAAGTTCAAATATGGGTCATCTGGGTTCAAAAACTAGGTCACGGAGCCCAAAAATAGAAAAATCTTGTTAACACTCTAGAGGTTACATTTTCAGCCCAAATAGTCTGGAAATTTGTCAGAAAGGTTGCATTGACAATTTCTAGGTCAGGTTTAAATATGGGTCATCTGGGGTCAAAAACTAGGTCACAGAGCCCAAATATTGAAAAACCTTGTTAACACTCTAAAGGTAACATTTTTACACCAAATAATCTGGGAATTTGTCAGGAAGGTTGCTTCTGTGATTTCTAGCTCAAGTTTGAATATGGGTCATCTGGGTTCAAAAACTAGGTCACAGAGCCAAAAAATAGAAACATATTGTTAACACTCTAGAGGTTACATTTTCAGCCCAAATAATCTGGAAATTTGTCAGGAAGGATGCTTCTATGATTTCTAGCTCAAGTTTGAATATGGGTCATCTGGGTTCAAAAACTAGGTCACAGTGCCCAAAAATAGAAAAATCTTGTTAACACTCTAGAGGTTACATTTGCAGCCCATATAATTTGAAAATTTGTCAGAAAGGTTGCCTTGAGGATTTCTAGATCAAGTTCGAATATGGGTCATCTGGGTTTACAAACTAGGTCACAGAGTCCAAATATGGAAAAACCTTGTTAACATTCTAAAGGTAACATTTTCAGTCCAAATAACCTGGAAATTTGTCAGAAAGGTTCTATCAATGATCTCTAGCTCAGTTTTGAATATAGGTTTTCTTGGGTCAAAAACTAGGTCACAGAGCCCGAAAGTAGAAAAACCTTGTTAATGCTCTAGAGGTTACATTTTTAGTCCAAATGTCCTTGAAATTTGTCAGAAAGGTTGTTTCAAGGAATTCTAGCTCAGATTTGGATATGGGTCATCTTGGATCAAAAACAAGGTCGCATGGTCCAAATATGTAAAAAACTTTTTAACACTCCAGAGGTTACATTTTCAGTCCAAATATCCTGGAAATTTGTCAGACAGGTTTTTTTGATGATTTCTAGCACAAGTTGGAGTATGGGTCATCTTGGATCAAAAACTAGGTCACAGAGCCCAAATATGGAAAAAACCTTGTTAACACTCTAGAGGTAACATTTTAATTCCAAATAACCTGGAAACTTGTCAGAAAGTTTAATTCTATGGTTACTAGCTCAAGTTTGAATATGGGTCATCTGGAGTTGAAACATCTAGGTCACAGAGCCCAAATATCGAAAAACTTTGTAAACACTCTAGAGGCTACATTTTAAGTCCAAATGTCCTGGAAATTTGTCAGAAAGGTTGTTTTGATGATTTGTAGCTCAAGTTTGGATATGGGTTATCTGGGGTCAAAAACTAGGTCACAGAGCCTGAATATCGAAAAACCTTGTTAACACTCTAGAGGCTACTTTTTCAGTCCAAATATCCTGGAAATTTGTCAGAGAGATTGTTTCGATAATTTCTAGCGCAAGTTCGAATATGGGATATCTTGGTTAAAAAACTAGGTCATAGAGCCCAAATATGGAAAAACCTTGTTTAGACTCTAGAGGTAACATTTTCAGTACAAATAACCTTTAAATTTGTCAAAGAGATTGTTTCAATAATTTCTAGGTCAAGTTCGAATATGGGTCATCTGGGGTCAATTAATCAGGTCCATAGCAACTTTGTTAAAAGCAGTCATACTCAGGTGAGCGATACAGGGCCATCATGGCCCTCTTGTTTATGGTAAACATGTACCTAAACTTGTCATTAATTGATAACACCCAACACCATAACAGTTACAAAATAATTATGTTAAGGAAAATTGCTGGTGATATCGTGAAAATCTCATTTGACAAATACTTGATTACAAGTGACTTGAATTATAATGGAAATCTTAATACTTTATAGAAAAAGAAGCAGAAAAAGGATTCTCTGATGATGAAAAAAGCCAGAAATGACCCAAATGCACCTGCAACTACCAGAATACCTATGCCAGAGTTGTAAGTGTGATTATTGTGGTAGTTACTTAGAAAATATTGATTTGCAAATTGATATGTGTATGAGAAAAGTTGAGAAGATGAAATTAAATCAGTGTGTCTCTCTACTGAAAGGATGTGACCTCTTCTGATTAATATTTATAACTTAGTTTATGGAAATTATGAAATAACTCTCTAATTGTTCATCTAGTTAAAATGAGTATAAAATGGCAAGAGAATCTTACGCAACAGCAGGCTGTATGAATGCAATAACCATTCCTGTATAGTGCATTTCTTTACATGGGTTGAATTACATGACATCATTAATTAGTGTTGTGGTCTATTTCCTTTATTCAGGAAGGACAGTGACAAGATGGAGAAGATTAATGCATATAGAGAGGCTCTGAAAAGGGTCAAAATGGGGCCAAACTCACTCCCTTCAATCTGCTTCTATACATTCCATAACACTGTACAGGGGTAAGTTAATGATTCTGCTGATAATTAAATGCATTTAATTGAAAGCAGATTGAATTGCGACATGCATTGTGTGCTCTTGCCTTGGATGTCACAGAAGGTAAATTTCAGAAACTGAAGTGACGCTCTGTAATTTTGTACGGCCTTATATTGCACAATTGTCAACCAGTCTTACTATATAATATTTCAGTCTGACTTCAGTGGACATATCGGAGGACTCCAGTTTGATGTGTACAGGGTTTGGAGATTCCAACATAAAAGTGTGGTCCCTGACCCCTAATAAACTGAGATCTATGAAACAGTTGGAAGAGCTAGAATTGATTGACAAGGAAGCAGGTATTTTTTGTTATAAGATCATTTATACACAGAAGCTCTGTCTAAACAGTAACTTAACAATTTGATTTAAGATTATCTTTTCTTTCTTATCTCAGTAAATTTGGAACTTCATAAATGTTATACAATGTATGTTTTGTGTTGTTCAAGTATCTTCTAGTATTGAAAATTTGAATTTCACTGGTTAATTCTGCAACACATACCACAACACACTTTAACTCTAGACAGGATAACACACCATACAAAATAGATTGTTGCATTCTCACCTGTCTAAGTACTGTAGTAGCATCAGGTAATACCCTATGGCAAGTTTACCCACTGACTTTAAAAGTTTTAAATAGAATAGTCATTGCTGACCATCCAGTTATTCACTGGTATGTAATAATTCAGTGGTAGTTTCTGTGTTAAACAGATGATGTTCTAGAGAGAATGATGGATGATCGCACGTCAGAAGATGCAAAGCTTCTGTTGGGACACAGTGGCCCAGTGTATGGAGGAAGCTTCTCACCTGACAGGAGTTACCTAACTTCTTGCTCAGAAGATGGCACAGGTGTGTAATTGTGTAGCAAAAATTAATGTCATTGCTTTACATAAAAGGAAGTAATTACATGTACCTGATGGCTCATATGCATTATGTTTATGGAATAAAAAAATACTACAAATAAACTCTGAAAGTAGTAAAACAACAGAGAAAAGTGAACAACATGTACATGTAACGACTTGCATATTTTACCTGAGTTATTCACCAGATAAGACTTCATTGAAATTATTAGATAAAACTTTCAGAATAAGATAAAATTCTAAAACAGAGGTTTTCTTATCAGAATAACAGAAAACTACCATACTTGGGATAGCTAAACCTGGAAATAGATTGCTGGCAGTTCTAAAGGGAGGTAACTGTCCCATAATGAATGAAACTTTATGCAAGTTTGTCTGCACATTCTCGTTCTACCTATCAAACACTTGATTATAGCACTTAACTTATGTTATCGCTATGTTTGTAGTTCGTCTTTGGAGTTTGTACACGTGGACAAATCTAGTGTCATACAAAGGACACAATGCCCCAGTGTGGGATGTCAAATTCAGGTGAGTCTTGTAGTAATGTTCCTGCATAATGTGTTTTAAAGATGTAATTTGGTCTCATTGCTAAGACATACTGGAGAAATAATTTGACCCTGCAGTTTAACTATATAATCTTATCAAGACATTATATTCTACTTTAAAAAGTATTACGGTTTGAGTGATTAAAGAACTACAGAGAAGTGAAATCACATAAGATAGGCAGGAAGGCAGTTTACTTGGACAGTCCATTCACACACTACCACAAAAATAACACTAAAACCTTTCAATAAGTTAAATTAGCACAAAAATCAAGGCAATTTTAGCTTATCTGTGGACAATGTGCTCAAAAAGAGCTTTTGTGATTGCTGTGTGTGTCCTCTGTTGTCAATTTTATGCAATTAACAGTACATGTATCTCCTATACCACATGGTCAGAGTTGATGAATCTTGGCAGGTGTACCTTGAATGAAGCTCTACCAAAGTTGCTCAAAGAATTCATTACCATTCAGAATTAATTTTGCTATGGCAATGAGACTGAAAAAACAAAAACAAAAAAAATATATATTTTTAAAAAAACCCATCAGGCTCAGAATTATCTAATTTGGTGTTTAGCATTTTCTTGTGAACCTTAACCAAGATTGTTCAAATAATGTCCCTTTAATCATTAGTTGGTGTTCCCTGGTGGGGTCAGATTTTTCATAGAAATATTGAGGACAGTCTTTGAACTGCGTCATATATTAAACCAAACTTAAACAGTCAAACTATTTTTTAGGGATTTTGTTGTATTTTCTTCTTTATTTTGATAATAAACCAATACGTGGCACTTGCCTTTTTAGCAGATACACTCCTATGAGCCCAAGGGCCACCAAGGCATTCTTGTTGGGTTTTGTATTCTCATATGTTTATATATTTGTTTTTCCTTCCCATATATTTTTACATTATGAATTTCATACATTACAGTTCAACTAAAGTCACACTATCATATAAAACAGAAATGCCCTGTACCATTGATTTATGACCTCACTTTATTGACCCTTCTTTATGACTGCTATTTGTTACGTTCCAGTCCTCATGGCCATTATTTTGTTTCTGGGGGCAATGACAGGGTGGCCAGACTTTGGGCAACTGACCACTACCAACCAGTGAGAATATTCAGTGGACATTTCTCAGATGTGGATGTGAGTACTTTGTCATTTGTTTTCTTATTTAAAATGTTAATGGGCATTATTTCATGACTAAATTCAGTTATTAGCCTGGTTGCCAAACTTCTTCTTAATAAAAATTGTATTGTTTAACAGATGTATTATTTGGCATTATAGATAAGAATACGAATGCTGTCTATGAATTTAGGGTTGATAGCTGTTGCAGAAATAATCAGTATTTTGTTGAAATTAGTTTTAAATGTTAAAAAGGGTAGTGTAAGAATATTTATTTCTAGAGACACCCCTATATCTTGTCCACTAGTCCATGGATTTGTCTCGGTAAAATGTTTCAATCTATGGAATGCTTTCATATCACGATGAAGATGATAGTGAAAAAGTCATACAGCCAGTTGATCCTTATTTTACAATTTATAGTGTGTGCAGTTCCATCCAAATGGTAACTACGTAGCTACAGGATCTAGTGATAGGGCAGTGAGGTTGTTTGATGTGCTGAATGGTCAATGTGTCAGGACATTGACTGGACATAAGGTAATAGATAGCTAGTTAAACTGATAAAAGACAAGATTTCCTTATAAATTGATGACATTCGTGTTTGGTTTGCTGAAGTAAAAAAATGAATATGGTTGTCTGAATATGGGCTACTTACATTTATTTACCAGAGCAAACATTAGGCAGTGTAGTACAGTACATTGTCATTTACAAGTCAAGGTGTTTGAGGTATTGATTGAAGGAAATCTAAAAATTGTGACTTAATGATTGAAATGTTTAGATAAGATTTGCAGTTTGAGATAAGAAAATGAATATTACCGAAAACAAGTGTAAAAAAGGAGAAAAGTTTCATTGTAACATGTCTGTAATTCTCAATATTACAAAAGTGTTTACCAGTGGTTAGTTTTCCTTTCCCATAAGTACAGAAAGATGAAAAGATTTAGATGAACTTTATGCTACCTTAGTGTAAAGAATAAAGACTGTCTTGTGTAAACATTTCCTCATGGCATTCATTTATATTCAGGGAGCTGTACATAGTTTGTGTTTTTCACCTGATGGCAGATATCTGGCTTCATCAGGTATGATACAGTATATTTGATTGATAATTTAGTTTAAACCTAATTTGAGGTTTCAAGATGATTGAATGTCTCATTAGATAACTGTTGATGAAACAGGACAAGGATGTTGTTTTGTAGCTCACCTGAGCACAAAGTGCTCAAGGGTGAGCTATTGGAATCATTGATTGTCCAGCATGCGTTATGCGTCGTCAACAATTTGACTTGAACGACTTCTGCTCCTAAACCGCTAAGCCAACTTTGACGAAAAATACCTTGGATATTCCTTGCATGAAGCTCCAAATTGTTCAAAGAATTGAATTCCATAGAACTCTGGTTGCTATGGCATCAGAAAGGAAAAATTTCGACAAGGCCCTGAGCCTTAAGATTTGGTATGTAGCATTGTCTAGTGGACCTCTACCAAGTTTGTTCAAATTATAACCCTGCCATCAAATTTTGCCCTGCCCAGGGGGTCAGTTGATTTTGCATAGGCTTATATAGGGAAAACTGAAAATCTTCTTGTCTGTAACCACAAGGCCCTGAGCCTTAAGATTTGGTATTTAGCATTGTCTAGTAGACCTCTACAAAGTTTGTTCCAATTATATCCCTGGGGTCAAACTTGGCCCTGCCCTTGGTGTCGGTTAAATTTACATAGGCTTACCGTATATAGGGAAAACTTCGAAAATCTTCTTTTCTGTAACCGCAAAGCCTAGAAATTAGAATTTTTTAATGGAGCATCAGCTAAAGGTCATCTACCAAGTTTGTTCAGATTATGCCCTTTGAGTGAAAATTGAATCTATGCCGGGGGTCACTTGAATTCATATAGATTTATATAGGGAGAAACTTAAAAAAAATCCTCTGATGTTTGCTCAACAGCACGCCCAAAGACAAAGTATTCAGGTGAGCAATCTAGAGCCATCATGGCCCTCTTGTTTTAATGGTCATCGGCCAAAAAAATTCATTATAGTGTCTGGCTTTTGTGGCAGATTGCAAATTTATACTGCTCAAGTCTTTAGTTGTAGGCTGTTTGTCAGACATTCAACTCGATAGCAGGCAGTTATTGTTTCCAGTTATTGCTGAAAGTTACAGTACAAGGATACCGTTCTTCTTAAGTTTAACTGTGACCTTTAAAAAATAGGAGACCAAAATATTGTCTAAAATGTTGTTGAACTTGGCTGTTTCAGGATTGGATGGAATAATTTGCCTCTGGGATATATCCAATGGGAATATGTTAGCACAGATGAAGGACCATATTAGTACTGTTTATTCTTTATGCTTCAGTAGATGCGGGGCCGTGCTAGCATCTGGTAAGTCATCAGTCAGGTTTTTGTACAATTTCTGTTCTTCTCCATTTAGAATTTTAGTTGGAATGGTCAATAGATATTATCTAGGGAAATTTTTATATTACATTGTTAAAAAGAATGTTTTTTTTTTATTGAGAAATTGTATAAAGCTTGACAGTACATATGATTTTTCCATTATTTGGGAATTTGTTATTCAGACACAACTCATCAGTCTTTCTACGTGACATTATTGACTTTTCCTTTGCCATTTGGAATGATTGCGGGAAATAGGATGACAAATTAGAGTTGCCTTATATTTGTAATTACATGTATATTCTTTTAGACATTAAGCTATTCTTTATTAAACTTTAACATTGGCAATAACTTTCTTATTAGTAAGTGGATTTACTTCATACTTGGACACAACATCCCTTTGGACAAGGCCTTCCCACTGACCTATATCTGTTTGACCTTGACCCCTGAATGACCTTTACCTTGAAGATCAAATTGTCCAATAATTCAACATTGCCCATAACTTCCTTATTAGTAAGTGGATTTACTTCATACTTGGACACAACACCGCTTTGGACAATACCTTCCAATTGACCTTTAATTATTTGACCTTGACCCCTGCATATCCAATTGTCTAAAAACTAATATTTGGTCATAACTTCCAAATTATTAAGTAGATACACTTCATACTTAAATACAACACCCCTTTGGACAAGGCCTTCCCGCTAACCTATACTTGTTTGACCTTGACCCCTGAATGACCTTCACCTTGAAGATCCAATTGTCCAAAACTGCCCATAACTTCCTTATAAGTAGATGGAATTACTTCATACTTGTACACAACCCCCTTTGGATAAGACCTTCCCACTGACCTATATTTATTTGACCTTGACCCCTGAATGACTGGTTCTCAGCTCAAAGGTCAAAGCACCACGTCTGGACGCATTGTCATCTTACAGTGACAGTTCTTATTTTTTTGTACGAAGATAAGAAATGCTGATTTTCCCACATTTACTGGTAATGAAGTGCACAATTCACTGTGAGGGTAATGCTTTACCATGATCTTTTATAAGTGGTATGAGTTTGATAAATCTCGTCCATACATGTAATTGGTACAGATAAAACTGTCAAATTAATGTTATGTAAATGACCGAAATGCCCAGGACTAGAAATACAAATTTGCGATTTTTCCTACAGGTGGTCTAGATAATTGTATAAAATTGTGGGATGTTACAAAAGTAATCAAGGAAATGGACAAAGACATGGATGCCAGCATTCCAAGTTCACTGTCTGTGTAAGTATTTCGTATTCATAATGAAGGAATTGTCAAAAAACAGTTAATAATAAATACCATAAATTTGTTGTTGTATATGATACAATGAAAAATGCATTTCTACCAAAAAGAAAATAATAATAATAAGCTAGGTAGTCCATAGACACTTTAAAGAATCCCACGCTGATTGTATATCAAGTCAAGTTTAAACCATTAAAAGTAAAACCATAAGTTTGAACAGATCTATTTGACAGAGGTGTAAAAAGCAGCTATTTATATCAAATGGTCAAATACATAGATGTTTTGACTAACTAGTTCAGGCAAAATGTGCAAAATTAAAACATTATATAAGCTACATTAGACAAGTAATTTAAAAGCAATTTATGAGGTAGTTAAATGATAAATCTTATCATATTAATATGGCAAAACTGTATAATAGAAATAGAGTTTCAAAACAGCTAAAACAAATAAAATGGATTCAAATACTTATATATGTTACTATTTATGTTTTTAAAGTCTTCAGATCAGTCGTGGAATTGAGGAAGTTTTAAGGATTAAATTATATAACCATAGGGTAACCATTTTGCAGCATCTATTTTGTTAAGCTGAACTTTTCTGTATTTTGTAATGGATTTGTGAATGAGTTTCTTATATTTCAGGAATGAGAATCCTAATCTTCTGATTGGTTCATTTCCCACAAAGGCTACACCAGTGCTTTCAATTCACTTCACAAGAAAGAACTTACTCCTTGCTGCTGGACCTATGAAAGTCTCATGAAAAGTCAGATATGGACTTCAAAGCTGTGACTTATACGAGACCTAGATACAGAGCCTGGGTTAGATGGGGGGTACACTTTATTGTGTTAATTGGATTTAATTTTATGGTGACATTTTCAGCATGAAAAGGAACATTTAAAACAGCAATTCTAAGTCAACTTTATGCAGGGGGCTTGTGCTTCAAATTTCCCCCACATTTGATCTGGGCCTGTATAATTTTATCTCTGGCTTAAACCATGGAGCATGAAAGTGATGTGCAATTTGCATAAATGGCAGCTATTGATTTTGCTAAGGCAAAGTGAAACAATTCTGACACTGTTTGAAATGGTGTTAAATATGCAGTAATCTTATGTATCAGGATAGGTATGTGTCTTATGTTTATAAGGTTACTTCATACTGAAGGAATGCGTAAAATGTTATTACTCCTTTTAACAAGTATTCACAAAACACCATGTTCCCTTTTATCCTAATTACTAAACTTTCTCTCGTTAGTATGGTATTCAAGATTTTATTGAAAGTATAGAACTTCAAAAGGGAAATGGTTGAGTTTGTTAGAAGATGTGTGCAGAAGGTGGTACAAAGTTTGAATGTTTTTTTTTTGTTGGAGTCAGCTATTTTAAAGTTTTCTAAAGCTTCCATGGACAACCAGTGGTGTTACTCCTTTGTATATCTTTACAGGTATCCACAAAAACACCATTTCTCTATTCTCCTAATTGCTAAGCTTTTTCTCCAGTTAGTATGGTATTTAAAATTTCATTGGAAGTTACTGTATTGAACTTCTGAAACAAAGTGAAATGGATAAATAAAGATATCATGAAATTCTATAATGATTTTTCTTATACTACTTGATCTGCTGTTAATGATAGTTTATGTGCAAGATCATTGAAAAATGCAGAAATACAAAAACAAAAATATTGGGTGTATATTTTGTTGTATTTTTTGTCTCCACATGGGAGAGGGGCACAAAAATTTACCTTTTTGTCAAGCCTGCTTGTGGATAGCTCGACATTTTGGCAGTTTGGTGTATGTATGTACGTGCATGTGTCTGTCCAGATTGCCTTGTCTGGGCCATAATTTCTCTGTCCATGGAAGGATTTTGAAATACCTTGGCATATTTGTTTTCCTTGATGAGACGGTATGTCACGTGCAAGACCCAATTTCCCAGCTCAAATGTCAAGGTCACAGTGCCAGGTCAAAGGTCCAAAATGTTGATGATAGACCTTGTCCCGGCCATAGCTTCTCCCTGCATGGAAGGATTTTAAAATACCTTGGCACATTACTTCACCCTGATGAGATGGTGTGTTGTGTGCAAGACCCAGATTTCTAGCTCAGAGGTCAAGGTCAAAGTGACAGCTCAAAGGTCCAAAATATGGATGATAGACCTTGTCTGGTCCATTTCTTCTCCATGCATTGAAGAATACTGTGTTACATTTGTTATGCTCCCTGAAAGAGACATATAGGCATGCCTTGTCCTTCCATCATCATCTCCCCACAGTTTCCATTTCACTGTCCCATCCCCATAGGCGGCTTTCCATTGGCGGCTTGACATGCTGCCTATGGGCATTCTAGTTGTATCCGTCTGTGCATTCGTTTTTCCGAAAAGTGTTTGTCGCATGTATCTCCTAAACTATTGAAATAGCATCACAAAACCATTCATGAATGCCATGATGAGTTAATGTGCACTTGGAGTTTTGTTAAATGATTATAATTTTTAAAGTTTGTCCAGACTACATCTCTTTTTAATGCAATTTGAATGAAATGTTACAGGATTGATTGGTACCTCAAGTACTTGCGCATGTTTGATCGGTTTTTCGGTTGAATGATTTTTGGCCGAGTTATAGTCCTTGAATAAAAAAGGCGTTTGCCCGTTAATGATTTTTGTGTCGCCTGCTACACAGTCGCTGCAAAATGGTACAAAGTAGCTACAACATACAGGAATCACCTCTCCGTTGTCTGCCTTTCCGTCCATCACAAAACTTATTTTTAAAGTTTGTCCAGACTACATCCCTTTTACTTTTACTGCTAATTCAATTTGAATGAAATGTTACAGGATTGATCGGTACCTCAATTTACATTTTCAACAAACTGTCCAATCACCCCTCAAAACAACTGCTTAATTGGCTATCATCAGGCGACACATGTGATCACTGATCGCTCATGTTTTCAACAAAGGCACAAGGTGGGAGCACAATTCTGGTTTCATTTTGTTTAATACAATCATTAATGCCTTTATCGTTATCTGTTGTAACAACGCATGATAAAGTTAAAGCCACAAGATGTGCTTGGATTAAAAATTACTAACTGCCCAGGTGTCTGTAAACATCTTGAATACAATAAACTTCTGTTTCATATGTTCAACAACCTGATAATAACATACTGTTATAATTTCAAAACAGTTTTCTATAGGCTTTTATATTTTCATAATACAAACATTTTGTACAGTATAAAATAACAACATGTTCTAGAATTTACTTTTAACAGATAAAGAGAAGTATGTAAAAATCATAATTACACTGTCATTAAGTAAGGGAGCATTTACTAAGTCTTGTAACAAGTTTACTTAAAGGGTAGACGTCATCAGGTATTTGGTTGTTTTAGTTTGATTCTAAAACCAGTCAAAAAGAGTCTGTCTTAATAGCAGAAACCTTTCTGCCACCACCACCTAGGGGCAGAAATTACACAATCTTCTGTCTTATTTTGAAAGGTCTCACAGGCCAGAATATGGTTCTGGGAGCATCCATTTGTTTCGTGTAGCTTCTGTGTAGAGGCACTGCCCTTATGCAGAACATGAAAATACACATGTCTTTGTGTTATCTGTTTCAACTGTCCTTGATAATGAAATTAATTGAAAGTAATACCAAAGTGTTTGATCAGTTTGAATAATACCATGTCAGACTTCAAGTAACATAGCTTTTTTAATTCCCCCTTCAAAGAAGAGGGTCATATCCTTTTGACAGCCGTGGGTTTAAAATACACATATCGCCAGGTGATTGCTGTTATTTCGCAGAATTACGCCCCCACCCCCTTAACCTGACCTTCACAATTCTTCTGTTTCCACTGTACTTATGTTTTGTGTTAACAGTAAATGTTTGATTTCATCAAAATGTCACACGCAGTGGTCACCCTGTGTAAATAGTTGCATGCGAACTATAAAAGGACATTTTTTCATTTTTTCCACTGTCTGTGACACTTGTCTGTCTGTGTGTACTTATGACATTTGGTCTTATGCAAAATAAGTTTCCATCAGTCATGCAAAGAATGGCACTTATGAAAATGTCAATATATGTGATACTAGCCACGATGGCGAATTTTCAACCTTGAAAAATAATGTCCTGGGCCCAGTTTTGTCAGCTTCTGAAAAGTGCACTTTTATACCTATGTAGTGATGTTGAACTAACATGTCATTCATATAATTAAAATAATTGAGCTAAGGTCAATCTTTTTGATACCACCAGCCTTTCAGGATATAACATACATACACTGTGTTAAATGTATGTTTAAAGAATATAATTGTTAGTATAGGTTTAGATGTAGAGTTAATAGAATATAGTTGCTATTAAAGAGTATAATCATTCCAGATGGATCTTGTGTATTATTAACAATTCCTTTTTAAGGATCTAGTTAGTTACAATAGACAGTAGCTAATACAACCTACAATAACCATATTTGCTCAGATGATAGACTGAGTAGACTATCGACAATAACAATAAACAATAACAATAGAAATATTCTCAAAATTAATTTAAAACAGGCCTTTTAATTTTGCAGGAATGTAGAAGAACATATATTATACTCAAATGGCTTATATGTGATCCCAACTTACCTATTGTTTCTAAAATATGCGATATAAAAGCAGCTTGTTATTTTGGGGGTAGAATCAAAACAACAAATCAGATTTCTGGAATATTTAATGTATCATCACTTATTGCCTACATTTCTGTTGTCAATTAACATTCATTATAGGGCTGCGCTCTTTATTCTGATATTTCAGAATTAAACAATATTTATTAAGATTTGAGATCTGATCAATTTCTAGAGTACATGTTATCGGGATTACCAAAAAAGAATAAAGGTCATACTTCGACAACCCATTTTATGTACTTAAAATAATTCATTTTGAGAGGTAGACGGGCTTAAAGTTATAGCCATTCTGTTTTGTAATTTTATCCCTAAAAAAAAACAACATAATTTCTGAAAAAGTTTCTGAACAAATTAATCTGAGACCATCTAAAACCCAAAAGGTTTCACTGTAATAGTTACATGCAAAATTCATACCATATGTAAAAGAAAATGTCAAGAGCTTAAGCATATGATACAAAATTTATTCCAAGCCTGAAAAGCAAATGTTACTTTCTTATGCCATTCTGACTTGATATTAATTTTATATTGCTGTAGCCAGCCCGGCTAGCTCAGGATTGTCAACCTCGATGATCCAGGTTCGATCCCCATCAGGACTGGCAAATTTCTCTTTGATAACTGATCTCAGACAATGCATCTATAAGTCATTTGTCCCTCACCTCTGAAGCAAGTGAGGAAGTAGTCAGTCACTTGTGGAGAAATTGGTTAGTAAACTTGCTGGAAACCCAGGAACACTGGTTAGGTGGACTGACTGTAGGGTTATGTCAACAGCTGTTAAAACTGGCATTAAACCCCAATAAAACCAAACCAAACCAACTGTATTGCTGTACCAACAATAAGTCTAACAATCAAAGCATACTTACCAGAACCATGATATGAGCCATCCCCCAAGAAATGAACCTAAGATGGAAACCCCTTGACCTATTAAGCCTGTCCAGAACCCTACTGATAAAGATGAAATCCTATGATCAACCAAGAACAGGGGTACATGTACATGTTATCGGGATTACCAAAAAAGAATAAAGGTCATACTTCGACAACCCATTTTATGTACTTAAAATAATTCATTTTGAGAGGTAGATGGGCTTAAAGTTATAGCCATTCTGTTTTGTAAATAACTCTTCAACAAACATATATCTTCACAATTTATGTTGCTTACAATGTGTTCCGGTTATGGTTATGTTCTCATCAGACAAGGGCTATCAAGAGCTGGCATAGGGCAAAAACAAAATATTTGCAGGGATGTTAGTCTTGTGGGAAGCCCCAGAACAGGTTTTCTTTCACTTTAAAGAAAAATTTAGTGTCTTAAAGAGAGGAATAGCTTTTATGTGGCCCAAATTTTTAATGATATAAGTTTTTCTTTAATTAATATGAAGAAATTATTACAACTTGCTGTCATATTAATGAATCTAAATGTCTAACAGTTTCTTGGTTATTTATATCACAGTAGCAGAGAAAATAATGTCAGATGAAATCAGCTGCTCAGCTTATACTTAGATTGTTTCCAAGAAAATAAAAAAATACATTTCTAATGGAATTTCAAAGTAATCGGGCACGAAGGGATTCTCTTGCATGAAGCTCTACCAAGATTTTTCGAATGGATTTTCCATTGCATTTCTGGGTCAAAGGAGCTAAAATAGATTTTAAAAAATGGATCTTATAAAACTCTTCTTCTCCGAAACCTCTAGGCCTGGAGCTTAGATATTTAGTATGAAGCATCAACTTGTAGACCTCTACCAAATCTGTTCAAATTATGACCCTGAGGTTAAAACTGACCCCACCCCAGGGGTCAGTTGATTGTACATAGATTTATATAGGGGAAACTTAAAAAAACTTCTTGTCAGAAACCACAAGAAGGCCTAGAGTTAAGATATTTGATGTACAGCATTGTCTAGTAGACCTCTACGAAGTCCGTTCAAGTCATGGCCTCTGTGTCAAAAAGGCCCTGCCAAAGGGGTCACATGTTTTACATAGTTATTTCGGAAAAAACTATTAAAATCTTGTTGTCAGAAACTGCAAGAATGAGAGTTTAAATATTTGGTGTGTAGCATTGTGTAGTGAACATCTACTAAGCTTTATACAAATCATAGCCACTGGGTCAAAATAGGCCCTTCCCCAGGGGTCACTTGTTTACATAGAGTTATATAAGAAAACGAATAAAAAAATCATCACACCAGAAACCAAAAGGCATAGAGCTTAGATATTTTGTATGTAGCATTGTCTAGATGACTTCTACAAGTTTGTTCAAATCATGACCCCTGGGTCTAAAATGGTCCTGCCCCAGTGGTCACATATTTTACATAAAGATATTTAGGAAAAAATCTTCTTGTCTGAAACCACAAGGCCTAGGGTTTTAAATATGTCATGAAGCATTGCCTAGTGGAACTCTACACAGTTTGTTTATATTATATCCCTGGGGTCACTTTTGGCCTCGCATGAGGGGTCAAAAATTTTTGTATAGGAATACAGAAGAAAATCTTTAAAAATCTTCTTGTCTGAAACCACAAGGCCTAGAATTCTAAAATTTTGCATGAAGCATTGTATAGTGGACCTTTATTGAACCTTTTCAAATCATTAGATAAGGTTAAAGGTCACCGTGGCTAAAAATAGATTTATCTACTTTACCTCATAAAGCCTTAATTTATAGACCAATATCTTTAATATCTACCCATGGATGGGGTTTGAGGTCACTTGGTCAAGGTCATCACCATAGCTTATAATAGGTATTTCTACTTTCTGTCATGGAGCCTTTATTTATTGACTGATATTTTACATTACTGGTTTGTAGGAACCTACATATCTTTATAAAGAAAATGATATACTGCTGTTTATGCTAGCTTAACAGCAAACACACAGCCAAAGCACTCAGTTGAGTGATCCAGGGCCATCATGGCCCTCTTGTTGTGTTTGCACCTGCTGCAAAAAAATCTTGTTAACAGACAACAGATAGAAAGTCCTGTAAGAGCAAATTAATATGTTTATCATTAAAAAAAGTCTTTTTGGATTACATTTATTGATTTCTTTAATTAATTTTGGACAAATCTACTTAAATATCTGCATTTGGATTTAAGTTAAACAGATATAGACTTACAGCATCTTGTTAAAGTACGAATGTAGTAGACTTTTTGTTGGTCTAATATACGCATGCAAAACTGTTTAAAAGACAGACAAGAGATTAGTGTTGTTAGATATAAACTTCCTGCTCACTGAGCCATTGGCAAAGGTTAACCATGTTAGATATAAACTTCCTGCTCACTGAGCCATTGGCAAAGGTTAACCATGTTAGATATAAACTTCCTGCTCACTGAGCCATTGGCAAAGGTTAACCATGTTAGATATAAACTTCCTGCTCACTGAGCCATTGGCAAAGGTTAACCATGTTAGATATAAACTTCCTGCTCACTGAGCCATTGGCAAAGGTTAACCATGTTAGATATAAACTTCCTGCTCACTGAGCCATTGGTAAAGGTTAACCATGTTAGATATAAACTTCCTGCTCACTGAGCCATTGACAAAGGTTAACCATGTTGACCCTTGATCACTCTCTCTGTACAGTCTTATTTAAAACATTAACGAAAACATATCTAGAGAGCTAAAAATGTAAAAAAAACAAGACAAAATATTTAACTGTGTTCATCATTATGACAACAATTATTCATTCAGAAATGGATACTCAATCAATTCCATACTTAAGTGGTTAGTTTGTAAAATCAGTTGGTTGTTCAAGTGGGTTGGACTGTGTCAATGATATGATTATTTGATAAATCAAATGTGCAAACATGATTGCATAGCATTTTTTCTGTTTGATACATGATATAATTAAACATCCCTTGAAGTTTTGGTTATCTATATATGAAATCATGTGTAAATAAAAATTTTGGGAAGGAGAAATCTGCATTGTTTTGTCAGTTTTCTGTATTTTGTTTGATCTATTAGATTTCTGATACACTAAACACTTTGATACAATCAGACATTCCTACATACAGCCTATTATTTTTTTGCAGTATGCAATACCTTGTGGGCTATACAGTACATCACATTTATCCAGAATAATCTTTCCTTTGATGAGACCAGATGATAATTGATGAACATTGTCTGAAAAATCTCTACACACATATTCTGTCCCTGCATCATCCACAGTCAGTTGACATGGTCTCCATAGATTATCATCCCTATATATGGCCTTGACATCACCATCTAGTGTCATACTTATCACAGTTTTACTGCCACAGTTAGACACATAAATGATTGTATTGTCAGGACTGAGAGTCAGGAATTTAGGACAGTTAAACAGACACTTGCCATTGCTATCTTTGTCAAAACATTTTAGTACTTTACCAGACATATTCAGTATCTGTATCTTCCCAGGGTTAGTAGAATAAGACACTATAAGATTGTTATTACAGTAGGCAATACCATAGCATCAGATACCAACTGGTATAACATCAGTACTGATAACAGTCATGGTATCAGAGAATGTTATCAACCTGACAATGCCTTCATCAGGAAATGTAACAGATACTTTATTGTCACAAACTTCAGTGATGCACCAGGGTAAAGAAGGCATGTTTATTACATCATAATTATGATTCAGTGTTGATGTGCAGGTTTTTAAATATTTTCAGATTTTTTTTCAAAATAGTTTGTCCCTACTAGTTTGTTTTCAGAAAGTAGACATAAACTAGTGATTGAGCTGACAGACTGCTTTAAGACAATATCTTTAAACAATTTAGCAGTTTTTAATTCAAATGGCTCACATTCCTTGAAAGAGAAAAATGTTGTTTGAGATTTTAGATTTTTAGTGGATACTTTTTTGTGAAGTGGCTCAATTTTGTAATATTGTATATCCTTATTTTGCAAGTCAAGTATTTCTTTTTCCAGTTTTTCCAAAGGTTGATGTAAGTCTTTCATTTTAATAAATAATCTACATTTTTCACCTGATGCTTTTGTTTGTGTAAGATCACCTGATAATTGTTTTAAGTCACTGGTCACATACAAAGTCTTTTCCTCAAGTGCTTCCAAATATCCCCTTTGAACTTCCACTCTTTTCACAACATCTTTCTCAGAATGTGCTAAATTCTTTACTAATGTCTTCTGGTTGTCTTCTAATGATTTAATTAACCTTTCCCTTTTAAATTTCAGTTTTTCTATAATTTCTTCCATTTCCTCATCATATTCATCAGTTACTTCTTTCTGATGTTGATTGTATGCATTTATAATTTGCTTTTTATGCTCCTTAATGGTTGCTTTTGCTTTTTCTTCCATAGTAAAAGATATATTGGCTTTTGCCTCTAATTTATTTTTAACCTTTTCTATGTCATTGGAAAGTGTGTCTAGATTGCCTTGAAGTTCTATAAATTCTTTACTTTGTTCAACATCCTTAGCTAAGGACGGCAAATGCTGTATTTTGCTGCATTTTTTGTGGTCACTATTTATAATCTCCAGACAAGCTAAATTTTCACATTCAAAACAATAAAATTTTATCAGTTCCTTTGAATGATTGGTGCACTTGACCAAACAGAAATCTTGGGGCATGTCATCCTGATCTTGAAGTGAATGGTTTCTGAAGTGCCGCTTATGGTAATTAATACACATTGCACACTTGTATTCAGCACAGTCCACACAAAACCCACTAGCAGGAACATACTTATTGTCATGTTTGTCACATTCTTCACAGTACATTTCTTGTACTTGATCAGATCCGTGTCCCACTGATGTGTCTAATTGTGTTTCAGTATTGTCAGCAGAGTGTTTTGACTCCTCCATAATGTCAAGTTTTCCTTTCGATTCATTTGAAGAAATTTGATTACATGTCGTTGTCAGTATTCAAACTTAAAATGGTATATATTGCCTGAAAAGAGCACACTTGTTATTAAAACAGCATGATATTTTATTAAAAATTTATATCCAGCTTTAATGAATTAATATTTATCTGATAAGATTTCATAACAAAATACACCAGTCTTCATAAGATAGATACTTTATACTCTAACTTTGGTCATATGATATCTGAACATAACCTGCAGTATATACCTGCTTATAAGCCGAATCTCTTGTAAGGCGACCCCCTTCAGTCAGTAAAAAGTCATGAGTTTTTGCCAACACCCGCATGTAAGATGAGGTGAACAAATGAAAATGGTCAAGGGTCAACTTTCATCCACATCCATACTTTAATCCACATTATCTTCTGTAAATGTAGGGTAAGTTATTACCTTTGTGAATTATCTGCCATGGACAGAGTGAATGTGAGACAGCATTTGCTGAGTGTTTTTTTTTCTTTCTCAAATTAATTATAATACAAACAAGTTGAAGTTTCATGATCAGTAATGACTTTACTGTTACTGTAAAGTATGTCTCTCAAAATTTTTGGGACAGGTATTGTTTTTGCCTTCGATGTCCGTCTGTCCGTCCGTCTGTCTATCCGTCATCATTAAGCTTGTCTGGCTTTCTTAGCTCAAACTGCTGGTGAGATTTCGACGAAACTTCACAGGAGTGTTCAGTGCCAACCCTTATTGTGCATATTGGCGGCACGTAGCACTTCGCTGCGCAAATTGGCCGCCAGAGCTAAAAATAGAAAAACCGTTTCCGGCTTTCATAGGTCAAACTGCCGGCGAGATTTTGAAGAAACTTCAAAGGGGTGATAAGTACCAACCCTAGTTGTGCATATCGCCAGAACGTTTCACTTCGCTGCACAAAATGGCCACCAGAGCTACAAATAAAAAAAACCATGTCCGGCTTTCACAGGTCAATTTCCTGGCGGGATTTCGACGAAACTTCACAGGAGTGATCAGTACCAATCGATGTTCTGCATATGGCCGAACGTTTCACTTCACTGCACAAAATGGCCGCCAAACCTTGCAGTTGTACAATCTGGAACTGTGCCAACTTATTACAGCTATCATGCAATTACATATGCAAACATTCGGATCAACAACAACACAGAGCTTCTATGAACAATTGATTGATCAAATTCCATCTGTGTTTGATAGCTTAAACTACTTCTGATGTTCAACACCATTTGTCACTAGGGTATTTATATCGTTACTTTCTGATTGTAAAAACATGAAGTATTTCCTCATTCCCACATCAACTTCACCTTCATCTATTAAATCTGTTAAAACCAACTGAAACTTATGTTTTGACTTTCACCCTGCATACCAAAAAACAAAAAACAAAACAAAACAAAAAAACAAACAAACAAAAAAAAAAAAAAAAAAAAAAAAAAAAAAAAAAAAAAAAAAAAAAAACATTCTGCTGTTCCATCCTTAGAGAACATAGATAGGAGACATATATTTTTGTGAGAAAATCCCTTCTAGTTATAGTTGCTATTTTGTTCATTTCAGGTACTACAGTTTTAACCCTTTACTACATACATACACATGTTGCCTCGTCGGTCAGTTACTCCATAGATACACATTTTAATGTCTATATACATTTGTAAAGTTTACACATTAACAAACAGTAACTGAAAAAATAATGTGAATATTTTTCCATTTTTGTGCCCCCATTAGGAGGGCACTTAGATTTGCTCCTGTTTATCTGCCTGTCCATCAATCCATCCCTTTTCTCGTTGCAATGTTCCACTGCCACAAATGTTTTTATACGTCCGTTAAAGACTAGAGAAAACATTTTGTTATATTTGAAATGAAAAATGTAATCTGATGATAGTTCTGCAGTTATTTGTAAGCTTCAGACCAAACACCATTAGGTAGTTGTGATAAAAGCCTTTTATATTCAATTTAAAACTGAAACTGGGCAACTCTAATTAGGAAATAGATTTTAAGCTTGAGTGATTTATTGACATATATAACACGGTGTCGAGTTCAGATGCGTAGTAATTTAATCACGAAGGCCCTAGGCCTGAGTGATTAAAACATTATGCATCTGAATAAGATATCATGCTTTGTTTGAAAGTAGATCACCAAAACTGTAAAAATCTTTTTCCAGTCTAATATATCTATGGCTATAAGGAACACAATTATGTGCAGTACTTATCTTGTCATTTTGAGGGCTATTACTTGTTCCTATCAGGTAGCCTAATTTATCTGGCATTGACAATTAGACCCTTTTTAAAGACATTGTTTTTATTATCGACAAACCGTTATGTACAACTTGGAAAAAGACTTTGCCTATCAAAAAAATTTCTCTAAGTCTCTTAGACAAGTCTGATTAGTTGGACTACCCTATCAAGCTATTTAATTTACCCCGCAATTAGTTTCCCACGCGAAAATGAAAACAACCAGGTTATATTAATTTATCAGTTAATAATATACATTTCAACAAATAACTATGATTTTATCATAGATGAACGTAGTTTGCATTGATGTCAGCAGTGACGTCAGCGGGCATGAGTGTGCTTGTATTCAGCGTGACATTATGTATTTGATATATCGCTCAGTTCCTTCTTTGTTTATTGTCGGCCAATTGCGGATAGTGTAAGAAATGGCAATAAAGTTACAAGAGTATGTTATGGCCCCTTTTCATCTTAATTTTTACTACAAAAAATCATTTACAGATGATAACTGTTTAAGTTGGATTGAAATAATTTTGCGTACACAGATGTAACATCATTTAATACAGGTGGAGTTCAAATTTGGGTTCAGACCTCTAATTTTTCACATAATTATGGTTCCTTTTCATCTTAATTTTGCACAATAAATAAGTTGTCAAGATAATCATATAAGGTGTCAGTGAATTGAATTTATTTTCGGTACAGAGATGGAACAACATTAAGTACAGTTCGAGTCTGAATTTGGTTTCAGACCACTAAATAATTACATAGTTATTTTCATCTGTTATTTTGCAAAGAGATGGTTTCCAGAAGATAACTCTTTAAGGAATCAGTGGATTGTAATTGTATTCTGTACTCAAATGTAACATGATTAAATGCAGGTTAATTTCAAATTTGAACACAGACCACTAAATGTTTACATAGTTTAGGTTTCTTTTCATTTACCAGTTTCAAACTTCTTTTGATTTTACTTGATACAATTATCTGTACAAAGTTTTCCTTCTTTTCACTAGAGATAATTTCTTTTTACATGATTCTTTTTGCAACAAAAGTAATTCCCTTTTCCATCAAGGACATCAGGGGGGGTATTAATCGCTTTCAGACATAGCATTTTAGAAAATTTTAAGAATTGATTTATATAACCAAACGGTAACTATTTTTCAGCCTTCAGTGCTTTCTATTCACTTCAAACGGAAGAATTTACTCCTTGCTGCAGGACCTATGAAAGTCAGGACAAGAGAAAAAGAATAGACTGGTTCTATTGAAAGTCAAATATGGAGTTCAAAGCTCTGACTTATATGAGATCTGGATCCAGAACCTGGGTTAGATGGGGGCTCACTTTATTGTGTTAATTCGATTTAATATTATGGTGACATTTTCAGCATGAAAATGGACACTAAAAACAGTAATTCTAAGTCAACCTTGGGCAGGGGGCTTGTGTTTCCAATATCCCCCACTTCTGATCTAGGCCTTTATAATTTTATCTCTGGCTTAAACCATGGAGCATGAAAGTGATGTGCAAATTGCACAAAAGGCAGCAATTGATTTTTTAAGGCAAAATGAAATAATTCTTATGTACTGTTTGAAATGGTGTTAAGTATGCAGTAATCTCATGTATCAGGTTAGGTACGTGTCTTATATTTATAAGATTACTTCATACTGAAATAATATGTACAACGATGGATTATAGAGAATAAGAAAAAGCATGTACATGTGTGTCAAGTTTGTTGGAAGATGTGCGCAGAAAGGTGGTACAAAGTTTGAATGTTTGTTTGTTTGGTTTTTATTTTTTCGTTTGTTTTTTTTTTATTGTTGGAGTCAACTATATTAAAGTTTACTAAAGCTTCCATGGACAACCAATGGTGTTACTCCTTTGAAAATCATAACATGTATCAACAAAAACACCATGTTCCCTTTTCTCCCTATAGCTAAATTTTTTTCTCCAGGTTTTCTGGTATTAAAGATTTCATTGGAAGTATTGAACTTCTGAAACAAAAGGGAAATGGTTGGTAGAAAAAGATATCATGAAATTATATAATGATTTTTCTAATACTGTTTGATCTGCTGTAAATGGAAGTTTATATGCAAGATCATTGAAAAATGCAGAAATACAAAAACAAAAATATTGGGTGTATATTTTGTTGTATTTTTTGTCTCCACGTGGGAGAGAAGCACAAAAATTTTCCTTTATGTCAAGCCCGCTTGCGGATAGCTCGACATAGCGGTCACATTTGGTACCGCAGTTCGGTGCATGTACGTATGTGCATGCGTCCGTACATTATGCCTTGTCAGAGCCAAAATGTCTCTGTGCGTAGAAGGATTTTGAAATACCTTGGCATATTTGTTTTCCTTGATGAGACGGTATGTAGCGTGCAAGACCAAAGTTCCCAGCTCAAAGGTCAAGGTCACAGTGCTAGGTCAAAAGTCCAAAATGTAGATGGTAGACCTTGTCCGGGCCATAACTTCTGAGCCCTGCATGGAAGGATTTTAAAATACCTTGGCACATTTGTTCACCTTGATGAGATAGTGTTTCTCGTGCAAGACCCTGATTCCTAGCTCAGAGGTCAAGGTCACAGTGCCAGCTCAAAGGTCCAAAATGTTGATGATAGACCTTGTTCGGGCCATTACTAGGTTCCTTGCATGAACCTCTATCCATGGGTAGGGCTTGAGGTCAGTGGGTCAAGGTCGTCACCATAGCTTATAATAGATATTTCTACTTTTTGTGATAAAGCCTGTATTTATTGACTTATATTTTACATAATTGGTTTGTAGGCACCTACATGTCTTCAATTACAAAATGAAATACTGCCTCTTATGTTAGCTTAACAGCAAACCCACAGCCAAAGTACTCAGGTGAGCGATCCAGGGCCATCATGGCTCTCTTGTTGTGTTTGCACCTACAGCAAAACCAAATTGTTAGCAGACAACAGGTAGAAAATCCTGTAAGAGCAAATTAATATGTTTGTCATTAAAGAAGTCTTTTTTGGATTACAATTATTGATTTTGTAAATTAATTTTGGACAAATCTACTTATATCTCTGCATTTGGATTCCAGTTAAACAGATACAGACATGCAGTTTCTTGCTCAAGTACGAATGTAGTAGACCTTTTGTTGGTCTCAGAGCTTGTTGAAATAATATTTTAATTAATAGACTAAAACATACTCAAAAGCATGGTCTTCAGAACCTTTACAAGCTGAAAACATTACAATCTGTCGGTACTTAATTTTTCTCACTAACTAGACAGAAAAATCCGAAAATGTTACTAAAAATAGCCGTGGTTGAAAATCTTATCTTACATGGGCATGTCTCGAATGGCTTTAGAATGCGAACTACTTTTTGTATTATTTCAGTTAATTTCGAGCGTTGACATTTTAAATTTATCTGTGTTTAGACTTTAAATCACATGTTCTCTGATTAATTAGCATTTAAATCACTTTAATCCATCAACTTTACTCATTCCTGATGTTAAAACCTACGTAATACGTTTATTTTAATCATTTTTACTTGAATCGCTGAAACGTGTCTCCGCCAAGTTGAATATTGTGTATTGGAAATTTGGTTATGCGGTTCACAGGCGTGAATACGCACAAAAAGATAGTTCCAAATATTTTTTTGCGTTTGTTAGTATTAAATTTAAGCAATGGTGGAGAGGTTACAGAAAGCAAAAGTAGGTATTTTTATATCCGCTGACATCCATCAATATATTCATTGTCTTCTGAAAGAACCAGGCATAAATATACCAGCAAAGAAGGGTGATGATGGAGGCGGAAAGGGCGAGGATAAACCAAAGGTACTGCTGTAATGAAATATATTTGTTGTTTTAGTATTTCTTACCAACTGTCTTCAGTAGACACAGAAATAAAATGCTTAAAATGGCATACAGTACTTATACAGATAATACACAGTACAGGACTAGCATTAAAATGTATAAGCCAATAAAATATACCAATACATGTTAGTTCTCATGATAACACAAAAGAGGGTATCAATCCTCTCGTGTCCACTGTGGTATTCTCATAATGGAATCTGATTTCTAAAATTGACCTGTCCATTGTTAGAAGTTTATGTAGAAAGTCCTACATATCTAGGCTAATAAAATGACTGTATCTGAATCTGATGTTGCCACAGCTGGACTGTGATGTTTTATAAACATTGCACCAGGTCACTTTTGACCTCTTAATCAAAATTGTTTACATTTCAGAACATTATCAGTACATGTAATACTACCAATTTTTTAAACACTGTCTGTGCAAACATATCATGAACAAACCACGCAGGTAAATAACATTAAATCATGGAAACATTGATCTAATCAAACAAAGTCAATAAACATGTGTCATTTAAAAGAAGTGTTTATCAGCAACCAAGATATTATACATATTAAAATGTCCGCGTACCATATATTTTTTATATTATCTTGTAACGTTTAACCTTTCTATCACTGTTAGCTTGAGAAGAACTTATGAACAATTTAAGTCTGTTTTAGTCCCCAGTTGTGGTCCAAAGCTGTGTCCTAAAACCTGTTGGAACAAGGCCAGGACTGCAAAGATAAATAGATCTATTTAAGAAATGAATGGTGTATGCAAATTGTAATGCTCATACTTAAATCGTAATACTCATAAATTAACTTTCCTAGGAGATTCATTTTTTCAAGATAAGCAACTATTATCAGAACGAAAAAAAGAAGCAGGAAGTAAGTTTAATTCATTTAGAGTGACTTCTCTTAGATGTAATAAGATATTTAATATTTTATGGAATATTGGAAGTGTACCTGTTTAACAACAAATTAAACTCGTATCACAAAAAATAATCATGATGGTAAAACATGTATGAAACACACAATAGAAGATGTTGATTAAACACACTACTAGCATGCTTAATTATTACGATAATGAGTTGCACTATATGTCAGCAAACTGTTTACACTTGCACACACTAACCAAACAATGCCTTGCTGGAGTCATTACGTGACATAAACCTATTCTCAATGTCCATAAGGATCATGTCATCTGTATCAGATCGGTAGATATACAGGTATAACGTCATGAGATGGATTAGGAGTTCCTTAGTCATGGCTGTATTCAGGGATCGATCTCTCATTTGTAGCGTTCTACTTCTACTTAATACTCCCGAGCAATCAATACTGACTATAACTTGGAGGCGCTTTTCAGAAAAACTGTGTTAAAAAGTATTAGGTGCACTGTTAAAAGTTTAAAAGATAAAAAAGTTCACAGAGTAAGAGTGCATGATTAAAATCAATAAGGGCGGGACAAGATGGCGAAGGTCACCAGCCTATCCTTAAAGATATCTAGGCTGGGACTGGATTTGACCTGGTTTGGTAAGCTATTCCAATACCTTAAAGTTCTGGGAAAGTAGGAGGTGAGGTGATACTGGGTACGAGACTGGGGGATCAGGAAGATCAAGTTTCTAGTTGGACTAAGGTGACTATGGTCGACATAAACAAGGTTGTACTGGATCTTATAGAGAAAAAGTAGGGAGGACTGGAGTCATTTAAGTTTATTTAACATATTTGTTACACTACTTTGAAAAACAATCATTACAAACATATCTAGCCGCAGCTCTTTGTACACTTTCAATTTTGTAGGTAAGATTTTTCTGCCAAGGGTGCCATATTATTGAACAATATTCTAGTTGAGGTCTGACATAGGTGGTATAGGCTTGAGTTTTGATTTGCCTATTTTGAGTTTTGATGTTTCTCTGGATAAATCTTAGGGAATTATTTGCCTTGGAGGTAATGTTATTAATATGATTGGCCCAGTTCAAGTCTTTAGAGATGGTAACTCCAAGGTACTTGGCAGATTCAGTTGATTTGAGAGTGTTATTGTGTAGAGTGTATGGGAAGATGATGGGGTTCTTTTTACGGGTGATCCTTAGCACCTCACATTTGTCCGGATTGAACTCCATGGCCCAGTCCCGTTCCAAGTTTTCTAGTTTATGTAGGTCATCTTGCAGTCTGTCTGCGTCTGTCTGTCACTAGATTGTCAGGTAAACTATAGTGTCATCCGCAAATAACCTTGTTTTACTTTTGACTGATTCTGGCAAGTCATTGATATATGCCAGAAATAAACAGGGACCAATAACGGAACCCTGGGGAAAACCGGATATCACTGGTAGTTGATCGGAAGTTTGACCTTCAACTGCAACCCTTTGGCTGTGGTTGCTGAGAAATGACCTGATCAAGGTGGATACTTGTTGATTTACTCCTAAAGTTTTTAATTTATGGACTAGCTTGTGATGGTCGACTTTGTCGAAGGCCTTTGAGAAATCCATCACAATAACGTCCGTCTGTTGTCCATAGTCCAGATTGTCAAGGATTTCTTCGGAATAACAAGAGCTAGCCGCACACTTGGGTATGTCTGGTATCCTGCTTGTTTAAAGCTTCTCATTCAGGTCATCGCTTTGTCAAGGGCTTCAAAGTACAACTGACATTACACATCTTCAGGAGTTGCTTGGTATTCCGAAGCAGCAGAGCCCGTTTCATAGCGATATTTTCATCTTCTTGGTATCACAGATACACAGACATAAAGGCCTTTGAGAGTGTTGAGGGTGTAGGATCCAGTCTGCTGACCTTCCGATGCTGATATATTGTTGTGTTTCAGGACGTGGCTCTAGTTGCTTGTGTGTCGTAGTATGAGATGACCGAAATGAATACCTAACAGGAACTCGAAGTTTAACAACTCCGTAAGTACGATTTTTTTCTGGTCTCCTCCCAACATTTTTCCCATAGTGTTTAAAGCACGATGTAATTGTTCAGAACATTCCCTAGACTGCATACACGGACTGTCCAGCATATAAGGCATAGTACTACGAAGCCAGTTGTATCTGGGTTCATTTCAGATAATAATAATAATAATGATTATAAAAGTATAACGATTAAATTAATCAGCTCATCTTACTTCACAAACACAGCTTCTTCAAAACAAATACAGGCTGGTTTATCATGCTGAATACGCGTCTTAAAGGGATATACAGGCAAAAGTTTTATGCTTTCGTTCTCATTTCTTCTATCATTATATATACTATAAATGTTATCGAAAAAAATGCAATGATCAGTCCCAGTAACAAAGATTTCCTCTTTTTAAATGAAAATCCGGTTGGTTTCCTAACTTGAGCCTGGTGGTTCTAGATAGAAAATTTAGATTTCGCGCTAAATTCCGCAGTGAATGATTGGACGGTTGAAGTACCTGTCACGTGATCTACGTCAAAAAGCAACCCAAGAGAAACGACGATTATAATAATAATATCTTTTAATTTTTGGGGCATTCATTTGCCTATGTATCCCTTTAAAATCGTACTCGTAATGAAGCTGTTTGAACGTATACCATGCTGGTTTGAAAGGATTTTCGGGATTTCGGGATTTTGTCTTCCCAAACGAGCTTTTATGGAATTAATGTTTTGGGTTGATGTGATTTTTTTGTTAATAATAGAAGTTTGATGCACCTCATAATAGAGTAACCATTATCGCTCAGACCTTTGAACGTTATTATCCTAATTAAAAGTTGATTAAAAAAACGTAGTATTTATACCTATATTTATTAATACAACCACCTCAACAATGCCATTAATCGCTGTATCACCCTATGGCATGCTTAAGCACGCACTCATCCCCCTAAGATGACCCTCCAACGGATTATTTGTTAAAGATCCATTATGACCGTTGTCGCATACCTAATAGTAGTTTTATTAAATGGTTTTACCCTAAAAAAATGCATGAAAAAAGGACCTACAAAATGGCGATTCGCCGAAATTTTGGGCCGGCAACTGTTGTCCCTGCCACCCTATTGGCAAGGCTTCTGAACTGGCAGTTGTTTTTCCCCGTTTGAGCTTAGCAAGTTCTTAAACATTTTATTGTAAAATATTAAGTTATGAAGTTAGCGTTGCAACTATTTAACGAACTAGATATAATATGACAATATCTCAAAATGTTAGTTTTCTTGTATATTTGTATTTCCTAAAAAGAAATACCATACCGGACTGCAATTTAGATTTCTACCACTGTAAAATACATAAAAGGCATGGCATGTCATTATCAAATACTGGATATTTTGAACTTTTTTTTGATCCCATGGGTGTCAAAAGCACACTGTGGATCATTATGGAAATAAATAAGAGCCACCGCAAAAGGGGACCACGCTCGACTTTTTCCTATTTCCAAAGGCAAACACATCAGAGGAAGCAAACTGTGGTGAAGGGTTTTCAAAGGCAACATCATTTGGAAATATTATTATCAAATCCATCTATAAAAAACAAAGGCATGGCCAATTTCAGCAATATTCAATGATTTGATCTTGAAAGTTAATGTCAAATAAAGGTCAATATCAAGTTCAGTTTAACCTTCTTAGAGGTATTGTCTAATAGGAAGGTATGTCCAAGTATGAAAACCATTAATAACAAAGATATAGCGAATTGTAGCAATGTCAAGGTCATTTAAAGGTCAATATAATACTTGAATATTCAACATGTTCGTTTTATTCTCAGTGTTGTCTTGTCCCAGAATGAATCAAATTCGTCCATAGATAATAAACTTTTGGCTATTTTAGCAAAATTCAATAATTTGACCTTTACGGTCAAGGTCATTTCAGGTCAATTTGTCAGTTTTGTCATAACTGCTGTCTTGTCCATGTATGAATAATATCCAATCAAAATATTTTAAAATCATTGCCAATTTAAGTAAAGTTCAGTAATTTGATCGTGATTGTCAATGTCATATAAAGGTCAATGTCATTGTTGAAACAATAAATATGACGGAGTTGTCATTATACATGTTTTTTTAAAGAATGAATAAAACCATGAACATATGAAAATGTTCTGATAATTTAAGCAAATTTTAATAATTTGACATTGAAAGTCATGGTTAATTTAAAGTCAATGTCACACATGAATATTCAACGTGTCAGTTTTGTTGTAAATGTTGTTTTGTGCAAGTATAAATCAAATCCATAAAAAATGACAAAGTAGATACAATTTCAGCAAAATTCAACAATTTAACCTTGATGGTCAGGGCCATTTAAAGGTCAAGGTCAAACGTCGCTTTTTAGTCCAAGTATGAATCAACTCCAACTATAAATAACAAAGTTATGGAAAATCATAGAAAAATTCAATTATTTGTTCTAGACGGTCAAGGTCATCTTTAGGTCAAGGTCAAAGTTAAATCAATCAAAATGTCGGAATTGTCAGAAGTGTTGTTTTGTGTAAGTTTAAATCAAATCCATATATGAATAAGAAAGTTATGATAATTTCAGCAAAATTCAATAATTTGACCTTGACTGTCAAGGTTATTTTAAGGTCAGTGTCACACTTGAATTATTCAACATGTCAGTTTTGTTGGAAATAAAAAGTATGAAGTATGAATCAAATCGATAAATAAACGACAAAGTTATTAGAATTTAAGCAAAATTTAACAATTTGACCTTGATGGTCAAGGGCTTTAAATGTCAAAGTCATACTTGGATTTTTCATCATGTCTGTTTTGTAATAATTGTTGTTTTATACAAGTATGAATCAAATCCAACTACAAATAACAAAGTTATGGCGAGTTTTAGCAAAATTAAACAAGAAATCAGTAGAACCAATGGATGCTTCCCGAATAAATGCCAATTCCAAAAGGGCTATTGTTTAATATGTATTTTTTTAAAGTATGAAAAATAACAAAGGGCAATAACTCCTAAATTATGCAAAATAGAGTTACGGTTCTTGCACGCTGCACTTCTCTTTATAGAGATTTATCTACCAATAAAGTTTCATGTTGTAATCTCTTATACTTTGTGAGATATGCCCCGGACAAAAAATAAGCATGAGAAATTTCAAAGGGCAATAACTAAACAAATAATAAAGCAAGAGTTATGGTTCTTTTGCACTGCACTGCTCCTTAATGAGATCTAACTACCTTGTTGTGAAGTTTTGTCTTGATATCTCTCATAGTTTTAGGAAGATATGACAAGTTTTGCAACAACACAGTATTTTGAAATGAAACATAATTTTACAAGTAAGTATACGAATAAACAAGACTTGAAATAACTAACATACCAATAGTAAAGAAAATGGTTACCATGGGAACCAAGTTGAAGTAGATGACTTATCGAAAACCAAAATGACAAGCTTTTTCATAAGCTTGCGACAAGCTTGTTACAAGCTTGCAAATAAATCTTGCAGAAACCATAGAATTGGAACCTGTCTGCAAGCTTGAGGATAGCTTGCGATTAATCTTTTAAAATGCATGCTTTTGAATTGAATAGCTTGCAGCATGCTCATTGCAAGCTTACATTCTTTATTGGCTGGAAAACAGGTAACATTTTAATTTTCTCTTCAAGCTTAAACTTAATTTATTAATGACATTAAATGCACAAAGGACAACAGACATCAGGAGATCACAAAGTCTAACCCCTGAGCACTTTTTGCCAAGGTGATCATTAAGTTTTAACTGATTAAGTAAAATAATTAATAAATTGTTACATCAAAGGAATTTATTCATTAATTTTACTCACAAAAACAAAACAAAAAATGGTTTCATGCGTTTAGGTATTTGTTTCAAAATGTCATCTGAAACTTTACATTGCTAAACATTATTTATATACTCTTGACACAAATACAAAAAAATAACAAATGTTTAACATCTTGTTTGGAAAAAAATTTGACAATTTAAGTTAAACTTTTGCATCAGTTATATACAACAACAACAACAAGTATTTTGAAGTATCAGTTGAAGAAGATTTCTTAGTTAAAAATTGAAAGAAAACCACAATTTACTAGACAAAAAGAAGAAAAGAGAATGCGAATAGAAAAACAGTTTGCTCCTTGAGGGCAACCGACACCCCACGCAAATCAACGTTTCAGTGACCTTCTGGCCGTAGCGCATTTACTATTAATTATGTCATTAAAAGCAGGATCCGACAAACATGGTTCCCCATTGTCTTTCTTGAAACTATTCTAAACAAACTGTTTTCTAGCCTGAACAGTTACACCAGGCAAAGGTTATGTCTGTACAGATGCATTGTGGGCCTTTCTAGACCCTTTTGCACTAGACTGTGCCAGCTGTTCCCTGATGAATAAAACATCTAGCAAGGCAATAGTCATTTTAGCTCGCCTGGCACAAAGTGCCAGAGTAAGCTTTTGTCATACCCAAATGTCCGGTGTGTGTCGTGCGTCGTGAGGCGTCAACAATTTCATTCAAACGATATCTCCTCTGAAACCACTGGGCCAAATTCATTGAAACTTGCATGGAATGTTCCTTGCATGAAGCTCTTCCAAAGTTGTTCAAAGAATTCAATTCCATACAGAACTATTTTGCCATGGCAAAAAAAAAGAGAATAAACTTAAAAATCTTCTTCTCAAAAACCACAAAGTCTGGAGCTTAGATATTTGGTATGAAGCATCATCTAGTAGATCTCTACCAAGATTGTTCAAATTATGACCCTTGGGTCAGAATTGGTCCCGCCCTGGGGGTCACTTGATTTTACATAGAGTTATATAGGGAAAACTTCAAAAATCTTCTTGTCAGAAACTACAACCCATGGAGCTTAGATATTTGGTATGCAGCATTGTTTAGTAAACCTCTACCAAAGATTGTTCAAATCATAGCCCATGGGTCAAAACTGGCCCGTCCTAGGGGTCACATGTTTTACAAAGAGTTATATAGGAAAAAAACTTTAAAAATCTTCTTGTAAAAAAACCACAAGGCCTGGAGCTTAGGTATTTGGTGTTCAGCATTATCTCGTAGACCTCAACCAAGATTGTTCAAATCATGGCCCCTGGGTCAAAATTGGCTTTGCCCAAGGGGTTCACATGATTTACATAGAGTTATATAGGACAATCTTTAAAAATCTTCTTGTCAGAATCCGCAAGGCCTGGAGCTGAGATATTTGGTATGGGGCATCATCTAGTGGACGTCTACAAAGATTGTTCAAATTATGACCCTGGGGCTCAGAACTGACCCTGGCCAGGGCTTACTTGATTTACGTAGAGTTATATAGGGAAAAATTTAAAAATCTTCTTGTAAGAAACTACAAGGCATGGAGCTTAGATATTTGGTGTTGAGCATTGTCTTGTAAACCTCTACCAAGATTGTTCAAATCATGACCCCTGGGTCAAAACTGGCCCCGCCCAAGGGGTTACATGTTTTACAAAGAGCTATATAGCAAAAAAAATTAAAAATCTTCTTGTCACAAACTGCAAGGTCTGGAGCTTAGTTAGTTGGTAGTATGCACTGTAACCACAGTGGGGTCATCCCCCCTCCCCTAGGGGTCACTCCCCCTGCCCCGCCCCCACCCCCACCCAAAAATTCTTTTTCTCATTTTTTAAGTTTTTCGCTATGGCAGGAAATTTGGACCATTTGTACAGTTTTTCAAGACGATTTCAAAAACATTATTCCTTGATCTATATTTTTGACCTACTGATTTACTTTTTTGTTTTTTAGCTACAGCAATGAAATTTGGACCATGTGCACAGTTTTTCGTTTCGATTTCAAAAATAACATCGCATGACCTATATTTTTGACCTACTGACCTACTTTTGCTTTTTGGAGCTATGACAATGAAATTTGGACCATGTGAACAGTTTTTTGTTCCGATTTCAAAAACGTCATAGGATGACCTATATTTTTGACCTACTGACCTACTTTTTGTTTTATAGCTATGGCAATGAAATTTGGACTGTGTGTACAGCTTTTCGTTCCGATTTCAAAAATGTCGTATCATTACCTATATTTTGACCTACTGACCTTCTTTTTGTTTTTGGAGCTATGGCAATGAAATTGCATTGGTCCATTTCTGTGATATGCATCATTACATTAATAAAATTTTCTTTCATCTTTGAACCCAGGTAAGCGCTTTAAGGCCATTGGCCCTCTTGTTCTTGGGTTTTCAGACCCAGAGTGCTTCACTTGAGATAGCTGCCCCTGGGTCAAGTACACGTCCAATTCAGGAACAAGCCTGATCTTCCTAATCCCAGAATTCTACAAAATATGAAAAAATACAGTTAGGACTTATTGCATTCATATGGATACATGGACTCAAGTGGTGTGCAATAACATGATATCGGCATTTTTGTAGGTCTGTTTAAACTAATAGAATTCATCTGTCAGAGTAATCCATAAAACAATATATATTAAAACTCTACAGTATATATCTTATAGTTACTGGTTAGCTTGATATATCTTCAATTAGGAAATGATTTTAATTATGTTTCAGTAAAAAAAACCCCGAGGGCCATGATGGCCTTAAGTCGCTGACCTGTCTATAAAAGCTGTAAAGTGGGGAAGGGTCATGATGATATCAATGGAATGCAATTGGCTAGTTTTGACCCCAGGGTCATAAATTTTAACAATCTTGGTAGAGGTCCACTTGATGATGCTTCATACCAAATATCTAAGCTCTAAGCCTTTTTATTTCTTCCAGGAAGATTTTTTAATATTTTTCCCTTATACCTCTATGCAAAATATGTGACCCCAAGGACGGGGCCATTTTTGACCCATGGGCCATAAGTTGAACAATATTGGTAGAGGTCTACTAGCAATGCAATATACCAAATATCTAAGCTCTAGGCCTTGTGGTTTCTGACAAGAAGATTTTTTTAAGTTTTCCCTATATAAATCTGTGTGAAATCAAGTGACCCCATGGGCGGGGCCATTTTTGACCCCAGGGTCATAATTTGAACAATCTTGGTAGAGATCTACTAGATGATGCTTCATTCTAAATATCTGAGCTCTAGGCTTTGCGGTTTCAGAGAAGAAGATTTTTAAAGTTTTTCCTTTTGTTTGCTATAGCAACCATAGTTCTGCATGGAATTGAATCTTTTGAACTACTTTGGTAGAACTGTATGCAAGGAACAACCTAGGCAAGTTTCAGAGAATTTGGCCTAACGGTTTCAGAGGAGATGTCATTAGAAGGAAATGTTGACGAACGGACGACGGACATCAAAGGATTAGAAAAGCTCACCATTTCACTATGTGACAGGTGAGCTAAAAAAATCATATAAGGCCACACTACAGTGACGATTTTTTGTTCGCCATTTCTCAAGCATACTTTTTAGTCAAGACTATCGTAGGTGGCAAACAAATAATATTTCACTTAAATCCAATGCCATAAACTAAGAAAAACATACACAGAGGAGACGTTAATTGAAAACAACAATAGCTCCATGCATGGCAAATATTTTTAATCATACTGAGTGTTGAGAAACGATTGCGTATTTAATTTTATCAATAAAAAATAAAATTTCATACATGTAAGGGTAATGGTGAAAGTTTAAAAATCTTCTTGTCTGAAACCACAAGGCCCTGAGCCTTAGGATTTGGTATGTAGCATTGTCTGGTAAACCTCTACCCAGTTTGTTCAAATTATGACCCTGTGGTCAAATTTGGCCCTGCCCCAGGGTCAATTGATTTTGCATAGGCTTATATAGAGAAAACTTTGAAAAATCTTCTTGTCTGAAACCACAAGGCCCTTAGCCTTAAGATTTGGTATGTAGCATTGTCTTGTGGACCTCTACCAAGTTTATTCAAATTATGCCCCTGGGGTCAAATTTGGCCCCAACTTGGGGGTCAATTGATTTTGTATAGGGAAAATTTTGAAAATCTTCTTGTCTGAAACCACATGGGCCTGAGCCTTAAGATTTGGTATGTAGCATTGTCTAATGGATCCCTACCAAGTTTGTTCAAATTATACCCCTGGGGTCAAAATTGGCCCCACCTTGGGGGTCATTGGTTTTACATAGGCTTATACAGTGAAAAAACTTTGAAAATTTTCATGTAGGAGAGGTCACATTTTCAGTCCAAATAACCTGGAAATTTGTCAGAGACGTTGTTTCTATGATTTTTAGCTTAGGTTCGAATATGGGTCAAAAACTAGGTCACAGAGCTCAAAAATAAAAAAAAACCTTGTTAACACTCTAGAGGTTACATTTTCAGTCAAAATATCCCAGAAATTTGTCAGAAAGATTGTTTTGATTATTTGTAGCTCAAGTTTGGATATGGGTCATCTGGGGTCAAAATCAAGGTCACATAGCCCAAATATGGAAAAACCTTGTTAACCCTCTAGAGCTAACATTTTCAATCCAAATAACCTGGAAATTTGTCAGAAAGATTGCTTCAATGACTTCGAGCTCAGTTTTGAATATGGGTTATCTGGAGTCTAAAACTAGGTCACAGGGCCAAAAAGTAGAAAAACATTTTTAATGCTCTAGAGGTAACATTTTCAGTCCAAATATCCTTTAAATTTGTCAGAAAGGTTGTTTCAATGATTTCTAGCCCAGATTTGGATATGGGTCACTTGGGATCAAAAACTAGGTCACAGAGCCCTAAAATGTAAAAACCATTTTAACACTCCAGAGGTAACATTTTCAGTCCAAATATCTTGGAAATTTGTCAGACAGGTTGTTTTGATGATTTCTAGCTCAAGTACTATTATGGGTCATCGTTGGTCACAGAGCCCAAATATGGAAAAACCTTGTTAACTGATTCCAAATTACCTGAAAATTTGTCAGAAAGGTTGTTTCTATGATTTCTAGCTCAGGTTTGAATATGGCTCATTTGGGATCAAAAACTAGGTCACAGAGCCCAAATATCGAAAAACTTTGTAAACACTCTAGAGGCTACATTTTCAGTCAAAATGTCCTGAAAATTTGTCAGAAACGTTGTTTTGATGATTTGTAGTTCAAGTTCGAATATGGGTTATCTTGGATCAAAATCTAGGTCACAGAGCTCAAATATCGTAAAAACTTTGTTAACACTCTAGAGGCTACATTTCCAGTCCAATTGTCCTGGAAATTTTTCAGAAAGGTTGTTTTGATGATTTGTAGCTCAAGTTTGGATATGGGTCATCTTGGATCAAAAACTAGGTCACAGAGCCTAAATATCGTAAAAACCTTGTTAACACTCTAGAGATTACATTGTCAGTCCAAATAACCTGGAAATTTGTCAGAAAGATTGTTTCAATAATTTCTAGATCAAGTTCGAATATGGGTCTTCTCGGGTCAATTAACCAGGTTCATAGAAACTTTGTTAAAAGCAGTCATATTCAGGTGAGCGATACAGGGCCATCATGACCCTCTTGTTTATATTTCAAAACTTTAAATCCCTAATATTGTAAATCTATATTGCAAAAATATAACCATAGAAAAAACTAATTTCCAATTCCATAAATAGAATTGGTTACCATGGCAACCAAGCAATTCTACATAAAATGAAATGAAATGAAAATAATGTCTTGAAAAATACAAACACTTTGATAATTTCCAAACCAAAGACCCTGAATATAACACAAGAGAAAGGAGAATGCATCTTATTAACAGCCCAGTGGAACATTTGTTTCTTTTTTAAAACACATCTAGCAAATCTGACTTCTTAATTACACATTAACCATCTCCATCCTATAAATAAAACATAATGTGCATGCCACTTTGGTATTATGTACAAAAATCAGCTATATTTCATTTTCTAACTAAATGGTTTATTTTATACTGGTAACTGATAAACACTGGGAACTGGGGGACTTTACTTCATGACATTGACTTCATGTTCATTGTCAGTGGGATACTCATTCAGTAATACAACACCAGGCTTCTCACTTGTCATGCTGAAGTGGTGATACTATTTCAGAGAAGGGATACACTTGAAAAACTGACAAAGATATACTGACCAATCAAAAAATACATGTATGACTGGTTTTTCAGTATCCTTCACAAGCTGGGGTATATTATGTCTATTCTTTGAAGACTGAACAATACATGAAGAAACTTGATGTAAAGTTTCCACAGAACAATGCCTCCACTTAGCTTTGAACAATCCAGAATGCCAATCTGGAATGAACTTTGTATGTCCAGCTTCCATTAGGGAGAATTCAACAGACTTGTGCAACCCTGTCATTGTTCTCCATATGCCATACCTAAATAAAGAGATATTACAGATAAATAGTTCATGCTTTTCCTGTTTATGATTTAACAGTGATGAAGATTACTCCGTCATCATAAACTAAGAAATGAAACATTTTGGTAGCATTCATTTAATGTTAATCTATGTTGATGTCATGTTCTAAAATGTTTGACCCCATTGTTGGTTAATTTGCCCTCTAAATGTGATAAAGAAAAACAGTTTTCTTTCAACGAGTTTTTAGCAATGTGCACAAAGAACACTTTTCTGTCAATTTTCTTTATTTTTGCATTAATTAGTAAAAATGCTCTCAGACATTGTAGATTGTGATATAAATGTTTATTAACAATGAACAAAATTGGTGGGAAATGTCTCCTTTCTTAGTTTGAGAAAATACTGTACATGTCATTGTTTCAAACTGCTGCAAACTTTGTCAGCTTTGACTTACTTTTCAATCAAATTTTTTGCCGGCCTTTCCCATTATACATCAGAGAATTGTAAAATAACTGTATAATCTTAACTGAAATCTGATTTACATGAAATTGGATAGGGTTGGGAGGAGTGAAGTGATATGGTATATCCCTTAATGTTGCCTGAATTTAATTAGCCAAGTGAAAATATTCTTGTAAAAATTTGGTTCAGTAATAAATATTTAGTGGGAAATGAATATACCCACCTCTGGATCTGTCCATAATAGGTTACCCTTAAAATTCAAATTTCTCAAAAATACCACAGTAGTTGTGCTTGGCTTTTAGCACACTGATAAATAATCATGATATTCAATAAATAAACTGATATACCATAAAACAGTAAATTTGATTTTTTTAAAAGAGGATTTTACACCAAAATCCTCTTTTGGGTTATCAAAAATGCGATTTTTAAAATCATTTTTACTTGATTTTAGAACAAACCTTGGAAATTTCCACGCCAATGGCAAAAAAATTTGATGAAATATTGCCGAATTTCTATCGTGCGTGGAAATTTCCATGCCCTTATTCAGAAAATAACAAGAAAATTTTAATGAAATATTTAAAGAAATTCATCCCCCATGGAAATTTCCACGCTTTATTCAACATGCTAAAAAGGTTGGATAAAACACAAAAACACACTATATGAAAAATAATAATAACATTTATTTACAAATCGTGTACAAAAACTTAATAGTTTTGGCTAGCTCTACAAATCTGAAATCTAACGAAGTGAAACATGTAAGCGTGGAAATTTCCACGGTTGAGATGTATATACTTGTAAATATTAAAATCATGACAAAATATAAAATTTCAAGCGTGGAAATTTCCACGCTTTTTAAAACTATTATAGAATCGATTTGTTGGCGTAGAAATTTCCACGCCTCGTATGCAATATCTTATGAACAATTTGAAACCGTGGAAATTTTCATGCTTAGGCATAACTTAAGTAATTCGATAAAAAATTAAAACCGAAAGGCAACCAGCGATTGAAATGAAAAGGAAATGAATCAGTAAATTTTAACAAATTTGAAACATGTGAGAAGAGGTAGCTTGCCGTGGAAATTTCCATGCCCTTTCAAAAACTGTTTGTTTTTCGATTTGAAATAAACCTTTGCAAAAAGTGGAAATTTCCACGCCTCTCATATAATGTAACAATTTTGATACCGTGGAAATTTCCACGCTTATGTTTAACAAAGTTTAAGCAATTCAATTAAATGTTAAAACGAAACGTAAAAACAGTGAAGCGTGGAAATTTCCACGGCTAGCTTGTATATGAGAATTACTTAGTGAAAACTATTGAAATAGATAGAGACAATTTTAAGCGTGGAAATTTCCACGCTCTTGCGAGGCGGCATGGAAATTTCCACGCCCACAAATCTTTTCTATAAAAGTAAGAAAGTAATGACTCTTTTAATGCCGCGAAAACTTCCAGGCTTGTGCAGTAACAAATAAAATATATAAGTCTCACAAGATGAAAACAAAATTTAACATTGTAAGTTAGTGGCAAATATCATGATTTGCCAAAAATACAGAAATACAAGCGTGGAAATTTCCACGCTTATCGTTGTTTTTAAGTTTTGAAATGATGCCATCAAATCATAATAGTTAAATAACTAAGTTGACCAACTGAAATGCATACTACTCCAGGCGTTGAAATTTCTACGCTTCGAAAATTAAAAATAGTACTCCCCAACTGAATGGATTGAAAGAACAAAAAAGAAAAAAAAAGAAAATATGCATAAACTATTTCAGACGTGGAAATTTCCACGCTTATTGTTGCTTTTCAGCTGTGAAATGATGTCATCAAATCAAATAGATAACCACACGAAACCATGTTAACAAACTGAAACACATACTACTCAAGGCGCGGAAATTTCCACACTTCGAAAATAAAAGAATTGCACTCTCCGAATTAAATGAAATAAAAAAGGAAAATAAAAGAGAAAATAATAAGATATGCATAATCTATTTCAGGCATGGAAATTTCCATGCTAGTCATTAATAGGTAAAAACGATTAAAATATTTTCAGATTTCAGATGTGAAAAAAAAATATCCTGTTCAGAACAAATCGTGGACATTTCCTCATTCCTTCATAATACATAATTTTTCGACTTCGATTATTTCAACATTAAGGAACTTAATCCAAATCTCAAATGTTACAGCATAACTGAACTAAGAAACATGCATAATCTTTCATGCGTGGTCATTTCTATGCCCATTTAAGGGTATTTTTATGTATTCATTAAGTGTTGATCAGAGCTAAAAGAATCAAATAAGTATAATAACAGATCTCTTAAAAATTTCCACGCTTACCAATACTTTCAAGCTATAAAGATATGCAATCAAAACAAAATAGTTAAATATCCGAACCAAAGCTTCGAACACTTGAAAAATAAACACATGCAACAGACGTGGAAATTTCCTTGCTACAAGAATACAAAATAATACTCGCTCAATTAAAAGGAATAAAATATACAAAAAGGTAGATAATGAAGTATGCATAAACTATTTCAGGCTTGAAAATTTCCACGCTTCTCATTATGAGTTGAATATGATCAAAATACTATATAAAATTTAACTATGAAAAGATAAAGAACAAACTGTGAAAATTTCCACACTCATATTTCAAACACTGAATGTTCAACTTGAACTCAATTAAACATTAAGAAACATTTTTTTAATAATTACATATCGAATGATTTCTAATTTCATCGTTAATAGATATATTACATGAAAGTTAGTATTTAACTGCATGGAAGCTTAATTAAGTAAAAATCATTGAGACATGCTAATTGGAAGTAATCCATCTGTAACATCACTTGTCATAAAATTTTGCTCTCAACTTAAACATTGACTGCATCATAAAAAAGTGTTAATTGCTTTGTTTTGACAGTTATGCAGAATATACAAGGGTCCCTTTTGGATAGGTTAATTTGCATAAATCCCATAGTATAAGGCGTGATTTATGGATATTTGACATTTCATTGGTTATTGATTTATAAGCAGACACAAATTTTTGTTTAACGGATATGCCATATTATTTTTCAAACAAATTCCCAACGTGAAAATAGTGTGAATTTCCATTCCAGTGAAACCAATGTTAACGTATTAGGTCACCTAAATTCACTACAATTTTACTGCACTTAAAGGTCATGGAACATGAATTTTTGACCTCGAAATTTATTGTACTGTATTGTTCTTATTCTGGCCAGAACAATTGTCCATCTGCAACTGCACATGTGCTTCTCCAAAACCCTGGTGCTGGAAATGATGGTGAAGAAAGCTGGTTACACAGTTTGCTCCCTTTCCAGTGCACTCTGCTTCATCAATGAGGTAAAATATCTGAGTGCCTGAAAAATAAAATAATATGTAATGATAAATTTCAGTGCAAGGATTTAAATTTCAGTCAAACGAAATCTATTATTGTTGTTTATCTGGACTATGGTTCTCATTTACATTTACATGAGATACTTTTAATATGTCATCCAATGAAATTACTTTCAAATAGACAGCTTTTAAAACCATGCATTAAATGTAAAGCACTTTTCTTGATCTTGTCTTGCTGTGAAAAACTATTGATCTTTTTAAGTTAGGTAAGTCCATTTCTAATTAAAGGGTGTCAGCTTTTTTCTATTTTTAGTGTACATGTAAGACTGTAGACCCTGATCATCCAACATAAGAAGTTGTATGCCAGCTGATCTGGCGGCTCCACACTGGCCAGAAACTGGGCACAAACTGACAAAGGCCAGTTAAATTCAGCAGTGTAGAATGTTAATAGGGAAAAACTGAGGAACGCTATATTATTTTATTTTAAAAATAAACTAACCTCTCACTTTCTGTTCAGGGGTCATTGTAGAATAACTTATTTTTGCAGCATCACATTTCTCCCTATAATAATCTCTTTGGCACTCCGCTTTATTAAGGTGTGTTTTGTAACAGTCCAATTGTCAATACCACGCTCGCAAACGTCCAATGACATTGCTATCATCAAGAGTATAATTATTATGGTCACTATCATCATCGTAATTATAAATGAAATCGTAGCTTTCATTGTCAAAACTTATATCCGACACGTCCGGTATTTGCACATTTGAAAAATAAATCTCATATACTTGCTCCAGTTCGCAAACAAATTCTTCATCTTGATCAACAATCAAACTTTCGGAAGTTGAGGATCTTGCTGAGCAAGTACTTAACTGGCTCATTTAATATTTAGATGTAATAATTCTAAAATGAAATTGTAAACATCTTTTGACAGCTTCTGGTTACACTCATGAATTAATTCATTTGTGAAAATTATAAACAAGGTAAATAAATCAATAATCACTCTCAATTGTCGAGTATTTACCGAATGGATTTAAAACACCTTTGATGGCTTAAAACAGCATTTAAAGTGCTGCTGGTGGAAAGATTAAATAGATTATTTGTGACACCAAACACTTCTGAAGAAAAAGAAATATACTGATTTAGATATGTAATCTAAATAACGTCTATACAATCCCAACCATCATGGCAATTAAAACCAATTTACCTTTTCAGTATGTGACGTTTTCGCAACGTTTCCTCGGAGTGACGTCAAAGTTCAACAAGCCCCAAAATGTCGTGGCGCGACACGTATGATCTCATCCAAAATAAATATGATAAGTATTTTCATGCATCATCAGCTATTATCTACACATTTTTTATGCTTAATATCATTCATTATCTGGCACCAATTTCAACAGTGTTCCTTACTTTTCAGAAATTTCAGAAGTAAAGAACAATATTTGAGATTTGAAATCTGAATAATTTTTAACGACAAGAATTTATTTGAACTTTACCATGTTATTTGGACTTCCAAAATGAATAAAGGACACATTTTGACTACCCATTTTATGAATTTAAAATGCTCGTTTCTGAAAGATATAATAGGTTTTCTGTTTTGTAATTACTCTTCAAGGAACACGTGGATTCAAAAGTTACATTGCTTATAAGTGTTCCTGTTACAGTTATGTTCTTTTAATATCAGACAAGGGTTAACTGGAGTTTGTTTACAACTACACTTGGTATAGTGTAAAACAATATATTTTCAGAGTGAATTCCAAGAACTGCAGGTTTTTAAAATTTCTGGGTGTCGGAAACATGGGTATCTTACAGACAGTAACAGCTTTTATGTATCCCGATATACTGATAAAAAAAGCTTTTCATAAAATGATATGAACGAAGTAATCTCTAGCAGATTCCTGGTATTTATGATATAGGAGCGAAAAAATAAAGTCACACAAGGCTGCTGTACTAAGATTGTTATTTAGAAAATTAAAAGAAACCATTTCTGTTGGAATTACTATGTAAATCAGGCACTGAGGCCAAGATTAGAAAAACATATTATACATAGTCAAGGGCTGAAATTGAATTAAAATGCTTATGTTTGTTTACATCGTGAAAAAAACATTTTAGTCAAAGCGAAACTAAAAAACGGAAGTAGCACCAGTTCCACAAGGTTATATTTTTCCTTACCAGTTAACATCCATAATCAATTGACAACCTGCCAATCAAACACACTAATGAGGTAATCAGTTTATTGGTGAAAATAACCTCAGGCCACTGGTGGTGATGGCAATTTTATGGGTTTATGATAGGTGTGTAGGACCAGGGACCGACTAGGATTTAGGTGTGAAATTTTGGCATTTTAATGATAAGTTGTACTTAAATTTGATTTTATGAAATATATGGCTTGATTTTTTAAAGAAATTTGGACCAGGAAGCTGAAATCCAGTATAAACAAACAACTTTACACTTTTCTGGAGCCTTGTACATAGTCCCTTTTTAGCTCCACTTTTTGAAGAAAAAAAGTGGAGCTATTGTTCATGACCCTCTATTTGGTGTTTGCATTGGTTTACCTTTTTATTAAGGTTCATTTAACAGAAACTATCAAAGCTGTTCATTTCAAATTTGGAATACTTGTTCACTATCAAATTTTGACACCATTTCTAAAGGCCAGATAATGCTCAGATATATTTTTGCAAAGTTATGCCCTTTCCTGACTTAGAATTTCTTGGGTAACCTTTTTGTTAAGGTCCATTTCTCAAAAAGTGTTGAAGATATTCTCTTCAAACATGAAATACTTGATCACCATCAAGACCCCTACCAAGATGGTTCATATTATACCAATGGGGTGACAAATAACAGGGAACAGTTGGTTTTGCATAGAATTATATAGGAAAGCACAAAACCTAGAACTTAACTATTTACTTACACTGGATGGGTAGGTATTTCCCCCACCCCAACAACCTTCATGGGACTGCCACCCCCATTGCATGAGAGTAGATACTTGCACCTCTTGTTTGTCTAAGCTTATATTATAATTTACTATCCATCTCTGAGAAAAGTAGAGCATGCTGTCTTGTTTGTTTATGCATCTACTGTATTAAAGAAACTTGTAAACAGATGACAGAAAGAAGGTTTTGTAGCAGCAAATTAATATGTTTGTATTTAAAGAAGTCTTTTTGGATAATATTAATTGATTTCTTTAATTATGTTTTACATTGATAATTTCCATGATTTCCACTGTGGTTACATAAATAAAGGCATTTGGATAACAGTTAAACAGATTTAGGCATACAGATTCTTGGTCAAGTAGGTTGATGAAATAAAATTTAGTATAATTATACATTTGAAATACTGTTTAAAATCAAAGCACAAAGAGTAGTGTCAGAAGCGAAAGTAAAACCATGTGAAGAAAGTTCTTTGTCACTGCACCCATGTGATAAGAATCACATCAGTTCCTTCAATCGGTTTTTAGATATGCTCTAGAAAAGCATAATTTCAACCTGAAAGTAATGGAGATAATCCAAAAATGAACCAAGGTAGAGTCATTGTTCGGACTTCCTTGTCACTAAAGTGTGACCATTGTATACAGTATAAACTCAATCTCTCAAGTAATATTTGAGTTATGATGTACAGAAGTGACGGGAGATACTATGGTCATTAGAGACTCTAATAAGAGCATCGCATGCGGCACCAATGCTCGTATGTTAAGAGCAATGACTTAATTTCAAGAGTGTTATGGCGCAATTCAATTATAGCTGTTATGCACTTCGCTTAAGATGTGTAATTTTGTGATTGTGAATGTTCAAGATATTAGTATTTATACAAAGTTTTAATTATTTTCCATGTGAAAAAGGGGCATAACTCTAGAAACACTGATCACTTAGTAATGCCCCTTGTGGTACAGATGTGCCTTGTCCCCAGTAGCAAGTAAATTAAGAAGGAGTTCAATACTTATACCCCCAAAACGAAGTTTGGGGGTATATAGGAGTCACCTGGTGGTTGGTCGATCAGTCGGTTGGCGGTCGGTCCGGGTTATCTTCGCCGGAGCATAACTTGAAAACTACTGGTTGGAATTCAAGGCAACTTCATACAATGGTCAAGCACAATGAGAGGAAGTGCAATGTCCAAGAATCATAACTCAATCTTAACTATTTTTAAAGTTATTGCCCTTTATTGGTTTTCCTTGTCCGGAGCATAACTTGAATATTACTGGTTGTAATTAAATGCAACTTCATACAATGGTAAAGCACAATAAGAGGAAGTGCAGTGTCCAAGAATCATTACTCCATCTTCACTATTTTCAGAATTATTGCCCTTTGTTGGTTTTCCTTTGTAGGGAGCAAAACTTGAAAACTACTGGCACAATGAGAGAAAGTGCAGTGTCTAAGAATAATAACTCCATCTTCACTAATTTCAGAGTTATTGCCCTTCAATGGTTTTCCTTGTCCGGAGCATAACTTGAAAACAACTGGTTGGAATTCAATGCAACTTCATAAAATGGTCAAGCACAATAAGAGAAAGTGCAGTGTCCAAGAATCATAACTCCATCTTCACAATTTTAAGAGTTATTGTCCTTTGTTGGTTTTCCTTTGTAGGGAGCAAAACTTGAAAACTACTGGTTTGAATTCAATGCAACATCATACAATGGTCAAGCACAATTAGAGGAAGTGCAGTGTTTAAGAATCATAACTCCAAATCCTCTATTTTCAGAGTTATTACCCTTATTTTGTTTTTTTTATTTGGAGCATAACTTGAAAACTACTGGTTCGAATTCAATGCAACTTCATACAATGATCAAACACAATGAGAGAAAGTGCATTGTGTAAGAGCTATAACTCCATCTTTACTATTTGCAGAGTTATTGCCCTTCCTTGGATTTCTTTTTCCAGAACATAATTTGGAAACTTGTGGTTGGAATTCAATGCAACTTCATACAATGGTCAAGCACATTTAGTGGATGTGCAGTGTACAAGAGCTATAACTCTGTCTTCACTGTTTGCACAGTTATTGCCCTTTGTTAGTTTTCTTTGTCTTGAGAATAACTTGAAAACTATTTCTTTGGAATTCAATGCAATTTCATACAATGGTCAAGTATAATGAGAGGAAATGCAATGTAAAAGAACCACAACTATCTTGAATTGCCCACAGCAATAACTCTTTTTCAATTTTTTTTACGAAGTATTCTGTTACTAAATTAATAACTTCCTCTGTTCTGTAGCGGTGTTTTGGGGGTATTAATCACATTTAGTGATAGCTCTAGTTTTTAAAGTTTTCAAAATTTTCTATATCAGTAACCAATTTCAACAAAAATTTCAAGTTGAAATGGGTTAGAACTCTAAAAACAGCTTTCAGGGTAATGCCTCTTGTCTTACAACTATAAACAAATATTCCAAGTTTCATGTTGATTCTTTTGATAGATTTGAAATCATTCCATTTAATAACCAATTTTGACAAACATTCTGAATTAAAAAGAGGCTTAACTCCAAAAATATATTTCAGAATAATGCCCATTGTCTTACAGCTGCATCTTTTTATGCTCCCCGAAGGGAGAGCATATAGGCACCGCCTTGTCCGTCCGTCCATTCATCTGTTCGTCCGTTTTGTCCGGAGCATAACCTGAAAACCCTTGGATATAATTTGTTTAAACTGCACACAGTGGTAGAGGGCAATGAGGCGGTCTGCATTGCCAAAGAACCTTAACTCTACTTTGCTCTGTTTTTGAATTATCTCCCATTTTAGAAAAATCGTTTTTCGAGCATAACCTGAAAACCCTTGGACATAATTTGTTTAAACTGCACACAGTGGTAGAGGGTATTGAAGCGGAGTGTAGTGCCAAAGAACCATAACTTTATTTTCCCCGTTTTTGAATTATCTCCCCTTTTAGAAAAATCTTGTTCGGAGCATAACCTGAAAACCCTTGGACATAATTTGTTTTAACTGCACACAGTGGTAGAGGGCATTGAGGCGGAGTGCAGTGCCAAAGAACCATAACTATTTTGCCCCGTTTATGAATTATCTCCCCGTTTAGAAAAATCTTGTCCGGAGCATAACCTGAAAACCCATGAACATAATTTGTTTAAACTGCACACAGTAGTAGAGGGCATTGAGATGGAGTGCAGTGCCAAGGAACTCTATTTTGCCCTGTTCTTGAATTATGTCCCATTGTAAGAAGCATAACTAGAAAACTATATGAGAAAATTACTTTAAACTTCACACATTGGTACATGGCATTAAGCAGTAGTGCAGTGCGGAAACTGTAACCTTGTTTTGCCAGGTTTTTGAATAACCTGCATTTTACAAAATGTTGTCTGTAGCTTTATACTTAGACACTATAGCTGATAATTAGTTTAAACTTAACATAGTGGTAGATGGCAGTGAGAATGAGTGCAGGGCACATAAAGCATATCTAAATTTTCCCCCGATTTTGAATTATCTCCCTTGCAGACTGACAAAAAGATATAATCGGTAAACATTCAATTTACATCTTTATTTGTTTATGAAAAATAAAATGTGCCCACTTTATGATTTTGCCCGTATGTTCTTGCCTTGCACATGTCCCTTTGGCTCCTGTGTCAGGGAGCATATGTTGGTTTTACCCATCGCCTTGTTATTATGAGCAACTATTCCAAGTTTTGTGGTGATACCAGTAACAGGCTACATCAAAGTTTTTGCAAAACAGCATAGAGGACCTACCGTTCATAACAGCTCGAGTTTTTCTTCGAAACAGATGAGCTAAAAATAGGGGAAATACCATGGTCATCTCTATTAAATTGAAATACTTGACAGTTGCTTTTATCCAAGTCAACAGCAGAAAATAAAAATATATATTTTTATCTATTAAGTAAACTGTTCATAAAAAAGTAACAAAATATGTGAGCAAATAATTAAGATGTGAAAACATTAGATAAATAACCTGAAATGTATAAGAATAATAATGCAAATATATATTGTCATGTGGCCTCAAATGCAATTATACTGACAACATATTCATAGAAGTTAACAGAATCTAATTTCTTGACCCCATGATCATGTTCAAAACATTCAGTGCTGTTTTACTAGATGTAATTTGGATATCAATCTTCTCAGATTTGTCATAGACCTACATAATGACTATGTAGAATAACATCTTGTGACAAGTTTATAATGTGACACATACATCCTACCTTACATGAAGTAAACTTGCATAAAGAGTCCAATGCTATCAGATACTTAACTTTTTTTATTAAAGCTATATATAGTTTCAGACTGGATCATATCTTTTGTATAGGAAATATGGCATGAAATTAATTTAAAGCATAACATGGTCATGATAAAACTCAAAATGTTTTTATGCTCTCCGAAGGGCGAGCATATAGTTGCCGCTTTGTCCGTCCATCCGTCCCGTCTGTCCGTTAGTTCGTCTGTCTGTCATAATTTTGTCTGGAGCATAACACAAAAACTATGAGAGATATCAAGACCAAACTTCATAGGTAGTTAGATCTTAATAAGAAGCAGTACAGTGCACAAGAACCATAACTCTTGCATTATTAATTTTTGAGTTATTGCCCTTTGAAATTTCTCATACTTATTTTTTGTCCGGGGCATATCTCACAAAGTATAAGAGTAATCAACTTGAAACTTTATAAGTAGATAGATCTCATTGATAAACAGTGCAGTTCGCAAGAAGCATAACCTTTGCTTTATTAGTTTTTGAGTTATTGCCTTTTGAAATTACTCATACTTATTTTTTTTGTCCGGGGCATATCTCACAAAGTATAAGAGATATTAACATGAAACTTTATTGGTAGATAGATCTCTATGAAGAGAAGTGCGGCGTGCAAGAACCGTAACTCTATTTTGCATAATTTAGGAGTTATTGCCCTTTGTTATTTTTTCATACTTTAAAAAAATATATATATTAAACAATAGCCCTTTTGGAATTGGCATTTATTCGGGGAGCATCCATCGGTTCTACCAATTTCTTGTCATTGAAATGTTGTAATCCTACATTCTTTATGACCAAGATATTTGGAGATCTGTGATTATCAATAATCAGCTGAAGGTGTTTCAAGAAAAGCATTAAAATATATACATTATTATATACAAGTAAAAGCTTATCAAAAAGTAAGGATAAGAACGAATACTGAAATCAGTATTTGAATATTTGGTTTGCCATATTGAAAAATATTTGAATTTTTGATTTTCGGACGTTCCATCAGTTATCCAAATTCTTTAATCCGAATATAGGTATTGTTTAACTGTTATCGTTCAGACTAACGTTATTCGGGAAACTGCAGTGTATAATCAAGAAATGGCTTGTTTAATGCAAACCTCAAATACTTTTTGTGACAATATATTCCCTTCTTTAAAACTTGAATTATCACCATAAATACGGACAGTTGATTATATAGCAGGGATTGTTTTTTATCAGTCGGGAAAACAGATAAATATATTGACATTGATAATTTAATCGACATGCAGACTTAAAGCGAGGATGTTAAAAATATTTCAAGCACATTTATTTGAGGAAAATATTTGATTTATTCTGATTGATCTGACAACAAAACAACAAAAAAGTATTATCAAAAGAGTCAAAAGCAGATTGGTTGTTTGTGTACGTTTTCGTGTATACGTTGTCTCATTACACACATTCGGAATACCTCGCTGATTATCAAAGGGTCGAGAAGTTGCGATTGTTTCAGTGCGTAGTAAATTTTATGAATGAAAGATTTGCAGATGAATAATAAATTAATAACTTGTTAGTTTTACAGTTTGATTTTCCAAAAATTGAAATTATACCTCATGCTTTCAAAATCAACCGAATTTTGCAATATCAAAGCATTTTATCAAACTGCAATGAAAACGCATACAACCTGTGGTACTTTTTTTAACGTGAATGTATGGATAAGAGGCATGTAATTGTAACTAGAAAATCTGATGTGCAGCTTTAGAAGCTTTCGCTTAAAAAAACAAACAAGACTTCATTGTTGTAAGATGTAAACTCTCTGTTCATTGAGCCTGTGCCAGTAGTTATCGCCATTCCTGGATGACGATATATACAATTAACAAGATTTGAACAGTTTTGCCTGTACACTACCTGCCTTTAGCCAATCAAAGCGAATAATTTCATATCACATGATAACAAAATGGACGTCAAAAAACTTCAGCAAGGGATGCGTAAATGGACTCGCCCAACCGCAATGTTTGTTGGGTTACTTATTCGTACAACTGAAAAATACCATTATTAATGTACGAACTCAGTACCAGTCTTCAGGCTCTTGCTGGATAAACACAGGATAATTGCAATATTTTTTGCTACATGTCATTTCTAACTAGAGAATGTAGTCTAAATAAGAGTAAGTTTTGTTTGTTTTTTCCAAAACTTGCACTTATAGAAAAAAAAAATGCCTGCTTCCGGGCGATTCTAATCAGGATATATCCGTGTTTTATATATGCTTGTTTAGGGTTAGGGCAATGTCGTATTTTTTTTACCTAAAATTTATTTTGTTTAAATTTTACACGTAATGTAATATTCATATAATATTGAAGAATAGTATCTAGCTTTTGTTAAGTATACATTTTAAAAAAAAGTAAAAAACTACGCAAATAACTAATTGATTATGCGTAGACTGGTTTACAACAAAGCTTTACAGGTTTTTTAATGCTGCAAATTATCAGTGTTAAAATATAGTTCAGTACAAAAAAAATCTTTTTTTTTTTATTTTAATGGGGAAACTGCAGGGTCGAGCAGGTGTACTCAGTAAAATCATGAACAGATCAATCTATGTAACACTTATGTGTACTTTTCACTAAAACTCTACATTTCAAACCCTCCAGGAGGAGATTTTCAGTTAATCTTAACGTTTTGCCTGACCTGAAAACAATCCGCTAAAGAAATCCCAAAACAAAAATTTATTCTATATTTAGCGACAAGGGACATCATAGGAATGTCACGTGGTCATTTAACGGCTTTTTGAAACAAATGGCGCTCTAGATAATCGGCAAGATACACCGAATGCCTTTTTTTGTTGAAATGATCACATGACATTCCCAAGCACCACCGCAGCTTTACGCGGGAAATGCAAAAATAGCTAACCTGTGCGCGTCGCATAGGATAGGAAACACCATTTTTATATTTTTTTTTATAAAATATTGGCTTGAAATATTTCGGGTGTAAATCAATATTTCAGCTTCAAATAATGATATTCAACTGATTAATAACCCTTTTCGCAAATCTGTTCCATTCATCAAACATGCTCATCTGCCTTTAACATGATGTATGAAGATATTGGCATGCTTTTCATAAAGAAGCCAAATCATCCGCTTTCAAAAATGTCCAGCTACAATAAAGATTACGATGTATATTTCATCTACTTTATAATTTCTCTGTGAAAATTATCAAATATAACTTCGCTTTTCACTGTAAAACATGTTATAAAATTATCAAATTAATGAATGACGAACATGAATGGATAAGACGTCATACATGGCTGAACGGTGATTTCAAGCATTTTTGGAAATGCTAATACTTGTTAAATAGCTATGTTGACCCTTGATCATTCTATCTACAGTCTTCTTCAGAACATTAACTAAAACATATCAAGAGCCCAAAAATTTGTTTAAAAAAGACAAAAGTAGTAAGAAGACATTTTCACACATTTAATTCTATGTCCACCATTTATGATAACAATTATTTCAGCATGGATATTAAAATACATACTTAACAGGTCAGTTGGTCAGATCTCATTGTTTGTCAAGTCAGTTGGTCTGGTGATGAAGTGATTATATGATAAATCAAATGTGCATTCATGATAACACAGTTCATGTTATTATCATGTTCTTTTTTTCGTTTGATGCATATTTAAATAAACTACCCTTAAAGTTATGATAGTTATCTATATACGCTTAAATCAATGTTTCAGGAAGAATCAGTTTGAATTGCCTGTGCTGTCAGTTGCTTATATTGTGCTGTATCTATTTAGACTCTTGATACATCAAACACTTTGATTCTGTCAGACATTTCAACATACAGTCTGTTGTTTTTCTGGCAATATGCAATACCACATGGTTCATAGAGCCTTTCACATTTATCCAGAAGAATCTTCCCTTTGGAGAGATCGGGTGATAATAGATGAACATTTTCTGATAACTGTCCACACACAAATACTGCCCCTGTCTCATCCACAGTCAGTTGACATGGTCGGTTCAGCTTATCATCCCTATATATGGCATAGACCTGGCCATCTAAGGTCATACTTGTCACTGTGCAACTTTTCCAATCTGACACATATATTATTGTATCATCAGGACTGAGAGTCAGGAATCGAGGTATCTAACCGAGTCAATGCCTTGTTTTGCTCATCCAGTAAATTAATGACCCTCTGTCCTAAGTAACTGACAGAGACTTAAAACTGTCCTACAAAACTGTAAAACTTGAAATGTAAGAGTTTCAACAATAGCGGTTGCTTTACACAAATGTCAGAGGTGGATTTCAATATTTTAGACTGCATAGAAGAGGCACTGCAGCAACTTACTGATTCTGAATAGCAATAAGCAACTTAATGATTCTGAATAGCAATAAAACAAACAAAAGGATCTAAACGTTTTACAAATAATACATTTTACAGGTTTACACAACTAACGATGAAAACTTGACCAAATAAAAATCTTGGGGCATATCATCCTGATCTTGAAGTGAATGGTTTCTGAAGTACCGTTTATGGTAATGAATACACCGTGCACACTTGTATTCATCACAGTCCACACAAAACCCACCAGCAGGTACATACCTATTGTCATGTTTTTCGCATTCTTCACAGTAAATTTCTTGTACTTGATCAGATCCGTGTGTCACTGATGTGTCTAATTGTGTTTCGTTTTTGTCAGCAGAGTGCTCTGACTCCTCCGTATTGTCCAGTTTTCCTTTTGATTCATTTAAAGAAATTCTGTTAGATGCCATTGTTGTCAATATTTTGAGCTTAAAATGGAATATGTCACCTGAAAAGAGCACACATAATTAAAACAGCATGACATTTCATTAAAGATTTATATCCAACTTTAATGAATAAACATTAGTCTAATAAGATTCCTCATGAAAATACATGGTTCTGCATGTTGCAGATATTTTATACTCTTACTTTGGTCATATGATATACTGTATGTATATACTCGCTTATAAGGTGATTCTCCTATAAGATGTCGCCAAAAATCTTGTGATGTAAACTTTATCCACATTTCTAGGGCTATTAATTTGAAACTTAGTGTGAATGTTCACCAATAATTGTAGATGTGCGTGTGCATTTTTTATGCACTCCCCTTCTCCCAACCTATGGTTAAGATTTAAAATGCCAGGTGAGTAACCCAGGACCGTTCGGTGTACTTGTTTATAAAAAATTCAAATACATGAACTATAACCTATACTTCAAATGAGGTAAACTCAGGTGACCTCATAATGTTTTAAATTGTTTTTTTTACTGCAATGGAAATGCACTTGAGTGTTATTTCGTCTGTTTCGAAGAACAGTTGAAAAGGTGTCAGTATGAAACTTCAAATGCTTGCTTATCATGACAAGGGCTTTTTGAAACATAATGGGCATTGTTCTGAAAGCTATATTTTTGGAGTTATGTCCTTTTTTCACTTACAACTTTTGTCAAAATTGCTTATTAAGTTGACTGATCAAAGGTTCAATATGAACAATATCAATTTTTCATCTAGCGCTCAAAATTGGCCCACTAAAACGAATGCTTTTAATTTTGTAACCCTAGGCAGTATGTAGACAGTAATTGTCTACATGTAAAACAGATGTGCCTTGGTGTTGCTCCGCAGAGCTCTTGTTCATTTAATTCTACCTCCAGAATGAATTGTACACTTATGCTTTTTCGGCATATAGGCAGAAACACCACATATGTCAGTAATGTAACTGACAATAAACTGTAATTAGCCTTTGGTGATTGAAATGCAAACTGGCTACCTTTCAGACCTTTAGAAACATCAGCTTAAAATGCCCTTAAATACCATCTTTAAGCGAGAGTTTACAGTACAAATATTTGATACAGTGAGATCATATTAATTTTCGTGTCTTTGCCAAAAAGATGCATGTACATAATTTACATTAAGTTTGTTTTACCTTGAAAGATACAATGTCACTGCAGTAATGAGAGATTTTTAAAGGGAAATAGCCTGCAAATAACCGATGATAAACTGCATATTTATTTTCAATGATTATAGAATGAAAACATAATTGATAATTAAATGAAAAACAGAAACAAAATAAAAATACTTTAAACTTTAAGACACTTAGAAAGTCTCTAAGTGAAATGAATGGCTGTCCAGCTAAAAAAAGATTTAGCAACAACTGCCTACATGTATATATAGGGAATATTATGTTGTAGTAGCTGTCTTAGACCTTGTATTTATCTACGAGCAGCGGGGGAAAATTGATATCTCGCAAGACCGAAGGTTATTGCAACATTATTTTCCTTTTATTATAAACTTCTAAATTTTAGAAAACAAAAAAGACAAAATGATTCTATTTACTGAACTTTTATTTCAGAAACAAAAATATCATTGAAAAATAAAATGGTAGATGAATACATCAGCTTTAATGACCTACTGTATATACATGTAAACAGTTGCAGACAACGCAGTTAAAATTATGAAGATTCTCTATTAAGTAGGACGTTATTTGTGGGTATTCAAAAGAATTTGATAGAAGGGTACAATTTATTATTTTTATGTTAAAATTGTAGTAGAATTCAATAGAACTCGATAAATTATGTTTGTTTATATTTTTTTGACGGGGGGATTTTGTTACTAAAAATAGATACGGATTCCCCGAAAGGTGCATGTAGTATCGGTTTCCGCTTCCAAACATTACGTCACGCACAACAAGGACGGGAGCCAACCAAGAAAAAGAGTCTGGCACTTCCAGATATTGTACCGTATTTGACACTCATATAATACAGATTTTTCTATCTGTTGAAGCGTATTCGCGCTTCTAGATTTGCGTGTATTTCAGGAAGAAAATGTATAGGTATATAATGAAACGACTTATATATTTTTTTTATTGACACCTTGGCATTGGGTTTGAATTCTATATCATTGAAATTTACGCGATTTAAAGAAAATAGATTACTTTGATTTTAGGTTATGCCCTTTTAAACAATTTTTCTTGTCAGTTTATAGGTATCATCATGATCATATAGGGAATATTTAATAATTTTGTAGCATCTATGGATATTTGTCATTACAATGTATTTGAATTACCGACAGCGTTTCTCAAAATGTTAAAAATAAATAATAGCCGGCTCTCATTTTTTCTATAACTTTATAAGTGTTCTTTGGTGTATGCAATAACAAAATGATACAATGCATTGATTTCCACCAGATATCAAGATATTCTTAGCTTAGGGCGTACGATTCGGCAGTTCAAAGTGTTTACGATGTCGGTGAATGATAATTAACAACGTGGAATGTCCGTTTGAATAAGATCCAGCTTTTCTTTGGTAACCTACGAGTAGGTCTCGCTTATAAGATGCAGACCCTACTTTTAAATGAAATCTGGATGGCCAAAAGTGCGTCTTATAAGTGAGTATGTACAGTATACACTTTGTTATCCATATTATGGCAGTGTTTGTCAACCATCCATGTAACTATATCTGCCAATCTGTCAGTTCATCTGACCCTCCATACTAGTATTACTTCCATCACACTTGTGATCACTGGTCGGTCTTGTTTATTATGCTCCCCAAGGGAGAGCATATAGTCACCACCTTTTCCATCAGTCCGTCTATCCTTCACTATGTCCGGAGTATAACTTGAAAAGTATTTAAGGAATTTGATTGAAACATTACACATTGATAGAGACCAATGAGAGAAAGTGCATTGTCCAAGAACCATAATTCTACCTTGCATATTTTTTTAATTATCTCCCTAAAGTTAAATATGCTTGTCCTGAATATAACTCATAAACTGTCAATGATATCTCATTGAAACTTCACACAGTTAATGAGACGAGTCAGTGAAAGTGCAGTGTCAAAGAACCATTACTCTAATATGCTAATTTTTTTAATTATCCCCCTTTAAAATGCTTATTAATGCTTGTCCGGATATAAATTTGAAAAGTATTGAAGGAGTTTGATTAAAACTTCACACAGTTATAGATACTAGTGAGTTAAAGTGCACTGTTCAGTAACCATATGTCTGCCTTGCTTATTTTTTAAATTATCTCCCTTAATGATACTTAAAATGTCCATCCGTCCATCACTATGTCCAGAGAATAACTTGAAAAGTATTGAAGGATTTTGATTGAATCTCAACACATTGATAGAGACCAGTGAGAGGAAGTGCAGTGTCCAAGAACCATAATCCTTCCCTGAACAATTTTTGAATCATCTCCCTTAAGTTAATAATGTTTGTCTGGAATGTAACTCCTAAATTGTCAATGATATCTGATTGAAACTTCCCACAGTTATAGAGACTAGTCAGAGGAAGAGCATTGTTAAAGAACCATAACTCTAATTTACAGAACAGAAGTTAAATAAATTTGAAATTTATATTTTTAGTACCTTTCATCCTCAATATACACCTAAATCTTATTCATGACAGGAAGGCAGATCGTGCACTTCGGCAAGATTAAAATTATACTATCGCCATTATCAAAGAATGAAATTATGATGTCACGAAATGAGAGTCTCAGTTAATCTTGTTGTGTATTTCTGCAACAATGGTGCCACCCAACTGGGTGTAAAGCCAAATTTTGACTTGAAAAAATCATTTTTTAATGCAATTGCAGGCTGAAGATGTGCCTTTGATTTTCGAATATGAAATAACATAATTCATGAAAAATTTAAAGTTATTTATTCGAATTTTTTGAAAGTTTGGTACCCTTTAAATAGATTTAGGCATACAGTTTATAGTTCAGGTATGAGTTTAGTAGCCTTTGCATTTGTCTAAGAGCTTGTTGAAATAGAATTTGGTTTTCAACACAATCATGAAATACTGTTTAAAAAAAAGACAAGATCGACGTCAGTGTTGTAAGATGTAAACGTTTTGCTCATTGGGTCTGTGCTAGTACGAGGGGTGATTCAAAAGTTCGCGGAATTTATCTCTAAATCATTTATTTTTTCACCGAATCACATTAAATTTCGCATAAATATAATTCAACGTATTTTAACTAACATTTTCGTTTAGTTTATGGAATATGTGTAACCGGAAGAATATAAATGGTCTCCATAGCAACCACGGTTAGGTGACTTGAAGCAGGCCAAAATATTTCGTTTTACTAATTCACTTCAGACGATAGTATGTTTTCAAATGTTGCTCAATTTTGGCGCGAACGTAACTGACGTTAGAATGACGTGTTGACGTCATTTCCTATAATTTTGATTACATTACGTTGAACCGTTACTCCACAGCAGCGAGTTGTCGCCATGTCTTCAACTTCTTCCGCGACGTCAACAAGTGAATTGGAGCTACGCGCAGTTGTGAAATTTTGTGTTGGACTCAAACTTACACCAGTTGAGACGTTGAATCAAATTAAAAACTCGCATACATTACAACCTTGTGGTAAATCGTTTGTCTACAAATGGCATGAGCGATTTCGGAACGGCAGAAAATCGGTACTTGATGACGATAGAGCAGGTAGACCAGCATCCGCTATGACGACGAGCAACGCAACGTTAGTGAGAGAGCTTTTGGACAACGACCGGCGCTTAACGGTTAGGGGTATTGCAGAGGAACTCTCCCTATCGTATTCTACTGTGCAACGAATTCTTACAGAAGAGCTAAATATGTCCAAAGTATCTGCGCGTTGGGTGCCCAGACTTCTGACTGATGAAAACAAGCAGCGGAGGTTAAAATGTTCTCAGCAATTTCTGGATCTGTACGACGCACAGGGTGACGAGTTTTTGGACAAAATCATCACGACAGACGAGACATGGTTATACCATTATGATCCAGAGTCGAAACAGCAGTCGTCCGTCTGGAAGTCACCAGACACACCTCCACCAAAAAAGGCCAGGACAACACGCAGCTGCAAAAAGGAAATGTTCATCTTCTTCATGGATAGACAAGGGCTTTTGCTTCAACACAAGGTGCGCGACGGATGTACCGTAAATGCCGACTATTATTCAAAGGTATGCCGCATTTTAGTCATACAAACGATCAACACTTATATATTATTTTTATAACAAACTAATATTTTACAGTATGTATTGTTTCAAATAACAAAATATATAAAAATATTATTTAAAATGTGCCGCTTTTTACTTTCTTAAACTTAAATTATTTCATGTTTTCCCGTTTGTTTGTTTGACTTCAGGTGCTTAGACGCGATCTGATACAGGCTCTGCGCCGCAAGCGCCCCCTGTTGGTACTGGATGATGTTATACTCCATCATGACAACGCTCCAGCACATCGGGCACAGAGTACAGAGTTAGAGATTTCACTGCTTGGTTTCAGTCTCTTACCACATCCGCCGTACAGCCCGGATCTAGCACCGATGGACTTTCGTCTGTTTCCAGATATGAAGAGGGAACTCAGAGGCCAGAGATTTGAAACAACATTAGAGCTACGCAATAAGGCTCGTGAAGTAATCTCTTCATTCAGTCAGGATTGGTTTAAGGTAACATTTATGCAATGGGTACAAAGGCATAGGAAGTGTGTAGCGACGGGCGGCGATTACGTCGAGAAGGTGAATCGTACGCTAGAATTTGACCGTTAGTGACGTCGACGTCGTGATGGCGTGCGTCAAGTGCCGGTCATGTATACAATTCAAATATGTACAAACGATTTATTAGTAAATGTATTTCAATGAGATTACGGCTCTGCTTTAGTATTGAGTAAACGTATCGAGTGATGTAATTTTTGTGTTTGTATTGTCTTTTCCGTTCTAGTAATAAAGCAATTCCGCGAACTTTTGAATCACCCCTCGTAGTTAAATAGCTATGTTGACCCTTGATCACTCTATCTACAGGCTTTTGCAGAAAATTCACTAAAACATGTCAAGAGCCCAAAAATTTATAAAAAAATAAAGACAAAAGTAGTTTGATAACATTTTTGCACATTTAATTCTATGTCCACCATTTATGATAACAATTATTTCAGAATGGATACTCATTAAAATACATACTTAACAGGTCAGTTGGTCAGATCTCTTTGTTTTCAAGTTAGTTGGTCTGTTGATGAAATGATTATATGATAAATCCAATGTGCATTCATGATTACACAGTTATTTTAATGTTTTTTTTTCTGTTTGATATATGATATTTAATTAAACTTCCCTTAAAGTTATGATAGTTATCTATATACGCTTAAATCAATGTTTCAGAAAGAATCAGTTTCAATTGCCTATGGTCTCAGTTGTTTATATTGTGCTGTGTCTATTTAGACTTTGTATACATTAAACACTTTGATTCTGTTAAGCACTGAAACATACAGTCTGTTGTTTTTCTGGCAGTATGCAATACCACATGGTCTAGAGAGCCCTTCACTTCTATCCAGAAGAATCTTCCCTTTGGAGAGATCAGGTGATAATAAATAAACATTGTCCAAAAAGTATCCACACACATATACTGCCCCTGTCTCATCCACAGTAAGTTGACATGGTTGCTTCAGCTTATCATCCCTATATATGGCCTTGACCTGGCCATCAAAGGTCATACTTCTTACTGTGCAACTTCTCTGGTCTGACACATATATAATTGTGTTATCAGGACTGAGAGTCAGGAATTGAGGCATGTAAAACAGAAACTTGCCATTGTTATCTTTATCAAAACATTTGAGTACTTGACCAGACATATTCAGTATCTGTATCTTCCCAGGGTTTGTGAGATAAGAGACTATAAGATTGTTATTACAGTAGCAAATGCCGTAGCATTCTTTACCAACTGGTATATCATCAGTACTGATCAGAGTCATGGTATCAGAGAATGTTATCATCCTGACACTGCCTTCACGTGGAAATGTGACAGCTGCTTTATTGTCACAAACTTTGGTGATGCACAAGGGTAAAGAAGGCATGTTTATTACATCATATGATTCAGTGTTGATGTGCAGGTTTTTGAATATTTTCAGATTTTTTTCACAATAGTTTGTCACTACTAGCTTGCTTTCAGAAAGTAAACATATTTCACTGGTCGACATAATATACTGTCTAAAGACAATATCTTTAAAAAATCTAGCAGTTTTCAATTCAAATGGCTCACATTCCTTGAAAGAGAAAAATGTTGTTTCGGATTCTAGAGTTTTAGTAGATACTTCTTTGTGAACTGCCTCAATTTTGTAATATAGTATATCCTTCTTTTGTAAGTCAAGTATTTCTTTTTCCAGTTTTTCCAAAGGTTGATTTAAGTCTTTCATTTTAATAAATAATCTACATTTTTCACCAGATGCTTTTGTCTGTGTTAGATCACCTGATAATGTTTTTAAGTCACTTGTCACAGACAAAGTCTTTTCCTCAAGTGCTTCCAAATATCCCCTTTCAGCTTCCACTCTTTTCACAACATCTGTCTCAGAATGTACTAAATTCTTTACTAATGTCTTCTGGTTTTCTTCTAATAATTTAATTAACTTTGCCCTCTCAAGTTTCAATTTTGCTATAGTTTCTTCCATTTTCTTATCGTATTCGTCAGTTACTTTTTTCTGATGTTGATTGTATGCATTTATAATTTGTTCTTTATGCTCCTTAATGGTTGCTTTTGCTTTTGCTTCCATAGTAAAGGATATATTAGCTTTTGCCTTTAATGTATCTTTAACCTTTTCTATTTTGTCGGAAAGTGTGTCTAGATTGTCTTGAAGTTCTATAAATTCTTTACTTTGTTCAATATCCTTAACTAAGGATGGCAAATGCCGTATTTTGCTGCATGTTTTGTGGTCACTATTTCTGCACTCCAGACAAGCTAAATTTTCACATTCAAAACAATAATATTTAACCAGTTCCTTTGCATGTTTGGTGCACTTGACCAAATAGAAATCTTGGGGCATTTCATCCTGATCTTGAAGTGAATGGTTTCTGAAGTGCCGTTTATGGTAATTAATACACATTGCACACTTGTATTCAACACAGTCCACACAAAACCCACTAGCAGTAACATACTTATTGTCATGTTTTTCACATTCTTCACAGTACATTTCTTGTACTTGATCAGATCCCTGTGTCACTGATGTGTCTAATTGTGTTTCATTTCTGTCAGCAGAGTGTTCTGACTCCTCCGTATTGTCAAGTTTTCCTTTTGATTCATTTAAAGAAATTCTATTAGATGCCATTGTTGTCAAAATTTTGAGCTTAAAATGGTATATCTCACCTGAATAGAGCACACTTATATGTAATTAAAACAGCATGACATTTTATTAAAGATTTATATCCACAGTCAATGAATTAACGTTTGTCTCATAAGATTCCTCATGAAAATACATGGTTCCGCATGTTGCAGATATTTTATACTCTTGCATTGGTCATATGATATACCGTATATACTCGCTTATAAGGTGATTCTTCTATAAGATGTCGCCATAAATCTTGTTATGTGAACTTTATCCACATTTCTAGGTCTATTAATTTGAAACTTAGAGTGAATGTTCACCAAAGGTTGTAGATGTGTGTGTGCATTTTTTATGCACTCCCCTTCCCCCAACCTATGGTTAAAATGTAAAATGCTAGGTGAGCGCCCAAGGACCATTTGGTCTACTTGTTTATAAAAAATTCAAATACATGAAATATAACCTATACTTGAAATGTAGTAAACTCAGGTGACCTCATAATGTGTAAAAATTGTTGTTGTTTTTTTGACTGGAATGGTAATGCACTTGATTTTTAGCTCGTCTGTTTCGAAGAAAAAGTCCAGTTATTATGATTGCTATGTCGTCGTCGTCATTGTCGTGCAAACATTTTAATTTAGCCCATTACTCAAACAATTAAAAAGGTATCAATATGAAACTTTGAATGCTTCATTATCATGACAAGAAGCATTTGTAACGCAAGGGACATTATTCTGAAAGCTATATTTTTGGAGTTATGCCCCTTTTAAACTTACAATTTTTGTCTAAATTGCTTTTTAAGTTGAATGATTTCAAAACTATCAAAGGTATCAATATGAAACTTGGACTGCTTGCTTATCATGACAAGAGGCATTTGGAACAGAGGCATTACTCTGAAAGCTACATTTTTGGAGGTATGTCCCTTTTTAACTTACAACTTTTGTCAAAATTGTTTATTAAGTTGAATGAGCAAATGTATCAATAGGAACAATATCAACATCTTGACATGAAATGTCAGAGGTATATAGACCTCATTCAGGAGTAGTGCAAAGGAACCATAACTATGACCCCTATTGTCGACATGTAAAACGGATGAGTGTTGGCGTTGCTCCGCGGAGCTCTTGTTTATATAAGTCTACCTCCCAAAACAAATTGTACACACATACTTTTTGGCATATAGGCAGCAATACCTAAGATGTCAGTTATGTAACTGACAATAAACTGTAATTAGCCTATGGTGATTGAAACCCAAACTGGCTGCCTTTCAGACCAGTTATTTTTGGTCCCACTTCCACACCCACTTCTAAAACAGGTAGAAGCATCAGCTTAAAATGCCCTTAAATATCGTCTTTAAGCGAGTATATACGGTACAATATTTGATAAAGTGAGATCATATTTGGTATCTAATGTACTTGACATAAAATTTATTTTACCTTGAAAAACACAGGTGTTCACTGCAGATATACCCTGCAGATAACGGATGATATACTGCATATTGATTTTCGCTGACTATAGAATGAAGTCATTATTATGCTCCCCGAAGGGCGAGCATATGGTTGCCGCTTTGTCCGTCCGTCCGTCATAATTTTGTCCGGAGCATAACACAAAAACTATGAGAGATATCAAGACCAAACTTCATAGGTAGTTAGATCTCATTAAGGAGCAGTGCATTGCACAAGAACCATAACTCTTGCTTTATTTTTTTTTGAGTTATTGCCCTTTGAAATTTCTGATACTTATTTTTTGTCTGGGGCATATCTCACAAAGTACAAGAGTTATCAGCTTGAATCTTTGTAAGTAGATATGTCTCATTGATGAGCAGTGCAGTGCACAAGAACCATAACTCTTGCTTTATTATTTTTTTGAGTTATTGCCTTTTGAAATTTCTCATACTTATTTTTTGTCCGGGGCATATCTAACAAAGTATAAGAGATATTAACATGAAACTTTATTGGTAGATAGATCTCTATAAGGAGAAGTGCAGCGTGCAAGAACCGTAACTCTATTTTGCATAATTTAGGAGTTATTGTCCTTTGTTATTTTTCATACTTTTAAAAAAATACAAATTAAACAATAGCCCTTTTGGAATTGGCATTTATTCGGGGAGCATCCACCGGTTCTACCGATTTCTTGTTGATAATTTAATGAAAACCCCAAAATAAAAAATACTTTAAGCTTTAAGACACTTACAAAGTCTTTAATTGAAATGAATGGCTATCCAGCTAACAAAAGATTTAACAGTATAAAGACATATATATTTTTTTATTTTCTTGTCAGTTTATAGGTATAATATAGGGAATATTTGATAATTGTGTAGCATCTATGAATATTTGTCATTACAATGTATTTGAATTATACTCTGTTACCCGTATCATGGCAGTATTTGTCAACCATCCATGTATATCTGTCGATCTGTCAGTTCATCTGACCCTCCAATTAATACTAATAACTTCCATCAAAAATGTTTATGGAAGCTGTATAACTCATTGCTACATGACAGGATTATAAAATAATTTGGCAAAGGTTTTATCATATTATAGAATGTGTATCAGAGCATTCATGCATTGTTCAGCCTCACAAAATAATACTTGTAAAGGCTGTCAAACTATGTTTGTGGCCCCTATGTTTCTTATTACTATGCAAAGGATTCTGAAACAAATTTTGTTCACTTAATTGAGGCAATTGTTACAAATTGTCTGTCAGTCTCTCCACCCAGTAACTATTCCACCAAATACTATTAATAAATACTGTTTGTCTGTGTGTTTCTATCTGCTTTGTCATGCAGTGATTCCTGAAAGGATTTGAAAATAACTTGGCAGAGTTCATTGCATGGAGAAAATGTGTCACAAACTGTCAGTCAGACTGTTCAGCTGTCCATTGTTTTCTGTTATTTCTCACCAGATGATAATATAGACTGCCTTTCTGTGTGTAGTTATATATATATATATGTCAGGATATTCAGTTATTCCTTATAAAATAACTTTGTACAAATGTTCTTACATGAAAGTAATGTGTCGCATTCAGTCCATCACAGTCAGTCTGTCTGAAAGATTTCTGTCCTTCCAGCTGTTCAGATAATACAGAATTCTGCCTAACTGTATTGTTGTTTCCGCTTTGTAACTCCGATGATATCTTGAAGGATTATAAAAATCGCTTAGAAAATAGTCATCAACATGAAGGCAGTTTTGTATTATTAACCATCTGTCAGTCTCTCTGTCCATGTCTGCCAAATATTATGAATTTTAATATTCTGACTTCCTTTATTTTCATTTATTGCTTTGTAACTAAGTGCAAAATGACATAAATTGAAATAACTTGGCACATTGATGTTGATCAGATGAAACTCTTCAGGTCAGTCAAACATTGATGCACAAAACCATAATGGTAGCAGAAATAGTGGTCACTTAAACTTTTGAAATAATTTGAAAATATCACCTATTTTCACATTTCCATATTAAAAAAAAATTTCTTAATGACTTGTACTTTCGATAAAAAAGAGAATTTAGTTGTTGAGTATTTAGTTTGAAACTTTAGTGATTTTGATGGTAATTTTGATGAAGTTGCATTGTTTGCAACACAAAAGCCATTTCAGCAGTTTGCATGACTTGTCATTCCTTTTAATAGCACTTATGAACATTTTCTGCCAGAGGAAGAGCAGTTCCAAAGAACCATAACTCTATTTACTTAGTTTTTGAAATATCTCCCTTTATTATACTTAATAATGCCTTTTCAGATATTAATTTGAAAAGTATTGAAGGAATTTGATTAAAACTTAACACAGTCGTAGATACTAGTGAGTGAAAGTGCACTGTTCAGTAACCATATGTCTACCTTGTTTAATTTTTGAATTTTCTCCCTTAATGATACTAAAAATGTTTAATAATACTTGTCCAGAGTACAACTTTTAAACTATCAATGATATTTCATTGAAACTCCAAACAGTTATAGCGACTAGTGAGAGAAAGTGCAGTGTCAAAGAACTATAACCCTACATTACTTAGTTTATGAATTATCTCCCTTTATGGTACTTAATTATGCTTGTCCGGAGAATAACTTCAGAACTATTTAAGGAATTTTATTTTATTTTATTTTTTTTTTCAGTTTTTTTAAACAATGCAAAACATTTATGCATATACATACAATATATAGAGCAATACGTTTATAAAGGAAAAAAATCTTTTAAGATTCTACATAGATTACAAAGAAAGTAATTCAATAGTATCTTACCAATATTGTAAAATGTTATTAATGCCAGACCTATTTTTAATATAACATTAGAAAAGATGCCTTTTCAGAAGTTATTACATTTATAATACATTATCGTAGAAATTCTTTAACATAAAGGCGAAATCCCAGTGTAACATTGATACTTAACCTAATTTAAATCTTTTAACAATTGTCTCTGTTCAAGGGAAACAACTCCTACTATTTTAATATTGATGTTCAGTTAAGAGTTGTACCTCTTGTCATGAATACTTTATGCATAAATATCATAAATAAGTATAAGGAAGGAAAAAAAAATTAAATGGACCATAGGTCATAAAAGGTGTTAATAAAAAGAAACAAAAAGGCAGTGTGTGCAGTACCGAGTGGATCAAGCCTTAATTAAAAATCCTAAAACATTAGTCTTGATTAGGCAGTAAAGAGACATATTTGCCCCATAAATTGTCAAACTGTAAAACCGTATTTTGTTTTCAGCACACCTGAGCCTTTGGCTCATGGTGGGCTATTGTGACCGGTCTTTGTCCGTCGTCCATCGTCCGTCAACAATTTCATTCAAACAACATCTCCTCCGAAACCTCTGGGCCAAATTTGATGAAACTTGCCTGGGATGTTCCTTGCATGAAGCTCTGCCAAAATTGTTCAAAGAAATCAAATCCATGCAGAACTCTGGTTGCTATGGCAACTTAAAGGAAAAACTTTGAAAATCTTTTTTTCTGAAATCACAAGGCCAAGAGCTTAGATATCCGGCATTTAGCACCCTCAAATTGAACTCTGCAAACAGTATTCAAATTATTTCCCTGGGGTCAAAATTGGCCCCGCCCCAGGGGTCACTTCATTTTACATAGACTTATATAGGAAATCTTTTAAAATCTTCTTCTCAGAAACCACAATGCCTACAGCTTAGATATTTGGTATGTAGCATTGTCTAGTAGATGTCAACCACGTTTGTTCAAATTATGTCCCCTGGATCAAAATTGGCCACGCCCCAGGGTTCTCTTTGTTTAAAAATTTCAAAAATGTCATCGCATGATCTATATTTTTGATGTACTGACCTACTTTTTGTTTTTGGAGCTATGGCAATAAAATTTGGACCATATTTACAGTTTTTGTTCCGATTTCAAAAATGTCATCGCATGACCAATATTTTTGACGTACTGACCTACTTTTGTTTTTGGAGCTATGGCAATGAAATTTGGACCATGTATACAGTTGTTTTGTTCTGATTTCAAAAACATCATATCATGACCTATATTTTTGACCTACTGACCTACTTTTTTGTTTTTAGCTATGGCAATGAAATTTGGACCATGTGTACAGTTTTTTGTTTAGATTTCAAAAATTTCATCGCATGACCTATATTTTTGACCTACTGACCTACTTTTTGTTTTTGGAGCTATGGCAATGAAATTTGGACTATGTGTACAGTTTTTTGTTCCGATTTCAAAAATGTCATCGCATGACCTATATTTTGACCTACTTTTTGTTTTTGGAGCTATGGCAATGAAATTTGGACCATGTGTACAGTTTTTTGATCTCATTTCAAAAACTTCATAGCATGACCTATATTTTGACCTATTTTTTATTTTAGAGCTACAGCAAATTTTTCCCTGCATGGATCATATATTCCGTGGGTAGGGTTTGAGGTCACTGGGTTAAGGTCAAGGTCACCATAGCTTATGATAGATATTTCTACTTTTTGTCATAGAGCCTGTATTTATTGACTGATATTTTACATGTTTACATATTTATACATATTTTTTCTGCATCCCTTCTTTTGACTTTTGTGTATTTCAATCATTAAAGGCTGAATAGGTATTTCCTCTTTCTGAGCCTAAAAGACATTTGATTTAAAAATCTCTTAATAGAATCTATAATGTTTTGATAAAAAATTGATATTTATATCAAACTTAGTAAAAAATTCATCAAATGATAGCAGATTACCTTAACCGTCTAAGAATCATTCACCAAAATAATGCCACAATTTACATACCTTAGGAAACAAACAGTAGAACCACCTATTTTAAACATATAGAGTTATGCCAAACAGGAAGTGAGCAATTATCACTCCAATTCCTGGGGTACTGTATATACAACTGGATGAGACCAGTAAAAACATCCTTCTGAAAGTTGATTTTGCACTGTCTGAAGTTTACTTATCAAAAATTGGTCTCCATATTTACTATGTCATTAACAAAGTTGAAGTATTTAGTATTATACATTAATATCTTTCTTGTTCATGTCAATTTTAGAGACATTATAAATGTCTCTTAATTATTCACTCTGAGACCTCCATTTTTGTGTCACCCTTTCGAAGAAACAGCGATACATAGGGATCGCTTTGTCCGTCGGTCCATCACGAAAACTTAATGTTGGCTATAAATTTGCCATTTCTAAACAATATCTTATCAAACTTTCAAATTGTTTAGCTTATGACAACAGGGTCGGGATGATGCCAAAATTTCTAGGTCAAGGTCACATTTGACAGAGTTATGCCCCTTTTTGTACTTGGATTTTGTCATGAAAACTTAAATTAAAAATAATGTTGGCAATAACTTTGACATTTCTTAACATTTCGACATCAAACTTTCAAATTATATTGCTTACGACAACAGGGTCGTGATGATGCCAAAATCTGTAGGTCAAGGTCACAATTGACAGAGTTATGCCCATTTTTGTACTTGGATTTTGTCATGAAAACTTAACATTGGCTATAACTATGCCATTTCTTAATATTTCTTCATCAAACATTCCAATTGTAATGCTAACAATTGTATCACTTAAGACAACACAATTTCTTAAGGGCAGATAACCCTTAAATCTATTTCTGCAATGTTATGCCCCTTTTTCAAGTTAAAATTTCTTGGTTAACCTTTTTCTTTATATTCATGTTTCAAAATGTGTCAAAGATATTCCATTCAAACTTTGAATACTTGATCACCAGCAAGACCACTGCAAAGATTGTTGGTACCCATGTCCCTGGGGTCACAGTTAGCCCCACCCCCAGGGGTTACTTGATTTTGCTTATACTTATATATAGAAAAAAAACTTCTTAAGCCTAGAAATAAAATATTAACTGACATGGGATGGAAAAGTACTCCCCACAACCATCCCCTCTGCATGGGACCCCCCTATTGTTTTACCGAGATAAGAGAAATTCCGAGTTACATGCATTGAGTCTGCTACCTTTAATACTTGTATTATATTTCATAAGTATTGCAAGAATTTCTGCACATAATATAAAAATGTAAGGGGATAGGGGAATCGCCCTGATGACCCGGAATTTCGGCCTCTTCACAAAAGCCAAAAAAACCGTAAAAAAATCACAAAAATGTGTAGAAAATTCACAATTAGCGGGATTGTTTTTTTGGTAGCGAACAAAATTGCATCAAATGAGCGATATTAATGAGCATTACTATTTAGTTGTTTAATACCTTGAGCCATATTCCGTAGCGGGGCATTTAATAAATGCAGATCATGGTTAATCGATGCTTTACTTGCTAAACATGTGACAAAGATGAAAAAAAGTAGAAATAAAATTAAAAAGAAAACTATAAATGTAATCATTAAATGTATGATTAAAGTAAATACAGGTGATGATTTATTCTTGTTTATTTTTTCACAATTAGACAGATTATCGCGCTAAAAATTCACAATTTCAGGGGTATGGGCTGTTGCGAAAAAAGTAAAAAAAAATCACTGCCCCGAAGGGAGAGCATATAGTCGCCACGTTTTCCGTCAGTTCGTCCGTCCAGCTTCACTATGTCCAGAGTATAACTTTAAAAGTATTGAAGGAATTTGATTGAAAATACATTGATAGAAACCAGTGAGAGGAAGTGCATTGTCCAAGAACCATTATTCTTCCTTGCATATTTTTTTATGTATCTCCCTTAAGTTAAATATTTTTGTCCTGAATATAACTCCTGAACTGACAACGATATCTCATTGAAACTTCACACAGTTACAGAGACAAGTCAGAGAAAGTGCACTGTCAAAAAACCTTAACTCTTATTTACTTACTTTTTGAATTATCTCCCTTAATAATATTCGAAAATGCTTGTCCGGATATTAATTTGAAAAATATTGAAGGAATTTGATTAAAACTTGACACAGGCATAGATACTAGTGAGTGAAAATGCACTGTTTAATAACCATATGTCTGCCTTGCTTATTTTTTTAATTATCTCCCTTAATGATATTTAAAATGCCACTCTTGTCCAGAGAATAACTTAAAAAGTATTGAAGGTATTTGATTGAAACTTAAAACATTGATAGAGACCAGTGAGAGGAATGCAGTGTCCAAGAACGATAATTCTGCCTTATAAATTTTTTTAATTATCTCCCTTAAGTTAATAATATTTCTCTGGAATATAAATTGTCAATGATATCTGATGGAAACTTCACACAGTTATAGAGGCTAGTCAGAGGAAGAGTATTGTTAAAGAACCATAACCCTGATTTACTTAGTTTTTGAATGATCTCCCTTTATTATACTTAATAAAGCCTTATCAGATATTAATTTGAAAAGTATTGAAGGAGTTTGAATAGAATTTCACACAGTCATAGATACTAGTGAGTGAAAGTGCACTGTTCAGTAACTATATGTCTACCTTGCATAATTTTTGAATTATCTCCCTAAATGATACTAAAAATGTTTAATAGTGCTTGTCCAGAGTACAACTCTTAAACTATCAATGATATTTCATTAAAACTCCACACAGTTATAGAGACTAGTGATCGGAAGTGCAGTGTCAGAAACCATAACCCTACATTACTTAATTTATGAATTGTCTCCCTTTATAGTACTTAATTATGCTTGTCTGGAGAATAACTTCAGAACTATTTATGAAATTTTATTTTATTTTATTATTTTTTTTTTTTTTTTTCAGTTTTTTTTCACAGTACAAAACATTTATGCATATACATACAATATATAGAGCTATACGTTTAAAGAGGAACAAAGAAAATCTTTTAAGGTTCTGCAAAGATTATAAAGGAAGTAATTCAATAGTCTCTTACCAATATTGTAAAATGTTATGAATGCCAGACCTGTTTTTAATATAACATTAGAAAAGATTCATTTTCAGAAGTTATTACATTTATAATACATTATCATAGAACTTCTTTAACGTAAAGGCAAAATCCAAATATAACATTGATTCTAATTATAACCTAATTTAAATCTTTTAACAAAATAATAATTATAATTGTCTCTGCTCAAGGGAAACAACTCCTACTATTTTGATATTGATGTTCAGTTAAGAGTTGTACCTCTTGTCATGAATACTTTATGCATAAATATCATAAGGAAGGGAAAAAAATAAAAAGACCATAGGTCATAAAAAGTGTTAAAGAGAAAAAGAAACAAAAAGGCAGTGTGTGCAGTACCGAGTGGATCAAGCCTAAGTTAAAGATCCTAAAACATTGGTCTTGATTAGGCAGCAAAGAGACATATTGGCCCCATAAATTGTCAAACTGTCAAACCCTATTTTGTTTTCTTGCATTATATAATTGTGTTCCCAAAAGAAGAGGGACATAACTTTAAAAAAAATGTGGACCGCTTTGGACCGAGACCGATTTATCCATGATTTTATATCTTCCTAGAAAGAAGAACTTAACTGGCAATCCAAAAGAAATGTTTTTTTTTTTTTTAGTTTCAGTATGGTTGTTGCAGAAAGCTCATGTATTAACATCTTTTATTCTCATTTTATGTAATAGATAATTTGTTGCCAGTAGCTTGTGGTTAACTTTATACTGAAACCATTGTAAATTTGAATCCTTTGTTATATTAAAAGAGAGCCTATAAATGCAATTCCAGTTAAAATCATCATTCAAATTTAAAAAATTGAGTTCATCTTTCCTTTTAATCTTAAGAGTAGAGGGTGTACTTGTTCTAAGAATATAATCATAATTTTTTCTGCATCCCTTCTCTTGACTGTTGTTTATTTCAATCATTAAAGGTTGAATAGGCATTTCCTCTTTCTGAGCTAGGTGCCTAAAAGACATTTGATTTAAAAATCTCTTAATAGACTCTCTAATGTTTTGATACTGTAAAAAATTGATATTTATCAGACATGGGGTCGATTACTTCTAAATGTAATCGATTAAATTACAATTACATCAATAAAATTTAGAATACGATTACGATTACACTACTCTATTTTTTAAACTGTAACTGAATAAATTACAATTACTCTGAAAATGTAGTCGATTACAATTACGATTACTTTTCATTGTGTTAATAGCAGTAATCAGATAAAAGATCCAAATAGCACTGACATTTTTATTTACACAAAAACATGAACACACCTGCAGCACACAATTTGCAAAATGTTACAAAGTAACCAGGATGACTGACATGTGTCTTCTACTAAATTTAAATGTGTGAGTTACATTTTATCATAATTAATTTTTCAAATGTATTGCTTTTTGCTTTTGTAATTCCCTTAGCATCTGTTGGTATATCAAAAAATTTAGAAGCCATAACACTTGATTTCTGTGCAGACAGAATTGCAATAACCACAATATGTGCTATATAAAACAGAAAATCATGAACTGGTTTTACACTTTTGTTGAGTGATTATACCAATTATCTTCGGTAAGGGGACAGCAAACTAGGTGTTATTGTACAATATCAGTTATTGATTTCACAAATACTTGTTTAAGCCTCAGGCAGAATATAAAAGTTGTTTGTTACTGATAACAAAAGGTGAAAATATTTATGGGATATAATTAAATCATAACTTAGTCTGAAGGATTGTTTTTAGTCAAACAGTAAAATTAAATAACTCAGTTATAAATGAAACTTAAGAAAAGTAAAACTTTTCAATTAAATAAATTTCACCTTTAATTGAATCTGTCCAAAGTAAAACTAGTTTAACATATTACACCCAGTGCACTTTGCAGTACTTTTTAATATGAAATATCGTATTTGCACAAGTATATAATACAGCAGTTCCATAAATGAAGTCTTTTTCTATGCCAAAGTAATCGATTTGTAATCGACGATTACACCACTTTTCATGCAGGTAATGATTACAATTACGATTAAATGTAATCGACTTTTAAAAAGTAATCGAATACATTCGATTACATGGACAAATTGTAATTAAATGCAATCGATTACGATTACATGATTACGATTACCCCATGTCTGATATTTATATCAAACTTAGTTAAAAATTCATCAAATGATAGCAGATTACCTTTACTGTCTAAGAAGTCATTCACCAAAATAATGCCACAATTTACATACCTTAGGAAACAAACAGTAGAACCACCTATTTTAAACATATAGAATTATGCCAAACAAGAAGTGAGTAAAATTCACTCCAATTCCTGGGGTACTGTATATACATCTGGATGAGACCAGTAAAAACATCCTTCTGAAAATTGATTTTGCACTGTCTGAAGTTTACTTATCAAAAATTGGTGTCCATATTTACTAATACTTGATAGAAAAGGGTACATGTCATTAACAAAGTTGAAGTATTTAGTATTATACATTAATATCTTTCTTGTTCATGTCAATTTTAGAGACATTATAAATGTCTCTTTATTATTCACTCTGAGACCTCCATTTTTGTGTCGCCCTTTCGAAGAAACAGCGATACATAGGGATCGCTTTGTCCGTCGGTCCATCACGAAAACTTAATGTTGGCTATAACTTTGCCATTTCTAAACATTATCTTATCAAACTTTCAAATTGTTTAGCTTATGACAACAGGGTCGGGATGATGCCAACATTTCTAGGTCAAGGTCACATTTGACAGAGTTACGCTCCTTTGTGTACTTGATTTTGTCATGAAAACTTAATGTTGGCAATAACTTTGCCATTTCTTAACATTTCGACATCAAGCTTTCAAATTATATTGCTTACGACAACAGGGTCGTGATGATGCCAAAATCTGTAGGTCAAGGTCACAATTGACAGAGTTATGCCCCTTTTTGTACTTGGATTTTGTCATGAAAACTTAACATTGGCTATAACTTTGCCATTTCTTAACATTTCTTCATCAAACATTCCAATTGTAATGCTAACAATTGTATCACTTAAGACAACACAATTTCTCAAGGGCAGATAACCCCCAAATTTATTTTTGCAATGTTATGCCCCTTTTTCAAGTTAAAATTTCTTGGTTAATCTTTTTCTTTATGTTCATGTCTCAAAATGTGTCAAAGATATTCCATTCAAACTTGGAATACTTGATCACCAGCAAGACCACTGCAAAGATTGTTGGTATCCATGTCCCTGGGGTCACAGTTAGCCCCACCCCCAGGGGTTACTTGATTTTGCTTATACTTATATATTGGAAAAAACTTCTTAAGCCTAGAAATAAAATATTAACTGACATAGGATGGGTAAGTACTCCCCTCAAACCATCCCCTCTGCATGGGGACCCCCCCCCCCCCTATTTTTTTACCGAGATAAGAGAAATTCCGAGTAACATGCATTGAGTCTGCTACCTTTAATATTTGAATTATTTTTCATAAGTACTGCAAGAATTTCTGCACATAATATAAAAATGTAAGGGGATGGGGGAATCGCCCTGACGACAACCACATTGTACTTGAAACCAGTCTGATGAATGTCCATTTATTGTTACACAAGAATGAATGTTTTTTGTAAAACAATTTTACTCAACTAATGAGATTTTCACCAATCTTGAAGAATTCTAACACTTTCGTAAATGTCCATGATATAGAATCAAAAGCTGTTGCGAAGTCAATAAGTAACAACATTCCAGGAATATGATGATCTTCTGTATATTGCATAACATCATAAATTAGTCTTATATTGTCGCCTATGTATCTTCCAGATAAGAAACATGTGTGATCTCTACTTATAAGTTTATTTAATACTCTTTTAATGAGTTGGGCAATGCTAGGTGATGCAATTTTATAAGAAACATTTAATAAAGAAATAGGTCTCCAGTTTTTGATATAACGTTTGCCCCAGTTGTTTAAGAGTATCTGATAATTCTCCTGAAACAAAAGCTTGGTTAACTTCTCTTACTATAAAATGGTCTAAATCATTCCAAAAGAATTTAAAGACAGCCGCTGTAAAACCACTACTACCTGGAGAAGAATCATCTGACATTTTAAGCTCACCTGAGCACTGCTCAGGATGAGCTTTTGGGATCATTGATTGTCCAGCATGCGTCGTCAACAATTTGACTTGAACGACTTCTCCTCCTAAACCGCTAAGCCAACATTGACAAAACATGCCTGGGATATTCCTTGCATGAAGCTCTACCCAAGTTGTTCAAAGAACTCAATTCCATCAAGAACTCTGGTTGCTATTGCAACTAAAAGGAAAAGCTTTGTAAATCTTCTTGTCTGAAACCACAAGGCCCTGAGCGTAAAGATTTGGTATGTAGCATTGTCTAGTGGACCTCTATTGTCTAGTCTAGAACTTCTACCAAGTCTGTTCAAATTATGCCCCTGGGGTCAGATTATGCCCCTGGGGTAAAATTTGGCCCCACCCTGGGGTCAATGGTTTTTCATAGGCTTATATAGGAAAACCTTCGAAAATCTTCTTGTCTGAAACCACAAGGCCTTGAGCCTTAAGATTTGGTATGTAGCATTGTCTAGTGGACCTCTACCAAGTTTGTTCAAATTATGCTGCTGGGGTCAAATTTTGCCCCACCTCAGGGGTCTGTTGATTTTGCATAGGGAAAACTTTGAAAATCTTCTTATCTGAAACCACATGGGTCGAGCCTTAAGATTTGGTAGGTAGCATTATCTAGTGGACTTCTACCAAGTTTGTTCAAATTATACCCCTGGGGTCAAATTTGGCCCAGACCCAGGGTCATTGGTTTTTACATAGGCTTATTTAGTGAAAACTTTGAAAATCTTCTTGTAGAAAGAAAGGTAACATATTCAGTCCGAATGATCTGAAAATTTGTCAGAAAGGTTGTTTCTATGATTTCTAGCTCAAGTTTGAATATGGGTCATCTGAATTCAAAAACTAGGTCACAGAGCCCAAAAATAGAAATACCTTGTTAACACTCTAAAGGTTACATTTTCAGTCGAAATATCCCAGAAATTTGTCAGAAAGGTTGTTTTGATGATTTTTAGCTCAAGTTTGAATATGGGTTATCTGGGGTCAAAAACTAGGTCACAGAGCCCAAAAATAGAAATACCTTGTTAACACTCTAGAGGTTACATTTTCAGTCAAAATATCCCAGAAATTTGTCAGAAAGATTGTTTTGATGATTTTTAGCTCAAGTTCGAATATGGGTCATCTGGAGTCAAAAACTAGGTCACATAGCCCAAATATGGAAAAACCTTGTAAAACAATCTAGAGGTAACATTTTCAACCCAGATAACCTGGAAATCTGTCAGAAAGGTTGTTTCAATGATTTCTAGGTAAAGTTTAAATATTGATCATCTGGGGTCAAAAACTAGGTCACAGAGCCTAAAAATAGAAAAAAAACTCTAGAGGCTACTTTTCAGTCCAAATATTCTGGAAATTTGTCAAAAGAGTTATTTTAATGATTTCTAGCTCAGATTCGAATATAGGTCATCTAGAGTCAGAAACTAGGTCACAGGCCCCAAATATGGAAAAACTTTGTAACATTTTAAGTCCAAATAACCTGGAAATTTATCAGATAGATTGTTTCAATGATTTCTAGCTCAGTTTTGAATATGGGTTATCTGGGGTCAAAAGGTAGGTCACAGACCCCAAATATGGAAAAACTTTGTCAAGAGCAGTCATATTCAGGTGAGCGATACAGGGCCATCATGGCCCTCTTGTTTTTAAACTGTTTAACATTTCCTTATAACTTAAAAGACCTTCAAGACTTTGGCTTTCTTCATCTTTCAGTTTGGGTATATTATTATTGTTGAATTAAGCAGTAAGATTAACATTATCTGTTTCCCATAAAGTATACAATTTTTACCTCCACTTTTTGAAGAAAAAAAGTGGAGCTATTGTCATGACCCCCTCGTCGGAGTCGGCGTTGATTAAACTTTTTGTTAAGGTCCATTTCTCAGAAACTATCAAAGCTATATACTTCAAATTAGGAATACATGTTAACTATCAAAATGCGACACCATTTCACAAGGGCAGATAACCCTCAAATTTATATTTGCAAAGTTATGTCCCTTTTTTCAACCTAAATTTCTATGTTAAATTTTTTTGTCATTGTCCATTTCACAAAAAATGTCAAAGATATTCCATTCAGTCTTGGAATATTAGGTCACCAGCAAGAACCCTGCAAAGATGATGGGTACCCATGTCCCTTGGGTCAAAGTTAGCCCTACCCCAGGGGTCACTTTATTTTGCTTGTACTTATATATAGGGTAAAAACTTCTTAAGCCTAGAAATAAACTTGAACTTACATAGGATGTGTAAGTACTTACCCCCACTCCCCAACCCCATCGTATTACTCCCCCTACTACCATGTATGGGACCTCCTCTCCCCTGTTTCTTGGTGCAGACATGAACACGAACGTGAGTTTATATGTTTTATTAATATAACAACAACTCATTCATACAGTGCTAATACCTAGAGCAGAGTGCGCAGTAAACTAAGCCTGTGCGGTATACATTATTACTAAAACATCACGGGAAGGTCTGTACTTAGTATGTAAATCGGATACTGTTACATCTTTTCTCTTTTACGAAAATAAGAAGATATTTCTTATTTTATTCAATTCAGAATACTCAATCATTTTAAAGAAATGATGTCTAAGAAATGCTAAAAAATAAACAAAATGTCTTAATATTAGAAACAAAAAGTCCATAAAAATTACGATTTCAAAATTGCAACTGTCCAAACGTTTAAAGTAGTTAATAAAAAAGTAAGCTTTAACTGTTTATAACACACATTTATACACAGTCTCACAATGTCTACAGTTTATAGCATATATACTATTTGACATAGTCCTTGTATTTCACTGGCATACGAACAACTCGACCTGATCTGGTTTTAAAAGTGAATTGTTCACTAGCTGAGGTTAATACTGATTGTTTGCCATTCGATTCAATGGGGGTGGGTAACTCATTACTGCTAGAGTTAGAGGGTAAATCGACAGTTTCTTCCCTTCCTTTCTCAAAGAAGTGTTCATTAGTTTTCCGAAGCTGACGTTGATTTCGATTTACTACCGTACCATCCTCCTTTCTTATATCATATGATCGTGTTTGTGGCTTACTAACAACAATCCCCATTTTCCAGGTTTTGTTTAATTCCTGAGGTTGTATTCCTTTATTCACCATTATCGCTTGAGCATAAAAAGAAATACCATCAAACACTCAAGCAAGGACATATCTAACAAGTTACATCAATAGTTGTGACATGTTTACTTTACGCCAGCAGTTCTATCCCTCTGAGTTACGTCAATAAACAAAATTTGATTAGAAAAAATATCTGTCTAAAAAAAACATGTATAAAATAAGTAGTGCAATAACTGGTGATGTCGACTTTTTATGTGTATTTACAGGATACTTTGCATAGGTCAATCAGAAATGCAATTTATCAAATATGTTCTACTATGTAATGCACACCACAGATTACACCCAGTGAAAATTAAGCGAATCTAAACATCTCCCTTTGTGGTACTTAATTATGCTTGTCTAGAGAATAACTTCAAAACTATTTAAGGAATTTTATTAAATTAAAACTTCACACAGTGATAGAGAACAGTGAGAGAAAATGCAGTATTTATGAACCTTAATTCTACCTTGTATAATTTTTTAATTATCTCCCTTAATGATAATTAAAAAAGTTCAATAATGCTTGTCTGGAGTATAACTTCTAAAGCATCTATGATGTCTCATTATATCTTGACTCAGTTACAGAGACTAGTGAGAGGAAGTGCAATTTTAAAAAAGCATCACTCTACATTACCTAGTTTTTTAATTATATCCCTTTTATAATATCTAATAACGCTTATTAAGAAAATAACTTGAAAAGTATTGAAGGAAATTGAATAAAACTTCACACAGATATAAAGACCAATGAGAGAAGTGCAGTGTTAAAGAACCATCACTTTACATCAGTTAGTTTTTTAATTATCTCACTTTATAAAACTTAATATAGAAACCCGAATTGATAGATAAATCAGTGGCTTATCAGCTGGAATTCCGGAAAATAACACTGATTATATAAAGAACAGGTCTACTTTTGACACCTGCCAGCCAAGCGCTTGTCACCTCTTGTTGTGATTGTAAAAATTCTGGCAAACATTCACAGATTATACAAGTATCAGGTAAATTTTAAATCAACTTTCCTTACAAATGTGGTTTTTTATACTATAAATCCTCAAATACAGTATGTTTCATAATGATTACCCTTGCTATAACTTACAAAGTATTTAATTTCACATGTCATTGAAATACCATTATAGTACATATCTTATTTTTCTGCCATTTTGAATAAAAAATTCTTTGGGGAGCATTATTCGGTTTCCTTTTTTCCCGGTTTTAAATAAACTTAAAACCAAATAAAAGCATGATACTGAAAAAAATCTTTTATGATTTACAAAATAACCAGACTTTTAAGTCAGAGTCACCGTATATTTTGTGTAACAAAACCATTGACAACCAGCATTAATCTGGATGAAGCCAGAAATATTTGATATTAAAATACCTCTAGTTACGTTCTTAGCACCAGAACAGAAGGTAAATAAATTTGAAATTTATATTTTTAGTACTTTTCATGCTTAATATACACCTAAATCTTATTCATATGACAGGAAGGCAGATCGTGCACTTCGGTAAGATTAAAATTATACTATCGCCATTATGAAGGAACGAAATTATGATGTCACGAAATGAGAGTCTTAGTTAATCTTGTTGTGTATTTCTGCAACAATGGTGTCACCCATTAACTGGGTGTAAAGCCAAATTTTGACTTGAAATAATCATTTTTTTAATGCAATTGCAGGCTGAAGATGTGCCTTTGATTTTCGAATATGAAATAACATAATTCATGAGAAAGTTAAAATTATTTATTCGAATTTTTTGAAAGTTTGGTACCCTTTAAAAAGATTAAGGCATACAGTTTCTTGTTCAGGTATGAGTTTAGTAGCGTTGGTATTTGTCTAAGAACTTGTTGAAATAAAATTTGGTTATCAACACAATCATGAAATACTGTTTAAAAAAAAGGACAAGATCGACATCAGTGTTGTAAGATGTAAAACGTTTTGCTCATTGGGCCTTTGCCAGTAGTTAAATAGCTATGTTGACCCTTGATCACTCTATCTACAGGCTTCTTCAGAACATTAAAACATGTCAAGATCCCAAAAATTTATAAAAAAAAAGACAAAAGTAGTTAGATAACATTTTCACACATTAATTCTATGTCCACCATTTATTATGATAATTATTTCAGAATGGATACTCATTAAAATACATACTTAACAGGTCAGTTGGTCAGATCTCTTTGTTTGTCAAGTTAATTGGTCTGTTGATGAAATGATTATATGATCAATCAAATGTGCATTCATGATTACACAGTTTGTGTTATTATCATGTTCTTTTTTTCGTTTGATGCATATTTAAATAAACTTCCCTTAAAGTTATGATAGTTATCTATATTTCAGGAAGAATCAGTTTCTATTGATTGTGATCTCAGTTGATTATATTGTGCTGTATCTATTTAGACTCTTGATACATCAAACACTTTGATTCTGTCAGACATTCCAACATACAGTCTGTTGTTTTTCTCGCAGTATGCAATACTACATGGCCTAGAAAGCCCTTCACTTTTATCCAGAAGAATCTTCCCTTTGGAGATATCAGGTGATAATAGATGAACATTTTCTGATAACTGTGCACACACAAAAACTATCCCTGTCTCATCCACAGTCAGTTGACATGGTCCCTTTAGCTTATCATGCCTATATATTGCCTTGACCTGACCATCTAAGGTCATACTTATCACGTTGTTACTGTTCCAGTTAGATACATATAAAGTTGTATTGTCAGGACTGAGAGTCAGGAAATAAGGCCTGTTAAACAGAAACTTGCCACTGCTATCTTTTTCAAAACATTTGAGTACTTGACCAGACATATTCAGTATCTGTATCTTCCCAATGTTTGTGGAATAAGACACTATAAGATTGTTATTACAGTAGGCAATACCATGGCACTCTTCACCAACTTGTATATCATCAGTACTGATCACAGACATAGAATCAGAGAATGTTATCAGCCTGACAATGCCTTCATCAGGAAATGTAACAGCTGCTTTATTGTCACCAGCTTTAGTGATGGTCCAGGGGGAAGTAGGCATGTTAATTACATCATATGATTCAGTGTTGATGTGCAGATTCTTTAATATTTTCAGATTTTTTTCAAAATGGTTTGTCACTACTAGCTTGTTTTCAGGAAGTAAACAAAATTCACTGGTTGAAATAATCAACTGTCTAAAGACAATTTCTTTAAAAAATGTAGCAGTTTTCAATTCAAGTAGCTCACATTCCTTGAAAGAGAAAAATGTCGTTTGGGATTCTAGAGTTTTAGTGGTTACTTTTTTGTGAAGTGGCTCAATTTTGTAATATTGTATATCCCTATTTTGTAAGTCAAGTATTTCTTTTTTCAGTTTTTCCAAAGGTTGATTTAAGTCTTTCATTTTAATAAATAATCTACATTTTTCACCAGATGCTTTTGTCTGTGTTAGGTCACCAGATAATGATTTTAAGTCACTGGTCACAGACAAAGCCTTTTCCATAAGTGCTTTCAATAATCCCCTTTGAACGTCCATTCTTTTCACAACATCTGTCTCAGAATGTACTAAATTTTTGACTAATGTCTTCTGATTTTCTTCTAATGATTTGATTAACTTTGCCCTCTCAAGTTTCAATATTGCTATAGTTTCTTCCATTTTCTTATCAAATTCATCAGTAACTTCTTTCAGATGTTGAGTATATGTATTTATAATTTGTTCTTTATGCTCCTTAATGGTTGCTTTTGCTTTTTCCTCCATAGTAAAGGATATATAGGCTTTTGCCTTTAATTTATCTTCAATCTTTTCTATATCATTGGAAAGTGTGTCTAGATTGTCTTGAAGTTCTCTAAATTCATCACTTTGTTCAACATCCTTAGCTAGGGATGGCAAATGCCTTATTTTGCTGCATGTTTTGTGGTCACTATTTCTGCACTCCAGACAAGCTAAATTTTTACATTCAAAACAATAAAATTTAATCAGTTCCTTTGCATGTTTGGTGCACTTGACCAAATAGAAATCTTGGGGCATGTCATCCTGATCTTGAAGTGAATGGTTTCTGAAGTGCCGTTTATGGTAATGAATACACATTGCACACTTGTATTCAAAACAGTCCACACAAAACCCATTTGCAGGTACATACTTATTGTCATGTTTTTCACATTCTTCACAGTACATTTCTTGTACTTGATCAGATCCGTGTGTCACTGATGTGTCTAATTGTTTTTCACTTTTGTCAGCAGAGTGTTCTGACTCCTCCGTATTGTCAAGTTTTCCTTTTGATTCATTTGAAGAAATTCTGTTAGATGCCATTGTAAATGTCAATATTTTGAGCTAAAAATGGTATATCCCACCTGAAAAGAGCACATATAATTAAAACAGCATGATATTTCATTAAAGATTTATATCCAACTTTAATAAATTAACGTTTGTCTCATAAGATTCCTCATGAAAATACATGGTTCTGCATGTTGCAGATATTTTATACTCTTACTTTGGTCATATGATATACTGTATGTATATACTCGCTTATAAGGTGATTCTCCTATAAGATGTCACCAAAAATCTTGTGATGTAAACTTTATCCACATTTCTAGGGCTATTAATTTGAAACTTTATGTGAATGTTCACCAATAATTGTAGATGTGCGTGTGCATTTTTATGCACTCCCCTTCCCCCAACCTATGGTTAAGATTTAAAATGCCAGGTGAGTGACCCAGGACCGTTCGGTGTATTTGTTTATAAAAAATTAAAATACATGAACTATAACCTATATTCTTTAAGTGAGGTAAACTCAGGTGACCTCATAATGTTTTAAATTGTTTTTTTTACTGCAATGGAAGTGCGCTTGATTTTGATGATGATCTGTTTTGAAGAACAATTTAAAAGGTATCAATATGAAACTTCAAGTGCTTGCTTATCATGACAAGAGGCTTTTGTAACATAAGGGGCATTGTTCTGAAAGCTATATTTTTTGGAGTTATGTCCCTTTTTTAACTTACAACTTTGGTCAAAATTACTTTTTAAAGAGGCTGTACTCCAGATTTGACATAAAAAAAACATTTCCATAAATTATATATTTAGATGACATGAGATTATAACAACATAATATTTTACTTCAAAACTGATTATAAAAGTCAAAATAGAATAAAAAAAATATTTTCGCTCCAGCCTGATTTGAACTCTGGACCCTCATGTTAACAAAATATTTCCAACGCTTTTACTGTCACCACCATCGCCGCATGTTATATTACAGATATTTACTTTAAATCTTATACGATATAGTTATACCGTCGCGTTACGGTATAGCACTTTGAAAGGGGAAAAAATCAATTTATAATGTAATTATTTGACTTATTTTTTGTCAGTAGGTTATTTTTTATGCATTAATCATAAATATTACAAGAAATTTATAATACATGAAAACTTTCTTTTTTTCGTCAACTGGAGCACAGCCCCTTTAAGTTGAATGATTTCAAAACTATCAAAGGTATCAATACGAAACTTGGACTGCTTTTTTAAAATGACAAGAGGCAGTTGTAACAGATGGGGCATTATTCTGAGAGCTATATTTTTGGAGTTATGTCCTTTTTAGCTCACCTGAGCACAAAGTACTCAAGGTGAGCTTTTGTGATCGCCTGATGTCCGTCGTCCGTCCGTGCGTCGTCAATTTTTTATTCAAACAACTTCTTCTCCTGAACTGCTTGGCCAATCTTGCTGAAACTTGGCAGGAATGTTACTTGCATGAAGCTTTACCAAATTGTTCAAATAGTTCAGGTCCATTGCATTTCTAGGCCACAGAAGCTAAAAATAGATTTTCAAACTTGGAAATTTAAAAATCTTCTTCTCCAGAACTACAAAGCATTGAGCTTAGATACTTGGTATGAGGCATCATCAGGTGGACCTATACCAAGTTTGTTCAAATCATGACCCCTGGGTCAAAAATGGCCCTGCCCCAGGGGTCACTAATTTTACATAGAATTATATAGGAAATACTTTAAAAATGTTCTTGTCTGAAACGACAAGGTCTAGAGTTTAGATATTTGGTGTGCAGCATTGTCCAGTAGACCTCTACCAAGTTTGTTCAAATGATGGCTCCTGGGTCAAAAATAGCCCAGCCCCGGGGGTCAAATGTTTTACTTAGAGTTAAATAGGAAAAACTTAAAAAAAATCTTCTTGTCAGAAACTGAAAGGCCTAGAGTTTAGATATTTGGTGTGCAGCATTTTCCAGTAGACCTTTACCAAGTTTGTTCAAATCATGGCTTCTGGGTCAAAAATGCCCCCCCCCCCCCATGGGTCAAATGTTTTAAAAAAGAGTTATATAGGAAAATGTTAAAAAATCTTATTGTCAGAAACCGCAAGGCGTAGAGTTTAGATATTTGGTGTGCAGCATTGTCTAGTAGACCTCTATCAAGTTTGTTCAAATTATGCCCCCTGGGTCAAAATTTGCCACGTCCCAGGGTTCTCTTGGTTAACATATAGTTATATAGGAAAAACATGAAAAATCATTTTTCTCCGAAACTAATAGGACTAGACCTTAGATAATTGTTGTGGAGTATTGTGTTGAGAACCTTTACCAGTATTGTTTATATGTTGGTCCCGGGGTCAAAATTGGCCCCGCCCCGGGGGCCCTTAATATGTAAAAAGGGCAATCTTTAAAAATCTTCTTACTGGAAACCGCAATGCCTACAGCTTAGATATTTGGTATGCAGCATTGTCTAGTGGATGTCTATCAAGTTTGTTCAAATTATGTCCCCTGGGTCAAAATTGGCCACGCCCCAGGGTCCCTTGGTTAACATATAGTTATATAGGAAAAACACGAAAAATCATTTTTCTCCGAAACTGATAGGACTAGACCTTAGATATTTGGTGTGGAGTATTGTGTTGAGAACCTTTACCAGTATTGTTTATATGTTGGCCCCGGGGCCCTAGAAGCAAGCTTTATCAAGCTTTTTGAAATTATTAGATTAGGTTAAAGGTCATGGAGGCTAAAAATAGATTTATCTACTGTACCTCATAGAGCCTTCATTTATAGACCAATATCTTTGATATTTAGTATATAGGTTCCTTGCATGGACGTCTACCCATGGGTAGGGTTTGAGGTAACTGGGTCAAGGTCAAGGTCATCATAGCTTATAATAGATATTTCTACTTTCTGTCATAGAACCTTTTTTTATTGACTGATATTTTACATATTTGGTTTGTAGGCACTTACATATTTTCAATTAAAAAATGAAATACTGCTTAGCAGCAAACCTACAGCCAAAGTTCTCAGGTGAGCGATCCAGTGCCATCATGGCCCTCTTGTTTAACTTACAACTTTTGTCAAAATTGCTTATTAAGTTGACTGATCAAAGGTTTCAATATGAAAAATATCAACTTTTCATCAAGCGCTCAGAATTGGCCCACTAAAATAAACGCTTTTAATTTTGTAACCCTAGGCAGTATGGTTACAAGAGTTACACAACTGCATATGATACAGGGGCAATAAACTTGGTATGCTGTAATAGATCAGCCTTCACTTTTTGCCACTGTCCACATTGAATGCCAAATGTAAATGAGCAATGTTCAAATTACTGGTACATACAACCTGTTACGTAGTTACAGTAGTTACAATAAGTCATTTGTAGTGACTTGAAAAAAATGTCTTTGCATTTGCCAGATACGTGGTTACGATGGTTACACCGGTTACAACTACATGTACAAATAATGGAAACTTAAAGCTGTACATTCATACTGTTATGTAGTAACAATAGTTAAAATCAGATACGACCTGGTTCTTGAGTAAATATTGTTAGATTTTTTTCTGTCTGTATAACTTAGTTTTTCTGTCTACATACCCTGGTTACGTGGTTACAATCGTTACAACTGGCCATAATGGAAAAAATATAAACTTTACAATCATACTGTTATGTAGTTACAATAGTTACAATCAGTTACAACTTAGTTCTTGTGTTTACGAGAAAGCATTTCTTTCTATCAACATACCCTGGTTACGTGGTTACAATGGTTACACTGGTTACAACTACTAATAATTGAAAATAGAAGCTGTACATTCATACTGTTACTACGTAAGAACAGTTACAATCAGTTACAACCTGGTTCTTGAGTTAATTACGTAGGATCTTTTCTGTCTACATGCCCTGGTAACGTATATACAATGGTTACACTGGTTACAACTACTAATAATTGAAAATAAAAGCTGTGCATTCTGTTACTTAGTAACAATAGTTACAATCAGTTACAACCTGGTTGTTGAGTTAATTATGTAGGATTTTTTCTGTCTACATACCCTGGTTACGTGGTTACAATGGTTACACTGGTTACAACAACTAATAATTGAAAATAAAAGCTGTACATTTATACTGTTATTTAGTTACAATAGTTACAATCAGTTACAACTTAGTTCTGGTGTTTACGAGAAAGCATTTTTTCTACATACCCTGGTTATGAGGTTACAATGGTTACACTGGTTACAACAACTACCGGTAATAATTGAAAATAAAAGCTGTACATTCATACTGTTATGTAGTTACAAAAGTTACAATCAGTTTCGACCTGGTTATTGAGTTAATATTGTTGGATTTTTTCTGCGTACCCTGGTTACATGGTTACAATGGTTACACTAGTTACAACTGCCCATAGTGGAAAAATATAAGCTGTACATTCATACGGTTACGTAGTTACAAAAATAACAATCAGTTATCAACTAAGTTCTTGAAACTACAGTATCTACGTAACCGTATGAATGCACAGTTTTTATTTTCAATTATGGGCTGTTGTAACCAGTGTAACCATTGTAACCATGTAACCAGAGATTGTAAACAGAAAAAAACAACAACTATTTCATAAACTCAAGAACTAAGTTGTAACTGATTGTAACTACAGTAACTGCGTAACAGTATGAATGTACAGCTCATATATTCAATTATTAGTAGCTGTAACCAGTGTAAACATTGTAACCAGGTAACCTGAGAATGTAGGCAGAAAAAAACTATTTAATAGACTCAAGAATTAAGTTGTAACGGATTTTAACTGTAGTAACTACGTAACAGTATGAATATACTGTTCATATTTTTCAATTATGTGCAGTTGTAACTAGTGTTACTATTGTAACCATTGTAAACATGTAACCAGAGATTGTAGACAGGAAAAACAACAACTATTTCATAAACTCAAGAACTCAGTTGTAACTGATTGTAACTATTGTAATTACGTAACAGTATGAATGTACAGCTTTTATTTTCAATAATGGGCAGTTGTAACTAGTATAACTATGTAACCATGTAACCAGAGATTGTAGAAAGAAAAAAAACAACAACAACTATTTAATAAACTCAAGAATTAGGTTGTAACTGAACTCAATATCTAAGTTGTAACTGGTACAGTAACTACGTAACAGTATGAATGTACAGCTCATATTTTCATTATGGGCAGTTGTAACCGGTGTTACCATTGTAACCACTTAACCAGGGTATGCAGACAGAAAAAAATACTAAATAATTAACTCAAGAAAAACTGTATGAATGTACAGCTTTTGTTTTCAATTATGGCAGTTGTAACCAGTATAACTTCTGTAACTAAGCAACTTTACTATACAGTATAAAGACAGTCATGATTGATATTCGAATCTTAAAAAGCTCTGTTTCACAGTGAAATCATTTCTTTATCTTACAGTACAAGATGTAACCTCTGTAACCATACTGATTAGGGTTACAAAATTAAAAGCATTTGTTTTACTGGGCCAATTTTGTGCCTTATCTCCCCAATTGTCTACATGTAAAACAGATGAGCGTTGGTGTTGCTCGGCAGAGCTCTTGTTTATTTAATTCTACCTCCCAGAATGAATTGTACACTTAGCTTTTTCGACATATAGGCAGAAACACCACAGATGTCAGTAATGTAACTGACAATAAACTATAATTAGCCCATGGTGATTGAACCGCAAACTGGCTTCCTTTCAGACCAGTTATTTTTAGCCTCACTTTCACACCCACTTCTAAAACAGGTAGAAACATCAGCTTAAAATGCCCTTAAAATACCATATTTAAGCGAGTATTTACAGTACCAATATTTGATACAGTGAGATCATATTAATTTTCGTGTCTTTGCCAAAAAGATACATGTACTTAATTTACATAAGTTTGTTATACAGTGTCTATTCTAGGACGCGCGATTGCGGGATTCGCGCTATTTTTACAAAGATCGCGCACATTTTTTAAACATGTGCGCGAAAATCGCGCATCCAAATCGGTAAACTTGCACAAAAACTGCCGGAATTCCTAGTCGGGGATTAGTTAACATGAACACCGGAAAACAAAGGGGAGTAATCTGAAGCTAAAGAAAATAAATATTTTCGTTTAAAAATCAAAAGGGGACAACTTTTGTCGGCTTAAACACTAGTATTTTCGTTCAGTTAAACAGATTGTAAGTGCAGACGAAACATGTCAAAGAAGAGAATAACAGATTTTTTTCGTAAATCCGGCGGCGGCGCCGATCAAGCATCGTCCGTTGTAGATGCACAGTCTGAAAGTACTGATATATCTACCCCAAAAACACATGAAAATGAGCCCATCGATAGCGATATTGGACCCGGTCCGTCGAAAAAAACAAAACTCTCTAACTTCCAAAATTCTTGGAAAAAAGACTGGCCCTGGCTAGATACTAACGAAAAGGGCGAAATGTTATGTAAATACTGTATTGAAAATAAAGTTTCCAACTCGTTTACTACTGGCTGCACCAATTTCCGCACGTCCACATTAGCCAGACACGTTACTACAACGGACCACAAGCTCTCTGTTGTTGCCAGATCTCAGGGTAAATCTTTAGAAAAAACTGTTAAAAATGTTATTTCTCAACAGGAAGCGGCTGTTACGTCAGCAGTTGACACAGTGTACTGGTTGGCCAAGGAGAATATTGCCACTGATAAATATCCATCTTTGTTGGAACTTTTAGAGAAGGAAGGGTGCAACAACGTAAGAAATTTAAATGTAGGTGGAAATGCATCTTATAGGTCAATTACCATTGCCCAGGAAATCCAGCAAGCTATTGCAGACACTCTCATGGCTGATATTATTTGTGAAATGAAAGATTCATTTTGTGTTGCTATATTAACTGATGAGTCTACAGACATATCAGTCACAGGGAAGCTTATTGTGTATGTACGATTTGTAACTAAGAATTTTGAGTTAAAATCTCACTTTCTAGGCAATTTTGACATTGGTGAAAAAGATGCCACTACCATCACCAACACACTGATAACTATTTTAAATGAAAGGGGCATACCTACTGACAAAATACTTTGTCTTGGGTCAGACGGAGCAAGTGTCATGACCGGCGTGAAAAATGGGGTTGCAGCTCAGTTGAAACGAATTTCACCATTTCTTATTAACATACATTGCGTTGCACACAGGTTAGCCCTCTGTACCAGCCAGGCAGCTTCTAAACTAGATGTTATGCAGCAGTACAAGTCTATACTTACCAGTCTCTACTACTACTTCAAGGGCTCATCTGTTCGTAGCAGCAGGCTAGCGAAGATACAAGACTTATTTGATCAACCTCAGATTAAGATGAGAGAAATGCACGACATAAGATGGTTTTCTTTCTACAATGTGCTAGAAGGTATATACAAGTCTTGGAGTGCTCTCATCATATACTTTGATTCGACTGAACTATCAAGGGACCCAAAGGCAACTGGTCTCCGGAAGTCTCTCATGCAGTATAAATTCCCAGCTATGACCTGGTTTCTAATGGACATCATACCAGTCATTACTGCCCTAAACCTGGTGTTTCAGAAGGACTCTCTTGATGTTGCAGTCATCAAACCAGTTGTGTCCACAACAATTTCAAAGCTAGAGTACTTGAAATGTAATGATGGACATTACAAACAAGAGTTCAAAGGTCTGTGAAGGATGGGAATAAACTTTTTGACCACGAGTTAAGTTACAAAATACAGCAGGAAAAAATGGTGGAGGAAGCAATGGGGAAGTTCATTGATAACCTGATTGAAAACATGAAAAAGAGATTCCCAGATGACAGTGTTTCTGTTATTTCAGCCTTTGATGTACTAGCTATGAGAGACCTATCTTTTGTGCCACGATCAGAAGTAGATGCATATGGATCAGAGAAGCTGGATGTGTTGCTTGGTCATTATAGCCAACCAAGAGGTGACCCTGAAGTGCCTGGAATTGTGGATGAGCAGGCAACCAGAAGTGAATATTCTTTACTGAAGCCATTAGTACTTCAACAGATGTATCCAAGGGACCAGCTTGCTGTTCTATGGAAAATACTGTTTGAATGCCACAAAGACCAATTCCCAAACCTACTGAAACTTGCAGCAATTGCTTTAACTTTGCCTGTGCAGACAGCCATTTGTGAACGTGGCTTCTCCTGCCAGAACAATATCAAAACTGCCCAGAGAAACAGGCTGAGTGAATCATCTCTGCAGACTCTGATGACTATTAACATTGAGGGACCACCTCTGAGAAGTTTTGATGCATCTAGGGTTCTCCAGGAGTTTAAAACCAAGAAACAGAGGAGAATCTTTAAAAAACTGTCATTTGATACAGGCATTTAAAATGTAAAAATTGGTTAAATGTAAAATGTAAAACATTAAACATGTGAAATGCTTTAACAATGGTTTTGATATTGGTCCCCCCATGTTTTTGAAAATCCCCCCTATTTTTTGAAGTGAGGGGGGAAATTCACCCCTATTTCTGAATTTCTAGAATAGACACTGGTTATACCTTGAAAGATACAATGTCATGGCAGTAGTCAGTGATTTTTAAAGGGAAATAGCCTGCAAATAACCAATGATATACTGCATATTTATTTTCAATGATTATAAAATGAAAACATAATTGATAATTAAATGAAAAACAGAAAATAAAAATACTTTAAGCTTTAAGACACTTAGAAAGTCTTCACTTGAAATGAATGGCTGTCCAGCTAAAAAAGATTTAGCAACAACTGCCTACATGTATATATACAGGCCATTTCTCAGTCTGATTAAGCGCCCCGGCAGCGGGGGCTTGATTTAAATGATTCAAGTTACCGGGGCTCTTGATTTTAGAGGCGGGGCGCTTGAATTTTTAGAGCAGCAGACGACTGCTTATCAGTGAATTGTTACTTGATATACATAGCAGCCGTCGTATTGTGTCATCGAGCAATAAATCCCGTGTTATGACAGGATGTATGGATAAACATGTGACTGCTAATAATGGGCTATATCTTGAAGAAATAGTTTTATGATCACGTGTCATTAATTGCTCTTGATTGAAAATCGGTTGTTTGAGCTATTATAAGTTATATAGTCCGACGCTGGGGACAGTTTTTATCGGACAACTGACTGTAAACAAAATTTTCGCCCTGGACAACTCTCATTTTGACAGTCAGAAATATAGGTCAACTGTCCAAAAACACAGCCCACTCTAATAAACAGTCGATTTATAACCATATTGAAATTAATTTTGACATTCCATTAACACCACCTAAGTGAAAATATCTCTGATAGTCCGTCTGTCACCTGTTTTCGCGACCCCGTCGTACTTTTACTTTTTATTTAGAGAAAGCTACGTCTTGTAGATACAGCAACCGTACAAAATATAATTTATTGATTACGATGAATGGTCAAGATTTGATAATTTGTACCAGTTATTTTCCTTTTTCATTGAGAAAGTTTCTTTTTTCTCTTGAAAATTGGTGTCATTCATTGCCTTCAAAATATGTACTCAGTTCAACTTCAACTTATTACTGCCAAAAGTCCATACTGACTTTACTAGGCAGTTTCTGTTGAAAGTTTCCATAAGACCATAAAGGTTTCCTTCCTTCTAAATACTTGTATCTGTATATTTTTTGTTTCTTTTTAGCTTACCTGGCACAAAGTGCCAGAGTGAGCTTTTGTCATACCCCTCTGTCCGGTGTGCGTCGTACGTCGTGAGGCGTCAACAATTTTCATTCAAACGACATCTCCTCTGAAACCATTGGGCCAATTTCAATGAAACTTGCATTGGATGTTCCTTGCATGAAGCTCTTTCAAAGTTGTTCAAAGAATTCAATTCCATGCAGAACTGTGGTTGCTATGTCAATTTAAAGGAAAAACTTTGAAAATCTTCTTGTCTGAAACCACAAGGCCTGGAGCTTAGATGTTTGGTATGAGGCATCATCTAGTGGACCTCTACCAAGATTGTTCAAATAATGCCCCTGGGGTCAGAACTGGCCCCGCCCTGGGGGTCACTTGATTTACATAGAGTTATATAGGGAAAACTTTAAAACTCTTCTTGTCAGAAACCGCAAGGCATGGAGCTTAGATATTTGGTGTTGAGCATTGTCTAGTAGACCTCTACCAAGATTGTTCAAATTATGGCTCCTGGGTCAAAATTGGTTCCGCCCAAGGGGTCACATAAATTACATAAAGTTAAATTCTTTAAAAATATTCTTGTCAGAAACTGCAAGGTCTGGAGCTTAGATATTTGGTATGAGGCATCATTTAGTGGACCTCTACAAAGATTGTTCAAATTATGACCCTGGGGTCAGAACTGACCCCGCCCAGGGCTTACTTGATTTACATAGAGTTATATAGGGAAAACTTTAAAAATCTTCTCGTAAGAAACTACAAGGCATGGAGCTTAGATATTTGGTGTTGACCATTGTCCTGTAGACCTCTACCAAGATTGTTCAAATCATGGCCCCTGGGTCAAAACTGGCCCCGCCCAAGGGGTCACATGTTTTACATAGAGTTATACCGAAGATTATATTTGAATTATCGATAAAATCGGTTACCTGTTTCTCGCGGCGGAACGCGGCGGCCATTATAACTATAACTCAAAAATAAATGTTTTTTTTTTTTTTATAAAATTTTCACCGTGTTCTTATTTTACAAGATGACTTTAAATCAACCAAAATACTTAAATGGTAAAAACATTAGTTAAAAGTTTAGATGTAAAAATATTGAAACGGCATTTAAAATGAACAACGTTACTTTTGTTTCGATTGTAAAATTTGGAGTGACCGCGTCGATAGACACAAACTACATACTACAGAGTATACTACAGCATCCTTGTTCCCTTGAACTATCCAAAACCGTCGCAAATTAGAACATTCCTAACAACAATTACTTGTTACACATGCTAATTATCGGGGTTATTTTAAGTGAACTGCTTTAACTGTCAAAGAAATTACGTCACTTAATAGCGGCTTTCAAATTTTACAAAGGGCGCTATGTCTTCAGATTAACTCAAAATCACAGCTGACACCTGTGTGACTAACAAACCTAAATACAAACTAAATCACCTTTTTTCAAACTAGTTTATAAACCAATCTGAGCTCTGGTTTGAAAGTGAAATCTACAGATCTTGTATAAATATATCTTTTCGATGCATAGCAAACACTTGTAAATTTCAGTGGCTCAACACTTCCCTTTTATATTCCTATCATTTGGGGATGAATTTCATAATCTTTTATATCGTAATAGTGTTGTGAAACCTATATGTAGCCTCAAAGGAACAACCTGTCAATCAAATTTCCCGTGACCTATGATCTTTACACGTGATACAACTCCGTATTTTTATTGGTTGTAATTCAACAGCTAACCTTTGACCGCAAGCCTGAGTAATTTTCCATAAAAAAATCCCAGTATTTTACCGCCTTTTCCACATCACATGATCTAATGCTGCATGCTTTTGGATGCTTGCTTTCTACTTTCAATTCTCATTTTCGGAAAATCTATAAATAGTAACACCTAGTTTTGTAAGGAGATATTGACAAGGATTGACAAACAACAAATACATTGTATCTACATAATTTTTTTTATTACAAAATCAAATTTACATATTTTAAGTAGTAAAGTTTTAATAATTAATCGTAAAAAGCTACAGTTTTCACCGCGATCCGCGGTGATTGACCACTGCGTTCTGTTGCGATTTACCGCGGCGTTCCGCGGGGGAAACGCTTACGGCCACAGATTCATGTCCGCGGTGGTGAACATTTGCAGTCCGCGGAGTCTCGCGGACAAATTTTGTGCAAAATTTCGTCCGCGAGGAGTCTCATCCGCGGGGTCTCGCGTGTTTTGCAAAATTCGCGCTGAGCGTACTGTATCAAAAAACTTTAAAAATCTTCTCGTCACAAACTGCAAGGCCTGGAGCTTAGATATTTGGTTGTATGCACTGTGACCACATTGAGGTCATCCCCCCTGCCCCTGGGGGTCACCCCCCTCATACCCCCACCCTCCCCCTGCCCCAATTTTTTTTTCTCATTTTTTAAGTTTTTCGCTATGGCAATAACATTTGACCATTTGTACAGTTTTTCAAGATGATTTCGAAAACGTCATAGCATGACCTATATTTTTGACCTACTGACCTACTTTTTTGTTATAAAGCTACAGCGATGAAATTTGGACCATGTGCACAGTTTTTCATTTCGATTTCAAAAATGTCATCGCATGACCTATATTTTTGACCTACTGACCTACTTTTTGTTTTTGGAGCTATTGCAATGAAATTGCATTGGTCCATTTCTGTGATATGCATCATTACATTCATAAAAAATTCTTTCATCTTTGAACCCAGGTTAGCGCTTCAGGGCCATTGGCCCTCTTGTTTTTTAAAATATGATGACAGATAAAAACTATTTATTTATAATGCTCACTAAAACACTGATTTTGGGACATCTCTGTTTTGCCATGGTCAGTTGTCCCAAACTCATACTCAGAAATATTTGTAGAGCCTTTGATTATATTATTATGCACCTATTTATGATTATATATTAAAGATGGTGAAAGAAATTAAAAATATGTTAATACTGAACACCTTTTGTTTGTTTAAACTCCCATTAAAAATACCCCAAAATGATTCATTTCATTGTAAGGATTAAAAAAATTTCGACATGCGGGAGGGGCATTACCCCCCTCCCGCACCCACCCCCTCACAGTTGCGCTTGGAAAATTCTCTGGGGAAGGCCCTGATACAGGGAATATTATATTGTAGTAGCTGTCTGAGACCTTGTATTTTGCTACGAGTAGCGTGGGGAAATTGATATCTCGCAAGACCGAAGGTTACTGCAACATTATTTTCCTTTTATTATAAACCTATAAATTTTAGACAACAAAAAAGACAACATGATTCAATTTACTGAACTTTTATTACGCAAACAAAAATATCATTGAAAAATAAAATGTTGGATGAATACATCAGCTTTAATGACCTACTGTATATACATGTAAACAGTTGCAGACAACGTAGTTAAAATTATGAAGATTAGGACGTTATTTGTGGGTATTCATAAGAATTTGATAGAAGAGTACAATGTATGGATTTTTATGTTAAAAAATTGTAGTAGAATTCAATAGAACTCGTTAAATTATGTTTGTTTATATTTTTGACGGGGGGGATTTTGTTACTAAAAATAGAAACGGATTCCCCGCAAGGTGCCTGTAGTATCGGTTCCCGCTTCCAAATACTATGTCGGGCACAACAAGGAGGGGAGCCAACCAAGAAAAATAGTCTGGCACTTCCAAATATGGCACCGTATTTGACCCTCATATAATACAGATTTTTCTATCTGTTGAAGCGTATTCGCGCTTCTAGATTTGTGTGTATTTCAGGAAGAAAATGTATAGGTATATAATGAAACGACGTATATAAAAATTTTTATTGACACTTTGGCATTGGGTTTGAATTCTATATCATTGAAATTTACACGATTCAAAGAAGATAGATTACTTTGATTTTAAGGTATGCCTTTTTAAACAATTTTTCTTGTCAGTTTATAGGTATCATCATGATCATATAGGTAATATTTAATAATTTTGTAGCATCTATGGATATTTGCCATTACAATGTATTTGAATTATACACTTTGTTATCCATATCATGGCAATGTTTGTCAACCATCCATGTAACTATATCTGCGAATCTGTCAGTTCATCTGACCCTCCATACTAGTATTACTTCCATCACGCTTGTGATCACTGATCGGTCTTGTTTTTTATCCTCCCCAAAGGGAGAGCATATAGTCGCCACCTTTTCCATCAGTCCGTCTGTCCTTTACTTTGTCCAGTATAACTTGAAAAGTATTGAAGGAATTTGATTGAAACTTTATACACTGATAGAGACCAGTGAGAGAAAGTGCATTGTCCAAGAACCATAATTCTACCTTGCATAATTTTTTTAATTATCTCCCTAAAGTTAAATATGCTTGTTCTGAATATAACTCCTAAACTGTCAACGATATCTCATTGAAACTTCACACAGTTAAAGAGGCGAGTCAGGGAAAGTGCAGTGTCAAAGAACCATTACCCTAATTTACTAAGTTTTTGAATTATCTCCCTTTAAAATGCTTAATAATGCTTGTCCGGATATTAATTTGAAAAGGATTGAAGGAATTTGATTAAAACGTCACACAGTCATAGATACTTGTGAGTGAAAGTGCACTGTTAAGTAACCATATGTCTGCCTTGCGTATTTTTTTAATTATTTCCCTTAATGATACTTAAAATGTCCGTCCGTCCTTTACTATGTCCAGACAATAACTTGAAAAGTATTGAAGAAATTTGATTGAATCTCAACACATTGATAGAGACCAGTGAGAGGAAGTGAAGGGTCCAAGAACCATAATCCTGCCCTGCAAAATATTTGATTCATCTCCCTTAAAATGATAATGTTTGTCTGGAATATAACTCCTTAATTGTAAATGATATCTGATTGAAACTTCACACAGTTATAGAGACTAGTCAGAGGAAGAGCATTGTCAAAGAACCATAACTCTAATTTACTTAGTGTTTGAATTATCTCCCTTTATTATACTTAATAATGCATTTTCAGATATTAATTTGAAAATATTGAAGGAGTTTGATTAAAACTTCACACAGTCATAGATACTAGTCAGTGAAAGTGCACTGTTTAGTAACCATATGTCTACCTTGTTTAATTTTTTGAATTTTCTCCCTTAATGATACTAAAAATGTTTAATAATGCTTGTCCAGAGTACAATTTTTAAACTTTCAATGATATTTCATTGAAACTACACACAGTTATAGAGACTAGTGAGATGAAGTGACACCAATTTTTGACCTCGAGATTTTCATATGAGCAAAAAAAATACATCTAACTATGACATTTTAACATATTTTGCAGGTAATTTTCATCTTAAAGATGTTTTTATTGCAAATTAAAATCCATATTTTACGAACTCGGTCACGAGCACCTGTCACATGCAAAACTGGAAGTGACGCACATTTATCCCATGCCACTTGACACAGCTGCCTAGACTGTTAACAAAAACTTAAAAATTATGATGGAAAGTGAAAATGTAGACTGAAAATAGTAAAAAAAACATAACAAAATTGAACAAGTTAAGCTTTCATCATATACTCTGAAGAATGTTTAAATAAATCATTTGAAATTTTGATGGAATTAGGAAGCCAATGAGCAAAATTTATATAGAGGCTAGTTCAATTCATCAGTGAAAATATCTTTGTTTTTATGCTTATTCATTCTAGATTTTTTTGAAAACAAAACAACAATGGCCAAAGAAAAAATAATATGGTAAAAAGAAGCCCTTAAAACTATGTCAAAATCATATTACAAACACATTGTTTTTGTTTTTTCTATTTTTCACATTTACAAGTCGAATGATTTTTATTTTCATCATAAATATATCACTTACATTTAGTTATTTAAATAGAATATTTAACTTTTGTCTATTTGAGCTTATTAACCGTCGGTACCGGTTGCCCATATGACCGACGCCCCCTTAAGAGATTAGTTATTTTATGTTATGGGGGTAGTGCAAGATACAGGGAGCATCCCATTTCAGAGACATCCCTGGTTCTTTTACATGCTCAGTGTATAGCACTGATACATGGGACCTCTGTTTAACGTCTCATCCGAAAGACTAATGTTAGTGGAGGAGCGGGGGATTGAACTCGGGACCCCTGGTATACCCGTCCAGCGTGTTACCACTGGACCACATCCATATTTAACTGCATAGAAGCTACTTAAGTAGAAGACATGCTAATTGGAAGCAACTATTCCATAATGTTTTCACAAGTGTGACTGATAAAAAGTAATTCAATCAATTTCTTTAAGATCACTTTCCAAAAAATTGTCTCAACTTTAACACTGGGTCATAAAAAAGTTAATTGCTTTGTTTTGACAGCTATGCCAAATATACGGGGGGGGGAGCCTTTTGTGTAGGTTAATTTGCGTAAATTCCACAGTTTAAGGCTTGATTTTTTGGATCTTTGACATTTCATTGGATATTAATTTATAAGCAGACACAAATTTCTGCTTGATGGAGATGTCATATTATCATTTCTCTAACAATATCACAACGTCAAAATACACTGTTGTGTGGATTTCCATTCCGGTGAAACAAATGTTTACACATTAGGACACATAAAGTCACTCTATTTTTAGCTCACCTGAGCGAATGCTCAGGGTGAGCTATTGTGATCGCTGGATGTCCGGAATCCGTCGTCTGTCTGTTCACATTTGCCTTGTGTATGCAGTATAGGCTGTATTTTTCATTGGATCTTTATGAAACTTGGTCAGAATGTTTCTCTTGATAAAATCTAGGCTGGGATTGTATATGGGTCATATGGGGTCAAAAACTAGGTCACAGGGTCCAATCTAAGAAAAACCATGTGTATGCAATAGAAGCCGTATTTTGCATTGAATCTTTATGAATCTCAGTCAGAATGTTTGTCTTGATGAAATCTAGGTTGGGATTGTATATGGGTCATCTGGGGTCAAAAAACTAGGTCAGGGGGACCAATCTAAGAAAAACCTTGTGCATGCAATAGAAGCTGTTTTTTCATCCCTTTTTTCTAATATTTGGTCAGAATGTTTTTCTTGATGAAATCTAGGTTGGGATTAAATATGGTTTATCCGAGGTGAAAAACTAGATCACGAGGTCAAATCTTAGAAAAACGTTGTGTATGTGATAGAGGCTGTATTTTCCATTGGATTTTTCTAATATTTGGTCAGAATGTTTGTCTTGATGAGATCTAGGTTGGGATTATATATGGTTCATCTGGGGTGAACAAATAGGTCACAGAGTCCAATCTTTGAGAAAACTTGTGCATGCGATAGAATCTGTATTTTTTATTGGATCCTTATAAAAAGTGGTCAGAATGTGTGTCTGGATGAAATCTAGGTTGAGGTTGTACATGGATTATCGGGAGTCAAAAACTATGTCACGGTGTCAAATCTTAGAAAAACCTTGTGTATGCTATAGAAGCTGCATTTTTTCCGAATTTCCTAATATTTTGTCAGAATGTTTGTCTAGAAAAAATCTAGGTTGGGATTGAATATGGGTAATCTGGGGTCAAAAACTAGGTCACATGGTCAAATCTTAGTTAAACCTTTTGTATGCGATAGAGGCTGTATTTTTCATTGGATCTTTATGGAACTTGGTCAGAATGTTTGTCTTGATGAAATCTAGGTTGAGGTTGTATATGGATCATCTGGGGTCATCAAAAACTAGGTCAAGGGGTCAAATCTTAGAAAAAGCTTGTGTATCCGATAGAAGCTGTATTGTTCTTTCGATTTTCCTAATATTTGGTCAGAATGTTTGTCTTGATGAAATCTAGGATTGGACTGTCAATGGGTCATCCAGGGTCAAAAAATAGGTCACAGGGCCTATTCTCAGACATTCTGTTCAGCTACAACAATGACACATTAGATATATTTGCATGCAGATTAAATCTTTGACCGTGGATTATCTTGGCCTTGGCCTACTTACGTCCTGATTGTTTATGTTTCTATGCAATGATTCTCAGGTGAGCGATATAGGGCTATCTTGGCCCTCTTGTTTACTACACTTAAATGACAAAGAATTTATGACGCAATGATCAACGGAAAAAGTGTTACACAACTTTTTAAAACGTGGAGGAAATTCATTAAGCTGGAACGTCAACTTAGAAGAAATCGGAATATTTATTAATCACATTCTCTGCCAAGGTAAAATTACAACCCATCTCCCGGGACAAAGTTTGAATTTTGTTATAAAAGTCGAGAAGAAATTATTTTTTTTAAAATTTACAATTTATAGCATTATAGTTTTAATATGTGTGCCGTAAATGTGTTTCCTGCACTTGTGGTTTACTGTTAGTTTTTTTTCATTTAAAAAGGATGTGTTATGAGCAGTGAAATTCTGCACTACTGTCTTGTACAGTAGGGATAAATCTACGTCACAGCCAAAAATTGTGGCGGAAACTACCTATGTCAAAACGGAAACAGCTGATCATCAAAAACACGTTTTTTCTTATCAGAAGCAATATTTTTATGATTTTATAATTAAACCATTTAAATCAGCACATTATGTTTATTTTGAAAAGACAAATTTGCTATAGTCGTGTCACATGACCTTTAATTATGCTTGTCTGGAGAATAACTTCAAAAATATTTAAGGAATTTTATTAAAACTTCACACAGTGAAAGAGAACAGTGAGAGGAAATGCAGTATTTATGAATCTTAATTTTACCTTGCATAATTTTTGAATTAACTCCCTTAATGATAATTACAAAAGTTAAATAATGCTTGTTTAGAGTATAACTTCTAAAGTTTCAATGATATATCATTATATCTTTACACAGTTATAGAGACTAGTGAGAGGAAATGCAGTTTAAAAAAGCATCACTGTACATTACTTAGTTTTTTAATTATCTCCCTTTTATAATACTTAATAATGCTTGTTAAGAAAATAACTTGAAAAATATTGAAGGAAATTGAATAAAACTTCACACAGTTATAAGACCAATGCGAGGAAGTGCAGTGTTAAAGACCCATTACTTTACATCAGTTTTGATTATCTCACTTTATAAAACTTAATATAGCCAGCGCAATCGATAGATAAATCAATGGCTTATCAGCTCGAATTCTGGAGAACAACACTGATTATATGAGGTTAAGGTCTACTTTTGACACCTGTCAGCCAATCACTTGTCACCTCTTGTTGTGATGATAAAAAATCTGGCATACATTCACAGATTATACAATTAGCAGGCAAATTTTGCAGTAAATCAACTGTCCTTACAAATGTGGTTTTAAGCTCACTTGAGCCATAGGCTCATGGTGAGCTATTAGGATCGATCATGACGTCTCGTCCATCGTTTGTTGTCCGTCCACGCTCTAGTGGTCACATTTTTGCCTCAATTGTCTTGAAACTTGGTGAGGATGTTTATTTCAATGAGTTCGAACATTTGTTATCTGGGTTGGAAAACTGGGTGACAGAGCCCAAATATAGAAAAAATCTTGTTAACATTCTAGAGGCTACTTTTCAGTCCAAATATCCTTGAAATTTGTCTGAAAGGTTGTATCAATGATTTCTAGCTCAAGTTCGAATATGGGTTATCTAGGGTCAAAAACTAGGTCACAGAGTCCAAATATTGAAAAACCTTTTTGACAGCAACAGCAACAACAAATTTTATTGACAACGGCCACCGGCCCATATCAATATAAATTTTCACATATAATATATTAATTTGCGGGTGTCTGCATTTATGGTTTAATGTGAGTACCAACACATTTTACTACTGAATATTCAACAATCTTAAATCTTCAGCACTCTGTTGAAAAGCATGATATAAATATTTAGAAAGACTACAGATAATTTTTTTCGAAGAAGAACTCATTAAAATATTAAATTTATGAATGCTTGGGTTAACATAGAATTTTCTTAGGATATATTTCTTTCTGATATTAGAAAAATTATCACATATCAGAACAAAATGATATTCATTCTCGATTACTGAAGTACATAATTTACATAATCGTTGCTCCCTAGGAAAATTTTTGGGTACTGCCTGTTTCGATTTCAAGATCATAAGAAGAAGTTCTTAGCACTGACATTGCTCTTCTATACTTTCTTTCATTTATATAATGGAGATAGGTTTCATGTAAAAATGTATGTTTAAACTGACAGTAACTAGAAAGTTTTGGGCTATCAAAAATCAAAGTTGACCATGTTTGTATGTACTGATCTTAAAACGTTTTACGAAGGATTCTATAAAGGCATTTTCATTTACTACGTTTTGCTCTAACCATATATATCCATAACCATTTGAAAACAGAATTTTTCTAACAGAAGTACACCAGTTTACATTTCCGCATTCGTCATACAATTTTGACATAGCATAACATTTTTTAACAAGTTTGTTTTCTTGCATACGTAGAATTTTACACCAATATCGCAAACATCTCTTTGCAGACATAATTTACATAGGAAATCTACCACAGTCCTCTAAAACAGTTAAATTACTAGTGTTTTGTTTAACACACATATACCTCTTGCAAGCATAATTTTGCACAATTTCGACAGATGAATGTTCACCCCAGATTTCTGATCCATACAATAAAATAGGGCATATTTTCGTATCAAAAATATTGAAAAATACTCTCTGTGGTAGCTGGCCATATTCATACAACTTAGACAGAATGGAGATTAAAACCCTCTTTGCTTTTGTGGCCTGTTCGTTTGCCATTTTATATAATGACAACTGTTGAGTTAATGTAACACCTACATAACTAAAACAATTTACAACTTCAAGAAGTTTACCCTCATATATCCATTTTTCATTTTTAGATAGCTTTTCTCCATTTTTAAACACCATTATCTTAGAATTTTCTGTATTTACTGCAATTTTTTATCATCACAAAAATCTTTAAGTAAATATAATTATTTTTGTAAACCAACAACTGTATCTGCTGTCAGAGCTAAATCATCAGCAAATAATATAGACAATAATTCAGCATTGTCGGGGAATAACTGAATACCCCTTATATTGCTATCTTGAATTAATTTAACAAGTTCATCAATAAAAATCAGAAATAAAATAGGTGATGCTAAACACCCTGTTTCAGCCCAACTGGACAATTAAAGACATCAGATAAACAATCATTTGTTCTGACACAAGCAGTGACAGATCTATACATGCCTGTGATAGCATAAGATAATTTACCCTTTAAACCACATCGTCTTAATGCTGCCCAAAGTTTGTCTCTTTTAATTAAATCAAAGCATTTTATAAAATCTACAAATGCTACATAAACTTTACCCCATTGTTTGGACAACTGTTTGTTAATGGCTGCTTGTAAAGTAAAAACATTATCCACCGTCGAATTACCTTCTCGAAAACCCGATTGGGGTTCACTGATTTTATCAAAAATATTAACATAAAAATTTAATCTACGTGTAAGAATACTTGTATAAATCTTACTAAATATACTAAGAAGAGATATACCTCTATGATTATCAGGTAAATGTACACTTCCCTTTTTATGAATAGTAATAATTATTGCCTTACTCCATGATTCAGGAAAAGTACCGGTCTTAAACAATCTATTGAATAATTTTTTTACTATAGGAAGAATCAAATCTATACCATTTATGAAAAATTCTGGTATAATATCATCTTCACCTGCACTTTTACCTGTTTTTAAACTATCTACTGCTCTTAATATTTCATCATTAGTTATTTCAGTATTACACAAAAACTCTTCGATTTCATTTTCAATAACTTCAGGTAAAATATTGACAGTTGTCTCAGCATTAGTAACATCCTCAGCACTAAACAAATTTTCAAAATGAATTTTCCATTCACTAAGAGAGATATCACATTTAGTTTGGTGTTTTGTACTGCACATCTGTTTTAATTTGTTCCAAAATGATTTTGGACTGGCTGATGAATCAATCAGACTGTGTAAATTTTCTTTTAAAAATGAGCTACGTTTCTCATTACAGATAATTCTAAATTCAATTTTTGCATTCAAATATTGTTGTAGGTTCTCATCGTTTCTGTTCCGTCTGAAAATACGTAACATTTTATTTTTAAAACATTTCATGTTTCGTCAATTCAAGTATACTGTGCTTCATTAGTAAATCTGCTTGGTTTAAGACAACATAAATACAATCAGACTTTTCAGCGGTTCAAGCGTTAAAATCACCAAGTAAAATAATGTCAATTGCAGAATTAATATTTAGTTGCAGAATAGTATCTTCTAGCATTTTTATGCCCTTTAGAGGTCGCCGATTATAAAAAGGAGATTGATAGGGAGGTAAATAAACAAACCCCATAATAAGATCTTTATGTGAGGCCATCAAGGTTTTATCTATTTTAATAAATACTTCAAAGTCACAGTCTGGATGTAGTCGAGTTATAAAACGACATAAATTTTGTTTTACAAAAAGTATTAATCCTGCCATTGCTCTGCCAGCATTTGCATTTTAACACCTTTAACAAACTAAAACATATAATCTTCAAAAATTGAATCTAAACATAGATTATCATAGTCTGTCAACCATGTTTCTACAAAAGCAAAAATATTATATTGTTTACAAAATGTAATAAAATCAACATCTTTAAGTTTATTTTGAAGACCTTCAATGTTCTAGCAAAAGCAACGAACAAAAGAGTTAGTATTAGGGCCTCGGCCGGCTTCCTATTGCTGCTTTTCTTCGTTACTGAGGTCAGAATGCATTGAGACGTTATTGTCATTGTTGGACACAATTCCAACTACAGATGTAACGTTTTGTTCTAAATTACTTGACCCTGGCCCTTCTTAACTATCTGTGATTTCTGTTGACTGCTCTTTACATCAGGCTTATCGAAAACATGAAGTCCTCCTTTATAGAAATAACCAGCTTTACCAACATTTTTAAGATTTTGCAGTTTCTCCCGTTGTCTCCTTGTTAAGTCTTCACTCACTCTTATTCCACAAGATCTAAGGGCATCACGGCCTTTGAAAATTTTGAACTTGTCATCATCAAACCTTAAAGTGGCCAAAACCATTCGATCATGCTCCAGGGATTTTTTCTCTACTCTAGACACATATTTTATGTCATCGCTTGTCCAATCTCTGTTGGACAAGCAACTTTCATTACGTCAGTCAAAACTTTGGATTTTAATATAGAAGGGGATTCATCTGTACTTTCGTTTAATCCAAATCCTGATAGAACTTTTTCTTGCGTTACGTTCTAAATATTCCAGGTCAACTTCCATATATTTAAGCCTATCTTCAAATCGATCTAACTTATCCGCAATATATTCTACATCTAAAGCACTATTCTCCCTTACGTCTTTTAAAGTTGACACATCAGCCTTTAAATATTCTATTTATGACATAATGGCTTTTTGGTTACATTTCAAAGTAAGATTTAAGTGTAGTAAGATTTTATCAATATATACATGTACTATATGTCTGTAATCTTACTTATTTTCCTGTATTTTTATCCTTTTTACCAAATTTTCACAATTTATAATCCAACAGTCACTTGGAGAATATAATCACAAACAAATACATCCAACTTTTAATCACAATTTTTTTATTTAAACTGCCTTAGAAACCATTTAAATCAGAGCTCAAAATCCATGATTTACAACAGACAACAGCCAACAGATTCACTCTAGAGGTAACATTTTCAGCACAAATAATTTGCAATCTTGTCAGAAAGGTTGCCTCTATAATTTCTAGCTTAAGTTCGAATATGGGTCATCTGGATTCAAAAACTAGGTCACAGAGCCCAAAAATAGAAAAATCTTATTAACACTGCAGAGGTAACATTTTCAATCCAAATAACCTGTAAATTTGTCAGTAAGATTGTTTCAATGACTTCTAGCGCAGTTTTGAATGAAGGTTATCTGGGGTAAAAAACTAAGTCACAGATACAAATATGGAAAAAAACCTTGTTAATGGTCTAGAAATTACATTTCAAGTCCAAATGTCCATGAAATTTGTCAGAAAGTTGTTTCGATGATTTTAGCTCAAATTTGGATATGGGTCATCTAGGTTCAAAAATTACGTCACAGAGCCCAAATATGGAAAAGTCTTGTTAACACTCCAGAGGTAACATTTTCAATCCAAATAACCTGTAAATTTGTCAGTAAGATTGTTTCAATGACTTCTAGCGCAGTTTTGAATGAAGGTTATCTGGGGTGAAAAACTAAGTCACAGAACCCAAATATGGAAAAAACCTTGTTAATGGTCTAGAAATTACATTTCAAGTCCAAATGTCCATGAAATTTGTCAGAAAGTTGTTTCGATGATTTTAGCTCAAATTTGGATATGGGTCATCTAGGTTCAAAAATTACGTCACAGAGCCCAAATATGGAAAAGTCTTGTTAACACTCCAGAGGTAACATTTTCAATCCAAATATCCTGGAAATTTGTCAGACAGGTTGTTTTGATAATTTCTAGTTCAAGTTCCAGTATGGGTCATCTAGGGTCAAAAACTAGGTCACAGAACCCAAATATGGAAAAACCTTGTTAACATTCTAGAGTTAAGATTTAAATTCCAAGTAACTGGAAATTTGTCAGAAAGATTTTTTCAATGATTTCTAGCTCAGTTTGAATATTGAGTCATCTGGGATCAAAAGCTAGATCACAGCCCAAATATGTAAAAACATTTTTAACACTTAGAGGTTACATTTTCAGTCCAAATATCCTGGAAATTTGTCAGACAGGTTGTTTTGATAATTTCTAGCTAAAATTCGAATATGGGTCATCTGGGGTCCAAAACTTGGTTATAGAGCCCAAATATGGAAAAACCTTGTTAACACTCTAGATGAAAGATTTTAATTCTAAATAACTGGAAATTTGTCAGAAAGGTTGCTTTGATGATTTGTAGCTCAATTTTGGATATGGGTCAACTGAAGTCAAAAACTAGGTCACCGAAACTTAAAGTAGAAAAACCTTGTTTTTACTCGAGAGGTTAAATTTTCAGTCCAAATGTCCTTGAAATTTGTCAGAAAGTTGTTTTGATGATTTCTAGCTCAAATTTGGATAAGGGTCATCTGGGATCAAAAACTAGGTCACAGAGATCCAATTCGTAAAAACCTTCTCAACACTCCAGAGGTTACATTTTCAGTCCAAATATCCTGGAAATTTGTCAGACAGGTTGTTTTGATGATTTCTAGCTAAAAGTTGAATTTGGGTCATCTAGGGTCAATACACTAGGTCACAGAGCCCAAATATGGAAAAACCTTGCTAACACTCCAGATGTAAGATTTAAATTCCAAATAACTGGAAATTTGTCAGAAAGGTTGTTTTGATAATTTGTAGCTCAAGTTTGATATGGGTCACCTGGGGTCAAAAACTCGGTCACAGAACCCAAATATGGAAAAACCTTGTTAAAACTCTAGAGGTAAAATTTTCAGTCCAAATAACCTGGAAATGTGTCAGAAAGATTGTTATAATAATTTCTAGTTCAAATTCGAATATTGGTCTTCTGGGGTCAGTTTTCCAGATCCATTGCAACTTTGTTAAAAGCAGTGGTACTCAGGTGATAGATACTGGGCTATAATGGCCCTTTTTTACTCTAAATCCTCAAAATATGTTTCATCATAATCCTTACTATAACTTACAAAGAAATTAATTTCACATGTCATTAAAATACCATTGATAGTACATTTCTTACTTTTCGGACATTCTGAACAAAAAATACTTCGGGAAGCATTATTTGATTTTACCATTTCCTTGTTTATAAATATACTGAAAACCTGAAAGAATTAAGCAAATAAAAACATGATACTGAAAAAAAATATGATTTAAAAAAAATAACCAGACTTTTAAGTCAAAGTCACCAAATATTTTGTGTAACAAAACCATTGACAACCAGCATTAATCTGGATGAATGCAGAAATAATCGATATTAAAATGCCTCTAGTTACATACTCAGATTGTAAATCGATTCGAAATTTCTCTTTGTAGTACCTTTCATCCTCAAGATACACCTAAATCTTATTCATATGACAGGAAGGCAGATCGTGCACTTTGGCAAGATTGAAATTATACTATCACTGTTATCAAGGAATGAAATTATGATGTCATGAAATCAGAGTCTTGGTTAATCTTGTGTATTTCTGCAAGAATGGCGCCACCCATTAACTGGGTGTAAACCCCAATTTTGACTTGAAAAAATTATTTTAAATGCATTTGCGGGGTGAAGATGTGCCTTTCATTTTCGAATATGAAAAAACATAATTCATGAGATAGTTAAAATTATTTATTCAAATTTTTTGCAATTTTGGTACCAGTTAATTAGATTTAGGCATACAGTTTCTTGTTCAGATATGAGTTTAGTAGCCTTGGTATTTGTTTAAGACCTTGTTGAAATAAAATTTGGTTTTCAACACAATCATGAAATACTGTTTAAAAAAGGGACAAGATCGACGTCAGTGTTGTAAGATGTAAACTTTCTGCTCATTGGGCCTGTGCCTGTAGTTAAATAGCTATGTTGACCATTGATCATTGCTATCTACAGGCTTCTTCAGAACATTAACTTAAACATGTCAAGAGCCCAAAAATTTATAAAAAAGACAAAAGTAGTTAGAAGACATTTTCACACATTTAATTCTATGTCCACCATTTGTGATAACAATTATTTCAGAATGGATACTCATTTAAATACATACTTAACAGGTCAGTTGGTCAGATCTCGTTGTTTGTCAAGTAAGTTGGTCTGTTGATGAAATGATTATATGATAAATCAAATGTGCATTCATGATTACACAGTTATGTTATTATCATATTCTTTTTTTTCGTTTGATACATATTTAATTAAACATTAAACTTCCCTTAAAGTTATGATAGCTATCTGTATCTGGATAAATCAATGTTTCAGGAAGAATCAGTTTCTATTGATTGTGATCTCAGTTGATATATTGTGCTGTATCTATTTAGACACTTGATACATTAAACACATTGATTCTGTCACACATTGAAACATACAGTCTGTTGTTTTTCTGGCAGTATGCAATACCACATGGTCTAGAGAGCCCTTTACTCTTTTCCAGAAGAATCTTCCCTTTGGAGAGATCAGGTGATAATAGATGAACATTGTCTGTACGGTATCCACACACATACACTGTCCCTGTCTCATCCACAGTCAGTTGACAGGATCCCTGTAGCTTACCATCCCTATATATAGCCTTGACCTGGCCATCTAAGGTCATACATGACACGGTGTGACGGATCAAATCAAACACATATATAGTTGTGTTGTCAGGACTGAGAGTCAGGAATTCAGGACAGATAAACAGAAACTTGCCATTGTTATCTTTGTCAAAACATTTGAGAACTTCACCAGACATATTTAGTATCTGTATCTTCCCAGGGTCAGTGGATTAAGGCACTATAAGATTGTTATTACAGTAGGCAATACCAAAGCATCTTTTACCAACTGGTATAACATCAGTACTGATCACTGTCATGGAATAAGAGAATGTTATCAGCCTGACAACTCTTTCACTTGGAAATGTTTTTTTTTTCTTAAATGAATTGTCACTACAAGCTTATTTTCAGAAAGTAGATATAAACTAGCGATTGATTTGTTTAACTCTCTAAAGAAAATATCTTTATAAAATTTAGCAGTTTTCAGTTCTAATGGCTCACATTCCTTGAACGAGAAAAATGTAGTTTTGGACACTAGAGTTTTAGTGGATGCTTTTTTGTAAAGTGGCTCAATTTTGTAATATTGTATATCTTTATTTTGTAAGTCATGTATTTCTTTTTTTCAGTTTTTCCAGAGGTTGATTTAAGTCTTTCATTTTAATAAATAATCTACATTTTTCACTTGGTGCTTTTGTCTGTGTTAGATCATCTGATAATGATTTTAAGTCACTCGACACAGACAAAGCCTTTTCCTTTAGTGCTTCCAAATATCCCCTTTGAACTTCCACTCTTTTCACAACAGCTGTCTCAGAATGATCTAAATTCTCTACTAATGTCTTCTGGTTCTCTTCTAATGATTTCATTAAATTTTCCCTTTAACTTTCAATTTTGCTATAGTTTCTTCCATTTTCTTATCAAATTTATCAGTATTTTTTTTCTGATGATCCTTGTACACACTAATTATTTGTTCTTTATGCTCCTTAATGGTTGCTTTTGCTTTTGCCTCCATAGTAAAGACAATATTTTTTTTGCATTTAATTTTGTTTGAACTCTTCCTATATCATTTGAAAGTGTTTTTAGATTGTCTTGAAGTTCTGTAAATTCTTTACTTTGTTCAACATCCTTAGCTAGACAAGGCAAATGCTGTATTTTGCTGCATTTTTTGTGGTCACTATTTTTGCACTCCGGACAAGCTAAATTTTCACATTCAAACAGTAAAATTTAATCAGTTCCTGTAAATGTTTGGTGCACTTGACCAAATAGAAATCTTTGGGCATGTCATCCTGATCTTGAAGTGAATGGTTTCTGAAGTGCCGATTATGGTAATTAATACACATTGCACACTTGTATTCGACACAGTCCACACAAAACTCATTAGCAAGAACATTCTTATTGTCATGTTTTTCACATTCTTCACAGTACATTTCTTGAACTTGATCAGATCCCTGTGTCACTGATGTGTCTAATTGTGTTTCATTTTTGTCAGCAGAGTGTTCTGACTCCTCTGTATTGTCAAGTTTTTCTTTTGATTCATTTGAAGAAATTCTATTAGATGCCATTGTTGTCAATATTTTGAGCTTAGAATGGTATATCTCACCTGAAAAAGAGCACACATAATTAAAGCAGCATGGGGTTTCATTACAGATATATTTCCAACTTTGATGAATGAACGTTTGTCTCATAAGATTCCTCATGAAAATTCATGGTTCTGCATTTTGCAGATATTTTATACTCTTACTTTGGTCATATGATATATGATATATACTCGCCTATAAGGTGATTCTTCTATAAGATGTCGCCATAAATCTTGTGATGTGAATTTTATCCACATTTTTAGGGCTATTAATTTGAAACTTAGTGTGTATGTTCACCCATGATTGTAGATGTGCGTGTGCATTTTTATGCACTCCCCTTCTCCCGACCTATGATTAAAATGTAAGATTCTAGGTGAGCGCCCAAGGACCATTTGGTCTACTTGTTTATAAAAAAATTCAAATACATGAACTATAACCTAACGTATACTTGAAATGTAGTAAACTCAGGTGACCTCATAATGTGTAAAATTGTTGTTGTTTTTTTGACTGGAATGGTAACACACTTGATTTTTTAGCTCGTCTGTTTCGAAGAAAAAGTCCAGCTATTATGATCGCTATGTCGTCGTCGTCATTGTCGTTGTGCAAACACTTTAATATATCCCATTACCCAAAGAATTAAAAAGGTATCAATATGAAACTTTGAATGCTTGCTTATCATGACTAGAGGCATTGTAGCACAAGGGACGTTATTCTGAAAGCTATATTTTTGGAGTTATGTCCCTTTTTAACTTACACTTTTTGTCTAAATTGCTTTTTAAGTTGAATGATTTCAAAACTATGAAAGGTATCAATATGAAACTTGGACTGCTTGCTTATCATGACAAGAGGCATTTGGAACAGAAGGGGCATTATTCTGAAAGCTTCATATTTGGAGGTATGTCCCTTTTTAACTTACAACTTTTGTCAAAATTGTTCATTAAGTTGAATGATCAAAGGTATCAATATGAACAATATCAACATCTTGACATGAAATGTCAGAGGTATATAGACCTCCTTCAGGAGTACTGCAAAGGAACCATAACTATGGCCCCTATTGTCGACATGTAAAACAGATGAGTGTTGGCGTTGCTCCGCGGAGCTCTTGTTTATATAATTCTCCCAAAACAAATTGTACACACATACTTTTTGGCATATAGGCAGCAATACCTAAGATGTCAGTTATGTAACTGACAATAAACTGTAATTAGCCTATGGTGATTGAAACGCAAACTGGCTACCTTTCAGACCAGTTATTTTTGGTCCCACTTTCACACCCACTTCTAAAACAGGTAGAAACATCAGCTTAAAATGCCCTTAAATATCGTCTTTAAGCGAGTATATACGGTACAATATTTGATAAAGAGAGATCATATTTTGGTATCTAATGTACTTGACATAAAATTTATTTTACCTTGAAAAACACAGGTGTTCACTGCAGATATACCCTGCAGATAACGGATGATATACTGTATATTGATTTTCGCTCCCTGAAGGGCGAGCATATAGATGCCGCTTTATCCGTCCGTCCGTCTAATTTTGTCCGGAGCATAACACAAAAACTATGAAAGATATCAAGACCAAACTTCATAGGTAGTTAGATCTCATTAAGGAGCAGTGCACTGCACAAGAACCATAACTCTTGCTTTATTAATTTTTGAGTTATTGCCCTCTGAAATTTCTCATACTTATTTTTTGTCTGGGGCATATCTCATAAAGTACAAGAGTTATCAGCTTGAATCTTTATAAGTAGATATATCTCATTGATGAGCAGTGCAGTGCACAAGAACCATAACTCTTGCTTTATTAATTTTTGAGTTATTGCCTTTTGAAATTTCTCATACTTATTTTTTGTCCGGGGCATATCTCACAAAGTATAAGAGATATTAACATGAAACTTTATTGGGTGATAGATCTCTATGAGGAGAAGTGCAGCGTGCAAGAACCGTTATTCTATTTGGCATAATTTAGGAGTTATTGCCCTTTGTTATTTTTCATACTTTTAAAAAATACATATTAAACAATAGCCCTTTTGGAATTGGCATTTATTCGGGGAGCATCCATCGGTTCTACCGATTTGTTGTTGCTAATTTAATGAAAACCCCCAAAATAAAAAAATACTTTAAGCTTTAAGACACTTACAAAGTCTTTAATTGAAATGAATGGCTATCCAGCTAACAAAAGATTTAACAGTATAAAGAGTAATATAATTTTTATTGACCCCTTTTGACATCGAGCCTGATTTCTGTATCATTGAAATTTACATGATTTAAAGAAAATAGATTACTGTTGATTTTAGTGTATGCCTTTTTAAACAATTTTTTCTTGTCAGTTTATAGGTATCATATAGGGAATATTTGATAATTGTGTAGCATCTATGAATATTTGTCATTACAATGCATTTGAATTATACACTGTTACCCGTATCATGGCAGTGTTTGTCAACCATCCATGTATATCTGTTGATCTGTCAGTTCATCTGACCCTCCAATTAATACTAGTAACTTCCATCAAAAATGTTTATGGAAGCTGTATAACTCATTGCTACATGACAGGATTATAAAATAATTTGGCAAAGGTTTTATCATATCATAGAATGTGTATCAGAGCATTCATGCATTGTTCAGCCTCACAAAATAATACTTGTAAAGGCTGTCAAACTACACTCGGACCCCGTTACTACGCGCCCCGTTATAACGCTAACCTCAGTATAACGGTCAAGGGTCATGGCTCCCAAAAAAAAATCAAAAAAAAAAAAAAAAAAAAAAAGAAAAAAAAATGTACCTATTTTTCACCGACCATAATTATTTTACATGCATATCTTACGTGCTTTTTAATGTGTCATCGAAGTACAATTAACTACGTAATTAGGACCCTCTAGGGCGGGAAAAGTGTGAAAAGCTAGCAAAGTCTGGCGTTAATCCGCTTCTTTGTTCGTTGTGATCGATGTTAGATCCGCGGATGTACGATGTTAGATCCGCGGATCAAAGATTTTACTCCGGACATCTAGCTTCTTCAGAGCAGAGAATTAATGAAATCCAGACATTTATTTACAAATTGAAGAATTATGTAGAAATATGTGTTTCAGCCAAATTTTGAATAGATATCTCTTTTTGGAATTGAATAATTCACGAGATCCAGTCCGCAGATCTAAGATTTTAAATCCACGGATCTAAGATTTTTAAATCCGCGGAGTAAATATTTTACTACAGACATCTAACTTCTATAGAACAAAGAACTAATTAAATCCGTGCATTTATTGTATAAATGGAAGAACTGTATAGAAATGTGTGTTTCAACCAAATTTTGAATAATCTTTTTTTCAGGTATGAATATTAAAATGTTTTGTCCGCGGATCTAAGATTGAGATACGGACATTCGTATCTATTCGTACGAGTAGATAAATCATCGGCAGAGGTATATTTTGTAAAGAGAGAACTTTTTATGATAAAATTCAATTGTTTTAGATAATGAGTAACATTGGAACGAACAATGTTTACAAACTTGTATGATTAAAGTTTTATAATTTTTCGGGTCGATAAATAGCAGATGGTCATTGCCCATATGGAAAATATGCCATAGAATCTAAGTTTCTGTATAAATGATATAATCATTTGTGAACATCCTCATTTTGTCATAATTGGCATGCGAGAATTAAAGGTTTATGACTTCACTTGACTATAAATGATAATTATAATGAAATAAGTTGGTCTGCATTTTTATAAAAAGTAGTTGGTAGTTATTGATTATAATACTAACTGTTTATATTCTCCAATCTTACCAATTGATATATCTTTATCAGAGAACATTGTCTTTATTATAACACCTCTTTAATAAAACGGTAGTATTAACGTACGCGTCAATTATCTTAATCTGACGAAATTATTCGGATTATAACACATCTTTAACTAATCGGGAGTGTTAAATCACGCGTCAATTACCATGTGTTTTTGAGAAACAATACGCTCCCTCAGCAGTGAAATAAGTACAATGTTGGGTTTCCATCATCACAGTTAATCAAATCGGCTTTTGTTTTCATCCCTGATTTTATGAAAAATGTTATTAATCATTCAAAACGTACTTCAAACCTATATCCTAGGACAGAAGATCATGGATTTTTCAATCCCCAAAAAAGCTATTTATTAAAAATTTGGTTGAAACATATATTCTATAAGATTCTTCCATTTATACAATAAATGCCTGGATCTAATTACTTCTCTGCTCTTAAGAAGCTAGATGTCCGTAGTAAAAAATCTGTGATCCGCGGAGCCAAAATCTTAGATCCCCGGCCAGATATTCATGAATTTTTCAATTCCAAATAAACTTTTATTGAAAATTTTGTTGAAACATACGTATAATTTTTTAATTGATACAATAAATGCCCGGATTTAATAAATTCTTTGTTCTTAAGAAGCTTAATGTCTGAAGTAAAATATTTGATCCGTGGATTTAAAATCTTAGATCCGCGGACTGAATCTCGTGAATTATTCAATTCCAAAAAGAGATTTCTATTCAAAATTTGGTTGAAACATACATTTCCACATAATTCTTCCATTTGTAAATAAAAACCTGGAGTTAATTATCTATTTTTAAGAAGCTAGATGTCCGTAGTAAAATCTTGGATCCGCGGATGTAACATCTTATGAATCATGAATTTTTCAATCCCCAAAAAAGATGTTTATTAAAAATTTGGCTGAATCATACATTTTTATATAATCTTCAATTTGTTAATAAAAACCTGGAATTAATTAATTCTCTGCTCTTAAGAAGTTAGATTTCCGTAGTAAAATGTTGGATCCGTGAATCAAAAATCTTAGATCCGCGGACAGAAGATCATGGATTTTTCGATCCCCTAAAAAGCTATTTATTCAAAATTTGGTTTAATGATACATTTCTATATAATTATGATTTAATTGATTTTCTGTTCTTAAGAAGCTAGATGTCCGTAGTAAAATCTGTGATCCGTGGATCTAAAATCTTAGATCCGCGGCCAGAAATTCATGAATTTTTCAATCCCCCAAAAAGATATTTATTCAAAATTTGGTTGAAACATACATTTCTATGTAATTCTTCAATTTGTATAATAAATATCCGGATTTTATCAATTATCTACTCGTATGAAACTCTGTCCTTAGAAAAACCTTAGATCCGTTAATTAGTCATACCGCCGATTTTCACGGTTTTATTTTCGTAACGCTTACGCCGCGGTTTTCCCGGGAATTGCTTATGTTTACATTTTTCTTATGCGATTTTTATCTGTTTTTTTTTTCTTATTAAACAAAGCAGGTAATATTTTACCAAATAATAGTTTTCTTTATACAAAATGTATCTTGAGTGTTTTACAAACAAATTTGGTTCTTTTGAATGTTTTAACTTGAATACCGGCTGATTCGGACCTTGGCTGATTCGGACCCAGGCTGTTTCGGACCCTCCCTTGCTGATTCGGACCACTTTCTTGGCCAATTCGGACCACTCTCTTGGCTTATTCGGACCACGTAACTGAAAAATATTCCTCATCTTTAACATTTTTTTAAGTGAGTAACTTTCTATATCTGATACTTATCTGGCTTAATTTAATTGTATAAGGGCTATGCCATCATGCTGAAAATGTGTGGTCATATTTATTGCGTTCATCTCGTTAAATGCACAACAACAACAATAATAAGAATAATAATAATAAATTGATCTACATGGAGGACAAAAATTATACAACAACTTATGGATGTCATTAAATAAAAGAAAATTTGTAGCAAATGTGTAAAAAAACTAAATAGTTACATGCACATTAATCAACACATTATTAAGTAACCAAGGAGTAAAATTGCAATTTATGTACACCAAATTTATTGATTTGTTGCAGTCAACACTTACTTAAATTTCTCATAACCTAATGACATAAAACATAGATAAATGGCAGGCACGTAATTTGCCAAATTTACAAGTTGTTATTTAAAGCTAATGTGTTTTAACTAATTAATTTTTCACAATGTTTTCTGGAATAATTGACGGCCGGATCACACTTACTTTATAATGTGTCTAATAAAGTGCATAAAACTAATTACTTTTTCACACTATTAACGTGATGAAACGACGGCCGGATCAAAGTCGGGCATTTACACTTACTTTATAATGTGTTGATTAAAGTGCATATAACTATTCAGTTTTTTGGCACATTCATTACAAATTCTCTTTAATTGTGATGACTTTCATTTTGAATTGTATATTGTCCTTCATGTTGACATTATTATAATTATTATTATTATTGTTGTGAATAAAACGAAATGAACGCAATAATTTATATGACCACACATTTTCAGGGTAACTCTCATCATTGCCCTTTTACAATCAAATTAGCCCATCAAATTAAGCCAGATAGGTATAAACATAGGAAGTCACTCACTTTAAAGAAATGATAAAGATGAGGTATATTTTTTAGTAAAGTTGCCCGAATTAGCCACGGAAGTAGTCCGAATCGGCCAAGAAAGTGGTCTGAAAAGCCATTAAGAAGGGTCTGAATCAGCCTGGGCCGAATCAGCCAAGGTCCGAATCAGCTAGGTTCCTTTTAACTTTAACAAAATGATACATGTGGGTGGGGTAATACTAGTATTTCAACAGGTGATTTACAGACGTTTCGGTAATTGACCAGTTCGGTAAATTGGATTTATATAGTAAACCCTTTGGACGTTTCGGTAAAAAAGCAATTATATAATAATTATATAGTAACAATGAAATATATCACATATTTCACCATAGCCCAACAAATTGTGCGCCAGGGCTCTTTATTATATAGACAGTGGTCGCCCTTCGCGTAAAGGCCGACATCTATGTAATATCAGTTGGTAAATCAGTCGGTCTTGCAGTCGAAATATTGAGACTAATTTCACCACTGCTCTCATTTTTTTTCATAAAGCCTTTTGCTTTCGCAGTTATACACAGCAATTCATTCTGGTCGTATTCAACTCTGGGCGCACTTTAACCTAAAGGAAAATTTAGTCCGTTACTACCTGCACATGCGCAGTAAACCACTTCCTTATTACCGGAAACCTTCAGTTTTCATTTTGGCGTGCTCTGGGCTGCACGTGTCTTAGTTTTATTTATTTTTTTTTCGTGTTCGCTGTAAGTATGGCCCAACCTGTTGACACTTTAAGTCTCTGTGACTCAGATGCTTCTCAAAATTCATTCTCGGGGTTTTCTTCGGATGACACCCCGAAAGTTTCCACAAAAACTCGACCTAAATCGGTCTTTAGTAAAGTGACTAAAAATAAGCCTAAGAACAGTAAACGACTTACGGGTGGTAAAAAAGTGACGGGGAAAGGTAAGTCTTCGGACAAAAACAAGTCTTCGGACATTACCAAGCCTTCGTCTTCGGACAGGCCAATTCTAGATGTATCTAAGTTGACACAGAATGACCTTCAGTCCCTAAGGGATCTGTTAGGTATAGGGAATTTTTCTTCGGAACATCAGCCTATCCCTGATGATGATGAGACTTTTTCTAGACCTTCAGTTCTTGGTCAAGCTTATGAAAATGTAAGAGTGCAGCTTAATGCTGAAGATATTTCAGATTCGGATGACTTTGGTCCTACTGAGAATCCTCCACAGGTTAAAACTGTAAATTTTTCAGATGCACTTTTTTCTGTTGATGAAAATAATAATGAACCTTCGGGTGAAATTGACTGGATTTTGCCCAAATTAAAAGCTCCTGAAAAGGGTAAAGCAGTTTCAAGTTCATTGACAAAATTGATAAATTTATCATGTACAGCACAGTGTGAAACAGATCAATTGCTTAGCAAGTACAAAGTTCCTGAAAATTGTGAAATGGCTACTGCACCTCTTGTAAATCAGGAGATATGGAAAACTCTTGATAAAAAGGCTCATTTGAATGACAAACTAGTTGTGGACATTCAGAACTTGGTTGCGGCAGGTTTTGCCCCAGTGATTCAGTTAGCTGAATTGATGAAGTCTCAAATTTCTCCTGAGGCCAAAATTCTCCTCTCAGACATCCTGACTTATCAGTTCGTCGTCGCTACATGATAAGGCCTTGCCTTAAAAAAAAGTACTCTGGACTGTGTCAGATCTCAATGCCTATTACTACCAAGTTGTTTGGTGACGATATATCCAAAGAAGTAAAAAATTGTGAAGCAGTACTCTCCCTTGGGAAGGATTATGTTCAATACGGTCAGCGTGGCTCTTTTTCCCGTGGCCGTGGTTTTAGAGGTTTTCCTCGTCGTGGGTATACATCTTATCAGTCTGGCACAAGGTACCAATAAAATATCCACAGAGAGGTCAGCAGAGCTCTTTCAGACAGAATTACAGTCGGCCTAGGCCTGTCAAGAAAGTTGCAGCAGCAGCAACTTCCCCAAACGATCAGGACTAGATCACGTAAGTAATGTAGGAAATTTGAAATTTTTCACTGAACAATGGGGAAAGTTCACAAATGATCCTTGGATCTTATCTGCTGTTTCAGGTTATAAAATAGATTTTGTTGATAAACCATTCCAAGATAAAATTCCAAATGAAATTCCATTTAAAGGTGCACAATGGTAACTCGTAAATGATGAGGTTCAATCTTTGTTGCAAAAAGGTGCTATTGTTGTCACTGAACATGAACCTGGTGAATTCATTTCAACTATATTTCTTGTTCCGAAACCAAATGGGAAGTTTTGGCCTGTTATAAATCTCAGATATCTGAATGTGTTTGTCAGTTATAATCATTTCAAACAAGAAACCTTCAATATAGTTTTAGATTTAATTCAGAAGAATGACTTTTTTACAAAACTTGATCTTTCGGACGCTTATTTTTCCGTTCCTATTCATTAGGACGATACAAAATTTTTGAAGTTTTCTTGGAATGGTTTTCTGTCTAAGTTTGTGTGTTTACCATTTGGGCTTTCTATTGCCCCATATTTGTTTACAAAGATTTTGAAACCAGTTTATACTTGGTTTAGACAACAAAATATTCGATGTTCATATTATATTGATGACTCTCTGAATATGAATCAAAGCAACATTGTTTGTGCTCAGAATTCAGATATAATGGTTCACACAATCAGTTCTTTGGGTTTTTCCATTAATCGGTCCAAGTCTATTTTAGTGCCTTGTCAAAGGATTGTATTCTTTGGTTTTTTCATTGACTCTGTGGCATTTAAAGTTTACTTAACGGCTGACAAGGTTCAGAAAATTTTGACCAAATCGAAACAGTTATTGGAAAAAGGAAAAGTTATCATTCGAGAACTTGCCTCATTTATCGGGTTAATAATAAATGCATTTTATGCAATGTTTGAGGCAAAACTTCACTTCCGTGATCTAGAAAGAAATAAAGTTCTTGGTCTGAATGGTTCTCTTGATTATGACAGAGAAGTTGTTTTATCACCTTCTTGTTTACAAGAACTACATTGGTGGAGTCAAAATATAGTTTCTAAAAATGGTAAATTGATCAGACCAAGTCCTGTAGAACTCAGGTGTCGAACTGATGCATCCCTTGCTGGCTATGGGGGAATTGATTTAATTTCAGACAAACATGTAAATGGTAGATGGAGTTACCGCGAATCTGTGAATTCTATCAATTATTTAGAATTGTTGGCAGTTTTCTATTCACTTCAAGCTTTGTATCATGACACTTGTAATACGCATATTGAAGTTCAGTCTGACAATACAACCACCGTATCTTATATCAATGAATTCGGTGGAATGCATTCTGTTCCTATGGACTGTTTAGCAAAACAGATATGGGCTTGGTGTATTGAGAGAAATATTTATGTTTCAGCAGTTTATATTCCTGGAATTGAAAATACTGCAGATTTTTTCTCTAGGACTTTTTCTGAATCAACAGAATGGATGTTGAAACAAGACATATTTGACAGGTTATGCAAACACTTCTTTTTGCCTTCTATAGATTTGTTTGCTACCAGACTGAACAAGAGATTAAACAAAATTGTTTCTTGGTATCCAGAACCAGGAACTACTTTCGTAAATGCATTCAATATGTCCTGGCATGGTTTACTTCCTTATGTTTTTCCACCTTTCAATTTGGTTGGAAAGGTTCTTAACAAAATTGTTTCAGACGAGGTTGATCAAGCTATTTGTATTTTTCCTGAATGGAGATCACAACCTTGGTTTCCTTCTGTTTTAGAAAATTTATGTTCTTTTCCTGTCAGGTTACCTCGGCACAAGGATTTACTTACACTTCCACACAACAATCGGGCACATCCACTGGGGAAGCGTTTAAAACTCATCGCAGCAGTTGTATCAGGAAATCCTTGCAGAATAGAGGCCTTTCACAGGAACTTGCAGAATTCTTGTTGCTCTCTTGGTCAGCTGGAACACGTAAGCAGTATCAACATGCCTGGAAACTGTGGTGTACTTGGCACAATCTTAGGTTTTCAGATCCCTTTTGTTCCTCTGAAGAGGGTGTAATTCAGTATTTGTATTATTTATTTCAGTGTGGAAAGTCTTACTCTGTTATAAATACCCATAAGGCAATGCTTCTTCAGACTCTGCCTTTTTTCGGGAATAGTTGGTGTAAACATTGTGAATTAATTCCGAGATTTATGAAAAGTGTTTTCCATCATAAACCTCAAAAGCCTAGATACTTAGTTGTGTGGGATGTGTCTATTGTTCTGAAATATTTGAGTTCTTTGATGCCTCTTAACAAGTTGACCTTGAAAATGCTCACTCTTAAGACAGTCGCTTTAGTATCTTTATCTACGGCTCCTCGGGCACAATCTTTGGTACACATGTCTATAAAAAACCTCACAAAGGATAAGGATGCTCTTATTTTTCTTTTTAAGGACATTTTAAAAACTTCTAGACAGGGACGATCTTTTTCACTGAAAATACAACATTATGGAAATGAGTCATTGTGTGCAATGCATACCCTATTGGCTTATCTTTGTGCCACTGAAGCTCGTAGATTGTCAGATTTTGTTTTTGTGTCTTATATCACTTATAAAAATGTGTCAAGCTGTACTATTGCTAGATGGCTTAAGCTTGTTTTGGAGCTTTCCGGTATTAATACAGGGATTTTTAAAGCCCATTCATACAGGAGTGCAGCTACTACTGCAGCGTTTACTAACGGTTGCTCTTTAAAAACAATTCTGGATACAGCTGATTGGAGTTCAGACAGGAACTTTCGGAAGTATTACTATAGACATGCCTTGAAGAACAAGGCTTTCATAGATGCAGTGTTCCATAAATAATAATTTTCTTTTCTTTAGTCATGGCTATTATTGTCTATGCAATAAATGGTCTTGCTTTCTTGTATTTTTAGTTTTTGTTGCCTTTAAAGATGCTGTGTATACATGCGAAAGCCAAAGGCTTTATGAAAAATAATGTGCCCTCATCCAAGCTTTAGTGATGGATGAGGGGCATTATTTGAATAAAGCCGGAGGCCGAACATGTATACACAGCAATTCATTCTGGTCGTATTCAACTCTGGGCGCACTTTAACCTAAAGGAAAATTTAGTCAATTACTACCTGCACATGCGCAGTAAACCACTTCCTTATTACCGGAAACCTTCAGCTTTCAAAGACAAGTTTTTGTTGCTAACAACAACTTGGGCAGGGAAACCCAAACATTTAAACATAGAAAATAATATAGATATAACAAGGGGTGGGTGTATACATGCCTGGCCTCCGGCTTTATTCAAATAATGCCCCTCATCCATCACTAAAGCTTGGATGAGGGCACATTTTGCTGCTATTATAAGGTTCACGGTAAAACGGTTTTTATCTCTTATCATCAACTCCCTTCAATTCGCGACTACCATTGATTCGGGGCCATCTTTGTTTCCACGAGAGTCTCTGTCTGACTCTTTTTTGCGCATGCATGATCGTGGAAAAATTTTTACTATGGAAAATTTAACGTGACCTAGAAAACATTGACAAAAATCATGCGGTTTAAACAGGTAAGAGCCTTCAAAACTATTTGCTATGTAAAACTTACCTATTTTCTTATTCCCAAAACTAAAATTAATTTTTAATGCTAAATTGCCTGAATCCCAAAAAAATAAACATTCGTCTGCTTCATAGTAAACTACCATTCACAGAATTACCCGCCATCTGTCAAAAAAAAGGCCAAGTATATTTTTATTGCTAAATTTTCAGTCCTGTATTTTTAATGATTTTTTTATTTTATTTTAAGGTCAATGAAGAAAAAGTACATGCCTATAAATCTGTCTGGGAAGATGGTGTATCTGTCTTCAGGGCATCTAAAATATATCGTGTGCCAGAAAACACATTAAGAGACAGGGTTTTGGGTAAAATTGACCAAGAAAAATTTGTAATGGGCTCTGCACCTTTGTTAAGTCAGCTTGAAGAGGCGTATTTAGTAAAACATTTTCAGACAATGGCTGATTATTGATATGGATACACATGCCAAGAAAGTATAAATATTGCAACAGAATATGCTGTTCTCCTAGGCAAAAGGAACAAGTCTCAATCATTATCATTCCATTGGTTAGAGGGTTTTAGAAGTAGGTGGCCTGAAATAAAGAAATTGAATCCGAGGTCTTTAGAATATGCCCATGCTAAAATGACTAAGGAGTCCATAGTCATGGAATATTTTGATAATCTGGAAAATTGTTTAAAGAAACATGACCTCCTTGTTAAACCTCATCTCATTTTTAATGTTGATGAAAAGGGTCTTACATGTGACCACACACCTCCCTCTGTAATTGCCAGATCTGATCATCCTCCTCATGCAGTAACATCAGGTAAAGGAAAGACAGTCACACTAATAGGTTGTGGAAGTGCAAGTGGTTATGCTTTGCCACCATACTTTGTCTTCCCTGGTAAGAGACTTTTGCCAGAGCTTCTTGAAGGTTCTACTCCAGGTGCTACAGGAAATATGAGTGAGACTGGTTGGTCCAATGGTACCATTTTCAAAGATTTCTTGCAGAATCAGTTTTTAAAGTATATTCCTGGTCGTACTGCTGAAAAAGTTCTTCTGATCTTAGATGGTCACCGCTCACATATATCTGTAGGACTTGTTGACTGGGCAAGAGATAATAACATTGTATTATTCATACTCCCTGCTCATACAAGTCATATACTTCAACCTTTAGATTTAGCATGTTACGGTCCATTCCAACGCATGTACAATAATGCATGTCACAAGTTAATGCGTGAAACTGCTGCATCTGTTACAAGGTATAACATTTGTTCTCTTGCTTGTAAGGTACATCTTCAAGCATTAAAATCTGAAAATCTCCAGTCTGGGTTTAAACGTGCTGGTATTTATCCACTTGATAGAGAAGCAGTACCGAAAAAGGACTTCATTCCTGCTGAGCTTTATATTGGTAGTGACACTGATTCAGATGCAATGGTTGAAGGTGGTATTTAGGAAGATCATGATGGGTACCGAATGTTTGCAGTTAAGGAAAATGAACTAAAAGAAAATAAAACAAGGTCTGCAAATGTGAAAAAAAGTAGAAAGAGTGTAAGCAAAATTGTAGCAGGTAAAGAATTCACCAAGGATGTACATGAAAAATTAAAGGAGTATGTGTATGAGGCTCAAAAACCAGTTTCTAAATCTGTTAAAAAACCTTTCTCAAAAGGAAAAATAAACAAAAAAGTTCAAAGTAAAAAAGTCTCAAAACCCTCTAAAGATCCTCAGCCTGGTCCTTCACATATAAACCTTGCTGTCAGTAGTTCTGAATCATCTGAATCTGATGCTGAAAGTGATGAAGACAAATGTTGTGTTTGTAACTTATTTACTCCAATGGAGGTATCTGGTTCCACTTCCTTGATTTTTACAAAGTGGGCCCAGTGTGACGGTGTTAAAAATGGAAGACCATGTTTACATTGGACCCATCTCTGTTTTTGCACAGATGTTAGAGTGGTCAGAAGGGGAGATAAGTTCTTCTGCCCACATTGTAAAGAAGAGTAGAACTGTAAAAACAGTCAAAATTAAGTACTTTGTACATAAGTTATACTGTTAAACTGTTAGATTTGTTAAAAACAGTTAGTTTCTGAATAAATGTTAACTTTGGACTAAGTGGTGACCATAACTAAATAATTAAACTTTGGTGTGGCCTAATTGTACTTTTTTTGGCAAAGAACTATGGGATTACGTCACATCCGCGAATGGCAGGAAGTGCAATAAAATGGCCGCCTCCTATTGCTACATGTAAACAAATAGTGACATTGACACTTGTCGGAGATGGATTATTAGGAAATAGATTTTTTAACGTGTAAGTAATGGATATTTTGTACTTGTTGATGTTTTATTGTTTGTTACGCCGGAAAATGCTTAGCGTCGCGACACTACAGTAGTTGTGTATAGTTGTACTCAACACATTAGCGGTCTTTAAAACCTGCTAATTCAGTAATAATAGACGCGTGCCCGAAAATATCAGAGCACTGACTGTGTTAAATAAATAAATAAATAAATAAATAAAATGCACGTATATATCTCTACCTGCATATCGTAGTGATGTCGTTAAACCAAAGTATAACTGATTAATCTGGGTCCAAACTGTAAATAGTTTAGACACTATCCAACGGGATGAGGAGTCAAAAAGAAAACAAACTAGGTAATTATTATGTGTTTTTCATATGTGTGACAACTTTCTCCATTATTTACCATATAATTACTATATAATTGCCTTTTTACCGAAACGTCCAAAGGGTTTACTATATAAGTCCAATTTACCGAACTGGTCATTTACCGAAACGTCCGGCACCCCAACAGGTCCACTATACGATCTCGGTAGGCGCGTTATATATCGGAACCCCGTTTTTATCGCTGTCTGAAACCTTGGACCCCAACTAGAGCTCTATAACGGGGTCCCAGTGTATGTTTCTGGCCCCTATGTTTCTTATTATTATGTAAAGGATTCTGAAACAAATTTTGTTCACTTAATTGAGGCAATTTGTTACAAATTGTCTGTCAGTCTCTCCACCCAGTTACTATTCCACCAAATACTATTAATAAATACTGTTGTCTGTGTGTTTCTATCTGCTTTGTCATGCAGTGATTCCTGAAAGGATTTGAAAATAACTTGGCATAGTGTTCCTTGCATGGAGAAAATGTGTCACTAACTGTCAGTCAGACTGTTCAGCTGTCCATTGTTCTCTCTTATGTCTTGCCAGATGATAATGTAGACTGCCTTTCTGTGTGTAGTTATATATTATGTCAGGGTATTCAGTTATTCCTTATAAAATAACTTAGTACAAATGTTCTTACATGAAAGTAATGTGTCGCATGCAGTCCATCACAGTCAGTCTGTCTGTAAGATTTCTGTCCTTTCAGCTGTTCAGATAATACAGAATTCTGCCTAACTGTATTGTTGTTTCCGCTTTGTAACGCCGATGATATCTTGAAGGATTTTAAAAATCGCTTAGAAAATAGTCATCAACATGAAGGCAGTTTTGTATTATTAACCATCTGTCAGTCTCTCTGTCCATGTCTGCCAAATATTATGAATTTTAATATTCTGACTTTCTTTATTTTCATTTCTTGCTAATTAAATTTGTTACTAAGTGCAAATGACATAAATTGAAATAACTTGGCACATTGATGTTGATCACATGAAGCTCTTCAGGTCAGTCAAACATTGATGCACAAAACCATAATGGTAGCAGAAATAGTGGTCACTTAAACCTTTGAAATAATTTGAAAATATCACCTATTTTCACATTTTCATATTAAGAAATTATTTCTTAATGACTTGTACTTTCGATAAAATAGAGAATTTGGCTGTTGAGTATTTAGTTTGAAACTTCAGTGATTTTGATGGTAATTTTGGTGAAGTTGCATTGTTTGCAACACAAAAGCCATTTCAGCAGTTTGCACGACCTGTCATTCCTCTTAAATAGCACTTCTAACATTTTTTTGCGGGAAGTTGTACTCTTGGACACAGTTATAGAGACTAGCCAGAGGAAGAGCAGTGTCAAAGAACCATAACTCTTATTTACTTAGTGTTTGAATTATCTCCCTTTATTATACTTAATAATGCCTTTTCAGATATTAATTTGAAAAGTATTGAAGGAATTTGATAAAAACTTCACACAGGCATAGATACTAGTGAGTGAAAGTGCACTGTTCAGTAACTATATGTCTACCTTGTTTAATTTTTGAATTTTCTCCCTTAATTATACTAAAAAAGTTTAATGATACTTGTGCAGAGTACAACTTTTAAACTATCAATGATATTTCATTGAAACTCCACACAGTTATAGAGACTAGTGAGAGGAAGTGTAGGGTCAAAGAACTATAACCCTACAATACTTAGTTTATGAATTATCTCCCTTTATGGTACTTTATTATGCTTGTCTGGAGAATAACTTCAGAACTATTTAAGGAATTTTATTTTATTTTATTTATTTATATATTTTTTTTTTATTTTCTGTTTTTTTTTCACAATACAAAACATTTATGCATATACATACAATATATAGAGCTATATGTTTAAAGAGGGAAACAAATTCTTTTGAGATTCTACATAGATTATAAAGAAAGTAATTCAATAGTATCTTACCAATATTGTTAAATGTTATTAATGCCAGACCTATTTATAATATAACCTTAGAAAATCCCAATAAAACATTGATACTTAACCTAATTTAAATCTTTTAACAACATAATGATTATAATTGTCTTTGCTCTAGGGAAACAACTCCTACTATTTTAATATTGATGTTCAGTTAAGAGTTGTGCCTCTTGTCATGAATACTTTATGCATAAATATCATAAGGAAGGGAAAAAAATAAAAAAGACCCTAGGTCATAAAAAGTGTTAAAGAGAAAAAGAAACAAAAAGGCAGTGTGTGCAGTACCGAGTGGATCAAGCCTAAATAAACGATTGTAAAACATTAGTCTTGATTAGGCAGCAAAGAGACATATTGGCTTCATAAATTGTCAAACTGTAAAACCCTATTTTGTTTTTTTGCATTATATAATTGTGTTCTCAAAAGAAGAGCGACATAACTTTTAAAAAGTTGAATGCTTGGGACTGAGTTCTTTAGTTTGCATCGATAAATAGTATACTTTCCCAACAGAATTAAATTCAGTGTTGCATTATTTAAGTGTTCATTGCCTAGAATAATATCTGTTAAGGTTCCCTGTGTGTTGACATCTGTACATTAATTTTGGAGTTATCCATGATTTTATATCTTCCTTGAAAGAAGAACTTAACTGGCAATCCCAAAAGAAATGTTTTTATAGTTTCAATATGGTTGTTGCAGAAAGAGCATGTATTAACATCTTTTATTCTCCTTTTATGTAATGGATAATTTGTTGCCAGTATCCTGTGGCTAACTTTATACTGAAACCATTGTAAATTTGAATCCTTTGTAATATTAAAAGGGAGCCTTTAAATGCAATTCCAGTTAAAATCATCATTCAAATTGAGTTCATCTTTCCTTTTTCTCTTAGCAGTAGAGGATGTACTTGCTCTAAGAAAATAATCATAAATTTGTCTGCATCCCTTCTTTTGACTATTGTTTATTTTAATCATTAAAGGTCATGTGACACGACTATAGCAACTTTGTCTATTCAAAATAATTATAATGTACTGATTAAAATGGTTTAACTGCGAAATATTGCTTTTGATAAGAAAAAATGTGTTTTTGATGATCGGCTGTTTCCGTTTCGACATCGGTAGTTTCCGCAGCAATTTTTGGATGTGACGTAGATTTATCCCTACTGTACCAGGCAGTAGTGCAGAATTACACTGCTCATAACACATCCGTTTTTAAATGAAAAAATAACATTAAACCACAAGTGCAAGAAACACAATAAAGGCACACTTATAAAAATAACATGCTATAAATTGTAAATTAAATAAAATAAATTTAAATAATATTAATATAAATTAATATCCAATGAAATGTCAAAGATCCATAAATCATGCCTTATACTGTGGGATTTATGCAAATTAACCTGCCCAAATGTCCGTCTCCATTATCGTGTCCGCTCTATAAATCCTATACCAACTGAAGGATTTTCTTCAAACTTGGCTAAAATGTTCACCTCAACAAGGGGAAGTGCAAAACCCATATTGCCCATGTGTCAGCTCAAGGTCAAGGTCACAATTGAAGGTCAGATAACAAAAAACAGGATGTTTGTCCCAGTAATAACTCAGACGAGTTTGAATATGGGTTATCTGGGGTCTAAAACTAGGTCACATGACCTAAAAATAGAAAAATCTTGTTAAGGCTCTAGAGGCTACTGTTTCAGTCCAAATGTCCTGGCAATTTGTCAGAAAGGTTGCTTGGTTGATTTCTAGTACAAATTTGAATATGGGTCATCTGGGGTCAAAAATTAGGTCACACATCCCAAATATGGAAAAACATTGTTCACTACCTAGAGGTAAGATTTTCAGCCCGAATATCCTGGAAATTTGTCAGAAAGGTTGCTTCCATGATTTCTAGCTGAAGTTTGAATATGGGTTATCTGGGGTAAAAAACTAGGTCACAGAGCCCAAATATGGAAAAACCTTGTTAACACTTTAGAGGTCACATTTTCAGTCCAAATTTCTTTGTAATATGTCAGAAAGGTTATTTGGATAATTTCTAGCCCAAGTTCGAATATGGGTCATCTGGGGTCAAAAACTAGGTCATAGAGCCCAAATATGTAAAATCCTTGTTAACACTCTAGAGGTAACATTTTCAGTCCAAATTTCCTGGAAATATGTCAGAAAGATTGCTAAGATGATTTCTAGCTCAAGTTGGAATATGGGTCATGTGGGGTCAAAAACTAGGTCACACAGCCTGTATATGGAAAAACCTTGTTAACACTTTAGAGGTAACATTTTCAGCCCAAATATCCTGGAAATATGTCAGATAGGTTGTTCCGAAGATTGCTAAGATGATTTCTAGCCCAAGTTCGAATATGGGTCATCTGGGGTCAAAAACTAGGTCACAGAGCCCAAATATGGAAAAACCTTGTTAACACTTTATAGGTAACATTTTCAGTCCAAATGTCTTGTAATATGTCAGAAATTTTATTTGGGTGATTTCTAGCCCAAGTTCGAATATGGGTCATCTGGGGTCAAAAACTAGGTCACAGAGCCCAAATATGGAAAAACCTTGTTAACACTTTAGAGGTAACATTTTCAGCCCAATTATCCTTGTAATATATCAGAAAGGTTATTTGGATGATTTCTAGACCATGTTCAAATATGGGTCATCTGGGGTCAAAAACTAGGTCACTGAAACCAAATATCGAAAAACCTTTTTATCACTCTAGAGGTAACATTTTCAGCCCAAATATCCTGGAAATATGTCAGAAAGGTTGGTTTGATGATTTCTAGCTGAAGTTTGAATATGGGTCATGTGGGGTCAAAAACTAGGTCACACAGCCCAAATATGGTAAAACCTTGTTAACACTCTAGAGGTAACATTTTCAGCCCAAATATCCTGGAAATGTGTCAGATAGGTTGTCTCGATGATTTCTAGGTCAAGTTGGAATATGGGTCATCTGGAGTCAAAAACTAGGTCACACAGCCTGAATATGGAAAAACCTTGTTAACACTCTAGAGGTAACATTTTCAGCCCAAATATCCTGGAAATACGTCAGAGAGGTTGTATTGATGATTTTTAGCCCAAATTCGAATATGGGTCATCTGGGGTCAAAAACTAGGTCACAGAGCTTCAATTTGGAAAAACCTTGTTTACACTCTACAGGTAACATTTTCAACCCAAATATTCTGGAAATATGTCAGAAAGGTTATTTCGATGGTTTCTAGGTCAATTTGGAATTAGGTCATCTGGGGTCAAAAACTAGGTCACAGAGCCCAAAAATAGAAATATCTTGTTAAGGCTCTAGAGCCTACTGTTTCAGTCCAAATATCCTGGCAGTTTGTCAGAAAGGTTGTTAAAATTATTAGATTAGGTTAAAGGTCACGGAGGCTAAAAATAGATTTATCTACTGTACCTCATAAAGCCTTCATTTATAGACCAATATCTTTGATATTCAGTATATAGGTTCCTTGCATGGACCTCTACCCATGGGTAGGGTTTGAGGTCACTGGGTCAAGGCCACCATAGCTTATAATAGATATTTCTACTTTCTGTCATAGAGCCTTTATTTATTGACTGATATTTTACATATTTGGTTTGTAGGCACTTATATATTTTCAATTAAAAAATGAAATACTGCTAACCTACAGCCAAAGTACTCAGGTGAGGGATCCAGGGCCATCATGGCCCTCTTGTTTAATTATCCCCCTTTATAATAGCTAATAATGCTTGTTAAGAAAATAATTTGAAAAGTATTGAAGGAAATTGAATAAAACTTCACACAGTTATAAAGACCAATGAGAGAAGTGCAGTGTTAAAGAACCATCACTTTACATCAGTTAGTTTTTTTAATTATCTCACTTTATAAAACTTAATATAGAAACCCCAATTGATAGATAAATCAGTGGCTTATCAGCTGGAATTCCGGAAAACAACACTGATTATATGAAGTACAGGTCTACTTTTGTCACCTGCTAGCCAAGCACTTGTCACCTCTTGTTGTGATTGTAAAAATTCTGGCAAACATTCACAAATTATACAAGTAGCAGGTAAATTTTGCAATAAATCAACTTTCCTTACAAATGTGTTTTTTAATACTATAAATCCTCAAATACAGTATGTTTCATCATGATTATAACTTACAAAGTATTGAATTTCACATGTCATTGAAATACCATTATAGTACATTTCTTATTTTTCTGCCATTTTGAACAAAAAATTCTTTGGAGAGCATTATTTGGTTTTACCATTTTCCTGTTTATAAATAAACTTAAAACCTGGAAAAATTAACCAAATAAAAACATAATACTGAAAAAAAAAACTTTTATGATTTAAAAAGATAACCAGACTTTTAAGTCAAAGTCACCATATATTTTGTGTAACAAAACCATTGACAACCAGCATTAATCTGGATGAAGCCAGAAATATTTGATATTAAAATACCTCTAGTTACATACTCAGCACCAGAACAGAAGGTAAATCGATTCAAAATATTTGTAGTACCTTTCATGCTCGATATACACCTAAATCTTATTCATATGAGAGGAAGGCAGATCATGCACTTCGGCAAGATTGAAATTATACTATCGCCATTATCAAGGAATGAAATTATGATGTCACGAAATAAGAGTCTCTGTTAATCTTGTTGTGTATTTCTGCAACAATGGTGCCATCCATTAACTGGGTGTAAAGCCAAATTTTGACTTGAAAAAATCATTTTTTAATGCAATTGCAGGCTGAAGATGTTTCTTTTATTTTCAAATATGAAATAACATAATTCATGAGATAGTTAAAATTATTTAATCGAATTTTTTGAAAGTTTGGTACCCTTTAAATAGATTTAGGCATACAGTTTCTTGTTCAGGTATGAGTTTAGTAGCCTTGGTATTTGTCTAAGACCTTGTTGAAATAAAATTTTTAACACAATCATGAAATACTGTTTAAAAAAAGGACAAGATCCAAGTCAGTGTTGTAAGATGTGTAGCCAGGTATAGGTATATGGTGATAAATCGATAAGGCATAACCGTGTGGCTTGGTAGCTCAGTTGGTAGAGTGTCCGCCCTGTAAGCGGAAGGCCCTGGGTTTGAGTCCCAGTCGAGCCACGATTTTTCACCACCTGTTACATTTGGCGCCCAATGCAAATAACGTACGTTATAATATGGCTACTGCTTCGGCACCTCGAAAATGTGTTTACAATATTCTCTGTGACTCTGAGAATTCGGGACGAATTCTAAATTTGGAGGGGGTATATGTAGCCGGGTATAGGTATATGGTGATAAATCGATAAGGCATAACCGTGTGGCTTGGTAGCTCAGTTGGTAGAGTGTCCGCCCTGTAAGCGGAAGGCCCTGGGTTTGAGTCCCGGTCGAGCCACGATTTTTCACCACCTGTTACAGATGTTAACTTTTTTGCTCATTGGGTCTGTGCCAGTAGTTAGATAGTTATGTTGACCCTTAATCACTCTATCCAGAACATAAACTAAAACATGTCAAGAGCCCAAAAATTTATAAAAAAAATAAAGCCAAAAGTAGTTTGATAACAGTTTCACACATTTAATTCTATGTCCACCATTTATGATAACAATTATTTCAGAATGGATAGACTTATTAAAATACATACTTAACAGGTCAGTTGGTCAGATCTCTTTCTTTGTCAAAGTAGTTGGTCTGTTGATGAAATGATTATATGATAAATCAAATGTGCATTCATGATTACACAGTTTATGTTCTTATCATGTTCTTTTTTTCTGTTTGATATATGATTTTTAATTAAACTTCCCTTAAAGTTATGATAGTTATCTATATACGCTTAAATCAATGTTTCAGGAAGAATCAGTTACAATTGCCTATGGTCTCAGTTGTTTATATTGTACTGTATCTATTTAGACTCTGGATACATTAAACACTTTGATTCTGTCATACATTCCAACATACAGTCTGTTGTTTTTCTGGCAGTATGCAATACCACATGGTCTAGACAGCCGTTCACTTTTATCCAGAAGAATCTTCCCTTTGGAGAGATCAGGTGATAATAGATGAACATTTTTTGAGAACTGTCCACACACAAATACTGTCCCTGTCTCATCCACAGTCAGTTGATGTGGTCGGTTCAGCTTATCATCCCTATATATTGCCTTGATCAGGCCATCTAAGGTCATACTTGTCACTGTGCAACCTTTCCAATCTGACACATATATAATTGTATTATCAGGACTGAGAGTCAGGAATTTAGGAGAGTTAAACAAACACTTGCCATTGTTATCTTTGTCAAAACATTTTAGTACTTTACCAGACATATTCAGTATCTGTACCTTCCCAGGGTCAGTGGAATAAGACACTATAAGATTGTTATTACAGTAGGCAATGCCATAGCACTCTTTACCAACTGGTATAACATCAGTACTGATCACAGACATAGAATCCGTGAATGTTATCATCCTGACAATGCCTTCATCAGGAAATGTAACGGCTGCTTTATTGTCTTCAACTTTAGTGATGCCCTGGGGGGAAGAAGGCATGTTTATATCATATGATCTAGTATTGATGTGCAGATTCTTTAATATTTTCAGTTTTTTATCAAAATAGTTTGTAACTGCTAGCTTGTTTTCAGAAAGTAAACATAATCCAGGGATTGACATGATAGGCTGCTTTAAGAAAATATCTTTAAAATATTTAGCAGTTTTCAATTGAAATGGCTCACACTCCTTGAAAGAGAAAAATGTTGTTTGGGATTCTAGAGTTTTAGTGGATACTTCTTTGTGAAGTGGCTCAATTTTGTAATATTGTATATCTTTATTTTGTAAGTCAAGTATTTCTTTTTCCAGTTTTTCCAAAGGTTGATTTAAGTCTTTCATTTTAATAAATAATCTACATTTTTCACCTGATGCTTTTGTCTGTGTTAGATCACCTGATAATGAGTTTAAGTCCCTGGTCACAGACAAAGCCTTTTCCTTAAGTGCTTCCAAATATCCCCTTTGAAATTCCACTCTTTTTACAACATCTGTCTCAGAATGTACTAAATTCTTTTCTAATGTCTTCTGGTCTTCTTCTAATGATTTAATTAACTTTGCCCTCTCAAGTTTCAATTTTGCTATAGTTTCTTCCATTTTCTTATCAAATTCATCAGTAACTTTTTTCTGATGTTGATTGTATGCATTTATAATTTGTTCTTTATGCTCCTTAATGGTTGCTTTTGCTTTTGCCTCCATAGTAAAAGATATATTGGCTTTTGCCTTTAATTTATCTTTAATCTTTTCTATATCACTGGAAAGTGTGTCTAGATTGTCTTGAAGTTCTGTAAATTCTTTACTTTGTTCAACATCCTTAACTAGAGATGGCAAATGCTGTATTTTGCTGCATGTTTTGTGGTCACTATTTCTGCACTCCAGACAAGCTAAATTTTCACATTCAAAACAATAAAATTTAATCAGTTCCTTTGCATGTTTGGTGCACTTGACCAAATAGAAATCTTGGGGCATGTCATCCTGATCTTGAAGTGAATGGTTTCTGAAGTGCCGTTTATGGTATTTAATACACATTGCACACTTGTATTCAACACAGTCCACACAAAACCCACTAGCAGGTACATACTTACTGTCATGTTTTTCACATTCTTCACAGTACATTTCTTGTACTTGATCAGATCCCTGTGTCACTGATGTGTCTAATTGTGTTTCATTCTTGTCAGCAGAGTGTTCTGACTCCTATGTATTGTCAAGTTTTCCTTTTGATTCATTTGAAGAAATTCTGTTAGATGCCATTGTAAATGTCAATATTTTGAGCTTAAAATGGTATATCTCACCTGAAAAGAGCACACATAATTAAAACAAAATGACATTTCATTAAAGATTTATATCCAACTTTAATAAATAAACGTTTGTCTAATAAGATTCCTCATGAAAATACATGGTTCTGCATGTTGAAGATATTTTATACTCTTACTTTGGTCATATGATTTACCGTATATACTTGCTTATAAGGTGATTCTTCTATAAGATGTTGCCATAAGTCTTGTGATGTGAACTTTATCCACATTTCTAGGGCTGTTAATTTGAAACTTAGTGTGTATGTTCACCAATGATTGTAGATGTGCGTGTGCATTTTTAATGCACTCCCCTTCCCCCTACCTATGGTGCCCCAGGACCATATTGTCTACTTGTTTATAAAAAATTCAAATACATGAATTATAACCTATATAGGCAGTTGTAACACAAGGGGCATTATTCTGAAATCTATATTATTAGAGTTATGCCCCTTTTTAGCTCACCTTAGCAAATGCTGAGGGGTGAGCTATTGTGATCACCCTGTGTCCGTCGTCAGTGGTCCATCGTCAACATTTTGCTTTAAATGACATCTACTCCTAAACCACAAAGCTATTTTTATCAGAACTTTACAGAAATGTTCCTTATATTGCCTTTTTCTAAAATTGCTCAAACCTTTCCACTCCATTGCACATAAGGGCTGCAAAAGCTAAAAATAGAAAAAAATTTAAAAAACATCTCCTCCTAAATGGTTGGGTAATTTTCCACCAAATTTCATTCAAATGTTCCTTACAAAGCCCTCTATTAAAATTGCTAAAACAGTTCAGCTCCATTGAACACAATGGCTGCCAGAGCTAAAATTAGATTTTCGTCAATATTTGGCTTCAAATGACATATCCTCCAAAACCAATTGGCTATTTTAAATCAAATTTGACAGAAATGTTCCTTACAAAGCCCTCTATTAAATTTGCTAAAACAGTTCGGCTCCATTGAACACAATGGCTGCCAGAGCTAAAATTAGATTTTCATCAATATTTGGCTTCAAATGACATCTCCTCCAAAACCAATTGGCCATTTTAAATCAAATTTGACAGAAATGTTCCTTATAATGCCCTTTTCTAAAATTGCTCAAACCGTTCCACTCCCTAGCACATAAGGGCTGCAAAAGAAAAAAATAGAAAAAAAAATTAAAACAACATCTCCTCCTGAATGGCTGGGTGATTTTCCACCAAATTTCACAGAAATGTTTCTTACATAGCACTCTTTTAAAATTGCTAAAATGGTTCTGATCCATTGAACAGAATGGCCACCAGAGCTTAAAATAGATTTTCATCAATATATGGCTTCAAATGACATCTCCTCCAAATCCACTTGGCAATTTTAAACCAAATCTTTGTTTGTTTGGGATTAACGCTGATTTCAACATCTAGGTTATATCTTCTTGGATAACTAACCAGTACAGTACGTGCCAGGAGGAACTCTCGTTTTCCTCGAGGTCGTCGCGGACTACCCATTCCTTAAAATGCGACCAATTCCGCCGCATTTCGAGGACAACCGCCGCGGACATGGTCACCAAATATCGCGGCGGACGTCCGCTAAATGGTTCTGCGAACTTTTTCACAGGTAAGAATTGACGTATCGAGGCTCACAAAGTTCCTGATTACACGCATTTCGGCGAATTTTATGCTTTAAAATATCATTTAAATGTATAAAACTCTCATAAAACTCTCATTCTGATGCATTTGTTTACGAATGCTCGTATTTGTTAACGGAAGGAATGACAATTCAAAACCGAAAGTAATTGCTTCTCGGAACAGCTGACCCTATTTTCTATTTTCAGAAAATAAATTGACTGGTTTTCGATTTACACGTGTTAACACTGCTTTCCTATATTTAAAGAAAACATACAACATGTAAACCCTACTGCGACATCTGTATCGTCTATGCGCTTGATAAAATTATTGATCGATTTTGCTATACAATAACAAGCGTTTTCAACGACGGAAGTACACATAAACCTACAAATGTATGAGAAATTTTGGTTTTAATTTTACCAAATGTCACCTAATTGGCAGACGTAAAATGCACAGTTTCATTACGGTCATTTCATTAAATGTTCAGCTTATCCAGGTGAGTTATGACTCTAATTATTTTCGCGCTGGTCGTCAAATATCGCCGAGATATTTCGCGATGTCGAGACATCGAGGAAATCCGTTTTTTTCCTCGATGTCGCGGCGGATATTTTTTTTTCCGCGTCCGCGAAATAAAGCGGAAAATGTGAGTTCCTCCTGGCGCGTACTGTAATTGCCAATTTCTCCACAAGTGACTGACTACTGTTCCCTCATGATCTACTCCGAATCAGCGGGGAGAGACAAATGAGCATTAGACACAATTCCTGAGATCAATTGTCACGGAGAAATTTTGCCCTGCCCAGGGGTCGAACCAGCGACCGATGGATTACTAATCCAGTGCTCTACCTTTTGAGCTTAGCGGGCGGGCTAAACGGAATGTGACAGAAATGTTCCTTATATTGCCTTTTTCTAAAATTGCTCAAACCTTTCCACTCCATTGCACATAAGGGCTGCAAAAGCTAAAATTAGAAAAAAATTAAAAAAACATCTCCTCCTAAATGGTTGGGTAATTTTCCACCAAATTTCATTCAAATGTTCCTTACAAAGCCCTCTATTAAAATTGCTAAAACAGTTCAGCTCCATTGAACACAATGGCTGCCAGAGCTAAAATTAGATTTTCGTCAATATTTGGCTTCAAATGACATATCCTCCAAAACCAATTGGCTATTTTAAATCAAATTTGACAGAAATGTTCCTTACAAAGCCCTCTATTAAATTTGCTAAAACAGTTCGGCTCCATTGAACACAATGGCTGCCAGAGCTAAAATTAGATTTTCATCAATATTTGGCTTCAAATGACATCTCCTCCAAAACCAATTGGCCATTTTAAATCAAATTTGACAGAAATGTTCCTTATAATGCCCTTTTCTAAAATTGCTCAAACCGTTCCGCTCCCTAGCACATAAGGGCTGCAAAAGCTAAAAATAGAAAAAAAAATTAAAACAACATCTCCTCCTGAATGGCTGGGTGATTTTCCACCAAATTTCACAGAAATGTTTCTTACATAGCCCTCTTTTAAAATTGCTAAAATGGTTCTGATCCATTGAACAAAATGGCCACCAGAGCTTAAAATAGATTTTCATCAATATATGGCTTCAAATGACATCTCCTCCAAATCCACTTGGCAATTTTAAACCAAATCTTTGTTTGTTTGGGATTAACGCTGATTTCAACATCTAGGTTATATCTTCTTGGATAACTTACAAGTAATTGCCAATTTCTCCACAAGTGACTGACTACTGTTCCCTCATGATCTACTCCGAATCAGCGGGGAGAGACAAATGAGCATTAGACACAATTCCTGAGATCAGTTGTCACGGAGAAATTTTGCCCTGCCCAGGGGTCGAACCAGCGACCGATGGATTACTAATCCAGTGCTCTACCTTTTGAGCTAAGCGACGGGCTAAACCGAATGTGACAGAAATGTTCTTTATATAGCCCTTTTCTAAAATTGCTCAAACCTTTCCGCTGCATTGCACATAAGGGCTGCAAAAGCTAAAAATAGAAAAAAGATTAAAACAACATCTCCTCTAAAATGGCTAGGTGAATTTCCACCAAATTTCACAGAAATGTTCCATACATAGCTCTCTCTATTAAAATTGCTAAAATGGTTCCGCTGCATTGAACAGAATGGCAACCAGAGCTAAAAATAGATTTTCATCAGTATTTGGTTTCAAATGACATCTCCTGGAAAACCATTTGGTCATTTTAAACCAAATTTGACAGAAATGTTACTTATATTGCCCTTTCTAAAATTACTAAAACCGTTTCCCTCCATTGCACATAAGGCTTCAAAAGCTAAAAATAGAAAAGAAATCAAACAGCATCTCCTCCTCAATGGTAAGGTAATTTTCAATCAAATTTCATGTTAATGTTCCTTACATACCCCTGCGTTAAAATTGCTTAAACGGTTCTGCTCCATTGAACAGAATGGCCACTGGAGCTAAAATCAGGTTTTCTTTAATATATGGTTTCAATTACATCTCCTCACAAGCTGTTATCATGAAATTGCCTTTGCCCCATGGATTTTTGTATAAAATATGAGATTTTTGAATATATCTTCAATTAGAAAATGTAATGTTGCATCTAATGCTTGCTTAACTGTAGACCCTGAAGCAATGTACTTGATCCAGGGCCATCATGGCCCTCTTGTTAACTCACAACTTTTGTCTAAATTGCTTTTTAAGTTGAATGATTTCGAAAATGTCAAAGGTATCAATATGAAACTTGAACTGCTTGCTTAACATGACAAGAGGCAGTAGTAACAGAAGGGGCATTATTCTGAAAGCTACATTTTTTGGAGTTATGTCCCTTTTTAACTTACAATTTTTGTCAAAATTGCTTATTAAGTAGAATGATCAAAGGTATAAATATGAACAATATCACCATCTTGACATGAAATGTCAGAGGTAAATAGACCTCCTTCTGGAGTAGTGCACAAGAACCATAACTATGGCCCCCATTGTCGACGTATTAAAACAGACAAGCGTTGTCGTTGCTCCGCGGAGCTCTTGTTTATATAATTCTACCTCCCTAAACAAATTGTACACACATGCTTTTTGGCATATAGGCAACAACACCACAGACATCAATTATGTAACTGACAATAAACTATAATTAGCCTATGGTGATTGAACCGCAAACTGGCTACATTTCAGACCAGTTATTTTTAGCCTCACTTTCACACCCACTTCTAAAACAGGTAGAAACATCAGCTTAAAATGCCCTTAAATATCGTCTTTAAGCGAGTATATATGGTACAATATTTGATAAAGTGAGATCATATTTGGTATCTAATGTACTTGACATAAAATTTATTTTACCTTGAAAAACACAGGTGTTCACTGCAGAAGTGAAGTATAGGTTAGTGTTTAATAATAGCATTAACCAAACTGAATTAAAACACTTATCGATAAGATAAGATAAGATTTATTTTGGCATAATGTACATACATGGTATTTAAACACATGAAGTGATAAATAGTACAACACATACATGAGCACAAAAACCATGACATGTACACCAACACCAGGGATAACACAAAAAAGGGTAAACCCTTATTTCCATTGTGGTCCCTAAGCGTTGATGGCATTGCATAGAGAGGCAATGTTAATATTTGATGGAAAGTATCACAGAAAATATCACAAAAAATACTATCACATACAATTTTTCATTAATACTAAGAATAATGTTGATACTAAAATATACAATCCATAAGACTAGATTCAATCCTATTATAATAACAAACAAAAGAAAACATTTATGTCACAGATAGTTAAGTATTGTATTTTTAATAAATATATAAATATATAATTTAAAGTCAGGATCTGCCTAACAGTTAGAACACATTTATCTAAAAAGATATATAAGCATTATATTATAAAAGAAAATCATTCATGCATGACTCATGCCAAAATTTATCCTTAAAAAAATATACAGTCACAAAATACAGTTTAATTCAATTTATTTAAAAAGTACTGTTTCACAGCAAGCTTAAAAGCAGGCAGAGATTTTGAGTGAGTAATACTGGCTGGTAAATTGTTCCACAGTAAACAGCCTATGTAAGAAAATGACTTTAATCCAAACCCTTTAACTGAATAAGCCCCCTTTTTACAAAGCCGCTCAAGGTGAGCTTTTGTGATCACCTGATGTCCGGCGTCCGTCGTCCGTCCGTCCGTGCGTGCGTGCGACGTCAACTTTTTCTTCAAACAACTTCTTCTCCTGAACTGCTGGGCCAATCTTCCTGAAACTTGGCAGGAATGTTACTTGCATGAAGCTTTACCAAAATTGTTCAAATGGTTCAGGTCCATTGCATTTCTAGGCCACAGGAGCTAAAAATAGATTTTCAAAGTTGGAACTTTAAAAATCTTCTTCTCCAGAACTACAAAGCCTGGAGCTTAGATATTTTGTATGAAGCATCATCAGGTGGACCTTTACCAAATTTGTTCAAATCATGACCCCTGGGTCAAAAATGGCCCTGCCCCAGGGGTCACTAGTTTTACATAGAATTATATAGTAAAAACTTTAAAAATCTTCTTGTCTGAAACCACAAGGCCTAGAGTTTAGATATTTGGTGTGCAGCATTGTCCAGTGGACCTCTACCAAGTTTGTTCAAATCATGGCTCCTGGGTAAAAAATGGCCCAGCCCCGGGGGTCACATGTTTTACATAGAGTTATATAGGAAAAACTTTAAAAAATCTTCTTATCAGAAACTGCAAGGCCTAGAGTTTAGATATTTGGTGTGCAGCATTGTCTAGTAGACCTCTACCAAGTTTGTTCAAATCATGGCTCCTTGGTCAAAACTGGCCCCGGCCCAGGGGTCACTTGATTTACATAGAGTTATATAGGAAAAACATGAAAAATCATTTTTCTCTGAAACTAATAGGACTAGACCTTAGATATTTGGTGTGGAGTATTGTTTTGAGAACCTTTACCAGTATTGTTTATATGTTGGCCCCGGGGTCAAAATTGGCCCCACCCCGGGGGCCCTTAATATATGTTTGGTGTGCAGCATTGTCCAGTGGACCTCTACAAAGTTTCTTCAAATCAAAGCCACTGGGTCAAAATAGGCCCCACCCTGGGGGTCAATTGATTTTACATAGGCTTATAAAGGAAATCTTTAAAAGTCTTTTTCTCAGAAACCACAATGCCTACAGCTTAGATATTTGGTATGTAGCATTGTCTAGTAGACCTCTATCAAGTTTGTTCAAATTATGTCCCCTTGGTCAAATTGGCCACGCCCCAGGGTTCTCTTGATTTACATATAGTTATATAGGGAAAACATGAAAAATCATTTTTCTCCGAAACTAATAGGACTAGACCTTAGATATTTGGTGTGGAGTATTGTGTTGAGAACCTTTACCAGTATTGTTTATATGTTGGCCCCGGGGTCAAAATTGGCCCCACCCCGGGGGCCCTTAATATGTAAAAAAGGCAATATTTAAAAATCTTCTTACTGGAAACCTCAATGGTTACAGCTTAGATATTTGGTATGCAGCATTGTCTAGTGGATGTCTACCAAGTTTGTTCAAATTATGTCCCCTGGGTCAAAATTAGCCACGCCCCAGGGTTCTCTTGGTTTACCTATAGTTATATAGGAAAAACATGAAAAATCATTTTTCTTCCAAACTAATAGGACTAGACTTTAGATATTTAGTATGGAGTATTGTGTTGAGAACCTTTACCAGTATTGTTTATATGTTGGCCCCGGGGTCAAAATTGGCCCTGCCCCAGGGGCCATAATATGTAAAAAAGGCAATCTTTAAAAATCTTCTTACTGGAAACCTCAATGCCTACAACTTAGATATTTGGTATGCAGCATTGTCTAGTGAACCTCTACCTAGTTTGTTTGAAAAATGTCCCCGGGGTCACTATTGGCCCTGCCCGAGGGGTCACAAGTTTTAAATAGCAGTATAGAAGAAAATCTTTAAAAATCTTCTTGTCTAAAACCACAAGGCCTAGAATTTTATAATTTGGCATGAAGCAAGCTTTATCAAGCTTTTTGAAATTATTAGATTAGGTTAAAGGTCACAGAGGCTAAAAATAGATTTATCTACTGTACCTCATAGAGCCTTCATTTATAGACCAATATCTTTGATATTTAGTATATAGGTTCCTTGCATGGACGTCTACCTATGGGTAGGGTTTGAGGTCACTGGGTCAAGGTCAAGGTCACCATAGCTTATGATAGATATTTCTACTTTCTGTCATAGAGCCTTTATTAATGACTGATATTTTACATATTTGGTTTGTAGGCACTTACATATTTTCAATTAAAAAATGAAATAATGCTTAACAGCAAACCTACAGCCAAAGTACTCAGGTGAGCGATCCAGGGCCATCATGGCCCTCTTGTATTGAGTACAAATCTCATTAATTTATTTTTTAAAGTCTGTGTTAACCCATGATACCATATTGAACACGAATAGTCAAAATGACACTGTATTAAAGACATAACCAATAATCTTTTAGTATGTTGGGTAAGGAAATCCCTTTTTCTGTAAAGAAACTTTAGCGTTAAAGCACGTTTTTTCGTGTCATAACATCTGCAGACTCTCTCGGGATATGTATAACCTATTTAATGATTAGCATTATTTTTCAACTAAATACAAAGCATCTCTCTGAACCGTGTGGTTAGACAGACCTGATTAAGTAAATTTAATTTAGTTAGTACACATTAACCAAAGTTAGACTTAGCAGAAATTTGAAAAATACTGCAATGTGATTGGACAAAAAATAATGTTGATCATTAAAGAGGGATATACCCTGCAGATAACGGATGATATACTGCATATTGATTTTCGCTGACTATAGAATGAAGTCGTTTCTGATAATTTAAAGAAAAACACAAAATAAAAAATACTTTAAGCTTTAAGACACTTACAAAGTCTTTAATTGAAATGAATGGCTATCCAGCTAACAAAAGATTCAACAGTATAAAGACTAATATAACTTTTTAGTTCACCTGAGCCTGCTCAGGGTGAGCTTTTGGGATCATTAATTGTCCGGTGTCCGTCGTGCGTCGTCAACAATTTGACTTAAACAACATCTCCTCCTAAACCGCTGAGCCAACATTGATGAAACATGCCTGGGATATTCCTTGCATGAAGCTCTACCAAAGTTGTTCAAAGAATTTAATTCCATCAAGAACTCTGGTTGCTATGGCAACTTAAAGGAAAAACTTTGAAAATCTTCTTGTCTGAAACCACAAGGCCCTGAGCCTTAAGATTTGGTATGTAGCATTGTCTAGTGGACCTCTATCAAGTTTGTTCAAATTATGCCCCTGGGGTCAAATTTGGCCCCGCCCGGGGGGTCAATTGATTTTACATGCCTGTATCAAAATTCTGTATCCATTCTGTACAGAGTCTGTACAGATTCTGTACAGAATGGATACAGATTTTTAGTTTTTCTGTACAGAGTAGACACAGACACAGAATCTGTCTTTGAAAATCTGTGCAGAAAAAAAAAACTATCTGTGCAAAAAAATAACAATTAACCAGATTTTTTTCTGGGTAGGATTCTTTAATAGCCAGATTTTCCCACTTAGACATTTCACAAGACAGAACATTTCAACTTAAAAATTTCACAAGAGAGAATTTTCAACTTAGAACTTTCACAAAACAGAATAATTTTGAATACTTTACAAAAATGAGACAGAATAAATGAACTTAGAAAACTAAAGAGGCCAAAATTTTAGACAGACTTAACAATACAGAAAATTCAAGATAGAAACAATTTGAGCAAAGAGTATGCAGAGCAATCCAATTCTTTTAATTCCAAACAAATTAAAATAGTAAGAGACATTTTTTGTTTATAAGAAATGACCAGGCAATCACAATGACAAAATATATCAGGTTAAAGACCTTCAGTCACACATTGACTACATTTTAATATGAAGTATACATCATCATCAACTTGTGTTTATGTACATGGCACTTATGGAATACATTCAATAATGTGCACTATTTTAGCAATGAAATGAAAGATATGCTTTTTTCAGAACAAAATAACTGAAATTTTTGTTCACTTGCAATGACAAACCACATTTTGTAAATAATATGCCATCAAAATAAGTGGATGTTTTCTTAGGAAGCCAAACAATGTTATAAAGGATCTGCAATGGACAGAAAATCTAGGTCTGTGAAAGCTTGGCTAATTCATGGAGGCTTTATTGCATCAGGGTCATTCAAATACACATCCTGATTAGCCTTCCCAGTTGTAGGGGCACTCTGCAGGTCATATCTGAAGTTGAGGCTTATCAGAAACAAGTGTACATTTGTAATTTTCAATAGCTGATCCCACTGCAGCCCCTTACCTCAGCTACTCCAAGAAGAGATAAGATCATATCAGTAAAACTGCCCAGTTGTAACCGCCATTTTCTAGTTTAAAGTGAAAGGTTTTTGTTACATGTCTACAATTATGTTAAGAAATATTCAGAATGTGTATGAGTGTGTACCAGACAGTATGATATATCTGCATGAAGAAGGAGTTAACTGGATTTTAACATGCTGAATTTAGTTTTGCAACAGACAGATTGTTGAAATGGAGACTTTGCAAAGAAAACTTTTCATGTTGTTTGGAGTCATCATTAGCCCAACAAATTGTGCGCCAGGGCTCTTTATTATATTGACGATGGTCGCCCTTCGCGCACAACCCACTTAGGATTCAAAACAATGTGGAAAGTTTTTCTTCTCTGTGTATATGCCATATAATTAATATTAATTAAGCTGTTTCTTTCTCTGGCCAACGCCATTCAATGATTGTGCAACACGCTTTGCCCTGTCTAGTTTTTGGAGCACTGTTTGATTTTCTGGCACAGTTTTTTAATGTCTACTTTAATGATATTGTTGGCTTTTGGAAAACTCTGAAAGGCCCGACCTGGCTTTTTTCTCGGACGTGAGATTTCCTCTCGAAGAAAATCGACAAAGAATTCCAAATTCTCCTATCTTTTTGAGATCGTCTCTTTTCAATGGCGTTTCCTCACATCTGTCAGGTCGCCGTATATCTTGTCAATCACATTCCCCAGTCCGCCGGTCAGTTTTCCGTGTCTTTCGAGAGTTAGGTTACGGTGTGAAATAAAGGAATGTGCAATTTGTGCGTGTACAATGTGTTTATGTTGTAGTGCCTGCAGATCGAAAGGTGAATGCACATGAAAACTAGACTTTATACAGTCACTTGTTTTGTAAACATGCATGTGTAAACACGAACATTCTCAGTGGCAAATTTGAGACATGGAAAAGGTTAAAAATAAACTTTTTAAGTTTTGCTTTTCAAGTATATATTGTCAAAAATAATTGTTCTATGAGTATTAATATGTATATAGCAAAGCGTTTTAAGATGTCTTCTTCAATTTAAACCACTTTGAATATAATGACTTAACAACTTATAATTCCAGGACGTAATGTTCAATATTTTGTCCTCTCTTTTCGGTCACTTGTATGAATAGCTAAGCCTTATCTATTTCCACGTTCCGTAAAATTTACTTGAACTGTCCACAGGAAACAAACAGTTTCAAGAATTTATTTTTAAAATCGATCAGAATTTCAAACATTTGATAAAAGCATAGCTGTATGTTTATCACTTGGCCTCAAAATAACCTTTACTTTAGTAGGAATTGAAATTAAATCGAGTGTATTGTGCGTAATTTTTGTATTGAAGGCATGCACGCAATTAAAAAACATCTTTAGAAGAATATTTATTGATAAGCAAAACAAACCATATATAGAATGTATTTATAACTCTTAATGGATGATATGAAATAGGATATTGTAGTTTAAACTTGAAAAGTAATGATAAATGATATAATTTGGATAGGTGAAATAAACAGCTCTAGGTTCAAACTATTATTATGTCATGCCTGATTACACTAAATAAATACTAGATTTACGAAAATCAAATTATATTTAAAAGTTCATGAAAGAAAAAAAAACACAATATACAGAAAAGGGAATAGCAAATTTTAATTTTACTTGACATTACAAAATTGTTGACAATATACATTAGGAATCGTGTCCTTGACTGGTGGCAATTTAAGTTTATTAAATCCTATATGTTTACAATAAAAAACAAAATCAAAGCTGTGACATGTAAAGAATGCATGATGTATGTATTAATGTAGAATAAATAAATGGAGTAAATACAAAAGTTTCAAATTTATATTTTTCAGAAAAAAAACACAGAAAATTAGTATTACGTCTATACGATAAAGCGCTTTGTATGCGATTTTAACGCGTACAGTCTCCCGAAGTGTACTAATATGTTTAAATTAAAAGAAACGTTTTCATTGGTTACAGCGTTTGCACATCCACTTGTAAACAACCTGTACCTTATTGGGTTTAATAGGTAATTTAAGTTAATATTTGTCATTTTATAAATATTTTGAGGACTAATTATGGTTTATATCAACAAATGAACATGCCAGTGTGAAAATTTTCATGTTGCAATGAGAAAAATGAAATTTAAATCAGTTCGATTTCCGACAGAGTTTTGAATATAACTGGTTGAGACGTAAAGGCCGACATCTGTGTAATATCAGTTTGTAAATCGGTCGGTCTTGCAGTCGAAATATTGAGACTAGAGTCATCATCAGTGATGGAGGTAAATATTTATTGTATAAATGTTCTTAAAGTATTTAGATTGTTCTTAGAGAAATTTAGGTTATATATAATGTCAAAAATCTTCATCTTGACCGTTAAAGAGTAATAATACTGTATACTGTTTTTTTTGCTTGTTTTTTTGTTTCTTTTTAATAATCTTGTGAGCTTATTAGTTAATTACCCCCAAACATCTTAAACATTAATAAATGGTACTATTTTAGATTTAGATAATTAATGTGACAAATTGAAACTTTGTATTTAAAAGTAGATTAAAAGATGCATATTTTTAAAGCCGTCCACTGATTTAAAAGTCTCGCTTTTCTTTTTACAGAAAACTGTAACACTAGATAAAGGAGTCCAACTGCTTAATGCACACTTGCCATAACCAAGCTTTCCAAGCAAAGAAGAGCTTCCTGAGGGTCTGGCCAAGGATTTGAAGATAAAATTACAGTTCTGAAAAGTATGTATATCTTTTCTTTCTACAGTATTACTATTGGCATAAACAATGCATTAACAAAGAAGCAGTTTTTTTAATTCTAATTTTTGCTTTCTTTAATTTGCCACTACTTAGATTTTACATTGCCAGGGTTGAGTTTGAACCTGTAACAAAAATAAAGACTTTGATACAAAAGTTTTATGGAGTGATGTAGAAATTTGGTAATTAAGCCAAAATTAAGTGAATAGATTAACTTCTAGACTCAGAATAATTTATTTCTGACCATTATTATCAACAGTAATTTGTAATCATATATTACAAATACAGATGTAGAACTGTCTGAAATATATTGTCACTGGCCAGGGAGTACAGTGCTTCTTTACTGCAATACAAGAAATTGTACTACATTTATATGCAGTGGGGTTTCTTTGTAATCAAATGATAGTTAAAATGGTACTTTTTTTCAGAATATGTGACAGATGTAGGAAGAACAATCATCAGGATGACATTTCCAGGGAGCACTTTAATTATGCTGAGAATGAAAAATTTGTAACACAAAGAATATATTAAAGAACTATATGCATGATTTTGAAAAGGAACATGAAAACAACCATGACTTAAATTGGTTTAAATTGTAGATAGTTATTTTTCTATAGTGATTTACATTAATTTCTTTAATTGGAAGTTAAATGAAAAAAAAGTGAATAATATTTAAAAACTACGTTACATGTACATGCATGTCCTATTCTTTGTATATGATTTTAAAATTAAAAAAAAAAAGATGTACTAACTAAATGGTAATTAGTTATCTGTTCCATGAGAATTGTAAATATAATTATAGTATGATAAGCATGTAAAGTTTTACATTAAATAAAAAAAGAAATAAAAGTGTTTAAAAGAAATACCAGTCCATGTACTTTTTTAGCTCACCTGAGCATGCTCATGTGAGCTTTTAGGATCCTTGATTGTCCGGCGTCCGTCCGTCCGTCCGTCGTCCACAATTCATTCAAACGACATCTCCTCTGAAACCACTGGGCAAAATTTAATGAAACTTGCCTAGAATGTTCCTTGCATGAAGCTCTACCAAGTTTGTTCGAATGGTTCCGGTCCATTGCATTTCTGGGTCACAGGAGCTAAAAACAGATTTTAAAAGTTGGATCTTTAAAAATCTTCTTGTCAGAAACCACAAGGCCTGGAGCTTTGATATATGGTATAAAGCATCATGTAGTGGACCTCTACCAAGTTTGTTCAAATTATGATCCTGGGGTCAAAAATGGCCCCGCCCCAGGGGTAACTTGTTTTACATAGAGTTATATAGGAAAAACTTTAAAAATCTTCTTGTCAGAAACCGTAAGGCGTAGAGCTAAGATATTTGGTGTGCTGCATTGTCTAGTGGACCTCTACCAAGTTTGTTCAAATCATGGCCTCTGGGTCAAAAATGGCCCCGCCCCAGGGGTAACTTGTTTTACATAGAGTTATATAGGAAAAACTTTAAAAATCTTCTTGTCAGAAACCGTAAGGCATAGAGCTTAGATATTTGGTATGTAGCATTGTCTAGTGGACCTCTACCAAGTTTGTTCACATTATGCCCCTGGGGTCAAATTTGGCCCCACCTTGGGGGTCATTGGTTTTACATAGGCTTATATAGGAAAAACTTCGAAAATCTTCTTGTCTGAAACCACAAGGCCCTTAGCCTTAAGATTTGGTATATAGCATTGTCTAGTGGACCTCTTCCAAGTTTGTTCAAATTATACCCCTGGGGTCAAATTTGGCCCCACCCCGGGGTCATTGGTTTTACATAGGCTTATTTAGCGATAACTTTGAAAATCTTCTTGTAGAAGGAGAAGTAACATTTTCAGTCCAAATAATCTGGAAATTTGTCAGACAGGTTGTTTCTATGATTTCTAGCTCAAGTTTGAATATGGGTCATCTTGGTTCAAAAACTAGGTCACAGAGCCCAAAAATAGAAAAACCTTGTTAACACTCTAGAGGTTACATTTTCAGTCAAAATATCCCGGAAATTTGTCAGAAAGGTTGTTTTAATGATTTTTAGCTCAAGTTCAAAATTGGGTCATATGGGGTCAAAAACTAGGTCACAGAGCCCAAATATGGAAAAACCTTGTAAACACTCTAGAGGTAACATTTTCAGTCCAAATAACCTGGAATCTGTCAGAAAGGTTGTTTCAATGATTTCTAGTTTAAATTTGAATATGGGTCATCTGAAATCAAAAACTAGGTCACAGAGCCCAAAGATAGGAAAAAAACTTGTTAACACTCTAGAAGCTACTATATAGTCCAAATATTCTGCAAATTTGTCAGAAAGGATGTTTTAATGATTTCTATCTCAGATTCGAATAAATCTCATCTTGGGTCAAAAAGTAGGTCACAGACCCCAAATATGGAAAAACCTTGTTAAGACGAATTGAGGTAACATTTTCAGTTCAAATAACTTGAAATTTGTCAGAAAGATTATTTTAATGATTTCTAGCTCAGATTTGAATATGGGATATCTGGGGTCAAAAACTAGGACACAGGGCCAAAAAGTAGAAAATCCTTGTTAATGCTCTAGAGGTTACATTTTCAGTCCAAATGTCCTTGAAATTTGTCAGAAAGGTTGTTTCAATGATTTCTAGCCCAGATTAGGATATAGGTCATCTGGGATCAAAAACTAGGTCACAGAGCCCTAAAATGTTAAAACCATTTTAACACTCCAGAGGTTACATTTTCAGTCCAAATATCCTGGAAATTTGTCAGACAGGTTGTTTTGATGATTTCTAGCGCAAGTACTAATATGGGTCATGTTTGGTCAAAAACTAGGTCACAGAGCCCAAATATGGAAAAACCTTGTTAACACTCTAGAGTTAAGATTTTAATTCCAAATAACCTGAAAATTTGTCAGAAAGGTTGCTTCTATGATTTCCAGCTCAACTTTGCATATGGGTCATCTGGATTAAAAAACTAGGTCACAGAGCCTTAATATTGAAAAACTTTGTAAACACTCTAGAGGCTACATTTTCAGTCCCAATGTCCTGAAAATTTGTCAGAAAGGTTGTTTTGATGATTTCTAGCTCAGGTTTGGATATGGATCATCTGGGGTCAAAAACTAGGTCACAGAGCCCAAATATGGAAAAACCTTGTTAACACTCTAGAGGCTACACTTTCAGTCCAAATAACCTTGAAATTTGTCAGAAAGATTGTTTCAATAATTTCTAGGTCAAGTTCGAATATGGGTCATCTGGGTTCAATTAACCAGGTCCATAGCAACTTTGTTAAAAGCAGTCATATTCAGGTGAGCGATATAGGGCCATCATGGCCCTCTTGTTATGCATACCATATTCCTTTACTGTATGCAGATTTTTTTTCTGTGTCAGATTTTTCTCTGTACAGATTTTTCTCTGTGCAGATATTTTTCTGCCCATACAAAATTATGTACCAATTTGTTTTTTTCAGAATTTTTTTTTTTGGCCCAGAATTTTTTCTGTCCCTGACTTTTTTTCTGCCTAATTTAAATATTTCGGATTTTTCTGTACAGGTTTTGTTCTTTGTCTATATACCAAATATCTAAGAATAAAATTCTGGTTCAGTAGTGTTTAACTAGCCCAGAATATTTTCTGCACATAATTTCTACAGAGTTTTGAAATTTATTCTGTACATAATATGGCTCTATTCTGGCCAGACATTTTCATACAGGATTAGGCTTATATAGGAAAACTTTAAAAACCTTCACATCTGAAACCACAACGCCTAGAGTTTAGATATTTGGTGTGCAGCATTGTCCAGTGGACCTCTACCAAGTTTTTTCAAATCATGGCTCCTGGGTCAAAAATGGCCCCGCCCTGGGGGGTCACTTGATTTACGTAGAGTTATATAGGGAAAACTTTAAAAGTCTTCTTGTCTGAAACCACAAGGCCTGGAGCTTAGATATTTGGTATGAGGTATCATCTAGTGGACCTCTGCAAAGATTGTTCAAATTATGACCCTGGGGTCAGAACTGGCCCTGCCCTCGGGGTCAATTGATTTACATAGAGTTATATAGGGAAAACTTTAAAAATCTTCTTGTCAGAAACCGCAAGGCATGGAGCTTAGATATTTGGTGTGTAGCATTGTCTAGTAGACCTCTACCAAGATTGTTCAAATCATGGTCCCTGGGTCAAAATTGGCTCCGCCCAAGGGGTCACATGTTTTATATAGTAAATTCTTTAAAAAATCTTCTTGTCAGAAACTGCAAGGCCTGGAGCTTAGATATTTGGTATGAGGCATCATCTAGTGGACCTCTACAAAGATTGTTCAAATTATGACCCTGGGGTCAGAACTGACCCCGCCCAGGGCTTATTTGATTTACATAGAGTTATATACATGTAGGGAAAACTTTAAAAGTCTTCTTGTAAGAAACTACAAGGCGTGGAGCTTAGATATTTGGTGTTGAGCATTGTCTAGTAGACCTCTACCAAGATTGTTCAAATCATGGCCCCTGGGTCAAAACTGGCCCTACCCCGGGGGTCCCTTGATTTACATAGAGTTATATAAAAAAAAAGCTTTTAAAATCTTCTTGTCACAAACTGCAAGGCCTGGAGCTTAGATATTTGGTAGTATGCACCGTGACCACAGTGGGGTCATCCCCCCTCCAGTGGGGGTCACTCCTCATTTTTAGCTCACCTGAGCACAAAGTGCTCAAAGTGAGCTTTTGTGATCGCCTGATGTCCATCATCCGTGCGTGCGTGCGTGCGTCATCAACTTTTTCTTCAAAACAACTTCTTCTCCTGAACTGCTGGGCCAATCTTGCTGAAACTTGGCAGGAATGTTACTTGCATGAAGCTTTACCAAAATTGTTCAAATGGTTCAGGTCTGTTGCATATCTAGGCCACAGGAGCTAAAAATAGATTTTCAAAGTTGGAACTTTAAAAATCTTCTTCTCAAGAACTACAAGGCCTGGAGCTTAGATATTTGGTATAAAGCATCATCAGGTGGACCTTTACCAAGTTTGTTCAAATCATGACCCCTGGGTCAAAAATGGCCCTGCCCCAGGGGTCACTAGTTTTACATAGAATTATATAGGAAAAATCTTCTTGTCTGAAACCACAAGGCCTAGAGTTTAGATATTTGGTGTGCAGCATTGTCCAGTTGACCTCTACCAAGTTTGTTCAAATCATGTCTCCTGGGTAAAAAATAGCCCAGCCCAGGGGGTCACATGTTTTACATAGAGTTATTAAAAAAAAACTTTAACAAATCTTCTTATCAGAAACTGCAAGGCCCTAAGAGTTTAGATATTTGGTGTGCAGCATTGTCCAGTGGACCTCTACCAAGTTTGTTCAAATCATGGCTCCTTGGTCAAAAAATGGCCCCACCCCAGGGGTCAAATGTTTTATATAGAGTTATATAGGAAAAACTTTAAAAAATCTTCTTGTCAGAAACTGCAATGCCTAGAGTTTAGATATTTAGTGTGCAGCATTGTCCAGTGGACCTCTACTAAGTTTCTTCAAATCAAAGCCACTGGGTCAAAATAGGCCCCATCCTGGGGGTCAATTGATTTTACATAGGCTTAAATAGGAAATCTTTAAAAGTCTTCTTCTCAGAAACCACAATGCCTACAGCTTAGATATATGGTATATAGCATTTTCTAGTGGACCTCTATCAAGTTTGTTCAAATTATATCCCCTGGGTCAAAATTGGCAATGCCCCAGGGTTCTCTTGATTTACATATAGTTATATTGGAAAAACATGAGAAATCATTTTTCTCCGAAATTAATAGGACTAGACCTTAGATATTTGGTGTGGAGTATTGTGTTGAGAACCTGTACCAGTATTGTTTATATGTTGGCCCTGGGATCAAAATTGGCCCCACCCCAGGGGCCCTTAATATGTAAAAAAGGCAATCTTTAAAAATCTTCTTACTGGAAACCTCAATGCTTACAGCTTAGATAATTGGTATGCAGCATTGTCTAGTGAATGTCTACCAAGTTTGTTCAAATTATGACCCCTGGGTCAAAATTAGCCACGCCCTAGGGTTCTCTTGGTTTACATATAGTTTTATAGGAAAAACATGAAACATCATTTTTCTTCCAAACTAATAGGACTAGACCTTAGATATTTAGTATGGAGTATAGTGTTGAGAACCTTTACCAGTATTGTTTTTATGTTGGCCCCAGGGTCAAAATTGGCCCCACCCTGGGGGCCCTTAATATGTAAAAAAGGCAATCTTTAAAAATCTTCTTACTGGAAACCTCAATGCCTACAGCTTAGATATTTGGTATGCAGCATTGTCTAGTGAACCTTTACCTAGTTTGTTTGAAAAATGTTCCCGGGGTCACTATTGGCCCCGCCCGAGGGGTCACAAGTTTTTAATAGCAGTATAGAAGAAAATCTTTAAAAATCTTCTTGTCTGAAACCACAAGGCCTAGAATTTTTAAATTTGGCGTGAAGCAAGCTTTATCAAGCTTTTTGAAATTATTATACCCCCGCTTCGAAGAAGTGGGGGGGTATACTGTTTTACCCTTGTCCGTGTGTCCGTCCGTCCGTAACAAATTTCTGTTGCATTTTTCTCAGCAACTATAACATGCAGAAGCCTGATATTTCACATATTGCTATACCCTATAGTCCCATATGGTGTAAAGCAATTTTATGCTCCTTACTCATCTACTTCCTTTTTACCGAATATTTTTAGATTTTGTCACTATATAGGTGCATTACCTCAACCTAACGACATCTTTATTTTCCGTCGCAGTTTTCTAAGCAACTAGAGCATGCACCGCCTGATATTTTGCATATTGCTTTATCCTATAGTCCCATATGGTGTAAAGCGATTTTATGCTCCTTGCTCATCTACTTCCTGTTTACCGAATACTTAGATTTTTACACATAGTTGACATACCTTCACAATTTCCGTCACAGTTTTCTCAGCAACTATAAGATGCAGCAGCCTGATATTTTGCATATTGCTTTATCCTATAGTCCCATATGGTGTAAAGCGATTTTATGCTCCTTGCTCATCTACTTCCTGTTTACCGAATACTTAGATTTTTACACATAGTTGACATACTTTCACAATTTGCGTCACAGTTTTCTCAGCAACTATAAGATGCAGCAGCCTGATATTTTGCATATTGCTTTATCCTATATTCTCATTTGGTATAAAGCGATTATATGCTCCTTGCTCATCTACTTCCTGTTTACTGAATACTTAGAAGTTACCAACACACAGGAAAAAGTTACCAACACACAGGAAAGGAGGTTCACTTGATCGTGTTTTTGTTAATAAAGACTTCGATGAATCAGAAATCACAGATGTAATACCTGTTCATTATTCTGACCATTTTCATATCCATCTAGCTGTGCCTTGGATGAAGTTGTATTAAGTTCAGGTAAATACTCGGAAAAATTTGACACTCTTTATACATATGACAAATGCAAATTACATTATGAAAGTCAAATTTCTGATAGCGGGGGTATCACTAGTGAGCATTAGCTCACAAATTTACTTGTTAGATTAGGTTAAAGGTCACAGAGGCTAAAAATAAATTTATCTACTGTACCTCAAAGAGCCATCATTTATAGACCAATATCTTTGATATTCAGTATATAGGTTCCTTGCATAGACATCTACCCATGGGTAGGGTTTGAGGTCACTGGGTCAAGGTCAAGATCACCATAGCTTATAAAAGATATTTCTACTTTCTGTCATAGAGCCTTTATTTATTGACTGATATTTTATATATTTGGTTTGTAGGCACTTACTTTTTTGTTTTTTAGCTACAGCAATGAAATTTCGACCATGTGCAGTTTTTCGTTTGAATTTGAAAAATGTAATCGCATGAGCTATATTTTTGTCCTACTGATCTACTTTTTCTTTTTGGAGCTGTGGCAATGAAATTTGGACCATGTATACAGTTTTTCGTTTCCATTTCAAAAATGTCATCGCATGACCTATATTTTTGACCTACTGACCATTTTGTTTTTTGGAGCTATTGCAATGAAATTTGGACCATGAATACAGTTTTTTGTTCTGATTTTGAAAATGTCATCGCATGACCTATATTTTTGACCTACTTTTTTGTTTTATGAGCTATGGCAATGAAATTTGGACCATGTGTACAGGTTTTTGTTCAGATTTCAAAAACATCGTACCATGACCTATATTTTTGACCAACTTTTTGTTTTAAAGCTACAGCAAATTTTTCCCTGCATGGATCCTATATTCCATGGGTAGGGTTTGAGGTCACTGGGTTAAGGTCAAGGTCACCATAGCTTATGATAGATATTTCTACTTTTTGTCATAGAGCCTGTATTTATTGACTGATATTTTACATGTTTACATATTTATATTAACATTACTTACATATTTTCAATTAAAACATGAAATAGTCTGCTTAACAACAAACCTACAGCCAAAATACTCAGGTGAGCGATCTAGGGCCATCATGGCCCTCTTGTTATTTTATCTGGTCTTGACTTCCATATAGGAATTTAAAGGAGTTTTGTATATATAGCTTTAATTGTGTCTATATCAGGAGTTGGCAAACTAAGAATGAGGTGGTTTACTTTTGGTAAAGCTAATGACTTAATTACAACATTTTTACCAATACAGGTAATGATACGTCTTGACCAATAAGTAAATTACTTATTAATTTCGTCCTGAAGGGAGGCATATAGTTTTTGAACTGTCGGTCCGTCAGTCTGTCCGAAAACTTTAACATTGGCAATAACTTTCTTCTTAGTAATCATACTTGGACACAACACCCCTTTTGACAAGACCTTTCCACAGACCTATATTAATTTGACCTTGACCCCTGAATGACCTTTTCCTTGAAGATCCAATTGCCCAAAAACTTTAACATTGGCAATAACTTCTTTATTAGAAAGTGGATTTACTTCATACTTTGACACAACACCCCTTTGGACAAGGCCTTCCCACTGACCTATATTTGTATGACCTTGACCCCTGAATGACCTTTACCTTGAAGATCCAATTGTCCAAAAACTTTAACATTGGCCATAATTTCCCTATTTGTAAGTAGATTTGCTTCATACTTGGACTCAACAGCCATTTGGACAAGACCTTCCCGCTGACCTTTAATTATTTGACCTTGACCCCTGAATATCCAATCCTCCAGAAACTATTATTTGGCCATAATTTCCAAATTAGTAAATGGATTTGCTTCATACTTGGACTCAACAGCCATTTGGACAAGACCTTCCCGCTGACCTATAATTATTTGACCTTGACGCCTGAATATCCAATCCTCCAGAAACTATTATTTGGCCATAATTTCCAAATTAGTAAGGAGATATTCATCATACATAAACACAGCATCACTTTGGACAAGACCATCTCACTGTCCTGTATATATTTGACCTTGACCCCTGAATGACCTTCACCTTGAAGATCCAATTGTCTAGAAATTTTCACATTGCCCATAACTTCCATATTAGTAAGTGGATTTACTTCATACTTGGACACAACCCCCTTAGGATAAGACCTTCCCACTGATCTATATTTATTTGACCTTGACCCCTGAATCACTGGTTCTCAGATCAAAGGTCAAAGCACCGCTTTCGGGGGCATTGTCATCTTAACTGATCTTAGTGACAGTTCTTGTTGTTAAACAATTTTAACCAACATGAGATTTTCACCAAACTTGAAGAATTCTAAAACTTTATGCATAAATGTCCATGATATAGAATCAAAAGCTGTTGCGAAGTCAATAAAGTAACAGCATTCCAGGAATTTGATGATCTTCTGTATCTTGCATAACATCATAAATTAGTCTTATATTGTTGCCTTTGTATCTTCCAGATAAGAAACCTGTTTGATCTTCACTTATAAGTTTATTTAATACTCTTTTAATGGGTTGGGCAATGCTAGCTGATGCAATTTTATAAGAAACATTTAATAAAGAAATAGGTCTCCAGTTTTTGATATAACGTTTGCCCTTTGTTTAAGAGTATCTGATAATTCTCCTGAAACAAAAGCTTGGTTAACTTCTCTTACTACAAAATGGCCTAAATCATTTCAAAAGAATTTAAAGACAGCCGCTGTAAAACCACTACTACCTGGAGAAGAATCATTTGACATTTTAAGCTCACCTGAGCACTGCTCAGGATGAGCTTTTGGGATCATTGATTGTCCGGCGTGCGTCATCAACAATTTGACTTGAACGACTTCTCCTTCTAAACCGCTAAGCCAACATTGACAAAACATGCTTGGGATATTTCTTGCATGAAGCTCTACCAAAGTTGTTCAAAAAACTCAATTCCATCAAGAACTCTGGTTGCTATTGCAACTTAAAGGAAAAACTTTGAAAATCTTCTTGTCTGAAACCACAAGGCCCTGGGCGTTAAGATTTGGTATGTAGCATTGTCTTGTGAACCTCTACCAAGTCTGTTCAAATTATGCCCCTGGGGTCAAATTTGGCCCTACCCTGGGGTCATTGGTTTTACATAGGCTTATATAAGAAAACTTTCGAAAATCTTCTTGTCTGAAACCACAAGGCCTTGAGCCTTAAGATATGGTATGTAGCTTTGTCTAGTGGACCTCTACCAAGTTTGTTCAAATTATGTCCCTGGGGTCAAATTTGGCCCCACCTCAGGGGTCTGTTGATTTTTCATAGGGAAAACTTTGAAAGTCTTCTTATCTGAAACCATATGGGCCTGAGCCTTAAGATTGGTATGTAGCATTATCTAGTGGACTTCTACCAAGTTTGTTCAAATTATACCCCTGGGGTCAAATTTGGCCCAGACCCAGGGTTATTGGTTTTACGTAGGCTTATTTAGTGAAAACTTTGAAAATCTTCTTGTAGAAAGAGAGGTAACATTTTCAGTCCAAATAATCTGAAAATTTGTCAGAAAGGTTGTTACTATGATTTCTAGCTCAAGTTTGAATATGGGTCATCTGAATTAAAAAACTAGGTCAAAGAGCCCAAAAATAGAAATACCTTGTTAACAGTCTAGAGGTTACATTTTCAGTCAAAATATCCTAGAAATTTGTCAGAAAGGTTGTTTTGATAATTCTAGCTCAAGTTCGAATATGGATCATCTAGAGTCATAAACTAGGTCACAGACCCCAAATATGGAAAAACTTTGTTAACACTCTAGAGGTAACATTTTCAGTCCAAATAACCTGGAAATTTATCAGAAAGATTGTTTCAATAATTTCTAGCTCAATTTTGAATATGGGTCATCTGGGGTCAAAAACTAGCTCACAGACCCCAAATATGGAAAAACTTTGTCTAAAGCAGTCATATTCAGGTGAGCGATACAGGGCCATCATGGCCCTCTTGTTTTTAAAACTGGTTAACATTTCCTTATAACTTAAAAGACCTTCAAGACTTTGGCTTTCTTCATCATTCAGTTTTGGTATATTATTATTGTTGAATTAAGCAGTAAGATTGACATTATCTGTTTCCCTTAAAGTATACAATTTTTAGCTCCACTTTTAGGAGAAAAAAACTGGAGCTATTGTCATGACCCCCTCCTCTGAGTTGGCGTTGGTTAAAATTTTTGTAAAGGTCCATTTCTCATAAACTATCAAAGCTATATACTTCAAATTAGGAATACATGTTCAGTATCAAAATGCGACACCATTTCACAAGGGCAGGTAACCCTCAAATTTATTTTTGCAAAGTTATGCCCCTTTTTTCAACTTAAAACTTCTATGTTAACTTTTTTTTGTCAATGTCCATTTCTCATTCATACAGTGCTAATACCTAGAGCAGAGTGCGCAGTAAACTAAGCCTGCGCGGTATACATTACTACTAAAGCATCATGGGAAGGTCTGTACTTTGTATGTAAATCGAATACTGTTACATCTTTTCTCTTTAACGAAAATAAGAAGATATTTCTTATTTAATTCAATTCAGAATACTCAATCATTTAAAAGAAATGATGTCTAAGACATGCTAAAAAATGAACAAAATGTCTTAATATCAGAATCAAAAAGTCAATAAAAAATTACGATTTCAAAATTGCAACTGTCTAAACTTTTAAAGTAGTTAATAAAAAAGTAAGCTTTAACTGTTTATTACACACATTTATACACAGTCTCACAATGTCTACAGTTTATAGCTCCCGCGATATGTACACATTTTGTGCTTTCTCCGCGATCGTGGTCAGCGTGAATTCTGAAAATCGCGGAGTTTCTCCTCGAAAAAAATGCTCAGAATCTCCGTGATTAGTTCACGCACAATCTCCTCGATTCTCCGAGTGTTAGAGCGTTTCCGCGGAGATTCTCCGCGAATATTCTTTTGTTTCATCGCCAGAGTTTTAACAAACTCTTTCCCATTTAAAGGTGAAAAAAAATAATTATAAAATTTATACACTTGAAATCCTTTCATCAAAAACAAACAGTCAGCAATGTGGGATGAAATTACCATAATGTAACTGTACATTTTACACCAGTCTATCATGTGACTACGGTATAATTCAGTCAAATACATTAATTTATGTGATTTTTTAAACGCTTGTTATTATTTAGTAAATCGATTAATATTTTTTTTTGCTAAGCGCCAAGACGATACAGATGCAGTTTAACACGTGTTGTTCGGAAATCGGTCAACTCATTTTCTGAAAATAAGATCAGCTGTTTCTGACGCAACTGCTTTGAATTGTCATTTTTTTCGTAAACAAATAGGAACGTTCGTACACAAATGCACCAGAATAAGAGCGCATTTGTTTGTATTTTCATTTTTTCAAATTAGATATATTTATTTTCGCAGTTTGATTATCATTAGTAATTTATTTGCGCAGCACCGATTAAAGATTTAAAAATAAATAAATTGCAGCAATTAAAGTTGACATGATGTCAGGTAGGTGTGAAAATCTATTCATTATCGGCTGTCTTTCTTTTCTACCCTCGTTTCACGCATTTGGTATTAATGTTCGATTCTAATGAAACTAAACTTTCTGTTAAGTCAACAAAGCCATCATTGCATAAATTAAAAAATATCCACATATCTGTTAACGATATTAATTATCTTAATAAGAAAATGTAATCACAGGAAAAGCATGCTACATGACTGTAATTCCCGCTTTAAAGAGCACGTGGTGTCTGAAGCTTTTAAAGTGAGGTGAATATCATTTTCGGAAAATAATTGTCGCTCAGTGTTAAAGGTCAAAAGTTATATTTAGGAACCAATTAGCGGTTGAGACGCAATGTATCATGCGTGTACAGATCATAGGCCATGAGACCAACACATGGTCTTGTGTCTTTCAATAAATTAATGTGTCAAAACATGTGACGAATCGAAATATTACTACATTGTGTATTAGGCATCCTAAAACATGAAGATAAAAAGAGTAAGTAAATATAAAATTTCACTTGTCATATATACAGCATTAACAAATCGCGGAGATCCGCGGAGGATTGATAATCTGCAATTTCACAGCAAATACCGTCACTAACCAAACAAAATTCGTCTCCGCGACGCCTCCGCGATTTAGTGCGTTTCTCAGAGATTCTCCGCGATTTTCCTCCCAAGGTCCGCGGAGTTTAAGAGAAAAATGTACATATCGCGGGAGCTGTACTGTACTATGTAACATAGTCCTTGTATTTCACTGGCATACAAACAACTCGACCTGATCTGGTTTTAAAAGTGGATTGTTCACCAGCTAAGGTTAATACTGATTGTTTGCCATTCGATTCAATAGGGGGTGGGTCACTCATTACTGCTAGAGTTAGAGGGTAAATCGACAGTTTCTTCCTTTCCTTTCTCATAGAAGTGTTCAGTAGTTTTCTGAAGCTGACATTGATTTCAATTTACTACCCTACCATCCTCCTTTTTGTGTCGCCCTTTTGAAGAAAAGGCGATACATAGGGATCGCTTTGTCCGGCGGTCCGTCGGTCCGTCACGAAAACTTAACATTGGCTATAACTTTGCCATTTCTAAACATTATCTTATCAAACTTTCAAATTTTATTGCTTATGACAACAGGGTCGGGATAATGCCAACATTTCTAGGTCAAGGTCACATTTGACAGAGTTATGCCCCTTTTTTATACTTGAATTTTGTCATGAAAACTTAACGTTTGGAATAACTTTGCCATGTCTTAACATTTCAACATCAAACTTTCAAATTATATTGCTTACGACAACAGGGTCGTGATGATGCCAAAATATGTAGGTCATGGTCACAATTGACAGAGTTATGCCCCTTTTTGTACTTCAATTTTGTCATGAAAACTTAACATTGGCTATAACTATGCCATTTCTTAATGTTTCTTCATCAAACTTTCCAATTCTAATGCTTACAATTGAATCACTTAAGACAACACCATTTCTCAAGGGCAGATAACCCTCAAATTTATTTTTGCAATGTTATGCCCCTTTTTCAAGTTAAAATTTCTTGGTTAACCTTTTCTTTATGTCCATGTCTCAAAAAGTGTCAAAGATATTCCATTCAAACTTGGAATACTTGATCACCAGCAAGACCCCTGCAAAGATTGTTGATACCCATGTCCCTGGGGTCACAGTTAGCCCCACCCCCAGTGGTCACTTGATTTTGCTTATACTTATATATATAGGAAAAAAATTTCTTAAGCCTAGAAATAAAATATTAACTGACATGAGATGGGTAACTACTCCACCCCCCACCGTCCCCTCTGCATGGGGACCTGCCGCCCCCCCCCCCCCCCCCCCCCCCAGCCCTATTTTTTTTTTTAAATTTTGATACAAATACATAGGTACTTGACTCCCACTCAAACCCCCCCCCCCGGGCCCAATTTTTTTTTAATATATTCCCCCCCCCCCCCATTTTTTTTATCCCCCCCGGGCCTTTTTTTCTTTTTAAATTTTAATACATATACATAGGTACTTGACTCAACATCCACCCTCAACCATCCCCCTCCCCGGGCCCAATTTTTAAAAAAAAATATATTCCCCCCCATTTTTTTACCCCCCCGGGCCCTTTTTAGCTCACCTGAGCACAAAGTGCTCAGAGTGAGCTTTTCTGATCGGTCTTTGTCCGTCGTCCGTCAGTCCGTCCATCCGTCCGTCCGTCGTCAACTTTTCATTCAAACCACATCTCCTCTGAAACCAATGGGGCAAATTTAATGAAACTTGCCTGGGATGTTCCTTGCATTAAGCTCAACCAAGATTGTTCAAATGGTTCTGGTCCATTGCATTTCTGGTTCACTAGAGCTAAAAATAGATTTTATAAGTTGGATCTTTTAAAAATCTTCTTCTCCGAAACCACAAGGCCTGGAGCTTTGATATTTGGTATGAAGCATCATCTAGTGGACCTCTACCAAGTTTGTTCAAATTATGTCCCTGGGGACAAAACTGACCCCACCCCAGGGGTCAGTTGATTTTACATAGAGTTATATAGGGAAAACTTGAAAATCTTCTTGTCAGAAACCACAAGGCCTAGAGTTAAGATATTTGGTATGTAGCATTGTCTAGTGGACCTATACCAAGTTTGTTCAAATCATGGCCTCTGGGTCAAAAATGGCCCCGCCCCGGGGGTCACTGATTTTACATAGAGTTATATTGGAAAATCTTAAAAAAATCTTCTTGTCAGAAACCGTAAGTTATAGAGCTTAGATATTTGGTGTGTAGCATTGTCTAGTGGACCTCTACCAAGTTTGTTCAAATCCTGGCCTCTGGGTCAAAAATGACCCCGCCCCAGGGGCCACTAGTTTTACATAGAGTTATATAGGAAAATCTTAAAAAATCTTCTTGTCAGAAACCGTAAGTTATAGAGCTTAGATATTTGGTGTGTAGCATTGTCTAGTGAACCTCTACCAAGTTTGTTCAAATCCCGTCCTCTGGGTCAAAAATGGCCCCGCCACAGGGGCCACTAGTTTTACATAGAGTTATATAGGAAAATCTTAAAAAAATCTTCTTGTCAGAAACCGTAAGTTATAGAGCTTAGATATTTGGTGTGTAGCATTGTCTAGTGGACCTCTACCAAGTTTGTTCAAATCCTGGCCTCTGGGTCAAAAATGACCCCGCCCAAGGGGCCACTAGTTTTACATAGAGTTATATAGGAAAATCTTAAAAAATCTTCTTGTCAGAAACCGTAAGTTATAGAGCTTAGATATTTGGTGTGAAGCATTGTCTAGTGGACCTCTACCAAATTTGTTCAAATCCTGGCCTCTGGGTCAAAAATGGCCCCGCCACAGGGGTCACTTGTTTTACATAGAGTTATATAAGAAAAACTAAAAAATCTTCTTGTCAAATACAAGAAGGGCTACAGTTAAGATATTTGTTATGTAGCATTGTCTAGTGGACCTCTTCCAAGTTTGTTCAAATCCTGGCCTCTGGGTCAAAAGTGGCCGCGCCCCGGGGGTCACTTGTTTTACATAGAGTTATATAGGAAAATCATAAAAAAATCTTCTTATCAGAAACCGTAAGTTATAGAGCTTAGATATTTGGTGTGTAGCATTGTCTAGTGGACCTCTACCAAGTTTGTTCAAATCCAGGCCTCTGAGTCAAAAATGGCCCCGCCCCAGGGGCCACTAGTTTTACATAGAGTTATATAAGAAAATCTAAAAAAATCTTCTTGTCAGAAATTGTAAGTTATAGAGCTTAGATATTTTGTGTGTAGCATTGTCTAGTGGACCTCTACCAAGTTTGTTAGAAAAATGTCCCTAGGGTCACTATTGGCCCCGCCCGAGGGGTCACAAGTTTTAAATAACAATATAGAAGAAAATCTTTAAAAATCTTCTTGTCTGAAACCACAAGACCTAGAATTTTAAAATTTGGCATGAAGCAAGCTTTATCAAGCTTTTTCAAATTATTGGATTAGGTTAAAGGTCACGGAGGCTAAAAGTAGATTTATCTACTGTACCTCATAGAGCCTTCATTTATAGACCAATATCTTTGATATTCAGTAAAGAGGTTCCTTGCATGGACCTCTACCCATGGGTAGGGTTTGAGGTCACTGGGTCAAGGTCAAGGTCACCAGAGCTTATAATAGATATTTCTACTTTCTGTCATAGAGCCTTTATTTATTGACTGATATTTTACATATTTGGTTTGTAGGCACTTACATATTTTCAATTAAAAAATGAAATACTGCTTAACAGCAAACCTAAGTACTCAGGTGAGCGATCCAGGGCCATCATGGCCCTCTTGTTTTTATTTTAATACATATACATAGGTACTTGACTCCCTTTCAAACCCCATCCCCCCCGGCCAAATTTTTTTTAAAATATATTCCCCCCGGGCCCAATATTTTATTTTAATATATCCCCCCCCCCATTTTTTTTTTTACCCCCCCCCCCCCCCCCCCGGCTTTTTTTTTTCTTTTTAAATTTTAATACATATACATAGGTACTTGACTCCCCATCCACCCTCAACCATTTCCCCCCATCCCCCCGGCCCATTTTTTTTTTAGCTCACCTGAGCATGCTCATGTGAGCTTTTAGGATCCTTGATTGTCCGGCGTCCGTCCGTCCGTCCGTCCGTCGTCCACAATTCATTCAAACGACATCTCCTCTGAAACCACTAGGCAAAATTGAATGAAACTTGCCTAGAATGTTCCTTGCATGAAGCTCTACCAAGTTTGTTCAAATGGTTCCGGTTCATTGCATTTCTGGGTCACATGAGCTAAAAACAGATTTTAAAAGTTGGATCTTTAAAAATCTTCTTGTCAGAAACCACAAGGCCTGGAGCTTTGATATTTGGTATAAAGCATCATCTAGTGGACCTCTACCAAGTTTGTTCAAATCATGGCCTCTGGGTCAAAAATGGCCCCGCCCCAGGGGTAACTTGTTTTACATAGAGTTATATAGGAAAAACTTTAAAAATCTTCTTGTCAGAAACCGTAAGGCATAGAGCTAAGATATTTAGTGTGAAGCATTGTCTAGTGGACCTCTACCAAGTTTGTTCAAATCATGGCCTCTGGGTCAAAAATGGCCCCGCTCCAGGGGTAACTTGTTTTACATAGAGTTATATAGGAAAAACTTTAAAAATCTTCTTGTCAGAAACCGTAAGGCATAGAGCTAAGATATTTAGTGTGAAGCATTGTCTAGTGGACCTCTACCAAGTTTGTTCAAATCAAAGCCTCTGGGTCAAAAATGGCCCCACCCCAGGGGTAACTTGTTTTTCATAGAGTTATATAGGAAAAACTTCGAAAATCTTCTTGTCTGAAACCACAAGGCCCTGAGCCTTAAGATTTAGTATGTAGCATTGTCTAGTGGACCTCTACCAAGTTTGTTCAAATCATGGCCTCTGGGTCAAAAATGGCCCCGCCCCAGGGGTAACTTGTTTTACATAGAGTTATATAGGAAAAACTTTAAAAATCTTCTTGTCAGAAACCGTAAGGCATAGAGCTTAGATATTTGGTATGTAGCATTGTCTAGTGGACTCCTACCAAGTTGGTTCAAATTATAGCTCTGGGGTCAAATTTGGCCCAACCCTGGGGTCATTGGTTTTACATAGGCTTATATAGGAAAAACTTCGAAAATCTTCTTGTCTAAAACCACAAGGCCCTGAGCCTTAAGATTTAGTATGTAGCATTGTCTAGTGGACCTCTACCAAGTTTGTTCCAATTATACCCCTGGAGTCAAATTTGGCCCCCCCCCCCGGGGTCATTTGTTTTACATAGGCTTATATAGTGAAAACTTTGAAAATCTTCTTGTAGAAGGAGAAGTAACATTTTCAGTCCAAATAATCTGGAAATTTGTCAGACAGGTTGTTTCTATGATTTCTAGTTCAAGTTCGAATATGGGTCATCTTGGTTCAGAAACTAGGTCACAGAGCCCAAAAATATAAAAACCTTGTTAACAATCTAGAGGTTACATTTTCAGTCCAAATATCCTGGAAATTTGTCAGAAAGGTTGTTTTGATGATTTTTAGCTTATGTTCAAAATTGGGTCATCTTGGGTCAAAAACTAGGTCACAGAGCCCAAATGTGGAAAAACCTTGTTAACACTCTAGAGGTAACATTTTCAGTCCAAATAACCTGGAATCTGTCAGAAAGGTTGTTTCAATGATTTCTAGGTTAAATTTGAATATGTGTCATCTGAAATCAAAAACTAGGTCACAGAGCCAAAAAATAGAAAAAACTTGTTAACACTCTAGAAGCTACTTTTCAGTCCAAATATTCTCGAAATTTGTCAGAAAAAATGGTTTAATGATTTCTAGCTCAGATTCGAATAAAGGTCATCTGGGGTCAAAAACTAGGTCACAGACCCCAAATATGGAAAAACCTTGTTTACATGCATTGGGGTAACATTTTCAGTTCAAATAACCTTGAAATTTGTCAGAAAGATTGTTTTAATGATTTCTAGCTCAGTTTTGAATATGGGTTATGTAGGGTCAAAAACTAGGACACAGGGCCAAAAAGTAGAAAATACTTGTTAATGCTCTAGAGGTTACATTTTCAGTCCAAATGTCCTTGAAATTTGTCAGAAAGGTTGTTTCAATGATTTCTAGCCTAGATTAGGATATCGGTCATCTGGGATCAAAAACTAGGTCACAGAGCCCTAAAATGTAAAAACCATTTTAACACTCCAGAGGTTACATTTTCAGTCCAAATATCCTGGAAATTTGTCAGACAGGTTGTTTTGATGATTTCTAGCTCAAGTACTAATATGAGTCATCTTTGGTCAAAAACTAGGTCACAGAGACCAAATATGTAAAAAACCTTGTTAACACTCTAGAGGCTACACTTTTAGTCCAAATAACCTGACAATTTGTCAGAAAGGTTGCTTCTATGATTTCCAGCTCAACTTTGAATATGGGTCATGTGGGGTCAAAAACTAAGTCACAGAGCCTAAATATCGAAAAACTTTCAGTCCAAATAACCTTGAAATTTGTCAGAAAGATTGTTTCAAAAATTTCTAGGCCAAGTTTGAATATGGATCATCTGGGGTCAAAAACTAGGTCACAGAGCCCAAATATGGAAAAACCTTGTTAACACTCTAGAGGCTACACTTTCAGTACAAATAACCTTGAAATTTGTCAGAAAGATTGTTTCAATAATTTCTAGGCCAAGTTTGAATATGGGTCATCTGGGGTCAATTAACCAGGTCCATAGCAACTTTGTTAAAAGCAGTCATATTCAGGTGAGCGATATAGGGCCATCATGGCCCTCTTGTTTAAATATACCCCTCCCATTTTTTTTACCCCCCCTCCCCTGGGCCTTTTTTTTCTTTTTTTTTTTAATTTTCATACATAGGTACTTGACTCCCCATCCACCCTTAACCCCTCCCCCCCCCCACCCCTCAACCAGTACCCCCCTCCCCTAGGCCTAATTTTTTTTATATAATATATAGATACTTGACTCCCCATCCGACCCCCAAATAAGTCTCCCCCACCATTTGTTTTACCCCCCCCCCCCCCCCCCCCCCCCCCCCCCCGGCCTTTTTTTTTCTTTTTTTTTTTCAAAATTTAATTCATAGGTACTTGACTCCCCATCCACCCTCAAACTCCCCAAAAAAAATCAGGGCCCATAGTTGTTTTTTTTTTCTTTTTTAGCTCACCCTGAGCACAAAGTGCTCATGGTGAGTTTTCTGATCGGTCTTTGTCCGTCGGTCGTCCGTCCGTCCGTCGTCAACTTTTCATTCAAACAACATCTCCTCTGAAACCACTGGGCCAAATTTAATGAAACTTGCCTGGAATGTTCCTTGCATGAAGCTCTACCAAAGTTGTTCAAAGAATTCAATTCCATCAAGAACTCTGGTTGCTATGGCAACTTAAAGGAAAAACTTTGAAAATCTACTTGTCTGAAACCACAAGGCTCTGAGCCTTAAGATTTGGTACGCAGCATTGTCTAGTGGACCTCTATCAAGTTTATTCAAATTATGCCCCTGGGGTCAATTTTGGCCCCACCCTGGGGGTCAATTGATTTTACATAGGCTTATAAAGAAAATCTTTAAAAATCTTCTCAGAAACCACAATGCCTACAGCTTAGATATTTGGTATGTATCATTGTCTAGTAGACCTCTATCAAGTTTGTTCAAATAATGTCCCCTGGGTTAAAATTGGCCACGCCCCAGGGTTCTCCTGGTTTACATATAGTTATAAAGGAAAAACATGAAAAATCATTTTTCTCCGAAACTAATAGGACTAGACCTTAGATATTTGGTGTGGAGTATTGTGTTGAGAACCTTAACCAGTATTGTTTATATGTTGGCCCCTGTGTCAAAATTGGCCCCGCCCGGGTGGCCCTTAATATGTTAAAAAGGCAATCTTTAAAAATCTTCTTACTGGAAACCTCAATGCCTACAGCTTAGATATTTGGTATGCAGCATTGTCTAGTGGATGTCTACCAAGTTTATTCAAATTATATCCCCTGGGTCAAAATTGGCCACGCCCCAGGGTTCTCTTGGTTTGCATATAGTTATATAGGAAAAACATGAAAAATCATTTTTCTTCCAAACTAATAGGACTAGACCTTAGATATTTGGTGTGGAGTATTGTGTAGAGAACCATTACCAGTATTGTATATATGTTGGCCCCTGTGTCAAAATTGGCCCCGCCCCTGGGGCCCTTAATATGTAAAAATGACAATCTTTAAAAATCTTCTTACTGTAAACCTTAATGCCTACAGCTTAGATATTTGGTATGCAGCATTGTCTAGTGGATGTCTACCAAGTTTGTTCAAATTTTGTCCCCTGGGTCAAAATTGGCCATGCCCCAGGGTTCTCTTGGTTTACATATAGTTATATAGGAAAAACATGAAAAATGATTTTTCTTCCAAACTAATAGGACTAGGCCTTAGATATTTGGTGTGGAGTATTGTGTAGAGAACCTTTACTAGTATTGTATATATGTTGGCCCCTGTGTCAAAATTGGCCCCGCCCCTGGGGCCTTTAATATGTAAAAAAGGCAATCTTTAAAAATCTTCTTACTGGAAACCTTAATGCCTACAGCTTAGATATTTGGTATGCAGCATTGTCTAGTGGATGTCTACCAAGTTTGTTCAAATTATGTCTGCTGGGTCAAAATTGGCAATGCCCCAGGGTTCTCTTGGTTTACATATAGTTATATTGGAAAAACATGAAAAATCATTTTTCTTCCAAACTAATAGGACTAGACCTTAGATATTTGGTGTGGAGTATTGTGTAGAGAACCTTTACCAGTATTATATATATGTTGGCCCCTGTGTCAAAATTGGCCCCGTCCCTTGAGCCCTTAATATGTAAAAAAGGCGATCTTTAAAAATCTTCTTACTGGAAACCTTAATGCCTACAGCTTAGATATTTGGTATGCAACATTGTCTAGTGGACCTCTACCTAGTTTGTTTGAAAAATGTCCCTTGGGTCACTATTGGCCCTGCCCGAGGGGTCACAAGTTTTAAATAGCAGTATAGAAGAAAATCTTTAAAAATCTTCCTGTCTGAAATCACACGGCCTAGAATTTTAAAATTTGGCATGAAACAAGCTTTATCAAGCTTTTTGAAATTATTAGATTAGGTTAAAGGTCACGGAGGCTAAAAATAGATTTACTGTACCTCATAGAGCCTTCATTTATTGACCAATATCTTTGATATTCAGTATATAGGTTCCTTGCATGGACGTCTACCCATGGGTAGGGTTTGAGATCACTAGGTCAAGGTCACCATAGCTTATAATAGATATTTCTACTTTCTGTCATAGAGCCTTTATTTATTGACTGATATTTTACATATTTGGTTTGTAGGCACTTACATATTTTCAATTAAAAAATGAAATACTGCTTAACAGCAAACCTACAGCCAAAGTACTCAGGTGAGCGATCTAGGGCCATCATGGCCCTCTTGTTTTTAAATATGTAAGTACTTGACCAAAATTTTTTTGATCTTGTATGACTAGGTACTTGCCCTGCCCCAGTCATTTTTTTTCACTTGGGCCTCTTGTTTAACTTGGCTTATAATTAATTATCCAGCACTGAGAAAAGTGGAGCATGCTGCCTGTGGACAGGTCTTGTTGTACTTTGACTAGCATGCTGTCTTTTCCAGCAGGTTCTTGTTTACCTTTTCAGTTATTCTAACAGAGTACCCAAGGGCGACACAAGTGTTCCACTGAACACCCATCTAGTTATATCATATGATTGTGTTTATGGCTTACTAACAACAGTCCCCATTTCCCAGGTTTTTTTTCGTTCCTGAGGTTGTATTCTCCTGCTTATGTGATTATATTTATATCAAAAGTTGTGACATGTTTACTTTACGCCAGCAGTTCTATCCCTCTGAGTTACGTCAATAAACAAAATTTGATTAGAAAAAAATATCTGTTTAAAACATGTATAAAATAAGTAGCGCAGTAACTGGTGATGTCGACTTTTTATGTGTATTTACAGGATACTTTGCATAGGCCAATCAGAAATGATATTTATCAAATATGTTCTACTACGTAATGCATACCACTAGATTACACCCAATGAAAATTAAGCGAATCTAAATATCTCCCTTTGTGGTACTTAATTATGCTTGTCTGGAGAATAACTTCATAATTATTTAAGGAATTTTATTAAATTAAAACTTCACACAGTGATAGAGAACAGTGAGAGAAAATGCAGTATTTATGAACCTAAATTCTACCTTGTATAATTATTGAATTATCTCCCTTAATGATAATTACAAAAGTTAAATAATGCTTGTCTGGAGTATAACTTCTAAAGTATCAATGATATCTCATTATATCTTGACTCAATTACAGAGACTAGTGAGAGGAAGTGCAATTTAAAAAAGCATCACTCTACATTACTTAGTTTTTTTAATATCCTTTTATAATATCTAATAATGCTTTTTAGGAAAATAACTTGAAAAGTATTGAAGGAAATTGAATAAAACTTCACACAGTTATAAAGACCAATGAGAGAAGTGCAGTGTTAAAGAACCATCACTTTACATCAGTTAGTTTTTAGCTCACCTGAGCACAAAGTGCTCACCTGAGCACAAAGTGCTCAGGCTGAGCTTTTCTGATCGGTCTTTGTCCGTCGTCCGTCTGTCAGTCTGTCCGTCCATCCGTCGTCAACTTTTCATTCAAACGACATCTCCTCTGAAACCAATGGGGCAAATTTAATGAAACTTGCCTGGGATGTTCCTTGCATGAAGCTCTACCAAGATTGTTCAAATGGTTCTGGTCCATTGCATTTCTGGTTCACTGGAGCTAAAAATAGATTTTATAAGTTGGATCTTTAAAAATCTTTTTCTCTGAAACCACAAGGCCTGGAACTTTGATATTTGGTATGAAGCATCATCTAACGGACCTCTACCAAGTTTGTTCAAATTATGTCCCTGGGGACAAAACTGACCCCACCCCAGGGGTCAGTTGATTTTACATAGAGTTATATAGGGAAAACTTGAAAAACTTCTTGTCAGAAACCACAAGGCCTAGAGTTAAGATATTTGGTATGTAGCATTGTCTAGTGGACCTCTACCAAGTTTGTTCAAATCATGACCTCTGGGTCAAAAATGGCCCCGCCCCGGGGGTCACTTGTTTTACATAGAGTTATATTGGAAAATCTTAAAAAAAATCTTCTTGTCAGAAACCGTAAGTTATAGAGCTTAGATATTTGGTGTGTAGCATTGTCTAGTGGTCCTCTACCAAGTTTGTTCAAATCCTGTCCTCTGGGTCAAAAATGGCCCCGCCCCAGGGGCCACTAGTTTTACTTAGAGTTATAAAAGAAAATCTAAAAAAAAAGGTTCTTGTCAGAAACCGTAAGTTATAGAGCTTAGATATTTGGTGTGCAGCATTGTCTAGTGGACCTCTACCAAGTTTGTTCAAATCCTGGCCTCTGGGTCAAAAATGACCCCGCCCCAGGGGCCACTAGTTTTACATAGAGTTATATAGGAAAATCTTCTTGTCAGAAACCGTAAGATATAGAGCTTAGATATTTGGTGTGTAGCATTGTCTAGTGGACCTCTACCAAGTTTGTTCAAATCCTGTCCTCTGGGTCAAAAATGGCCCCGCCCCAGGGGCCACTAGTTTTACATAGAGTTATATAGGAAAAACTAAAAAAATTTTCTTGTCAGAAACAAGAAGGCCTACAGTTAAGATATTTGGTATGTACCATTGTCTAGTGGACCTCTATCAAGTTTATTCAAATCCTGGCCTCTGGGTCAAAAATGGCCCCGCCCCGGGGGTCACTTGTTTTACATAGAGTTATATAGGAAAATCTTTAAAAAATCTTCTTATCAGAAACCGTAAGTTATAGAGCTTAGATATTTGGTGTGAAGCATTGTCTAGTGGACCTCTACCAAATTTGTTCAAATCCTGGCCTCTGGGTCAAAAATGGCCCCGCCCCGGGGGTCACTTGTTTTACATAGAGTTATATAGGAAAAACTAAAAAAAATTTCTTGTCAGAAACAAGAAGGCCTACAGTTAAGATATTTGGTATGTACCATTGTCTAGTGGACCTCTATCAAGTTTATTCAAATCCTGGCCTCTGGGTCAAAAATGGCCCCGCCCCGGGGGTCACTTGTTTTACATAGAGTTATATAGGAAAATCTTTAAAAAATCTTCTTATCAGAAACCGTAAGTTATAGAGCTTAGATATTTGGTGTGTAGCATTGTCTAGTGGACCTCTACCAAGTTTGTTCAAATCCTGGCCTCTGAGTCAAAAATGGCCCCGCCCCAGGGGCCACTAGTTTTACATAGAGTTATATAAGAAAATCTAAAAAAATCTTCTTGTCAGAAACCGTAAGTTGTAGAGCTTAGATATTTGGTGTGCAGCATTGTCTAGTGGACCTCTACCAAGTTTGTTAGAAAAATGTCCCTAGGGTCACTATTGGCCCCGCCCGAGGGGTCACAAGTTTTAAATAACAATATAGAAGAACATCTTTAAAAATCTTCTTGTCTGAAACCACAAGACCTAGAATTTTAAAATTTGGCATGAAGCAAGTTTTATCAAGCTTTTTCAAATTATTGGATTAGGTTAAAGGTCATGGAGGCTAAAAGTAGATTTATCTACTGTACCTCATAGAGCCTTCATTTATAGACCAATATCTTTGATATTCAGTATAGAGGTTCCTTGCATGGACCTCTACCCATGGGTAGGGTTTGAGGTCACTGGATCAAGGTCAAGGTCACCATAGCTTATAAAAGATATTTCTACTTTCTGTCATAGAGCCTTTATTTATTGACTGATATTTTACATATTTGGTTTGTAGGCACTTACATATTTTCACTTAAAAAATGAAATACTGCTTAACAGCAAACCTAAGTACTCAGGTGAGCGATCCAGGGCCATCATGGCCCTCTTGTTTAATTATCTCACTTTATAAAACTTAATATAGCCCCCCCCCCCCCCCCCACCACACACACACCAATTGATAGATAAATTAGTGGCTTATCAGCTGGAATTCCAGAAAACAACACTGGTTATATGAAGAACAGGTCTACTTTTTACACCTGCCAGCCAAGCACTTGTCACATCTTGTTGTAAAAATTCTGGCAAACATTCACAGATTATAAAAGTAGCAGGTAAATTTTCCAAATAATCAACTTTTCTTACAAGTGTGGTTTTTTTATAAATCCTCAAATACAGTATGTTTTATCACGATTATCCTTACTATAACTTACAAAGTATTTAATTTCACATGTCATTGAAATACCATTATAGTAAATATCTTATTTTTTCTGCCATTTTGAACAAAACATTCTTTGGACAGCATTATTTGGTTTTACCATTTTCCTGTTTATAAATAATCTTAAAACCTGAAAGAATTAAGCAAATAAAAACATAATACTGAAAAGAAATCTTTTATGATTTAAAAAAATAACCAGACTTTGAAGTCAAAGTCACCATATATTTTGTGTAACAAAACCATTGACAACCAGCATTAATCTGGATGAAGCCAGAAATATTTGATATTAGAATACCTGTAGTTACATACTCAGCACCAGAACAGAAGGTAAATCGATTTGAAATTTATATTTCTAGTCCTTTCATCCACACCTAAATCTTATTCATATGACAGGAAGGCAGATTGTGCACTTTGGCAAGATTGAAATTATACTATCGCCATTATCAAGGAACGAAATTATGATGTCATGAAATGAGAGTCTTGGTTAATCTTGTTGTGTATTTCTGCAACAATGGTGCCACCCATTAACTGTGTGTAAAGCCAAATTTTGACTTAGAAAAATCATTTTTAATGCAATTGCAGGCTGAAGATGTGCCTTTGATTTTCGAATATGAAATAACATAATTCATGAGATAGTTAAAATTATTTATTCAAATTTTTTGAAAGTTTGGTACCTTTTAAATAGATTTAGGCATACAGTTTCTTGTTCAGGATTGAGTGTAGAATCCTTGGTATTTGTCTAAGAGCTTGTTGAAATAAAATTTGGTTTTCAACACAATCATGAAATACTGTTTAAAAAAAGGACAAGATCGACGTCAGTGTTGTAAGATGTAAACTTTCTGCTCATTGGGTCTGTGCCAGTAGTTAAATAGCTATGTTGACCCTTAATCACTCTATCTACAGGCTTCTTCAGAGCATTAACTAAAACATGACAAGAGCCCAAAATATTATAAAAAAATAAAGACAAAGGTAGTTAGATAACATTTTCACACATTTAATTCTATGTCCACCATAAATGATAACAATTATTTCAGAATGGATACACATTAAAATACATACTTAACAGGTCAGTTGGTCAGATCTCTTTCTTTGTCAAAGTAGTTGGTCTGTTGATGAAATGATTATATGATAAATCAAATGTGCATTCATGATTACACAGTTTATGTTCTTATCATGTTCTTTTTTTCTGTTTGATATATGATTTTTAATTAAACTTCCCTTAAAGTTATGATAGTTATCTATATACACTTAAATCAATGTTTCAGGAAGAATCAGTTTCAATTGCCTATGGTCTCAGTTGTTTATATTGTACTGTATCTGTTTAGACTCTGGATACATTGAACACTTTGATTCTGTCATACATTCCAACATACAGTCTGTTGTTTTTCTGGCAGTATGCAATACCACATGGTCTAGAGAGCCCTTCACTTTTATCTAGAAGAATCTTCCCTTTGGAGAGATCAGGTGATAATAGATGAACATTTTCTGATAACTGTCCACACACAAATACTGCCCCTGTCTCATCCACAGTCAGTTGACATGGTTGCTTCAGCTTATCATCCCTATATATAGCCTTGACCTGGCCATCTAAGGTCATACTTGTCACTGTGCAACCTTTCCAATCTGACACATATATAATTGTATTATCAGGACTTAGAGTCAGGAATTCAGGACTGTTAAACAGAAACTTGCCATTGCTATCTTTGTCAAAACATTTTAGTACTTTACCAGACATATTCAGTATCTGTACCTTCCCAGGGTATGTGGAATAAGACACTATAAGATTGTTATTGCAGTATGCAATACCATGGCACTCTTTACCAACTGGTATATCATCAGTACTGATCACTGCCATGGTATCAGAGAATGTTATCAACCTGACACTGCCTTCCTCAGGAAATGTAACAGCTGCTCTGTTGTCACAAACTTTAGTGATGCACCAGGGGAAAGAAAGCATTTTTATTACATCATATGATTCAGTGTTGATGTGCAGGTTTTTGAATATTTTCAGATTTTTTTGAAGAAAGTTTGTCACTACTAGTTTGTTTTCAGAAAGAAGACATAAACATAAACTAGTGATTGGCATGAAAGACTGCTTGAAGACAATATTTTTAAAAAATTTAGCAGTTTTCAATTCAAATGGCTCACATTCCTTGAAAGAGAAAAATATTGTTTCAGATTCTAGAGTTTTAGTGGATACTTCTTTGTGAAGTGCCTCAGTTTTGTAATATTGTATATCCTTCTTTTGTAAGTCAAGTATTTCTTTTTCTAGTTTTTCCAAAGGTTGTTTTAAGTCTTTCATTTTAATAAATAATCTACATTTTTCACCTGATGCTTTTGTCTGTGTTAAATCACCTGATAATGATTTTAAGTCACTTGTCACAGACAAAGTCTTTTCCTTAAGAGCTTCCAAATATCCCTTTTGAACTTCCACTCGTTTCACAACATCTGTCTCAGAATGTACTAAATTCTTTACTAATGTCTTCTGGTTTTCTTCTAATGATTTAATTAACTTTGCCCTTTCAAGTTTCAATTTTGCTATAGTTTCTTCCATTTTCTTATCAAATTCATCAGTAACTTCTTTCTGATGTTGTTTGTATGCATTTATAATTTGTTCTTTATGCTCCTTAATGGTTCCTTTTGCTTTTGCCTCCATAGTAAAAGATATATTGGCTTTTGCCTTTAATGTATCTTTAACCTTTTCTATACTGTTGGAAAGTGTGTCTAGATTGTCTTGAAGTTCTGTAAATTCTTTACTTTGTTCAACATCCTTAACTAAGGACGGCAAATGCTGTATTTTGCTGCATGGTTTGTGGTCACTATTTCTGCACTCCAGACAAGCTAAATTTTCACATTCAAAACAATAAAATTTAATCAGTTCCTTTGCATGTTTGGTGCACTTGACCAAAAAGAAATCTTGGGGCATGTCATCCTGATCTTGAAGTGAATGGTTTCTGAAGTGCCGCTTATGGTAATTAATACACAGTGCACACTTGTATTCGACACAGTCCACACAAAACCCATTAGCAGGAACATACTTATTGTCATGTTTTTCACATTCTTCACAGTACATTTCTTGTACTTGATCAGATCCGTGTGTCACTGATGTGTCTAATTGTGTTTCATTATTGTCAGGAGAGTGTTCTGACTCCTCCATATTGTCGAGTTTTCCTTTTGATTCATTTGAAGAAATTCTGTTAGATGCCATTGTTTTCAATATTTTGAGCTTAAAATGGTATATCTCATCTGAAAGGAGCACACATACATGTAATTAAAACAGCATGACATTTTATTAAAGATTTATATCCACATTTAATGAATTAACGTTTGTCTCATAAGATTCCTCATGAAAATACATGGTTCACCATTTTGTAGATATTTTATACTATTTCTTTGGTCAAATGATGTACCGTATATACTCTCTTATAAGGTGATTCTTCTATAAGATGTCGCCATAAATCTTGTGATGTGAACTTTATCCACATTTCTAGGGCTATTAATTTGAAACTTAGTGTGTATGTTCACCAATGATTGTAGACGTGTGTGTGCATTTTTTATGCACTCCCCTTCACCTGACCTATGGTTAAAATGTAAAATGCTAGGTGAGCGCCCCAGGACCATTTGGTCTACTTGTTTATAAAAAATTCAAATACATGAACAATGACCTATACTTGAAATGTAGTAAACTGAGGTGACCTCATAATGTGTAAAATTGTTGTTGTTTTTTTGACTGGAATGGTAATGCCCTTGATTTTTAGCTTGTCTGTTTCGAAGAAAAAGTCCAGCTATTATTATCGCTATGTTGTCGTCGTCATCGTCGTGCACACACTTTAATGTAGCCCATTACTTAAACAATTAATAAGGTATCAATATGAAACTTTGAATGCTTGATTATCATGACAAGAGGCATTTGTAACACAAGGGACATTATTCTGAAAGCTATATTTTTGGAGGTATGTCCCTTTTTAACTTACAATTTTTGTCTAAATTGCTTTTTAAGTTGAATGATTTCAAAACTATCAAAGGTATCAATATGAAACTTTGAATGCTTGCTTATCATGACAAGAGGCATTTGTTACACAAGGGACATTATTCTGAAAGCTATATTTTTGGAGGTATGTCCCTTTTTAACTTTTGTCAAAATTGCTTATTAAGTTGAATGATCAAAGGTATCAATATGAACATTATCAACATCTTGACATGAAATGTCAGAGGTATATAGACCTCCTTCAGGAGTAGTGCACAAGAACTACATGGCCCCAAATGTCGGCTTGTAAAACAGACAAGTGTTGGCGTTGCTCAGCGGAGCTCTTGTTTATATAATTCTACCTCCCAAAACAAATTGTACACACATGCTTTTAGGCATATAGGCAGCAACACCGCAGATGTCAGTTATGTATCTGACAACTGTAATTAGCCTATGGTGATTGAAACGGAAACTGGCTACCTTTCATACCAGTTATTTTTGGTCCCACTTCCATACCCAAATCTAAAACAGGTAGAAACATCAGCTTAAAATGCCCTTAAATATGGTCTTTAAGCGAGTATATACGGTACAATATTTGATAAAGTGAGATCATATTTGGTATCTTTGCCAAAAACATAAATGTACTGGATATAAAATTTATTTCACCTTGAAAAACACAAGACTATTGTATACTGCACAAGTGAGAGAGGGATATACCCTGCAGATAATGAATGATATACTGCATATTGATTTTCGCTGACTATAGAATGAAGTCATTATTAATAATTTAATGAAAAACACAAAATAAAAATACTTTAAGATTTTCAAAGTCTTTAATTGAAATGAATGGCTATCCAGCTAACGAGATTCAACAGTATAAATAATATGCGCAGGGCACGTGAGGAATTAACCCTTTTACTTGATGTTGTTGGGGAACTAGCTTGGCACCAAGTCTTTGTTGTAGAATTGAAGTCCACACTGTAGAAGTCACTAATAATTTCTTTATTTAATAACAACTTGTAATGTTTCACAGAGTAAATGTCACAAAGTTTTTGAACACAAAGATAATTATAAGTTATTTTTAAAAGTCTACGAGTTTCACAAAGATTTTACTTAGAATTAATTTAAAGTCACAAAGAGTCACTAAGAATCACAAAGATATCAAGTAGTTAAAGTCACCTCAAGATGGTAGAATTTTCCATATACTATTATATTAAGCCAAGAAAACAAACTGTTTATATACAAGAAGAAACAAAGCCAAAGGAATTTGAAATACTGAGAAGTGTAACTTAACATAAGAATTTTGGCAACAGGTAATCAGTAAATAAAAACAGTCAATCACACATTTCCTTTGAACTTTGAAATACTAATTTCTAGTTGATTGTTTAAGAAAACACTGAAATGTAACAAATTAAGTTTTTGAGACATGTAGGTGCTGCTAAGTAATACCTGACAATTGAGGTGACATAATTTTCTCACTAAACCATCTGCTTATGATTTAAATTCTTAACAAATTCTGATTTAAAGTGTAAGATTTTAACATGTTTAAAAAAACAGAATTTATATGTCAAAAATGCAAAAATAACAAAAGATGCAAAAGATTATACATTTACCATTCTCAGGTTTAAGCAAAGTGAATATTTCTAAAAATCTACTTTTGTGATGTCTGTGAGGAAAACTAAAATACCGAAAAAAACTGCTGCATAATATAAAGACAAAAGATTTTTTTACTGACACCTTGACATCGGGTCTGATTTCCGTATCATTGAAATTTACATGATTTAAAGAAAATAGATTACTGTTGATTTTAGGGTATGCCTTTTTGAACAATTTTTTTCTTGTCAGTTTATAGGTATCATATAGGGAATATTTGATAATTGTGTATCATCTATTATTATTAATTTGTCATTACAATGTATATGAATTATACATTGTTACCCATATCATAGCAGTATTTGTCAACCATCCATGTATATTTGTCGATCTGTCAGTTCATCTGACCCTCCAATTAATACTAGTTTTACTTCCATCAAAAATGTTTATTGTAGCTATATAACTCATTGCATGACAGTATAATGAAGTAGTATTTTCGTTCCTTTTGGACTGTGTCTGTGCTGGATGCAAAGATGGACAAAGTTCTTTGATTTAAGGTTTTCCTTTTTTACTTTTTCAACAACACAGGTAATCCTGATCTTAACAACAACAGATATGGAAATCCACAATGATACAAACAGTTTCTAACACAATTTAGCAGTAGGAATTCCTATTATTAAAGTTGTAATGTCTTAAATGTTAACACTCTGGATGTCCAGTCATATCTCTGTCTCTATATCTATATCTATATATTTTTTAAACATAAATTCTAAATACTTATATAGGAATCTCCTAATTCTCAAGTAAACACACAAATGGCTTTCTTTGATTGGTCTGCGTATGACAGCTTGGCTTCAGATTGCTTCTCACTTAGATAAGTAAAAGGTTACATTTTAACATATTGGATAAGTAATCAACTTTTAAAATACAACAAGGCTTAAGAAGACAAACAAACCTTAATTTGAGCAGAAGGTGCTAATGTAAATCCATATGGCTAAAACAACATTTGGGTATAATCTGTCTGGCTTGTATACCAGAGAAATAATTAAGTAAAATAATCATAAATTTATGAGTTATTGTTTCAAAGTACAAATTTGAAAAATAAGAATGTAAAATTCATAACCCCGATTAAAATACAAATATTTTGATACCAAATTTGGCTGTAAAGGATAAAATTAAACAGTTTCCTTTTTTAAGTGTTCTATTTATGATTAAAATTAAAGAAATTGATTAATTAGCATTATGTAATATTTTTAAAAAAAAAATATGCATCATAATAATTCCTCCCAGCTTCTTTAGCTTTGGACCCCAAAGTTAGACTTCTGAACTTCTGTTAGATACATGTTTAATAGTTGTTTGTCTTTCAGTTTCAATCCTTTTCATTTCACGTTCTATTCTTGGCAGGAGTTCAATTAATGAAGTTTCCATTATGATAGGTTTTAGCCAGTTACTGCATGATTTTGTGAAATGGTTCATCTTTTCACACCTAAAACACTTATTTCCTTGAGCGACACAGTCACTGATTTTGTGATGAATACAGCTTCCACATCTTCTGCAGCTAAAATTTCTTGATGGTCTTACGGGTGTGGCTTTTTCTTGATAGACTGATTTAAGAACGCCCATGAATTCTCTTTGTGTCTGGTCATAACACAGTTTAAGGTTAAGAAAGTAGTCATTTACATTCAGTAGATGTTTGAACACAGCATCTCTGTGGTAGGTTATTTCCTGTAACCGAGCCTTGTGGTTCTCCACAGTTTTGTTAGCAGTAGTCAGTTCATCCTTAAGTTTGGTGAATTGTTCTTGGTTCAGTTTTTCTGTTTCTAATAATTTTGCTTCTAGTTCTGCAATCTGATCCTTATAGTTTTGAAGCTTTTCTTCAGTTTTACCAATCAAATATTCCGCATTGTTTTTGGCATCTTCTGTAATTTGCACACGTTTTTGTTCTTTCAGCACTTTCTGTTGAAGTTCATAGACTTGAGCATGAAGTTTTTGATTTTCTATTTCCTGTTTTGAACTTACTGCTTCAATGCTGGCAACCATTTCAATGTTTCTTTGAAGGAGTTCCTGGTCATTCTTAGATTTTTGTTCTAATTCACTAACTTTGTTTTCAAGGTGCTCACAGACAGTATCCCTTAAGGATGTCTCATCTTCACATTCTTCCATTAGGTAACTGATAACAGATTTATACTGCACATGAAGATTTTGATGCTTTGGGAAGAATGACGTTATTTCTTTAGTTTCAAGTCCAAAAAATGGCATATTCTGAAAGTTTTTCATTGTAATAAAAGAGGTCATTCTCTCTGTGTCACGCTGCTTTTTCCTTGCCAGTATGAGAGCAGTAGAAAAGTTACCTTTCTGGAAGCACTGTCTTGCGTAATGTCCAGGTTTGTTGCAATGGAAGCATCTGGCATTTCTTGCTGCGCAAACATTAGTAGGGTGGTAAAGTCCACATTTTCTACACATTTTTGAAAGCATTTTTTTCCTGGGGATTTCGCTTGGCTATGTTTGAGTTCAAAATAAGTCCACTTTGATCAACTGTCCTCTACACACAAACACTTTCCAAATACCAAGATCGACGAGTGAGCTGAAAAGTCACTCTGCCCGAGATTCTCTCACCAAAATATAATGAAGTAGTATATTCGTTCCTTTTGGACTGTGTCTGTGCTGGATGCAAAGATGGACAAAGTTCTTTGATTTAAGGTTATCCTTTTACTTTTTCAACAACACAGGTAATCCTGATCTTAACAACAACAGATATGGAAATCCACAATAATACAGTTTCTAACACAATGTAGCAGTAGGAATTCCTATAATTAAACTTGTAATCTCTTAAAAATGTTAACACTCTGGATGTCCAGTCATATATCTATATCTCTATCTATCTTCTATATATATTTTTAAACATAAATTCTAAATACTTATATAGGAATCTCCTAATTCTCAAGTAAACACACAAATGGCTTTCTTTGATTGGTCTGCGTATGACAGCTTGGCTTCAGATTGCTTCTCACTTAGATAAGTAAAAGGTTACATTTTAACATATTGGATAAGTAATCAACTTTTAAAATACAACAAGGCTTAAGAAGACAAACAAACCTTAATTTGAGCAGAAGGTGCTAATGTAAATCCATATGGCTAAAACAACATTTGGGTATAATCTGTCTGGCTTGTATACCAGAGAAATAATTAAGTAAAATAATCATAAATTTATGAGTTATTGTTTCAAAGTACAAATTTGAAAAATAAGAATGTAAAATTCATAACCCCGATTAAAATACAAATATTTTGATACCAAATTTGGCTGTAAAGGATAAAATTAAACAGTTTCCTTTTTTAAGTGTTCTATTTATGATTAAAATTAAAGAAATTGATTAATTAGCATTATGTAATATTTTTAAAAAAAAAATATGCATCATAATAACAGGATTATAAAATAATTTGGCAGAGATTTTGTCATATCATGCAATTTGAATGAAATGTTACAGGATTGATTTGTACCTCAAGTACTTGTGCATATTTAATAGGTTTTTCGGTTGAATGATTTTTCAACTGCTTAATTGGCTATCATCAGGTGACACTTGTGATCACTGATCGGTCTTGTTTATTTTGCTCCCCGAAGGGAGCTGATATAGTCGCCACCTTTTCCATCAGTCCGTCTGTCCTTTACTATGTCCAGTATAACTTGAAAAGTATTGAAGGAATTTGAAACTTAATACATTGAGAGAGACCAGTGAGAGGAAGTGCAGTGTCCAAGAACCATAATTCTACCTTGCATAATTTTTTAATTATCTCCCTAAAGTTAAATATGTTTGTCCTGAATATAACTCCTAAACTGTCAATGATATCTCATTGAAACTTCACACAGTTGTAGAGACGAGTCAGTGAAAGTGCAGTGTCAAAGAACATAACTCTAATTAACTTAGGTTTTGAATTATGTCCCTTTATAATTCTTAATATTAGAATGCTTAACCGGGTATTAATTTGAAAAGTATTGAAGGAATTTGATGAAAGATATAGATACTATAGTCATAGATACTAGTGAGTGAAAGTGTACTGTTCAATAACCATATGTGTACCTTGCTTATTTTTCTAATTATCTCCCTTAATGATACTAAAACTTTTTGATAATGCTTGTCCAGAGTACAACTCTTAAACTATCAATAATATTTCATTGAAACTCCACACAGTTACAGAGACTAGTGAGAGGAAGTGCAGTGTCAAAGAATGTCACACTCTTGTCCAGAGAATAACTTGAAAAGTATTGAAGGAATTTGATTGAAGCTAACACATTGATAGAGACCAGTGAGAGGAAGTGCAGTGTCCAAGAACCATAATTCTGCCTTGCAAATTTTTTGAATTATCTCCCTTAAGTTTATAATGTTTGTCTGGAATATAACTCCTAAACTGTCAGTGATATCTGATTGAAACTTCATTCAGTTATAGAGGCTAGTCAGAGGAAGAGTGTTGTCAAAGAACCATAACCCTAATTTACTTAGTTTTTTTAAATGATCTCCCTTTATTATACTAAGTAAAGCCTTTTCAGATATTAATTTGAAAAGTATTGAAGGAATCTGGTTAAAATTTCACACAATCATAGCAGTGCATTGTTCAGTAACCTTATGTCTACCTTCCTTAATTTTGAATTATCTCCCTTAATGATACTAAAAATGTTTAATAATGCTTGTCCAGAGTACAACTCTTAAACTATCAATGATATTTCATTGAAACTCCACACAGTTATAGAAATTATTGAGAGGAAGTGCAGTGTCAAAGAATCATAACCCTACATTACTTAGTTTATGAATTATCTCCCTTTATGGTACTTAACTATGCTTATCTGTAGAATAACTTCGGAACTATTTAAGGAATTTTATTTTATTTATTTTTTAGCTCACCTAAGCCTTTGGCTCATGGTGGGCTATTGTGACCGGTCTTTGTCTGGTGTCCGTCAACAATTTCATTCAAACGACATCTCCTCTGAAACCTCTGGGTCAAATTTGATGAAACTTGCCTGGAATGTTCCTTGCATAAAGCACTACCAAAGTTATTCAAAGAATTCAATTCCATCAAGAACTCTGGTTGCTATGGCAACTTACAGGAAAAACTTTGAAAATCTTCTTGTCTGAAACCACAAGGCCCTGAGCCTTAAGATTTGGTATGTAGCATTGTCGAGAGGACCTCTATCAAGTTTGTTCAAATAATGCCCCTGGGGTCAATTTTGGCCCCACCCCGGGGGTCAATGGATTTTACATGCTTATATAGTGAAACTTTAATAATCTTCTTGTCTGAAACCACAAGGCCCTGAGCCTTAAGACTTGGTATGTAGCATTGTCTTGTGAACCTCTAACAAGATTGTTCAATTATGCCCCTGGGTCAAATTTGGTCCGCCCCAGGGGTCAACTGAATTAACATAGTGAAACTTTAAAAATCTTCCTGTCTGAAACCTCAAGGCCCTGAGATCTAAGATTTTGTATGTAGCATTGGCGCGTGGACCTCTACCAAGTTTGTTCAAATTATGCCCCTGGGGTCAAATTTGGCTGCTACCTGGGGGGTCAATGGATTTTACATAGGTTTATATAGTAAAACTTTAAAAATCTTCTTGTCTGAAACCACAAGGCCCTGAGATCTAAGATTTGTAATGTAGCATTGTATTGTGTACCTCTACCAAGTTTGTTCAAATTATGCCCCTGGGGTCAAATTTGGCCCCGCCCCTGGGGTCAACTTATTTTACATAGTAAAAACTTTGAAAATCTTCTTGTCTGAAACCAGAAGGACCTGAGCCTTAAGATTTGGTATGTAGCATTTTCTTGTGGACCTTTACCAAGTTTGTTCAAATTATACACCTGGGGTCAAATTTGACCCTGCCCCTGGGGTCAGTGGATTTTATATAGGCTTATATAGTGAAACTTTAAAAATCTTCTTGTCTGAAACCACAAGGCCCTGAACCGTAAGATTTGGTATGTAGCATTATCTAGTGGACTTCTACCAAGTTTGTTCACATTTTGCCTCTGGGGTCAAATTTGGCCCCTACCCAGGGGTCAGTGGATTTTACATAGGCTTATATAGTAAAACTTTAAAAATCTTCTTATCTGAAACCTAAAGACCCTGAGATCTAAGACTTGGTATGAAACAAGGTTTATTAAGCTTTTTCGAATCATTAGATTAGGTTAAAGGTCACCGAGGCTAAAAATAGGTTTATATATACTGTACCTCATAGAGCGTTCATTTAAAGACCAATATCTTTGATATTAGGTATATAGGATCCATGCATGGACCTCTACCCATGGGTTGGTTTTTAGGTCACTGGGTCAAGGTCACCATAGCTTATGAAAGATATTTCTACTTTCTGTCAAAGAGCCTTTATTTATTAATATTTTACATATCTACATATATACATTACTGCTTAACTGCAAACCTACAGCCAAAATACTCAGGTGGGCAGTCTAGGGCCATCATGGCCCTCTTGTTTATTTTTAGTTTTTAGCTCACCTGAGCCTTTGGCTCATGGTGGGCTATTCCCGGCTGTAGATCTTCCATGGACTTGCTATTTTATCCATGGAAAATGCATGGATTTCCATTGACACTGCATGGAATTCCATGGATAATTGGATGTTTTCCATGGAACTTAAAATTCCATGCAATATTTCCATGGAAAATAGGATAGTTTTCCATGGATATTAATACAGTTGTCCATGGAAAGCAAGGAAGTTTCCAGGGAAAGTTAAAACCAGCATGGAAAGTTGTCCATGGATAGACAAAGCCAGCATGGAAATGTGTGTCCATGGACAGCTACCAACAGACTCTTTGATGATACTTAGAATAATTTCACAGGTTCATATCAAAAAAGCCCCAAAAAATCTAAGTCCAATTTCTTGGAAAATATTTAAAAAATCATATCTTCATTGTCAGCCATTTTAATATGGTCATTTAGGTATTCAAATTAATTCGTATGAAATCAAGAATCAAAATCTGCCATTTATTTAAAGAAAAAAAAATCATGTAAATTTTTCACAATATATGTACCATACTATGAAATACTTGAAATTCCAATTACATAACTGTAAGTTATGTCAGTCTGAGAATAAAGCAACCCTAGGGAAGGGCCATAGCTAAAACCAGTGTTTTACTGAGGGAATCAAATGGTATACACAGCTCTAGATGTAATTTTTCGATATCAAAGAAAAGAAAGTAAACAAAGATCTGAAGAGCAAAATGTGTTACTCTGTTACATAATCCTGCACAGAATAGAAATAATCCAAAAAACTGTCAGTACCATTACATGAAATAAACTTGGTCTGTGCAAAAGAGTAAACAGATGTACATGAAAATAATTACATATGTATACTACGCTAACTGAAAACAAATTCAGATTGTTAATTGGTAGTTAGTTCTTGGGCTGTGCATCTATCACACTGCAGTACTGTGAACACACTGTTCAACTGTCCAGGAATCACCTCTAGATAATTAAATTAGAACTGTCATTTCATCGCTACAGTAACATGATAATCAGAACTGTCCGAAAATCATCTCTAGGTTAATCAGAACTGTCAAGGAATCATCACTAGGTAAATCATATAAAATTAGAACTGGCAAATCATCACATTGTTAATCAGATGTACTTGTAACTGCTGAGGAGTCATCTCTTGGTTAATTCATCAGGACAGTCTGAAAATCATCACTATCTTAATCAAATAATTAAAATTGTCTTGACTTCATCTCTAGGACAGTACATATTCAGAAAACTTAATACAAGAATCTTTCTTCTGCCATTAATATAACCAAATTTCAGTCTCTTTCAAAATAGTTTGGAATCAAAGCCACAAACACACCCGCTCTGGTATTAACAACCATCAGTGGTTCACCAAGAAATTCTGCTGGCACAACAGTGTTGTATTCATTTCTGTAAAAGAAAATAGAATAATAAGTTTAGTTTTTGTTCTTATTTGTTTTAAGTCATGATTATTTTTAACTCTTTTTTGTCAATTGTATAAAAAAAGACGCCATTCCTTTAGTTAGTCAATTCTCAAGAAGATACAGTTGATATACAGTTTTAGAAATACAATTTTGACCCTGTGGCCATATTTAACAAACTTTGGAAGAGGTCCAATAGGCCTCTGTTACACATGCTCTTGTGAGCCTAACAATTGAAATACATATGTACAAGTTTCAACTCTTAAATACTGCACAGCTTTTTAATATTACCTACCCTTGAAAAACTATCTGTTGCAAGTGTGGGACTCGTCTTTGAAGTATTGAGCCACAATTTGTTGCCAATCTGCAAATGGCAAAAACCTTCTTGGACCTGGATTCCATAACATAATTTTGCACTTCGACTGTGTTTACTTCAGGATTGTTCTGCAATCTTTTCTCTAAATGGATTGTGTAAGAATTTTGTTTCTTTACTTTTGTACATTCTTTGCTGTAGAAAATGAAACCATTGCGCCCTACCTTTGATACACTGACAAAGTCACTTTCAAGATCTGTACCAATTTGCTGTTTTAGTTGGAGCTTCACCTCATGAGTCAGCGTTGTGGAGCATTGTGAAGTCTTTACAATGTAGCATTGGTATGCTTCTGAATTTAAAGTGAACCTTTCTCTTTTGTTCTCTGTGACATCTTGCACATACATCTTTACACTATTTTCAGCAGGTAACTGTCTGGCTTTTGACTCCACATTCTTTTGTGCTTGAAGTGTCCAAAATATCTGTTTGCAAACATTACCTGTTCCATGAATGGACTTTTTGATTTCCCCATTGAAGGACTCAAATGGGAAGCATGACCATGCCCAAATTGGACCCCAGGATTTTACAAACTGAACCATATGAGTAAGATTGTGCACATTCAGACTCATGAATCTGTCTCCATATAACACTTGAACATTGCGGACAAATGCCTGTAGAAGTTGGTCGGCTCTTTTAAGATCTTGAGGACTGATACCTTCCCGAAGAAGAATATAGATAGCTTCTACCAGACAACTGAAGTGTACTATGTACACATCTGGAAGGCGATTCTTTAGGCATGGCAGGGAGTAGAAGAGCAGCCAGTTCCTCAGTTCTGATGCTTTCCAGTGTGTGTAAGTGTTGGTAATCACACGTGGCAGTCTATGTACAACATAGGGAGGTTTAATTTTCTTAAGGTCTTCATCAACTCCTTTGGTCTCTCCAGAGATACTGAATGTTTCTGATGAGTGTTGTGGGTCAAACCATAGTTGCATCAGTTTTTTTGCAACACCTAACAAAGTACCGTGCATATAATCAATCACAACATTCTTTGTGAATGAGAAATAGGGCAAAAACCCTAAAACACTCTGTCCCGTAATCCCAGCATGAGTTTTTCCTGTCTGTCTTGCTAACACAGCATTCCTTTTTAGTGACTCGTCTGTGCGCTGTACTGGAGGATGCAAACTTGACAAATAAGCTCTACAATAGCCATTGCCACTAGGTACAACTTTACCTGCCTCCAAACAATATAAGCAGCCATTTTCACCATTATGGTGAGTAATCATCAAAACATATGCCCGAGCCTGTAAGTCCATTGTAGCTATAATCAGCATGGCTTTTGTTGAAACCTGCAACTGTGTTTCTGGACATATGAAAGTAAGTCCATCTTGGTATAAATCCAATAGATCCTTTACTAGTGGTCTCAGGAACATGTTCATTTTGGGTTTCCCAACTCCCTGCCAGATTCCCCACAGAAGCATATTTTTTCTGTTGAAACGTTCTTTTGGTGGAATTTCATTTATCAACAAGTATACTGGCCATATTGATGTTGAAGAACTCTTGAACAGGGGAACTCCATCAACAAATAAAGACAACGTTATGTTTGATGTCTTATGAAGAAATCCCCCAGGTTGTTTAAGCCGTTTATATTCATCACCTGTTACAATGTCAGAAATATTTTCTGTCTCAAAGCTTTCAAACTCTCTGATTGATTTCCAAACGCCAGCTCTCTCAAGAATTTCCCTCAACTGAATTGACACTTTGCCTGTAACAAAGTAATTCTTACAGTTCCCGTCATTCTTGGTGCCTAAACATCCTGGTGTACTACAGAGCTCTGAATCGTTGTCAAACAATTTCTTACACCCATCACAGTATAGGTGGTATTCTAAATAACTTGAATCAAAGCCACAGGATTCTTTCAAAATTCTGGAATTTGTTTCGCCTAGGTTGTTTTCTGGTAAATGTAACTGAATGAGTTCCAACAGGTCATTGAGAGCAGTGTCAGATAAGTTATGTCGTGTAGCAAAGGCACTGGCAGCCAGCAAATGTTCAGACCTTGTGATACTGCTCTTGTAAATAGAATCACTGGCTGGTATAACATAAAGGGGAGGATTTTCAAAAGAAGTCCTATTTTCTCGAGGCCGACCATTATCTTCTTGTTCCTCTAGCATGTAGTCTTCACTTTCTGACTCAGACAGTAAGTATTCAACTTCTAAATTTATTTCTTCCTCTGTATCAGAGAGTCTCTCCGCTATATCTGGAATATCTGCAACTATTTCATTTGCCACTACTTTGTTTTCCACTTCTCTGTTTTCTATATGTTCTTCATCACCTGCACTTGTGTTAATAATTCTATTCGGTAACATTGAGCAAGATGGATGGTTGAGTCCATCATCCTGAAGAGCTGTAACTTGATTGCTGTAAGCAAAACAAAAAAAATCATGCTAATTTAAGAAAATATGTAACACCAGAATAGGAAAATTTTCTTAGATCCAAACACATGAAATTATAAGCTGAAGAGATTTTGCATTAAAATGAAAAATTTTCAAGCAAGGTAGGTAGTAACATAGAACAAAAGGGGCTGCTCACCCGAAAAAAGGACAATCAAACAATTGGCAGTTTAGTGGGGACATTGAAGGCATTGTGTCAAATGACAGAGAGTTCTAATACCACATTACTCATCATAAAATACATCTAAACCCAGGAAGGTCAAGGTAAATCAAGGTCAAATTGGAAGTGTGTATGCAAACAAATGCAAAAGTATAAAATTTCAAGGATATATCTTTAAAAAAAAAAAAGGAAGTTTTTTTTTGTTTTTTTTTTAGTGCAGGGGTGGGAGGAGAGGGTTGGAAGGGTACCCAGGGCAGCCATGATTTGTATCAACTTGGTAGAGTTCCACTAGACATAAGTACACACCAAACATCTCAACTGTAGGCCTTACCGTTCCTGGCAAAAAGATTTTTTTTTTTCTTTAAAAGTCTATGTAAAATCAAGTGACCCCTGGGGTGGGGTCATTTCTGACCCCAGAGCCATGATTTATGAAAAAAGGAATCTCTCTTCTTTGTTGGCTTTTCTTTTTTTATTACAATAACCTGGTTTAGTACAAATATGACATTATGCTTTTGATAAAAATCAGGTTCCATTAGCATAAAAAAGTAAATTTGAAACTATCTTAAATGATCTAAAATATACAGGCTAAGTACATACCGTTTATTCAATCTCCAGTTAGTGGTCTTTGGAACAGCAGAACTGGCATCAACATGATATTGTTTGTACCTTTTAGGGGGGTTTCCAGCTGAAAATATAACATGAAAATGTTTTTAAAAAAACTATGAACACCGAGTATAAATATTCTAACCTTTTAATGTGCTGAGACTTTCTGAAAGCCCATTTTCCAGATATTTAAAAACACAAATTTGAAAAAGATAATTCCAATAATTTAACATGGATGCATACATTCTAGAACATGTATTTGACCTTTACCAAGAAATACACACTAATCTTTATAATGGTTAAACAAAATAAAACACATTTTATTGAAAATTACCTATATTGAGGGATTCAAATGCAAGAAAAATATTTATCCCTTCCCATTTGCTTAATTTTGATTTCTGGGCATAAAATTATTTTGTTTTCCATTTTTTTTTTCCAATTTTTAAATTTGTGGTTTTCAATTTTCTAAAATCATGCTATGTTTACTTACAGTTACTGTTACTTTTCAGTAATTATTTGGGGTTTCAATTTTTTTCATTGTTTTACACATGAAAATTAGAACATGTACCCAACAACTATTAATGAATTTTCAGTATCACAAAATTGCATCAAATGCTGCACATAAGTTGGCAGTCATTTTTTTACTTTAATGGTAATACCTTCTACATTGTGTTGTGTAATAATGTGACTCTTCAGCGTCTGAAGTCTACTTAAATGCTTTCCACAAAGATCAACAGGGCATTTCCAGATGTTGTTACCAAGCTTACAGTGTAAGAGAGATTCTTCATTCATGTCTTCAACCTCGCCACCAGAAAGACTGCAGTACAAAATAGTGGTTATTATTGGCAAATTTATTATACACATTTGCTAAATTTCTGAAACCAAATGTTATTTCAGTTTTTTTTTTCAGTTTCAAATTATTGACTTATCACATTCTGACTACCAGAAGGTATGCCTACTAAATAAATGCATTTGTCTTTACATAGAGTTAACGTGACTATTCCAACTTCAACTTATTATTGCCAAAAGTCAATAGTGACTATACTAGGCAGGATTGCTATTTTCTGTGGGTTTCGACATAAACTTTGAAAGACCAGCGATACACGTTTTTAGACTTTTTTTACGATTTGATTTTCTAATCCCCAGTAAGCTTTAAAGGTCTTCAGCTTACACGTGTTTACACAATGACAGAACCCGCAGTCGAGACAAAGAAACTAGATATGCACAATAAATAGATGAAATTACAACATTTAGCGCGACTACTTATTATCATTTAGCGTTCCCGACCTACCTTGTTGTTTTTTTCCTGTCAGACATCATAAAACGTCGAATTTATTTCTTCTTGTGTTGTTTTCCCCAGAAATATTGAGCCTCGGATATAAACAAATATGGCGCCTGCAAAAAAAAGATCCTTATTGTTTGTTTTCGCATTATTGGCCAGAAAATTTCTGTCGGTCTATCATTTAATTTCAATTTTCATCAACATCGCTCAGTATGGCCATATGCTATAATATTTCAGTTTGATAGTGACGTCTGCAGAAATGCTGCCGTACATAATTATGAAAAATATTTCTATGAATATTAAAAGAGTAACTTGGATAGCGCCAGAATTCTACTGTATCAGTTCTACAATAATAAGTATTATTTGATGCTTATATAACAGAAGCTAGATTTCTCATGTACTCTAAGTTCTTAGTTGACACGTAGAAATTTATTTTTTTTAAAAATCGCCGAATTGCTTTTACTTACAATTTCTCCAAATGATAAGCGTTTCCAAAAAAACGCTGAACAGTCAGTAAATTTGAGAATGGAATATCGCTGACGTCACAACACTCTTATTTTCTCACGAGACTACCAGCATCCCGCTTCATTCAAAAAAACGTGGTAAAATAGAGCACCATTTTTTTCAATCATGCTGGCACTGATGATATGGGTTAACGACAAGCCGATTAAAGGCAACATCCTAAAGTTAAGTGCCATAGTGGAACCCAGGAAGCCGTACGAGGAATACAAACAAGGAGAAGAAGTAAAAGCTCGGTGCCATGGATTCGGAATCGTCACTGGCGTGATTGGCAAAATAGCCGGTAATATTTTATTTGTGTGTGTTCTATTATCATTATTTGTTTATTGCTTCATGTGGAAGACGACATTTATCATCTGTGGAGCTTTTTCTGGCAGTCTCCTGTAATTATGTTGACAACGCTATACCCCACCCACTCCTAGACCCATGTTGATAAGCCTTGCATGATGAATATAAATAATTTCATTTGTTTATATAAATTTTTTAACAGTCTTCTTTTTTTCGTTTTTCTTTTTTAACGGTCATAAAATTATCTTCTTTCTATAAGAAAATTATTCATGTTATTATCTTTAGGCATACTGCACTGCTGTAATATTTTTCAAGTCAGAAGACTACTTCAGCCAACTTATTACTGCCAAAAGTCAATACTGACTATACCAGATAGACTATCTCACTTCTATTATGCCTTTGATGTTACGACAGGACCAACTGACCACCTGTTAATTTAATGTCATTTATTGCTTTCTTCAACAGATGAATCAGAACGCAAGCGTTTAGAAGACATTTTAAAGGGTGATGAATTCACTGAGCTTGTGGAACAGATTTTGACAAATAGGTCCACCACTGTCTCAAGTTCGTGTGAAAGTCATGAGAATGTTTCAGCAAACACCTCAGCTCCAAAGAATCAAGCAAAATCAAAGAACACATCTGATTCTCAAGCCAAGCAAAATAAAGAGAAAAGTGAAAAGGTGGTAAAATTTTACTTTCAGATTGATATCTTTATAGGGAAGATTTTCCTTCAATACCAGGGTAGCTGTAATCAGTGAAACTAGTTTAGTTTTGGTATAGTTTAAATTTATTTTACACCGATTGGGAAGAAAGTTCTTACAACTTATATTAATCCCTCTCGAAGACTGCTTCCTAGGTTCCAAACAGTACGGAAATGCGGAAAATCGCTGTCGACTCTTACCACTGGTGGGATTCGAACCAGCAACCTCTGGATCGGTAGTCTGGCCCTCTAACCCCTCGACCACAGCTCCTCTAAAATAAAACTGAGTCTGAGGGGTATAATGAAGTAACTGGTAATTTTGTTTGTGCACTCATTTATTATAGTTTAAAAGTACTTGTAGCTTCTAGCATTAAGTTCATAATGCATGATTGTCTATAGTGCAACCCATAACCTACAAACAGGCCTTGTCATTTCAAGACCATTATTTTGGCTCTGATATAGATACATTATCAATGATTTGACATGACACTTTCAATTATAAATCAGTGATATTTGAAAATGAGAATATCTGGATTTAGCATTATTATAAATATATATTTATTTTGCAGAGGAAAGAAAAGAAGAATTTGAAGAGATCAAGGGAAGTCCTTGAGCGTGTGGCCAATGAGCTGGAGCTCACTGAATTTGAAAATGTGGTGCAAAACCGGACACAGAAAGTGTTTACCGATCTGACAGGACAACTAAATGCTGAAAACACGATGTCAGCACAAGATTCAGAAATAGGGTACAGATTTTGCTGACCTAAAAATATTTTGATGGCTGAAAATATTTTGCTTTGAAGTATTCAGCAAAAATGATAATGCCTGTTGTTCTAATTGCATTAAAAAACGTTGGTATCATTGCTGAGCAGTATGTTAAACGAAATTTAAAAAATAATATCCACGGATATTATTTAAAGTATAAATAAATTTCTAGTTTGACCAAAAAATACACAAAGACAACCTGTTCATGTATACCATGTTGTTGTTTTGTTAGGACTAAAAAGGTGAAATATGGAAGTAAAGTTAAGGGCCAATACAGCACTGATAAAGCTGCAAGCTAAACATGACCACATTAATGGGAACTGTCTTGAGGGAATGTATTGTCGAGATGTGCTTTTGGTTATGTTAGTAACATATTTACCATATAGATTTGAATCTACAATGTACTGTTTTGTGATTTCAAATTAGTTTTCTTCTCTTTCAGACAGACAAATACATCCGATGTTTTAGGGGATTGCTTTGATATTTTGCATACACATGCATACGACAGTGAACCCCTGCAAAAAAGTAAATATTTATTTTATCTATTTAGACACATTGACTACAAAAACATCAGATGGTTCCTTTTTGGGTGATTTTGCTATTCCTTAGTTGTATCAATTTATGCTGTGTTGCACTGGCATTTGCATGCTCTGAAGCTTTGAATTCTTCTATACAAAATGTGAACCAATTTATACATGTATCTGACTTTAGCTGCCTGTAATTAAACTTTCATATCTAGGAAGTCTGCTTACCATTTTGCTGGTAAATTTCAGTAAACATTTGTCCATTGCATGATGAAGTAAGAAAGCCATGAATGTAGAATGTAAATAGTTGTCAGCATTTTAAAGTAATGATTGAATGCACTTACAGGTCCTTAAATATAAATAGTTGTCAACATTTTAAAGTAATGATTGAATACATTTACAGGTCCTATGCTTGAAGATGCCTATTTACCTAAGCCAACACCAGTCAATGGTTATGTTGAAATGCAGCTGAAAAGCATGCAACAGGAGCTTCAATCTGCTAATAATAGAATCAGCCAACTAGAGAACAACTTTCAGTGGCTTTGGAGCTACGTCAGTCAGGTATTCCAGCTTCACAACTAATCATTACTGGTAATTTATTTACTCCTCAAAAGAGGAAAAACATAAACACAATTAGTTGATTTGGAATCTTTTTAATAATGCAGTACTATGCTGAGAAAAAAGTTAAACATTGTAGAATGGATAATTTAACAAGGTAAAAGATGTGTTTAGTAAATACAAATGCTGAAACTATGTTAATCAGTAAGCATATGCCAAAGTTAGTAAATATGGTTTATTTTACAAATGAAATGACACTTCCACAAACTTGGCGTGATGTATCAAGTATATAGTTGTCCCCCACCGGTGAGCAGAGGAATAAAGATTCAAATTGTCTGTCCATCAGGGCATGTTGTGAACATCACCCAGATCTCTTTGGTCAGTCACAATATATAGTGCATTTAACTTTCTGTTGAATAGTTTTGGAATGCATGGAGTAATTATGTTTCCAAAAAGTCATTGTATTTTCTTAGGGGTAAAAAACAGTTCATAATGAACATCTTTCTGCGGGTGATATCAGTTCCATGAATTGGCCTGTTACTACTGATTTCACTCTATGGCCAGTGTGTAAAACATGCAAATTACATTAGGATTTGCAGTATTAGCAGTGTTTTTAGCACACCTACAGATTTGAGAAAGTATTGTTTTAATTCAGATGCAGAATAATGTCAGACAGTGTGACGTTTCTCAGGTTAATCCTGTGGGACAACATTCATCAACAAAAGAAGGCATTCCAACTTCAAGCTCTACATTAGTAAAGAACAACGTTGAGAATGAACCATTGAAAGAAGTGAGTAATTGTTATTTCTATACCATAGAGGTAAATTAAGGTTCCAAAGCAGATAGATAAGAACTAACAAAAAGAAGTATTACACTTCTAAAACCTATCAATTTCACACTAAAAGACAAAAAAGATCTTAACTGACTGAAAGATTGTTGTACACTGACAGAATTTAACGTGAAACACTCCCACAAACCAAAAACCACCTTACCCAATTAAAAAATATGGAACTTCCAATGGGACAAATAAGACCATTTCAGAATTAAAGCAGCAGTCCCATAGCTTTACTAGATGATTTAAAGCATCAATGCCATAACTTGAAAATACTATTACAACTTGACCCTGATACATATTTAGTAAACTTTGTTTACTGTTAAGTATTAATAAAGCCAATTGATATTTAGAATTGGTACTGTTTGCTGAGTATATTTTATAACAGTTGCAGATTCTCAATTCAGTAAATGTGATTTTATTGAATTAAAGAAATATAATTTATAAATTTATTAATATTTGGTCGTTTCATTTTTTTTCAAACACACACACAAACTCATACATGTATGGATGAAATTAATCTGTTGATATAAGTGATGTTGGTCAATTCTAAATATACTGCTATCATCATATGATAAAAATCTTAAACACAACAAAAAAACTATGATTCTGATTGTGTGATACATTTCCTTTTATTTTTAATTTTTAATTGATATTTATTTTCACTTAATTTTACATTTATTCTTTTTTAAGTGTGATGAAAAAAATCAAGCTGAGCCATATGCGTGTGATGAATGTGTCGGTGGCTTTACAATGGTAAGATTATTAGCAACAGACAGGGAGAGTTTTTGGTTTGCCAGTTCATGGCACTTGTAACAGACGTCTTATTCTAAATGTCACTTGACAGCATATACAGAACATTATTTAAAACCATGTAACACTTGGAACTGCATTATATTGATGAAATAATCCTGATTTCTTTGTGTTCTCAACAAGTCTTTTTCCCAATTCGGCAGTTAAGGCATAAATGTTCTCAGTTTTAATTCTCCTTAAATTTTCAAATGTTTTTTGTCTGGCAGACTCCATTATAATTCCATGTTGACCTTGGTAGAAAAAAATTTTTTCAGGCACAACTTGAAAGCAAAATTTCTGGAGTTGAGTCGTACAGTAAAGCAGCAACTCTGCTGTTTCGAGTTCTGTACAAAGACGAAGATTATATTGGAAAGTCTTTGACAGGGGCACCTTCAAAGACTGGGGAGAGGAAGCCTGCAGTCAATCAAGAGGGCCTTAAAGCAATATATAGTATGTGTTTTTTTTACTGACAGGAGCCAGATGATTTAACCATGCAATCATGTTCACTTCGAATTGTATTCCTGCAAATTCATTGATATTTGTTAGTAATTTTTGTGGAATTTGAAGGTCAGTGAATCTACTAATTAACACCAAATGATATTTTATATAGAATAGTATGTACATGCATTGATAGTTAAAGCCACAAATCAAAGAACCAACAAAAATGTCATTTTATCAGAATACACCAGGTCTTAAATCCATGTCTGCTAATGAATTTGCAGTAAGTTATTATTAAGTATAAATGATAAAGTTGTCACATTAACATCTTTCTGTTAAGATTACTGATAATTGGAACGATTATTTGCAGAAACTGCTGCAAAAAATATGAAAAATAAAAGAACTTTCATTTTATGGAATAAAACCCCTCCCCCACTTCACGGTAGAAAAAAATGAATTACATGTTTATTGTATTGTTTTGTTTCAGGAATCATTGCAAAGAAGTTCCCTTATGTTACACCAGTGATGGTTCGCGAAAAACTGAGGGATGTTGTTAAGCCTTCTAGGGCTAATCTACGAACCCCAAAAAAATGAAAAGACAGTTCAATAAAAAATTTTAGCTATACTATAAAATTTGAAAGTCATTAAAAGAAAATAAATTTATATTTAAAGAATAATTGCAGTATGTTATATTTTCTTAATGATAAATGGCAATCATTTTATCACATTCGGTAGTATTAATGAAATTTTTTTTTTCAGAAACTATGAATAGTGTTTTCAAAGAAAAGTATTTAAAAAAGAGGGGATATGATTTGCATATTAGAATAACTGAGAATTATTTGAATTCAGAGTTTTTTTTAAAAAGTTGTTTAAATTTTAGCTGCTGTCACTGACACACACATTTGAAGAGCCTGCAGACCCAGAAATAATTGTGTTATGGATTGACCAGTGTCCTTGTTTATGGATAACAGCAGGCAGCATCCATGGACACCAGCTTGATGTCCATGGACAGTTATTCACCATCCATGGACACATACAGAAGCCCTGAGTACTGTACATGGACAATATAGACATTGTCCATGGACAGTAAAGACATTGTCCATGGACAAAGTGATTATGTCCATGGACAGTTCATGGAAGTAGATGACAATGTCCATGGATATTTATTTTCAATCAATACCCTTATTCCATGGAAATCGGTTCCAATACTCCATGGACAGTTTTTCCATGGACAATATCCCTGGAATCCATGGAAGATATACGGCCGGGTTGTGACCGGTCTTCCTCCGTCATCCCTCTTCAGTCAACACCACAAGGCCTAGAGCTTAGATATTTGGCATTTAGCACCCTCTTATGGAACTCTACAAAAACTTATCAAATTATTTTCCTGGGGTCAAAATTGGCCCCGCCCCAGGGGTCAATTGATTTTACATAGACTTATATAGGAAATCTTTAAAAATCTTCTCAGAAACCATAATGCCTACAGTTTAGATATTTGGTATGTAGCATTGTCTAGTGGAGGTCTACCAAATTTGTTCAAATTATGTCCCCTGGGTCAAAATTGGCCACGCCCCAGGGTTCTCTTGGTTTACATGTACATATAGTTATATAGGAAAAACATTAAAAGTCATTTTCTCCAAAACTAATAGGACTAGACTTTAAATATTTGGTGTGGAGTATCGTGTAGAGAACCATTACCAGTATTGTTTAAATGTTGGCCCTGGGGTCAAAATTGGCCCCGCCCCGGGGGCCATTAATATGTAAAAAAAGGCAATCTTTAAAAATCTTTTTCTCAGAAACCACAATGCCTACAGCTCGATATTTGGTATGTAGCATTGTCTAGTGGATGTCTACCAAGTTTGTTCAAATTATGTTCCCTGGGTCAAAATTGGCCACGCCCAAGGGTTCTCTTGGTTTACATAGATTTATATAAGAAAAACATGAAAAATATTTTTTTTTCAAAACAAATAGGTGTAGACCTTAGATATTTGGTGTTGAGTTTTGTGTAAAGAACCTTTACCAATATTGTTTAAATGTTGGCCCTGGGGTCAAAATTTGCCACGCCCCGGGGGCCCTTAATATGTAAAAAGCAAATCTTTAAAAATCTTCTTGTCTGAAACCACAAGGCATAGAATTTTAAAATTTGGCATAAAGCAAGCTTTATTAAGTTTTTTCAAATTATTAGATTAGGTTAAAGGTCACGGAGGCTAAAAATAGATTTATCTACTGTACCTCATAAAGCCTTCATTTATAAACCAATATCTTTGATATTCAGTATATAGGTTCCTTGCATGGACTTCTACCCATGGGTAGGGTTTGAGGTCACTGGGTCAAGGTCAAGGTCACCATAGCTTAAAATAGATATTTCTACTTTCTGTCATAGAGCCTTTATCTATTGACTGATATTTTTCATATTTGGTTTGTAGGCACTTACATATTTTCAATTAAAAAATGAAATACTGCTTAACAGCAAACCTACAGCCAGAGTACTCAGGTGAGTGATCCAGGGCCATCATGGCCCTCTTGTTTCAACTTAAAATTTCTTGGTTAACTTTTTTTGTCAATGTCCATTTCTCAAAAAGTGTCAAAGATATTCCATTCTGTCTTGGAATATTTGGTCACCAACAAGAACCCTGCAAAGATGATGGGTACCCATGTCCCTAGGGTCAAAGTTAGCCCTTCCCCAGGGTCACTTCATTTTGCTTATACTTATATATAGGGTAAAAACTTCTTAAGCTTAGAAATAAACTTGAACTTACATAGGATGGGTAAGTAATTCCCTCCACTCCCCCCCACCCCATTGTATTACTTCCCCTACCACCATGTATGGGACCCCCTCCCCCCTGTTTCTTGGTGCAGACATGAACACGAACGTGTGTTTTTATGTTTTATTAATCTAACAACAACTTATTCATACAGTGCTAATACCTAGAGCAGAGTGCGCAGTTAACTAAGCATGCTTGGTATACATTATTACTAAAGCATCATGGGAAGGTCTGTACTTAGTATGTAAATCAAATACTGTTACATATTTTCTATTTTACGAAAATAAGAAGATATTTCTTATTTAATTCAATTCAGAATACTCAATCATTTAAAAGAAATGGTGTCTAAGAAATGCTAAAAAATAAAAAAAACAAATGTCTTAAATTTATCAGAATCAAAAAGTCCATAAAAAATTACGATTTCAAAATCGCAACTGTCCAAACTTTTAAAGTAGTTTATAAAAAAGTAATCTTTTACTGTTAATAACACACATTCATACACAGTCTCACAATGTCTACAGTTTATAGCATATATACTATGTAACATAGTCCTTGTATTTCACTGGCATACGAACAACTCGACCTGATCTAGTTTTAAAAGTGAATTGTTCACCAGCTGAGGTTAATACTGATTGTTTGCCATTCGATTCAATGGGGGGTGGGTAACTCATTACTGCTAGAGTTAGAGGGTAAATCAACAGTTTCTTCCCTTCCTTTCTTATAGAAGTGTTCATTAGTTTTCCGAAGCTGACGTTGATTTCAATTTACTACCCTACCATCCTCCTTTCTTATATCATATGATCGTGTTTGTAGCTTACTAACAACAATCCTCATTTCCCAGGGTTTTTTTCGTTCCTGAGGTTGTATTCTCCTGCTTATGTGATTATATTCATTTTGCACCATTATCGCCTGAGCATAAAAAGAAATACCATTAAACACTCAAGCAAGGACATATCTAACAAGTTACATCAATAGTTATGACATGTTTACTTTACGCCAGCAGTTCTATCCCTCTGAATTACGTCAATAAACAAAATTTGATTAGAAAAAAATATCTGTCTAAAACATGTATAAAATAAGTAGCGCAATAACTGGTGATGTCGACTTTTTATGTGTATTTACAGGATACTTTGCATAGGCCAATCAGAAATGCAATTTATCAAATATGTTCTACTGTGTAATGCACACGACTAGATTACACCCTATGAAAATTAAGCGAATCTAAATATCTCCCTTTGTGGTACTTAATTATGCTTGTCTAGAGAATAACTTCAAAACTATTTAAGGAATTTTATTAAATTAAAACTTCACACAGTGATAGAGAACAGTGAGAGAAAATGCAGTATTTATGAACCTTAATTCTACCTTGTATAATTTTTTAATTATCTCCCGTAATGATAATTACAAAAGTTAAATAATGCTTGTCTGGAGTATAACTTCTAAAGTATCTATGATGTCTCATTATATCTTGACTCAGTTACAGAGACTAGTGAGAGGAAGTGCAATTTTAAAAAAACATCACTCTTCATTACCTAGTTTTTAGCTCACCTGAGCATGCTCATGTGAGCTTTTAGGATCCTTGATTGTCCGGCGTCCGTCCGTCGTCCACAATTCATTCAAATAACATCTTCTCTGAAACCACAGGGCAAAATTTAATGAAACTTGCCTAGAATATTCCTTGCATAAAGCTCCACCAAGTTTGTTCAAATGGTTCCGGTCCATTGCATTTCTGGGTCACAGGAGCTAAAAACAGATTTTAAAAGTTGGATCTTAAAAAATCTTCTTGTCAGAAACCACAAGGCCTGGAGCTTTGATATTTGGTATAAAGCATCATCTAGTGGACCTCTACCAAGTTGTTCAAATTATGATCCTGGGGTCAAAAATGGTCCCGCCCCAGGTGTAACTTGTTTTACATAGAGTTATATAGGAAAAACTTTAAAAATCTTCTTGTCAGAAACCTTAACGCATAGATCTGAGATATTTGGTATGTAGCATTGTCTAGTGAACCTCTACCAAGTTTGTTCAAATTATACCCCTGGGGTCAAATTTGGCCCCACCCCGGGGTCATTGGTTTTACATAGGCTTATATAGTGAAAATCTTTTTGTAGAAGAAGTAACATTTTTAGTCCAAATAATCTGGAAATTTGTCAGGCAGGTTGTTTCTTTGATTTTTAGCTCAAGTTCGAATATGGGTCATCTGGGTTCAAAAACTAGGTCAAGAAGCCCAAAAATAGAAAACCTCGCTAACACTCTAGAGGTTACATTTTCAGACAAAATATCCCAGAAATTTGTCAGAAAGGTTGTTTTGATGATTTTTAGCTCAATTTTAAAATTGGGTCATCTGGGGACAAAAACTAGGTCACAGAGCCCAAATACTGAAAAAACCTTGTAAACACTCTAGAGGTAACATTTTCAGTCCAAATAACCTGTAATCTGTCAGAAAGGTTGTTTCAATGATTTCTAAGTTAAATTTGAATATGGGTCATCTGAAATCAAAAACTAGGTCACAGAGCCCAAAAATAGAAAAAAACTGGTTAACATTCTAAAAGCTACTTTTCAGTCCAAATATTCTCCAATTGACAGAAAGGATGTTTTAATGATTTCTAGCTCAGATTCGAATAAAGGTCATCTGGGGTCAAAAACTAGGTCATAGACCCCAAATATGGAAAAACCTTGTTAACACGTATTGAGGTAACATTTTTCAGTTCAGATAACCTTTAAATTTGTCAGAAAGATTGTTTTAATGATTTCTAGCTCGGTTTTGAATATGGGTTATTTTGGGTCAAAAACTAGGACACAGGGCCAAAAAGTAGAAAATCCTTGTTAATGCTCTAGAGGTTACATTTTCAGTCCAAATGTCCTTGAAATTTGTCAGAAAGGTTGTTACAATGATTTTTAGGCCAGATTAGGATACGGGTCATCTGGGATCAAAAACTAGGTCACAGAGCCCTAAAATGTTAAAACCATTTTTACACTCCAGATGTTACATTTTCAGTCCAAATATCCTGGAAATTTGTAAGACAGGTTGTTTTGATGATTTCTAGCTCAAGTACTATTATGGGTCATCTCTGGTCAAAAACTAGTTCCCAGAGCCCAAATATGGAAAAACCTTGTTAACACTCTAGAGGCTACACTTTCAGTTAAAATAACCTTGAAATTTGTCAGAAAGATTGTTTCAATAATTTCTGGGTCAAGTTCGAATATGGGTCATCTAGGGTCAATTAACCAGGTCCATAGCAACCTTGTTAAAACCAGTCATATTCAGGTGAGCGATATAGGGCCATCATGGCCCTCTTGTTTAATTATCTCCCTTTATAATACCTAATAAAGCTTGTTAAGAAAATAACTTGAAAAGTATTGAAGGAAATTGAATAAAAGTTCATACAGTTATAAAGACCAATGAGAGAAGTGCAGTGTTAAAGAACCATAGCTGTACATCAGTTAGTTTTTTAATTATCTCACTTTATGAAATTTGTTATAGCCACCCCAATTGATAGATAAATCATTGGCTTTTCAGCTGGAATTCCGGAAAATAACACTGATTATATAAAGAACAGGTCTACTTTTGACACCTGCCAGCCAAGCACTTGTCACATCTTGTTGTGATTGTAAAAATTCTGGTAAACATTCACAGATTATACAAATAGCAGGTAAATTTTGTTATAAATCAACTTTCCTTACAGTTGTGGTTTTTTATACTATAAATCCTCAAATACAGCATGCTTCATCATGATTATCCTTGCTATAACTTACAAAGTATTTAATTTCACATGTCATTGAAATACCATTATAGTACATATCTTATTTTTCTGCCATTTTGAACAAAAAATTCTTTGGGGAGCATTATTCGGTTTCCTTTTTTCCCGGTTTTAAATAATCTTAAAAGCAAATAAAAGCATGAAACTGAAAAAGAAATCTTTTATGATTTAAAAAATAACCAGACTTTTAAGTCAAAGTCACCGTATATTTTGTGTAACAAAACCATTGACAACCAGCATTAATCTGGATGAAGCCAGAAATATTTGATATTAAAATACCTCTAGTTACATACTCAGCACCAGAACAGAAGGTAAATAAATTTGAAATTTAAATTTTTAGTACCTTTCATCCTTAATATACACCTAAATCTTATTCATATGACAGGAAGGCAGATCGTGCACTTCGGCAAGATTGAAATTATACTATCACCATTATCAAGGAATGAAATTATGATGTCATGAAATGAGAGTCTTGGTTAATCTTGTTGTGTATTTCTGCAACAATGGCGCCACCCATAAACTGGGTGTTAAGCCAAATTTTGAGTTGAAAAAATCATTGCAGCAATTGCAGGCTGAAGATGTGCCTTTGATTTTCAAATATGAAATAACATAATTCCTGAGATAGTTAAAATTATTTATTCAAATTTTTTGAAAGTTTGGTACCCTATAAATAGATTTAGGCATACAGTTTATAGTTCAGGTATGAGGTTAGTAGCCTTTGCATTTGTCTAAGAGCTTGTTGAAATAGAATTTGGTTTTCAACACAATCATGAAATACTGTTTAAAAAAAAAGACAAGATGTCAATGTTGTAAGATGTAAACTTTCTGCTCATTGAGCCTGTCCCAGTAGTTAAATAACCATGTTGACCCTTGATCATTGCTATCAACAAGCTTCTTCAGAACATTAACTAAACATTTCAAGAGCCCAAAAAGTTTTTAAAAAAGGAGACAAAAGTAGTTAGAAGACATTTCCACACTTCTAATTCTATGTATATCATTTATGATAACAATTATTTCAGCGTGGATATACTCAATAAAACACAGTCATACTTAATAGGTCAGTTGGTCAGATCTCTTTGTTGGTCAAGTGATTGATCTGTTGATGAAATCATTAAATGATAAATCAAATGTGCATTCATGATTACACAGTTTATGTTCTTATCATGTTCTTTTTTTCTGTTTGATATATGATATTTAATTAAACTTCCCTTAAAGTTATGATAGTTATCTATATACGCTTAAATCAGTGTTTCAGGAAGAATCAGTTTCAATTTCCTATGGTCTCAGTTGTTAGTCCCCTACCGGTTTAACCGGAGGGGACTATAGGTTTAACCTCCGTCCGTCTGTTCTGTCCGTCAGTCAGTCCATCAGTCCATCACAAAAACTGGATCCCGTGATAACGCAAAAAGTACTGAAAATATTTTAATGAAACTTGAAATATGGGTAGATGGCAGTCTGGAGATTATGCACGTTTTTTTTTCTTCTTCATATGTTGAAAATTTTGGTTGCTATAGCAACAAATATACTTAAAATATGGCAAATATAACAATATTTGTGATAACTCAAAAAGTTCTAAGAATAATTCTATGAAACATAAAATATGGATAGGTGATAGTATGGAAATAATGCACCTCAAGGTTCACAACTCTAGCACCAAAATTAGTAGATTTATCCCCCCTTGAACTTAGAATTTTCATGAAAAAAATGTGTTTTTTTGTAAAACTCAAAAAGTACTGAAAATATTTTTTGGAAACATGAAGTATGGATAGGTGACGGTATGAAGATAATACAACTCAAGGTTCACAACTCTAGCTCCAAAATTTTTAGATTTATCCCCCTTGAACTTAGAGTTTTCATGAAAAAATGTGGTTTTTGTATATAACTTCATTATTTCTTAATGTATCTACTTCAAACTTTAAATATTGGTTTCTTATCATCACCCACATCATATGTGACAAGGTTAATAATTCTAGCACCTAAATTGTCAGAATTATCATCTTTGTTGAAAAATTTGGTACATTTGTCTTTCCCTAAAAACTGTATCCAGTGAAATGTGGATAAATGGCAGTATGGAGAATATCCACCTCATTGTTTTATGAACCTAAAGGAGGAACTGTCCGTCCGTTTATCAGTCATTTCCTCCGGAAACTTTACCATTGACATATTTTCCTTACTACCGAATGGAATTACTTCAAACTTGGCCACAACAATACCTTGGACAAGACCATTCCAATAAAGTACATCTCTGTGACCTTGACCTCTGAATGACCTTGACCTTTAAAGTTTTCTTGTCCAAAAACTATAAGTTTGGCCATAATTTCCTTATTTCTGAACAGAATTACTTCAAACTTGGTCACAACGACCCCTTCGATAAGACTTTTTCAACAACATATATTTCTTTGACCTTAACCTCTAAATGACCTTGACCTATGACATTTTCTTCTTTTATGATACTTTGTACATGGATAGAGGATCATATGGAGATTAAACATGTCTCAGACAAATTCTTTAGTCAATTTCCACATATGGGTTGGAGTTAGGGAGATGGACATTGCACCGGTAGGGGACTGTTGCTTTGTCTGTGACAAGCTCTTGTTTATATTGTGCTGTATCTATTTAGACTCTTGATACATTAAACACTTTGATTCTGTCAAGCATTCCAACATACAGTCTGTTGTTTTTCTGGCAGTATGCAATACTACATGGTCTAGATAGCCATTCACTTCTATCCAGAAGAATCTTCCCTTTGGAGAGATCAGGTGATAATAGATGAACATTTTTTGAGAACTGTCCACACACAAATACTGTCCCTGTCTCATCTACAGTCAGTTGATATGGTCCCTTTAGGTTATCATCCCTATATATGGCCTTGATCAGGCCATCAAAGGTCATACTTGTCACTGTGCAACCTTTCAAATCTGACACATATATAATTGTATTATCAGGACTGAGAGTCAGGAATTCAGGCCTGTTAAACAGAAACTTGCCATTGCTATCTTTGTCAAAACATTTTAGTACTTGACCAGACATATTCAGTATCTGTACCTTCCCAGGGTCAGTGGAATAAGACACTATAAGATTGTTATTACAGTAGGCAATACCATGGCACTCTTCACCAACTGGTATATCATCAGTACTGATCACAGACATAGAATCAGAGAACGTTATCAACCTGACAATGCCTTCAGCAGGGAATGTAACAGCTGTCCTATTGTCATCAACTTTAGTGATGCCCTGGGGGGAAGAAGGCATGTCTATTACATCATTTGATCTAGTATTAATGTGCAGATTCTTAAATATTTTCAGTTTTTTTTCAAAATAGTTTGTAACTACTAGCTTGTTTTCAGAAAGTAAACATAATTCAGTGCTTGAAAAGATAGACTGCTTTAAGAAAATATTTTTAAAAAATTTAGCAGTTTTCAATTCAAATGGCTCACATTCCTTGAAAGAGAAAAAAAGTTTTGATTTTAGAGTGTTAGTGGATACTTTTTTATGAAGTGGCTCAATTTTGTAATATTGTATATCCTTATTTTGTAAGTCAAGTATTTCTTTTTCCAGTTTTTCCAAAGGTTGATTTAAGTCTTTCATTTTAATAAATAATCTACATTTTTCACCAGATGCTTTTGTCTGTGTTAAATCACCTGATAATGATTTTAAGTCATTGGTCACAGACAAAGCCTTTCCCTCAAGTGCTTCCAAATATCCCCTTTGAACTTCCACTCTTTTCACAACATCTGTCTCAGAATGTACTAAATTCTTTACTAATGTCTTCTGGTCTTCTTCTAATGATTTAATTAACTTTGCCCTTTCAAGTTTCAATTTTGCTATAGTTTCTTCAATTTTCTTATCAAATTCATCAGTAACTTCTTTCTGATGTTGATTGTATGCATTGATAATTTGTTCTTTATGCTCCTTAATGGTTGCTTTTGCTTTTGCCTCCATCGTAAAAGATATATTAGCTTTTGCCTTTAATGTATCTTTAACCTTTTCTATATTCTTGGAAAGTGTGTCTAGATTGTCTTGAAGTTCTGTAAATTCTTTACTTTGTTCAACATCCTTAACTAAGGACGGCAAATGCTGTATTTTGCTGCATGTTTTGTGGTCACTATTTCTGCACTCCAGACAAGCTAAATTTTCACATTCAAAACAATAAAATTTAATCAGTTCCTTTGCATGTTTGGTGCACTTGACCAAAAAGAAATCTTGGGGCATGTCATCCTGATTTTGAAGTGAATGGTTTCTGAAGTGCCGCTTATGGTAATTAATACACAGTGCACACTTGTATTCAACACAGTCCACACAAAACCCACTAGCAGGAACATACTTATTGTCATGTTTTTCACATTCTTCACAGTACATTTCTTGTACTTGATCAGATCCGTGTGTCACTGATGTGTCTAATTGTGTTTCATTATTGTCAGGAGAGTGTTCTGACTCCTCCGTATTGTTGAGTTTTCCTTTTGATTCATTTGAAGAAATTCTGTTAGATGCCATTGTTGTCAATATTTTGAGCTTAAAATGGTATATCTCATCTGAAAAGAGCACACATACATGTAATTAAAACAGCATGACATTTTATTAAAGATTTATATCCACATTTAATGAATTAACGTTTGTCTCATAAGATTCCTCATGAAAATACTTGGTTCACCATTTTGTAGATATTTATACTCTTACTTTGGTCAAATGATATACCGTATATACTTGCTTATAAGGTGATTCTTCTATAAGATGTCACCATAAATCTTGTGATGTGAACTTTATCCACATTTCTTGGGCTATTAATTTGAAACTTAGTTTGTATGTTAACCAATGATTGTAGATGTGCGTGTGCATTTTTTATGCAGTCCCCTTCCCCCGACCTATGGTTAAAATGTAAAATGCTAGGCGAGCGCCCCAGGACTATTTGGTCTACTTGTTTATAAAGAAATTTAAATACATGAACAATGACCTATACTTGAAATGTAGTAAACTCAGGTTACCTCATAATGTGTAAAATTGTTGTTGTTTTTTTTTGACTGGAATGGTAATGCCCTTGATTTTTAGCTTGTCTGTTTCGAAGAAAAAGTCAAGCTATTATGATCGCTATGTTGTCGTCGTCATCGTCGTGCAGACACTTTAATGTAGCCCATTACTTAAACAATTAATAAGGTATCAATATGAAACTTTGAATGCTTGATTATCATGACAAGAGGCATTTGTAACACAAGGGACATTATTCTGAAAGCTATATTTTTGGAGGTATGTCCCTTTTTAACTTACAACTTTTGTCTAAATTGCTTATTAAGTTGAATGATTTCAAAACTATCAAAGGTATCAGTATGAAACTTTGAATGCTTGATTATCATGACAAGAGGCATTTGTAACACAAGGGACATTATTCTGAAAGCTATATTTTTGGAGGTATGTCGCTTTTTAACTTACAACTTTTGTCTAAATTGCTTTTTAAGTTGAATGATTTCAAAGCTATCAAAGGTATCAGTATGAAACTTTGAATGCTTGATTATCATGACAAGAGGCATTTGTAACACAAGGGACATTATTCTGAAAGCTATATTTTTGGAGGTATGTCGCTTTTTAACTTACAACTTTTGTCTAAATTGCTTTTTAAGTTGAATGATTTCAAAGCTATCAAAGGTATCAGTATGAAACTTTGAATGCTTGATTATCATGACAAGAGGCATTTGTAACACAAGGGACATTATTCTGAAAGCTATATTTTTGGAGGTATGTCCCTTTTTAACTTACAACTTTTGTCTAAATTGCTTTTTAAGTTGAATGATTTTAAAACTATCAAAGGTATCAGTATGAAACTTTGAATGCTTGATTATCATGACAAGAGGCATTTGTAACACAAGGGACATTATTCTGAGTATATTTTTGGAGGTATGTCCCTTTCTAACTTACAACTTTTGTCAAAATTGCTTATTAAGTTGAATGATCAAAGGTATCAAAATGAACAATATCAACATCTCACATGAAATGTCAGAGGTATATAGACCTCCTTCTGGAGTAGTGCACAAGAACTATTTGGCCCCTATTGTCGACATGTAAAACAGATGAGTGTTGGCGTTGCTCCGCGGAGCTCTTGTTTATATAATTCTACCTCCCCAAACAAATTGTACACACATGCTTTTAGGCATATAGGCAGCAACACCACAGATGTCAGTTATGTAACTGACAATAAACTGTAATTAGCTTATGGTGATTGAAACGCAAACTGGCTACCTTTCAGACCAGTTATTTTTGGTCCCACTTCCACACCCACTTCTTAAACAGGTAGAAACATCAGCTTAAAATGCCCTTAAATATCGTCTTTAAGCGAGTATATACGGTACAATATTTGATAAAGTGAGATCATATTTGGTATCTTTGCCAAAAACATAAATGTACTGGATATAAAATTTATTTCACCTTGAAAAACACAAGACTCTTGTATACTGCACAAGTGAGAGAGGGATATACCCTGCAGATAATGAATGATATACTGCATATTGATTTTCGCTGACTATAGAATGAAGTCATTATTAATAATTTAATGAAAAACACAAAATAAAAATACTTTAAGATTTTCAAAGTCTTTAATTGAAATGAATGGCTATCCAGCTAACGAGATTCAACAGTATAAAGACTAATATGATTTTTTAGCTCACCTGAGCTCGCTCAGGGTGAGCTATTAGGATCGATGAATGTCCGTCGTCTGTCGTCTGTCGTCCGTTGTCCGTTCACATTTAGTTCGTTAACACTCTACTGGTCACATTTTTGCTCCAATTGTCATGAAACTTAGTCAGAATGTTTGTCCTAGTAATTACTCGGACGAGTTCGAATATGGGTCATCTGGGATCAAAAACTAGGTCACAGAGCTCGAAAAATCTTGTTAACACTCTAGAGGTTACATTTTCAGCCCAAATAATCTGGAAATTTGTCAGAAAGGTTGCTTCTATGATTTCTAGCTCAAATTCAAATATGGGTCATCGGGGGTCAAAAAGTAGGTCACAGAGCCCAAAAATAGAACATTCTTGTTAACACTCTAGAGGTTACATTTTCAGCCCAAATAATCTAGAAATTTGTCAGAAAGGTTGTTTTCATCATTTCTAGGTCAAGTTCGAATATGGGTCATCTGGTGTCAAAAACTAGGTCACAGAGCCCAAATATGGAAAAACCTTGATAACACTTTAGAGGTCACATTTTCAGTCTAAATTTCCTTGTATTATGTCAGAAAGGTTATTTGGATGATTTCTAGCCCAGGTTCGAATATGGGTCATCTGGGGTCAAAAACTAGGTCACTGAAACCAAATATTGAGAAACCTTTTTATCACTCAAGAGGTAACATTTTCAGCCCAATTATCCTGGAAATATGTCAGAAAGGTTGTTTTGATAATTTCTAGCTCAAGTTTGAATATGGGTCATGTGGGGTCAAAAACTAGGTCACACAGCCCAAATATGGTAAAACCTTGTTAACACTCTAGAGGTAACATTTTTAGCCCAAATTTCCTGAAAAACTGTCAGACAGTTTGTTAAGATGATTTCTAGCTCAATTTGGAATATGTGTCATGTGGGGTCCAAAACTAGGTCACACAGCCTGTATATGGAAAAACCTTGTTAACACTCTAGAGGTAACATTTTCAGCCCAAATATCCTGGAAATATGTCAGAAATGTTGTATCGATGATTTCTAGCCCAAGTACGAATATGGGTCATCTGGGGTCAAAAACTAGGTCACAGAGCCCAAAAATATAAATATCTTGTTAAGGTTCTAGAGGCTACTGTTTCAGTCCAAATATTCTGGCAGTTTGTCAGAAAGGTTGTTTGGTTGTTCACATTATTAGATTAGGTTAAAGGTCATGAAGGCTAAAAATAGATTTATCTACTGTACCTCATAAAGCCTTCATTTATAGACCAATACCTTTGATATTCAATATATAGGTTCCTTGCATGGACCTCTACATATGGGTAGGGTTTGAGGTCACTCGGTAAGGTCAAGGTCACCATAGCTTATAATAGATATTTCTACATTCTGTCATAGAGCCTTTATTTATTGACTGATATTTTACATATTTGATTTGTAGGCACTTATATATTTTCAATTAAAAAATGAAAAACTGCTTAACAGCAAACATACAGCTAAAATACTCAGGTGAGCGATCCAGGGCCATCATGGCCCTCTTGTTTACTGACACCTTGACATCGAGTCTGATTTCTGTATCATTGATATTTACATGATTGAAAGAAACTTGATTTCTGTTGATTTTAGTGTATGCCTTTTTGAACAATTTTTTTCTTGTCAGTTTATAGGTATCATATAGGGAATATTTGATAATTGTGTAGCATCTATTATTATTAATTTGGCATTACAATGTATTTGAATTAAACACTTTGTTACCCATATCTTGGCAGTGTTTGTCAACCATCCATGTGTATCTGTTGATCTTTCAGTTCATCTGACCCTTCAGTTAATACTAGTTTTACTTCCATCAAAAATGTTTTTGGAAGCTGTAAAACTCATAGCTACATGACAGGATCATAAAATAATTTCGCAGAGATTTTGTCTTATCATGCAATTTGAATGAAATGTTACAGGATTGATTGGTACCTCAAGTACTTGTGCATATTTAATAGGTTTTTCGGTTGAATGATTTATCAACTGCTTAATTGGCTATCATCAGGTGACACTTGTGATCACTGATCGGTCTTGTTTATTATGCTCCCCAAAGGGAGCTGATATAGTCGCCACCTTTTTCATCAGTCTGTCTGTCCTTTACTATGTCCAGTATAACTTGAAAAGTATTGAAGGAATTTGATTAAAACTTAATACATTGATAGAGACCAGTGAGAGGAAGTGCAATGTCCAAGAACCATAATTCTACCTTGCATAATTTTTTAATTATCTCCCTAAAGTTAAATACGTTTGTCCTGAATATAACTCCTAAACTGTCAATGATATCTCATTGAAACTTCACACAGTTGTAGAGACGAGTCAGTGAAAGTGCAGTGTCAAAGAACCATAACTTTAATTTACTTTGTTTTTGAATTATGTCCCGTTATAAAACTTAATAATGCTTGTCCGGATATTAACTTGGAAAGTATTGAATGAATTTGATTGCAACTCAACAAATTGATAGAGACCAGTGAGAGGAAATGCTGTGTCCAAGAACCATAATTCTGCCCTCCAAATTTTTTGAATTATCTCCCTTAAGTTAATAATGTTTGTCTGGAATATAACTCCTAAATTGTCAATGATATCTGATTGAAACTTCACACAGTTATAGAGACTAGTCAGAGAAAGAGCATTGTCAAAGAACCATAACTCTAATTTACTTTGTTTTTGAATTATCTCCCTTTATTGTACTTACTGCCTTTTCAGATATTAATTTGAAAACTATTGAAGGAGTTTGATTAAAACTTCACTCAGTCATAGATTACTAGTGAGCGAAAGTTCAATGTTCAGTAACCATATGTCTACCTTGTTTAATTTTTAGCTCACCTGAGCCTTCGGCTCATGGTGGGCTATTGTGAACGGTCTTTGTCCGTCGTCCGTCAAAATTTCATTCAAACGACATCTCCTCTGAAATCTCTGGGCCAAATTTGATGAAACTTGCCTGGTGTGTTCCATGCACAAAGCTCTACCAAAGTTGTTAAAAGAATTCAATTCCATCAAGAACTCTGGTTGCTATGGCAACTTAAAGGAAAAACTTTGAAAATCTTCTTGTCTGAAACCACAAGGCCCTGAGCCTTAAGTTTGGTATGTAGCATTGTCTAGTGGACCTCTATCAATTTTGTTCAAATTATGCCCCTGGGGTCAAATTTGGCCCCACCCTGGGGTCAATGGATTTTACATAGGCTTATATAGGGAAACTTTAAAAATCTTCTTGTCTGAAACCACAAGGCCCTGAGCCTTAAGATTTGGTATGTAGCATTGTCTTGTGAACCTCTAAGAAGTTTGTTTAAATTATGCCCCTTGGATCAAATTTGGCCCCGCCCCAGGGGTCAACTTATTTAACATAGTGAAACTTTAAAATTCTTCTTGTCTGAAACAACAAGGCCCTGAGCCTTAAGATATGGTACGTAGCATTGTCATGTGGACCTCTACCAAGTTTGTTCAAATTATGCCTCTGGGGTCAAATTTGGTCCCTACCCGGGGGTCATTTGATTTTACGTAGGCTTATATAGTAAAACTTTAAAAATCTTCTTGTCTATAACCAAGGCCCTATTAAGATCTAAGATTTGGTATGAAAAAAGCTTTATCAAGCTTTTTCGAATTATTAGATTAGGTTAAAGGTCACCGAGGCCAAAAAAAGGTTTATATACTGTACCTCATAGAGCCTTCATTTAAAGACCAATATCTTTGATATTCTGTATATAGGATCCTTGCATGGACCTCTACCCATGGGTAGGGTTTTAGGTCACAAGGTCAAGGTCACCATAGCTTATGATAGATATTTCTACTTTCTGTCATAGAGCCTTTATTTATTGTCTGATATTTTACATATTTACATATTTATATTTACATTACTTACATATTTTCAATTCAAAACATGAAATACTGCTTAACTGCAAACCCACAGCCAAAATACTCAGGTGAGCAATCTAGGGCTATCATGGCCCTCTTGTTGAATTATCTTCCTTAATGATACATTTGTACTAAAATTATTTAATAATACTTGTCCAGAGTACAACTTTTAAACTATCAATGAAATTTCATTGAAACTCCACACAGTTATAGAGACTAGTGAGAGGAAGTGTAGTGTCAAAGAACGATAACCTACAATACTTTATGAATTTTCTCCCTTTATGGTACTTAATAATGCTTGTGTGGAGAATACATGTAACTTCAAAACTATTTAAGGAATTTTATTAATTCTTTACACAGTGATAGAGAACAGTGAGAGGAAATGCAGTATTTATGAACTTTAATTCTACCTTGCATAATTTTTTTAATTATCTCCCTTAATGATAATCATGTCTCCCCCCAAAAATGGGGGAGACATATTGTTTTCACCCCGGTTGGCTGTCTGTCCATCTGTCTGTCCGTCTGTCCGTCTCAAAATCGTGTCCGCTCTGTATCTTCTAAAGCCCTTGAAGGATTTTTATGAAACTTGGGTCAGATGTTCACCTCATCAAGGCGAGGTGCAGAACCCACTTTGCGGGTGTGGTGTCTCAAGGTCAAGGTCACACTTAGAGGTTAAATGTCAAATGCCACAAAATCATGTCTGCTCTGTATTTTCAAAAGCCCTTGAAGGATTTTATAAAACTTGGGTCAGATGTTCACCTAATCAAGGCGACGTGCGGAACCCACTTTGCGGGTGTGGTGTCTCAAGGTCAAGGTCGCACTTGGAGGTTAAATGTCAAATGCCACAAAATCGTGTCCGCACTGTATCTTCGAAAGCCCTTGAAGGACTTTTATGAAACTTATGTCAGATGTTCACCTCATCGAGGGAGACATATTGTTTTTCCCCCGGTTGTCTGTCTGTCCGTCTGTCCATTCGTCTGTCTGTCCGTTGCAAAATCGTGTCAGCTCTGTATCTTCCTAAGCCCTTGAAGGATTTTTATGAAACTTGGGTCAGATGTTCAACTCATCAAGGCGACGTGCAGAACCCACTTTGCGGGTGTGGTGTCTCAAGACCAAGGTCACACTTTGAGGTTAAATGTCAAATGCCACAAAATCGTGTCCTCTGTGTATCTTCAATAGCCCTTGAAGGATTTTTATGAAACTTAGGTTAGATGTTCACTCATCAAGGCGACGTGCAGAACCCACTTTGCGGTTGTGGTGTCTCAAGGTCAAGGTCACATGTGTAGGTTAAATGTCAAATGCCACAAAATCGTGTCCGCACTGTATCTTCAAAAGCCCTTAAGGATTTTTATGAAACTTGGGTCATATGTTCACTCATCGAGGGAGACATATTGTTTTTCCCCCGGTTGTCTGTCTGTCCGTCACAAAATCGTTTCCTCCTTGTATCTTCTAAAGCCCTTGAAGGATTTTTATGAAACTTGGGTCAGATGTTCACCTAATCAAGGCGACGTGCAGAACCCACTATGCTGGTGTGGTGTCTCAAGGCCAAGGTCACACTTGGAGGTTAAATGTGAAATGCCATAAAATCTTGTCCGCTCTGTATCTTCAAAAGCCCTTGAAGGATTTTTATGAAACTTGGGTCAGATGTTCACCTCATCAAGGCGATGTGCAGAACCCACTTTGCGGGTGTGGTGTCTCAAGGTCAAGGTCACACTTGGAGGTTAAATGTCAAATGCCACAAAATCGTGTCCGCTCTGTATCTTCAAAAGCCCTTGAATGATTTTTATGAAACTTGGGTCAGTTGTTCACCTCATCAAGGCGACGTGCAGAACCCACTTTGCGGGTGTGGTGTCTCAAGGTCAAGGTCACACTTGGAGGTTAAATGTCAAATGCCACAAAATCCCGTCCGCACTTTATCTTCAAAAGCCCTTCAAGGATTTTTATGAAACTTGGGTCAGATGTTCACCTCATCGAGGGAGACATATTTATTTTCCCCCGGTTGTCTGTCTGTCCGTCTGTCCATTCGTCCATCTGTCCGTCGCAAAATCGTGTCCGCTATGTATCTCCCAAAGCCCTTGAAGGATTTTTATGAAACTTGGGTCAGATGTTCACCTCATCAAGGCGACTTGCAGAACTCACTTTGCGGGTGTGGTGTCTCAAGGTCAAGGTCACACTTGGAGGTTAAATGTCAAATGCCACAAAATCGTGTCCGCTCTGTGTCTTCAAAAGCCCTTGAAGGATTTTTGTGAAACTTGGGTCAGGTGTTCACCTCATCAAGGCGACGTGCAGAACCCGCTAAATGCCACACAATTGCGTCCGCTCCTTATCTTCCAAACCCAGTGAAGGATTTTCATAAGACTTTATTTACATGTTCACCTCAGCAAGACAATTTTCAGAATTGATTTCCCAGGTGTGCTGTCCCATGGTCAAGGTCACACTCACAGGTTAAAGGTTGGAAGTTGTGTAATTTATATGGTCAAATACTGGTTTTATTGTATGTCTAAAAGCATTGAAGATATAAACTTGTAATTTTATGTAATGATAGACCTCATTTGAGATTATATATGGATTTGATTCAAATTTGGATAAACTAAACCTGTTGGATAGACCATCACACATGATATTTGGGATATGGCTGCAATGTTAAAGGAGGAGTTGCCATACCTGTACACCAAGATTTTGATTACACAGTCATCGACACATCAGCTACCAACATTGAATGTATTGGTATTCATATCAAAGCACCATCATTGTCTTTCTTTAGTGTGTATCGGCTTCCAGACTTTCCACTCAATAAGTTTCTCAAAGACCTTCAAAAGTTGTTGAGAAGCATAACAACTTCAACTGTAGTAGTTGCTGGAGATTTTAATGTAAATACTTTGGAACTGTCAAATGTTCAACTAAATCAAGCATTCACTGGATATCTTCAAGTAATTTCGAACCCCACAACTAGAAAACAAACTCTGATTGATCATATATATGTTAAGAGTGCTCCTGTGGTACATTGTGGAGTAGTTCCAACATACTACAGCTATCATGATGTAACTTTTCTCCTTATCAATGGAAATAGATTAAACTTGACTGCTTGAAGAAAACACCTTGTAACTGGCTTCATGTTTTTTGCCCATATCTATGTAACAGCACTGCCATCGACATGATTCCATCATGCTACAGGTACTGGACTGAATGAATACAACCATTTTGTACAATATGAAACAAGGTTTCTGCTCAATCCTTTCTTGACAGAGTATGAGTTTCTTGTTCATCATGTACATTTGACAAAAATATCCCCCTTATTTTACAATCGTCTGATTCAATACTGCCTGCAGCAACTGGCTGGGGGGAGACATATGTTTTTGTTCAATCAAAAACCCATTTCTAGTTACAAAAGTTAAATAATGCTTGTCTGGAGTATAACTTCTAAAGTATTAATGATATCTCATTATATCTTAAAAGTTACATGACTGTATAGAGATTAGTGAGTGGAAATGCAATTTAAAAAAAAGCATCACTCTACATTACTTAGTTTTTAGCACACCTGTCACGTAGTGACAAAATGAGCTTTTCTGATAGCCTTTTGTCCATTGTCCGTCTGTCCACAATTAGTTTGTTAACACTCTAGTGGTCACATTTGTGCCTCAATTGTCATGAAACTTGGTCAGGATGTTTCCCTCATTAATTTCTCACACGAGTTCCAATATGGGTCATCTGGGGTGAAAAACTAGGTCACGTTGGCCAAAAATAGAAAAATCTTGTTAACATTCTAGAGGTTACTTTTTTAGTCCAAATATCATGGAAATTTGTCAGAATGGTTGTTTTGGTGATTTCTAGCTCAGGTTTGAATATGGGTTATTTGGGGACAAAAACTAGGTCACAGAGTCCAAATATGGAAAAACCTTGTTAACACTCTAGAGTAACATTTTCAGCCCAAATATCCTGGAAATTTGTCAGATAGGTTGCTTCAATGATTTCTAGGTCTATTTTGAATATGGGTCATCTATGGTCAAAATCTAGGTCACAGATCCCAAATTTTGAAAAACCTTGTTAACACTCTGGAGGTAACATTTTTAACCCAAATTTTTGAGAAATTGTAAGATAGGTTGTTTTAATAATTTCTAGGTCAGGTTCAAATATGGGTCATCTAGGGTCAAAATCTAGGTCACAGAGCCCAAATGTTGAAAAACCTTCTTAACACTCTTGAGGTAACATTTTAACCCAAATATCCAGGAAATTTGTCAGAAAGGTTGTTTTAATAATTTCTAGGTCAGGTTCAACTATGGGTCATCTGGGGTTGAAATCTAGGTCACAGATCCCAAATATGGAAAAACCTTGTTAACACTTTAGAGGTTACATTTTCAGGCCAAATATTCTGGAGATTTGTCAGAAAGGTTCTTTTGATGATTTCTAGGTAAATTTTGATTATCGGTCATTTGGTGTCAAAAACTAGGTCACAGGGCCCTAGTATTGAAAAACCTTGTTAAATCTTCTTCTCTGAAACCGCAAGGTCTCTGGATTAGATATTTGTTAAGTAGCATTGTCTAATGGACCTCTGTCAAATTTATTCAAATCATGGCCTCAGGGTCAGAATTGACCCCGTAGTGGGAGTCATTTGATTTTACATTGGCTTATATAGGAAGAACTTTAAAAATCTTCTTCTCTGAAATCACAAGGGAACTAGATATTTAGTTATGTAGATTTGTCTATTGAACCTCTATCAAGATTGTTCAGATCGTGGCTCCAGGGTCAAAATCAGCCCGACTCGGGGATGGGGAGGGGGAGGGGTCATTTAATTTTATTAGCTCACCTGAGCTGTAGGCTCATGGTGAGCTATTAGGATCGATCAATGTCCTTCGTCTGTCTTCCGTCGTCCATCAGACGTCCACACTTAGTTTGTTAATAATCTAGTGATCACATTTTTGCCTCAATTGTCATGGAACTTAGTCAGGATGTTTGTCCCAGCGATTACTCGCATGAGTTCAAACATGGTTTATCTTGGATGAAAAACTAGGTCACATGGCCCAAAAATAGAAAAACCGTCTTAACAATCTAGAGGCTACATTTTCAGTCCAGATAACCTGGAAATTTGTCAGAAAAGTTGTTTCAATAATTTCTAGCTCAAATTCGAATATGGGTAATCTGGGGTCAAAAACTAGGTCACAGAGCCCAAATGTGGAAAAACCTTGTTAACACTGTAGAGGCTACTATTTCAGTTCAAATATCCTGGAAATTTGTCAGATAGGTTGTATTCATGATTTCTAGCTCAAGTTCGAATGTGGGTAATCTTGGATAAAAAAGTAGGTCACAGATCAAAAGTAGAAAAACCTTGTTAACACTCTAGAAACTACTCTGTTCATATATCTTGGAAATTTGTCAGAAAGGTTGTTTCAATGATTTCTAGCTCAGTTTCGAATATTGGTCATCTTGCATCAAAAACTAGGTCACAAAGCCCAAAAATAGAAAAACCTTGTTAACGCTCTAGGGGCTACTTTTTCAGGCCAAATATCCTGGAAATTTGTCAGAAAGGTTGCTTCCATGGCACGAGTTTGAATATGGGTCATCTGGGGTCAAAAACCAGGTCACAGAGCCCAAAATTTTATATGGAAAAACCTTGTAAACACGTCAGAGGTTACATTTTCAGTCCAAATATCCTGAAAATTTGTCAGAGAGGTTATCTGGAATCAAAATATAGGTCACAAAGCTCAAATATATAAAAACTTTGTAAACACTCTAGAGGCTACATTCTCAGTCCAAATAACCTGGAAATTTGTCAGAAGGGTTGATTTGATGATTTCTAGCTCAATTTCCAATATGGATCATCTTGAAACAGCCCAAATAGAAAAACTTTGTAAACACTCTAGAGGCAACATTTTCTGTCCAAATATACTGGAATTTCGTCAGAAAGGTTGTTTTGATGATTTTTAGCTCAAGTTCAAATTTGGGTTTTCTGGGGTCAAAAACTAGGTCATAGATTCCAATTATTGGAAAACCTTGTTAAAACTCTAAAGGTATTATTTTCAGTCCAAATAACATGGAAATTTGTCAGAAAGATTGTTTTGGTAATTTCTAGGTCAAGTTCGAATATGGGTCATCTGGGGTCAATTAATCAGGTCAATATCAATTTTGTTTTAAGGTGTCATACTCAGGTGAGTGATCTAGGCCCATCATGGCCCTCTTGTTTAATTATCTCCCTTTAAAATACTTAATAATGCTTGTTAAGAAAATAACTTGAAAAGTATTGAATGAAATTGAATAAAACTTCACACAGTTATAAGACCAATGCGAGGAAGTGCCAGGTACTAAAGACACATCACTTTACATCAGTTTTAATTATCTCCCTTTATGAAACTTAATATAGCCACCCCAATCGATAGATAAATCAATGGCTTATCTGGTGGAATTCTGGAGAACAGCACTGCTTATATGAAGTTAAGGTCTACTTTTGACACCTCCCAGCCAAGCACTTGTCACCTCTTGTTGTGATTATAAAAATTCTGGCAAACATTCACAGATTATACAAGTGGCAGGTAAATTTTGCAGTAAATCAACTGTCCTTACAAATGTGGTTTTTTAGCTATAAGGATCGATCAATTTCCTTCGGCCGTCTTCTGTCGTTCTCTGTCGGACGTCAACACTAAGTTTGTTAACACTCTAGTGGTGACATTTTTTGCCTCAATTGTCATGAAACTTAGTGAGGATGTAAATCATATCAGGATGTACCGTAAACGCTCGAATATTGTACGCTAGCGTGTATAAAACGCACCCCTGGTCTGGCCTCAGGATCTGGGAAAAAAAGCTTGCATTGGAATATAATACGCACACAAATTTCGCCTGGAAAAAGAGTTACCATTTGTCCATGTTTTTCGTTCAGGAAGCGGCCATTGTCGGTGTGCGTAACAATTACATCGCGTGAATATCGCTACGGTTGCATTTAACTATTTATTTCATTAAGGACAATTAGCGCTAGAAACTATTTTTTTTCGGAAATATCGAATAAACATGGCATTATCTGAAAGTGTCAACACCTTCTTAATACCTTTTGGATGTGTTAACAAACATTTCGTAATTATGGCGACATCAAACGACACTAATTATTATATTTGTTTAACAATATACGGACGACTCCTTTATCAAATTAATTGGTCGATAATTGTGTGAGTGCGAAAACTGACGGGCATAATACCGGTAAGCATTGGTTATATGATTGAATCTTTAGCAGTTATACATTTAAAGAAAAAAAAATAAAAAAACAAAAAAAAACCCACAAAAACAAAAAAAAAAAAATAAAAAAGGAAAGAAAAAACGGCTTTTTAACGGCTTTTACGATACCGTACTTTCAGTATCGATTACATTGGTTTTCTCCCTTAATAACGCTCTCCAAAAAGAAGGTGCAGCAAAAAAGAAAAGATGATCATTTGGACAGAAATTATTGACTTTTGGCCGGTATTTTACGGGTTTTCAAGCTGGAAAAAATTGTCAGACGGCCCACCCTCGTGTATAATACGCACCCCTTTGTGGATACTGAAAATTCTTGAAAAAAAGTGCGTATAATATTCGAGCGTTTACGGTATCATCATATACTCTGAAGATTGTTTAAATGAATCATTTGAAATTTTGATGGAATTACGAAGCCAGTGAGCAAAATTTATATAGAGGCTAGTTCAATTCATCAGTGAAAATATCTTTGTTTTTGTGCTTATTCATTCTAGATTTGTTTTGAAAACAAAACAACAATGGTCAAAGAAAAAAGTAATATGGTAAAAAGAAGCCCTTAAAACTATGTCAAAATCATAACACAAACACATTGTTTTTGTTTTTTCTATTTTTCACATTTACAAGTCGAATGATTTTTATTTTCATCATAAATATATCACTTACATTTAGTTATTTAAATAGAATATTTAACTTTTGTCTATTTGAGCTTATTTACCGTCGGTACCCGTTGCCCATATGACCAACGCCCCCTGAAGAGATTAGTTATTTTATGTTATGGGGGTAGTGCAAGATACAGAAAGCATCCCATTCCAGAGACAGCCCTGGTTCTTTTACATGCTCAGTGTATAGCACTGATACATGGGACCTCGGTTTAACGTCTCATCCGAAAGACTATTAGTAATGTTAGTGGAGGAGCGAGGGATCAAACTCAGGACCCCTAATATACCCGTCCAGCACGTTACCACTGGACCACATCCAAGTCAAGTCAAGTCAAAACTCTTTATTTCACTCATTCCATATTACAATGGATAAATGAGGTAATTACATCATAATAATCTACGAGGCTCAAAATCAATTACATATATAAATAAATATAAAACAATGGTAGACATGTATATAACTATTTCAATTCATATTTATGAGTTTCATGCCGGAGAGCCAGCAAAAACCTGGAATAAATGTGAGAACTTACTATTATACCAACCATTAGACAAAATTAGACACGCAGCAAAAATATGTATTATTGCCTTAATTCATTATGTAGAAAGTATGCATTTGATAAATTTACATAACTTGATGTATTCAGTTTTGTTACTTGTTGTCATAAGTTGTTCGAATTTATACATGTTTGGTCGTTTAAAAAAGTATGGTTTTAAAAACAATTTTCTTTCATTGTCAAAGAAGGAACATTCAAAAAGATAATGAAACTCATCTCCAATTTTGTTCGAACAATGATGACATAATCTTTGATTTACAGGTATTTTTTGCCAATTGCCTGTTTCTATTGGTAATCTATGATTTCTTGTTCTAAATCGAATCATGTATGTTAACAGATATGATGGAGTTGATTTAAGATAATTTTCAAAACCAAAAGTTTTTTTAAATACTCTATAACACATACTTTTGTTTGAATTGTCTAGAAAAGAGTACCAGTCAGATAGAAACATGTCTTTAAGTTTCTGTCTTACGGAAAGTTTAAGCCAGGTTAAATTTACATCTACTCTGTCATTCCACAAGTTTATCAATCCACATTTGATTAAAATTGTTCTTACTTGATTAAGCCATGGAAATTTCTTTTTAAATTCATCAGTGTTTAAACCATTTGCTAAAAAGAACATACTTCTGTAAATTATTGCAGACAATTTTTCAGATCTTCCATCTGGGTTTCTAGTGATTAACCTTGACCAAAATGATATAATTTTTTCTTGCACGTCAATTGTTAACGGCATACACCCACTTTCACCGTACACAATATAATTCGGTGTTGACCTTTTCATTTTAAAGATGTGCTTCAAAAATTTAAGTTGCACACGTTCAATAACATCTAGATTTCCAAATCCCCATATTTCGGCACCATATAAGAGAATAGGTTTAATTGTTTTAGTAAAAAGATCTATTTGGATGTCTATTGGAAGATTTAGTCGGTTACAGTTTCTTAGTAATGAATACATTGCTCTACTAGCTTGTGCTGCAATATGTTCTTTAGACTTTTTAAAGGAACCAGATTTACAAAAATATACACCAAGATATTTGTATTCTTGAACAATTTCCAGTTGTTCATCTTTGAATCTGAAATTACAAAAACGTTGTCTCCCTTTAGAAAAAATAACTATTTTGGATTTACTTATGTTAACGGTGAGTTTCCAGTTATCACAATATATTTCATAAGCATCGAGTGCATTTTGTAGTTCCAATTCATTGTTTGACATAATAATGGTATCGTCTGCATAAAGAAGAAGAAAAAGTCTTAAAAAGGTTAACATGCCAGTTATCTGGTCATTAACAGGAATATGTATACCTTGTATGTTATATTGTTCGTTTAAAAAGTTATGCAAATCATTAAGATATATAGAAAAAAGAAGAGGAGAAAGATTTTCGCCCTGCCGTACTCCTATATTACTCGTAAAGAAATTGGATAACTCAGAGTTCTTGGAAACACACGACTTGATATTATTGTACATATTTTTAATCAGATTGAAACATTTACCATTAATGCGTATATTAAGTAATTTGTCCCAGAGACCTTTTCTCCAGACAGTATCAAATGCCTGTTTGAGGTCGATAAAAGCACAGCACAATTTGGTTTTATCCATATTTAACTGCAAAGAAGCTACTTAAGTAGAAGTCATGCTAATTGGAAGCAACTATTCCATAATGTTTTCACAAGTGTGCCTGATAAAAAGTAATTAAATCAATTTTTTTAAAATCACTTTCCATAAAATATTGCTAATTGTCTCAACTTTAACACTGAGTCATAAAAAAAGTTAATTGCTTTGTTTTGACAGCTATGCCATATATACAGGGGGCCCTTTTGGGTAGGTTAATTTGCATAAATTCCACAGTTTAAGGCGTGATTTATGGATCTTTGACATTTCATTGGATATTTATTTATAAGCAGACACAAATTTCTGCTTGATGGAGATGTCATATTATCATTTCTCTAACAATATCCCAACGTCAAAATACACTGTTGTGTGGATTTCCATTCCAGTGAAACAAATGTTTACACATTAGGACACCTAAAGTCACTCCATTTTTTAGCTCACCTGAGCGAATGCTCAGGGTGAGCTATTGTGATCGCTGAATGTCCGGGGTCCGTCGTCAGTCATCTGTCTGTTCACATTTGTCTTGTGTATGCGATAGAGGCTGTATTTTTCATTGGATCTTTATGAAACTTGGTCAGAATGTTTGTCTTGATGAAATCTAGATTGGGATTTTATATGGGTCATCTGGGGTAAAAAAACTAGGTCACAGGGTCCAAATATGGAAAAACCTTGTTAACATTCTAAAGATAGCTTTTTCAGTCCAAATAACCTGGAAATTTGTCAGAAAGCTTAATTCTATGGTTTTTAGGTCAAGTTTGAATATGGGTCATCTGGAGTCGAAACATCTAGGTCACAGAGCCCAAATATCGAAAAACTTTGTAAACACTGTAGAGGCTACATTTTCAGTCCAAATGTCCTGGAAATTTGTCAGAAAGGTTGTTTTGATGACTTGTAGCTCAAGTTTGGATATGGGTTATCTGGGGTCAAAAACTAGGTCACAGAGCCTAAAAATCGAAAAAAACCTTGTTAACACTGTAGAGGCTTCTTTTTCAGTCTAAATATCCTGGAAATTTGTCAGAGAGATTGTTTTGATAATTTCTAGCTCAGGTTCGAATATGGGACATCTAGGTTAAAAAACTAGGTCATAGAGCCCAAATATGGAAAAACCTTGTTAACACTCTAGAGTTAACATTTTCAGTACAAATAACCTTGAAATTTGTCAAAGAGATTGTTTCAATAATTTCTAGGTCAAGTTCGGATATGGGTCATCTGGGGTCAATTAACCAGGTCCATAGCAACATTGTTAAAAGCAGTCATACTCAGGTGAGGGATACAGGGCCATCATGGCCCTCTTGTTGATGTTTGTATGCAGTGATTCTCAGGTGAGCGATATAGGGCCATCTTGGCCCTCTTGTTTACTACACTTAAATCACAAAGAATTTATGACGCAATGATCAACAGAAAAAGTGTAACTCAACTTTTTAAAACGTGGAGGAGATTTATTAAGCCTGAACATCAACTTCGAAGAAATCAGAATATTTATTAATCACATTCTCTGCCAAGGTAAAAAAAATTACAACCCATCTCCCGGCACAAAGTTTGAATTTTGTTATCAAAATTGAGAAGTAATCACTTTTTTTTAAATTTACAATTTAAAGCATTTTAGTTTTAATATGTCTGCCGTAAATGTGTTTCTTGCACTTGTGGTTTACTGTTATTTTTTTCATTTAAAAACGGATGTGTTAGGAGCAGTGAAATTCCGCACTACTGTCTTGTACAGTAGGGATAAATCTACGTCACAGCCAGAAATTGTGGCGGAAACTACCGATGTCAAAACGGAAACAGCTGATCATCAAAAACACGTTTTTTCTTATCAAAAGCAATATTTTTATAATAATTATTCTAACACAATCTAAAAATAGCGCATATATATACAACCACACATAGTCATATCAACCTAATAAAAGCCAACTAAACAAACTGCTGTACAAGATGAGAACATATTAGGAGATGAGAACGATATGACGTCATACAGGTGGTATGACGTCACCCAGGCTATAGTCTGGTCGGTTTGTCTCGTGACTACTACCGTAGGAATCGTAGTATTACCGGCGTACAACAACAAAGTTCGGCTGCAAAATGGCACAAAAATGCTAATTTACTTAGAATGGGCACAATTTGTGAAATAATAATAGCCGAGCAATGTTTTCTGTCAATAATCCATGTAAATTGTGTCTACACCCGGTGTCTACATTAAAATTCACACACGTATGCCGACTTTCGTGTAAGCGACCTTGTGACGTTTACATAAGCTATTTTTAGCATCTCAGAACATGAACATCTTTTATTTGTTTGAACATTTAATTTATTAGTAAATTGCAATTTTAGTTCGAAATTAAAAAAAAAAGAAATTATCAACTGATGAAAAGTGTGTTGTTTATTTGTTCATTTATTGGATTGATCAACTTATTATGTGGAAGCCAACTCTTACATATATCGAGGGAGGAAATTTTAACGGCCAAACCCAGGGGCATACCGCGCAAGTGTTTTTACGATTGTAAGAAGTAGTTAACACTTATTTCACAATGTGGTTTATTGTTTGATCATGTTAGAATCGAAATAACATATATCCAGTTGTGGTTTATCGTAGAATAACCCGCGTTTTTCTTTCTTATGCGAAACAATTTATCATATTTTGAAAAGACAAAGTTGCTATAGTCGTGTCACATGACCTTTAATTATGCTTGTCTGGAGAATAACTTCAAAAATATTTGTCAGACAGATTGTTTTGATGATTTCCAGCTAAAATTCAGTATGGGTCATCTGGGGTCAAAAAACTAGGTTATAGAGCCCAAATATGGAAAAACCTTGTCAACACTCTAGAGGAAAGGTTTTAATTCTAAATAACTGAAAATTTGTCAGAAAGGTTGCTTTGTTGATTTGTAGCTTAAGTTTGGATATGGGTCATCTGAGGTCAAAAACTAGGTCACAGAACCTAAAAAAAACCTTGTTTTTACTTTCGAGGTTAGATTTTCAGTCCAAATGTCCTTGAAATTTGTCAGTAAGTTGTTTCGATGATTTCTAGCTCAAATTTGGATAAGGGTCATCTAGGATCAAAAACTAGGTCACAGAGATCCAATGTGTAAAAACCATTTTAACACTCCAGAGGTTACATTTTCAGTCCAAATATTCTGGAAATTTGTCAGACAGGTTGTTTTGATGATTTCTAGCTAAAATTCGAATTTGGGTCATCTAGGGTAAAAAAACTAGGTCACAGAGCCCAAATATGGAAAAGTCTGGTTAACACTCCAGAGGTAAGATTTAAATACCAAATAACTGGAAATTTGTCAGAAAGGTTGTTTTGATAATTTGCAGCTCAAGTTTGGATATGTGTCATCTGGGGTCAAAAACTAGGTCACAGAACCCAAATATGGAAAAACCTTGTTAAAACTCTAGAGGTAAAATTTTCAGTCCAAATAACCTGGAAATGTGTCAGAAAGGTTGTTTCAATAGTTTCTAGTTCAAATTCGAATATTGGTCTTCTGGGGTCAGTTAACCAGATCCATTGCAACTTTGTTTAAAGCAGTGGTACTCGGGTGATAGATACAGGGCTTTCATGGCCCTCTTTTACTCTAAATCCTCAAAATATGTTTCATCATGTTTATCCTTACTATAACCTACAAAGTATTTAATTTCACATGTCATTAATATACAAATGTACCATTGATAATACATTTCTTACTTTTCGGACATTCTGAACAAAAAATACTTCGGGAAGCATTATTTGATTTTACCATTTTCTTGTTTATAAATAAACTTAAAACCTGAAAGAATTAAGCAAATAAAAACATGATACTGAAAAAAATCTTTTATGATTTAAAAAGATAACCAGACTTTTAACTCAAAGTCACCATATATTTGTGTAACAAAACCAATGACAGCCAGTATTAATCTCGATGAAGCCAGAAATATTTGATATAAGAATACCTCTAGTTACATACTCAGCACCAGAACAGAAGGTAAATCGATTCGAAAATTTATATTTGTAGTCCTTTCGTCCTCAATATACACCTAAATCTTATTCATATGACAGGAAGGCAGATCGTACACTTCGGCAAGATTGAAATTATACTATCGCCATTATCAAGGAACGAAATTATGATGTCATGAAATGAGAGTCTCAGTTAATCTTGTTGTGTATTTCTGCAACAATGGCGCCACCCATAACTGGGTGTAAACCCCAATTTTGACTTTAAAAAATTATTTTAAATGCATTTGCAGGCTGAAGATGTGCCTTTCATTTTGGAATATGAAATAATGTAATTCATGAGATAGTTAAAATTATTTATTGGAATTTTTTGAATTTCGGTACCCTTTAAATAGATTTAGGCGTACGGTTTCTTGTTCAGGTATGAGTTTAGTAGCCTTTGTATTTGTCTAAGAGCTTGTTGAAATAAAATTTGGTTTTCAACACAATCATGAAATACTGTTTAAAAAAAGGACAAGACGTCAGTGTTATAAGATGTAAACTTTCTGCTCATTGAGCCTGTGCCAGTAGTTAAATAACCATGTTGACCCTTGATCACTCTATCTACAGGCTTCTTCAGAACATTAACTGAACATGTGAAGAGCCCAAAAAAGTTAAAAAAAAAGAAAAAAAAAGAAAAAGAGACAAAAGTAGTTAGAAGACATTTTCACACATTTAATTCTATGTCCACCATTTATGATAACAATTATTTCAGCATGGATACTCATTAAAAACATACTTAACAGGTCAGTTGGTCAGATCTCTTTGTTTGTCAAGTCAGTTGGTCTGGTGATGAAATCATTATATGATAAATCAAATGTGCATTCATGATTACACAGTTTATGTTATTATCATGATTTTTTGTTTGTTTGATATATGATATTTAATTAAACTTCCCTTAAAGTAATGATAGTTATCTATATACGCTTAAATCAATGTTTCAGGAAGAATCAGCTTCAATTGCCTATGGTCTCAGTTGCTTATATTATGTGCTGTATCACTGTATTTAGACTCTGGATACATTAAACACTTTGATTATGTCAAGCCTTGAAACATACAGTCTGTTGTTTTTCTGGCAGTATGCAATACCACATGGTCTAGAGAGCCCTTCACTTTTATCCAGAAGAATCTTCCCTTTGGAGAGATCAGGTGATAATAGATGAACATTTTCTGATAACTGTCCACACACAAATACTGTCCCTGTCTCATCTACAGTCAGTTGCCTTGGTTTGTTCAGCTTATCATCCCTATATATGGCCTTGACCTGGCCATCTAAGGTCATACTTGTCACTGTGCAACCTTTCCAATCTGACACATATATAATTGTATTATCAGGACTGAGAGTCAGGAATTTAGGACAGTTAAACAAACACTTGCCATTGTTATCTTTGTCAAAACATTTTAGTACTTTACCAGACATATTCAGTATCTGTACCTTCCCAGGGTCAGTGGAATAAGACAGTATAAGATTGTTATTACAGTAGGCAATACCATTGCACCCATTACCAACTGGTATAACATCAGTACTGATCATAGACATAGAATCAGAGAATGTTATCAGCCTGACAATGCCTTCATCAGGAAATGTAACAGCCGCTTTATTGTCACCAGCTTTAGTGATGGTCCAGGGGGAAGTAGGCATGTTAATTACATCATATGATTCAGTATTGATGTGCAGATTCTTGAATATTTTCAGATTTTTTCCCAAATAGTTTGTCGCTACTAGCTTGTTTTCAGAAAGTAAACATAATCCAGGGATTGGCATGATGGGCTGCTTTAAGAAAATATCTTTAAAAAATTTAGCAGTTTTCAATTCAAATGGCTCACATTCGTTGAAAGAGAAAAATGTTGTTTCGGATTCTAGAGTTTTAGTGGATACTTCTTTTTGAAGTGGCTCAATTTTGTAATATTGTATATCCTTATTTTGTAAGTCAAGTATTTCTTTTTCCAGTTTTTTCAGAGGTTGATTTAAGTCTTTCATTTTTATAAATAATCTACATTTTTCACCTGATGCTTTTGTCTGTGCTAGATCACCTGATAATGATTTAAAGTCACTGGTCACAGACAAAGTCTTTTCCTCAAGTGCTTCCAAATATCCCCTTTGAACTTCCACTCTTTTCACAACATCTGTCTCAGAATGTACTAAATTCTTTACTAATGTCTTCTGGTCTTCTTCTAATGATTTAATTAACTCTGCCCTTTCAGCTTTCAATTTTGCTATAGTTTCTTCCATTTTCTTATCGTATTCGTCAGTTACTTTTTTCTGATGTTGATTGTATGCATTTATAATTTGTTCTTTATGCTCCTTAATGGTTGCTTTTGCTTTTGCCTCCATAGTAACAGATATATTGGCTTTTGCCTCTAATGTATCTTTAACCTTTTCTATATCATTGGCAAGTGTGTCTAGATTGTCTTGAAGTTCTATAAATTCTTTACTTTCTTCAACATCCTTAACTAAGGATGGCAAATGCTGTATTTTGCTGCATGTTTTGTGGTCACTATTTCTGCACTCCAGACAAGCTAACTTTTCACATTCAAAACAATAAAATTTAATCAGTTCCTTTGCATGTTTGGTGCACTTGACCAAATAGAAATCTTGGGGCATGTCATCCTGATCTTGAAGTGAATGGTTTCTGAAGTGCCGTTTATGGTAATGAATACACATTGCACACTTGTATTCAACACAGTCCACACAAAACCCTTTTGCAGGTACATACTTATTGTCATGTTTTTCGCATTCTTCACAGTACATTTCTTGTACTTGATCAGATCCCTGTGTCACTGATGTGTCTAGTTGTGTTTCATTTTTGTTAGCAGAGTGTTCTGACTCCTCTGTATCGTCAAGTTTTCCTTTCGATTCATTTGAAGAAATTTTGTTAGATGCCATTGTTGTCAATATTTTGAGCTTAAACTGGTATGTCTCACCCAAAAAGAGCACACTTCGAAATAAATCACCATGACATTTCGTTAAAAATTTATATCGAGCTTCAAAGAATTAACGTTTGTCTCATAAGTTTCCTCATGAAAGACATGGTTGTAGATATTTCATATGATAATTATACTGTATATACCCACTTATAAGGTGATTCTCTTATAAGATAACCCCATAAAGTTAGTTAAAAATCATGAGTTTTTTGCCAACTATGGGGTAAAACAAAACGAAAATTGTGGCGGGTCAGCCTCCATATTTTAATGCATATTATATTCTGTAAGTGTAGGGTAAATTACTACCTTTGTATGAAAAACTTGTGAAATACCTGCCAAGGACAAAGTGAAGGTGAGACAGCATTTGCTATGAGTGTTTTTATAGGGTTAACACACGTTTTTTCATGTTATAACATCTGCAGAAGCCCGTGGGATTCTGCAGATGTTATGACACGAAAAACTTGCTTTAACGCTATTGTAGCATAGAATGATCAAGAAAAGACATGTTTATGAAAAAAAAAAAATAATAATAATAGTACAGTCGCCTTTAGGTTGTTATGGATACATGTTTTAAATACGTGTTCCTGGGCGACTCATCAACATGTTTCAACCTGTCGAGCGGCCATCTTGAAATTAAAAAGTGTCAATAAAAAATATTTGGAAGGATTTCATGTGGATTTACAATTGGTAGTATATACTGACGGCTTGTATGGCTATTTGAACTCACATTGTGCTAAAATAATCATGAATGTTTCGTCTACGTTCCGACCTGCAAAGTTACATAAACTGCCGATTTGGGGCAAAAAAGACGGATTAGCGTCCATTATTTACAAAGGCCCTGTAACATGCATAACTGAAAACGGGTAATAACATTGCGTGAGCTCGAGAACTTCCTTGTTAACGCACCTTTTTGCTCAAAAAGGGCAAAAACAAGCGATTTTATGCTAGAATTCTCAAACAAATTAGTTATATACATATCAATTGAAGTTTCGTCATCAAGAATGACTTTACCGTTAATTGTCGTTGCTATTTTGTTTATTTCAGGTACCACAGTTTAAACCCTTTACTACATACATGTACATACACATGTTGACTTGTCTATCAGTTACTTCATAGATATATATTTTAATGCCTAATGTAAAAGCACATTTGTAAAGTTTACATGTTAACAAACTGTAACTGAAAAAATAATGTGGATATTTTTCAATTTTTGTGCCTGCATTATGGGGACACTTAGATTTGCTCCTGTCTGTCAGTCCATCCATCCCTTTTCTAGTCGCCATGTTCCACTGCCATCACTTTTTCACTGAGTTATGGCAGTTTTTTAACATATAAATTTTTCAAGACTACCGGGTTTTTCACAGCTTCTTTTTGTCAGATATTAATAATACTTTGCAAGAAATGTAAGTAGTGAGCCTTTTTGTGCACAACACTGTTGTGTTCCAAGTACAAAAAAAATTAAATAGTTAAGTGTAATGGTTGTATTAGCATTAGAATGTCAGAGATAGTTCAGTTAGTTGAGTGTCCTTATATGTCTGAAAAAGAAACTTTATAAATCCTCTCCTTCGTAACTGCATGTCAGATTTAAAAATAATTTGGCATAAACATTCGTTGGGTGATCCTCCATATAAATTATGATATTTATTGTGATCCACTGAAAAACACTGCAGCCACGGGCAGTGCTTATTTTCCTTTTATATCTGTAAATGGAAAGCTTTTTAATCTTCTGAGAAACTGAACATCCACTTTGAAAATAATTTGATTGGTTTGTTGAAGAAATCTTGTGACACAAACTACTTCCACATTTCTAGGATACATTTTTCATACATTTTAATGTCTGCTTTGCAGTTTTAAGGCCGGTTACAACAAAATCTTGTGATGTGTACTGAAGTTCATCCACATTTCTAGGGCTATTAATTTGAAACTTTGTGTGAATGTTCACCAATGATTGTAGATGTATGTGCACATTTTTTGTGCACTCCCCATAAAACACATGCCATACTATGGGATTTATGAAAATTAATATACACACACTCCCCCCCCCCCCCCCCCCCCCCCCCCCACCCCCTAAAAAAAAAATAAATAAATAAAAAAATTGTAAATTTTACATTATAAGCTATCAAACCAAAGCAAGTTACTATTATTCTATGATCTAGGCTTGTTAAAGTGGACTCAATAAGCACAACTTTTTTTGGGGGGGAGCAGTTTTGCAAGCTGACTGATTTACTTTTGATCATTGAAAAAATGTAATCTGATGATAGTCCTGCAGTTCATTTTAAGGCTTCAGACCAAACACCATATTTAGGTAGTTGTGATAGCAGCCTTATATACTCAATTTAAAACTGAAACTTGGCAACTCTAATTAGGAAATAGGTTTTTAAGTTTGAGTGATCTATTGACATATACGGTGTCGAGTTGAGACGCGTAGTAATTTAACATGAAGGCCCTAGGCCTGAGTGATTCAATAATTATGCATCTGAATGAGAGAGATACTGTGCTTTATTCGAAGATCACCAAAACTTTAGAATCTTTTTTCCAACCTAACAGATATTTTTAGTTATAAGGGACACAAATATGAGCACTACTTGTCATGTCATTTTTAGGGTTATTGTCCCTGTCAGGTAGCCTAATTTATCTGGCATTGACCATTTGACCATTTTATAGACATTGTTTTTATTATTGTCAAACTGTTACGACTTGGAAAAAGACATTGCCTATCAAAAATTTTCTTGATGTCTCTTTGACAAGTCTGATTAGTTGGACTACCCTATCAGGCTATTGCATTTACCCCGCTATTAGTTCCCCACGTGAAAATGAAAACAACAAGGTCATTTTAGTTTATCAGTTAATAATTTACATTAAAATTTTAAACAAATATCTCTGATTTTATCAAAGATGAACATCAAAGAAGATCATTTAGTCCATAATAATTGTTCACTGATAAAAATATTTTAAAACAATTATTAGTCTACAATGACAAATAAGAACAGCTGAAAGTAGTTTGCAGTGACATCAGCAGTGACATCAGCGAGCATGAGCGTGCTTGTATTCAGCATGATATAATGTATATGATATATCGCTCAGTTCCTTCTTTGTTTATTGTCGGCCAGTTGCGCATAGTGTTAGAAATGGCAGTAAAGTTACAAGAGTATTATTATGTAAATCAGGTGAAAACTTCCCTTACAACCAAATATTTCTGCAGAAATACACGTCCAGGGATGGTGCAGGATCAGGGTTGAGCCCTGATGGGGGTTCAGGGATCAAAGCCCCTGGAAGCTCCACAGATTTCGTCATTTAAGGATGCTTAAACTATGATTATTATAAAACAAAATTCTACCTCCCGAAATGAATTGTAAGCATAATCATGCGTATTCGGCATATAGGTGTCTGTGCCACTGATCTCAGTTAAGTAACTGACAATAAACTATGATTAGCCCGTGGTGATTGAACTGCAGACAAGCTACCTTTCAGACCAGTTTTTCTGGTCCCACTTTTGCACCCGCTTCTAAGACAGGTAGGAACATCAGCTAAAAATGCCCTTTATAAATGAGTATATATGGTACCAATATTTGATAAATTGAGATCATTTTTTGTATCTTTGCCAAACAGGTAAATGTACTTGCTATTAATTTGTTTTACCTTAAAAAGTACAATTAAGTTTACATTGCAGTGGTGAGATATTAATAAATGGAAATACCCTGCAGTTAACCGATGATAGACTGCATATTTAATTTCACTGGCTAAAGAATGAAAAAATAATCGATAATTTAATAAAAAACACATAATAAGCTTGAAGGCACTTAGGAATGTTCAATTGAAATGAATAGCTATCCAGCCAATAACAGTTACTACCTATTGAAATTTACATGATTTTAAAGAAAGAAGATAACTGTTGATTTTAGGGTATGCCTTTTTAAGCAATTTTTTCTTGTCAGTTTATAGGTATTATATAGGGAATATTTAACAATTATGTAGCATCTATGAATATTTGTCATTACAATGTATTTGAGTTATACACTTTGTTACCCATATCATAGCAGTGTTTGTCAACCATCCATGTATCTTTCCATCTGTCAGTTCATCTGACCCTCCAAGTAATACTAGAAACTTCCATAAAAAATGTTAAATGGAAGCTGTATAACTCATTGCTACATGACATGATTATAAAATAATTTGGCAAAGGTTTTGTCATATCATAGAATGTGTATCAAACCATGCCTCACAAAATAATACTTGTAAAGGCCGCCATTAAACTATGTGGCCCCTGTGTTTCTTATCAGCAGGTAACTGGAGTCTAGAGTAAATTTTGTTCACTTAATTGAGGCAGTTTGTTGCAAATTGTTTGTCTGTCTCTCCACCCAGGTCATCTGCTTCACCAAATGCTATTAATAAATACTGTTTACCTGTGTGTTTCTATCTGCTTTGCCATGCAGTGATTCCTGAAAGGATTTGAAAATAACTTGGCACAGTGTTCCTTGCATGGAGAAAATGTGTCACAAACTGTCAGTCAGACTGTTCAGCTGTCCATTGTCTGTTCTCTGTTATGTCTTGCCAGATGATAATGTAGTCTGCCTTTCTGTGTGTAATTATATATATGTCAGGGTATTCAGCTGGTATTCCTGGTAAGATTTTGAAATTACTTTGTACAAATGTTCATGAAAGTACATGAAAGCAATGTGGCGCAAACAGTTTGGTCTGTAAGATTTCCATCCCTTCAACTGTTCAGGTAATACAGAATTCTACCTAACTATATTGTTGTTTCCTGTTTGAAACTCAGATGATATCTTGAAGGATTTTAAAAATCGCTTACAACATACTCAACTTGAAGGCAATGTGTTATTAACCAGCTGTCTGTCTCTCTGTCTGTCTGTGCATGTCTGCCAAATATTATGTATTATATTACTCTGACTTCCTTTATTTTTCATTTCTTGCTTTGTAACTAAGTGCAAAATGACATAAATTGAAATTGAAATAACTTGGCACTTTGATGTTCATCAGATGAAACTCTTTAGGTCAGTTGAACCTTGATGCACAAATCATAAAAAGAGCTTTATTCTACATGTATGTAAGCATTAATGGTAGCAGAAATAGTGGTCGCTTAAACTTCTGAAATAATTTGAAAATATCGCCTATTTTCACAATTCCATATAAAGAAATTATTTCTCGCATTTGTCACACACAGTTTCAGCTCTGATTGTAGCAAGAAGTGCTCAAGGGTGTGCTTTTGTGACTGGTAACTGTCCATTTGGCATTCCGTTGTGTGGCCCTTAGTCACACTACTTTGTTCTTAAAAACATAGCTTCAGGCAGAGGGTTGGGCCTGTTTTGACTTGTTTGACTATTGAAATCATAGAGAATTTTATCCACAGAAACTGCTAGCTGAATTACAAAATCAACATGTACTTGGGTGACTGATTGAGGTAACTCACTGATACCTCAAAACTATCGTGAATTTTTATCTTCATTTTAATTTGTATCTTTATATGGTCAAGAACACACCTAAAATTTTCACTTCCAGTTTTCACAATTTAGCTATACATTGCAGAACCAAAGTGTTCACTTTATGCAGTATTCTATAATAACCAGTATAATATAAGAAATTACTCATTTTCATTGATGTCAGCATTTGTGGAACAGCCAGATAAATGCGTGTTTTAAGTGTCTTTATTGTGCTCCATTGCCTCTCTGTCAATTAGTTATGGAGTAGAGACATAGTATAAATTTTTTGTAATCGCTATGTTTCAGAA